>JAWNMD010000757.1:1242500-2485403 GCA_035044365.1 Drosophila neotestacea
TGGCTAAGAGAGATTTATGGAAAAAGGTGAAGAGACTACAAGCTGTGGATTTGTGTGTCAACATCAAAAAGTTTTAAAATGCTTTTCAGGAATCCGACTTAAAACAAATGGAGATTATAACACCAGCATTTCAATGCCAAGTCTACAATTATCGAATGTTGCAGTCGCACAAAAACCGCACTGACAAATAACACTAAAGCAACCATTTAAGATTTTAATGTGTTTATTTAAATATTTTTATTATCATTCGGACAATCGCCTTGTTTGAAGTGTTCAAGCGTGGTCACACCCCCTTCGAGTTGCCCGCTTTGCATATACAATTATTAGTTTTGGCAATTTGCTAGTTGGGCAACTATCTTTATTCTTTTTTTTCCTAATAAATTAATTTGTTTATATTCATATGAATGATAGAAAATCACATAAATGAAGCAGAACCAGAACAACAATAAAAACAAGTCTATTTGAGTTGTTGATGCTTTGCCAGCACCAGTCAAAATAAATTCAACTCGCAACGGAATCAGATTACTATTGAATGATCCCAACTCGATTGGCTTCTTTTAAACCGTTTTTGAAATGTCTGAAATTAATTCAGTGCTAACAAATTCAGCTAGAACTAGTTTAAGATCCACACTTCCTAAGCCGGCTTTAATAGAAGTAATAAATTTACTCTCGGGGCATTACCAAAACTGATCAACATTTATAACCAGCATTGTATTGGGCTTGACAGACCTTTCTAGAGAGCACTCGGAGCTGTCTTTGCTGAAGCAAGTAGCTTCGTCATTTTAGTCAATTTGCTTCGCCTTATATTAGTTGTTCCTGAGATGTTGTTTTTGACCAGCTTTAATCATATTCATTCGCAAAGACAGCTGGTATCATCAGCTCTTAAATTGAAAGCGTTTTGGTTAATTCCAATTAGTTTTACGTCTGCTCTGACAGCGTTCGGTACGATATGAAAGTGAGTTAGCGATGCCTTTGCCTTGGAGAAGGATTAAGGTCCCTAAGAAAAAATGAACACACTTTAAATCTACTTTTCTCGCTTAGTTGTTTGTGTGTCTCTTGGCTTTGGCTGCCACATTGGCAACCGCAAATGCAGGACTCTTGGGACTCCTCAAGGGTGGTGGCGGCGGCGGTGGCGGCTACGGAGGCGGTAGTGGCGGCTACGGAGGTGGCAGCTACGGAGGTGGCTGGTCCAATGGAGGAAGCTACGGCGGTGGTGGCTACGGCGGCGGTGGCTACGGCGGTGGTGGTTACGGTGGCGGTTATGGCCATGGCGGATCAAGCGGAGTTCAAGTCATTAAGATAATCGACGCTGGACATGGAGGTGGCTATAGCGGAGGACACGGAGGTGGCTATAGCGGCGGTTACAGCGGCGGATATGGAGGTGGTTATGGTGGAGGATATGGTGGCGGCCATGGCGGATATGATGGCGGATACGGTGGCGGCCATGGAGGTGGTTACAGTGGCGGCCATGGAGGTGGATATGGAGGCGGCCATGGCGGTCATGTGGATGTCTACAAAGTCATTACAACAACGACCCACAGTGGAGGATATGGCGGCGGACATGGCGGCGGCTATGGAGGCTACAGCGGCAACTATGGTGGCAACTCTGGCGGCTATGGATCCTATGGTGGAGGTTATGGCAACGGCGGCTGGTCCAGCGGCAAGTCTGGCTGGTGGAAGAAATAGACTGTGAATCCACTCTTTATTTATACAAAATAAAACCCGTTCTATTCATTCCAAGGTTACAAGAAACCAAAAAAATTAATTTGCTTGCATATTTTATTTCTGAGGGATAAAAACCGATTATAGCATTAAACTCTTTATATAACCTGTTTACAAATTTGTAAAAGGTGAACACAGACAAATGGTTCAGAACATTATGCATAACTTGTCGCAGCATTATTTTAAAGATGTATGTCACATCCAAGACGTATCATTATAATTTGGTAAAGAACATAGCAACAACAAAATATGAGAGTTGGACATCTGTAAGTCTGCAATAATCATATAAAGCACCGGTTCAATCACTTCAATTTACTGTTTGTAAGTATGATCAGAATTAATGGTATATTTATTACCTGATTGTCGAAACTATATTGGCCTTGCTTTTTAAGACTTTATATCGACACATTTCTGCGAAATTATCGTATGTCCAATAATCAAATTTAACAGGAGAGCGGTATTTCGGTTTATCTGCAAATAAAGTGGCATAATTTGGCGGATCCATAGGGACTTCAGCTATAATAATTTGCAGGATTGTAAGACATAAGTTTTCTACAATTTGGCATTAAAATTGCAGTTTTGGAAAAAGTGGCATACAATACTTTTGCGGAAATGCGTCGATGTCTGTGAGCAAGCGTCTTGCCGCTTTGGTGCTGTATTTGAATAAAAACGATAAGTTACTTTCAAGCGCTTTCCAAAAAATAGTTATCACCTTCATCCATTTTTTATTGCAAGCTTTTAGGCTTTACTAAACCGTAACTTAACTAGACTGATGAGATTCGTTCTGAAGGATTTTTTAATTAATTTACCTAACTTAAACACATAAAAGATGCATGAGTCACATTCCAGTAGAATCTTTTTTGGCGAATTTTTTAGATTGGGGTTACAAACAAATATGGAAAATGGGAAAGACCCTGTATCGATAGCACAAGTGGAAATATTTGGCAGACCCTCATATAAAATGAGTATTAGCTCAGCTTACTGTTGATTGTCTACTTGCTCTGTAATGCTTATTTTATATTTTGTACAAAATAAATTTGTTCAGATTGAATATTAATATGTGCTAAAAGATATTAGTATATTTAATGTTTGTATAACGGAAATATTTATATTTCATTATCGCCAATTGCAGTCAAACAACTTAAAAATAATAATAAGAAAGCAGGTAACAAGTGTATAGATGTTTATTTAAATATTTTTCATTATAATTAACACTATCGTTTACCTCTTAATAAGTTGTCCCTGAAAAGTTGTTTTTGACCAGTTTCATTTCCAAGGCCAGTTTGTATCATCGGCTCTTAAATTGAAAGCGTTTTCGTTGATTCTAATCAGTTATACTTTTGCTATCACAGTGTTTGGAACAATATGAAAGTAAGTTAAGCCGATGCGTTCGGCAACAGGGTTAAGTCATTAAAATTAAATAAACAAATTTTAATTCATTCTTTCTCGCCTAGTTTTTTTGGTGTCTCTTAGCTTTGCTAGCCATATTGGCAACCACAAATGCAATAAACCCAGACCTCGTTAAGTCTCTTGCCGGTGGCGCTAACGGCGGCAAGTCGAAAGTTACTGCAACTCAAGGGACATCTAAGGAGGCAAACAAGCAGACAGGAATACCGACAGACCAGTTAAAAACAACTGTTGGTTGAAGGAATAAATTGTGAACACACTCTATAAAAATGTAAAATAAAGTCCGTTCAATTCACTTCAATGTTAAATCAACACTTATTTAAGTATTTTTAGACCCTGCTGTTAAATAAGAGGAAGGACTGTATTAAGTTTAAGAGCTCCTTGAGCTAGGTATATATGATACATACTGTGGTACGGATGTGTCCTAAAAATTGCATCTCGATGGGACAATAAACTCGGAAGTTATTTAGCAAACATTTTTAATCAACGGAAGAGGAAGAGACGTTGACGCTTCAGCATACTATGTACTTATATATAGCTGGGTTTCCGTTTGTGAGTAAAGGATTCTTTTACAGAGTAACTACAGAGTTTCCCACAGCTGAGAATGCTCCACTGTAGGCTTTTCGAATATTTTTTATTGTGAACAAAATAAAAAAGATTTAAAAACAAAACAAAAACAGAAGGAACCAGTTATAAAACAGAACCTGAAAAGTTTAAATTAGAACGGCATGTGGAATTAAAAAGAAATATAAGTATTGGAAATAAACACCGAAGCATTATATTAGTACATGTAGTTAATAAAGCTGTACGACTACAATATACTCTTCATATACACAAAATTAAATAAGCCTCAACATGTGTACGTAACAGTACATCAATCTCTTCTTACTTTGACGTGGTGATAGTTCTTCAACCTTGCAAAATAATGATCTATGTATGGTGCACCAAAATCTATAAAGCATATTTGAAGTGAAATCTCTTATCTGCATTCTAAAACAAACATAATGATTATTTAAACTGTTGTATAATAACTAGTATACTTACTTTCTTTAATGTGAACAAATGTCGTCAATTGGCTTGAGTCATAATCACTTGTTTCTGAGATGTTGTTTTTGACTCGTTTTTACTTCTAAAAACAGCTGGTATTATCTGCTCTTAAATTGCAATCGTATTGGATGTTTCTTATTAGTAATACTTTTGCTTTGACAGTGTTTGGAACGGTATGAAAGTGAGTTGGCCAAGTCCTTGGCATTAATAATAAGTGATTAAAAAGAATGGGCACATATTAAATCTCCTCTTTTGCTCAGTTGTATTTGTGTTTCTTAGTTTTGATCGCCATATTGGCAACAACAAATGCATTCTGCGCATGCGCATTAATACGCAGGACTACGGCAACAACATCGAGAACTCCTGCTATGCCGGTTATAAAGTCATCGACAGATAATCAATTAAAAGATTTGACTTACTTAAGGAATAATGTGTGAAACTTCCCTCTATACAGTTAATAAAAAACCCGTTCTTCCTAATTTAAGGTTAAAGCGCACTGATAATAAAAAATAATTTGTTTACGCATTTCATTTCTGAGAAGGAAGAAGAAATTTAAATACAACCATCCAAACATGTATGGAACCTGTTTTAATAGTATGACTAATAGAGACTTATTAAAATGCTAATATGTTAAGTCTCACTTTGCGGTATAATAAGCTAAACAACATAAAGACGTGCAAATAAATAATCTGCAAGCCACCTAACCATGATACTACTGATACTAGATTATTAAAGTTCAGAAAGTATCAAATAAGTCAAAAAGATAACCAGATACTGATACTGAGCTATTTAAGTTCAGAAAGTATCAAATAAATCAAAGGGAAAACCAGATAACAAATCATACTTTTGTTTTGGGCTAAGAGCCCTGATCAAGAAGCTTGCTTATCAGCTGTTAATTTGTCTTAATTGATTGTGTTGTAAATTCGCAATCTCCTGCTGCAAGTTTCCTTTCCAACATGTACCTAAAGTTTTCAGTATACAGTATCTTTTGGATTTACCTAATAAGCCAACTACTTGTTCCTTACACCTTATGAATTAAGCCAACTGGAACTAATAACTCTTCACTGTGAAGCTAGCTGTAATATTTATGGTGTGAAACAAACAAAGAAGCTGCAATCAAGACATACATTAAAATGTACATACTTACACACATACTTACATATGTGAATTGCCAAGGGCATACATACCAAGAAGTTTATGGGGCAGACATGAGAGTTGCGTAGGAGTCCAGACAACATGTGTGGGCCGAAAGCGTAGTGAAAGTTGGCAAGGAAATAGACTTTGGCATATGAACACAGGACGGAAGGATGTATGTGTGTCGTTTATTTTAATAAGATACTAGCTAGAATGGCTTTCAGTTGAACTTTGCGAAAAAGTTGAAGCTATTAAATAATTGAATTCAGAAAATTTCGATTTGTAAATGGTTTATTTGTAAATTTTTTTGTAACTTTTGTGTTTCTTGAAAACTTTGCTGCTTACATGAGAATCTCACTTAGAACTAAACTCAAATAAATAATGTTAATAAATTATTACTCTAAACTACAGTTATGCGAACTTAACTTAAAGTTAATCAAAATGTGAAGTGTGTGTGTGCGCGCGTGGAAAATACATAAATAAAATTGAAATGAGTGCAGAGCGTAACTGGCGTCTTCGTTAGACAAAGAATAGATGAATAATTGAAAAGTAACAGGAACTGTGTTGTGTGAGTGCAGTTGGCAGTTAGATAGATGGAGAGCTTATAAAGTTCAGACAGAGTTGAAATCGGTAGCTGGAGATGGAGCTGTTGCTTAACAGTAAACGGTAGACAGATAGACCGATGAACAGACAGAACGGAACAGATTGCGTCACATACTCACTTGTATTATAAGACACATAATCGATTATATAATTCAAATGCTAATGATTAATAAATACACAGTGGGAATGCACGTTACAGATACATTTCCAGCGATGTATCCGTAGGTGCAACTGTGCTCAGAGTCAGAATTAACCGTTGGAAACGCATCAAGTCTCTCTCATAGTAGTGCAAAAAGTAGTGATACTCGTAAGTAACTTGAAAATCTAATTACAATTTGCCTCTCTGTCTCGATGTCTCTGTATCTCATTGTCTTATATCTGCTTGTGATTTATCTACAAGATAAATGTAACTATGTATAGCTTAGAACTTTGAATTTGTATTTGAGTGCGCTTATGACTTTGCCAGTGTTGGCTGCAGAGACGCTGGCAACTGTTGCTGCTGCTGTTGATGTGGATGTTGCTGTTGCTGTTGTTGCTGCAGCTGTGCTGCTTGTTGTCTGCTGTGTGCACGGTAGGCCAACTCCTGGGCTTCGGTCAAGGAACGTCTGTCCCAACCGCCGCCACCTCCACCGCCACCGCCGCCAGAGGACCAACCACCGCCTCCACCGCCGCCTCCGCCACCGCCTGATGACCAGCCGGAACTGCCGCCCGACGACTTGCCAGCCATAAGTTTCTTTAGGCCAATTATGCCGGCCAAAAGGAGCGCAATCTTCGAGATAATTAACGCCTTGCCCGCCAACATATAGAGTGCTCCCATGGCAATGGGCAGCATGCCCATCAGTTTTGTTGCCATCATCATGGCCATCATCATTCCCATTTTCTTCATCTTGCCGCGACCTGGAATAAATTTAAAAATATGAAAAAGGTTTGCAACTCACAGGTAGAGAGAGTACTTTCAATTTGTACGTCTCTCGTAATATGTACATAAAAATGAGAACTTAAATGTACATGTTGAGACTTTAGCTCTAATACAGTTATGAATTTAACATCGTAAATAAGTGTAATGCATATAAGCAGAGTTATAGTATTTTATTCATTTTGTTCACACGCTTTCATTGTGGTCCCTTGAATTATGAACAATGCGTGGTTTTAGTCTAGTACGTGAAATCAATGGAGATGTTTTCTTTAAAGTTTTCCTTCTGCAAGCTGGTGAAAGTTTCCAACTCTTTGGCAAAGTTACAAAGGCTGTGTGAGAATATTTTTGGATGCAACGTGTGTGGCTTTCATTTTGCTACCAACAGGGATACTTTTGGCAATTTCACTTGAATGGTGAAAATTAATCGAATTAAGTTGCGGCTGAGGCCAAGGCCAGGGCTGTATAAATGTGGGCAAAAATAAATGCAATGAGACAGTCATAACCAGCTTGAAACAAGCATTGCAATTAGCCAAAAATGGTCAGGCACTTGGGAAAGTGTTGGCCAACTCAAACATGTACGAATACGTATACTTGCATCAATTGAAAATCTTGATCAATGATTTGAAAGTAAAAGAAAAACTTTGCGCTGTGAAAGTAAGTTCACTTTTCATTACAGGAAAAATTGTTGCTTGTCGCCAACAACGAAAAACTTTAAGTGCTTGTGTCAAATTTGTAATTGATGCAATCCATTGACGGCCAAGAAGACATTAACATGGCCCACCAGTCTAGAGAAACGTGGCCCATACTTTCATTGCGTTCGACACGGTCATGACATTGCAAAAGTCATGTTTTCGTGCTTACAAGGGGAAAAGGGGCCTTTACATTTAACTAGGCCTCGACTTTCAGTGTACTCAAAATCAAAGGCCAGTCTAAATAATATTATTCTTTGGAATTCTTGGCTTATGTTTTTACAACATTTAAAGAATTTAACAAATTCAATAATAAATTCTTATTCAGTCTGTTTCTGTATTTTGAAGGGCATTCAAGTCTCGGTTTAGAATGGGTGCTTTATTCCCATATTTATGTGTTGGCCAACACGATATTCTGGCATGACACTTTTTCGTCATCGTGTCGTTATTTCTTGTTTGTGTTGTTGTTCAGATTTTTAGGTCACTGTTAGTTTGGCGAACAAGTTTTGGTGTGTAAGTGTGCAAGTGTGCAAGTGTCTGTGTATCTATGCTACAAAAACAATTGCACATTTTCCCAGAGAGAATAGAATTTTCTACACTCGTTACATACAATGCAAAGATGATAAGCCAAACTGCTAAGGAAATGAGCCAAGCCGTTGCCTTGCTATGACTTTGCTTGCTTGCCAATGTCATTGCCAGCTACACAATTAAGCTATGCATATATGCAATATGTGTACATAACATGGCTCTAATAACCGCCGGATGGTGCCCCAATTATGTTGCACCAGCCTGCAGGCATCAAACCGTGGCAAGTGGTGCAAAATTATGTCACTGTCACGCGCAATGCATGTATTTAGCGGTGCTTGCTTGCAACTAACGTAACTTTTCTCCATGTGTGTGTATTCATATATACACATTAATACATATATGTATGGGTGTGTCAGTGACATGCTTACCTTCCTCGAGGCCGCGTCCAATCTCGTCGGAAGTCAATTTGGGGAAGCTAACCTGCAGCGAGTGTCCGTTGAAGAAATAGCTTAGACGTTCAATTAGCATATTTGTTAGTTTTGCATCGCGATCTGTTCCGGAACGAGCTAAGGAGGATTCCAATTCATTTTCACTATAGGCAGGTGGGCGTGGCGCCGACTCCAGACGCACCAACTTGATGCCATCGGCCACATTAATAGCATCAATCGGAGCAATGCGATCTATAAAGGATATGGCCTTCTTCTTCAGACATGGCACAAATCCGCTCTCAGCCCGATTGCATTCATCGTAGACACGGAGCAAGGTCCGTGCTCCGGCATTTTGATTGCCGCCAGGCAGATTGCTAAGCTGCTCGGTGCCTGCATCACATTTGCTGGCTAGGCAGAGGGTCAATAGGAGCAGGGTAACAGCTTGAGCTCGCAAATGCTTTTGTTTAAATGTCATTTTGTGACAGACACTCACAGTAACACACAAACACACACGCGTCCACTTCCACGACCACACTTAACTGTCAAAACACACACGTCAGGTGCTTGACTAATCCTTGATACTGATTATGATGATGATGATGATGATGATGGCTTAGAGCGCGTCTTGCACTGACTGCAAGTTTAAATCAAACTGATGGCTTGGCTTGGCGCGCTTTATTCTTTTATAGACCTTTCTTTCGGGCCGTCAACTTAATCACAATTTGATTTTCTTCGTGCTCGCAGTTTAAGTCGTAACCCGAAGTCGAGTTCGGCTCGTGGATCGTTTTCTTCGTTGTGCCTCAATTTCCACAAGGTCTGTTAATGTTGCTGTTGTCTTGCTACTGCTAAAGTTGTTGCTGCTGCTGCTGCTGTTGCTTTTGCTGCCGATGTTGCTCTAATGATCATTGCCTGCTTCAATGAGGCAAGCAACACTCGCAGTTGCGGTTAGAGGCTGCAACATGTTGTTTTTACGTACAGCTTTCGTAGTTTATGGTCAAATATATTAGTTGAATTTGTTACTTTGGTAGGTGTTTGGCTATTGACCATTTTTAAACTGGCTGCCGTCTTGTCGACACTTTAATTTCAATATGGAATTTTGTCATTTTCGCGTAGCATTTCTTTTGCCATTCAACCACACCATAAAGAAAGTATTTATCGGCCACTAAGCACTTGCAATTTGCAACTCACTTTTATTATGCAAATTACCCAGAGGGTGTCAGCAACAACACATAGCAGCAATTACAATATATTCACAACTATTAGAGAGTATCGACTGCCTGATGGAAACTGCAATCAAGGGCTTTCAAGTAGGCAGCAACCATGATATGCAACTATTAGAGTCAGGCCAAGTTGCCAGGCCAATGACTTGCTGCTGCTGCAAAAGCAAATTGCTGGCGTCCCACGTTTGGTTGGTGTTGCTGCTACTTCTGCCTTAACTTTAGCTTTAACTTCTGCTGTGCTTTATGCATGAGCCAGCATTCGTATCTGACCATGTATATCTGTATATGTATCTGGTAGAACGTGCCTGCGCATAAGCCACAATCAAACTGCTAGGAAGGCGAAAGGAAAGCTGCCACAAAGGCCGCATAATTGTGGCTTTCCTCTGTGGCAGTAAAAACTTTTCTTCAAAAATACCAGCGGAAATAAATAAATTTTCCGGATTCTTGACTAGTGCTTTCGCTCAGTATGCTGCCAAATGTGCTTTTATGCAGGTGCCGTGCCCTTTACAGATCAAAAAAACAAAAAAAAAAAAAACAAAGGGATTTGCCCCGAAGCCTCTCCGCCTAACTCATTTTCAACTAATAAAGTTGCAAATTTAAGCCCCACAGCTGCGGCACAGATCTCTGACAAATGAATCTCGTTTCAGCTACTTGTTACCCAGCATTGCACTTACCACAATGCTATCAGTAAGACACTTGCTAAATCATTTTTTGTCGCCTTCTGGGCTACTAATTTTGATTTTGTCTACCTCATTTTTCACTTCACTTTCACTAAAAAAACCCAAAAGCATCAATAAAAGAAAATGACCATGGTCAAGGCCTCGAGACGCCATTGATTTTCAATAGTCAATGCATTTCTTTAGTAAACTTAATAACATTATGAGTATACTAACAATTGGTGAATGGATAGCTTAGTAGGTATAAGTATCTCCGATTTAAATAGGGGGCACAAATTTACTTCATAAAAGAGTATGCAACTGTAACTTATAAGTCAGACTGCTTTGTCAAGTTATATTAATACTATAGTGTTAAATAACAGATTAATGATACATTTTAATATACATGTTTAAATTATCACAAAGTAAGTATTTATTTTAAAATTATAAAATAGTTTCTTATAAAAAATCAATGAGAAATGTAAACACAAGTCTTAAATTTATTAAAATATAAATTTTAATTTTAAAATTACTTAAAAGTTTGTTTAATTAGTTTGATGGATTAGTACATCATCTGGCCTTAAATAAACATCAATGACAAATTGTATTACTTACTTAAATATTATAGAAATGTTGTGGTTTTGAATAACAAGTCAATGGTAGATTTAAATATAGGATAGTTTTAAAACTGTCAACAAATAAAGTTAGTACCATAAATGGTCTGATAGTTCACATTCCTGATTGACACTCTATCATAAACGCAGTATCAATATAATAAATATTGATATCTTTAGAAATATAAGAACAACTGAAGCTTGCACACAGTTTTATTCATTCTTTTTTTACTCTATCTCCCACTTTCTCTTTCCCTATTTCGCTTTTCACTACTATTTCACTATATTTATGTATTATTTCATATTTGAAATTCTGACAGTCTGGCATAAAATGTATCAAAAATGTATTATGCTCAAATGGCAGATCAAAAGAGTTGCATGTTTGACGTCTAATGAATACGAGTAAGCTCGCCCTTCCATTCAATTTATGCAACACATTGTATACTTTCAAGTTGCACATGGATAATGTATCCAGCTGTCAGAGTGTCCATCACGCATTTCTCTTGTATTGCTTACAATAGGAACCTGGGACCCTATTGACATGCCTAGTTGTAATGCGGGTGCAGCTGACTGGTTAACTACATGTGTATATCCGCATCCGTGGCCAAACATGGGAATGTCGATATCTATCGCCCATATCTTTAGCGGCTTAAGTGCATGCGAACCGAGTCCAATTGTTTGTCTCGGTAACTTGTTGTTGTTGTTGTTGTAACACAGTTGTTTCCACGGGCAAGGCCAATGTTGCCAGAAAGCTAACGTTGTCTGTTGCCTACGTCTCTACCCGCCTAAATCTGTCCAACATCTGCCATCTGGCAACTGTTGGTGACGCGCCTTGCACTTTTCTTTCAAGAGTCAAGAGATTTTTCAAAGTTTTTCTGTGCCATTTTGTGGTCGAGACCAAAACAAAATAAAGCAGCAACAGTAACAGCCATAAAAACAATTTCATTGTGGCAACGTTAAAAATAAACCAGAATTGCGTTTTAATAAACAGCAAATACTGAGACAGCAACAGACACAGCAAACAGACAGCAACAACAAAACAACAACACAACAATACAACAATACAACAATAACAGCAACAACATTAACAAAACAACAACTTTAGCATCCACATTGTGGCTTTTATGTGTGTGAATTTTTTCAGTTACCAGCGGAGAAAGTAAATAAACTGTTCTAAATTCTTTTTCAACACTTTTAGTTAGCCGTCCAATGCAAAAACCTTTGACGGGTTAAATACGGTTTAACTTTCAGTTTTTAGAACCTGAATATATATTTATAGGTGTATCTATATCTGTATGTACTTACTTTGTATAACTTTCTATTTCATGCGGGCGTTCATTTAAGCAGCCCAAGTGCAATTAAAATTGCAATTTTCACGAAACGAGCTAAATAAAAGAAAGTGAAAACTCGTATGAGAGATATGAGAGTGTGTGTGTGAGATTGTTTGTTGTTGTTTAAATGAGGCGCTCTCAGGGTCTCAACAACATTGGCATCAAACCTTGAAGCATATCCGCCGATAAAGATCAGAGTGGAGTCATATATATATAAGTATCATATATTAGTATGATAGTACATCAGAGATTTTGTGTATCTATCTGTCATCTATTTTGATGGCACATTGAAGCCCAATCAAAGCTTGCCGCACTTCGGCCGCACAAATCTCACACTAATTAGGTTTTATGTATATGCAACCAGTTAAGAGGAGCGATAAACTGCCAACTTTCAGTTTCGGCGGATGTGGCAGTCGCAAATTGTGTCAACATGGTTATTCAGACGGGGATGAGTGTGGCACGAGGCCATTTTTCACTTAATCCGCACACGATTTATTTAAGCGTTTGGCCAATTTGAAATTTATTCAAAGAATAAAAGCAAAACAACAAAAACGATGACAGCTGACCAAAACGATGAGTATCTACATAGTGTCAAAGTAAATGTATTTTCATTATTGCATTAATTAACTATAATGCATTCGCTTTCTTTGGTGAAAAGATTGCAGTTGATCACTGGGCAGTGGATGGGGCAGGGGCATGAGGCATGCGTAAACTTATGGGTGCCTCGTAATTAGATTCTCAAGTGTCGCTTTTACAACACGAAAGTGCGTAATGGTCGAGCAACCTTTGGGCCACAACGCTTGGGTTGCCTCTCTAATTAAAGCGATTAAATTTAAAATGCTGAAAGTAACAATTAAAGTCCATGCAGAGATTGCGCCCCAAGCACTTGACCCAACGAGTGAGGCTGGGAAAGGCAGACAATCGACTTTAGCAAATATTTGATAGTAACTCAGCAACTAGAAATGTCATTAACACAAAACGAATCCATTGAGTACTACCCGCTTATACATATTTGTGTTGCCAGCAAGACAAAGGCTTCGGTAAGATAAGAAATTAAAATCAACAAGTAATGAAGACTACAGTCGAGCGCACGCAACAGTATGAGACCCTGTGAACATCTATATAAGTACCAGACCCTTAGATCGGACTTCCTTTTTATCGTAAGTATTAAATCTCAATTCTCTATTTTTAGATCTGGTTGTGCTTCCGCTTTCTTTGAACTGTGGTCTTTTAACTATGGACGTGGCATCCAGCTGTATCTCCAAACCCTACTAAATATCATATATGCCAAACCTCAAGTATCTATCATCAACATTTCTCTTTTAAACTCAATTTTTTTTATTTTATTCGGTACTTAATTATATACATATTTTCATAGTTCATAAAGCAGTTTGTTTAGTAACTATACTTAATTTTAATTTTCAATTTGGTGAAGTGGCATCCGCAGTTTAAAATAAACTAATCTGTCTGAAAATATAAGAATTATTCATAACAAATATGGTTTTCAAGGCTCTTATTATATTTGAGATCCTTTTGCGCATAAGGTCTGACAGGCTATGTACTCGGCGTTGATTCAACTCAGGAAGATTTTGTATATACTTTATGAGCTCTGCCACGCATCCTTCTGTTTGGGACATAGTTTCTAAAAAACTCAATATACCCGCACAGGGTACACAATGATATACAAAATCTAAAGCACAAATCACGTGCCTTTGGCACTTGCAATTGTTATCTGTTTAACTCAAGCCTTGGCAGTCTTGCTCCAGCATATTGACATGCAACAAACTGAGCAATGAACTCTCCAAAAAGTCAAAAGTGTTGTGGCTAAGACTTTATCCACACGCTGAGGCAATGTCGAGGCCAAGGCAAAGACGGCTGAATTTTCCAAAAGGTTGGGGCTGCTCTTCCTTGGCGGCTGGTTTCACTCTTTCGCAGATGCTTTCACTTTTTTGGCCACTGTCACGTTCGCCAGTGTTTCAATTTATCATCCACGGGTGGTTGTTCGCCTGGCGGTCCATTGAACCCGAAGTAAACACAAAGATAAAAAAAAAAAAAAACAGTCATCATGAGTTAGATTTAGGGCCAACAATGGGTTAAAGCTCCATCATTTGTCAAGGTGACCGAACAGCGACAGCAGCAAGTCAACTCGTAAGCCATTTTAATGCCCCGACTCATATTTAAATTGTTACTTATTTGCGACGATTCTTCAAATGAGATTTGGGCCAAGAACCGAGTTAGCCTGGCTGTGTAAACACTCATTCATAACAATGACGACAATTTGGCCACGTCTTTTTTCATCATCTGTTGCTTCATTTTTACATACGGAGGATACAAATCAAAAAAGCTTTTGCAAATTATACGCACATTGAAATATAACTCTGTTTGCTGACGACTTTTCTGTTGTTGTTGTTGTTGTCGGGTGCATTGAGCCTGCGGGTCTGGAGAGGAACAGCATTAGAGAAAGAGAGACCGAGACATCAAACTCATTTTCAAGTAAGTGTATGTGTTATGTGGAAATTTAATGCAATGCAACAGTGTTTTTGGCTGCCAACAAACTCATTTCTCTTACCATACCCGGCGGATACTTGGCGTCGTTGATTGATGAGCAGGTCTATGGTTTTTCACATTTGGTCATATTGATTGACATTTAACATTGAACTTTGCATGTCACCATCTGCTCGTTAGGAGATGAGTTTCACCGCAAATACTTTTGGGGAAATTTAAACACACTCGAATAGTCGTGATTTTAACGCAATCAGGCATATAAATTGAATAATGTGCGAGTTTGATTCAAAAATTACTTAAATGTGGCATAACGACCATGCTACATCAGCTGCTGGGACAGAAATAGCATAAACGCCCACAGCAGGGAGCTATAATTTATTTCCTAGAAAACCCAAAAGCTAAGCCAGTACCGCAGTGTGTTCTGTGGGGGGCAAACTTGGGAAGTGAAATTTAAATTTGTTGGCAGATTTTTCGAAAAAACACAAACCGATTTGTGCACACTGGCAACATGTAAATCTAAGCATAATATTTACATTAAATTGAATTGAAAGGAAATTGTTTGTGAAAACAAATAAAGCAGAAAATTTTTGTTGACAGCTTGGCGAAAACCGTATAATAAATTCATCACAGGGTAAGTAAGTCAAGCAGCGAGTCAGTCACGGTCAGGCCTTCGACGCCGTGCAGTTCATCAAACGTCGGGGTCAAAGTGAAACGTAATTGGCCAACGGCGCTTAATTTGATTGAACATTTTAGAGAAGCCGCTGAGTAAAAGCCACCTGAAGCAATTGTGATCTCAACCTGTACGCAAACACCCAACACCCAACACCCGGCACCCTGTACCCGCATGGAGTGGCTAAAAGTAGCCAAGTTGCAGAGTCTTTGTTTTCGTTTTTTTTTTTGTAGTGGGGGAGCCTCTGTTGTCAACACAAAGTGAAAGTGAAAAATTTGTTGGCGAAATCCCCAAAAAAACAAAACTGAACATGGCTTTTCCTTTTATGCAATTGTCTTGGTCCAATGTTGAATGCCAATGTTCCCCAACTGCAAGCCCACATAATGTACGAATACGTGTATTCTGGCCAGGCACAGAAACAAACTCAAAATAAATCGTTGGTAAGAGAGCCTGGTAAAAGTTTCTTGCCGGTCTTGGCAAGATCGTTGCTTAACTCTTTGTTCCTTGGCGCTGCAATTGCGATTGATCGTCGGACAAGCTGCTAAGCGTTTTGTTTGCTTTTGTGTTAACACAAATGCCAATTACAGCAAATTGGCCATTGCTGCTGTTGCTGTTGCTACTATTACCACTGTTGCTTCTGCCTTTCCTTAGAGGTATCGTCGATTTTGGTTTAGACGAAATGCTACGGATGAACAGTGGTTTCCACTGCGAAAGTTGCATCGCGATTGCGTGTGAGTTTCATTTGGATTATCATAAATTATCGCTTGCTGATTATGCGGCTTGGTTTCCCATCTGCTTCACACATCTGCCCATCTCTCTTCATGTCTAAAATGTAGAACAACTTAATAACATCAGCATCAAACTCGCCACTTACCCAATCACTACTCGTAGCACTGTGGCTTGCAACTGAATAAGGTATTTTTTCACTTAACCCAATAATTTATAGGGGCAACCGACAAAATTTAGGTGAAATCTTTAGTTATTATTTATTATTAAAATATCTATTGAAAATTCATCACTTGAAAACATCAATTTCCACAGAAGCCTTTTTTGGTTATGAATGGAGACTGACAATTGTTGCTTGCTATTGTATTTCCATGTACTGCCTGTAAGTATGCTTTGCAAAATTTTAGTGTAAAAAGTAACAAATAACAATAACAACAACAACATAAAATAAATAAAAGAGACACAGTCATTTGTGTGTTGATAATTGAGAATGCATTATAAATACTTTAATATTAATTTGATCGATGAATAGATTATACATTTAAAAATATTTTACATTTTAAAAATTGGTTGTGTGTTTTTCGTTGAGAGAAACAGATTTCAAGTTCGCATAATGTCATTAGACCCAGTACTTTAAAAAAGTACAAATGGGTCTATTAAGTTTGTGCAAAAAAAAATGTGCGTAACAGGCAGAAGGAGGCGTGGCAGACCCCATTAAGTATATATATTCTTGATCAGCATCAACAGCCGAGTCGATATAGCGATGTCCGTCTGTCCGTCTGTCCGCGTCCGTCCGTCTGTCCGTCTGTCCGTCTGTCTGTCCCTTTTTTGAACACCTATATCTCAGAGACTATAAGAGCTAGAGCCACCAAATTTGGCATGAAGGTTCATCTGTATATCGCATTGATGAAGTTTGTTTTAGAATTTTGCCACGCCCCCCTCCGCCCCCGTAAATTTGAAACAAAATTTCAAAGTCGAATAACGAAAGCACCTTTAATGCTAGCGATATGATTTTTTTCACACATGATAAACTTTATAGTCCAATCCTGTCCTGAAAGTTTTATCCGGATCGGATAATAAACGGATAGTAAACGGCTGATCGAAATTTCGAAAATATGAACACCTAGATCTCAGAGACTTTAACAGCTAGAGACATCAAATTTGGTATGTAGGTTCATATATATCTCCCATTGATCAAGTTTGTTTTAGATTTTCACCACGCCCCCCTCCGCCCCCGGAAATTGAAATACAAAATTTCGAAGTCGAATTGAAGGAGCCCCTTTAACGTTAGCGACTTCATTATTGGTATATATAATATTCACTTTGGTCCAAACCTGTCCAGAAAATTTCATTCCAATCGGAAATCGGATGATAAACACGGAAGTTATTCAACTAACAATGTCAAAGGCAAAAGGAAGAAGAAGAGACGTTAGCGACCTCTGTGTTTATTAACTTCGTAGTGGCGCCATCTATTGTTTGGTACGCATTATTGAAGAACAATCAATAGTGAACGGTTTGCACTCAAAAAGTACTGGGTCTCCTACTGTCGAGCTTGCTCCACTGTAGCTTACTGCATTTTTTTATTTATATATAATTATTTATTTATAAATACATTTTACATTTACAAAACAGTTTATTTACAAAAAACAATTTATTCTTTTGTGATGCACAGGTCAAAAGAGAAATTTAAATATTTAATTTTTTAGTGCAGTGATTTTTATAATAATCTGGTAGATGGCACACTGGACATGGAATTTTTGTCTTCGACACACTTCATCAAAGAATAATTGCATTCATATTGCTATAGTTTGTCATGATGTTCCTTGTAGTTTCAGAGCTACACTTTCATTAACTTTCCTAGCGCCAGCGAAAATTTTCCAGTGATTCTAGTTGCAATACAACAAATTACCCCAAGTTGTAGTATTCATTTCGTTTTCTATGCCAAAGCCAAAATCATTGCGTGTCCAAACGAATTGCAAGACATTAAAAAAAAGGCTAAAGAAGCAATGTTTTTGAATGTAAGTAGTTTTTATTATGTTTGTGCCTGTGCTTGTGTTTTTAGCTAAATCTTTACAGCCTGCCGATGAAAGTAGGCGTCAGAGCAAAGGTATCATTAAGTAGTAAGCAGTCAGCAGTCAGTAGTAGTGCAGAGCAGTAATAAAGAAGAGATTGAAATAATTACAAAGACTTGCTAATTACGACAATGAGCAATGAAATTGACTAGCCGCCTGCTGGCTACCAATTGCACTAAATCTGCAACGAAGCTTTGCGGGTATAGCTGCTGGTTTAACTCAGTTCCAGAGATGCAGCTAACATGCATCTTACGCTCTGAATAGCCACCTGCAACGGCAACCAAGAAAAGCAAAACTGGATGCAACGGCTGCCTGGCTAATTGTGGCAAGGTGAAGTGTATAAATTTGATGAACAGGCGGGCGCACAAGATCAGTTGGCCAAGTGTGTTTGTTAGAAGATCAACAATAGTGGCGTGCTGTACAGACCAAAAAACAAAAGATAAACAATGCAATAGACCAAAAAGGAATAGAGAAATACACCAAGGATATATTTGAACAATATGAATACGCGCCTGAGTTTGCTCATAGCGCTTTTGCTGGTGGCAATTTACGCTCAACGGCCCAGTTGGGCATTAGAACAGAACAACAACTCCAACTCGACTGGAACTGGAGAGAGTGGACTACTGCGAACTCTACGTCATGTATACGCCCAATGTGCAGACAGTGAGGATATTTTTTGGTGCTGCAAGCTGCACGGTGCTCGCCTCCTTGGACGAGCTCTCAAAGTGCAGCAGCTCAGCATTGTGGATGGCGTTAATTTGGTGAGGCGTGTGGGCAGTAACGATTCTCGGACAGGAAGAGCTAGTATCGCTGAGAGTCAACTAAACAATCGAGACTTGGAGCACATGTCCAGCAAAAGTTTGGATGCCCTGCTTTTGGAACGCTTTTTAAACTTTCTGCACAGCCATCAGCTACAGGTGAATTTGCCACGTCTGTTGCGCTATGGCGAGCGTAATAGTCAGGATTATCTGCAGTCCCTGCTGGGTTACTTTATGTCTGGAGCTGGAGAGGTGACCGTTGACAGTGAAGGTCGCAAGAAAAAGGATGACAAAAAATATCTGGGACCATTTATTGCTGCCGTTCTACTCAAGACTGCCATACTGAAGATGGCCTATCATTCGATTGCCATCGTTGCTGGCAAAGCGCTGATTGTGGGTAAAATAGCGTTAATCATTAGCGCAATCATTGGGCTTAAGAAGCTGGTCAGTCACGACGGCGGCGAGAAGACAACCTATGAGATTGTAAAACATCCGCAGGTGCAGCAAAGTCACACATACTCTTCGAGTCATCAAGGAGAATACGAGAGTGGTGGCCATGATGGCGGATCCTATCATCGCAGCATTGATGATGAGATGATGATGCAGGATAAGGCTTACAATGCCTGGTTGCCCCAAGGAGGAGCTGCCTCTGCTGGCTCCGTTGCCGCTGCCTCTGCCGCCAAGATGTCACGATAATTTCGCGTTGCATCCAATGCAAAACCAAAGACCTAATTTGCTTACTTAGTTTCAATTTGTCTGCAATTGCAATTGTATTTACATTTGTTGACTACAATCTTAGTTTAAGTTTAGTTACAATAGTTACGAATAATTTTACCACTGAAATACAATACATAAAGCTAGAAAAGACCACGCCTGGGCATTATGGCTGCGGCCTCTTGTGCATTTGTAGTTTCATCTGCTGCCAAATGACGACGATTTAGGTGGTCCGTCTCATAGGCATAGTAGGCCTGCTCCTGGCCATGGCTCGAGTCCTCTGCAGCCGTCTCCAGCTGGGAAGGACTATAGCTGTGGGTGGGCATACTACGGTGCCATCCGCTCTCGTGGCTATGACCGGAGCTGTGACCCGAACTGGTGACAATCACATGCTCCGGACTACCAGTGTGACCAGTCGTACCCTTTTTTAGACTGCCCTGCAAAAAGATGCGTAGCGCCATTGACTAGTCATTTGTCCAGGCAATGAAATTGGAACTCGGACAACGGATTGATCCCAATTCCAATTTCACCTCGTAATCAAAGCTAATTCTATTGACTCACCAACAGAGAAATGACCAGTGCGATTTTGGCCATAATAAAGGCCGAGCCGGCAATAAGTATGACCTTTCCAAGGAACATTTGTGCGAAGGTTGCCAACATTATCATGCCACCCATCATGGCCATGTGCTTATCTTTGTCCTTCTTCTTGCGACCTGTTTTATTGAAACAGTATTTGGATTTATTTTCCTTTTTATCATGACCCTTCTTTTTCTTCTTTTTCTTTTTCTTATTCTTATGTTTATCCTTGTCTTTTTTCTTTTTCTTCTTACTTTTCTTTTTTTTCTTTTTACTTTTATCTTTCTTCTTTTTCTTTGTCTTTTTCTTTTTCTGCTTCTGCTTATCTTTATCTATTAGATTATCTGTCGCTGTCGCATGCACTTGAAAACTACCAAAGCTCGCAATAAATTTATCGACTTTATCATCTATGTGTGCAACTGTACCTTGATCCACGCCCAACTCGTTACCAAACTCATCAATGGCATTTGATATGGTTATCTGTCTGGGCAGACGCATACGCAAAGATCGTCCCTGTGCCAACTGAAGTAGCTTTCCGGCCAATCCTTTAACGCTCCGAGCATTCTTGGATTCAACATTCTCCTTCTGAGGCTCAATGCTAAGATACTCGCTCAGATGCCAGGTGCTGTTGTCCAGAGCAGCTGCATCCAACAAACGTTCTCCCTCAGTGCCCAGACATTGCCACTTCTCCGCTTCACTCAGGCAATGTTGCAACACGCGTCCAAGGTTGCGTGGACTCCACTCGGTGACAGCAACTGCTTCGCTTTTCTCTTGATTAACGCTGAGTGTTTGGCTGCTTGGGACGACCCACTGACTATGCAGCAAGAACGCTAACAGACGCCACATATTTATAATATTTGGAAAGTCACCGATTGACGTTCAAACTTCAAATAACCTGGATAGACCTTAAGCTCTTTTATTTATATGTAGAGCGACGTCAGAAGTCGACGCTGTACTTTAGAAGCTAACAATTAACTGGCTTGTCAAAGCGCGACACAGTCAAGCGCTCTTGATAGGAATCTAATAAGAAAAGTTTTGGAAAAGTCTTTCAAGCGGGTTTGTGCTTGAACCCGGACCAGACCTGATGCAGAGCTCTTGTCAGCTGCTTACTGAACCTTAAAACGTTTTTTGGCCGCTTTGTGAGTTTTGCATAAACAAACTTTCGGTTTTTGGAAAGCGCTTAAAACGTTTGCCAAACTTTATGTTTGCTTAATTATAAGTTAATTAATTGAACTAACTACGATGTCACATAAATAAGTTTTCATCCTTCCTTCACAGCGATCTCACATCCACAACTTGCCAACCGTTCATGTTGCTTGACGATGTATCTTGAAAGTTCCGCACTAGACTATCAGCCGAGCTAATGGTATCCCTCAGATTTTTGGTTTGCCGATGGTGCTTTTCATATTCATAGAATCGATCCTCAGTGGGCTGTTTTTTGACAACTGGAGAGGAAGCTTCTTCCCTTGGATGCTCGAATCGAACCTTGCGGTCACTCCGTTTGTATGGTTGAGGTTCATGTACATTGTACTGATGATGTAGTTCATCTCCATGGCCAAATACAGTGGCCTTGCCCGGAAAGTGGCCAATCGGTCGATGTCCGCCAAAGCCTCCACCAAATCCAAAGTTTGTGCCACCAAATCCGCCAAAACCACCACCAAGACCGCCCAGCGATCCCAGCACGCCGCCTAATCCAAGAAAGCTGCTTACGTAGATGGCCAGCTTGGCCAGAAAAAGTGACTTCTTGAGCAATAGACAAATTCCAGCAAAAAGCAAAGGCACTAGTGCAACCAAATTGAACTTCAGTCCCAGCAGGAAGGGCAGCAGATACTGCTTTGCCAGCAGACGACCTAAAGACTTGGATTAGTTAAGGTCTGTTAAAATATTTCGATAATCTTCTTACCTGTACTTCCATCGTCATATCCAAACTGTCGCTCATCGTGTGCTCCATTGTCCAATACAAACTCTGCCACACTATTTGCATCTGCAGTGGGTCCAATTTTAAACATCAGACCTGGATAAAGAGCATCCATATGCCATTCCAAGCTGCGCTGTCCCATCACAGCGCCCGCATTCTCCAATATACCACGGAAATCCACTGGATCTGTATCTAAAACATTGACTAAAGATCGACTTGCTGCTGTCTCGCTTTTGACTGCTCTAAAGTCATCCACAAAAGTAACATTCTCGCGTTCTTCAAAGCGTTGTATGAAGTTTAACGCAGATCGTCCAAGACACTCGGTTAATTTGGAACGCTGTGATCCTCTTACACACTGCTTGAAATGATGCAGTTCCTCCGTACTGACTTGTGATAGATCACTGCTATCGATGGTTCTTAAGAGCAGCAAGCTGATGATAAGGAAAATAGACTCTACTCGCGCCATCCTATGATTTGGACTTGGTAAGTTACACCGACAGACTAAGCCTGTTGGCCAACTGACCCTTCTGTTTTATAGCTGCCTCAGCAGGTGATCAGCTTGTTATACAATAATCAACTCATTTCTGGCCAAATCTGCTCGAGTTCAGTTCACTTTTTGCACATGTAATGCCGCCGTGGCCCAATAACGGAAATTGTTGTACATCAACGCCAAGTGGCTGACGCTTATTGTTAGTGTTGTTGTTGCTGTTATTGCTGTTGTTGTTGTTGTTGTTGCTGTTGTAGCTACTGTCTGCATCATGGTCATGGTCAGTGCACACACTCTGCCGTCTACTGGCGACCCACTGTGCTGACTTGTGGGCAACAGTTTTTCGCACATCTTGGCCATTATGTAATGACCCATTGTTCCAGAAGGGTTATGAAACAGGTGCCACAATTCAGATCTCATTATGACAAGTCCTAATATTCAGATCTATCAAATAAACGACATCAGTTATAATATAAGCAAACATTTCCGTCGATTGAGACAAATTGGTAATGTTATTATAAATTTAAGAGCAGCAACCTCTATTATAAGTCACCAAAAACCTTCACTGAAGAAAATAGTATGTTCTTCAGGGTAACAACTGTAGACAGCACAATAATATAAGTAGTTTATGGAGGTTACCTGTACCTCGTCAAACGGATTTCGCAGATTTTAAAGTACATTAACTATTCAAGAGCAGCATTTATAAAATTTTATTGTTAATAAACTAATTTTTTAATTTACTATGTATTTTCACCTTATTTGGTCTACTTTGAATAGCATAAATGTGCAGTAGAACTTACTATTTATTTACTAATAAATAAACTAATTTTATTATTACTATCGTATATTTTTCAACACAATATTGTACTTAGCTTACATTTATTTTACAAAACTGATATGTTTCATTTATTAAAATTTATATTGTATTATTAAATTAAAAATTAATCTGACTTGTTCTAATATTTTTTAACAAAATACTTAAAGGCGTCTTTTTTTATTTGAATAAAACTATAACATACATTCAGGCGAAAAATTATAAAAGTGAGGAAAGGTTTGGTGTTGCCAGCTTATTTATTAAAGCAGAGCAACACACTCTTAATAATAACAGCAACAGCAGCAACAACAAAGGCCAACAGTTTGGAACTTTTAAAAGCCGCTAGACACACTCGTCTGGCTCGTAAATCCACGGGGTATAGAAACTTTTGAATTTATTTGGCTAATGAAACTCGACACTCAAGGATCAAGTAAACTTGTAGTAACCAACTCTTCTCACACATAATTCACTTTAAAGGCCAATTTGCAGATGTCTTTTATAAATAGAATTATATTTTGTGCACATTTTGTGGTTGTTGCTTACAAAAGTTTTCTGGCACTTGAAAATGTTTTAAAAGTTGGGTATATTTCATGCCGGTAAAGTGTAAACGACATTGGTTAGCCGGCCTGCAGAGGACCAGCTTGAATTTGCAGCTGTCTATTCAGACTTGTGGAATTTTCATTATTGGTTTGCCAATTGCAATTCCATCAGACTGCGACAAACAAAATAAAAGAAATTGTATTAATAAACACTTTCACCGACAATATTTCAAATTCAAAAGCCAACAAGATTTGCAACAGGTAGACATTGTTTAAGTGTAAAGTAACTGTATAAAATTGTATATTCGACCCATGCACAGTTTTGGCCATTTGGCATTTTCCATTCGACCATAAATTGCAGGCAGCTGAATGGGGCGTGTCCCATCTTCATATCATTGACATTGCACACACAAACTCGGCCTAAACAGACAGAGGCACAACAGGGCGTACGGTATACGGCGTACGTGTTGCAATTGCATAGGAAAAAAGCAGGTCGAAGATAAAGTGGTGACTTTCATTTGATTTTGGAGCGTCACCGGATACCACAGTGTGTGTCTTCACTGGGAGTCGAGGATAGAAAGAAATGAAGATAAATGGAGATGGAGATGGAGAGAGAAAGAAAGAGTATTTTAAGACCAATGGCAGGCCAGGAAGTCAATGTGTTGCTGTTGTTGTTGTTGTTGTTGCTTCTTTGACTGTGACTCTGACTGTGAGTCTGACTCTTAGACTCTGACTACGCCTCAGTGCGCGCGTTGCAAGTGAAATTTTTTGTTGCAAAGTGTCTGTGATTTTGTGTGTCGCACATGCAATTGATATCACTGGCCTCATTTGCCCTAGTTGGTAATTCATTTTATTAGTGAAAGAGTGAAAGCATTTCGATTTAAGAAATGCGTCGCACGTTGCGTATGCGCAATATATACTCTTATACCTTACCTGTCAAATGCAAACGAATTTTAGTTACAGATAAATGCGGCTTTATTGAGTTTCATTTGATTTCTCTGTGTGTATGGACGTGCTTGTGTGTGTGAGTGTGCATACATGTGTTGTTGGGCATTTGTGCGGAAAGGGAAGGGGGCGAACGTTGACTGGACAGTTGTTATTGTTGCTGTTTCTGGGCCTGCACCAAGTTGCAGTTAAGTGTTAAAGAGCTCAAGAGCTGGCATTAAGTTATACAAGTAATTACAATAAATAAGAAGTTGTAAGTTATAAGCAGTCAATAGTAAATAGTAAAGCTCTGAGCAGTAAATTATAACAATAATACAAAATGCAGTCACTTGAGTACAGTTTAGTTTAGTTAAGTTAAGTTTAGTTTAGATTAAGTTTAAGTTTGGTTTAA
This sequence comes from Drosophila neotestacea, assembly GCA_035044365.1. Lineage (NCBI taxonomy): Eukaryota > Metazoa > Arthropoda > Insecta > Diptera > Drosophilidae > Drosophila > Drosophila neotestacea. The sequence goes on from JAWNMD010000757.1 coordinate 1,267,911, forward strand.
GTTGTGCACCTGCCCAAAAATGCCGCCCCCTTTTCACCGGCTGCAACTGCAGCCATATTTATACTTAATAGCTATGGTTTGATTTCTCTGACAATTTTCTCTCTTTAACAATTGGATTTCTCTGATGGCTCCTTTGCTTGAGTTATGCTACAAATAAATTAAATAAATAAAATAAATTAAACGACCCGCTGGGCAAAAGGAGCCCAGTGAGCTCCGTACTCTCTTGCTCTTTCCCTTTTCATTCTTTTTGTTTCATTTGATTTGTGTATTGCACTATTTGCTTTTCCACTTTGGCAACTCGACTGGCTTATTGCTTATACGCCGCATAGGCCAAGTTTTGGGCTCCGTTTGCGTGCAGCGACCGACCGTAGCTGTGCTCATGCTCATAGTGTGGATGCGCGACAACCTCGTAGTTCTCCTTCTTGGATTCCAGCAGCTTCTTCAGTCCAATGATGCCGGACAACAGAAGAGCAATCTTGCCAATGACCAGAGCCTTGAATGAGATGAGAGCCAAGAATCCAATGGCCAAAGGCAGAAGGGCGGCCATCTTCAGCTTGAAGAGCAACAACAAGGGCATCAGATACTTCTTCTTCTCCTTCTTCTTGCCACGGGCTAAAATTCCATAAAAAAAATAAAACAAGAAAGAGTCAGACAGTAATGATTAATGAGAGTTTGCATGCAATACTTTCGCTTGTTTATGTTCGATTTGCGTTGTCCATTTGTTTGTTATCTGCTCATTAGCAACTGGAGCACAAAATAATTATAAAAAGAAACAACAAACAAACACTAGCCACAAATCAACAAACAGGATCGACCGCTTTCTATAAGCGCTCTTAGAAATCGGAAACTGCTCCATGAGCATGAAAAGAAAGTAAGCCTGTAAACTGAGACTAACTAAAATGCAATTAATTGCAGTAACAAGTTTGCCAACGCCTTGTGGCAACTGTCAATGCACCGCTAGATAAGATGCCTGGGAACAGATGCCTCAAAAAATCTGTAGATCTGTACATCTGTGCAACTTTGCAGCAGGATTTCTGCCTGATCTGTGACCTCAATGTGGGTCTAACAGTGAAAACAGGATTTAAACACTAACCACATTGTTGCGCCAGACAGACGAAGACGTTGCTAATGCTGATGCTGGCATTGGTAATTGCACCACTAACCCAAATTGGCAACAAGCCACAGAACCAGTAACCATAACAACAACAACATCAACAGAACAACTCTTGACCAACCAGACAACTCTTAGATTGAAACTTTGAGTTGTCATTCCTGATTTTATAAGAATAATACATGGGATACTCACATTCATCTAGGGCACGTTGCATGTCCTGAATGGAATCCTTGGGCACCTTGAATTGGAGTGTGTGTGTTCCAAAGAAGCGGGCCACACGCTCAACCAGCAGAGAGTCAACCTCGGATTCACGTGCCTCTGCCTCCTCGGGTAAGGCCACATCATTTAGAGATCGTCCAACTGGAATGTCATCGGTTTTGACCAGCGCAATTCCTTCGGTGAGCCTCACATCTCCGTTCTCTGTATCGAAGTAATGCAGGGCACGTTCCTGTTTTTTGAAATTAATGTTGTTGTTAGCCAATTGAAATTTTAGCCACAACTACTGTGTTGGTTTTACCTTCATGCACAACACCATCGAGCGTTCACCGCAATCCTTGACCATTTTCAGGGCACTTGTCAACAAGCTGTCTGCCTCGGAGGCTGCAGCCGCTGTGGATGCCACAAGCGCGAACAGGCACACAAATTTCAACATGATTGTATTGTTTTGGTATTTAGGGTTTTATTTGATTGGAGGGGGATAAGATGCACAGCACTTGACACTTGGATTCGTTATCCTTAGGGGCACTGACTGAGCGTGCCTTGTAGGGGATTGTTTAGTATTTCAATTGATTGAATGCACTGCGCTCGATTGGCTTGTTCGATCTGTCGGTCAGAAGGCAATCCGTAAACTGTGGCTAGAAGACGCACGCGGATCGAGTTTTATTCCCGGCCAGCAGCGCAGTCGCTGACGACGAAGAAGACGACGACAGCGACGTTGACGACGTTAAACACGACGCGACTTACCCGCATCCACACTTTACTCCCCTCATAAAACCTGGCTTATTCCATCGACATATACAGTAGTAGCCAAGCTTAGAATTTAAATAAACAACCTGGCGAAGACATCGACGACGAAGACGACGACCACAATTACAACAACGAAGCGCATCAGTTGCGGCTGCTAATGCAACCTGGCTTGTGTTGGCCTGTCTTGGCCTGGCCAAGATATCAATGTGTGTGTGTGTGTGTGGACGTAGATGTCGCAGTCGTCGACAACGTCGTCGTTGGCAGCGCTTCGACATTGGCTTTGGACTTGGCTTGTTAGCGGTTGCTGCTACTGATGTTGTTCTTGCTGTTGTTGTTGTTATTGTTATTGTTGTTTGTCAACAGACAAACACTTAAGCAGCACTTAACTATTTGCACATAAGAGAGTACTCACACTCTCACACCCACAAGCATGGAAAGGTAGTCGCTTATGTGTGGTCGCCAAATTATATTGGACGGTGTTTAAGGCATCTGACGTCTGAAAATTAGTATTGAGGTATTTTAACCGCAATTTGAAGGCGCCTGCATTTGACACACACTTACTTGTGGTTGAGAACAGCCACAGCAATCATAATAAAACACAGTAACCACAATAGTAACATTAAACAGAAAGTGGTAGGAATAAGATGGACGTCTGATCGATCCATTAGAAATTGCAGACACGTGACTTGTGGTGTGGCATAAATGCTGGCTAATCAAATACCACACCATTTCATTTCACACCACTCCCCTCTACATTAAACCACACCCCGACACATCAACAACAACTACTTATGATGATGGCGACCACAGAGCTCGAAAGAAACCGCAACAACTACTGTAAGCTCAAATTGGAGTAAAATAGAAAATTAACTAGTTTGCAGGCGGCATGGATAAAAAAATTTCACTTTAATTTTGCTTTTTATTTATGTATTTGTTTTTCTCCATCTCACTTAAAGCTCCATAATGTATCTTCTCCACAAGCACACACCACACACACACACACACATGAATACTCGCACATGAATCGTATATCTTCAGTTTTGTATGCCAATCGCTGACATTTGCACAGAAAAGCAACACGAGAGTTTCATATCAAGCACACATTATGTCTCTTTAATTTTATTAAAGTTAATTTAATTTTTAACAAAATTGAGCAGAGCGACGGAAAAGAGTTTAAGATAAAATTATGTACGCATGTATAAGAGATGAAAATTATATATCTCAGGATAATATGACATGAATACTTAAATTTAAATTTATTCAACAATTTATAATCGTTATATTTGATAATTCATCTATACAGCATCTTCAAGTCGACTATTCCCGTGTGTTGTCAATTAAGTTTATCGCGTTTTGTGTAATTTACGCATTAGACAAGTACCTAAAAGAAAGTGATGAATGCTAAGATTTGCACGCTACTAAAACTCGATTTAAGATGCAAAGCAAACCAAATTTTTGTAGCTGATTATCTACTTAGTCGAAATACATACAAAATATAGTTGATCGGGCAAAAGGTGTTGATGTTATTTTTCATGCTGATGGGATATGCAAATGCCTTGCACGTGGACATAGATGGATGTGCCATGCCGTGACGTTACGTGACGTGACTTGACTTTGGTGTTTGGTGTTGAGAGCTTAACGCCGATTGTGGATGATTACCATAATGACTGGGTGTTGAATGTCTTCACAATGATTTGGTTTGAGTGTTGTGTAGGGCATGTCTTAGTCGACTTGTCAGCTGACACGTTAGCTGCCTAGTTAACATCTTGGCAATTATTTTACATACATACATGCGTACACAATGAAAGTGAAATAGTTTTTATAGCTAACAACATTGAACATATTCGTATTCGTCTCAGTATATTTTGGTTATGCAACGGACATTTTTGTTAAAGATTTGTCTAAAGCCTTAGAGAAATGCAGTAAAAGCAATTAATTTTAATTGAGGCATAAGAAAGTCCCATTAGCCAGGTGGATAAACTATTAAAAATGATTGTTGAGCGCTGCCTACAAATTGACTTCATTACAATGCCAGCAATTTAACGATCTCTATCCTTAAAAGTCCTCTTTACGTTCATACATTCCATCCGCATTAATGACATCAACTTGGAATGCAAAATATTATTCTCAACTGCCCAACCCTTTTACAGTGGCATCTTCAAATTGACACCTTTTTGAAAGTTTCACTTTCATTCCCAGTTGACTTCACCCCCCATATCTTCTCGTCTTCGCCTCCGTCAATGTCTGTCTCCGTGACCGACACTGTGAATTCCGGATAACTTAACTCAACTCTCGCCGCGTTGTGCTTGAGTAATTTTCAATTAATGAAAGTGTTGGCAAGACCCAGAAGTGATGACGTCAACAATTAAAGTAAAGGGCGCCGTCAACTTACATTTGATTAGGCCGTAAACAGCGTGGGAATTACAGCAATATTTAAATCAACTTAAAATAATTAATTCAATAGGTTCAATGTTCTACTCTGAACTAACAATTGTACTCGTCTTGTTGCCAGTAGCAGCTCATTAATATTTTATGCAGAGTGCAAAAGTGAAAATGTCGCATACCACAGAAATACGACAATAAACAAAAGCAATAATAACAATCGCAGTCTGAAACAAGTGAAGAGACCGTCCGAGCATATTTGATCTATGAATATTGCATTGGACTTTGGCAGACTCTGTGCATGGCTAAATAATAAGTGTGTTCGTAGTTTTTGGTAGAAAGCGAAGCACAGTTAAAGTTGTGATTGCTGCTTTTTGTACTTTTTTCTTCTGTTTTTTTTTTCTTTTTAGCACGCACGTAAGCACTTTTTAAAATTGTTATCATAAATTCAGCGAACGTGGTTGAGGCGTGGCTGTCAGAAAGTCAATCTGTTGAGGGTGTTGGGTTTTGGTTTTTAGCAAAGTTTACTATATTTAATTAACGCTTACTTAGACCTAACACACACATTTAGTTCGTTATACATACAAGTACATAATCAAATTACGCTAAACATTATTTCTTATTCAGACAATTCATGCGGCAATCGTTTCTTTGGTTTACTCCATCTCAGCATTCCAAGTCCAAGTCCACATCCACATCCAAATGCAAATGCCAGCTCCTCAAGCTGTCGACTTCTCTACAAGCTCTTGGTACTTCCCGCTGACTCCTTGGCTGGTTTCCAGCCACTGTAGGCCATGTCAAAGTCCCGTCCCCAGCCCGAATGACCGCCAGAGGAAACCACAACCTCATGGGAGGATTCCTTGCCACCGCCGCCGCCACTGAGTAGCTTCTTGATGCCAATGATGGAGGCCAATACCAAGGCCAGTTTGGACACTATCAGCGCCTTGCCGGCCAACATGGCCAAGGCACCATAAGCAATGGGTACAAAAGTGCCACCAAGTAGCAGTGGAATCATGATGTAGGCACCGTTTCCCTTCTTGTCCTTCTTTTTGCGACCCTCCGCTGAGTTACTGTCCGCATCCCGTAAATCGGGAAACTTGATCTACTTACAGCGCCAAATGAGTAGCAGTTGCTTGACAATATTCATCCAAATTAACTTACCTGTAGCGTATGATCCTGCAGAAAGTTACTCAATCGCTTCATGATCATGCTGTTCAAGATCTGGTCCTTGGCATCAATCCCCCGCGGCAGTACCGCCTCAATATCCTGCTCAGTGATTGGAGGCAGCTTGGCTCGCTTCTGGATCTCATCTCCACTGGCCACAAATTGAATACCCTCGAATAAGGGTAATGATTTGGCCGTGCGAAAAGCTTTCTCCAGGCCCGTCAGCAATTTTAGCTTAAGGCAAACGGACATATTCTCGCCCGTGCATTGCTGATAAATGCGATATACCAGCGACAGGTCCTTCCAGATTCCTGTTGACTGTACTGGTGCCGGTGCTGGTGCTGGTGTCTTTTGCTGCTGGTCCGTTACCAATCCATTAATTTGATTGTAGCTGGTACTACGAGCACTTGTCGCTGGCAGCCAGCAGAAGATTATCATCAGTGCCGCCACGTGCCACACGTATTTGATCATGTCTGTGATTGGATATATATGTGTGTGGGTGTTGTGTGTGTGTGTCTGTGTGTAAGTGGTGCTAGTGTGTAAATGAAATCCTTTGGCTATCCTTGCTACCGAGACATGCACTGCTCCGCTAATAGAAAACTCTTGCTGGGCGCTGCACTTAAGATTATCAACTGAGTGTTGGAAAGCGTATTGTATGCATTTTATACCGCCTGGCCAATTTCTTGTCGGCTAATTGCACCTGGGTGCATGTCAAGCGGCAGCTGAAATTGAAAAAAACTCATTTTGTTTTAGTCTAAATATCACGCCAATTAGTCGGACTTGCTGGCTGGCTTACTACAGGCCTTGGCCAGGGGCATATGGATGTTTGTTTGTTTGCTATTGAAGCTGCGCTTTCGTGATTTCGCTACGAAAGCAACCGAATTTTGTTCAGCCACAGCCTCAACCATACCCATTGTAAGCGCCGCAATTTCATTTGTAATTATAACACAACTTACAGCTCGTTCTAAGCTATTGAGTTTTCATTCGCATGTAAAACAGAGCGAGCTGCAGCGTGCGTGCCTGTAGAGGCACAACTAAGAGAGGCTGCCACATATTGCAGCTACTGCAACAGCCAGAGGAACAGATACATGCCGATGGCATTGGCATTGGATGTAGCTTCCAAACTGTTTTTTTTTTCGTACAAGTATGCCAAGTTCTTTCATGTCGTTGCTTAGTAGACCGAAACACTGCTGTTTTTCGGTTTTCGTTTCTCAATGCATTTTTATCACAGATTCACTGTCGTCCCACAATTCTACTATTTATTAGTTTAACTTTTCTTTTTCTAAACATATAAGTTTGCAGTTACTATAAATAAAAACTTGAATTTAAAAACCAAATTATGCACTATGCTTTCAAGAGTCTAATATTTTCGACAAACTTTTGTTATATGCCTTAATTTGTTATGTTAAAGAAAAAGTTTTTTTTTTAAATTCAAGAATGAAAATTTAATCTTGTTGCTCCAAAAAAATTAATGGTGATTCATTTTCATATTTAACTCTATATGTATAAATTTAAATGAATAAAATATTTTCTTAGAAAAAAAAAAAATTTGTTTCCATGTAAAAAAAATTCACTACATACTTTCGGGCGGGTCTTGAATAATGTGTTGCGTCTCTAAAGCGCAACACTAAACGAAAGAGTTAAGACACAAACTTGTTCAATTTTAACGAAGGTGGTTGGCAGCCACCGAGAAAGCTTTTATTTATTAAAAATTTGAAACACTTCAACATTAATAATATACAAAATTGATTTGAAATGTGTAACAAATGAAAAAAATTAATGCTTTGTGGAACACCCCTGATAGAAAATATTTGAAAAATTAAATTGGAAATAACATTCTCAACTGACAAAATTCTTGCAAATTATTGCTATTCATTTGAACATAAATAGCTGATCTAGCTAAAGAGAAAATTTAATAAATTTAATATTATAATTAGTTTCTTATGCTAATTTTGATGTCAGCTATCGATTAAAAAAGTGTAAATTATCGAGGGTATTATTTATTTCTCAATAACATATGGAAGAATGATTCACAATGTAGATATAATCTTTACAACAAGCCAAGTCTCTAGAATTTTAACGATTTTAATTGTAGAAGTGAATAATTTTAAATAAACATATCAAAATATTTGAAAAATGTAGAGCCAGACTTGAACTTCCATTGAATACACAATATAAACGGAGACCGCAACAATTAATTATGCACAATTACTATTAACTAACTGCACTAAGTAACTTGTGTTAACAGCAACAAATCATCCGTTAAGTCATTTGACAAGAGTTATAAAACAGTTTCAATGCTTTGCATTCAGCTTGCGTGTCTAATTAACTTTCAATTAATCATAAGCAATAATAGTAACTGCTCATGGAAGCGCTTAATAAATTTAACGCTTCCATGAGCAGGCGGCCACAACAAAAGCAGCAATAGTAACAAAAGCGGCAACAAAAATAACAACAATTACAGCAATCATAAATTAATGCGTGTTTTATGAGTGTGGGAAAACTTGTTGGAGTGGAAAAATATGACAACAACATAACGACTAGCATTATCGTAGGGCAAACAGGTGATTCTTTTGTGCTGGAAAGCGCAATGCAAGGCCGACCGATCAGGTTGTCTTTTAGTCAGCATTTGTTCTGCTGACCTGCTTTCTTAGCCAGACCCAGACCCAGAGCCAAAGCCAGATCCAGACTCTGAGCCCGATTTCGAGCTAAACTCGTTTTCATTTCGCTTGCAACGACGTCGACGCCCTTGCAGGCACCAGCATTGCAACTTCAACTTCAGGTCCGTTGACAGTGAAATTGCATCCAAATTGAGCACTGCACTGAAATACACAGTTCACGATTCTCAACTCAAGAGAATACAGGTACAGACACAGTTGAATTATCTCTCGTATTGGAGCGTGTATGCGCAATTCGAAATTCGCTGCCGGCTTATGAATTATTGTAAATTTTGTGGCTTTTTATCTGGTTTTCAGAATGTGAAATTGGTAACCAGAGTATGCACAAGTTTTTCTTACAGCTGCAACCACATTTCTCTAGCGGCACTCTTGAGTCGCCGCCACACAACGGTAATTCGCTCCAAATCACATGTGCAGGCTTTCATTTGGGATTTCGATTTGCATAAGCCAACAAAAATTGAAGAAATAGATAAAGTGCTGATCACTGGAAGTGGAAAGCATTTTACAGCAAATGCTGATCAAATAATTAAATGGGGTTAGTCCCAATTGATTTGAAAAGTAAATATTCCAAGGCCAGATAAATGTTAGAAAGTGAAGGAAATAGTTTCTACTTCAATTACGATGGTTTAAACAAAATTTATAAGGAAGATGGCTAACAATAATGACGAAATGCTAACACAGTTCAAGGTCAAATTACCACACTTCTGGGTTAAGCTGTGGAAATCGTTGATAGAAGAAAATAACAGAAAAAAAAGAGAGAATAATGAAAGTAATACCGTTTTGAAGGGCCTAAAACCAGCATTTCATCAAGTGATACTGTCTCTACATTCTAATGATGCCCACATGGCACAATTAACACATGTTTTGTGGCTTTTGTTTTTGTGGTATGTCTGCCATTTGGTGTCACATAATTTCCCACTTTTAATAGACCTTTTGTGCTGAATTCAGAAGACTATTTCTTAAGACACTGACGCTGGTCAATGGTCACTCTCTACCTGAGTTTGGTGACTATGAGTTGACGAATGAGCTGTTTACAATAATGCGCGTTAGCTGGTTTTTATTTGCCCCAAACGAACATTCGCTTGGCACCCAAAAACGTTTTTGACCATGTTCATAAACTGGCATTTCTACAACTTTTTACTACACATTTTCAATGCATTTACTGTTGCTCTTTTTGTTGATATTGTTGCTGTTGTTGCCGTTTCCTAACTGTTTACTTTCACTGTTTATGTTGCCGACAGTCGTAGCCACAACGGTAGCCGGCGGGGCACACTTTCGACCACATTTTTGTGTGTTGTTTGGCTTGGCAAGCTGCCTTGGCCAAACTCATAATTATTTACACCTCTTAACGGAGAAGTCTTTAACATTCGCTTAGTCAACTAGGTCGCAAATCAATTTCACTTTAAATGAAAGCATTCGCCTTGTATTCTTACCAAAGATGGACCTGTCACCAGCCGACAAGACCAGCTTTTGGACATTATGCACATCCAAAATGACCATAATGTCAATTTTGTTTACCCCTCTGTTTTTGTTTTTCTTGTTTCGCTTTCACCCATTGGCCATAAATAATAATAGTATACTCAAAATTGATTTTTCATTGATTTTTTATTTATTAATTTTCCTTGCTTGTTTTATTTTCATGTTGCTGTTTTTATTATTTTTTTTAAGTTTTTTTTTTGTACTTAATGTTTTTCTTCATTCTTTAATGACATGCATTTATTACAGAGAAAATATGCTGTATAAAAGAGATTTACATTCTTTGTGTGTGATTTGTGATTTATGAGTTTGTTTCTTCTGTGAGTTGCCCATATCTGCAGCTTCTATAACTTCTCGCTGTTCTCGTAGTTCTTAATGTGAAAGTTCCGTACGAATCTGCTTAAAATATGTATTTAAATCAAAGTTGACAATCAGCTGACGAATTGAGGTTTTCAAAATGATTTAAACAAATATTTTTAAGTAGATTAAAAATAAGTTTAAAGCATATTGCCAAAACAGTTACCGATCAAATCGCTGATATATCAAATACAAGTGTATGAGTAACAAACAAAAAAAATCCTACAGTGAACTATGGTTACAGAGAACGTACGTGCGTGCTTTTGGAAAGTAGAGCGTTTGAAAGTGACAGATACATATAGACAGAGCTGAAGAAATGGTGAGAGCGTGAGATAGTGATAGACAGAAATAGTAGCAGAGAAATGAAAAAGGACAGAAATAGAATTAGAGTGAGAGAGAGATAGAAATATGAGAGAAGCTGAGAATTGAAGATGTATAAAGTAGTGGAAAAAAGTGAAGATTTCAAGTGGAAAATAGATGTGGAAATTATAGTTTAGCTGAGTTCATAAATGAGTTCAGTTTAGTTTTGTGTGCATGAGGCAGAAAAACTATGGCAAGTTATGGCGTTAATATGACCAAAACTATGACTCAAAGGACAGATTCATAGATGGATAGTTTAGATAGATTGTGTGAAAGATACTGATAGAAGTAAGAGCTAGTTGAGTTAAAGCTAGTAGTAGTAGGCATGCTTGCTGCTGTTGCTGTAGTTGCTGCTGTTGTAATGTAAGACTAGAATTGCATGTATAGAGTACAGGATAGAGTATAGAGTAGAGTAGAGTAGAGTATGATAGAGTATAGCATTAGTTAGATAGATCAACATTTGTACGTTGCAAACAGTTGCATGGCAACCAACAAAGTTTTGGTATAGTCTCTAGATTGATAGTCAGTATGTGATAGACAGTGATAGCGATAGTTAGATTGATAGATAATGATAGAGCTGTAGAGAATGTACTATTACTCAGAGATTGTGAAAGAGATGTATGTGCGTTAGAAGGAAACAGCGATAGATAGATACAGTGTATGTATGTGAGTGAGTGATGGAGTGTATCTGTGTTTGTGTTCAGGAAAGTCCTTGTGCGAGCTTAGACCTAAGGCTAGACGCTGCTGGGAGTCGCCGCCTGGGCTTATGAGTATTTGAAACATTTGCATAAGGTACCGACTTTAACTCTCGCTTTGTGGTTTTTTTTTTACAAACTTAACTTTAGCTTTAAAAGATACGAATACATCGAAGTGTCTATGTGTTTATGAATGCATGTATGGTTGAAATAACTAAATGCACGTACACTTGGCATTACAAACCTAACGTGGCTCTGGATTTTCTGCATTTTTCATCTTCTCTTTTCGCTACGATGTCATTTAGCTTAACATTTTTCATATTTTGTTTTTTTTTCGCTTAGTTTCCTTTTTTGAGTGCGTTACTTTGCGTTTTTCGTGTGGAAAAATAAATAAAATAAATTATATTAATAAATAATTAAAACGAACGATAAGTAATATGTTTTCCTCTTCAAGAGTCTGTGTGTGAGCGATGTCGCTCAAGTCAGTGGTTGTTGTGGTTCGTGTGATTGTGGTTGAATGGTTTTTTGTGTGGTTTGAGTGTTTGTTGACTGTATCTTCAATTAAGCCTGAGGCTTCTGGGCACCATAGGCCAGATCCTGGGCATCGATGGAACGTCCCCAGCCACCATGACCACTGCTTCCATATGAGGCAGAGGAGGCACCCGCATCGGCGCTGTATCCGCTGCCATATGAGTCGTGGCTCACAGAGTGGCTTGCGCTGTGATGAGGATGGGCAACCACTTCGTAGGTGACGTGCTTCTCCTGCGACAACAGCTTCTTCAGGCCAATAACGGCCGACAGCACCAGAGCAATCTTACCAATAAGCAGAGCCTTGCCAGCAATCAGAGCGATGGCGCCCAGGAGCAGGGGCAACAGAGCGGCGGCCTTCAGGGCAACCAGAGCCAGAATGGGGCCCAAGATTTTGGCAGCCTTCTTCTTCTTGCCACGGCTCTCCTCTGGTGCGTTGGGATCGTTGCTGCCGAACAGTGACTCAGAGGCATCTTCCAGGGCGCGTCCAGTCGAGCTAACAGCCTGAACAATATCGGCTCCCTTCAGTTCCACTTTGATGGTGTGTGAGTTCAGGAAGCTGCTGATACGATTGAGTGCCAAAGATTCGAACGATTCATCGCCAGAAATAGAGCGGGCAGCCTCTTGGACAGGCGCATCCGAAGAACGCACCACAGTCACGCCCTCGGTCAGGGCAAACTGGTCGCGAGCACCCAACACCTTGTCAACGAAGTTGAACAGCTTGTACTTGACACACGACACCGAATCCTTGCGTAGACAGTCGCTATAGATGCTATCCATAATGTCATTCTCAGCGCCGATGGCATTGCGAGCATGGCCGCGTGTTTCCTCAGCGGGGAGAGCAGCGGTCAGTGTGACCAAACACAAGACACCGAAAATAACTTTATTGTTTGCCATATTTATGGTTGTTGTTTTTTGTTGTTGTGTTGCACTTGTTGTTGCTTAACTTGTTCTTGTATAGTCCTTTAAAGGGCTGATCACTTTTTGGCTTTTGTACCGCACACAAATCGACAAAACGCACTTTCTCTTTTCAACTTTTGCTTGGGGCTGATTCTTGCACTATGCCACACAACGCTGCTGGCTGCTGTGTTGCTGCTTTGACGGGTTAGGATGAAATGATACAATTTCCCAATGCTCACAACAATTTATATAGGCGGCATGCTCATCTGCTGCTGCGGCGAACGAAAGCATTTCTGCTCGGCCAAAGAACTGGTCGCGCAAGTTTCTCGCTTAAGTCTTTCGTTTTGCCAGCCAACGGTAACGCGCTGCGTCGACTTTGCCATCGACGTTGGCTTAACTTGGCTTGGCTTGGAAAAGCATTGTTACTATATGTTGTTAGCCATATGCTCACTGATCGTCTCTCGCACTGCGCTGCTTTCGCTTGAAGTTCATGTAACATTGTCAAAATCAGTTGAAATCAAGGTGGAGAGTGAGTTTTGGGGCGGAGGCTGGAGCTAGTGCACTGTGGGAACATTACAACTAGATACTTTTACCAAAAATGCTCAAAATTGTTATCTTAATTGCTTTAAATTGAAATTGAAATCCTTTTTATTGCCATGCTTTTAGTAAAAGCATTTCCCTTTCGAGTTTGGAGTTTCGCAATGCGCCTCATAATTCAATCAATCAATCAACAGGTGCTACTTATTGCGATATTTTGTCACTGCTCGCTGATCACTGGTCAGTGGTCAATTGTCACGGTTTAATTTTCACGTCTGAGCGAGTAATGATCGTGAGTTCCCAATAGAATTTTTGTTACATAAAAAGATGGCTAACGAGTTTGAAATGTGGGCCAGGCCAATAAACAATAAACTATAAGCAACCCGAATAATCATAACCCCGATCAGAGACATTCAAAAGGGAAAGCTGCGACACTTCTCTGTGGCATGCAGCTATCCGTTGTGCGCCCTTTTTCCATTTTTTTATTTTTGTTGTCTTTCTGCTATCTGCTACTCACATTGCTGCATAAATTTATGTGCATATTTTATGCGTTGTCAAATACAAATGGCCAAAATAAACAGCTGGCAGTTGCTGCCCACTGAATTATTGACTCAAAGCGGCCTGACAAAGTGTGCCGAAAGTCTTGTGGGCAAACACATTGACCAGTAGCCACTAGCCAAAGCTCCTAGCCAAAAGCTAGTTACCAGTGGCCAATGGTATGGATATAGTATGCGACAAGTAAAAGTGTGCAAATAGACGGGCAAGGAGCTGCATAAATGAAAGTCATCAGGAAAAAGAGAGTTTATAAGCTGCCAACAATAGAGACAAACAAATAACTTTGGCCAGGACACATACAAATATTATTGCCGACACTTGACACTCGACAATTGCCGTTGGGCAAGTTTCAAGAAAGTGTTGAATATGGTTAATTAATGTATTATGAATGTGTGGAAATGCTATAAAAGTGTAATAAAAGTGAGCTGATGGATTGGGTGCAACAACAACAGCAACAGCAGCGGCAACAAAAGGCAGCTGAATGGTGTGAAAATGCTTTTCCAGATCAGCCAAAGCAGTGGCTAGTGAAAGCGAATTTCGTATGCAAGTTAAAAAAGGGGAAACCCCGTTGCCAATCGCAATGCCATCCTCACGCATTGCGTGATTGTATCCAAAGAGTTGGGTTCGTTCGTTGCATAGGGATGCAAATCTGCAAGGGGCCGTCGAACGACGTTGAATGCTGAATTATTTGACATTTAATTAATTTTGGTATCTCATTTGTTATTTTTGTTTTTCTCTTTCATTATGCAGAAAAGATGAGAAACGACACTTTCACTGCATGGGGCACCGGCCTCATATCCAGAGTGTTTTTACTAAGTGCAACAACAAGCGAGATTTGGGCATGGTCTGAAGCTGTAAACTGCTTCTTGTTCTATTGTCACTGCCTGGGCATATCAACAGGTTTTCTGGTTTTGCTTTGAAAACCAAAAGTTAAATTCATAACAGTTCAACAAGTTGTAGCTGTGAGACCATAAAAGCCAAATGTGAATATACATTCATATAAAGCCACAGCAGCAGCAGCAGCAAAGCAACAGGCAGCAGAGGCAGTGGCAGTGTCAGTGGCAACAACAAGCGAAGTACATATTTTATTTATATTATTGTTGTTGCTACTCTTGCTGCTGCAGCAAAAAAGAAAGTTCAACGTTAATTTTCCTTTTTCGTAGACAACATTCACCGCCTTGTGACCGAAGCAAGCGAAGCGCGTGCAACTTTGCAGCTTCAAAATGTAAACTAACAAACTGCATGAATGAATAAATGAATGAATGATTGACTGAGTGAGTGCTGGGGCCAGCACTTTCAGTGGGTGTTGATGTTAAAGAAGATAATGATGCTACCTCAACCTCTGCCTTCATGTCAATAATGAAGTTAATGCCTTTTGCAACCCATATCAGAGGAAATCGCTAAACAAACTACGACTATTTTGCCAACTGTCATTTAATGGCTTAATTGTGAACTAATAGCCGGCATTCAAGTGGACGTCATTTCCCTTGCCGAGCTATAAATTTAAACAAAACATTTCAGGGAACTTTTTATGCCCTTGAAACATTAGACTTTAAGTAAATACTTAAAGGAAATGCATTGGATCGGCTTGTTTGGTAACCTATTGAAATACATCTACATATATCCAAATATATGTGAATCATATTACAAAGTCATGATGCCTTAAATAGAATTGCAGACTCACTTTTACTTGCGCTTCGTACCATTTTACGCTTGGCTAACCTTCCGCAGAAATAAATAATTGGAATTTGTCGTTTTGGGAACCAAATGCCACACTGGGGTTAGCTTAAGAAGCAGGCAGTGGAATTGAATATAGAAATTAGCAGTCGCTTTTGTAATCGTTTGGTCACCAAACCTGCCACGTCTATTAGCATAAATATTTCAATATTTAGCAACGCCTTGCAACGCAAAGTGGCGCGTCTTCGACTTCAAGATACAAATTATGAATGCACGAGTTCGAATCTCAGTATCACTTTCACTTTCCATGATGCCTCAACATTGGCTCGCTAATATGCATCTTCAGCTTAAAAAGACACAGATTCAGATACAGATACAAATACAAACACCAGTACAGATACAAATATGTGTAGGTAGACATCCATATGCTATACATTTAAGTATTATCTAATACAACGGACATAATCGACATTTACAGCTAGTCCGGTACACAAGCGTTAAGAGACAACGACAATTTTATTGCAGCATTTATTTAATAAGTTATTAGTTGATCTTTTATGTAAGTTAGTGGTGTTAGGCACTATTCATGATATTGAATAATTGATGGCCAAGTGTAAGCAAATGATGGCGCAACATTTGCCGAGAAAAGCAAAACTCTCAACTGTTATATAATTTGAGAAAAACTGTTTGCCACTCGACTGCAGTTACTTGGTGAATTTACTTCTTTTTTTATTTTTGGTGTTTTTTTTTGGCAGTATTCACACGGCCAGCAGGCCGAACCTGAATCGGAACCCCAACTATAAGCGCTTTCTTTCGAAAGAGAAAGGGTTTCTCGGAGCTTGAGAAATTTGCCAAAATTGCAGTTTTATGGCTCGATCTTTGCCGGCTCACGTTTGCCCAGCCCTTTCGCTTTTTCTGTACTTTTTTTTTTATTGATAGTTTTCTTTTGAGGATATCTTCGAGACTCGAGTCTTTGACAGCTTCCGCGACTTTCACGCAATTGCAGCAGCGGCAGCATCAAGGGCGTTGCTGTTGTTGCAGTTGCAGTTGCAGTTGTTGTTGATGTTGCTGTTTCTGTTTCTGATGCTGCGCCCCACTTTGCATCATAAATAATGCAACGAATACGACCTGGGGGGGGGTGAAGAAAACGTTTTGAGGACTGCTAAAATTACTCAGACCAGCAACGGGTCCAGGCCGGATGCTGAGCATTTAGTTTGGTTTAGTGCATTCTTTAAAGTGAAATTTCTGACCAATCTTCGTGTTCATGTTTTTACTTTGGTCTTTGAGCTTTGGTTTTTATTGAAACTTTAAACGACGCTGTTAATTAAATTAAGTGAGATAAAAAGCAAACTAACCAAATAAAGTTAATAATAAAGTCTGAGCAAATTCTAGTCTCAGTGAGGCATTTTGAGGCTGAGCATTGTTTAACTTTCTTCTTTTGCTTTCAATGGTATTTCGGTCAGAAACTTTAATCCGAATAACAATCAAAGCAAGCAACAACAACAACAACACGAACAAAAACAAGTCAACCGGGTTGATCAAATGAGTCTTTAATTATTAAGGCCTCTACTTCGAACTACAAATAATTGATAAAACGGTATTTCCGGTTGGTCTATCGCCCGAAATCGAGCCAACTGGATGGGTCACCAATTGGAGCATATTTTATTGATTTGAACAACATTACAATATGGTCAATTATAAGTGATAATTAAGAGCAAAACTTATCCTCAAGTTAGTCAACCATAGTAAGTACATTTCTTTTCTTTAGAGAGCACAATATTGGCCTAATGTACACATTGCTTATTTTCATTTTCCAGGAACATCTATGTAGCCCACTCCAGTATTGTCCAACTACGAAAGCGAAGAGATTCATTTGCCAAATGAAAGTATAGTGCTTACACCGTCTGTCCGGAGAGGTGCGGGAACGATAGCCATTGACCATGTCCGGTCAGCCCGCTTAACTGCTGAACAAGTGTCAATGTCCAGCCGGCACTTGAAGGCGTCACTTGATGGCTTTTCGTGACGATTGTGCGGCTTATGGCTTATGTCTTATGTCTTCTGTCTTATGGCTTATGGCTTTGGCCACCATCATGTTGATGACGTTAGAGCTCATAATGAAGTGCGCGTGAGAAGGCCTTTTGACAGGAGCAGCGACAACTCCGCATCGTCCGCTTCACATCAGCTTCAGTGAAAGTTTTTGCAGCCAGACCCATGCGAAATACACAAACAGACAAAAATGCTGAAAGAGGTAGAGAGAAGTTCAAGTCTCCCAAGTTGTGCACACCTCACTCCTATATCAGACCAGAGCTTACCTGTATCTGTATCTGTATTAGGGATGGGTACCGATATGGTAATATCGTTATTATATCGATATACATAGATAGATGGTATGATATTCAATATAATATATGTACAACATATGGTATAAATTATAATGTCCTACTTCGATTTCATACTTGTTATTTTGCTTTCAATTTCAGTATGTATATGCATACAAATTGATTCTGGCTTATACAAGTAGTTATCATTATATTTCTTATTCAATTTAGCTTTAATCTTTAATATGTTCAAGTTCTGTGCTAGGAGAACGAATTAAATTATCAAAATAAATGGACATGCCTGGTACTTTATTTAATTACAATAAAATATCCCAATTAGATGTAGTTGTGAATAAATAAAGAATTTGAGAACATATGCTTTTTGCAATAAAAAATTAACTTTATTTAAAATTTAAATTTTAAGTAATTTCTACCAATTCATAACACATAATTGTTCTTCTACCTATACCATCAATACTTAATAGAATTTTGCGATATCTGTTACGATATATTTTTTCATATTTTTCTCGATATAAATATCGACACATTTTTACCGATACCCATCCCCAATCTGTATATTCATATACTGGAATTGAACTTGCAGTCGCCGCGGTACTTTTTGTTTCTCATTGGTGGTCAATTTGTCTGCTGTTGTTGTTGATGTCGCATGTTGCCATTGTCTTGTTATTGTTGCGCGTAATTGGTATGCTGAAAGGTATTTGGGTAAGAGCTTATGTTAAACAACACTTGCAAACGTGTTCATGCCGTTATGTGGGAATATTAATGGATTATACATATTATTCGTGTGTTGGGCAGCCGTAAATTGCACATTTGACCCCACCTGAGCCTTTTGGTATTATGCACCCATAAATCAAGTCTTGACCACAGCCACCTCTGGCTACTCTCGCTCTCTCAGTTAGTAAAAGCTCTTCTATATGTACAAGATTGATGCAGTTGACCCATCGATTGTTCAATGTCAACTAAGGTGACGGCTTACATGATTTTGGGGAAAAATTATTAAGCTAATTTCACATACCATACCACATGGTACATATAATAAATCATAAGACATTTTTAATTTAAATAACGAGGCGTATGCGCAATGAGAGTAATTTAGAATTAAATTTTTAGCTTATCAATTTACATTAGAATTTAAGACACAGTTTAATCTCTCTTGGAAAAATATGGCATATTTCATAATCAAGAATGAACATTTGGGTTATTTGCGTTTGTCCTAAAGAAGACAATTTGCCAAAATCCATTTGCTTTTATCACGCAACATTTCACACGTTTGCCTTCCATTTTGAATACTTCTTTTACTAAGTTATATTTTATTCATCCTTTGGCCGAGGCCAATGGCTTTGTAGTAAGCAAGACGCAAATGATTCCATATTTATAAATAACTGTAAATGATTGAGAAAGTGAAATTTTTCTTATAATCTTAACGATTTATATTGTGCCTCACCTACGGCAGTCCCGACTGACCATCACACACACACACACTTATATAGGTATATACATATTTATGTTATGGGTCTGGAACTCAGTTTTGCCTCATATAACTCAATGAACTCGACACTTGAACGTCTTGGACTCGTCGATTTAGTTTTTTGTCGCTGGGTTGTGTTTGTCTGATTTATCAAATGGCATAAATCGAACCAAAAACGGATATAAACAGCTACAGCAACAACAGTCCAAAGTCGAGCAGCGGACCCAGCACTTTCTTTAGCCGTTACTGTGGCAACGGCAACTCGTTTGGCCGGCTGCATACTCAAAGATATGGTAGAAATTCAAAATTGACTGACTAAAGAAAATAAAAGAGATACGGTCAGGCGAATGCAACAACAGAAACAGCAACCAAAAAAAAACCAAAACAACAAATGTCTATCGAAATAAAAATAGCCAAAGCCAAAGCCACAGTCACAGTCACAGTCATAGACGATGAATCCGATCGAAACTCAAACTCTGACTCCGGCTCCGGCTCAGACTAAGACTCAGACTCAGATTCAGATTGAGGCTCTGACATGGAGCGCGTGCTGCCAGAGGCTAAAGCAAAGCCAAAGTCGATTTTAAGCCAGAGCTGAAACTGAAACCACAGAGACGGAAACAGCAATTTGAATTTAATTAATTGTCAGGTGGGTTGGGTTCGACATTTTGCTGAATGAATGAAGGCAACGATGTTTTTTAAACCCATCTGAGGACGCATATCGAGAGCTACGCATCGCTTAAAATTGATACGATGAATGCGATTTTCGATTGTAGAGAAAGGCGTGACCCACATTAGATGGTCTCTGGCCCTAAATTACATCTTCTAATTGAGATATTTAGTGTTGCTCCAAATCACACATTGGTCGGCAGTTGGAAGTCATCAGTCGTCAGTCGTCAGTCGTCAGTCAGTCAACAACTTTCATGACACGATCGGGCCAATCAGCAACAAAAACTGAGCATAAAATTGACTCTTATGCCTTGTTTTCTGGCTGAGATGAAACCCAGACGCGACTGCGAAAGTCTTATCATTATGGGATAGAAGATACAATAACAAAAGAAAACACAAGCTACAAAAACCACATCAACAACAATAATAATGACGATGAGGACCGAAAGCTATGTAGAAGAAAAATAATCGTAAAAGTGAGAGTTTCCACTTCATAATCATTTTTTGTGTTTCGGGCCTTAGTTTTGTATACCCTGTACTCATTAAATGCTTAAAAGGGTAATATTAGGCTGTACGTCAGCTCTTTAGATTAACATTCCATCTTTTTTATTTTTTTAAGCTCTAGAGTATTTATGAGACGAGCTCTATAAGTAGTAAAGTTTCGAAAATTCAAGAAAATAAAAGCCCTGTGCAGAAATGCAAATGCTTCTCGCCTCTTGTGCAGCCACGCCTACGTTGTGTAATTCCAGATGGCTGAAAAATAAAGAAGCGAAAGCCGAAAAGCAAGTGGGCGTGGCAACTGCCCGCTCTGCTTTTAATTGCACAGGTTTCACTTTCAAGGCATTTCATTACAGAAATTGTCATTATCGTTATGATCACCGACACAGATACAGATACAGACACAGTGAAGTAGAGTGTACACTCACCAAAATTGGCATTTCACTTTCGTTTGTCGTTGTTAGCACCGTTTGTTCTTTTGTTGGTCAAAACAAGCATCGTAAGCGGCCTCTTTCATGGCACGCTTTGGCTTTGTAATCATTAACCAGCTTGACAGATGCGATACGAGAGCGTTATGGTCATTGTGCGTTCGTCATTGTCATTGTCATCATCATTATCAGGTGTACGTTAGTTTATTCATTTGTACGTTTGTTAATTTGTTGACAATAAAAGTGGCAAACTGACAACTTTCACACATCTGACAATGTTTTGGACGAATTGTGTGAAAAGAGTCTCCCAACCGGACAATCTTTACACTACTCATAAAATATTTGTATATGACCCAAGCCCAGATCCATAATACTCTTCACTGCCACTGCAACTGCAACTGCAACTGCAATTAGTTATGTACAGTGCACATATTTACTTATGCTGGTATTATTCAATGTCAAACACAAGCCCACATACTCGACCATATTCAATTACTTATTACTGGCTGGTAATAGTTTGATTATACGAGTATATTGCAACACTTTCACACACTCTGCAGCTGGCCTCTGATGCCTGATACCTGTGCAGTGAAATGGCCAGCCAAATCCGTAAACTGTGCATTGACCCATGCCCAACCAAGCCAGGCAAACGACCACAAACCGGAAAAGCGCAGCTTGCAGCACTAGCACCAACACCAAGACAAGCACCAGCACCAACACCAACGCCAACAACTGTAGCAACAACACAATAGTAACTATATCACTTGACAGAGCTGCAGATGACAACGTGTTAATGCTCTATTCAGTTGCTTAGGCCATAATAGGCAATAACAAAGTCACGCATGCACGGCATTCGAAATGTGGCTAAACAGTTTTGGTCAAAAGCTTTTCAATACTCGACCGGCAGCAGTGACTCAAACCCCAAGACGGTTTGGACCTAATACCTCTCTTTCATTTCATTGCCATCCAATTTTTAACAGTGGTTTTTGTGGTACGCATGTTAACATCTCTTATAAAATCGTTGCCTACTTCTGTGCTGTGACTGACAGCTCAACTGGGCGGAAGTCGAAGAAAGCTCGGTGAAAGTTACGATCATGTAAACTTTCTGTGCTTTCAATTGACAACAATAAGCTTAAAGCTGAGCTTACAATATGATCAAATTGTGTTACGTGCTTTCAGGAGAATCGCTTAAATCATCAGCTGAAACTTATGCTTTCATTTAAATGTTGGTTGCTAAAGTCTTATGTAATGCGAGATCCGAAGTTGTAATATTTGGATAACAATTTAATTTTAATACAAATAACTATTATTCTGGTTTTTAGTCTTAAAGTTTTTTTCTTGCATGTTTGTTGGAACCTTTTTTATTCAAATTTTAAAGAAAGATTGTTCTAATCATTGTGACCAGTGAATATTTGAAAAATAATATATAGAGTATTTAAATGTTTTTAATCAGAGAATTTATATACAAAATTTAGAACATTTTACATAAATTTTAAACTTATTGGAAACTTTTAAGTTTTATACGGCTGCAAATAAAAAATGTACGTTTTAAAATTTTTTTAATTTATTATCTTGCTCGTTTATTAATTTAAATAAATACATTTATATTATAATGAACGACTTTTGGCTCGTATGCTACTATAATGAACAATTTGAATTCCTTTTAAATACACTTTCACTCGTAGCTAACGACGGCAACACGCAGCATGCGGTACACTTCAGAATCAGTCTTGTAAATGGCTCCCAATGCTGGATTGTCATTTGGGAATGACTCTGTTAACTTCCACGCATTGTGTGTATCGCAGCGACAATCAATTTAATGCGTGACAACATCAACATCAACAAGTTTCACTTAAAAATCAACAGTGTCTCGAAAAAGGCATGTACCTACTTGAAAATAGTGCTAGAAGCGGCAACACAATAAGAAAAAAGAAAAAAACAACAAATAATACAAAATGTTAAATGCTAAGCAAATCTAACAGCTTAAGATGAGATGGCCCAAATGAGCAATGCTCGAAAGCCAGACAGAGCTGGCGACACATTAATTGCTGACATTTGTCTGAAGAAAGCCAAAGCCATAGCCAAAGCTTAAAGCCAGTCCTAAGAGCCGACAGTCAGTCAACGGCACGTAGCAACGGCAAACGCACAGCCTCATCAAAGTGCGCAGCCTGGTAACTGGGTCATATTTATAAGTAAAGCACCCAATGGCAGCAGTAGCGGCAGTTGGCCTTAAAGTGCCGTTTTCAGCTTAACTTGGCTATGACTGCAGTTAGGTTAAGTTAAATTTCGTAAAGTTATAACACAATTGACAGACTAGTCTTTTTGGATGCGTCTCGAACTTTCTTCAATTTGTTGTTTAGCACCTCACAACAATAGCCAGACGAATATAATGGCCAACCAGGCAGGTGCAAAACACTCCGCTTGAGCATCTATTGTTGTTTCTGTTTCTGTTACTGTTAAACACTGCATTGAACATTGAACCTGCCCCTTGGGCCGCTTTTGAATGAGTCCAAAAATACGCGTAGCGAAATGTTTGTTTTATTTTTTAGCAAATTGCTTTGTTGTATTCTTGGTTCAGAGAGCGATGGAGAGACAGCCGAGGAAAGTGCAGGAAAAATGAAGATTAACCAAAAATAAGTGGGTGAAATTTTTAGAAAACAGTTGCGACCTTGTTGTTGTTTGTCTTTGTCTTCGATTTCTGGCTGATAACAAAGAATTGAATGAAAGTTTTCGGCCATACAAATGCAAATTGCTGGTCCAAACAATGAGGCGTATGATTGATGTCCGTAGATGTCAGAGAGTATGCGAGCATGCAAATTGAAAGCGAAATGAGTAAGTGAATAAGTGAAGGAGTAAATGAGTGAATAGGAAATTGAAATGGGTGAAATGAAAGAGCTTGAGTTGTAGATATTTTCGGAGTTATTATTTGATTCTTTGATGTAGCAGCTTGATAGAGTTTTCTTTTCGGTAAAAGTAGGAAAACACAGTTTACCATTGAGATACAGAAATAGCGATAGAAATAGTAGATAGATAGACAGATAGATAGACAGTTACAAAGGTTGATGAAAGATAGTAAATAGAGACAGATAGTTTAGGCGACTGCATTTGATTTATGGGCGCGACTAGTTTCAAGCATTTTGTGCCCATAAATCAAATGGCAGCCGTTAAAATACAGTAAAGATATAATAGTATAGAGTAGAGTTGAGTTGAGTACAGAGTGAAATTAGGGTGGGGAGTGTATAGAGTAGTTGAAGATGTTGGGTGTTGCCTGGTGGTTGACTGTTGCTGTGTTTTGTGTGTATAGATGAAAAGTGGGTTGTGGTGGTGTAGTTGTTTTGTAGTTTTGTATTCGGCTGTCTCTCTGCTCCGAGAGATTTCTTATGGAAGGCACTTAAGTGGTTGGGGTCACCGCCCCTCTCTCGTTCACGTTTAGGTAAATAAATTAAAATAAATAATTTATAAATAAATATAAATATATAGACATTAATGAAATGGTCATCATTGTTAGCAGCGATTGTTCTCTCTCCTCGTCACGCTTCGATTTCTATGGATTTCGTGGGGGTTGCACAGAGTGGAGCACAGAGCTTACCGCCTGGCCTGCTTGTAGCCCTGGTAGGCAATAGTCTGGGCCACTGGCGCGCTGTAGGCACCGTGCGAGTCCCAGCCAGAGTTGCCACCTGAGGACCAGCCACCGCTGGAAGCACCACCACCTGAGGACCATCCACCGGAGCTGACAGCAGCTGAGCCAGAGCTCTTGCCACCGAACAGACCACCGAGACCGCCCAGGAGACCACCGCCGCCGGAACCGCCCAGACGGCTCAGACCACTGGAAGCACCTGCAGCCAAGGCCAGGAAGAAGGCAATCACGGACACAATCAGAGCCTTCTTGGCCATGAAGAGCAGACCAAAGATGGCGCCAACAGCGAGAACGGCAACCTTAGCACCAACGCCCAACAGGATGGGGAGGAACTTCTTCAACAGCTTCTTCTTGCGGGTACGGGACTCAACGACCAGTTCACGCAGATCAGCCTTGATATCATCGGGAATGGCGCGGGCAACGCTGCGAGCGGCATTGGCAAAGTTGAAGTTCAGAGAGCGCTCAGCGAAGAAGCTCTTGGCGTTGTCCATGAAGTAGTTGCCCATCTCGGCGGTGCGGGCCTCAACAGTGGGTGCAGCCTCAACAGCCAACGAGTTGTCCAAAGATTTGCCCTGACGTCCTTCATTGGCCTTGACCAATGAGACACCGCCGAAGATTTCTATTTGTGGGTTGTCGAAGACGGACTTGGCCTTGCGGAAGAGCTGCAGGGAGACACGTAGAGAATGGTAAGCACATATTAGCGAGGCTTATTTAACTTATTCACAGACTATTACTAATTGGTATTTATTAATTATTGTTTATATTGTCAGCGATTGTTAACACACTTTCACTTTTGTATGTGCATCCTTTGCACTTTGATTTGGTCTTTAAAAGACTTTCACTTGGGTTCTGTGTTCTGTTATCAAATAGCTGATGATATAATATTCTTTTTGGTTCACTTTCACTGTGATGACACACTTATTTATAGTGTTTGTGGGTAATAATTAATCCTTGATTGTTAGTTAATCCGTACCGTGAGCTGAAGACACGAGATGGAATCAGCTTCCAGGCATTTGGCAAATGCACCGGTCTGTTCATCGTTGGCGGCTGCCTTGACAGGATCGGCCGAGATGCCGGATGCTAAAAGCAGGACACAAGCGGTGGCAATGAAGAACTTCATGGCTGTATTTCTGTTTTGAACTAAAATGATTTTCTTAAGCACCACCGAAATCACTGGTGTGTTCATTCGAATGGAACAAGCTGCGGTTTGATAATTTTTCGACGCTGTCAGGCTGTTTTTAAAGAGTTTTCAACCTAACGGACGCCTCGCAGCGGCATAACGTAAAATTATGTAAAAAGTGCACACACACACACACACATACAAAAAGAGAATCAACAATGCCCATACAACAGCAACAGCAACAGCAGCAACAACAACATCAGCGACAGCGACGCAGGCAGCGCATATAAAATATGAGAGGGCTTGCCGCTCCCTACAAGAAAGCTTCACACGTGCGACTGATTGCAGAGAGCGAGAGAGCAGCAGCATCAGCTCTTCTTAGAAGACGCATTAGGTGAGCACCAACGATCGGCATCATCATCGGCTTCGGTTTAAGCTTCGGCTTCGGCATCGACGCCAACGCAAAATGCTCACGCGCTTTTGTCTGCTTCTGCTTCCGCATTAAAGAAAGTCAACGGTGACTGCGACTGCGACTGCGCAAGGGCTCGACGTCGCGAGAAAGTTTCCATTGCAGGTAAAGAGCAAAGAGCGTGTGCGCCAAGGTTGTCTGCTGTCCTCTCTCTCTCTCACACTCTCTCGTGCTTAAAGTATGATCTATGTATGGGTGCATTTACATTTGTATACCTTTGCGCATCTGCTTTTATTTGCAGCCTCCTCTACACTTCTCTCTCACACACACACAGCATCACAGTCACTGTCATATTTTTATGTATGCGTGCTGAGTTAGTGTTATTGTTATTGTTATTGCTATTCTTGTTGTTGGAAGTGAAGTTGAAGCTACACAGATTACAACACATGAGGTGATAAACAGGTGCTGCGCAGAGCTTAATCCTCAACAGGCCCCGCCAAACCTCGCAACCCCTACTCATGTGCCCTATTCTTCTTCTGCCTCTGTTAATTTTGAACGCTTTTGTTTTTTTTTTTTGGCCGCAAGAAATGAAAGTTGTGTGTATTATATTTTCATACTACTGTTACTCTGCCCCTCTTCTGCTGGACTTCTCCTTCTGTCTGTCAGTGTGTGTCATCTTCAGCACCGTTTGTGGCTTTAGGTTCTCCATTTCGGAGGTAGAGGCAGGTAAGTTGGCCTGGGTAGGGTAGGATAGGCGGTAGGTCGGTTTTGTTTATCGCATGTGCGCGCCTTGAAATTACTTTTCATTTTCGTGACTTCATAGTTGTCGGTTTCTGTTGTTTCTGTCACTGGGGGTTTTATTATTATGCAACATAAACAGTGATTTGTATCACAAATGAGGTAATTAAAATAAGAACCGGGTTGGAGTAATTTAGGGTAGACCAAACAGAACCATGACAACATTCAGATTGCATGTTCTAGGGTCAGCTCGTAAATGTCAAGTTCAATTGACTGATAAGCACGTCCTGTAAAAGGCTTACGGGCAGAGCAACAGTCAGCTGTCAGACAAGTGAAAACTCCCATTCAGGGCTTAATAAGATAAAAACGCTGCCTGACTTTGCAATTGTGACACATTAGTCAACAATTTGAGCTCAGCAAAAGTGCAAATAACAGCGCGCTTCAATTGCTCAAGTGAAATGAAAGAGAAATTACACGAAAAGCAAACAAAAACGGATATGAGGTCTACCAGTGGCATAGAGATGTGCGATAGATGATGGAGTTCGAGATGGTATAAGATGGAATGCCATATGGACGGGATGGTCGGCATGGCGTCAGACGAGTCAAATTTACGGTCTGCAGCGCAGTTTAGAGGAAAAAGTCAACAATTGTCACCTTTTTAATTTTCTGTGTTTCGCATTTCAAGGTGAATGCGACACCATACACCTGTCTACACTGTCTTCTCAACTATCAAACGGATCTGCAACTTATGAAACCACTGAATCATCGTCATTATGCGCTATTCAACAGCTTGCAATGGGGCGTATGAGTAATTTGCTACTACAATTTAATCAGCTTTCTGGTGTCCGTGTGCATAAGAGTGACGTCAATGGCGGAGATGTAACGGTAAAAGTGTAAATCGCTTAAAATATCCCCTCCCCTCCTCAATTTCGTAACGAAGTCAAGCCGAAAAGGGGCGCAGCAGCCGTTCAAGAGAAAAGCGAAGCAAATCGGTTCATCATCTTTTTGAAATTTCATTTTTGATTTTCACCGGACAGCAATCGGCATACATTAAAATTAATGTAAATGAGTTCAGTATGTGCGCAACACACAAAGAGACTAACACAGACTCACTTGGACACATACAGCTGCACATCCGTTTACTACAAATTTATGTTGAACCACGCGCTGAACGCCATCAATCTACCATGTGCCAATGGCCAACAGCCATAAGCCATAAGCCTTAAGCCATGGTCATTCATGCGAAAAGCTGCCGGCCAAGTGTCGAGCATTTTTATGAATGAATTTCGCCGTAGCTGGATGTTGAAATTGTGCCTGCTGCCTGTCGTGTTTTACTACATACTACCACAACTACTACAGCAATGGCAATGGCAATGGTAATGCCAATGCCAATGCAGTGCAAAGAAAACAAATTGCCAAATGGTTAAGCGCTCAGCAAGAAATAACAATAAATCGTCTGTGCAGCAACATTACATCACAAATTACACACATACATTGTGTACACACACTTATGCGAGCATTGGCATCGGCATACGAAATGTTCATACTCAACAAGTTGTCGAGCAAGCCTTTCCGAGAAGACAGTACCATTTTTGTGCACCTGACAGGATTGGCATATAAATTATGATTAAATAAAAGCTGCAGGGCTATTTTGTGAATATATTGTATTACTCTCACTTTCTGATACGATTCTGCTTAATCGATACAGGTACATTCATATATAAATAATTAGTTCAATAATAGACTCTCATTATTCTGGATTTTATCTAGAAACAATTTAATTATTAAAGAAATTTAAGTCTATTTATAAAATGTGTGAATATATTGTATTACTCTCACTTTCTAATACGATTCTGCTTAATCGATACAGGTACATATAGAAATAATCAGTTCAATAATAGACTCTCATTATTCTGGATTTTATTCAGAAACAATTTAATTATTAAATAAATTTAAACCTATTTATAAAATGTGTGAATATATTGTATAACTCTCACTTTCTGATACAATTCTGCTTAATCGATACAGGTACATATAGAAATAATCAGCTCAATAATAGACTCTTATTATTCTGGACTTTATCTAGTAACAATTTAATTATTAAAGAAATTTAAACCTATTTATAAAATTATAATCGTTTTTATTTTGCTTAGAGTAATCTATGAATAGCAACATGATTTTATTTTATTAACTAACTTAATTATTTTTGGTATTAACACATACATATATTAACACATAATAAGTAATCAGTTCAACAAAAATATATAAACTTTTATTGCCCTGATTTTTATCATAGTACCATTTCAAATATTCAAGCATTTTAAAACTGTTTGTGAAATCTCAATTGTTTTCTCTTTTTCTAAGAGCAATCTATAAATAGTAGAATGATTTAAATTTATTATTAATCACATTGACAGTAGATAAGGGATCATAATGCCATATGATTTAATAGTTTTTGACTTTAACGTTCATGCTTGATATATATATGTTGACAAAGTTGATAACGTCGGCTTGGATTTGAAAATAGTTATTTTTGTTATTTATAGATATGGGATTAGGATCATCTCATAAATAACATCTGTACATGCAGATGTTCTCACTTTCATTTCGCCTCAAATGTTTATGAAAAGTCATTTATCAGACGATAAAGTGACGTGGTTCAGTTTACAGTTTTGTTTATCACAAGAAAGGCCGTTGCTGTTTCAACAAAGTATTTGAATTAAATTAAAATTAAAATCTTTGGTCGAGAAAGTTTTTTTTGTTAGTCAATTTGCATATCCAACAAAAGCGACATTAAGAAACTGGGGAAAAACTTTGCATCACTGAACTCTTTCGACTAATTAGAAAAGATTTTCGTTTCAGTTGGCGTCGATGTTTATCGGTGATGGTGCCGGTGCAGAGGCTGTTGAGTTAACGGTGCTGTTAATGTACCGTGTGGCCAAATGACAGACAGTGACAGCGTCAAACAACGGCACAGGTAAATAGTTTCAGGTGCGATCGAATCGGTAGCACAATTTCACATTGTTTGCTGACATCTTTTTTCAGTTGACGCGTATTTTGCCAATCAATTGCCACATTATGGGTGTGTTGTTGGTGTTTGTGTCCAGACACCAGAAATATTTCTTGTTTCTTATTTCTTGTTGATTTTTGCATTAAAATTTTGAGGCTTTGTTATTGAGGCCTCATGCAAAAAATATTTCATGTACGCTATATAGGTGTGTTTGTATAAAACAACATTCAACAGTAACAGCAATAAGAACACCAACAAAAAAAATATAAACAACCAAACCAAAGTAAAGGAGGAGCAACAATAGCAGAAGCAAAATATTTAATGAATAAATAACAATTTCTCGGAGAAAGTCGTGGTCAGAAGTAAGCCATATACAGCAGCCATAGCAACGGATACACAATACCAGATAGCAGATATTCGAATCAACATATGTACATATATAAAATTTGCATTGAGATGCTTTGATGATTTCAACTGAAGCTTGTGGTTTCATTACGGAACAGATAAATTAAATGAAAAGTGAAAAGTAGATGATGCAATGAGATATTCCACGGAATTCCACGAAGCTCTCAATTCTAGATTCTGTACTTAAGTTACTTACTTTCGTATTAAATGTTATATAACACGAAAGCATGTTGTCTAATCAAACCACTCAGTTTTCTTGTCTGGAAATATTTTTTTGTAAAAAATCATGCCACAGTGGAAAAAAATTTTGACTTGTAAGAGTTGTCAAGGGTCAAGAGTTCAGCCACCATTACTTTGGAAAAACTGCAACGGAATTTTATTTCTTCGAGATTATTATTTTTTTCTTACAATTATAATAAAAATTTATAATTATTATGCCCTATAATTATAAATCATTATAATAGTTTATTGTATATATATTTTAGCAAGTTTATATTAATGTGCAGTTCATAATTATAAAAAAAAACAAGCTCTTGAGGTCTTGTAACATATGATAGTTTTGCCAAAAGGGGTTGATATTGTATTTCCAAATTTCAAAAATACTCTCGGAAATGCAACGATAATCCTTTTAAAATAACACAAATATCAACAAGTATGGTATAAATTTTATACTATAAAATCACCCACATTTGTCTTAAATGTAAATAATATAAAAAAATCTCACAAGCCATAAACTTGCTTAGCAAATGGCAATTTTATTCCGCTTTTATGGTCATTTGAATTGTAAGTAAATTTGCATAATAATCAAAAAGGTAATGAAATACAAAAAGAAAAAAATAACCTAAACCGAAACAAAAACAAAAAGAAGTCAGCTCAGACCTGACCTGATGCTGTGACAACAAAATCAGCTCCGTTCCGTATAAAGAATTTGCGGTATTTGGGTTAAAAATTAATTTACATGTGAAACGACAACGCTGGACACTGGGACAAGCTCAGCTGTTAGCGCTGTTGGAGATCTCGGAGCTCTTGGAGCTCTTGGAGCAGCAGCGCAGTCACAGCATCATTGAAAAGTGAAATTTGTGGAAGCAATAACTAAAATGTAGGCTGCGTGACACTTTCAGTCAGTCGGACAGTTCGGCTCGGTCATTTTCCAAGCTCATCGAACGACGATTAATCAGCTAATTTCTTTATGAACTTTCATTTATGCAGTGGACCGCTGGCAGCAGCATTCAGACACGTTGCCATCATCAGGCCACAAAGTTTTATTGTCAACTCGACGGTTGTTGCTTTGACAGATTATGTGCAGTAAAAATCAAAGACTGAAACTTAGAAAATCAATTTTGTTGCTCGAGACATTCATTTCACTTCAACGTGATCTTATATAAAGGGGCATCAACTACAAAACAGTTGCTCCGCATCATATAATATACAAATTATAAAACAACAATTTTAGCTTTTATGAATTTATTTTATAATTTAATTACTAAATGTTCGCTGGCCAAATTTGAGCGTAGTCCAAATACAATTTGACTCGAAACGCGCGCTCGTAAAAAGCCGTTTAAAAGGGAAAGTTAACAGCGGTGCTGCCAACCTGGAGAGGTTACCACCGGAGTGCCAATGCCGTTGCCAGTTCCGATGCCATTGGCCAGGTTCGAGATTTGAGGTGCGAGGTAGAGCAAGTTGCGCTCTGGTATCCCTGCCAAGAGCTTAACGGGTTTTTCAAGTACCCCGGCCGACTGCCGACTGCGGTTGCGGCTTTAATTGATATTGTGTAACAGAACGCAGCGTGGCCAAAATAAATGTAGGTCTGTCATGCTTGTAATTTGTTGTTATTGTTGTCTCTGTTTCTGTTACTGTTTCTGTTACCGTTGTTGTTGCTGTTGTGTTGATGTTGCCCGTGGCACTTAAGAGTAAGTGGCAGCTACGTAGGCCCCAAAAAGAACCGTTGCGCTGCCAAAATAAAGTGAAAGTTGGCCAGACAACGAATGCTCTATGCAAATTCAATATACCAAATTCCCCAGAAAATCAAATATCAGATGAAATCTGAAACGGCGCCAAGAATCCAGGAAATCCAGCGAATTATGGTCCAATCTTATTATGGCATGCATATGTATCTGTTGCATCGATAGCACGGCGTACAACTATCTGACAAATTAATGACAAAAGGCAAATAAGAAACATGACGTAAACAAGCCGACGTCTAAATGCCCTTACAAACAAATGGCCATAGGAGTACAAGATCTACTTCTACTTACTATCTAAAGGATATTAGTTAATATAAAAAAGTCATTCTTTAAGGGATATTTTCATTCTAGTCACATAAATAAGCCAGCCAAGTTGTTATACCCAGGGCAAGGGTATCAATTATATCAAAACTCACACAACCAAAAGTTTGTCTGCTGTGAGTAGGTTGCGCGTTGTGGATGTTGCTGCTGGCAACACAATGCGAGCTGGACAAAAATAAACTTTCACCAATTTCATAAAACGAAGAGCAGCTCCAGCATCAGCAGCAGCAGATGAAGTAAACAACACAAAGCAACATTGCGACAGTGGCAACTATGAATAATGAACAAGGAAAGAAGTGATGCACAGGAGGCAGTGGGTAAAGTGGTTACCAACCAGGCGCCAGAGTTACAGCCCTCTTCCGAACAATTAAACAAGCTTCCCCTTTGTTGCATGTCAAATAAATTAGTCAAAGATAAAGCTAAATCTACAAATACAAATACACATTCCAGTATACAGCAATTTCCAACCTAGTACATCCAACCTTTGTATGGTAATGGCTGCTGGTGCTGGTGCTGGTGCCGTTGCTCCGAGACAACCTGAAGGCTTCCCGCCGCCCGACGACGTCGCTTGTGATGATGTCCTTCTCCGGTGACATATGAAATGCTGTGACTCGTCTCGTGTCCCTGCTGGGCAACACTTTTTAGACCTAGCATGCCTGCCATCATCAGTGCTACCATTGCCACGCCCAACGCCTTCATAGCCAGTGCACCGATGCCTCCGAGACCCAACACTGCCATCATTTTGCCAAACATCAATGCCATAGCCAGAAGCATTCCCTGTCCTTTGTCCTTTTTGCGTGCCTCTGTGAAATTGCCAAATATTGGAATTTATGAGTCTATGTTTTTCTTGGAAAAAATGTTTGTCTATTAAAGCAAATAAATCAATAAGTTGATGTGAGTACCAAGCACAATTTTAAACAAACAAATACCAATGTTAAGGGTACTGATAACCAAGTATTGCGATAATACTGTTAAGAACTTTCGTAATTGCCTCACCTGTTACTTGACCTCCATTGTGTTCATCCAGCAAGTCTGACAGCTTCAAATTGACTTCATGTGTGCGCAAATACAAGGCCAGACTGTCCAACAGTGTTGCATCTGCCTCGGCGCCTGCCTCTAGTGGCGCCTCAGACTCATTGACAGCTGTTTCATTATGGAGTGGCACAATCTCTAGTCCTCGCATTATCACCAATGGCTTTTCGCTCTTGCTGAGATTTCTAAGAACGTTTCTCATGGCCCGCTCGCCTCGACATAACAATGTTGTTGACTCCTGATTACAATTTTCCAACTGGGCATTGGCCAAGCACAGAAGGCTGAGTAAATAAAGTAGACGGCACATGTCGCAAAAGCGTTTGCGTATCAACTAAAAGCCTTGACAATGGCCTGGTCATATTTTATAGTCGACTATTCTGAACCACTTTCCCAAGGCCAAGGCAGTGAAGCATCCCAAAAGCGAATTGTCACAATTGAAAATTAAAACAATGGCTTTGAAATAAGTAGAAATGCTTTCAGTTTGCGTTTATAGAGTTTTCGTTGCAATTTTCTTCTTCACTGGCCGTTGCAATTTTCAATTTTCAACGGTCAGTTGGCCAGACAACCGTGGGTTACGCATCGCTGACTCAGTAGCTTGGCTCACTCAACTTGGTAGCTCTCAAAATTATACAAATTAGACGTACTCAAAGTGCTGCAGGTTTGTTTCTAACACTCACCTTATAGATTAAGTATAGCCCAGTTGGTTCACACAATTGTTTGTCTCCCCCAGAGAGCCTAGCCTAAACAGGTATATTAGCAAACTACTTGTAGCATAAGCTAGATGAGCGTGTCCCCGTCCCGACTAGAAAAGCGAAAGTTACCTACAGTTTTGATTGCCTCGCCGAATGTAAGTTCAAGTCTTTCAGGCGTTCAACATGTTTTGTTCGCACTGATCATAAAAAAATGAGCCGCTTAAGCGTACAAAGAGGTGCCGGTGTAGGGGTTAATATGTCGAACCTTTTGCAAGTGGCCAAAACTCGTAACACATTGGCTAAAACTACATACGTCAGCCGGCTGTCTGGCGGAATCTTCTCTGTGCATTTCATAAGCTGGCTAACACCTTTCGACTATTTTGTAATACTGCACAACGTATTAATCAAATTGACGTGACTTAAGTTGGTAAGCTTCAATATCGCGTCAAAAGAAATCAGTATCGAGCATCAAAGTCAATCATTGATCATGAACATCGTTGATCATCATCATCATCATCATCAATATAATGATCGACGTAGTCTTGCTCAGAAAGCAATAACTTTCACTCTCGATGTATTAATTTTTATATTTAACATATTGTTGTTCACAACCAATACTAACGCAGCTCACACACATACTCACACACTCACAGACACACAGATAAAATTGCTGGAAATTTGAAGCTTCTCATCACAAAAATTTGTATCCGCAACAACAAAACAAGTCAAGTCGAAACATTATTGAACTGCGCTCGAACCTCGCACGATGTGAAGTCAACCAAAATTGATCTGAACTCGTTACGTTTACCTTTTGACGATGATGGCAACGGCAACGGCGACGGCAATAAAAAGAAAGTATCTACCATCTCGTATCCACTGTTGCTTGCTGGTATTGCCATTACCAGCAGAAGCAGATCATCAGCAGCCGGGGAACTGGAAAGCGTTCAGCTCACAATAGTTCGATTCGTTTCATTTGAGTGGGACCATTGTGGCTTCATTCAGGTAGACTATTGTAGTATTTCTTCTTGTTGTTGCTTAGATCTGTATCGGCAACTTGTTATAATTGATTGTTTTGCAGCATCATCAAGCTCCTCATTATGATTTACATTGAATCTCAAGTTTGCCTTTGCACTGCGTTCAAAGAGCTGCAATGTGCATTGTGTGAAATTGATTGAATGGAGCTGCAACCGCGACCTGGGCAGGGGGCAAGTGTCTGTGTCTAATGTGGTATCCATCACTGTGAAACACCCTATTAGACAGCATAGATAGATTAATAATAACGGTAGCAAATCATGTGTAATTGAATCATTATTAAAGTCTGTCTAACTATGAGATACCACATATGAATTAGGTGAATAAAAACAGTGATGTATAAAAACTAATTTTTTTGTATTTCTTATGTTGTTAGTACACAAGAAAATTTCGCGAAAGCCAGGATAAAATTAATCAAAACGGTTATGACGATTATAGCCCGAATACATAATTATATTCAGCTATACATAATTAAAGCTTAAATCAAGGTCTTTCAATTTGAATTCTACAATGCTATTTTTCAGTGCAGTACCTCAACCTTTAACACATTTATTTATTTTAAATCAACTTGTCCTTGTTATTTCTATAGAAACTACTTCCCTTTACGTGCCACTTAATATACAAATAAACATATTTCAATGTTCTTGTTTTGTTCTTGCATCTTTTTTTTATCTCTGAATTGGTAAACAACCTTCTCTTACCCATTGTCTTTGGTATAAGTAAAGTATGTAAGTGCCTTTTATTAGTTTAAGAGGATACTTGGTTTACGTTCAGATGCTTCTATTTACCTACCATATTTATTCAACTATATTTTTGCTACAAGTTTGGCACTCTCAAATTTCCAATTGAATTTCCAAATGTTTTTTACGCTTCGTTGTGAATTTTTCCATTGAAAATCTACTACTTCTCAGTAGTAACTACTACTACTGCTGTCAAATAATACCTTTTTGGCATCACAAAGCTGACCTTTTTAGCATTTATAGTGCCGCCCTAAAGGCTGCTACAAAAATCCAAGCCCGAAAGTATGCAACATGGTTCGGAATGATTTGGTATATACTTTGTTCTCCCTTTTTATTAAAAATAATAATGAAATTTTTACAAATTTATGTTACCGTACTGAGTCAACTTAAATTTACCTTAAATTGAACTAAAAACGAAAGTAATTAGTTCAACATAACATAAATAATGATTTAGTTTAGTGCAAGGGAAGTTTATAGACACGATCCAGGTGGTCTTGAGGGTGGTGAATTTATCACATATGCACACCTGTTTTAATTAAATTTGTAACAAATAAGGATTCCAAAGAGTTCACACACCCTGTGGATGGTTGTGAAGCTTAGTCAAAATTAATTAGTGTAATTGTTGCGACCGGCAACTGAAATTGAATTCACAGAAAAAACCTCAGCAAGCGAACTCAAAGTTAAGCGAATGTTTGCATTGCTACAGAGTCTACAGACTGGTGAAATCTTACGAAAATGTGCGAGTAATCGTATGTTTTTAATTAGAAAACAATTAGATTAAAATAAATTAAACGAATCGCTGGGCGCAGTCAATTGATTCAGCGGCCAACAAAAATAAACAAGAAGCAACACGAAAGCTCAACAGTATCTAAAGACATAAACAAAGATACAATAAAATAAAAATAACAAGCAGCGAAATTAATGTTGGAGAAAATAAAACGAAAACAACTTCAGGGAGACAAAAAAACAACATTAAGCTGCTCGTTTATATCGACTACATATCTAATTATCAACGATTAAAGAAAAATAAAAGAAAAGTTATTAAAAAAAATTATATTACTATAATTGGCACTCAAGACCAAAGTACATGCATTTTTTGCATGTTTCTTCGGCCAGGCAGGGGAAATAATAACCAACAGTAGACTAGACCAGACCGAATGTATCTGAACGTTCTGTATGAAACTTCAACTTTCAATTATAAAAGTTTTCATGCAACTGAAGTCCTAAGCAATTAATACGAGTAAAATGGCGATTGTTGCCTGGCAGTTAATTATTAAGTTCTCATTGTTCTCTTTTGTTAGTTTACAACTTACATTGTTTCAATCTTAAGCTAGGGGCGGTCAAGTTTTGGAAAATATTTACGCAGTTTATATTTCCGAAGCAATCAGAAACACACTCTGACTATTACTTACTACAACCAAAAAGAAAACAACAAAACACACAACTTGTTAGATGCTTTGCCGAAATGCCCGAAGCAAATGAAACTTTGGGGAAAATAATTTATTTGTACATAAATTATGTAACACAATTTCATTAGCAGCAATTTAAATACTTAAATATTAGTGGGTACAAGAAACTACAACTCTATCTACAGGGATTTGGTCTAACTGAAAATTGGTTATCTAATGGCCCGAAATGTGTGAAATGGTATGTCAGCATTTTAAGGTATCTGGTCGTGCCCTGCTTTAAGTGGATCCGGTTGCGTTTTATTTGCGGTCCAAGTCAAGGATCATTAAACTTGTGGTGCTCACGCACATGCAAACAAACACAAACTTAAAGAAAAATACAATACAATGCACGCACAGCTGACACAGTGAGTTGATATAGCATTGATATTAGATTACCACTTTCAGTGGCAATGGCAATGGCAATGGCAACGCCCGCGATAACTTGCCACGCCATGCTACTTTCCTTTCAACAATGGC
The DNA here is from genome assembly GCA_035044365.1 of Drosophila neotestacea. Lineage (NCBI taxonomy): Eukaryota > Metazoa > Arthropoda > Insecta > Diptera > Drosophilidae > Drosophila > Drosophila neotestacea. The sequence goes on from JAWNMD010000757.1 coordinate 1,305,724, forward strand.
GATAACGTGCTGTGCACGGTCATGGCCATGGGCAAGTTTAAGCCTGGACATTGTTGCAGCTTAGAGATGCTTCACTTTACTTTCGTGTTAGCCGAGACCGCGAAAACCGCTTCGCATTACTTACGCTTTTGTGGGCAAACCGTCAACGGCTGCCGTTGACCGTGAAGAGGACAATAGTGCGTAGATTTCGTGTTGAGTGGCCAACTCGATAACGGGGTAAAAGCTATTGGCAACTGGTGATTGAAATCATTGGCCTGGTGGCTGACTGTTTTGTCTGGATTATGGCTATTAAGTTGTATAGTTAAAAAGACAAATCAGAAATCTCTGCAGTCGGCAGTCAGCAGTCGGCCAGGTGCAAAATGGTGCCACAGAACAAACGGTTGAGGTCTGATTACCATTGCCTCTAAATTACAGACAACAAGCGGCAAGCGCCAAAAGTTGTGGCAATTATATCGGGCACTCAGCTGGCCTGCGTGACTGCTAAAGTGAATTTGTTATTAGCCAGCCAAGATGCACCATCTAAAGAAGCTGAATGCATTCATAGATTTGTATATATGTATGTAGTTGACTCAACAACTGTGTGCAACAGAATGTAACTGAGACGCCACAGCAGCCGATATTGTGGCTACTTATGAAAAACGAGAGCTAATAGTTCGTTTCACTTTCCTTTTATCATTTACTTATTTATATGTGCTCACACATTTATCTATGTGTGTTGGCAATTTTGTTACACTTGTTGACTACTCCCAGCCAATTGAAGCGACGAGGCGTGCCACATGTAGGCGCTGGTATGCCCCTCCCCAACTACTTACTGCAACTCCACAAGTTTGCCGCTGTCTTAATTGCCGGCGATTGCTTTGTTTGCTTTTACTTTTGCCTGCAAGATTGTTTTGTGCAAATTACTCGCAAATTAATGAGCAGAAAATTAACCACATTAGAGCATTGGTCGCATAAAACGGACAATGCGGAGAGTGAAGAAGTACACACTCCATACATTTATCGTTTGTATTTTATTAGCCTTTGAATCCCTTGAACCCTTGGGAATACTAAACACCCGCGGAGATCAAAGCATGACAAGCAAAACAATACAAACGTGCAGAGATGCAACCGCTGCACAGTGGATCAAATTGAAACTTTTGACAAATAAATTACAAAATATTATAATATTGATTTTGGTTAATAGTAAAAACCAAATAGTTACTTAATTGAGCCTTTAAACCTTATGACACTAATAAGCTACTATATAAGGTGCTCGAAAATTTGCTGGCAGTTATATTGGCACATTTCAGTGTGACCGAATTTAAAGGAGTTCATGTGTAGGACTCTTCATTCTTGAACTATTTATCGCAAAGTATCACAAGGAATACCCGAATCGGACTGGAACCGTTAACCGAAATATAACCATTGATTTCTAGTACTGGAAAACCGAGACCGAATCAGTTTTTATCTTAATGTTATCACAAAACGTACCGAAACTAAAACCAGATAATTATTTTGGCTATCACAAATTAACTCCTTATATACTTTAAGTGTATACCCATTTTCGATTGTACTCGCGTATTTATCTTCATCATATTATTTTCCATTGATTAGATTGTATTGAATGTTGGTCCGCTTTTGTCCCATGGTACATGACTCGATTGGTCGCTACGATTGGATGATGATGCCCGCTGAGCGATGGCCGTCACTCAGTCAGTTGTCTTGAAATCAAAACTGTATCAAAATGGTTCACAGTATAATATCACTTAGGCGTTGCTGCGATGCCAATGCCGACGTCGACGTCGCTGGTCCGTGGATGCTGATTTCGCAGCTGCAGTTGCTGTTGTTGCGGCTGTTGCTCGACTTAACAATAAAACTGAGTTGCATGCCACATCGAGTAATTAGTCTTTATAGCGGCGTGTTGCAACGTGCTGCAGCAGCTGCCACTTGTTTGAAGAATATCCATATGAAGGATACGCCGCGTTTTCGTCCTCTTTCTGTGCTGTGCTGTGTTGTGTTCGATATTAAAAAAGTGTTTAGACGGCAAATCAAACAATAAACAACATGTTGCAACACATTGCTGCCAGCTGTGCGATATTGGCCCTCTTTTGCCTACAGCCGACAACTGCGGCTATTCACAGACGCAGCGGGGCCAAGGCAGCAAATTCACTTGGCATTGAAGCCGAATCCGAAGTTAAAGCAACGTCCACGCAAAACACTAATCCTGCCGCGAGTGTAGAGAACACTGAACTCCTGGATAAACTTAGCTGGAAGTGCGCTAACAATGCCAGCTGCCTGAATGGCGTTGCCAATAGCATTGTGGCATCCTATCGACGTGGTGAGACCATCAAGTTGGGTCTCTTTGATTTAGTCAAGCTGCCAGCTCTGGACGATTCACACAAACACAAATGGGGCACGGGTCGTGGACTATCAAGCTTTATGGACTTTGTCGGTGGCAACGCCATCAGGGTTCCTGTTGGTCCAATGGTGTTCAGTGTGCAGCGCGCCGAGGACGATAGTGATTATATTGAAGTGGCTTTGTTGAAGAAGGCCTCGAGTGGAACAGGTAAAGAGCATTTGCAGTGGATTAGATTGATCTGCGTCTAATTGACTGGCAAAAGGTCTAAAGCATCTACTAAATCTCAATCGAGCCCCACATATGATATCTAGTGTGCTTATATAGTAGTACTTGTCATGTTTCTCGCATTCAACCGCCAGTTGACTTAATGCGATTGACATTTATCTAGAGGCCACTGGCAACATATGTCAAATATGTTGGGACCGATTCCTTCCCTTAACAGAGCCTCTAGTGCATACAAATATGCTTCGTAGGCCTAGTTCCTATTATTTATATTCATTTGGTGTGGCGGTTGAAAACATCAATCATATCACATCACTCCAATTCAATCTGAATCGGTCCAATTCAGTCCAATCCAGAATTCTTGCCCACGTCCTTGACTTACTAGCGCCATTAAAGCCAAAAAGCCTAAAACGTGTCTTGATTTCCAAATATACAGGACGCTTACAGGGTAGCGGAGGTGGTGGACTTCTGGGTGGCGGAGGCGGTGGAGGAGGTGGTGGAGGCCTGCTCAGTGGAGGCGGCGATAGCGGTGGTGGAGGCTTACTACGTCGACGTCATCAGAATCAGGATAAGAAGCAGTTTCAAATGTACATACCTATGTATCTGGCAGCCTCAACATTTGGATGGACAATGGTCGCTGCCAAGGCTGTTGGTTTATTAACACTTAAAGCGCTTATTCTATCCAAAATAGCCTTTGTGGTGGCAGCCATAGTGCTAATCAAGAAACTAATGGATAATGCCAGCGAAAAGTGAGGAAGCACTTTAACATTGCCGCTATGAATCGCAACTTAAATTTCCCCTTCTTTAGAATGATGTACCAATATCCTGAGCATACGCCCTATATGATGCCCTATGGAATGGACTATCCCATGCACGCAGCCGAACTATCACCTGAGATGTATCCTAGCGCATTGCATCAGCTCGCTGTTGCTGGTGGTGGCCAAATACCACATCCCGGTCATCCTGGCATGGAAGGCCTAGCCGCGGAAAGCCATTTGCACTCCCAAGTGTCGGGAGATGGCAGCAACAACACCCACGCTCTGGCTGCTCTTGGCGGTCTCGGTGGATTGAGTCACAAAATTAAACGTGAGGACTCTTGGATAGCAAAAAGTAAGTGCATAATGTGCGGATCCATAAAACAGGTTTACCCTTGTTTCAGATAGACAGGGCTATAAGGCATTTAAGCTTTGGTAGATCACCTGGCTATTACAGGCGTAGGCCAGGCTATGCCTTTACCAATAAGCTGGCTGTAGCTGCTGCTGTGGCCGAGGCGAGCGTTGAGGCAGATTATGAGGATGATGTCTAACAATAAGTAGTATAGATATTAAAGAAAAGCTTTGCTTCTGCACGCACTTTGGTAGTTCAGTACACTCAAAGAGAATATAATTAATATTCAATCCCAGCAATATCAAACACAGGGGTCCACAACTTTTCTGATATGTAGTACTGATATTTTAACGGATGCCACTAGACAATGTTTGCTTACATATCAATGAAAATAATTACTCTTCAATAGAACAAATGTTTTTACTTAATTTAACACTTTTATTTTATTGTTGGAAACATGCTCTTATTTAGTTCTGAATTCACTTCCTAATTTGCGTTATATCAGCTATGTACTACTGCGAAATGTCTTATATCCTTAAAGGATGTAACTAGCAATTATCCGAATTTTCAAAATTAAATTTAAATGGTGGTCTCCTGTTGCAATCCAATTTATATGATATGCACAAACACTTTCCGCAACAAAAATCAGTATCTTAACGAAGTTTCTTAAAACAATTAAAGCACAATGGAGATGCTAAGAAGAAAAGGAACACTTTAACCCTTCAGAAACACATTCTTCACTAAGTTCCATATGCAATATATTCCTTCTCAAGCACTAATTCAGTTAAAAAGCATATCTCAACATATAACCTAGATAGAAGTTTTCCCCTAGCTGCAGACCACAATTAATGGATGAACACTGTAGTGTGTATAGTATACACTGTATACATGTAACATATACATGCAGCTGTATACACTTACACACACACATACACCAATATCGAAGCACTGTGTTTGAGATAAACTTCATCGCATACTTTGCGGTTCCACGTAAAGTAAGCACACAAGCAGACTATCAAAAGCGGTGAAAGTTTTCATCTACTCGATTTGGTTGCAAACTTATTTTGACTTTTAATGAACTAATTTATAAGCTGCACTTGGAAACTGTAATAGCATTTTAGTCGCATTGAAATTGAAAAACTACATCTTTTACAGCAACTCCAGCAAGAAGACCGTTCATCTATAATTATGTGCAACCGCAGATGCCCTTCTATCGCTCCTAAGAACCAATATATAACGCAAATGAAGCTTAGCCAATTAGTGCAGCTTTGGCCCCAACCGCTACCAAAGACCATTGAGAGTGAAGGAGGAGGTGAGGTTCTGCTGCCATATGACCATCTGATGTGACGCACGCGTCCGGCAATGAGGAGTGCTTTGAGCTGCTTATAAACATAACTTAATTTATTTATTTATACTATTTATTGATTTGTTATACATATGTAGTTTAGAGAGACCTAATACACACATTTAGCGTAGATTAGTTGAAATTAGCAACAAAATGCTACATAAATTAAAAAAAAATAATAATAATAAAGAAGTGACCAAAATATGGCTCAAAATTGTATTTATGTTGTATGTATTTGTTATGTTTTATTTAGTAATCGATATAAAATTAACATATATAAATAAGCAATAAATATTAATAAATAAATATAAATATAACGTACATACAAATAGAAGAATGTTTATTGATGAGAAAACATGGTTAAAGTGAACACAGAGTATACGCTATTATAGAAGAGTGAATTAAAAGGAGAGAGAGAGGGAGTTAAAGTGTCATTAGCACAAATAAAGAGAGATAGCGATAGTGAGAGTGTGAGAAACAGAGTACAATTGTGCAGCGAAAAGAGAAAGTATAATTATATCTAAATTGAGGATCTCAAGGTTCCCAATTAAATAAATGCAACATTTGTCAAGCAGAAAAGCTTCTTCTTTTGTTTAAGTCTAATCTTTTATTGCACAACCTTGGCGGGCTGCTGCGCATTGTAAGCCATGTCCTGCGCATCCTGGGACAGCAAATGTGCTGGCACTTCCGCCAAACCCTCCACGAAACCATCCAAAGCACGCGCCCAACCGGAGCTGTAGCTGTCATGGTGTGATGGCACCTCTACTATTGTCTTCTTCTGCGAGAGAAGCTTCTTCAAGGATATGATGACTGCCAATAACAGCGCAATCTTGGACACAATCAGAGCCTTTCCGGCCAGTAGAAAGAGTCCTTTCAGCAAGATTGCACCCACCATTCCGGTCTTGGCTGCCATCATCATAAGAACTGGACCCATGTTCTTCATTTTACCACGACCCTCTTCCAGTACCTCAACTGGACGCACCGAGAACCCAATGTTGACACTCCCTTTAGGCTCGCTGCTCATCACGAAATCCGCGTTATCCGAGAATTTGTAGCGCAGTGTACGGGAGCGAATGAATCTCCATAATTTATTAGCTATCAGCAATCCGTAAGATTCTTCATCCGAGTCGATTGCACGTGCCAGCAATAAATCATCTTCCGGATCATCTGGCACATCAGGTACATCTCTGTAAATTATGTAATATATATACTTATATAGGTTGGCTCAATTCCAAACTGAGCGATTTCTCACTTACCTGTTGCGGGAGACTCTGAAATTTTCGCTTAGATCAATGTTGGACTTTTTCAAGAGACGATCCATAAAGACAATTGTCTTGAGCATAGTACAGGAGTGATTGTCATTTTGTATGCATCTTTCGTTCAATTTGATCATTATCTGCTCATCATTTCGATTGCCATAATCACCGTTTATCTGTGAAGGAGGAATTTTAAAATGTAACTAATTAATTTTAGTTAGCAGCTGTTTTTGTGCGATACGAATATTTGTTTAGTGCTTAGGTCTCCTTGAACGTCAACCTTCTTTTTTATTCGAGTATAAACAAAGGATGACACTTTAAAATTATAGTCCACGGGTTTTGTCATTTGTAAGGTAAGCTAAGTACTGATATCAATGATATCCGCTCCACATGAATTGGTGTGCAATTTTTCACTCTTATCGTTGACACTTTATGCTTTTCTTTTATTACGAGAAAAAACTTTTCTTGACCTTACCGAATTGTCGTTGCCTCCAAGGGTGGGCGTGGCACGGGCCACGGCGATGACGACAGTCATTCCCAGAAGCGTGTAAATAGTAAATGCTTGCATATTGTTTTTGTTATTTCTGCTGTTTTCTTAGTAATTTAGTGATTTGTTATGTTGTCTTGTTTTGTCACTGGAAGCACAAATATAATTCCTGTTTGATGCCTTCAAACAAGCATAAATGTCCTGACACACACACACGCACATTCACAAATACACTGAAAAAAACACTTCTCACAACGGCCGCGTCGTTGCTTTTCCTTCTACACTTTGCACAAATGTCACGTCGACTGTTCTGCTGCTGCTGTTGACATCGTCGTCTTATAAGAAAACCTAATGCGAATTTTCCGCCAGTGATTTCGATTTTATATGAAAAGCGGCCAAAAGCGCCACAAACACAATACAGGCCTCTGTCGACGTCGCCGTTTGTCTTTGCAGTTTTGCTGTCGACGTTGACTTCGGCGTTGACGTTGACGTTGACGTCGACAACGACATCGACACCGACGACCAGCCAATTTTCTTTGAATCAAACTGGTCCCACAGTGTGTGCCTAAAAGCATCTTCCAACACACTCAAGTCTTGTTCAGCAAGTTTAAGGAAATTTTGAGCTCACCTCAGAGGCTGGCCAAAACATTTGTGGCCTTGTCTTTAAGCCAACACAGCCAGTCCCACAATTGACTTTGTTTATCTTGACGGCAGGTTCTGTTGCGTTTTCTTGCTTTTGTTTTTGTCGCTGCGAAAACAAAGCAGTTGAAAGTAAACAACAGACCCAATTCCCAACAACAACAAGAGCCGACGAAAATTTCCCACAGAAATTCTAATGGCTGAAAAGGTGAGTGAGGGGGGGCGGGGGGGAATGTCGATAATACTGAATGCGACTCACATGCAAACATGAAAACTTTTTAGTTGCTCCAATTAAGAGAAGTCTGATTGTCAGACACGCATCAAGCACAGTGGCATCGTGACATCTATTTATTATTAATCTAAAGGGAAAGTCGAGATGTTTTTAAATATATGGATCATCCTTTCACAACAGTTATGAATCACTTTAAACGAAAATTCCTTAATGTGCTTCTTAGTAGACATACACGACAATAGCACATTCATAGATATGAATGGAACAATTTGCAACCTATTGATAGCAGATGATGCGTTTTATTATGTTTGATGGTTTCCCATAACAACGACTTCAACCGGCGTCTTTCACTAGCATTTTCACGGCCAAGTTTTTCCGCAATCTCATTTTCAATTTAATCTTCTTTTTTCTTCGTACGGACTCAGAGTTCTTTTTAATTCAACTACAGCACATTAAATAGGGCGTAATTCTTGGCGATTGCAGTGCCCTCGACTCAAGGAGGCCAATGTGATGCGATAGTTAAAATGATGCGAACACTCAGAAAACTTTAATCAATTTCACTGTCATGCAGAGTGGAAGTTATTGCATTCATTGAAAATTGGTCAGCGGGTAGCCACAAAAGCTGCTCGAATTTGCCAGGCACCCAAAGTAGGCTAACATGAGTACAGCCAGCCACAAACGGTTGGTCTACAAATGTGGCACGCCAAGAAAGCGGCTGTGGCAGTGGGGCGCAAAAACCGCTACACGATCTAGCCATAAACCGTTGGCTCTTTGGCTATGTTTGTGCGTGGCCCGAAATCAAACCACACCAAAATCAAAAGCATTTCTTCTCCTCCTTCCCAATCCCGTTCCTCAGCCTAAACCTGAGCCTGAGCCTGAGCCACTTGGTTACTTGCTTGCTAGAGTCATAACAATTTCTCATGTGCTACGCCGGTGCCTCTGCCGCTGGTGCCGCTTTCTTTTGGAAAATGTGGTCCAGTCGGATAGTCTGACGCTGTCGTCAGAGTCGTCGTCGTCGTCGTCGGTGCCGTCGCTGTCGACGACGCTTTGCAACTTGTCGCCATCCAGTCAGGACGGGCAGCACTGTTGTTTTGGCATTGACTATGAACTGCCAACACCATATCTTAGACCACACCATACGAGGTTTTACTCAAGAATATACAGAATATATGAAGAAAAAATATAAAATGCAAAACTTAAGTACAGATTGCAGACAACTGCAAATTAAAAAAGCTTCCAGAAGCCTCCAAAATATTGGATAAGATTCCAGCGGCACAACAAAATAAAATTGGATTCACCTAAAAACCTTACAGATTTTCTTACAACTGAAGATCGCGTTGCACTAATGAAATGTTCGTTGCATTTTTTCATGATACCACAAATGTTTGCATTAACCCTCGCTTAAGAAAAGCAAGATTGAACACGCCAGGCCACTTTTCCTTTGCTTTGGCCGTTAATTTCTCGCCTCGGCATTTCATTGCCTTAATTAAAAGCTGCATTTTATTTGTAGCAACTTCAAAGGCAAGCAAAAGTAGCATGTTGCAGAATTTAAAGAAACATTAAGAAGTGAAATTCATGCTGTTAATTAGCCAACCCCCTTCGACAAACCAGAGCTGAAAACTCCCCTATTTTTCAAACAATTTTCTTTGAACTTAACATTGAGCTTTTATTTACAGTTATCGAAATAAATATGCTTATAGGAATGCAATAACAAAGTCCTAGCTTGACACGACCTGTCTACACCATATGACCAACCAATTAACTCTTTTGTTGCTGTGTCGGCGCCTCGGCAACAATGTCCTTGCCAGTGTTTCGGCCATAGTAACCATTATATGCTGCTTCCTGGGGATCGCCGAAGCTAATGGAGTTACCACCCACTTGGGTCTGGGGCTGTCCTACATTGCTTTTGCTGTAGTAGTCGCTGTAGGGTTTGGCAAAGCTTGGTTCTTGGCGATAGAAGGGTCCGGGACCACCACCACCACCATGACCACCCTCGTAGTGTTCATGATGATGATAGTATGTGGCAGCACCTACACCCTGGGGAGTGTATTCAGGGAAAGTGGGTTTGCTTCCAAAAAGGCCAGACAGACCACCGCCAAAGGCACCGCCTATTCCGCCTGGTGGACGGCAGAGCTTGAAGTAGGCAAAGAGTCCAGGCAGAATGATGGCAGCCAATCCAAGTATCTTCTTAAGACCTGCAATACCCAGGATGAAGGGCAGGAAAAGCAGCAGTTTCAGCTTGAAGATCTTCAGCACCAGCAGTAGAGGAAGAATGAGCTTCTTCAGCTTCTTGCGTGCTGCGGAAAATAATGAAAACTGTTATAAAAATTCTAAGCATTATGTGGTAAGCACTTTATACTTACAGAAGTGTCCAGCACGCTTGTTTTCAATGACATCCAGTTCGTCATCGATGTCATTCCCTATGAAGCGAGCCTCATAGCGACCCGCCTCAGTCAGCTCCTCGGGCCATTCCACCTCCAAAGCTGTGGACTTAATAAAGCTAAGGGACGAAATAAAGACAAAAATAGCCGTGTCAAAATAAAAATGTTCATATTTTATGCAGACGCGTGTGAATTATTAAGACTCCTCTGACAATTAAAAGTGTTGCGACCCACATTAATTCACTTGACTTGAGAGACTTGAGACTTGAAGTCATTTGCTTAATTGCAACCAACTTACCGTTCAGCACGGCGTAGGGCATATTTCACCAGCAGATTCCAGTCGTCGTCTTCAGAACGGGGCTCCTCAGAGTATTCAAATGGCTCCTGCAGCAGAGAACGCTGTTGAGTCTCAGGCAGACGCACAACCCGGGCAAAGTCGGAGAGGCTGTGGAATGGACCATCGGTAAATATGTGATGGCATAATAAAATCAATTTATAGTCATTACCGATACTGATCCTTGTAGAAAATTTCATCGAATGTGCTGAGAGCCTGTGTCTTGAAGCACTCGGAAAGATCGCCGCCCAAACAATTGCTGTTGGTGCGTGCCAGATAGGGATCATTGTCATTGCCAAGTCCGAAGATGCTCAGAATAGATGATCGTCCCCGCTCCTCACCAACACCTGCACCCTGTGGGACTGCTTGTTGTGGCTGGGATTGCTGAAATTGCAGCGTCTGCTGCTGTTGTTGCGGCTGCGGCGCATATATCTGCTGTATGTTGTTGGACGACTGTTGGTCTGGGAGACGCAATCCGTCGCCGGCAACAAGACCTGTACCACAACAGGCGATGATGGTTAGTAAGGCAAACGCTCTCATAGCTATGGCTGCAAAATAAAAATTAAAGACACGTTCGTTTGTTAAAGTCTTGTTGGGAGATAAATGAAATACACATAAACGAAAAACAATTTTCGGTTAATTGGCACTCAACTGGTAAAACGGCATCAATCTGTGTTTTCTCTGCGATTGGTTTATCTTCTCTGAAGCAAACAACTCTTAACACGAGTCAAACAACAGAGATTGAATTTAACCATTATACATTTTCTGAATGTGAGTGTGTTTTTGGCAATTTTTTACGCTCTTTCCATTGTTTATTTATTGGCTGAGCTGATTGGCTTTCAACAGTTATGGGCTCGCCTCAAAACTGACATACTTTTCAACCGCTGCAATGAGTTGCGATTGGCATGGCCATTGCCAATGACGAAGCTTTGGCAACCGCTTTTGACCGCCTGCTTCTTACCTCTTGTAATTATTTGTGAACACGTAATAACTCTCACTTTCTGGCTAACAGCAACGTTTTGCCGCTAAAACTCACAATTTGCTCAAATCTGTAGCCGAGCTTTCTGCAGCTTTAGCGCCGAATTTCAACAAAAAACAAACTTGGCTGTCCAAAGTGAAATGCAATGAAACCGGTTTGAGGCCTCTTAACCCTTTTTGGCCGCAATGAGGCGGCAAAAAGCAGATACACGTAATTGAAATCTTGTTAAATGCATAAAGAGCAAAGCTAATCTACTATAAAAAAGGTTAACAGTTTCATATAGACCATATTCCTAGGCCTGTTGATAGTAAATACCAAAATTCAATAGGTTTCGAAGTTTAAGGTCAATTTGTTTCGTGTCCGGTTGGAATTTACCAAATCTATATTTAAACATTTAACAACAATTTATATATATGGTGACCACTTAGGGTTTCCGTTCGCTCCAACGAGCAATTTTCTATTTGTAGATTTGTCGGCTTCACTTTAACTATTCGCTATTGTTCGTTTGCTGTTGGGTAGCCTAAGACCTGTGAGCACAGCAGGAAAAACACGATTGCTTTTATTTTCGAGCGCATGGAAACGCCTTAAGATGTGCTACAAACAAAGCATTATGGCATGTGGAAATGTTTATGTCAAATATTTAGGCGGTTCAAAGTAGGCAACAAAATTATCATATTAAAAGAGAATTTAAATATTCGCAGACGTCCCCAAAAGTATGTTAAATCTTTCAGAGGGAAGGGATTTTTTTTTAATTTGTTACCATTTTTTTTTATACAAAAAATAATAATTTTATTTAAATTTGTTTATGTTGTAGTTAATTAGTGTACTGCTACCACACGGCAGCTTCAGAAAATTATACAATTCGGTACAATATGTAGTTACAAGCACGAATTATTTAAATTTTAACAATAACTTTGTTTTTTATAGTCGGTTATCATTATAGCCGAAAATTCATATGATTTAGATACATAATAAATTATGTAAGTTGCCTTTACAGGAGAATTAATTGCCTTAATTTAAAAGGATTCTGTTAAACATTGAATCATAGGATCAATTGCAAAAATTTCAGTATAGCTCAACTTTTTATCACAGCTTGGATTTGGGTTGCTTTCAAATTAGCATTAATCATTGAAGGTCAATGAAATGTGGACGAGCCATAAACATTGCACAATATATGACTGTAAGCATATGCAAATTTATGTTGTTGACCAATTAATTTACAATCATTATTCCACATTCAAAAATACGGGCATACATATGAATGTATCTCAACATACTTATATATGTTTGTATTATTATTGCTGTACCCACTTTAAATATGTATGGCTTTTCTTATGTCACTTTTCTTTTTCGCATATTACACAACGCGTCGCACTTCATTTCACATTACTTTTTGAACTTTTGCTTTATTTATTTACCTTTTGCTGTTTCCTATAAATGCTTGAGGTGTTTTTTTTTGTGTATATCCTTAACGTCTGACTTGAGACGACTTTGTCTTCAGGTGGCTTACAAGCGACTGTGACTCTGCTGTTGGCCGGCAAAGATTTTATATGAAATGCGAGAAGTGGCGATGAAGAGTGGCAGGCAAAATCGTTGTTTTTGTGCCCCAAGCCAACGCACAAAACAAAACAAAGCAAAACAAACTTAACATACAATGGCTCAGACGAGAGCAGATCAGAGCAACCCAAGTCACACTCCAGCTCTAGCTTTAATCTACAATGATGATGGCCGAGAGGCACTCGTGCCTCTTTCGATCGACGTTCATGATGATGACGAAGAGACGTCAACACGCTCGAACTTGCGGTAGGTTGGGGTTGGCCAAGCTAGTATGTAGGTCTGTGGGCTGCGGCGTCAACGACTTGCGTCCGGCTGGCTAGCCGAACTTTAGAGTGCCTTCAGAAAATCCCAAAATTATTGTGGCGTACGTCGAGGCCTTGGGTTAAATTCGAGTTTGATTTAAAGAGCCAACGCCATTGACTGATGAGTCAGAGCTTGAATCGTCGGGAAAACGTACGTCACAGCCAGTACGAGATTGTTACATAATCTCTCAACACAGGTAATAATCACTTTTACTGTTGAACTGAACATTTGGGCTATCGCCTATACAAGCGGAGCTGTTTCTTGTTTAAGCTTTGAAGTCATGGTAAAATAAAAAAAAGCATGTACATCACAGGATAAATGAAAGTAGAAATGGGTTTCGATATTTATAACGGTTTGTTTAATATTTGTTTATATAACGTGTACTAAAATTATTTGTCAAAATATTGAAATATTGAACATACCAGCCAAAGATCGAAAGTAACTTTTAAGAGTAAGCTATTAAATACAATTAAGCATCGATTGGCTATTTACAAAACATTCTTTCTCAGTTAAATTATAAAATATTTAATTTAATTCATGGACTTGCTGAATTATGATTTGCCAATTTAATTATTCACAATTTCAATTTTTTGGCGACTGCATTAAGTTGACTTCATATTAACAGAAATTATAAAAAAATCTTTCACATTGTTACCCATCCCTAACCAGAAGTTTGTTTGTCTGTTGCATGTTAAGCCTTTGTTTGGGATAAAAACTTCAAAGTCTGCATTCAAAACATGTTGCAGTACATGTGCCAATTTGTTGCCGGAAAATCCCTGAAATGCCAAAAAAAAAAAAAAATCAAACAAAACATCAGCACAACTTAAAATTTGTGAATTTCCATTTGTTACAGCATTTGGAATTTCAGTTTCTGTAACCGTTGCCATGTGGAAATTACTGGGTTTTACCCATTTTCATTTGGGACTTGTGTCTGCAGAGAGCAATACAAAAAGTCAACTTAACTCTGAGTGTAATTAATATACATTACTACCTCAAGTGAAGCTCGAACTCTTTCAGCTTCTGACAGTTGGCAACTTTAAAGGCATAATTTTAGACTAGACGTATGAAAGACATGATGTTGGTTGGACAATTGAGGCAGTTACAATTGCAATCCAATTAGCAACTTCTCTCATTTAGAGAATAACTTGAAAAGAGGGGAACTACATTAACAGAGCGTGTGAGTTCAGTTAGTGTGAAGCAAGAAAACCCTTTCAATGCTTTGATAGGGTCGGCAAGAGTTTTAAAGCAAAAATACTGAACTGACAGGTGCACAGAAGTAGAAAAATTGTGTTTAAAGGCTACAAGCTGAAGACAACTTAATACTCAACCCAGGTCAAAAAGAATTTATTTCTCTCTGTCTTCACTTTCCCTCTTAGCAAATTTAAATAAAAGAAACGCATATACATATTTAATAATATTAATTAAACTTTAATTGTAGTTCGTGATCTTAAACAGCTTTCAACACGTTTGCTGACTAACTTGATAACAACAATAAATAAATAAATAAATATTAAAATAAATAATAAAACAAATAAATAGATACATTAAATTAGTAAATATTTTAAGTAACTCAGCTAAATGGCTAAAATAACAGCCAATATTTTGACTGTTAATTAAACTATTAAACACGATTTCTATTTACAGCATACTAATTAAAGCCCCAACACAAGCAACCCATTCATGACGACCACCAGACAGCTGCTAACAGCTATCTCTGGTGCGTCTGATGAACATATACATACAAATAAAGACATATGTATGTGTGTGTGTAAGTATTTATGTATGGCTAGGCTATCTAAAGTTAAATTTGCATAATTACAGCTCCAGGCCTTAACACCTGATGTGCGCTGACGTGACTTTTGCGAACTTTTGCTTTTGCCTACGCCAATTTACGAGCCTGAACCAATTTGTTGATGTCGTTGTAGGTGGAAAGCATTGCTGGATTTTCGAAATCCTTAAATTCTTTGCATTTAACAAATGACTGCTCACAGTCGATGCCATCCTGGCCATCCTTCGCGGCCCGCATGTACTTAAAGAATCGCAAGATATCCGGATTATCAGACGTGGGCTTTCGCAGCTCATTCAGTTCTCTGAAATTGATGGGAAATGCGAAAATAAATCAGTAAATTGTATTGTTGTAAACATGTTCTGCTTCTATTGTACTGAATTGTATATTTAGTCTTTTTGTATAAGTTTTAGCAGTGCAACTAGTTAACTACAACATAAACAAGTTTAAATCAATTAATTAATTTTAGGAAAATAAATAAATAAAAATCAGTAGAATTGATTGCAAACTTTGTTGCACACTTTCAGGTGCTCGAGATACTCACCGACTTAGCTGGGCGGACACAAGATTACTGTACGGAGCATACTTTGCGGGGTTCGCGTACATCAGACAAATGAGTTTCTCGCGACAATTTTCATTCTCCGAGTTGAGTTTCAATTGTCCAAATACCGAGTCTAGTCTCGATAATAGTGGACTGTAGAAGGGATCGTAATTGGACAGCAAAAGCGATGAGCTTGGCACCTTTTGGAAGCTCTGGAATGTTTCCATGTTCGCTGGTGATGGAGGCTTTTTGCCCATGCCAGGTGCAGCCATTCCAGGGCTTGACGAGCTCCCAGAGAGGCTTACTGAGTTCTTGAATGATGCTGCTCCCAAACTCTGTAAAGCACTAAGATAAGTATCCTGCATCTGCTGTTGACCTCCATAGCGCGAAAGTGTTTGCTGATTTATCGAGTTGGGGTTAAACGGTGCGAATTGTGGATGCTGCTGAGAGGCCTCTGCAAGAAAATGAGATGAAGTAACAGTATAGAATAAGTAACAGCATCAAGGCTTTAGGCAATTCAACAAACCTCCGTTGTGTTCGTAGCCCGCATTCGTTTTGACATCTTCCGCTAAACTAAATTTGTTGTCGTCATCAAAGTTAACGCTGTTATCCCTGAAGTCCAACTCCTGTGGCGGCTCCATGGGACGAACAAAGAGCGGTATTGAGCTGGCCGAGCCCGAGGTGATACCTATTGATATATCGAGCAAAAGTTGCCATCACATATTGGCCCGGAGATAAAAATAAAACTAAACTTACCCTTGCCAATCAGACGACTAACGCTTCCAATGATGGTGGGCAAAAACAAGGCAAACAGTAGGCTCTTTAGAACCTGAAATACCATGTAAATGGGCCACATAATCTTCTTGAGTCCTGCAGAGAAATTAATTCATCAGTAAAACCCAAAGCCCAATGCGTGAATAACTTTAAGCTTACCAGAAAAAAACAAAAGTCTCCCACTTTGTAACGCCCTAGGAATGTTGAGCTCCACGCTGGCATCCTCTAGGATGCTTCGTTCGCTTCGTTTCGCCTTCTCTGTTGGTAAGTTTGTATGATTCTGTTGCAGAGCTAGCACCAGACCCGGCATGGGTTCATATTTGCCCTGTGTAAAAAACTGTTCCACATACTCCATTAACAAGTCCTCCAAGCCCTGTAGCTCAGTGTGCAGCACTGCGGAACTTTCGCTGTTATTCTTTTGGCTTTGCTGTTGGCTTGTAGTTATTTTGGCTGATCTCTCAACCGGTTTAACAGTACTCGTTGCAACAGTTGTTGTAGTTTCTGCCCTTTCAGTGGGCTTTGTGCTTTTTTGTCTCGCCTCATTTGGTTCTGGCCTTTGCGTGTAATCTTTGCGCTTCATTGCCACGGCAAGCCGCAAATCGCTTTCGCTCTCCATGGGCTGAAAAACCCGATACTGTCCTGATTTTGTGAACACATTCCGCGAAATGAACTCAGGGCTGATGTCAGTTGGCATAATTGGAAGGAAGGTGTTATCATCGTTACGTGCCAGGCCTGTCATCGTTGTTAGTGGTTGACTGAAGGATGTGTCGCTAGCTGCTCTAATCCTGATGGAATCTTTTGCTGTTGCAGATGTTGCTGTTGCTGTTGCTGTTGTCGATGTGGCATCACTCAGCTGACAGAGAAGCAGCAACATGCTGCATAACAGTGGAGTGCATCTTCGTTTTCTGTGCGTGTTTGTTTTTAATTTGGACTGCCGCCTGCCATTGCCATCGCCTTCGCGATTGTTTGCTTTACTTAACATTTTCATTATCTTTTTTGATGGGTCTGTTGTTGTTGCTGTTTTTCTTTTTCTATTTCGAGCTGCCACTGCAGTTGCATGCCACAAACTTACTCGCTTGGTTTACTTCAGTGCTGCACGTTCTTCTCGTCCCTGTAATGAAATCCAAAGTGTTTAAATTATTTTGCTGCTTATTTTATTCTTACAACAGTCGGAAGAATGGGAAATTACCCATTGCTGTGGTTCACCACTACATAAATAATTGTAGAGCACGTGCATGTCAGTCTCTCCCAATTGCGACCTTCGTTAGGCATTCAACTCTGTGCCCGCAAATCATCTTGTCTATGTAACTTTGGCTCACAGCATTTACCATTCAACAAGCCCACTCCTACCCCACTCCCCTTCTTCTTCGCTTCATGATTATTAAAGGTATATGAACGTAGCGTTTTGTTAGGCGTTAAAGTAAGCAACGCACGTCGCTTCGTCGACATTTTATTTGTCTTTGCCCCTCGACAATTTCTGACACACAATGAGCAGACAGTCGACGTATCCAGAGCGACCAGCTCTCTGAGCAAAAGCAAAAAGTGAAAATGTACACAGTTTGTTTATATTTGCACGCCAAGCATTTCAGCAAAGCTGCAGAGAGCAGTGTTTGCCGTTAGCGCCTCTAACGCATATATCACGATATTTTCATGTTGAATTTTCACTTTCATTTTCACAACTTGCGCTTGTAGAATACATAATAATAAATACTTTAAACAGGTATTACAAAATCAGAACTCACAATCGGACTGTCGGCTTTATTACTCAGATAATATTATTTATAAATGTCTAAAAAATATAAATTTATTGCACTGTCAAACTATTTAAGATATATGAAGCACCTGATGCTTGCATGTTCTGTGCTGCTATTTGTTTTTTCAAAAGATACTATCATTTATCATTAAAGTTTCCCACACTATAATCTATGTACAGCAGTTATTGTACTCTAGCTTTAACTTAACCAAGAGATGTCCAAATATTGTACTAAAAACACATCAGTTGGTTGTTTAAGCAGCTTTAGTATTTCTCAGTCCTTCTCCATTCTATTCTTATCTTTAATTATTCAAAGTCTGCACGTTTCGAGGTACCCGTAATGTAGAGCGCACAACTGCGTGTACAATGTACATGCAAATGAGTTGCCACTAATAAAACTTGAAATTACATCCAAATTTGGGTGGCAGAACAAGCTAACGAGTGATTAACACGCTGTACTATATGAGATTGTTCGTGGATATCTTAACCATCATCAAACTCTCGGAGGGCTACCTGACTGCAACTTTTTAATTTGTGCTCCGACAGGCTTCATGCTCTAATATTCTGCCCTCATATGATCGCCCAGACAAGGCAAACTTTACCTATGTTATTGCATATATCTGGCAGAAGCTTTTAATCAGTTTTGCTCTTGGTCTTTTACTTTTACTATACTAAGCGCAGCTCATCGCAATTCTGTTCTTCTACATCCAGCGCAAGTTTCTCAATTAATTCATAAAACTTTTGAAACTTCTGACAGCCACCGCTCAGCTGCTTTAATGCAAATTGATGGAATCGGGGCATAAGTCGCGTCATAGTCGTCGCATATGAATGTCATTAACTTTGTATAAGAGCACAAAGGTCTGACTAAGGGCTAAGAGCTTTGGGCTTTGGATTTTGGTTTTTGTGAGGCTAATAAGCTTGCTGTCAGCATTTGCGACACGCTCCTGCACAGTTGACAATAATGACACAAAGTACAAAAGTTGGACAGTACCATAAGCAACAACAATAGCAGCAACAAGTTTAGATAACCAGTTGGCAAATAACGTCAAGTTAACGGTCAAAAATGGCCATAAACAAGCCTTTAGTAGCCTCAATTGCGTCAACCACAACATGACTCTGTTGGGCGGTGATATAACTGTAAAAATGGATGCTTTGCCATTTAGAACCAGTTGTCATTATCCAGTGCAAATATCCCACATGTGTGGCAACCGACCAATGACCTGGCTAAAATGTTATGTCTCAAGTAACAATCATAAAAACGAAGCGGTACAACAAAAAGGTATTTAAAATGCAATTTCATTAATAAAAAATATTTGGAACACCCATTTATGTTTATATCTTTATGTTTGATCACTGCACAATCAAGATAAAGGAAGCATATCGATGTACATAAAAGGTAGCATAAGAAATATAGTTATGTGATATTATTTTTGCCAACTCAACAGAACCTTTAAAGAAGTACTTAATGACAAATTAGTAGACCAATATTGACCAAGAGTTAGTAGATGTCTCACTAGCGAGATTTATAGATTAACAGCATTAAGAATTTTAAGCTTTAAAAAATTGTATACTTTTTGGGTAACTATGAACCCCTTGCTTATTGAAATACACCTCGGTTCTAGGTTGCTCCATTTATCTTATATCAATTTCCAGGTCACGTCGTCCCTTGTTGCGTGTAATGCAATTTCTCTGTGCGTCAAGTGAAATGTTGTTTTCGCCAATTAGTTACCAATTTGGCCTGCAGCACGGGGCCATTAAGCAGTGATTGTTTTTTTCATTCGGGGCGTCGTCCCAAACGACTGCCAATCAAACAGAGTGATTTGTATGCATGCTGAGTCTTGTGTTTGAATTTTGCAATCGCTAATATCACATTGACTACTCGCTTATTTGATGCTGGTTCGCTGGGCTTTAGAAAGTTACATCTATGACGCTTCGTGTGGGGTCATTAAATGGCGTCAATTTCGTACTCAAAACTCAAATTAAATTGTTTGCCTTTAAATGAGCTGACAAATTATGCAATAGCTGTTTATACGATGCGTACTCACGACGTGCGAGGTAATTTGATCAAATTACATTTGCAGACAATTCAATTCCATGCTCAAAAGAGTGTCACATAAATATTTTTGTTTTGGCATTAACGTTGTTAAGGCTGTTAGCCTTGAGAGTACCTTCCCTCAAAACTCTCATTTGGTCTTGGGAACCGACAAAATGTACAGATTGTCAATACATACTATATTCATATCCACATGGCCTGCATCTGTCGGAAACGCACTCAAAACTGGTGGTAATGGCAGAAGCAGCTTTGAAAGTTGCTGCATCTGCTCATTTCCAGTCCGTCCTCAAAGCGAGAGTTGAAAATCTGCACAAATAGCAGCCAGCACCAGACATTTATGCGTTAATATGAGTAAAATGAAAGTACGATGTTCGAGCGAGTACGACTACGAGTAGCACTTTAAGTGTATCTTTAAGATGTACCACTCGCACATTTCACCAACCCGTACCACATTTACACGCCTGACTGACACTGACTGTGACTGTGACAGTTACAATTACAGTTACAGTTAAAGTAACAGTTTTGAAATCAATAGTCTGTGAAATATTCCCTATTAATTATGGCTTGTAGATGCAGTTGGCAATAAAATAATATTATTATAAGTACTTTTGCAACAATAAGATAACTAAAACAATAACTATAACTATGACTATGAATGGGTCTGTTTATGACTTTCTTGTAGGCGAATGACGCACACGCATACCAATCTTTAAAATAGAAAGTGTCAATTGGATTTGATAGCTCCGTTCTCCTCCAAGCTGTGAATTGAGGTAGGCCAGCTGTTAAGTGCTTATATAACAGCGCATCTTCAACATCTCATTACAGCGCTACGAAGCTAACTTAATAGCTAAATGGCCCAGACCCAGGCCCAGACTCACAATCAGCCTCAACCCCGACCGCATCCGCTCGCGGGCTTTCATCTCAAATTAAAAGGTAGGAGCGAGAAGAGGTGAGAAAGGGAGAGAGAGAGGAAAGGATTGAAAGGGAGAGTAAATGAGACCTGAACTTGTAGAAAATTGTTTGAATTTTGTTATGTTTGTTATTGTTATTGTTATTATTATTGGTGATTATTTTTATTACGGTTATGTGTGATGTTCAATCATAATTGTCTGTAACAAGCGTAAAATTTCATAAGCGTTGCCGCATTACTTCTCTATAAGTTGTAGATGTCATTATAAAGTTTCATGAACCCAAATTCTGCATTCAATACACACATTTATAACGTTTATTTTACCTGTTATATAATGCCAATCAATTGAGGGGGCTGCTACTTTTCGTAAATTGAATTTTTGTGCACATTTTATTTGGGGGAACTTTTGCGGAATTCCGCTGGTTGAAAAGAATTTAATCGATTTTCGTATCGGTGACTTTCGTTTTATTTATTCGTTGTTGTGTCGAAATTGGAATTGCAATCAGTTTTTTTTTTGTTTTCTTTATTGGATATGGTGAAATGCTGCACTGGCCGACTGAATAACTGACTGACCAATTGACTCACTGAGTGCTCGAAGAAAACCCGTTCACTTTACGATAGTTAAATTGAATACATCACTTGGAACTCCACTGTCAATGCAATTGTTGCGTTTTGTTTTCACTTCAAATCAAATTCAAAGCCAGCTTTTATCCATCGAAGCTCATGGCAATGATTTGTATTTTTTTGGCATTTATTTTAATCGATTTGCGACTGAACCTCAACAGTTTGTATCAGGCTCAGTTTCATTTATTTATGGTGCTTTCGAAAAATTTCATTCGCGGCTGCGACTGCGACTGCGACTGCGAATGCGACTGGTGTGTAGCTCGCTAAGATTTGGACTGTCGGGCGAAAGCCAACAGCCAACAACGGCTCTGACGCTGACGGCGGGTGCGATCAACCAGTTTGTAGCGTTATCGCGTTGCCGTAACGTAAGACGTTACGTTGCTGACGTAGAGAGCCACAGCTGGTGGTTTAACGGGAGCTTTAGTTGAAGCTGCTTAAGAGCAACATCGCAGTGTGACATTGACGTCGTAAACAGAGTGACAAAAAACAGTGACAAAACGTCAGCGACAACGGTTTTCTCTTTTACTCGGAAAATTGAACGTTAATGAAAAATCTGAGTGTGAAAAAAACGACAAGACAAATTATCTCTGTGCGGAATGGCTTGTCAATATCTGAATGTAACGCCCGAAGATTATAAATCTTTTAAAATGCGCTTTTTACTATGATTAACAATAAGCGACTCTACCCTGTGCATGATATTAACGGAATTGTTGCACTTGCACATAAAGTTGGCTTAAAGTCCACTTTCGTTTTTCATTCGCAGGAACGGAAACTGGAAGCTGCTTTTGATACTTTGTGAATTACTTTAGGCAACTCTTCATAAAACTGCAACTGAAGGGCAACTTTTAAGTTTTATTATAATCAAAAAAAAACTAACAACCTCTGCAAGGGTAAAATAATCAAAATTCATGGAAAAGCTTGAAGTCAAATGTCGAAGGTGTGAGAACGTAATCAAGAATTTCCTGTTTGACGTACCTTAGAGCTTTACCCTTAAAAAAAGGTAACTAAGTAGAGCACAGACTTTGATAGAGTATTGGGTATTATTTATTTATTAGCTTGTGAACGAGTTTCTATGGCCGGCTTATGCATGAGAAAGTTGTCGTCTAGAATTGGCCAACTAACCGGCACATTGTTATTAATTTCTAGTGACAAACGTTGCCATTGAGCTGTGACTAACGACCAGAAACTGAGGCATCCTCCTACCCCGTACATGACCACAATAATTCAAAAGGCACAAAATCAAATAGCAAAACGAAATGAAAGCTAGTTTATGGAACCGCAAAATCAATAACCGTCCGTTCCCAATAACTACTTATTTACGGTAACAATGGCCGTGCAATGTTTTTGCCCGAACTGGGAACTTCTTTTGAAAATAAAAAAAAACTCATTGAAATTGAAATTTACAATGTTTTACAAAGATGCATATACGGGTATTGGCATGGAAGGGTATTAAGCCGTATAAGCACTGTAGGCTACTCTTGAGAAAGTGCCCAAAATTCATTTAGCGTATATTAGCCAGAAAGCTGACAACTGCCAACCCAAAGAAAGTACTTAAAAAGCTCATCACTGAAACTGACATATATGTTTATCACTTTTCAAGTGAATCTTCATCTTTTGTAAAGCTCTTTTGAACTGCCAAAGACCTATTACGTGATGAGATAGATTTCAATTCGTTGTTATAGCCACATTTGGTATGCATTAACGCGTCCGCAGCCAGAGGAATCTTAGTCTGTTGGCCAATGATGAACCTTGTCAATATTTGCGAACCTTTTTTTTGTGTATTTCATTTCTTTTTTATTAATTTCACTTTTACTCATAAATATGTTAATAATTTGCTCACGCTTCGCTTAATGCTTGACCTCTGGCATGACTGCGGCATTGTCAAATTTATTTTCAAACAAATCTTAGTCATTTTGTTCGATTTTTTGTCGAATCGATTAACACTTATAGGCGCCTTTAGGGCCTTGCAAACAATCAATTTTAGAATGTCTTGGCTATCGCTTGGGTTATGTAATTTTCCTAAGAAGAAAGTTAAATAATATTTCTTTTTACTTTCCATTGTAAGACAGACTTCTCTTAGGGTCCAAATAAATTTTAGCATGTTGTCGCCAGCGCTCGTTAGTGACATCAGATGCCATGACCACACCTGAGCTAAAACAAATAAATAAACACTTTCACATGCTACAAGTGCAAAGTAGCGTTAAGTTCGGGAATATGTTCGACGCCAAAGTACCCTCGATATTCTGCAGACTATACACTGAATAAAAGCGGACTAAGTTTCAAGTTTGAAATTCTTAATTATAGGTTAAAATTTTTAAAATGTATTCAATACATAAATATTTATCAAATTCATACCATGTGCGTATTAAAGTAATTTGTACTATGTTTAATTTTAGCCAGAAAATCCCGGATCTTTTTTTCTGTGTACTATGGCAAAATTATATTCATGAAATGCCATACTGTAATCAAAGTTGGCCGGAAAATTCATCAGAGTAAATTTTAATTAAATTTGTTCACGCTGTGGGAACCTCTCACATTTTTTCAGTGTGTCATCGGTCTCATTTAAGTCACACGGGGCCTTAGATCTATGTGATGATGATGACCATTCGCATTGGGTGGTACTGGGCTTTGACTGCATTATTAAGCCATTACTACAAAGTCAATTGCAACAAAACAATCATTTAAATAGCCAGTATTTCATCAGGCTAAACAAGATGTGACTTTAGTAGGATTTGACTTCAATTGAATCTTATTTGGGCTACTTTCTTGAATTCAAGTGATTTTGATTGATGAGCCTAAGCACCGCGCCCTTACCGTGTATTTGGCAACACATTACCTTACACATGTAGGCTCAAGATAGAATAGCGGACGTGACTGTGGTCGTATAAAAACCATTTGCCATCGTTTCCATGTCATATATGCATACATCTTTATATACAGGGATCTTACTCGGCTGCTCGTAAGTATTTATGTGTTCGCATAATAATCACAGTGGGCACACATTTACGCCATTTAATGGGACATTGCTCTTAACGTTATGTTTTACTGCTCGGTTGCTCTGGTCTATACCAAAACAGTATCAGCTAAAGCAACATCTTTAAAGGGCGCAACGACCGGTTAAAGGTTAAAGGTTAAGTGTGCAGCAGGTGTGACTAGTGCCGTCACGAATTTGTTCGGTCAACTTACAGAAAGCGAATAAGTATTTTTATCCCCTCTTTTCTTATAATGAAATAAAAAGAAAAATTAAAGAAGGAGTCAGCTTTGACTCAAGGCAATATGTACTTATGTCTCTGTGACTTTCTTATTGATGTGTTTGATACCAATGTTGTATGAGAAATCTAGTACAGTTCTCATTAATCATACTTGTCATACTTACGTACTCTGACTTTACTTCAATACCGATCAAATGAAACAATTATACTCTTTGTCAAACCTTTTATTTAATTATTATTGTAAATTGGTTAGTTATTTGAGATGTTTAACAGTACTCACACACTGTGCCGAAACCAAAAATAATTACTGAATTAACACACATTACAAATACATCAACGATTTAAGCTATGGACACATTTATTGACGCTTTGAAAATCTGCATATACGTATAGATAATTTATTAATAATTACTTTAGATGATGTTCTTATATATTTATGAAGCGTTGGCAAAGTATAAAACAAAAGGAAAATATGGTAGTTATAGAAAGATACTCTCTGTCTTACTGTTAAAGAGCGGTAAGAATTGGTTTACATGAAAGAATTTATTTATTTATTCTTCTATTTACATACGTATTTAGTACGCAAAAGAGTTGTGTGTTTATCAATTACCCGAAATTTAATTGAAGGGCTCATTCAATTAAATCACAGTACTTGAATGAATTAAACATAATTTTATAGTAGCTTATTAATACTCTTTTCTAAGAATTTAAGTGTTGATAGAAATGAAGTAATTGTAGATACACAACACATATTTATGTACATGCATTTACCTTCTACATAAGTAAGTAAATATCTTCTCTAAAACTTATATTTAACTCAGCTTTGCTTTCGTTCAGTCATCATTTTAGCTTACTCGTAAAATCCATAAAATTTCTAAATTAATAGGTAATTTTGCGATTGAATAATTGAAGAGTTCTCATTGTGATGAGGGGCTGCTCCTTTGGTTGCTTAGAGCCAAGTTCGAGTGGCATTGGGCCTAGGAGAGAGTAGGTTTCATTGAAGTTCGGTTCAACAATGCAAATTGCCAATCTAGTATTGTTGCAAACTGTAATTGTGCATAAATTTTGAATTACATTACACGATGACGTATGGAAATACACCCACACACACACAGATACACACGGACACATACACATGATGCGATGCCAAGTTATGTACTTATGACAGAACCAATGAAAATAATACACTACTTTAAAGTCTTAAATGCATGCAACTTGTATATGTAAGTAGTTGTAAATGGATACTTTAAATTCAGGCTATAGCCTTGGAACATGCAAATCTACTCAGCTCCAAGCTCAAGTCCAGTCAAAGACTGCAAAACAGGGCAATCTTCATATTTATGATACTGAGATGCACACAGTTTTTGGATTATACTTGTAGATTATACAAAGTAGAGGTTAGTATTGTGTTGGGCTTTACCGCGGAACCAAGGTGGTCATCTCTGTGGGCATAGGATTTTCCGTTAGTACCACAGATTCCGTCACTGCACTTCGTGTTCCATTCACTGTTTGTCTTGTATTAAATTCGGTGGCTGCGATGCTGACACCGCCAGTACAATCACCATCAACATCAATACAACCTCGGTTCCCCAAGAGCTGGAGATCTCCCTTCATGGCTTCATGCTTACGTCGATGACGCGATGTCGCTGTCTGCACGTTGCTGCCTGTCGTGTGACCATGGAGAGCAACATTAGTGGATTCAGTGCAACGACACAATAGTTCTTGAAATTCTTTACGGAAGTTATCATTGAGCCATCCATAGAGCAGCGGATTGGAGCAGGCTGAGCTCATGCCAATCATATGGCATATGGCATAGGCCACTAGCATTCTCTGTGTTACGGCCGACGGATGTTGCATGTCCGCATAAAGATTGAAAAAGTTCAATGGCAGCCACGATACCCCAAATATAACGGCAATGCTTATAAGCAACCGATTGGTGCGCTTCATGCGTCTACCACGCTCCACTTTCCTCTGTGATGAGCTCTGCACAGCGACGACGGTGATTCGACTCTTCAATTTATTATAGATGCCAAAATACGCAACCGATACAATCAATATGGGTACCAGATACTGAAAGCACAGCGAAAAGATCGAATAATAGAAACGCCCTTCGTTCAGGGGCCAGTCTTCGATGCAGTACGATATCGTATGTGGTACACCCAGTTTTTGCAGTAACGGTGGAATTTCTCTATTGATCAATTCCTTATAGATTAGCAAAGGTGAGGCTAACACAAGAGCGAGTATCCAAATTCCAGCCAATATGGTGACTGCTCCAACAAACTGCAGACAATCTCTTGTGGGATAAACGATTACCTTAAAAGAAATAACAATAAAAGACATATACTATAAACAGATATGCTGCCATTACAGAATATAATATGTAATAATACATAATATATTAGTAAGTAGGATAATCAACTTTCTAACGATGTATCAATCAATAATTACTAAGTTTCAGTAAATTAAAAATGTATTCAATACTATGAATTTTGTTTGTGACTACTTAGTAGAGTAGTTTATCCTTATAACACTAGTTAGTAAATAAGTAACAAAAAAATAAAATAAAATTGAAATTGTTACATACATCTACATATAATTTAAGAATATCTGTTAAGGACCACCAACCTGATATCTGTCAAAAGCAATCGCTGTTATGGATATTGTTGATACAAAAATACTCAATGCCTGCAGCATGGCAATCGTTTTGCACAGGATGGCGCAGGAACCGTATGGCCAAAATTTGGAAAGAATTTCCATTAGAGTCAACGGCATGGTAACCAGGCACAGGAGCAAGTCTGTAAATAGAAATCAAGTTGATGCCACAAACGTGAAATCATGTTAAATAACGCTACTGTAAAGTAAACCCACCCGATATGGCCAGGTTGAGGATGAAGAGATTCCGGGCGGTGCGCATTATTGGCTTACGCACCACTGCAATGACCACCATAATATTCCCTATGGCACCAAATACAATCAGCACACTGTACATTGCGATTAGCAGGTGATACCATGGACTCTCAATGGCACGATTATGTAGGTACTGTTCCATGAGTAATGGATCCATATTTGGGGGAATGGCATTGGTCTCGTTGTTGGTGCCGTTTAGGAGCATCATTGTATTGATCTTACTGTTGTCGTTGTCGGTATCGTTGATATTGTTATAGTTATTGTTGTTAATATTGTTATTGGGAAACAATTTTTGGTAATTGGCCAGATGTCGACGCTCTCCAATTAAATCAAAATTGGCTTTACTCGCAATTTCTTTAAATATTTCATCCGAAGAGGCAACACTAGGCGTTGTCCAATTCATGCTGAATATCTGTTGAGAAATGAACTGTCTGCTCATTAGACTATTTCCAAAACCAATGCAATATGTTGAATTGCGTGTGTGTACGCTATCCATTCTCATGCGTGATTTAATGCCCTAAATTCAGCTCAAACTACGACCCGCAACTTATGACTTTGGCTACAAATACGGAAATCGTAATAGTAAAATATTGCAGTGCCAGTCAGTTGGCTTATACGAAGCTACTTTTTATGCCTACTCGTATAGTTATTGGAATTGAGTTCAGATTTTGACGCCATAATTTTTGCAGGACTCACAGTGGGATAATACCTTGGTTGCCTGTTTACATTCTGCCAACCAAACAATATACAAATTACTGAAAATACTATATTTTTCTTTTATATAATAAAGTTCAATTACTTAACTTTAAATCGATCGAAACACAATTCACACATTAAGTAGAATGAGTAGATTTAAAATCAGTTCTGAGTAGCATCATTTTAATTAAATTACTTACACCAAGCTATTTTTAAAAATATAATGTAAGTAGGGCTTCTTTTCCACGCTCATACAATTTTTAAGCAACTAGCCGAACTTCGACACCAAAATACACTTGCATTCATAATAAGTTTATTCACTTTAGATTTGTAAGATTTCAAGGCCAAATAAGGTTACCCTCATGCATACAAAAAATATATAAGTATTTGTCGACATAATTTTATTAATATTACTTAATGTGTCAACCATATGTACTACTATGGAATCTGTCACTGTCCAAAGTTTTGTTATAAATTATGCAATGCTTTTTCATTTACAGACTCTACTTATTCAATTTTAAGGCCAAGTTGTTAGGCCTACATAATTTACAATGTACTCTTAAGGGGGCGTTGCTAGGTCCTTTAATTGTTGAAGGAGGCTTTATGACTTTTTTTTTAGAGATAATAAATTCGATTTAGTAGAAAACAGAGCTCTTTAAACTTACATGAAGTAAAATTGTGTGGAATAGTTATCTACAGAAAATTTAAGTACTAGATATGTAGATACATGCAGGTTTCTTCTTTAGAGAATATGCTCAATGGGTAGGGACTTTATAAATGATGACAATTGCTTAAAATAATTGCTCAATTTTATGCACGAAATGGGTTTGTACTTGTCAGTGTCAATAAGAAACAGGAGCAGAGGCAGGAGATGGCACAGAAAACAATCGTTTGTATCCCTGAAGAATGCTTCACAATCGTCTGCTGCAATTAATGTGTTGCCCATAAATCAAGACAATCTATTCCCTTCAACATCTGCCGTCCTGGCCCATGGGAAGCAGATAGGATTGAGAAGTAAACATATTCAATTTTATTGATGCTCATTCTAGCTTTAATGTTGCCTTAACGTTCAATTTGTAAATAAAATTTAAAGTGCTTAAAAATCCAGTGAAAAATCTCAGTTAGTTAAACTTACAATTTATTTTTATTATTTTTCGGGTACCAAACAGATAAGATAGATTTCAAAGCAATTGAAAGTTTGAAAAGAAATTTCACCCATTGCTGTCAAGAAAATTAGTTATAAGTAGAACCACTGTCCTCCAATCATTACATGGGAATCACATCCAAGAGCGACAAAGTTTAAATTTAGTTTTTATGTTCTTTTGGTAGAGGGACAGAAATACTTTGAGTCGATAGAAAAATTTATCACAGTTACTTTCCGCATTTCTTTGGGCATTTTCAGAATGACTTTTCTACAAAGTTGACGACAAGAAAATTATGTAAAGTAGTCTCAAGTTCATGAAACTTGTCATGAATTTGAATAATTTTCAAACTGTCAAGAATCCCTACGAATAGACAACCTCCCACTAGGGTGCATTTGCATTTCCTCCCACTACACTATACAGTTAACCGCGTGATGAAGAACATAAATACCTCCCATAAAAAATCGCACGACCAGCTTCAACCCATTTTATTTCCATCTGTCTTGGCACAGCTTATGTCTGTAATTTATTTAAGCTCTGTGGTGCTGGTGCTGCCACAGGGCGGATACTATTTTTAAAACGATATTTCTAAACAACTTTTATTGCTTAGTCAAATTTAAAGGAAAAATATAAGAAGTAAGTTTTACTAAAA
Organism: Drosophila neotestacea; assembly: GCA_035044365.1. Classification (NCBI taxonomy): domain Eukaryota; kingdom Metazoa; phylum Arthropoda; class Insecta; order Diptera; family Drosophilidae; genus Drosophila; species Drosophila neotestacea. The sequence continues at coordinate 1,335,954 of JAWNMD010000757.1, forward strand.
ACGTTATATATCAATTTATATGACTTAAATGTGGAATAAGTAATTGGTTTGTTGTTTGATTGAGCTTTCACAAAATTAAGCTTGATACTACTTTTGACAGTTTTTTAGTAGTTTACTGTATCGGTAAAAAAGTACAAATCATGTCTGGCACTTGATATAGAATAAACGATTTGCTATAATACAAATTTATCCTCATTGAAAACAATCTATCTAACAACTGAAAGGAATACTTTTTAAAACCAATTCATTTCGTTTGCTTTTATATATTGAGAGAACATTCTCATTAATCAAATAAAGCCATTATAATAAAGGGAAAAACTTTTAGTTTTGTATACAGCTTTAATTTGTTCAGCTGTGCAATAATAAAATTGATGACTGTTGGCCAAGCAACTCTGAGATGACCCCCTTTATCAATCTCAGACAATTTGAGCGATGCTCTATAAATGTAGAATAAAGTGATTTCAACTGCCATATGTTTAGATATGTTAGGATTCCCTTTCAAGAAATACAACTCACGTAAACAAACAAACAAATAACACGAAACGAAACTTTTCTGTTCTAAAGAAAGTTGTGGTCTGAATGTAATTTCATTTCGAGTTGACATCTTCTTTGTAATGGCTTCTTGGTATGACAAGACATTTATACTATTTGTATTGCAATTAGACTCCACATACTTTTACCGTATTCACTTTCTTGCTTTCAGTTTTGGTTCTCGGTGCTGTTGCTCTTTCTTTGCAGGTATGTAGTATATCTAGATTTTTGCATCTCGGCAGGTAACAATACTGGCAAGCAGCTCATTTAGCTTGCAGCTTAAAATGCACATCAGGGAATTTAATTGATTTAAGGTCTTGCCTTTGTTTTAACCAAGCAATATACTCGCATTTCCTTTCAAGTGCAATGCACAGGATAGCACTTTTGTTACAATTGATCTCATTTAAAATTACTAAGTACTTAAATAAATCCATCTGTTTTGTCTTCCACTCAGTGCAGCTACTAGTAGTAGTAAAGTACTTCAGTACTTCAGTCTCGAGTTTCGCTTTTAAAATAAACAGAATAAGAGTCCTTTTTTCTATAAGTTTACTCTCAATCAAATTATTATTGTTAATTTGCAAAAGAGTTTTTTACACAGAAAAAAGAAAGAGATAGCTGGTACTTCGCATACTTATCTTTATACAAATTTCTGATACTTTATTTATATATACATATATTCAAATCTGTTCTGTTGAGTGGCAGCAAAGTAAATTATACCGTGAGTTTCCATATTAATTAATATTAATGGGCTATGGTATGGCTGTTCTCTTACAAATCTTCTCACTTTAACTAATTTAGCTGGTAAGGGGTTAGTCTGAAAGCGAATTAACCTGTACATAAAAGTAATTTTTAGCTTGCGAATTGACCTTTAATATGAACATTTTATTGCTTGCGATAATTATGTTTTGGCTTCGACCAATTTAATACATCGTAAATAGCTAAAGCAATTTTCTTTGTATTTAGGTTTCTGTTTCTGTTTCAAATATCGATTGAAATTGAATTACAATAACAAATTTAGATCCCTGAATTTAAGACAATTCATTACATTACGATTGGTTAATAAGCTCGGGAGTTATGTCAGAAATAATTAAACACAGTGTCGGGAAAAGAAAGAGTCGAGATATTGACCCTACAACGGACAACGCCTACAGGATGTTTGCTTATGTGTTGTTGTTGTTAACAAAATAAGTACAAAAACTGGTCCTTTGTACGCTTTTCTTCTAGAACTTTTTTATTTGAAATAATTTTAATCTATATTTGGGCCACTTTGTGCAACTGTATAAATAAGCAGTTTAAACATTGTGTAGATTGTCTAAATATTAAACTATTTTTCCCGTGAATGTTGTAATAAACTCTATGCATTTTTATTGTAAACTTTGGCCGCATTATCATATTTGCTCGTTGAACCAACTGCTTTCAGTTCTTATTAACATTTATTTCCGCTCAATAAAAGCATTTTCTCATTTCAAAGCACACACACACACACACACACACACACACACATTTGCACTTCCTTCACTTGCCAAATATTAGCTTTCAAAATAAATTTGGCACTGAATTACAACTTCCTTTGCAGATTTATATTTCTCTTATCAAATGTATTTCTGACAAAAGAGTATTATATTAAGTAACCCATTCTCATCATGAAGTTGTGGCTCACTACTCGTATAAGCCACAATTTCATGATGAGAATGGGTTTCCACATACGTCACATCGAATTACAGCGCACTTTGATTATAGTATATAAATATTTCGCATTGGGTCAAAACATATACACCAACAGAATTCACATATGGAAAGGCGGCGTCCGGCTTATTATTAGCAGATATCCGCGGACCACGGTCCGTCTATGAAAATTTCACGCCTTCAATTTCAATTTTAATGGCGGCGTATGCGAAAACAAACAAAAGTATTTTCCACACTTTGAGGTTTGTTACCTTTTGATTTGTGAAGTGATTCTTTTACGACCATCTATGGTCGCCTCAACAAATCTTTGTGTAAATATGAGCCAGCATTTTGAATAATTTTATTCATTAAATTCTTTTATATTTCGATTTTTTTAATTATTTTAAGCACTTTTATAAATATATTGTTTGGTTAGTGCGGTATTCAAGACTTTCGATCCCGATAACTTGACGAGTTCACAGCCGGCGACCATCTGTTGGCTTTTGGCCCACAGTCCTAAGTTTTATACCTATGGCCTTAAACCAGCACCAAAAACCGCTCGTTGCGTATACGCTGTGTGAGCCCGAAAATTCAACTAAACACGCTGCGCACTCTAACAGACGAATACGAATATTGTTTTGGGCCAACAGCTGTGCGAAGCTTTCTTATCAGTGCCGTTAGGGGTTGAAACGGACACAAAAGCTTATGCCAGCTGTCGGGCACAGTGGAGCAAATCCTTTATTAATAGAATTATAATTTCAGTGCTGAACTGAAGAACTTGCGATTATTTCCTTGGCATTGGGGATGAGTATAAATGATAATGATAATGTTCAGTATAAGCTATGAAATTTTTCTTAGGGGTCCAAAAAACCAACAACAAGGTGTAATAATGCTGCTCAGCTCGGACTCAAAGCTAAACACAAGCTTTTGAAGAGATGTTTGGAAATCTACTTCTTTGCTTAAATGATGATACAAATACATTTTGACTGAATCTGTTAAATATCTGACCACACAGTCAGAGGTTATGGTCATAGTAAACTTGATTTTTGTTATATTTTCAGGATATTTTTATTAGGCTATCTTTTGTTTATAGTAAACTCACATACGTTCATCTTAGACACACATGTTTGTATTCTTGAACTGTTTGGCACTGATATCAGCCATGGCAATAAATTTAGCTGCTGCTCTGGATCATTAAACATGTTCGCTTACCCCAATGGCCGCTTATCGCTCATGTTTGCTGGACGCTTAGACGGCTTTTGATGTGGGCCATAAATGGATGCAAACAAAAGAACAACAGAAGTGAATACGAGTATTTTAATGTACGTTGTGGTTTGTGACTGACATTGATGCCATCAATAGCACCACCTTCTAAATCATATTTGTTTAACTAAATCATTTACATATGTAGACAGATGATAGCCAGCCTGTTAGCCTGTTGGCCTGTTGGCTGTTGGCCTGTTGCCCTGTTAGCCAGTTAGCTGGAACTTTCATATTAACAAATATATTTTAGTGGGCGCACATACATAAAAAAAATAGATATAAACATATTGATTTTCGTGAACTGCTGCCGCAGATTCGTGTCTTGGTGGGGTACTTTTTTTTGTCGGCAAACGCAAATTGTTAGGTAAACAATAATGTGCCGCTGATAAGGCTCAAGTAAACACACGGCGGAGACGCTGTTCCTCTTCACACCATTCACTTTGGGGGGTTGATGGTCTTTTTGGATGGGGAAATATTTGATCAACTGTTGCGAACATTTAGTTTATTAAATACTTGTGTAACCTAAATTATGTGATTAAAATAAAGCAAAAACAATAACGTTCATGATGACAATTTTTTACTAAAACCACGCGTGGGCTTATCCCTGGCACGAATTGTTTTCTAACTGAATTTCTTGGCTCAGTGAATCCGCTTGCTAATGGTGTCCAAATAGTTGTAGCCGTGGTAGGCCTTACTCGTGGCCCAGTCTTTGCTGTAGCCATTGGCATTCACCTCATGTGGACTGGATGGATTGTAGTTGTTGGAAAAGCTGCTGCCCAGGAACTGAGAGTAGTCCGTTGGATCGGAGTCATAGACGTGTGAGTGTGATTGCACCAAATGTGGGTGTATCTTGCACAGTGTCTTGTACTTAAGATAATGTATTAGCCAGGCAGTACCGCCTACCAACAGTACATTCATGCCCAGAACTCCCAACAGCAATGTGACCAAGGTCATCTTTAGGTGGGCTATTTTCATCAATATAATCAGTGGTAAAATGATGAGCCACTTCTTCTTCTTGCGATGTCCACGTGATTCTGCATTTATCGGAAGTTTATATAGAGAAATTGGCTAACCCACCTTTCTATTGAACTTACCAGTCTCATCCAAAGCCCTAGCCCCTGTCTCCTTAGGCAATGTCAGCTGCACTCCATGGTTGCGCCCAAAGGTCTCCACGGATCTCTTGAGAAACTTGAAAATGCTCATGAACTCACTGTCCCCTGCCACATATAAAATAGGATGTACGAAATTAGTGCCAAAAAACAAAAAGAATTGTTAATCACATTATGTACTATTTGTTTATAGCCAAAAACAATACCGAAAGTATCTAGATTTCCGATGAATTTAATTAATTATGGGTATGGTAAATATCAGCAATTGTTTATCGCAATTAAAGAGCAGCATAAAATATCTTTTCGGCTTGGATTGCGTAGCTTCTATTTGCAGTGCAAATAGAAGTGGTAAATGAAGCAACACAAGTTCCACGAGAAGGTGAAACCTGTCTGGTCAATTCGATTGTTCAGATTGAACAATATTGAGAAAGCTTCCCCAGGCCATCCTCTGCGCATCGTGTGCATAAAACGCCGCGATTAATTGCCTTTTAGTAGCCGTAGCCACTTTCCCATTTGACCAACAGTCAACTAGTTAACTTTTCTCTCTGTTGAACTTACCTTCCAGGCTCTTGGCATCGTTGAACACCACCATATCATCGGCCGGTTCACCCAGCTGCACTAGTCTTAGCCAGCGTGGTTTTTCCAGTTCCCGTTCGTACTCATTGGGAAAGAATCCCATGCCGTTAGTGGCCAGTTTCCAAATGATCTTAGATGCCTTATACTTAATGCAGGATACCAAATTGCGGGTCTCAAAACATTCCCTTTGATTGCGAGCGATGTAGACATCGCTGTGAGATACTAGAGAACCACCAGCACGTGCTGCAGATCGCGCTGATTCCAAGTTTTCCTTTGAAGGTAATGAAGATGAGGATGAAAGTTGAACAGGCACATCTGTTGCACTTTGTTCCTGTGCGTTGCCATAGTGCAAGAGAAGCAGGAGCACCGCTGCCATATAGACAGTTATAGTCCAACGCCAAAGCAACATATTGCTATTTTATAAGATGAAAACTCCAAGACACTTCCCGCGTTATATGAGCTGCCAAAACCACCGCACGGTTGGCCGAGTGAAACACAAATGGAAACTGAAGGCGCCTGGGTACTCCTTTTATCACAAAGCGGCAACCACATGGTAGCTAAAGAGCTGGCTTGGTGACTGCCACATCGGCATCTAATGCTCATACAGCATGCACCGCACCGGAATTGCGATTCCTGCTCGATCGCAGCTGCATGAGAAGTCGAAGCCAATGCAAGTGCGTTGCTTTCTGGGTCAGAGTCAGAGTCGAAGTCAGAGTCAGAGTCGAAGTCAGAGCCTGAGTTTGAGCGAAGCGGGTTTGAAGCAGGCGATCATTGAACGAGCGAACAGCAAGAAAATTGAATCGCGTCCATCGTCTGGATTATGACCAAGCGACCGCCTTCTCGCAGCGTGTGACTGAAAGCAAAAGCCACAAGCTCAATGGCAAACGCAAACGCTAACGAAAGTGAATCCCATATATCTGATAGATACTCTCGTACTCGAAACGCCTTGGCGCCATTGAGGCCTTGGTTAACAATGAACCAACCACGCTTGCGGCTGACGCGATGCCCGACTCTTGTAAATGATACCAATCAGAATAAGTGCGAATGCAGTTAAGTGAGATTAGCCCGTGCATACATATAAGTGACTGTACATTTGGATGTACATATGTACATATTAAACATACATATATTTCTGTATGTATGATCGTGATATGCAATTTACATACTTGAACGAAAAAGTGTGCTTCGAATTGTTGCGAATTATAACAGCTTCTGTGTGCGAGTCCGAGACGGTGAGTATGAGTTTATACCGAAGTCAGAGATCTGACCGTCTTAATTGCAATGCTGCGAACGTTGCACACGAAAGTTGTTGTTGTTGTTGTCACGGCAACAATTGTGATCTGTGCTGCTGTTGCCCCTGTTGCATTATTGACCAGTGAAAGTAACAATTGGCACACTATGTTGACAGCTTCTTACCATGCACACGGCATGAGGTAGCTAGCTTGTACCTCTTGTAGTAAATACGTCGCATTCTCAGCCTGCTCTTCGACAATCAGTTAATTAATTGTCTTGGCCATTAATATTGATGATGTAATCGTAATTCACTAGCTGGACCTTGATTGACAGCACACACCATACACTATACGTACAAGGATAGAATATGAAGGCAATTTCTAATTAAAGACTAGATGACTAAGCGCAGCTGCGTGTAGAAAGTTTATCCACAATTGTTGTAAACATTGCTTTTAACCAGCCACAAAATAATTATTTAAGCCACTTGTTCGGCCGAAACTTAGACAACAATGATGATTGGCCCCAGATCAAAGCCGATTGTGATTGTGATTGTGATGACTGAATATTAAATCACGAAGTCAATGCAAGCAAGCATGCCGGTATTTCGAAGAGGAGGAGCAGGATTGCTGCGTCCGCCCAAAACTACTTTTACAAGCGTCTGATGCCATCGATTAAACAAATTAAAGCTGTGAGGACTGTGTACAATCATTGACTTGGAACACAACCGGATAGTCACTTTATTAGATTGACTAGCCAGAGGCCTATTACTGTTTCCGCCACTGACAGTTTGACCATTAAAAAAGATTTTGGTATCCGTAGAGCAGTGAAATTTGCTGTTAATGTGCGTTTAATTGGGCAACCTATTAAACTTAGTTATTAAATTCAATGGCAAGGTCGAATCGCTATTGGTCAGGATCGTTATTGTCAACATTATGTTCCAGCATGCTAGAAAGTGTGCGTTGCATGGAATTAAATAAAATATCTTCACCCGCGTTATTAAAATCTTTTCAGCTTTATGACGACGAAATATAAGAAAAATACATTATTTGTTAACTTGTACTTTGTGATTTGGTTTCACGCTTAAGAGGTTGAAGATTCAATATATTTAATACAAGTAAATCACCTTATTACTTAAATAAGTAACGGTTCACAGCAACCTTGCAATGTTTCAAGCTTAAAAACAAAGCACCAGTTGGTGAAGTGATTTCATGGTCATAAAGTTTAAATGATAAAAGATGTTTGCATTTTTCTGGTAATTTCTCTAAATTAAAAATCTTTAAACTAAGATTAACAAACATTAAACTAAAATTTAAAATAAAAGTGTCCCAGATTCAGATGCACACTCGCCGGATTACTCTAATCTGAACAGCAACAAAATTTGAAACACACATTTTCAGATTTTGTAGAATTTTTTTAAAGGAACTAGGCCCTCAGAAGGTGTACAAAGACGAAACATATTTTAAAAATAATCCGCTTGAATTTATCTAAATTCGAATTTCATTAAATAAATAGAAAAAAATCGTTTTGTTACTTAAAAAAAAATTTTATTTTTAATTTTTCGCTTTTTAATTTTGGTATGATTTTTGGTTTGTGTCCTTGCTCAGGGAGGAGCAGTTGAGTGTGGAGCAAAAACTATTATATGTGTGGAGCACGAAACTTTAAAGTGACTCCACCTACTCGGCTGCGATTTTACTACTGTCATTACATAACAACAGGTGGCGCAATTATATTTTGGTGGCGTCACTCTATTTTGTTGTTGAAAGTATGTACACGAGCCTACGAAATATGAACAACAGAGGGAGGTTTGATTTTGTCAGTTCGTTGGTGAAATCAACTTGGTTTTGTAAAAAACCAATTTAGTTAATACATCAACTGATTTTTTTTCGATAGATGGCGCATTAGCTTAAAAAAAACTTGGCGCGCAATTTAAATTGAAATTGTACAATGGTTTAGTTTTATAAAATTTAATCGTTTATTATAACATTTAAATAAATTTGATTTCCAACATAAATAACGATAGTACAAAATTAAATAACATTTTTTCTTTTTTGAATCGGCTAATCTCGCAGTACTAGCATTCGAAAAAAAAAGTTATGCGGTAAAATATAAGTAGCATTTGACGATAGATTTGCAGCTCTACAGAGCACTCTAATCACTGGCCCTATAATATAAAATTGATAACTTACAGTAATTAATAGTCAACAGATAAACTAGAGTACCAAGTTTTTACTACTTCTTGCACGCAGCAATCGCATGATCAAGGAATTCTTATCGAGACCATAGATTGAGGTTTGTTCACCCTGTTTCTGCAGATGCTCATCTGCCATATAGTCCAAGTTTAACATTGTAGACATTTCGCTGGCTATTGTTGATGTTTCCCTTGCTGCTGTTGAGTCTGTTGTTTCAACTGTTTCTTTTGTCGTGCTTCGATCAAGGACTTCCGTTGTTCCTTCATCCATTGGAGTGCTGGTAGACGCCTCTGGCTTAGTTCTGGGGATTATCATTGTTGACGTTTCAAACACCGCTGGTACTATGATTTTTGTTGTTGTTGATGTTGTTGTGGTTTCTGTGGTGGGTGTAGTTAGAGAAGTTGATGCTGGAGTTATTAAAGTAGTGGCATCTGTAGAAGCAGATGTAGTATGTGGGGCTAAAGTAGATGATGATCCTGTGGTGGCCTCAGTTTCGTCTGTTCTTGCTGTTTGTGTTGTCGTGTCCATATCAAAGGGAATTTCAGAATGGGGCTCAGTTTCCAAAATGATCTTTTCATTAGATTTCAAGCAGACATTGAGTATCTCTGGGACTGAAGTTGACTTTGTTCTTGTATATAGCATCTCTGGTAGCACAGTGGGTGTCATTGCCCAACTGTAATGTGGATATTTTTCACTGTGCGCCTTTTTCGAGTTGGGCCTCTTGTGGAACTTGTTTTTGACGTCCTCTAGGTTTTGATGCATCAGCCAGTTATCTTTTGTAGCCCATATTTTGGATGTTGCTGACATCTTTATGGTCTGTGCATCCTTGATTGGCATGTTTGGATCATAGCCATCAAAACCGACAAGCTCAATCTTGCGTATCTTGCGATTACTCAAATCCTTCGGTGTAGGCGTAGGACGCCTGAGTTTCCTAAATTTCCGACGTGGATTAGAAGTTGATTTGACAGGACTTGATATAGATGTTCTTGTTTTCGGCTTTGGAGTAGAGGTGGAGTTACTATTCTCTTGCTGCTTAGTTGTGTAAAGAATAGAAGGTATAGAAGATAATGGTTTCTGGCTGGGTTTTGGAATGCTCTGGGACACTTCCTCATTGAGATGTGTGCACTCGCCTGTATGTGAGATCTTCCAATCTGATGACGACACAAGAGTTTGTAATTCAGGTCAGCTTACGTGACAAATGCAGTTAAGCTTACCGCTATTGGGATCCTTGCAGCGTACTCGGTCCAGGTAGCATTCGTTGATGATGGTATAGCTGATGCCATTGCGATTGGCGCAAATCGGACTATAGACAGTGGGACAGGGCCTATCACAGCGCCGGCAAGTGCCATCGTATAAAATGGTCCAGGCTGTGGAGTTTAAATAAAGTTGGTGCTTTAATCCATTACGCATCAGTGCTTACCATTGCCCTCGGCTTGACTGTACTCCATCAAGGCACACACATTGGGAAATGTGCGACTCTCGCCATTGAAGCTGCCACAGACGGGTTCATTACTGAATACACAGGGTTTTCCACTTTCCCGGATGGATGACTGTCCCTGTCCCTGTGACTGTGTGTGCATCTGTTCATTGCCACCGTTAATTGTGCTCCCATAGATTCCCCTGGACTTGGGACTCACTGCCAAGTAAGGCTTCCGGGCGGGCAACGAGTAGCTTTTCTCCATGGTGCCTGAGTTGCTAATGAACTGCGTGTGAAATGTGGAAGGTGCAAAGATTTGCACCGCATCCTCTGATATCTCAAAGTCGTCCAGTTGATTGAGCTGCTTATGACTGCGCTTGCTACGTTCAATCTCTACTTTCGGCTTGTACTTTGGCTTATATTTGCGGCTGTGCTTCATTTTAGTGCTGTCCTCACCGCACAAGCCTTCGGATATGACACGCCAGTCTGCAAATAAATAAGATTTAGTTCATGTGAGACAAGGATCCACATCCTGCTTACTCCTTCCAGTCCTATTGTTCTCTGCATTGACCAGACACTCATTGGAGAAGGTGGATTTCACACCTGCGTAACTGGCACAAACAGGACGATATACATTCGTACAGGGTATGGGCCGACGAGGTTTGCGTTGACCCACAAGCACTGTGTGCGCAGACTGCTTTGGCTGACCTTTGACAGTCGGACACACGCCCCATTTGTACACCAACCAATCGGATTTGGAGAAGCAGGAGGTTCGCGCCATTTCACAACGATTCCTAAAGGATTTTCGCTCTCCAGAGGCGACACTGACACCACAAATAGGATGGAATCCGTCGTCGCATTCAAACTCACAGCTGGGCACACAGTTCTGCAGGGAAACGTCAACTGGGGGAAAATAAAGGTATCATCATCGATTCTGACTAATCGATCTTTTCGACTTACACAACGGGCCTCCCATTAAATTCTCACGTTGGGCTTTCCTTAAATCGCATTCGTTTTTAAATAACAGATATTCATTCCGACTGCGTGCACACATGGGTGTATTATCATTGGAACAGAGCATTGTTTCAGGCTCCACTCCCTTTGCTACAGTTAGCAAAGCCAATAGCCAAAATGCGATCATCACTTGTCTTTTAATTAAACTCATTTTCTTGTTGTGTTCTGAAACACTAAACCCACACTAAATATTACTTGAGAAGCGTTGGGTTCTTTTATATTAAAGCGTGACCCATCAATGCAGATACCAAAGATCGTATCACTCACATTTGTTGTCATCACAACACGTGATAATCACTCACAACAATAAACTATATCGTACAATGGAAAATCCAGCAATGATTGTTGTCAGTTGGGATGGCATCCGATTAACAATTTTGATCATCCAACTTAACCTAGATGTTAGAAGTTATTCATATTAATTGAACATTTCATTTAGTGAATTAGATGGCATTCTCTAATACGACCACATAAGAATTTCGATGTGCCACCTGCTACGTGATTTCTGGCTAAATTCGGCTATGCCAAGAGATTCAAGATAAGACGCAGTCGCAGTTCACCACAGTTTGCAGCAAACTTAGCAATTGCATTGATTGTGTGGTTATCGTTCTTGTTGTTCTTGTTATTGCTGCTGTTCCACAATTTGTTCAAAAGTTTATAACTTACGAGTAGTGTCTACCACGAATATCTTTTCCGCACTTCTATAAACTGATTGTGTACATTTTCAGCATTACTTATCAGCATTTAGTGTCACTGCGATTTGTATTTCTGCTGCTCTTACAGGCATATCAATAAAATTTACTATCTTAGTTTAAGCCACACATTTGCCGATGAGTGACCGGCATATACTTCATTCAGCGAAAAAAATGACAAATATTCGCACGCTTGTCTGCCTCAAAGATAAGCTTTAAAACCGATAGCGATTTTTGTCTTTAACTTATGAAACTTGAGTGATGTTGAGCTACTCGTTACTCACTTTGAAGAATCAGTATTTATTAACTAATGTAGATTATAAGTATATTTTTTGCATAGTTTATATACGAGTATTATTAACAAGTCTCAGAAATATTTCAAGTTACAATTGTACTTCCAGTTGTATCTTAAAACGTCAATAATCTTTAAGAGCATGTAGTTTCAAAATAATAAGCATACTTATAATTTGAATATAGTAGACAGTATAGAAATTTTTTCAGCGTTTATAAATAAAAATATTTTCATAGTGTACATAGGAAGAGTATAATATTTATAATTATTCCGCTAGCTCTGAAACACAAACAAAAAAACAGGAATTTCCGGGATAATTTCAAACCAAATGGTGTAAGGAGTTGGGTGATCTGGAATTTTCTTTAACGTAGAACGAAATACTTGATTTCACTATCGACAAATATTTTGAATATCTAAGTTCCTAATAAAAATGTATAATTGAACCACATATCTTACATAGGATAGTCATAAAGCCTTAATTAATCAATTAATATAATATTTACTTAATAGAATATTTACTTAAATAATTTCAACTGGAATCACGAATTTTAAACTTGAATTTTAGTATGATTTTATTATTTTGTGATAATAATATAAATAGTGGTAGCTTTTAGTTTCGCAATGTTGTCCATTAGTCTGGCTTATCCAGAAGACTCAATTAACCCAGAAGCGTTTTTCTCCTCAACACGCCAATCCTCATCAAATTGAACAAATTGTTCATTTTTACCATTTGTTGTGCTATTCTTAGTATGCTTTGCCTTGACATAATGGTTGCCAAGTCATTGGCATGATATTTTGCTGATCGTGGCAGCTGTCTTTATGGCCAAAAGCTTCTTAGTCGCTAATGGCCAACAATTTCAAAACAGAAACGGGCGCAAAATTGCAAAATTTAATAATGCGCGCCTAATGGAATACCCGTTTGCTCTCCTCTGGGTCTAATCTCTTTTTTCTCGAAAAGAAAGCAGTAGTCAGCGTTTGCTGAATCGTTTGCTCATCTCCGCGCTGAGTTCCACTGCATAACTAGGTGAAATGAAGAAATGTGAGAAATGAGAGAGCCAGAGACGATCAGAGTCTTTCTTTGGATGGTTACTTGCTTGGCTGCTTGGCTGCTTAGCTGTTTGGCTACTTGGCTTGGTTGTTTGGCTGCTTGGCTTTGTTAGAGTTGCGGGAAAAACACAACGCAGTCTAACGACAAGAGCTGAAGCATAAAGACATGCGAGGACGGGTGCAACGGCCGATGAAGTCAGTGAACGCATTGCATTCAACAAAGAAATAAACAAAATTTAAGACTTTAGACTGTAGACTGAAGAGTAGAGTGTGAAGCAAGTGTTAGTGCAATCCAACATTTAAAGTGATCCCTTCTGTGCAAAAGTACTCATAATGGTTGTGCAAAAGGCAGCCACGCCCACACTGCCACTGACGGCAGCAACAGTTGCTGACAGCCCAGCCAACTGTTACATTCGACAGTACCAAAAATATGCAACACACTGCGAAACTGCAGACAGCGGCAATGGCAGCGATCTCGAGAGCAACAGCGGCCCAGTCCAACCAGCCCTGATTCTGACCGATGATAGTGAGGAGAGTGAACCATCCTCATTGAATAGCGACTCACTGAACTGTAGTAGCACGGAGTATGTGCGTCAAGCAGCCGCTAAGCCCAGTGGTCAACTCCGACAGCGTCACAAATCGTTACGCATGCTCGGTGCCTTGTTGCCGGACTCTCTACTGAGGGATATACGCGATCGGCGTAGTGCCGAATATGTTGTACAGTTCAGCAGCCCCCAGAGGTCAAGGACAAGCCGTTAAACCGGCACTCACTGCCGCCACTGACAGCTCCAGTAGAGCCGGAGTTGCCAATGTCGCAGTCTTCACTTCGCTTATCGCGAGAGTCGCTCAATGAGGAGAGTATCGAGGAGTTGCGGGCAGCTGTGCACCGAGCCAACTTTGTGCAAACCGGTGAGGAGCCATTGGACATTCACGAGGCAACAGCCTTGTCTCTGCCTGCCAACAACAGCAGTAGCAATAATCACACCAACAGCAACAGCAACAGTAACAGCAATAACCGCTCCAGCAACAACTACAAATATGCCGACGATCAATATTACAGCTTTCACATAAACGAGCACGAGAACTTCAGTAGCTTTGCAAGACATGGGGATCAAGGGGAGCTGGCACGATTAACGGAACATGATCAGCACGATGTGTTTGCTGGTTATCGGGATGTGAGGAGCAATGCCAGCTCCACACAGTCAACAATACGTTCAGCGAAGGGAACTGTTCGTGGCGTTAAGAATCGTGTGCGCAATGGAATAGCCACGTTCTTGCAGCTGCAACAGCAGCCAAATGCCAAGGTAAGTTGCAGCTACTAACCGCTAGACTCACCAACTAGACTCACAATTGTTGTTATGTAAACATGCCCTTTCCCACGCTTCTTCTTCCTCAACTTACAATTAGACCCCATGTGTTGTACCTTACATTGAGTCACTAACTTATGCAATCTCAGTGCGCATCTTGTGATGTGCGAATTGTTTACCATTGCTTGCACGCTTCACAGGAGAAAGTGCTACCAAAACAATTGCCAATTGCTGTAGTCATTGTTGTTGTTGTTGTTGCTTTTCAATATCTTTTTTCATTTCACATTTGGTATTTAAGTCTCGTCGCCTTGTGCTCTGCTCAATTTTGCTCGTAATCTAATGAGCTGCGAGTCTGCAAAATCTACAGGTCTGACTACCTCCGTGTTCAGCGTCTTTTCTCTATTGGTGTGGTGGGGAGTGTGTGTGTGTTGTGTGTGTTTCTACTGCAATTACACAGTCGTGTGTATAATGAAAACCGTTAAGTGGCTTATTTTGTCGACACTCTCTTGTCTTTAGCTTATTTATGTAGATATCGGCTAGCGCTTTTTTTTGTGGTTTTCTTTGCTCCCAGAGATAAATATGTAGTTTGGTTTTAACTGTTGAGTGACTAATGGGAGTTCGAGATTGTCCAGTTAGAAAACTGAAGCAACGGTTAATCATAGAAAGTGAGAGAAGCAAAAAGAAATAATCAGCATTTTCTATGAGGCGTGTACTGAGATCTCATTTGCAATGATAATAAATTTAATAAGAAGCATTGACTCGAACTATTTCCGCAATATTAATTGACTTGGATTACCAAAGCCTATCAAGTTTTAATGATCATAAAAAAAGATATGGGTATAACAGTTACATTTGTTTTATCAAGCATCAAAATCAACTCAACTTTATGTAAATTTACAATGCAGATGAATATTATTTTTGAGAGTTTTTTATGCTCTTTAACTTTTATTATTAGGTTAGTCAGGTGCGCGCATTTCTCTTCCAAGAAAGACTAGGAAATTTCCCTTCATCTATTTTAATGCTCAGATTTGAGATCAGTTTAATTGTTTTGTTTGTTGCTTGTTATTGCTGTTGGTTGTGCTTTTATGCTAGTTTTACTTTTCACTTTCGTAGTCATAGAGCTTGACTTGGCTTGATGAATTTGATGGAATGTTTAGAGCAGCAGCAGCAGCAGCAGATCAGCATAATTTACCCAAATGCCAATGAAAAGAAATGTTTTATGGCTTTATAGCGGCCCACATGCAAATTAGCCCGTCTAAAGAAGCAGAGAAGCTTGAGGCTACTAACAATGCGGACGCATCTGCAAATCTGCATAACAATAATAAAAGTGAGATGCTGCTGCTGCTAATTATAATGCAGTCAAGTCAACTCAACTCGAATGAGTATGAATCGAAAGTGAAAATGCTGGCCATTGTTTTTGAATGGAATCGAAATCTTAAACAGTTCCCTTCGATTCATGCTGGCTTTAAGCTATAATTAGAGCAATCTGTTGTTGTTGCTGTTGCTGTCGCTGTTGATGGCTGCCAAATTGGATGAGTTTCCACAGCAGAAGCAGTAAACACATTGCCTTCATTTTGTCACCTTCGAGAAGAAACAATAACAACATCGACAAAAATGTATAGCGTCTGTTGTTGGCATTGGCATTAGCCTCTATCTCAAAGTTTGTTGCTCAACTGTTCGATTGCCAATCACTCCAACTGACTGTTTGTTGGCTGGCCATACAAGTGACCTGCTTTCTCTTTTTACCAATTCATGCAGCAGCCGCAGCTTTTGTTGTTGTTGTTGCTGCCGCTGCGTCTCTTGTGGTTGCAGCTTGACAAAAACCAAAATAGAAAAAACAAAACATAAAATGGAAATATAATCAAAGTGCTGTGAGGTTAGCCGTGCAAATCACGTGTGTTAATTGTTAGTGTTGTGTTGTGTGAATGAGGTTTTGGCAATTGAAACACACACAGGTTGAGGCCGAGTTGACAGAGGCAGAGTGTTAATCAGGCTCTCTGATTTTTCCAACATATCAGGGATGATTCAAATGGAATGGGAAAAACCGCCAGGCGACGACATTCACTCTGCTAAAAAGTTGACTTTCCTTTTGACCGCATCTTGTTTATACGAATAGTAGATTTGGCTAATGGTTCGAGTCTTTGAACTTTTCATTTTGTTTTCCACAAATATATTTTTATCCCTGTTGCTGTTGACAATGTATTATATATAGCAACCATTGCATTTGCTCCACAGCTCCTTCTCTTTTAACTCGAATTTTGTACATTTTGTTAGCTGGCAAATTCTTGTTACACCGGTTCACAAAAGTCTTTCTTTGAGTGCTCTAGCAGTGGTTGCACTTGCACAGTTCATTGATATCAATGTGTAGTAGTTGGTGGTTGGTGGTTGGCTGAAAGCGGTTCATTAGCCAAAGCAGACGGCACCAAAGTTGGCCAACTAACGGAAATGTTAATTGTCAAATGAAATGAGTGAACCCAAACCGGTTCGAATTCAGCCTTACAAAATAAGCCATCATAAATAGTCGGAAAAACGTCAAGAGTTGTGGCCATTGTGTGTATATTGTATGTATTCGAGGCAGCGACTGTCAATTTACTAGCAGTTTTCCCATTATTGCTTAATTGAATTGATTAATAGGATTTTGAGTGACATGCAGAGTTGTTCGGTTACGTGAGATACAAACAGATAAAAGCCAAGAGCTAATGAACCCATGAACAGGTTGTACAGTTTCAGAAGTTGTTGACGATCACCAACATCTGCGATTGCACATTCCAAAGTTTTAAATACTTTTGTTATTCTTTCATCTGAAGATTTCTTTTACAATCCCACCTTTTTGAGTATGGACCCCATTTCAAGCTGAAAAGTCGCTTTGATGCAAAGATCATGTTTGGTCATGGCATTGTTTTATAGTTGCCAGTTTGTAGACTCAATTGTTCTTAATTTTCTTTGCTAGCCTTTTCCATTTGGATTCGCCCCATTCTTTAAAACGTGGGCCATGACCATGCCATAATCTGCTTCAATGTGGCGAATTCTGTGCCAATTTCAAGCTTTTGGTGACCCGCTTTTCAAGCAGACAGAATACAGACAAATAAGCTGGAGAACTGGAACTTCCACTAATCTTTTGCTTTTACTATTTCACATTTATACTATTTGCAGTGCTACAAGGAGAAAGATCTAGGTAAGGTGGTCCTCTACACAACCAGCATGGGCGTCATTAGAGATACCTATACCAAATGTGCCAATGTGAAACAGATTCTGCGCACGTTACTGGTCAAGTTCGAGGAGAGGGACGTCTTTATGAGTGTCGAGTATCAAGCAGAAATGAGACAACGTATGCAAACCTCACAGATACGTGTTCCCCAACTCTATGTGGAGGGACAGCACATTGGAGATGCTGAGACTGTGGAGAGGATGAACGAGTCGGGAGAATTGAGACAGCTTCTCAAACCCTACAAGTCTATTGCCAGCAACTATACCTGCCAGACCTGTGGTGGCTATCGACTGCTACCCTGCCCATCATGTAATGGCTCAAAGAAGTCGGTGCATCGCAATCACTTTACGGCTGAGTTTGTGGCTCTCAAATGCATGAATTGCGATGAGGTTGGGTTGGTAAAATGCCACAACTGTTAAGAGACCAGTGGACTAGAGACCATCTACGTATATAGCATTTAAGTGCATTTTGTATAACCAGTTAGCTATAAGACCAGTTTAATTTAGTCAAAAAGAATGATGAAAACTAACTAACCGTGTCTAGGTATAAGTAGTAAATAGTTTCCAAGGTAAATACATTCAAGTTGTATTATTTCCGTGCTCTTTTCTTAACAAAAAGATATATTCAATGAATAATTTATAGTATTTTGGAGTGCAAATATTATTTATCTACTTTGAATATAAGTTAACAAATAATTTTGTGGATAATCCTTAAATGCCTTCAGTGCCTTGAGAAATTTTTAATTTTATTAGAATTACTCTGAAAGCCGTACACTAACAGCAGTTTCCTTGTATTTTCAGCATATCCTGCTCCACTCTCTCTCTCTCTCTCTCTCTCTCTCTCTCTCTCTCTCTTTCTGGCTATCTTCATCTATTCCTTTTCTGTTGGCAATTATGTAAACCTGCTTCACTCTGACTCCACACTGACCGTGCAATTTTCTCGCGCCATTTAATTTCTGTCGGCCTGCCCTCAGCCTTTTGGGCCTTCAGCATCCAGTTCCATTTAGCCAGTTGCCAGTTTGCCAGTTTACCAGTATGCCAGTCCGGCTGTCCCATTTGCCATTGCCATTTGCTTTTGGTGTCTTTGTTAGTTATTGTTATGGCGTTTTTAAATGTTATTTTCCACTTGGCTCACACTTTTGTTAAGTTGCCGCCCGCACGCACCGACCAACTGGTCAACTGGCCAACAGGACGTCTGGGCAATCTGACCAGCCAACTGACCAGGCCAGCTGACCCTGGGCCTGGGATTGGTTATAGGGGGCCAACAGCAACCCTTGCTTCTTCAACATCAGCGGGGCGCTGTTAAAATTGTTGTGTTTCCGCATTTGCTTGTTGGCGACTGTTAGCACTGGCCCCGGATCGTTAAATTCACAGGCGGCTACATTGTAATTACCAAGCAGAGAGCCACCGAGCGACCCACAGAGCGACTGGCCCAAATCCTCAGCCAAGGCAACTTGATTTATGCGCCAACAGCGCCGCCGACGGCATCGGCATTTCCATCGTCGTCGTCGTCGTCGTCGTCGTCGTCGTCGTCGTCGCCGTCATACGCAATTTTTCATAAACAATTTGGCACAATAACACACACAAAATGTGGTGAAGGGAAGGGGTTTAAGCCATGGTCTGAGTGAGGGCTGGAGTCTGACGTTGGGTGACTGCCAAAAAACGTGCAATATTAAAATAAATATTGTAAATACCGGTAATGCTGGCAAACGGCAGCATCGGCAGCTGAGCGGCTTGTGGCCACAGCAGGACTTGCTGGGCTTGGCTGACAGGACTGCTGGCAGGCAGGACCTGTCGCCGAGCTTGAGTTCCGCTGTGTTCCACAAAATGCCTGGGCCCAACTGCTGGCAGTTAAACCTTTTTAAAGGCACACGGCCTTCGTTGCTTCCATTGTTAACTTTATCCGCCATAATTAGTTTATGCGCGCAATTTCATGTGCATTTCGCTCATTAAAAATGCTGTTGTTTTTTTTATGTTTTTGTTGCTTTTGTTGCTTTTCAGCTTCTGTGTGCATTATTATTTTGGCATACTTTCCAGCAGTGGCTCCAATATGTATCCAAAGCGATGGGGCTTATTCCTAATACTGCATACTTTTTGGCGCAGGTGTTTTCCCGTTCACTATAAATTTGTCTCAGTGTGTGTGTGTGTGTGTGTGAGTGCTCCCAATTGGCGACAAATAAAATTAGGAACACATTATGTTTTCGACAAAAACTTTGAAATTGTTTTGCCACAACCTTCCGCCACGCCCCTTTAACGCCCCTTTACCATCGCCCAGCAGCTCATTACAGTTACTGGGCTGGGCTACAAATCACGAGCAGCTACTCAACGGATTATTAAGTGAAAATTATGGCACTCCTAAGGCTCATAAAGCATTCACAATGCTTGGACCGCCAGCAAAAGCGGTTAGTTACACTTTTTATTGTCATACATAGTAGTATTGTTGTTGCTTTTGCTGTTGCTGTTGGCGTAGCAGCAACAACAACTGCTCTATGCTAGTGTCCTAACCCATTTGGTGTCTACCATAAAACTAACATAGCTCACATTATGGAATAGCCCAGTCAACCAGAGACTTCATCGCTTTCAGGGTGTGCATAAGTTTTAATCTGACTTTGTTACAATCAGCTCGGGTTCGGATTTGTCTTCTTTTGATGCTGCACCAGTTAAATTCTGGGACACACTGAACACTGAATACTCATCTTCAACCAATATTTATGATTACCACAAATACTTATGTATAAAGTCGGGAGAAAAATACATTTAAAAATTAATTATTAAGTCTTAAATGACGTCTGTTATTCGAAAATACAATTAATTGCCTACTCTAAGCCGAAACTGATAAAAGTCAGTTATTTGGTGAGTACCACAAATACTTATGAGTATAAAGACTAAAGTTAAAATTATGTAAATTATTTTATAATGACAAAAAGTAAAATATAATAGTTATATTCTTTTATATTTAAATAACAAGCTTAAGCTTGTAGCACTATGAATCAAATTAAATAAATAAATATATATTAAAAGAAAGAATACCTTTGACAACTACTTTTATAGTGTATACGGTTTTTCATCAAGACTGTTATTTGTTTATCTGTTAAAAGTATATAAAGTAGCTTTTCTTTGTTACCAACTGTGGTAGCCAACGTCATCAGACAGTTTTAATACCCTCTGTTTGGGCCAAGAGTACAAAACAATTCACAAGTTGCACGCAGTAAATAAAATCAAAAAAGGGAAAAGTGCGGCTAAAAGTAAGTAAACAATTGATTAAAATTTATGCGCTTTATCTGTGAACAGACACCCACACACTCACACAATCGAACGGCTTCTATAAAGATACTTATAACGGACCAAAAGCCGTTCGCTTTTATCGAAAGTTTGCCTTTCAACTTGTGTGTGTGTGTGTGTGTTTGGCTGGGTAAACAGCACTTTGATTAAATTATTTTAATGGTAAGTAAGAGATATATGGTTAATATATGCGTATCCTTCCTCAGTGCCTTCTTTTCAATCCCCACCCCGCAGCTGCAGTCAATTAATTCAGCTGCGAACTATTAAAGCACACACCGGGCGCTCATAAATTGAGTTTGAAGCGCGACTTGCGAGCAACCGCAGAGTCAATTCTCTTTTGGGAGTTGTAAATGAATGAATATTTCATAGATGCGAATACGTACCCAGATGCAGATGCAGACATAACCTCCCAAACACAGTTCCTGGCCAACAACAACTGCTCGGCAGTATTAGCCAAGCCCAGCAGCTGTCGGACAGTTTCGAATTCAAGTTTGAGTTTGAGTTTGTATTTCGTTTTTGGCAGCGTTGCTTCTGATGTGCCCTTTGGTCCACCTGCCTGCATGTTCTATCTTTCTTTCACTCTCTCCCTGTTGTTGGTCTCTTCTTTACACACAGTCTATCTCTGTTTAACTCTTTGGCTGACTGGCAAATATTTATTGAACACGATTTGCTCGTTAGGCGGACGCAATACACACACACACACACACACACACTTGCAAAATACACATACATTTAGAGAGAAAGGTCTTGGGAGTACCCCGCATATAGACGGATAGACGAATTTTCTTTGGCTGCCGTTTCGTCTCGCACATTCGTTTTTCACTTTGATTCATTTTGTAGCATTTTTCAATTTCTTTGTATTGAATTCTTTTTCTTGTTTTGTGTTGCGATTTTTATCTAGGACGCTTCTCAGCAGCCAAACGATTTGTGTGCAAATTTTCAACTGTCATTATATATGTACATGTGCCTGCATGTGTGTGTGTTTTCTGTTCTGTTTTCTATGTGGGTGTAGGTGTAGATGTGTAGGTGTGCTAGTTTGAAATTTGGTCGAGACCATCCGAAGCCAGGCAAAAAGAAACAGTTAATAAAATCCCTTGACACGAAGGCGTTTACATAAGCTTTTAGCAAATAATTGAGTGTGCGTGCCTTTGTTGTTGTTGTTACGTTTTTTGTTGTTCTTGTTGTTGTTGTTGCTGTTGTTGCCGTGGCTGGCACGTGTGTCGTGCTGTTGCCGATATTGTACGGATTGTGCCTACTTCTTGGACCTCTTGAGGCCCAATCCCACCACCTTTGCCATATTGCCCAATGGTCTGGGTTTCAGTTTCACTTCTCTAACTGGAAATTCAATTGAATTGGCAAAAATTGTTGTTTACATGCCGATTTGCTTGTTTGATTTATGCAAAATGTGTGTGGTTGTGTGTGTGCTAGCTAGAGCAGTGGCTGTGGCTGTGGGCGTGAGATGATGTGTGCCTTGAGATTTGGCTAAACAATTCAACACTAGAATTAGCCATTGCTCCAATGGAGTCCGACCCAAAATACCCAATCTTGTATATTAAACGATATTAGCTGCCAATGTGCAAAGGCAGATGGGCAATGGGTGTGGCAGGGGTTGGGGCAGGGGCAGGGGCGTGTCTAGATTGGCGTTTCCAGATTGCTTTGGTGCGTATACTTGATATCGGCTTGGGCCATGTCCCTTAATAGGCTAAAGTCTGTTTACGCAGAACCTTTTGCTTTGAATTCGACATGTTATTTGACGACAAAACATGATGTGAATCTAGCTTGATAAATTTTCTATTTACATATGCCACAAATTTCTCTTTGATTTCATTTCTTCTATTGGTAGTGCCTGCTTGGTATTAGGAGCACGTAAACGCGTTACGTAAGCTAAAGAGTTACGCATACGCCGCGTTAGCCGTTGGCTAAAAGCTTAGCCGCTAAGTGCATTGGCACTCAGCTCACTGTGAATTCCATCAGCATCAGTCCACATAATGACCTGGCCAACACAATAAGGCGAAAGAAAGTCAGCGCTCGCAGCGAGCAAAATAAAATTTGTCTTCTGTAAAAGTTGCAGTCAAGTTTGCCCCTGAGTTGTGGGTAAACATTTTTCACCAGCAATAAATAATAACGCAGAAAAGAAATATTAATAATAAAAGCACGCAGCAGCAGCAGCACCAGTATGCAGCGCATAAAGGGACAGCAACAACACACAATGGATGCCCATCCAGAAAACCAGAACAACCAGAACATGGGGCAGCCAACATGAAAAGTGCATCCACGAATAAAATCAAAGCCATCAACTGCAATTGCAGCAGACGATGCGGACGAAGACGGACAGTGATAGGGACAGGGAAGGAATGCGGTTGGTGAATTGAATGGTTATTGAAATGGCTGCAAGAGTGTATAAGGGGGCAGGGGGGTAAGGAAAAGGCGTGAGATAGTTTAGGAAAGCAAAGTTTTGCTCTTCCCTCACGGCCATAAAACTATTTTGCAAGATGCATAAAGACTTTGTCAAGTGGAAAAATATGAAAAACTTTTACATTTCGATGAAAAGTAATGCCATCTAAATTGCTTGCCACTTGGGCAATGTGTGAAAATTGTGACCCGTTGCATATGCCACACAAAAACGAGCATCTGGACCAAAAGTCCCAAGTTTTCGATGCGAACTAATTGCCGCAGCTCACAAGTCCCACAATGCCTTCAATGTTAACGTCTCTAAGGTAGTAAAGTCTAAGGGAAAACCTATTAAATCGCATTTAATAATATATATAATGGACGATTTAAAGATTACAGTTAAATGCCAGAGGCAACCGACAGCAGCAACAAAAGCAAACAATGTTTAACATGGCACAAGGCACACTTTCAATTTTCTTAAAACACATAAAACTTGATTATCTTGATTAAATTGCAAATCAAAAACATGTTTCAAGGATTACTCGTATGCCACACACACACACACAAACATATATACACACATTTTAACATCTTATCAAACCACAGTCACACCAACATATTCACACACACAATTACAAGAGTTTAGCTTGCCTGCACAAAGACAGACACAGTGGGCGGCAGATCTGAATATATATCTTCCATATCTATACACATTGTGGGTATAAATAATAATTGTAAACTGCATGTGTGTGTATATGCGGGTGTGTGCGGTTGTGCACATGTTAATCTGTTAACAAGAAGCTTAGATCGATTTCATTTCAAAAGTGTTTATATCAATTTAAAGTAATTACAAACAGCCACAAGCACATGCGAACGAGGTTGACACAAACCAGTGTTTGTATCTATTCATAACACAGATGAGTGTATGTCTGTGTGCGTGTGTAAGTATCTTTCAATGTGCTTGTGTATTTTCGACCTGCTCTAATGGAAAATATTACGCAAATTGATTCTATAAGTGCCATGTCATACTCGTTGCCTTCAATGCGTTTGCCTGTTGACAACTTCTCAGAAGGCCAAATGAGAAATCCCTTAGAGAAGTTCACTTCCAAATATTCATCGATGCCACTGACATCTTCAAATTCGAGTGTGTTGACAAAAGCCTTGCAATGAGCTGAGTTCTGTTCTGCTTGGGTAAGTCGAATACCTCATTTTGTAATTAATATGATTATCGATTTTGACGACAAGAGCTGGTAATGATCCGTATTTGCATAGGAGTGTTGATTAATATCAATCAACTGATTAGTTACTTTCAAGTTAATTGATTGTGTGTCTTATTGCGGTTTGTGAATTCGGGTTTTGAAAGTTCAAAATTCTGTTCTGTCATCAATAAGTTATAGAAATATAATACTGTACATTTGGAATGGTATTTCAAAATTACTGACAGTAAATAGCAGCATTGTCTGTAAAGCAATTTAAGGCTATCCCATCATATTTCTAAAACGAATAATCCTTACTTTAACTCTGAGATAAAAACAGTATTATTTCAGTCACATAGTTGACATGCATATTAAGTTAGCTTATTAAACGTCAACTCAAAAAGGGAACTCTTCAAATTCAAAACACAACTTCTCAGCTCTAAAAGTGTCTCAGATGCGCATTTTGCTGGTAATGCGCAGGTAATTCTGCAAATGTCAAAAGGCTGCAACTGAGCAATCAGGTAACTACACCAAGCTATGCCGAATTTTCAAGCTAATCTGACCAATTTGAAGAGCATTGTCTTTACCCCTCTGTCTGCTGACAACGCCCATTGTTATTGTACTTGTAGTGGGTGTCAATGTGGGTGGAACAAGGCAAAAACCCAACGAGTGTGCAAAAAGTAAAGTGCCTTAGGATCTCAGTGCTATATGTGTTTGTGAGTGGTTTGGTGTGTGTGTGTGTGTGTGTGTGTGTTTGCATTGCACTTATGCACATGTGTACAAACAGCGAGAAGAGAAAGAAAGGAACTGTAAAAGCTAAGAAGCTGAAGAGGGACGAAGAGCTGAGGAACTGTGGCATTAGTCGAGTAGATGACGCTGTAATAGCATTCAGAACTCTTACTAATGAGCAGAGTGAGGGTGGCTGGAAAGGTGCAAGTAAGGCTTCTCCATAGGTCGAGCAGGTGATATGCGGCCGACGCTTGCCGTCACCTTGCCGGCGGTGTTGGTAGCTACGCTTGAACCAATTTCACAATGTGCGGCATCAACAACGAGGCAACCGAAGTACACATGCATCAACCAAGAGGCAAGAGGCACCAGGAATCCAACAACCGGCACTAGGCACCCGACACCCGACACCCGGCAACTGGCAGCTTCAAACTAATTGTGCAATTATTTTTGCATAAAGTGGCATAAACATGGCTAGAAGAGGCATTATGCAAGTTGCCTGACTTTTGTAACATAAGTATGAAGATGTAGAAGTAACACCCACTAGCACACATACACATCCCATTACATACGGTGTCCCTCTGTGTGACCCCTCTGTGTCCCCTCTATGCCCCCTCTATGCCCCACTGTGTGTGCGCGTGCCTAAGTGGCACTCCTACAATTTGAATGTAATTATTCTTTACACAATGTCTGTTGGCCAAAAGATGTTTTTGGCTTTGCTTTGCAGTTTTAAAGACATTGCGTTAAACTATTAAGCAGCACTTAGATATATTAATATGATGCTAAGTTAAATAAATAAACTACTTATCAATATATTAAAATAAAAAGCTTTATACATTGTTTCTGTTTCATTAAAACATTATTGAATAGCTTCTTAATATTCAATGAGTGCCCAATTATGTACCTTGATGGATTCTCACTCACTAACATCTATACATCTGTTATAATCTTATTCTTCAAACTTTAATGTAAGTTTCCAAATCAACTTAATGTACACTGATTAAGTTGTAAGTTTATGTGTTTATTAAAACACTATTATTTAGTAAGTTGCATTTTTGCTGGTGTAATAATTCTCAATGATAAACCGCTTAAATATTATGAATATGCTTGTTCAAATTGAGTAATATGTATTACTTTGTTGTGTGAGTATTAAATATTTAGCTTCAGAATTATCAAAGCATGCAATCAAGAGTGCTTGAAGTGAATTTAATTAAATTCTGCAATTTAATAACCATATATGTATGTACATATATGTATATATACAGGCATGCGTGTTATGTATGTATATGTATATAAATATTAATACATCCGTACAAAGTCACATATTTATATGGGAAGTTGCTTTCGCTTTGTTCAATCTTGTTGTCTGGAGGCAAAGGAATGCGGTATTTTCAGTCTCATGTCAGTATGGCATAGTTTCCTGTTAGCTTTCGAGCTTGGCTTTAATTTGAATTAAATTTGTGCCCAAAGAAATCTGCCGCTTGGGCTGCTTTTCGACTTTTTAAAGGCAACAGAGCGAAGAGAACGAAGGAGGTGAGTTCCAGGAGCTCTGAGCCAAGATCTCAATGGTTCTGTATGGCATTTTTCGACAATTAAAATTAAAATTTAAATGAAATGAGCGCTGTGTGTGTGTGTGTGTGTGTGTGTGTAGTGGCAAGCTCTGTGTGTAGAAAAGCCACAACACACTGAGCTGGGCCGAGGCTGAAGAGGGGAAAGGAAAGCTACAAAAACAAACCGCAGGAACCAAAACCAAACACAAATGTTACATAAAGAAAAAGTCGACTTCGTCGTAGTCACCGTCTGGGCAAAGAACGAGCACAAATATGTAAATGAAATTGTATGAAACACACAGGCACATACACATGCACATACACATTTACTATATGTATGTAAGCTGAACAACACATATGCACCAATTGCTGCAGTGCCGCGACAGCAGCAACATCCACAGCAACAGCAACAGCAACACTTGAGCAACTTCTAACTAGGCAACAGTGCGCAGAGGTGCAAATACATATATATGTATGCATATGAAGGTGTGTGTAGAGTGTGTAGGTGTCTATGTGTGTTTGTGTGTTACTTGCTTTGCATGTAGTTCGTTGACTTTTGAAGTTGTCAACACAACGGCAACAGCAATTGCACTTTGCCGTTACATTTATTACATTTGTAATTGTTGTCAGTAGCAGTTGCATTTTGCGAGCAGAGCAGCCAGAGCGTTAATTATGTGCCAACGCAATTTTGGCATGTCAAACGATGCAACAACAACAACAATTGCAACAACGATGACAGCAACAACGACAACAAAATGCAGAACGACAGCTTGTTTAGCTAACGTGTCAAGCGGAAGTCGTTGCCAATCGAAGGAGCTTCCGGTTGACGTGGCTGCCTTTCCTTTCCTGCGGTTTTGCTTTGCGACGCAAAATTGCAGCAATTTGACATTGCATACCTTGTGGAGTATACACTGAGACTTTCACTTTTACAAAAAAACACCCGCATGTATTTCTTTCACCAATGCACACCCCCTCACACACACTCAAACACACAGAGGCACACACAGTCATTGGCAAATGTAGCCGTATTTAAAATGCCTTTGCATATTTCATTAATGGTTTAAAAATTCATGAACTGCTAATTGAAAACGTTTGTCGTAGCCGTTATACATACACACACACACAGATACACACATGTGCAGTGCTTGGTAGTGCGTAGAATAAGGTAGCAAAAAGGTGCCAGGACCGCACTCAAAAGCCGGGCAACATAGTTTAGCACTTTGGCTGCCGGTCGTCTAGTTCGGCGGTATAAGAAATCAAAACGTCGCCCCAGACCGGGGTCGAGTTGAGGGCTGTTTCTATAATGTATGCGGCATAAGCGACCCAGGCAACCCAGGCAACCCAGGCAACCCAGGCGACCCGAGTGACTCAAGCGACCTGCACTCAAAGTTCACCAATGGCCTGGCACTTTTGTATGCGAAAATACCAACACTCACACACGTACCTATATGAGTATACTCATATACACACTCACTGGCATGTGAGGGTACTCACACAACGGCACACCTTCAATCACTTCCGCTGAACGATGAAGTAGCTCTTTGGCACGCTATTATTTTGCAGAGTAAAAGTAGAAATAGAAAAGTAGGCATGTGTCGGGGCTAAGCGGGAGCGTTATATGTAATTGGAACGTGTGAGAAATATAAAACAGGGTAGCATGAGTCGAGCAGCCGCTTAAGTTGTAGCCCCGTTTTGCCGGATGTCCTGTTAGAAGCGTAAATAGGCATAAAACAACGAAAAGAACATTTCTATTACCCCTTCGGCAAAAATGGTACGGCCAAAGGCAGGCATCAGTTCTGGTCTGCTTCAGTTGGAGTCGAGTTCGGATCAGGGCCGTCTTTAGCCAGCCGTGAAAACTTGTCTAAAGTCTTGTTGCGGTGGCGGAAACGCTGCCAGGAGCTGTCTAATGGCTACGCAAGAAAACAGCAATCCTGCAATCCTTTGACTCCATTTATTTCGTTTTGCTTTTGTGTGTGTGTGGGGGGTTTTGGGCGAATTATAAATGCAATATTGCCATGGCAATTGCGATGGCCAAAACGCGACTGCTGCAGAGTGCTGATTATGCTAGGTAGTCCTTTGTTTTGGCTTGCCTGCCATTCAAAGGCCGTCGACTGCTTGACTTCTGGCTATGCCAGCGACTTGTCAGCCACTTTCTTGTTTAACTCTGCACCACAAAAGCTTGCTTAGCCGTTCTTAAAGTCCACATACACTCACAGACTAACTGACTCACACACACACACAAACACACAAACACACAGTCACACAGTCACTCAGTCACAGAGCAAAGATGGAGAGACAAAGCTAAAGGTAACAATGGCCAAGTGCCAAATACACGTACACAGCCACGCCTCGAGTCGCTCCTTTTGCCGTGAAGCTGGATAAACTGCTTTTAGTCAACTTTAGTTAGTTTGGTCAAGCCTCCCCTTCACGACGACTGCCCGCTGCTAATGGAGGACTGAAGCTTTGGGAGAAGTTTTCGTTTGCTGGTGCGTTTTTTAGCTCTTGGTCTGGTCCTGCTACTGGTCCACTATTTACAGCTTTAGTTTTGTTTGCCTCGTGTTTTGTCATGCCTCTTATGTCCTGCCTTCAAAAGTGTAAACAACTTTGGGCGCTTGGCCAAGTGCAAGGTGTGTACTGCACACACACACACACACACACACACACACACACACACACACACACACACACAGTCAGAGAGCGCACGTTCATGTCCACGTCCTGCTCGTACTACTAACCCGATGTTTCCACGATGCTGCCTCTTTGCCTTGACTGCCCCACTGACCAGCGTCCACTGTTAATCCGAGATGTTTGTTTACCTTGGCACTGCACGAAGGATCCAAGCTGGTGTCCTGCCAGGCTACAGTAATGGCAGACAGCAGCAACGGGAACGGAGCCTCATTTATCTTCTGAATGCAATAACAACGACTTAGCCGGAGCTTTGAGCTGCACTGTGCAAATCCATTGAACCTGCAGAGAGTATAATAAGTTAGTCGAGAAGTTTGAAATGCATCGAAGGAGATAAATTAGACCCCGCAGTGATAGGATATAGTGATTCGCTCTTTGAATAGCCTATATACTATATACTCGTACTATATACAGTTATTTACTCAGTTCTCCATGTTGAGAATGTTCCAGAGTTTTCTATTCTGTCTGACCTATGTATGTTCTAATACTGTTGTAATATTTTGTTACATAATTTGTTGTATATATTTTGCCAAACTTTTATAAATACAACAATACTTCACCATGTTTAAAATCTATTTATTTTAAATGCTTCTAACACAAAATTGCATATGAACTTTAAATATTATTAAATTTATTTCTTGGGTTCTATATAGAAGTACGGTTAGTGAGTTACCTATACTGTCTGAATTCTGTTCTAAATATGTTATGATTTATTTTAATATTTTTATAATTTAAACTAAGAACTTTGTTGTCGTGTTTCATTAAATATATTGCGATATTTGATTATCTTTTTATGTTTAATTTCTTCTTAAAGCTGAAAAGCGTATTCAGAATTTCCCTTCAAGCGACTTTGAAATGAATATTGTGTTTGTTTCCACGGCCAATTAATAAAATGACCTGCAGTCTTTATTTATATTTCATTTTATTGCTGATTTAAATTATGCACAATTTGTATAAATGCATTGCAAACGGGCAATTTTGTTAAATTTTAATTATGGTGCCGATCAGTGTTGCAGTTTTTGAGTTTTAATCGGACAAACCGCTTTAATTCGAATTTAAATTAATTAAAATCACTTACGAGCAAACCAAACCAAACCAAACCGAATCAACAACAACAACAATAACAATAATAACAACCATTTAAAATTGGCAACAACAAACCCAAATTAACTTTGCATCGCTTCAGATTCGAAAAAAGCCACAGCACAGCGTTAGGGTCAAGCAAGGAGGTGCGGTGTTAACGGATTTTTGTGCCACAGCAGGTGGGCATAAAAGGCACGACCACCAAGTGCTTTCACGCGAGTGGAGATCACAGCACAGAAGGGCGTTTGGGCGTCTGGGCATCTGGGTAGCTGGGCATCTGGGCGTGGCATCAGCCAGTTTATAGCGCATTTTATTTTAATAAAGACTTTTAATTGAATTTTCAATTGTTGCGCTTACGACACGGGGGTCAATGCGGTGGATGCTGTTGCAGTTGCAGTTGCTGTTCTTGTAATTGTTTTTATCATCATTATGATTGTATGTATGTATGTAGTGTATATCAGAAATGCATGTTGCTGTTAGTGCTGCTGTTGTTACTTTTCAATAACATGCTGTAAAAGCGCAAGTCCGTGGTTAAACAATTACGCCATAGAGAATGAACCCTGCTGCCGATAAGGACCAGCTCACAGCCTCCGGAATGTCGGGTTGTATTGACAGGCAGACAATGGCACATTCGAGAGTGATTTACGCACACACATCGGGGCAGACACAAATGGCGTTCGCCACTTCCGGTTTCCGGTTGCACTGCTTAGCTCGGCAACTGTACACACATACTTACATATGTACATACATGTATGTAAGTGATTGAAAAATCGAACTATCAAATGTTAAACCAATGAATATGGCAACAATTAAAATATTGTGTATGCCGCATCCGTTTGACGCGCAACGCGCAACGATAAAATGCCACACCCTGTCCATATTTCAGTCCTTTTTTTACACCTACATAATTATGGAATTTCAATCATTTATTTATTACATGTATGTAAATAAAATGTACAGCCAAGTTATGCATTTTATTAATTTTTAATTCGTGTCGTGAGGTTGTTGTTGATGTTGTAAGTGTTGCTGGTCCCTTTGTGTTTACTTAACTGCCAAACGTTGTTATTGTTGTCGCTGTCGTTTTTATTATTATTGCTGTTGTTGTTGTTGTCATCGTTATGGTTTTATAACTGGCCGATATACGGCGTATTTTTAATATGCACTTTTGGTTCGCATTGTTTGTACTTCAATTTTGTTGTACAAAATTTTCAATTAGTTTTTCATGCACTTTATTGGCTATTGTTTCCTCGATAAGTGCCCGCATGCACTCCCACACACACACACACACACACACACACACACACTCACACACACTTCCGATTAATGTGTATAAATTGCACAATATTCACAGTTCTATTGTGGTTTTTTGCACTGATTTCAATTTCAATAACCAATAATAAATAAGTACGAAAATTCACATGTAAATAAATACCATACTCAACGTGCTAGTTTCAAGTTCTTCATGAGCTTTTTGTGAATAGGGTATTTCGACAGGGAATATTCATTTTGAACAGCAACGAGGATTTTTCAATATGGTAGTAAATTATCATACTCTTTTATAAACCTATTATGGATTTCACTTTCGGCAAAATTTATTAATGAATTTCTTATACGTTCCAATTAAATTTTGTTAAAATACATACAGATTGAATTAACTATGATCTGATGACTTTAAATCTGATTTAGTGAAAAACTATAATTGTTATAATAATAACTATAATTGTATTAATAAATAAATACAAATAAAAAGTGAATGCCGGAACGGGTTCAGTAATCTTTCAACTCTTTCAATACTCTTTTCAACGATCGGGTCGAATGACTTTAAGTAGTCTCTCTTTAAATAATTCAAAATTAAATACATTTTACAATATTTAAATGAGATAATTCAGAAGCTTCGTTTGGAAAGAGATGCTACGAGAACTATAATTAAGTTCGCGACTGAAGGAATACAATTTGCTCAATTCGCCAGCCTTTAATGATTGGGGGATAAATTCAAAAGAGTGCCAGAGGCAAATTAAAATTTATTAAGTGAGAAACGAAAGAAAAATGTATATGTCCTTTAACTCTTTTGACTGGCTCTCAAACGAAACCCCAGCAACCGCAATGTGGCGTCTGACCAATGGTCAAAGGGCAAGACCAGCAGCAGAGCTGCCAGCGGCATAACATAAGAATGTTGTTGCGGTTTGCCAACATTTTGCTGGAAGTCAACCCCAGTACCCAGCAAGAGTCCGTGCTAGAGTCACGGTCAGAGTCGTACCTTTGCATTTGGTTGTCCACAAAGTAGACATGACTGACGTAGGCAAATAGGAATTTGAATGGCAGACAGCTGCTGCAGTTCTTGCTGCAGGCTGAGTTGTCAAAATCAATTTTGAGTCGAGTCACAAAACAATCACAAAAACTAACAAAACAGCAAATAAAATGGTAGCAACGTCTGGCAATGGAAATGTCGAGGTGTGACTGCATTAATTAAAATTTTGAATGCAATGCCAAGAGAAAAGCGCACACCTAACAAATTTTTCATAGGCTAATAAACTTGAATGCTATACCAAAAGCGAGCAATGTGACTGTGGCCAGATGCATGAAGAGCAGGAGTAACAGAAGTAGGATCAGAAAGAGGAGAACAAGAAGAAAAAGGCGCTTGCACTCAGAAAATACTGGCCCACAACTTGTTTTTTGCCGCACTGTCACCCAATTATGTCACACAGTGTACAACAAATTAATGCCTCGTTGCGTTGATTGCACCAAGTGCGGCTGCCGTCGACGTCACACTCGCAGTCGCAGTCGCAGTTGGCGTTGCTGTCGAGAGAGCGCATGAGAAGTATGCAATACAAAATGGAAAAAAGAACGCAAAAGTAAAATCACTAAAAACAGCAACCGAGAGGCCCAAGCGGTCTGACTGTCAATGTATGTGTGTTGCTGTCTGGCTCTGAACACTGTGTATGTGTGCGTGTGTGTGTATTGGTGTGTGTGTGTGTTGGTGTGTGATTGCGTGACAATTTCAAACAGATTTAACCGCCAATTTAAAATGAAGTCAATACAAGCGAAAGCAACTGAACTGAGCACGCAAAAATGTACAACAAAACAGAGCCAAACTGAATTGATAATTCAGGCAACACGACGAGAAGACATCCTAGAATGTATAACTTTCATGTAATGTATTTGCCAATCTTTTCTAATCTTTTCTCTCGTTCTTACATGCAACATACACATTAACTGAAAGGGTAAAAATGTTACTTTCATATAGTTTACTTATAGCACAAAGCAAGACATTAAGCATCCTCGAAGGTTTATGTCCGAGATTCACATTGCCCCACAATTACCCTGTCCGTCCGATAGCTCAATACAGGGTAGAGAGCAGCAGAGGCGACTGAAGTGTCGCCCAGCGACAGATCATCGGCCCGTCAGCAGCGACGTAGATGTTCTGGTTGTTTTTTGCCTTCCAACATTTAAATGTGTACAACGAGCGATGGCCTGGACCGGGTATTTCCCCTCGAATCACTTGTCCTGGGCATCGGTGCGTGCTCTACCGCCAGCTGTAAAATGTATTGTAAATTTCACGCTTTTTTCGGCTCGTCTGTTGTTGGGTGTTGGTGGCTCGGTTGACTCTGTGTGTGTTCCTTTTTTTATTGAGCAGCGCTGCGTTTGTGTCAGACAAACGATTTAAATGAAATAAATTACAATAAATCACTCAATCGGTTTAAATAAAAATGTTGCTCTTGTAATGAGATATCGGGAACGGGCAGCAAAAACCAACGTGCTGGTGATTGGCTGCTGCCAAATGGCCATTGGCGAGGGAAAGTCTATAAACATTTCTGGGAACTTGATTTACTGGTATTCTTATGGACTGAATGGGAACTACAACGAGTCTCAGATTGCTCAAAATATTCGTATCAATTGCACAGCTATGCTATAGAGTTATCCACTAATACATCACATTCAATTCTTCGACTTCATTGTTGTAGATAATAATGTAGTTTCCCCATAATTTTACCCTTGATTTCTTTTTTTTTTTTTTGGAGATTCAGTATGGTCCTTAAGAGCTATTCATGGCAAGCTATTGAATACTCAATGGTGAGTCCGAAAACATTTATCGGCACACTGAGCCATAAACCAATTGGCAAGGCAATCATTTGAGGCAAAATTCGAGTGCTTGAATCAAAGTAAAGTCTTTTCTAATAGTAGTTGCTTTGTGTCTCACTTGCTCAAATCGTTTGGTATGGTTGCATGGCTAGGACTTAGTGCTTAATGGCAGTCACTAGTGCATGTAAATGTCATGACAATGGCTTCTGGACAGAGTGGACAGAGTCAGGAGACTCTGAACCAGACGAACCAATGTTGGGGTCAGTCAGTAGTAGAAGTAGAGGCAGTAGACACACAATGTTTTGTCCACCTGAGTTGTCAACAAACCGTGAAATTATCAACCCAAATTGGACGACAACGTTGAGAGCAACACAGAGAGAGAGAGAAATAAGAAGGTAAATTTCCTTTCATTCTTTGGGATGGACAGCACATCTTAATACATATGTTAAGCTGAGACCTCCCCTTCATTACCCTCTTCATGAAGAAAGCTTTTAATACAAATTGAAAATGCTTGAAGAGCGAGGGGCTGTTTGGAGGACAAAAAGGCCAATGCTCAAACAGATTCAAGATAGCGCACTTCTGATAAGCAGGTGGGTTACCTTGGCAGGACTAGCTGTTTTATGAATACACGGATGACTGATTAAATGAGTGGCAACATAAGTCCATGGCTCACTAGCTAGCAACTAGTGACCAGTGACTGGTAACTGGACAATTGGTGCATTTCAATCTGTGTTATTGTGCTACTGCATCCAAGCTATGCCTGTACTCAGCGAAGGTCTTCTTCTCATATTCCTTTTTTTGCTTAAATGTCAAGCTAGAAATTTGCATTTGGATTTACTGTAGCCGCAGCTATTTATCTTTATGCCCGGACATTTCAAGTGCGACTAAAAGTGGAGCATGGATTAGCAGATAGGGAAATAAAGACAGGCAGACAGAGAGAGAAAAGGAGGCGGCTGGACAGAAAACGGAAATGCGCTTTTTGCAGCATTTAAATACCCCCATTTCCGGACAATGCAGCCGACCTTCAGATGCCTCAATTATTTCATTAAGTAAAACGTTTGCATTTCACCTAATTCCGCCCAGTCGAATCGTGTCGAGTCGAGTCGAGTCTGGGCCTGGGCCTTGGCCACATCCGTTGCACTCGTGTGCAAACACGCAAAGTGCCAGAGCCTGAAGTCGAGACTTGGATCTGGTATCAGATTCGGAGTGCCAGCCGAAACACACGAAACGGAATTTATTTCTCAATTCCCACTTCAATTTCGCAAATTGAATGAAAAAGCGCTTAAAAATATACAAAAGCAGCAGCCAAGCAGTCAAACCCATAGCTCCCATAGCCAAAAATAATGTAACAAAAGCACACCGACCAGGGCCATGCACAGAGAGAGAGAGAGAGAGAGAGAGAGAGGGACAGGGCAGGATCGGCAACAAAAAAAAAAAAAAAAAAAGGCAAACGAACGACGAGCTGAGCGAAAAGGAAATCTTACAAATAAAACGGAAGTTAATTTACTACGTAAACCGAAAAGCATGGCGCTGCCACATCCGGTGAAACGGGGGCGTGGAAAGGAGCAGAATCGGGGATAGGGGGAGGTCAGTGCTTACAGCTACAGCTACAGCTACAGCTGCAGAGTAAGGAAATACTGCAGCTGGGACTGGAAATTGGGACTGAGACAGAGAGACTATAGCAAGAGCTTCGCTTACGGCTAGCCATTTAATTGGCCAAGTTTCTGTTGCACTGCTGCAGCAGATGCCTGTCGCTTAAGGTGGCCAAATATTTGCTTGTGCAACAGACGCGACCACGCCAGGAGATGAAAAGAGAGAGAGAGAGAGAGAGAGAGAGAGAAGGGATGGATCAGACAGGTGCAGTTCGCACTTAAAACCGCTTATTACCTCAACAATTGCAAGTATCGGCGCGGAATGAGAACTTTGAACGTTCAGCGTAGCAGTGTAGCAGACAGGATTACTTTGCATAATTTTAGAGGCATACAAATAACAGGCAGCGATTCTTTATCCTTTCTCATTCCTACACACATACGATACTCTCGACCATGTGACTAGGTTACCTCCAGCCTAGGGTGCGCCAATGGAAACGGAAGGAAATTTCACAAGCCAAATGCAGGAGCAGCAGCCGCCATGGGAAAGGTAAAGGACGTGGGT
This sequence comes from Drosophila neotestacea, assembly GCA_035044365.1. NCBI lineage: Eukaryota > Metazoa > Arthropoda > Insecta > Diptera > Drosophilidae > Drosophila > Drosophila neotestacea. The sequence goes on from JAWNMD010000757.1 coordinate 1,372,643, forward strand.
GGATGTATGGGTGTATGGATGTGTAGGTGTACGGGGCGTGGCAGGCAACAAAGGCGCATTAGAGCGATAGCGGAGGCCAGCACAAGTATTTGTTATGCGGTAAAAATGCATAAAAATCCCGAGACCGGCATTTATTTAAATTTATGCCGTTATAACGTAATTTTGCATTACCCCAAAAATGATGGCGTCTGCGGCTTTCCAAGTCAGCACCGCCACCGCCGCCATTTTATTGTTATACATATGTGTTTGTGTAAGTGTGCAAGTGTAACTTTATTTCCCTTTGTATGTGTGTGTAGCACTTTTTCCACAGGCATTTTTATACAAATTTTTTCTCAGCGACTTGAACATTTTTGTGGTGCTGCACACAGCCTGAAGCTAAAGAGTTTCCTCTTTCATTTGACTAAATATTTGCAATAGTTATTTGTATCTATTTCTATATGTACAATTGCATTTACAATGATTCTTTTATTTTATTTTATTTTATTTTAGTTTTTTTCAACATTTTTAGCATTTCAATTGTATATCAGCTATTTATTTCATTTTATTTTTTTCAGCACTGCGGCTGTGACTCTGGAGTATCACAACACAAAAGCCATTCATTTGTTATGCATATGAAGTAGACCAAAACTGCGCTGTGGTTGTAGAAACAACAAAGGAATTGTTGCCAGTTGTCTAACTGTTGTGTTCGTGGTGCAGTCAAAGTGCTTGGCAAATTAGTGGAGCGCTTGAGTGTGGTTTCCGAATATGGAAGGCAGAATATCACTAAATATATCAAAGGTAGATTAAATTTAAAATACAATTATGGCAAACTCGTAATTTGAAACATTATTCGTAAATGACATACTATAAAATAGAACAATGCAGTTCAATGCAATTTATCAAAGTACTCGTCTTATTTCTTAATCCCTTCGAAACATCGCTTTGCTCAATACCAATTAATTAGGAGACCCCAGGCAAGCGTCAAAGTTTAAATCAGCTTGGATGTCTAATCTTAGACTGTCATGTAAGAGTCAGAGCGTAGCACATAGCGGGACACATTCAATCAAATGTAACTGTACTTGAAACGGTATTGCAGTGTCTGATGTTGTTTGTTGCTCTGTGTTTTGAATACAAATTAGGTAAAGTGATAGCCGCCTTCGATATGCAACAGCCAAGCAAATAGGCCAGACACGCCTCCGCCTCCAATCAAGTGTTTCAATTGTAAAGGACATCGAAATACTTGTCGACGCAGTCATTGATGAAATCGACTTAATTTAAATTCAAACTAATTAATTAGATGCAAATGCTAAAGACTCTGCAGGCAAAAGCAATGAAGTCATTATTGTCTACCTGAATCCAGGCAAATTTGTTGTCCATTATTTCTGTAGCTGTTTAAGCTAATTAAACGCACACTTTGTATGTCTGGGTCATGCCTATAACAATCAGAATAACAGTCTGAACAGGACGAAGTCCTCAATAGTCGTATTAATTCCTCACACCATTATCGTCATCATCAGTTTGCCTCTAGCATACCACTCAGTGCTCAGGCAATGGCAGTTTCAATGATTTTGTTTAGCTCAGTGATTCGGAGAATTAAGTTCAACTTTGCTCATACGCATATGTTCACATACGAATGTACATATATGTATGTACATATTTGTGAATACATGCGTATGGATACGTATGTACATATGTATGTGCTTTGCAATTTCATTCACAAACGCAGAGAAACATTTGAATGTCTGTCATGAATTGATACCAATTTGCAGTTGTTAATGAAACGCTTTGTGCTGTGCCGATTGCATTGCACTCCACACCACACCATGCCACGCCCCCAGCCAAACGAACTCGAAATATGTAAAGCTATATCCACCCATACATACTCAGACTCTCCTTATACCCGTTTCGCTTCGAGCTCTACTGATGCACTTCAATCTACTGAGTTCATTTCACTTTTCTTTCCTAGTTTTCTTTGACATTCGAGTTACATTTTGGCCAAGTTTCGCAAATTTCTATGATTGTCAATGTAGATGGTTGAAAATCCCACTGTCGTTGTGTGTGTGTATCTGTGTGTGTGCTTGTATGTGTGTCCAGTATTCTGCTCGTGTGCTTTTGCTCATTTCAATTTTGTAATTGAGATTAGCACTTGGGAATAATGGAGATCAGATCATTTAATTAACTTTGTTTTCGAGCACATCCAGCTCTGCAGGTCGTTCTGCCACAGTGTCAAGTGCCTTCAATTGTCTGTGTGGGCGTCTTTTGTGTTGTCCGTCTGTCTTTATGTCTGTCTGTTCAGCTGATTGAAGCGACCAACGCCCAAATCCAATAATTTTCCAACCACTGGCTGTTCTTGTGTTCCATTGTAGTTGCCTGCTGTCTGTTAATTGTCTTTGGTGCAATTTCATTCATTTGTTTGTTTGCATCCCGCATATTGCAAATATTTCTTGGTCAGTTAAAAAAGAGATTTGATGAAAATACTTCTATTTTAAGCTGAAATTTACGTTCATTAATATTATAATTAAAATCGTAATGCCAAAAATGCAGTTGCTGGCTTTGTGCTCCCTTTTCAGTTGCCAGTTTCAATTAACACTTGATGTACTCCTTCAGCTGTTCAGATCTCATTTACATTGAGTCTTCTTTGTTGTCTGTCTGAGTGTTTGTTATCGCCAGCCTCTTTTATTATCACATTTCATTCTCTCATTTTCAAATTGCATTCAGCTGTTTGTTTTTAAGCGCTGTCACGAGAATTCAAAACTACTTTTTGAATAATTTTATTTATTTATTTTCTACACTGCTTCGTGCAAAAGTTTTATTGCATCCAATGCAACTGGCTCGACTTTTGTCATTCACTTATATATTTAGTTTTTGCTTTTATTCTCCTTTCTTTCTAGTCTTGTCGTCGTAAGTCAAATGTCCGCCTTTCCCTCCCACTCGTAGAACTTGCAAGCGCGCGTTTCCCTCCATCGTCTAGCCCATTGATAACATTTTGAGATGTACTATTGTATATGTCTGCAACAATGCGTTGCGCAAAGACTTGAACTTGTAATTGTAATAAAAAATTACCTTAGATTTTGACGCAGCTTTTGACGCAACATGGCCGTTGGCCAACCAATAATTAATTGGCTTCAAGAACTTGTAGCTGTTACTTTTCCACCTACAATAAATCGTCAACCTCTCTTACCAGATAACTCTTATATTAAAATAAACAGATATCAATATTGGTAATCAGAATTACCTGTTGAATGCCCCCAAGTCAATTTAAAAAAATAAGAAAATCTGATGATTAACGCTAGAAAGGGTTTCAATAATTTGTATACGACTTTCTTAGCGCATTAATGTGTATATTGGACAAAAACTACCAAAAAGCTGTACTAACAGACAGTTAAAATGCATGGGAATCCGCTGATAAAGAAACGGACCAAGCCCTATAGAATGTATTTTCTGAGCCCTTTGGGAAACACTCTTTACAACTGCTCACATTTTGGTTACGTGCACTATAGGTTTGTGGTGATGGTGTGGCGTTTACAGTTGAGTTGTCGAATGCATTTGGCAGATCAAACGAAATGCGATTACGTATACGCATAGTGCGCCGCTTTGAAATTTCGGGGAGTGACTGTGTCAGGGCCGCGGTTAATTAGGCCCCAAAACGTTGCACGCCATTTTGTTGTCAGAATTTGTACCTGCAGTGCTGGTTTTTGACAGCCAGCCAATTCAATGCTCTCAAATTGCATAGCTCATTAAATTTCAATAGTGACTTCAGTGGCCAAAATGTGCAGATATTTACAATTTTAGCAGCGATTCCCCAGATCTGCTGCCCTCTCGAAAGCCAAAGTGGCAAGATGTTAGTTTGGCCTATAATTACATTAAGCAATAAGCCTGTAAATATTATTTATTTATTTATTTATTTGTAAATATTATTTAAATCACATTTATACAAATTCTTTTTCTGAATTTCCCAATTTTTTTTTGGCAATTGTTAAAAGAAACTAATCCAGCTTTAATTTATCTAATTTTGAATTACATTGATTTGTTGACTTTTGTTGCATGCTCTTGAGGGCTGCAGTAAATACTTTTTTGGTGCATACTTTTAGGCTTTTTTATTTTTGGCCCATTGACACTCAAAAGTGGGACACCGAGCTGGTGCTTTTACCGTTGTTTGAACATTTTTGGCGTCGGCTTTGTTTTTGTGATTTTCAAAAAAGTCCTTTTAAAGTAAAAAGAATTCGGGGACATCGAGAATAAGTATATTCCATTCATTTTCCAATGTGGAATATAAAAAATACGAAATTTCCTATTCTGCCAATGTTGCAAAAGGCAATTCAAATAAGATACCCTGCGATTGGGCTGTAAAAGAGTCAAATATGGGAAGCTCAACTACAGTTAGGCCTTCTAAAAGGCGAACTTGTCCCCAACTTTTTGAATGCCTTTTTGTTAACTTCTTGGCGCGAGAAGTTTGCTGTAAAATACTTTGCGCAAATATTGTTTTCGCATGCTTTTGTTGCGCTAAGCGCTCTAGGAAGTCGTCGTCACACGCCTTCAGCTGTACCCCACATCACCCCCCTTTACGCAGAGTTGCAAGTCTTGCAACGCAAATTGTATCAATGTGCACTGTCTTTTCAAGAGTTTTCTGTTACTTTTTGTTGTGTCTTCCAGCGTTCTTCTCGTGCTTTTGTTTTCGACTTGCATTTTGCCATGTATTGGCATTTTCAGCGCTTATTTGTATCGTTTTCGCTCACTTTGTTGCTACTTTTGTTATTGGTGGTTCTGTTGTTGCGGTTTCCAGTACAACGTTCAACGTGCAACATTACTTTTCTTCAGATTTTTCTTCTTGTGACTTCTATTTTTTTATTTTTATTTTCATTTTTTTTTGGCAATTTCCTTAAAACGCAAACTTGAAAAGTTGTATGAAATATTTGTGGTGCTTTCTTTTTTCTTTACTATTATTTTGAAAGTTTTCAAATCAATTGTGACATCAAGTTTGTAACAATGTCGAAAGCATTTCAAAGCTTCTACCATAAGTTTTACAAATTTTATTTCAAAACGCATTTAAATAATGTTAAATATCTCTCAAATTTCAAAGAATTAACGATGTCGACGACCAGCTGGTTTTAATATGCCCTATGTAATATTTAGCTTGTATTAACTGGTACGCAATAGAACTATCTCTATATTTATAACTCACATGTGCTCGCTTTAGGATGGAGTCCTTGCTCGCATCGTATGCATGCTGTTTTGAAGGTATCTCCAGCACTGTGGGTACAGGCAGTAAATGCTTGTCGATAGTCGAGCGTATCATATCGGCATAGATCTGATTGATCATTATAATAGCTATATCATCGCGTGCCACAAAGCGCTTGAAGCAGTCATCAATGTCAGCTGTGCTAGTATCTGTAAGTAAAATTTAAGAATGCAAATTAATTTAAACACATCTTAACTACTGCACCGGTTACCCTTTTCAACGACCAGAAAATTGGATTGACGCTGCTCGTTAATTTCGCCAATGCCACCAAGCAGAAATCCTACGCAGGTGTCCTGCAGAAATAAAGTACTGAAACTTAAACTGAATACCCTTAATGTAGTCTAACCTCGTCGCCTATGACAGCCATTAGTTTACCGTCTTCTGAGAATCGCTTTGACATTTTTAATTTTCTTGAAAAATATTTATTTAATCGACAGTAAAATTATATATGCTTAGTTTAAAATAAAATCAAAGCAATGTTGATTATCCCTTCAGTACCTACTAGATCAGATTTCATTTTATAATATGTATATTCAAATAAAGTATTTAAAAATCGAGTTTTCAAGTGACTTGGCTCAATATTCGGGCAAAAAATACTGTAAATTGGATAGAAAAGAGTCAGCGTTGATTTGAGAAATGATTTTAGTGAAATCCAAATCGGGCCATTCCCAAAAACACATACAAAAACGAGGAAAAGAAGACGGGCGTCGCTGCACTTGACAGCTGCGGCGCATTTGATGGCAAATTGTTTGTTGCACTTTGCTGCTGCCGTTGCAGCTGCTACAATTTTTCTTTTATTTTATTTTATTTTTTTGTGCAGTTTTGTGAAGCGTAAAACAAGTTTTATAATTGTTTAAAATGTTTGCTGCCAACGTCCATTGCATTGCAATTTTATAACGAATTTTGTCAGTTGGCGCTCGAAACTTAATCGAGAGCAGCAGCAGCAACAGCAACAAAAACAACAATTTGGGTGCCAAAACATTTGCTGTGCCACGCCCATTGTACAATTTACGCAATGTTACGCTCAAAAAGTTTAATGCTGCGACAGCTCCTAATTGGATTAGATAACTTCTCGAAAGGGTTAAACATAACACAGCAACGCACACGCACAGACACAGACATAGACACCGACACATACTTACACATGAATCCACCCAAAGGCACACATTACGCATACGCTGCGTGCTCGAATTGTCTGTAGCAAAAGTGAATCGTTTCAAATCCAAAGCCAGTTTTGTGCACCATTATTGCTTTTCTTTTCGTTGTTGTTAACTCATTTATGTTACGTAGATGCATGACAACAACAGAAATAACAAAAACAAACCCTAAAAAACCTATGCGCTATATTTTGCTAATTGTTGTACAAACTTTCAACAATAGTGCTTTGCCATGTTGCCACTTAAACTCGACTCAAACTCAAAATTTGAACTCAAATCGCCTTTTCAAATCAGCTCTAATTGTTTACATATCAATGACCGCTTTGGTGTTGCTTTTGTTGTTGTTGCTGTCGTGGCTGCTGCTGTCGTGTGGCATAACTAATTATGATTAATGTTTTGAAGTGAGCCCGTGACATTTACAGTTAATTGGCAGCTGATGGCGATCGAGCATGGCTACATATTACAGTTAATGCAGTGCCCTCGGTGCATTGAACCTTTAACTTGAAATTAGGAAATGACCAAATGGAAAAAAAGTCTTTCTGATGCAAACCAATGAATATTGCAACGCACAAATTGTCGCAAATTGCAAATTGAATAGCAAGAAAAAACATTTCGAATCCCGTTTAAACCCAATCAAATACCATTTAAGTCATCTCTAAACGTCTGACCTTTTTTTTAATTCAAACATACACTGGCTGTTGCAAGTGCTATCCACTCATCCAGCTAACAAACCAGGCGTTGGTACGACAGACAGCGACATTTTATGTTACCGGTTTTAGTTTATTAACTGGCAACAGCTAAGCTAAAGACAACAACAATATCACCATCAACAATCTGTGACTTTGTTGGCTTTTGTTGTTGTTTTTTTTTTCAAATATGGTCAGGGCAACATCTAATATGGTGCTGCCTAGAAATTTTCACTTATGCCCGGCACGTTTTGCCTATTTTCCTGTTAAGCACTAAATGCTTTGGGTCAAGCTCTCGAAAATGTTAAAAAATGTAGTGCTTACTTGCGGGAGAGAGGACAGTATGTTATAAGCGGTGGGGGCTTCTGGTTTTCTCTTTTCGACAACTTTTTATTTTAAAATAGAAGTGATGAAAGTAATTAATTTTACACTTCTAAAGATTTACATTCCTAATACGATCTTAATTCTTTAAAGTTAATAATATTAAGTGGTTAATCTTTATTAGAGTTAAAGCTATGTCTGGTTGTTAACTAATAGCTGTCTCTATTTACACTCTGTATTCTACACATACCATGTGATTTATCTATAATACACCCACTAATGACTCCGTTCACCCCATTTACACATTTTCCGGTTAATCTCGTTCGCCAATGCCTTTCGCCCTTTCCTTTTTAAAGTCTTAAGACACACACGCTTGTTATTTATATAGTGCTTGAAATACCATAACATTTGCAATCTTATATAATACAAGTACGGCCAACAGTTTTTGTCAGGCATCGTCTTGACAGTATGCACATCACGCAAATCAAGTCGCACAAAATTCGCAATACGCTTTCTTCTTCCACACATTGAACCTTTGAATGCTGCTCTGCTGGTGCTGGTACTGGTGCTGGTACTGGTACTGGTACTGCTGATTATTCAACGATTTTTATTGAAAGCTAAACAGGCGTGCAAAAATATCAACAGCATTGGCAAGAAAGCAATGAGCAAAATGTCAAATGCAGGCATCGAGTAGAGAATACATAACATCAATGCGACATTAGCGACAACAACAACAACAACAACAACATCATCCACATCATCAACAACATCAACAGGAACAACAACAACAGGAGCTTAGCAGAGATGCCATTCACCAATTGATTCACTTTATTTTCTGTTTTTGTAGTTCGATTCAATCGAACTGTAAAATTAGCATAATAACATTATAATAAACCAAGCGACAGTAACAACAACAGCGACAGCAATAAATGCAACATTCGGTGGCAGGAAGAGCCCAATTATGGTATGTACGGTATAGTAGGTGTATATGTGTTTGCTTAATACTTAGTTAACTGTATAAATAATACTTTTGGGTAGGTGCAGTTCAAAATTCTGCATACAACTGGCAATAAGCCAAAAATGTGTCATTGCATTGGGTTGATAACCTCTCGAGTGTTCGTTAGGCTGGTCATTTGTCCGGTTGCCGCGTATTTGTCGATTCAATTGACGAACTGGGTCAGCCTGTGGCATTGGCGTTGTAGCCAAACCGTTAATAGAAATGCATTAAAGCCATAATGTTGAAGTGTTTGTTCCAATTCTGGGAGCATGCCGCACATCAGTCTTAAGTAATGGTCGTCTGCAAATCACGTTGGGAATCAAAATTTATCAAAAACGTCACGTAATTACTAAACAGCCGTCATCAATTGAAAAATGTGTACGCATACACAGATACAGTTCTAGATACAAGTATACAGATACAGCAACAGACACAGATACAAATGCACACATTGAAAGATACTAGAACGAAAATGTGTCTCCACTTGCGACTTCTTTTGAAATTCCCAGCAGCTGTCTGACGAATTCACCAGCAGATGCGTTTGATTTGTGTTGTTCCCAATGCCCTGTGTTGCCACTGTGTCTTCCACAGATTCATCGCTATTGTCGTCGACGTCGCACAATATATTGTATCTTATTTTATATTCCAATCACAAAAGGCGTTGTCGATGCGGCGACAGCAACGCCAAAACTTGTTGTCAGCCTTCTGAGCAAAAAAAAAAAAAAAAAACTGTGCCCATGCCTGTCTTTAACATACCCAGAGTGGGAGCAAGAGATTCTAAAGTAGTGATCGCCACGTCACTTGATGTTCGCTTTGGCAGGGGCTCAGCTGCTAATGGAGTTTACTTAGTTGCTGCGACACGATTTGAGGGAACGTTGACATACGCAAGATTGAATGATTGAATGATAGGCATCAATGGGTTTTTCGGAACATTAAAGATGTATAGGCTTCTTGTGTTTATCTACGAAAGAAACAATTAACATCTACACTTAAAACTCTATTGTTTATTTCAATAATATTCTTTATATTTTTATGCAACCTTTTTAACTTTTTTCACAGCCCATGAATCTTGAGACTTTACTATTCACATGGGGCATCAAGATTGAATGATTATGGTTGGGTTTTTCTGCACACTTAAAATGTATTGGCTGGTTGTGTTTATCTACAAAAGAAACAATCCACTTAAAACTCTATTATTTATTTTAGTAATATTCTTTTTATATTTTAAAAACTCGTGAATCTTGAGTCGCTTTTTTTAATTTGTTTTGCCTCGTTTACAATCCCCGGATTTTCAGGTCATTAGCTATATTAAACTTCAATCGCTCTGACTTTCGATTGAATGATACAGCACAATATTTCCAATAAACCTATTCGCTGGTTCAGTTTTTCGATTTTAATAGCCCATTTGGGAGTTGGTAGAGGCGCAGCTTATGCTAAACCTTTTCAAATAGCTGCCGCTTAATTGCCCATTTAAATTAATATAAATTTCAATTTGTGCACACACACACACACACACAAACACACACTCACAAGTAAACTCTCACTGGCAGCTGGATTGGCAATATGCAAAGCACATTGCGCATACCACATGTTGCCACGCCACATCCAGCCTCACTCCAAACAGAGCGCGCGACATGTGAGCTGTAAAAGAAATGTGAATATCAGCGCTTATAATACGCATGAAAATGAAATAAAATCGTATTTTTGTGATTGATTGAAGCATGAGTAATGAAAAATTGAACGCATAGCAGGCGAAAGGTGCTGGCTGTGCAATTCGACCAGGTGACGTTGAGGAATACGATGGGTGTGGTGGATACATGTATGTATGTTATGTATATGTCTGCATGACTCTGATTTTATGCACTACATTACCTTTGGATTTCAATTCAATACAAATCAGACAGCAATTTACCTAAATAAAAAGAAAATATATGATAATGCCCCTACTCATGGGAAAAGCAAAAGGAAATTTTTAATAAAACTGAATTGAATTGAATTAACGGTCTATCTTATCTCCTATCGTACTGCAGCTGCTGCAATATCTTATATACTTATTTATGTACATATATATCTCAATCTCTATACAAATCACTTGGCGCTGGCCGATGACACGCACGTAAGCTGAAAAAAAATCAAAAAAAAAATCAGCACAAACATCTAGCTAAACAGCAATGACGATGTCAATACAAAGACACTTGGTGGACAAGCTAGGTAGATTGGGTGTGTGAGGGTGTGGGCGTCTAAGCTAAACAAAAGTTACGAGCCATATTAAAATGTCATCGTGTCAATGGTGCAGACGCCTGACCAGCACAGAGAGCTGGCAACTCTGGCAACTGGCAACCGGCAAACGGCAACCAGAAACTAACGACGACATGATGAAGCGTAAACAAACATGTTAAACTTGCAGACAGTGAGAGGGATTGCGGAGTGTAGGGATGCATGGCCGGAGGGGTGCAGGGTGTAAGGGGGCTGTTCTGACCAACTGAAAAGTAAAACAAAATAAAATTTTACTTTGCATTTGAAATGATTTCCAACTGCAGTTTCGTCTCGTCCACACATGCTGCAGATTTTTATTTGTATTTCAAATGTTTTGTGAAAGTGCCAGCAGCATTTGAGGCCAGAGTCCATTTGCTAAACGTACTGTCAACCCCATACCCCATACCCTATACCTTCCCCCCCCTCACTTACACTATTTCCTGGACCAACAAGAAGTATTTTTTATTTGTGTGATTTTTGCAGTCTCTGAATCCGGCTGCGACCCGGCCAGACTACCTAAACATACCGAACAAAGTTGAAGAGCCTGGAGAAGCTGCCCAAAAAGTGCAAAACTCTCGTTTCAGGCAGAGGCGACGCCCAGTGGACACCAGACCTAGGACAGCAGACAACGGACGGTGGACATTGGACGGCGGCACATGACTTTCAAATGCTGCAAGTTGAAGCAGGAACTGGAAAACTGGGAACTGTAGCTGAGAGTAGATGACCCGCATGAAAATGCTGGCCCTGGCATATTTTTATGCCGCAAGCATGCAGGACAAATGGCTGAAATTTTTGCTCTACGCCGCTGTTGATGATGATGATGGCAACCGACCACCACAACTAGCAGAGCAACAATGCCACTGGGCAATGGATCGGTAACGTCGCTTCTCCAGCTCTGCTGCAGTTACTTCTCGACATGTGTACGTGGCTGGCCTGCATCAGTGTTAGGCACGCGGCAAGAGTTGCACACAAAAAAAATAAGAGAAGAAAAAGGAAAGAAAAATAGTTACTGCTCCTTAGCAATACTCGGACATATTTTCTTGCTCTGGCATTGGTGATTCCAAGTCTTCCTTGGGCAAGGATGGTAAGGGAACTACTGTACAGGAAAAATATAGAGAAATTGAACAAGTCGTTTGTCGGCGGCCGTAGAATTTATGTGTGTAGTGCGCGCTCTGCCGCTCGAGTTGAAAATTAAACATTGCGTATACGCCTAGGTGCATAATAATTCATGACTGGACCAGGCAGGCCGGCTGGACGGCAGGCTGCAACGAAATTGTGTGTAAAATGTTTTAATATGAGCTCATAAAATACGAGCCAAATTCAGAGGCTGTGACAAGGAAAGGGAAAGGGATGGGATGGGAAAGAGACATAGGCGTATGGGAAGTAATGCAGCTCAATTTGTGATTTATAGGCATCGAAGAAAACAAAGCCAAAAGATAGCAAACTCCTCATAGGAGCATAAGTGTTTTTCCCTGTAAGTGTGATTGTTGTTTGTTGTCATTGTTGCTGTTTTTGTAGTTGTTTGTGGTTTTAGTGCAGCTATTGCTAGTTTCCAGGCAAAAGCCTTGCAATTTTAATGTTTAGTTTTGGCTGTCGCTGCTGGTCAAGGCTTTCGATATGCCTAAAATGGCTGCCAGTCGGATATCCTGTGGCACACAGCCTGCATGCATACGACGTGCAATTGAATTTGCATTTGGTTTCTGCTATCAAAGAACAAAAAAAAGTGAAGAGCAACAACAAACAAACAAAAACCCTGACATGCAAACAAACACAAAGCACCGTGTTGTTTTGCATGTAACTTTTTGGAATTTGTTTTTTTAATTGCACTGGGACTTGGGTTTTTTTCTAGTCCACCATGGAACAACAATGAAATTCTATGATGTTTACTTTATGCTTCTGGCCTGTTGAGGTACTTTTACAAAAGTCTACAAAATTTAAATCTTTAAACTTCAAGAAGTGCATCACTTCAATAAGTAAAAAGATTCTATCAGTAAAATTATTAAATTTCTGTTGACATAGCATAGAAAAGTTATGAAATAAAAAAAGAACATAATTTTTATTAACTTTTCATTTTGATCGCTTGAATGATCAACACATTTTCACAAGAATTCAAATACTGAATAAGTATTTACTTAAAATTTAATTAAACATGATTTTATTACATTCAGTGGCATCAGAATTTTCAATAAATGGCAGAAAAAATCAGTCGTGTAGTGTTATGCAAATATTTTCGAATTGTTATATAAATATTACACACTTCCCTTGATATGGGCCAGCAGTTTGTTCAATTTATGGCATCAAAGGTTAAAAGCTGACTGAAAACGCTGGCCATTAGAACAGATGGGACTTGGTAGAGATGGGTGTCTCCATAAAGTTGTCCCAAGCCCAACGAAGGGGAATTCATATATATTTTCCAACCTTTTTATTTTGAGTGCATGCATGTACTTGATTTGCTTTCGGGGCCACGAACAGTGGCTGAGGTCCGAAAGTTAAAATTAAAGGGATCTTACACATTCAGCAATTAGTCTTCATTTATTTGAATCTTTCATTGTCATATTGTTATTGTCCACATTAATGATAGATGCACATTTCTGGTTGATTCCTTTGTAACTCTACGTCCATGCATTTGTGCATTCAGAAAAGAACCCGAAGTAAGTGTTCCTGTTGGCATTCTGTGCATTTTTCAGCACCTGCCGTTAATTACACAAATGCAAAAGTCCGCTGGGCGACCAAATTGGTCGGTAATAAATAAATTCAATTGAATAATTTATTTAATTTATTTGGGGTCTGCACTCGCGCGACATAAAAAAAAAACCAAGAAGTAAACAAACGATATACTTGTTTTTATTTTCGCTTTTTTTTCTGTACTCTGTGTGGCAGGTAAAAATGGCTGCCACTGACTGAACCAGGCCAACGTTTTCCATTTTCATTGCGGAAGTGTGCGGCAAACTGCCGACGACGAGGTGTTAGAATATGCTGTAGAAAAAATGCAGAAAAACCAAAAATATACACACATTTTTCAACTAACAATAACATAACAGCAAGAACAACAACAACAGCATATGTGTGGCACAGGCCAAGTAAATTTTTGTGGCACAAAAACAAATCGTTTAATTGGCTTAAACAAAACGTAACCACTACGTACTAAATCGTCGAAGCCGTCGACAAAGTCGACGTCGATTATATAATCCACGGCCCAACAATGCCGTTGACAGCGAAGCCGAAACCCAAACCCAAACTCGTTTCGTAGACGCCGCTGCTTTAGTTACCCGTTTTTTAAGAGCAAACTGACGCAAGGGTACCGCCAAGCACCAGAGATACAGCCTCAGCCTCAGTCTCAGTCTCAGTCACCGCCAACATCACCGCCAACACCACCGCACCACTTGCAGCAACATTGGACAATCCAGCCCAGTCGGCAACGGGTTTGGCATGTTATTTACTCTGCTTTCAGACAGCGTCTTGGTTTCGTTTTTTACTATTGCTTTTTATTTTTATTTTCTAGATAGCTTGAGAGCAGTCAGCGCCGATTGGCTACACATACAAAATTATGGAAAATCTTGGAGCAACTTAGTCGCTTGTTGTCGCCTCTTGGCACATTCGCACACGAGCCCTGCCAGAAGTCAGTCAAGCAGCATCCAGTTAACGGCACCAACCGATAAAATGAAATTTTATAACATTTTACTTTGCGTTGCAGTCACTGTAGCCGCTATAGCCGTGGGCAAGGTAACTTGAGCAAACTCACTTGTCCTTGGTGACCCGGGTGACAGTTAATTTTTTGGTATTATATTCCAGGTGGCCGCCAAGTTTCAGATTCGTACCCACGATGATGCTGTGAAAGCCCACGAGGAGTGTCGTGAGGATTTCCATGTACCCGATGACATTTACGAAAAGTTCCTCAACTACGAGTTCCCCCAGCATCGTCAAACGAACTGCTATGTGAAGTGTTTCTTGGAGAAAATGGGTCTCTTCACGGATCGCAAGGGTTTCAATGAAAATGCGATTATAGCCCAGTTCACTTCAAATAACTACAAGGATCTGGAGCCTGTGCGCCATGGACTGGAGAAATGTATTGATCACAATGAGCACGAGTCGACTGTTTGTACCTGGGCCAATCGTGTCTTCTCCTGCTGGTTGCCCATCAATCGTCATGTGGTTCGCAAGATCTATGGTTAATTAAGTTGTTTATGTGATAGCATTCCCCAAATAAAATGCAGCCTCGAGCTAGTAGTTCTTCTGGTTCCATGTACAATCTTTGCGTTTGCATTCATTGAACTTGCGTTCATTGGCTTAATCTCAAGGCACTGATAAGCCTAGTTGCATGTGCCTCTGAGTCTGATAGGCAGTGTGAATTTCTCCGCTGTCAGCAGTTGAGACTGAGCATTCCGAGTGTCAAGATGCGTCTACGTCTGATTATCAGCTTACTGGCATTGTGTGGCATGGTGCGTTTCCAAGTGGCATTAACCCAACGAATTCCAATTGCAACTTACAAAATTCACAGGCTTTAGCCGACCTAACAACTGATGTAAAGATACTGGGGAAATGTCTTCAAGAGCTCAGCACTCCCGATCGCATTGGCAGCGATTTTAAGAAGCTGGAGCATTATGCGGAGTGGGCCAACGAGGAAGTGCCATGTCTGATGCGGTGTCTGGCCAGTGAGAAGGGCTGGTTTGACATTGAGGCCAACAAATGGCAAAAACAGCGACTCGTCGATGAACTGGGTGCTGACATCTACAACTATTGTCACTACGAGTTGCATCGCAAGTCGAGAGATGGCTGCAGTTATGCCCATCGGGGTTTCCGTTGCCTCAAACAGGCAGAGTTGCACGCCGGCAACAGCATCACGACATTGTTGCGGTGCACGAACAAATTGAATGCCACCAATGTGGAGTTGTTGCAATATAGCAAACTCACGCCAAAGGAATCAATTCCGTGCCTCTTTCAATGCTTCGCTGATGCATTGCACTTATATGATATTGCTGGCAACTGGCAGCTCCTCAATTGGCAACAAGCATTTGGTCCCAGCCGGCAAGACCAGCAACCAGATTACAAAGGGTGTCATCTTAGCCAGGAGCAGCGTAGTCTGGCTAACAGCAAGTGTGCTTGGATGTACGAAGAGTATCTCTGCTGGGAACAACAAAATGGCAACCTACGTATAGAGCCACCAACAACAACGACAACAACCGTTAAACCAAATTAGTTAAGGTGACCAAAATTAAATAATGTTTGTATTACCTTCTTTAATTTAACCAAAAAACAAAATATAACAATTGAGAAGTTTAAATAAGTTTTTGTATTGAATTAAACTAAGGCTAGAGCCAACCCTTTGGTTCAGAACTTCCAGACACCAAACTGAAATCCTACTTAAAGGTTTGAACCACAGATTCGAATCGTATCCACAATTTTTAAGATTTTCAGGCTTGATTGCAACTGTAACAAGTAACTGTAACTAGCTCTTACTTTTAGCTACTAAACGGCCATCACAAAGCAGGTAAACTGCTGGTAAATGGTTGAACAAGGATTGCGACCACGACGCTGGGCACAGCCACCCACATGGGCACCCTCTAGTGGGACACCCAGAGCCTGACGCATAGCCAGAATACGCCAGCGGCGAGTACGCTCATCGAACAATTGTAGCTGGGAGATGAAGCAGCGTGTGAAACAAGGTATGGGCTCGGTGACCGGAAAGCGAGCATAATCGCCAAGTCGATTCCACTCTACTTGGTCCACCTGCTGGAGGCATTCTTTCATTGCGGATTTTGCAGCACGTGTAGCATTTTGCATGTTCTCAATCAATATGAACGGATCGTTTTCCAGCTGCAAGTAGGCGGCAATTGTTATCAGTTAGCGGTCACTGGTCTCTCTTATCAGTTATCACTTATCATTATCACACTCACACTGACGATGCAGTGAAAGCCAGCATAGGCATGTTCACAATTGCTCTGCTTAAGGTCACCCAGCTTCAATCTGTCACTGCAAGCCTCGTAGACGGCATCTCCAAAGTGTTTCTTAATGCGTCTCTCATCGAAACCTGCCTCATCGTGATAAAAATCAAACATTTCCCTGAGATAGCACTGTGTGAAACAAGGCACTTCCTCATAGCTGTCCGACCACTGTGTATAACGCTCAAGACGCTCCGCATTTGCCGGACTAAGACCTCCAAAGTTCTTCAGACATTTCTCGATGCTTCGCTGTTCTCCATTCAACAGCGCTGAGCATTCAAGCTGCAGGTATTTTCAAATCAAATTAATTTAACTAAACATAAAATTAACTAAAAACAGAATTTTAGAAAGGGAAATATTTAAAAAAATATCTTTAATTTAAAGCAAATAAAAATATAATAAAAACAATAATAATAATTCTTTGTCTTGTTCTTTTAGTTACTACGTTAAAATTGTAAACAGAAGTTTTAAAAATCCAATGAAATCAAAATTAGTCACTAGCGAATAAAAGGATTAAATTCTGAATTAATTAAATACTAGCTATTTCGCTGTTTGTCTGTTCTTACCACTGTCATCCAGAGGCATGCTACCAGCAGCAGCAATAGACGCATGATGTGTTAATTGCTTTCCAGTTCCAAGTGCCAACAAATACTAACGAGCTGCCAAAATCGAAGCAACATCATTTATGAATTTGAGACTTGGTTGCTAGTTGATAACCCAATTCAGTGCTACCTCAGGTTCACATTTCTCGTACCAATAAGCGATAAGCATTATCAGCTGTCCGCAATGTACATATGTAGTTCAAGTTTAGGCCTCGATTGCGCAAGAGTTAAATGTTGTGGCAATCATCTTATTCTCAATGTAATCATCATCGCAATAGGGCGGGGCGTGGCACACCTAAAACTGAACCTGATGCTTCATTTTACGCAATGTGCCTGGCCCAGGCCCAGGCTAGTTGCATTTTTTATTGGTATTGATCAACACCTGCCCAATGAGGCCACAATAAACACACAGTAACAGCAACAGAAAGAAACAACAATTTTAATATGAGAGCTGCGAACATTGGATTGAACGTTTGTCTGCTGTTGTTAATTGATTTGATGTTTTTTGTGTTTTGGCATTTTGCCCGGCGACTTGTCAGGCATTTAATACTTAGTTAATAATAATACTGAGCGTTGTTATTGCTGTTTGCTATTTGCTGTTTTCTGTTTGCAAAGGAGCGACATCGTCCCACTTTACGCATTTTTGAGCAACCGGATTTTTAAGAGTGTCCAAAACATGTTTAACACGTTGCAATCACTTCTGCGAATGCGACTGCGAATGCGAATCTTCATCAGCCAGCCAGAAAGATCTTCATCTTCAGCAACATCATCATTATTATCAGCATCATGTGCTACCGTCTCGATAATTGTTACAGGCCCCTTCGCAATGTGGTTCTGTGAGCCAGCCTCGTATACGCGTTGGCCAATACAATCCTGAATGGCAGAGAGCAAGCCACGTTTATAGTCGTCCAATTATTCCATGATTCCACAATTTCTTTCGCAGCTTCGTAGTGACCTTGGCTCGGTTTCTTGCGTGTTTGGCCATTGAAATTATAAATCCAGTTTTTCGGCTTGTTTCCTCTCTTCTTTCACTCTCGCAGCGGCCGTTGTCAATTTGTACAAATTTTCGTTATATAGTTAATTGTCATTCGGTTTGTTGTTGCCAAACAACTTTAAGTCGCCACGCAGTCGTTGTATGAATGCAGTCTATGTAGCAACAATGATGACAACAACGCAGATGATGATGATGATGATGCTGGGGATGGTGTTGACATGTCTAGAGAGTGGGACACTCTGCCTGTCTGAACCGTTATGTTGCAGCCTGACCTTTGGTAATTTCAAATGCAATAATCTAGGCGGCAGGTCACAGCTGTTTTCTTGCCTTTCGGAATATTTTTAGTGGCATTGCGAAACGGCAACTGTGACTCTTCGAATGTTTAGCATTTTAATGGGGCTTAGCATGGATTTGAATATATTTATTTGTTTCTTTTTGTTTCTGTTTCTTCTAGCTCGATTTGTGTGGCTTTCTTTGGATGCGATGCCCCCTTTGTGTCGCAGCGCCATGAATTTATTGATAACTTTGAAATTTTCAACGTTTCTTTTGTGGATTTCAAGGTTATAACCTAGTTTTTGGCAAGGCGCGCTCAGCTGCCCCAAAAAACAATGCATATTTTATGGTGAGAAATGAGCTGAAATCGAATTGAATGCGATTCGATTCGTGCATATTGAATCCATTAAATGAAACTGCAGGCATGTCTTCTGATAAAAGACAGATAACAATAAGCTGCCCTTGAATTATTAGGACTTTTAATTTGGAAGGAGCAGTACGATGATTATAAGTGCTACAAGTCTACATCTGTATTTGTAATTAAGTACGTTTGCCAAATAAATAATTAAAAATACATCAGTTGCGATTTAAAACAAAGTTGAAGTGATAGCAAACCCTCTAAGGTTTTGGCCAAGTTCTTATCAAATTAAATATCAAGACCATAATTAAAAATAGATCTGTGTGGCAAATGGGTTTAATGCGGCATCGCCCAATAGTGACAGCTGCTGCCAAGTGCATAGACAATGAAACTGAAAGTGGGCTCAACTTACTCCCAGAAATGAGCAGAGAGCTCTTAACAATGAAGGCGTAGACTCAGGCGAAGGCGAAGACGAAGACAAATAATAAGTCAACAACCTGCGCGTCTCTGTTGCCTTCAATTTGGTGCAAAACATCCATACAACTCATTAACTCAACATCTTCGTTAGTGGGAATTAATTATGCAGATGTATTCATTGTATTGCGATTTCAAGTGTGGTAAAATGCAGCGCTCCATTGTCGTGATTGGATTGAATTGGGTTTGGTTGGGTTGGGTTGGGTCTGGGGCTTTAGACAGCTAATGGGTATTTTCACATACAAACATATTTAAGTATTTGTAGTTGTGGGTAGGCAGTGATAATGATGATGATTATAATGACTCTCCTCTTTCAACAAGCTGGTCAAATACACATCATACACATGTCCCAAAAGCTGAGCCACATTACAAAAGATCTCCAAGATACACATAATATTTTGGGTTTGATTTTTTTGCTTTTGGTATTCGATATTACCTACAGATTAATCTAAATAACGATTAGGCTTCCGCTCGAGCTGAGCGCTTTTCAGTCAACAGAAAAGCTGAAAAGCAGATTTATTTTGAAAGTAAATTTCACTGATCATTGACCTCGACTGTGGTTGCGTGTAAACAGCGTCGTTGAGGCCTGAACGCTTTGGGGATTACGTAAATCCGAAATTAGTTAATAAATGAAAACTGTGAACTGTGAAATGAGAAATAGTATTGTAAAATATATAGAAATCATGCCGTTACGTTTGAATAAAACACCACAACTTTACAGATCAAACTGCAGTTTTATACGAACTCAAAGGTTTTATCAACTATTGGAGGAGACAGGAGACAATCGCAAAAGTCACGTAGTAAACTTATGTAAATTGTTGTCGCAAAAATTGGAAGGTAAAAGCAGGTGAATGCCATCTGGTATTGATATAATAAATTGCCAAAATCTTTTATGAATATCATTCAATTATTTATTGTATCTAATTTAGAATCTAAAAAAGATACGAAATTAGTTAATAAATGAATACTGTGAACTGTGAAATGAGAAATAGTATTGTAAAATATATAGAAATCATGCCGTTACGTTTGAATAAGACACCATAACTTTGCAAATCCAACTGCATTTTTTAAGAGCTCGAAAGTTTTATCAACTATTACAATTCCTGGAGAGACAATCAGAAATTAACGTAGTAAACTTGCATAAAATGTTGTCGCTAAAATGGGAAGGTGAAAATCAGATCAGGTGAAAGGAAGGTGTTATTGATATAATAGATTAATAAATTGTCAAATTGTTTTTTGGACGTCATACAATTATACATTATAACAATTTTAGAGTCTGAAAAAGTAGCTTTGTTAAACCTTGTTGAGATATATGCAAGTGCATTTAGTTAATAATTAACATATTTGCATATAGCCTTAATTTGCTTAAATCAATTATCTCTCGCCTGACAAATCTGTTTGACACTTAGCGGTCAGTGAGATTCCTTAACAGTTTTCAATTCAATTCTATCAATAACGCCTTTCCAAGTGGGAGTGCAATGTAGTACAACTGAATAAAAGCCGTTCTAACGGACTCCAAACTTCATATTCCAATGACATATGAAAGATTCCACTCACGAACTTGCCGCAGCTACAGTTAACGACAAATTACCGTTTCGAAATGCACTTGCTAAATACGAGTTAAGAACTTGCAGAGAGTTCCAACTACCAGCCAAGTCGTTGGTCTTAGCTTAATTGAATTCGACAGACCCATAGTATTTACTGTAATACTGTATATCAGATAGCATACAAATGGCATGCATTCAACAAGGTAAGCGGGATGAGAGGTGGCAAGTGACAGGCCAAAACAACTTTTCTTCCGCGTTGCATATGCGACGGCGACGGCAACGGCGACGGCGACATGGCTGCAACTTGGACGCCGCACCCACCCACAAATGGGCTACAAAAGTCAACAATTAAAAACCACTGCTCACAATCTGTGCAAAGTGTGCGGCGCTGATGCAATTTTTGCATTTTTCAAATACTTTTAATTTCTTGTCTACAAATTACTATGAACAAGCAATTGCTTAGCAGGCGGGCGGCGTTGGCCAACCATTTACTACTTAGCCATAAACAGCAACTTGGCTGCAAGCAAGAATTTTGACTGCTCTGGCACAATTTGGCATTCAATTTGATTGGAACAGCGACCCGTTGCCATAACCACAAACACGCCCTCGGCAGCACAATCCCCGAAATGCCAAGCCGGCTAAAAAACCAAATCTATAACAAGTCAGACATCAGACAGCTGCATGGCAAACAAGTTTAACAATAATGGGTTAGCCAAACAAACCCTAAAAATGTTAACTCTGTGTTCCAGCAAACTACGACAATTTCTTAAATAAGAAGGCAACACTCAGTCAACTATTTCAGCGGTCTTTTATTTATAAATAAGTGTATGTGGTTGCATACTTAACTAACTAGTAGCAACTGCACATTGCTGCTAGTTGCAGCAGCACTAGTAACAGCAGCAGCAGTTGCAGTTATTGAAAGCGAAAGCATAACTGACAAGGTAGCTTAGTTTGTGTTTATTGTTGCTGTCGTTTTTTGCACTTCTAAAACTGGTTCGTTGTCTGGCGTTGTGGGCAGCCAGCCTCAAGTTTTCTAGAGTCCACTTCAATAACACAGTAAAACCTGGCCAAGACAAGACAAGCCAGGCCAAGCCAAGTCATGTCAATTTTACTCTCTACTTTGTCTGAGTCTCAGTTTCAGTATCTGAGGCAGCTGTAATTGTTCTGGCCACAATATGTAGCCGTATCTTGTCGTCTCTGTCTGTAATTTTATATTCTTCCTGCATTCCGAAACCTTGAATCACATTTCTTGCATTTAATTGCACACATTTTCAAGCATATTTTTTTTAATACAACTTCGGCGCCGTTGAGTGGCTGCCGTTGACCGCCGTGCTGGGTCAGTTTTAATAGTCGCCTCAACTTACAACCACTGTTGCAACTGCAACAGCAACTACAATTACAACTGCAACAGCGACTACAACAACATATACAACTCGCTGGCCTACCTTTTACTTGAACGCATCGACAGTTGACGGCCTGTTTTTTATTTTTAATGCCAGCCAGTTGAGACCGCAGCAAATGAATGCGTATTTGTTTATGTACGATGGCGGTATTAATTTAATAGCTTACATTGCCGGTCACCGGTTGACCATCACATTGCTTTTACATTAAGAAATCATGTTAATTGCGTTGATTTACTTTTAATAAGGTGCTCAGTTCGATTGAAAAGTAAGAACTGTGCTGCTCTACACAGACAACGTGGCGTATGCGTAATTCGTTTTGTGCCTAGAGCAGTTGGCAAAAATGCCAGCCGCATGACTCAACCACAAGACACTCACTTACACACACGCACACACACACACAAATACGCACCCACAAAAAGGCACACAAACATGTACTAGTATGTGTGTAGTTCCCAATGAGGTGAAGTTCAGCTATGAATTTTTGCTTTATTGGGTAGGTAGAAAGAGCCGTGCCCTCAGGCCGGCACTTGAACGAAATCCCAAGCCATAATTAGCTTCAAGCGTCAGCCAAAAATAATACAAATTGGATGCTAGTTATGCTGCCTGTTAACACACACACTCACACACCACACACACACATTCATTTTGCTGAACTTTCAGGCAAAAATTCCATTTGCAACCCCCGCCTTCAAATGCAAAACCTAATGCCGCAGATCAATTGACGAATGGTTGGTTTGAGGCCCCAGGCACAAACAATGGTAAGATTTTTTTTGGACGCAGGCGTCGACGCTGGCAGCGCTGCTGACGTCGCTGCCGGCGACAGTTCGCTGCTTGCATACAAAACAAGCAACTACAGTTAAAAAAACGACGCTTAAAATTACAATTACACACCCAGCGCAAGAGAGAGATAAATAGTCAAAGAGTGAAGGAGAAATAATGAGAAGGAGTAAGAGAGAAAGAGAGAGAGAGGGAGAGACTGTGAATGTGAGTTACTTCAAAGCTGACTGCTATGAGCCTAGCTTTACTGCGCTTGTACCGTTGCAATATGCCAGTCGCTATGAACGTCGCCGCCTCTGTTGCTCTGTCGCTTTGTTGCTCTGTCGCTGCCTCTGCCTCTGCCAGCTGCGCTGTCGGCGTTGACGCCAACATCGTGTGGATTGTTCGCGGCTTGTGCGCGTGCGCAGCGGTATAAAAAGCTCCCGCACCAGCCACAGCCACACACAGTTCAAGTCGTCGGTCCAAGTGGTGCGCAGTCAAGTTTTGTTCAAGTGCTGAACCGCCCGCCCCCTCTCAGATTCGGTTACGTTTCGTCGCCACTAACAAACGCTATAAAGAAATCACCAAATACACATACAAAAAAAAAATAAAGTAAAACCGCAAAAACAATGAAGAAATTTTTAGTTGTATTTGTGGCATTATTCGGAGCCGGTATGTATTACTTGATAGTTATTTGATGATACTCAAAGAAAAAACAAAAACAAAAAAAACCACGAAAACATAAGGAGACAAAACTGTTTTTCCGCTTACATAATCAGCGAGTTGCAACTCATTGAAGGACACTTGAAAAGCGCTCAACAGCGACAACAAACAGCAACAACAGCAGCAACAAGAGCAACAACAGTAAAAGCAGCAGTGTTAAAATGTGTTCAAATCAAGAGTGTTATAACATTAAGCGCTGCTTGTGCAACAAATGATCAACTATCACCCAGCTTGCCCCACTTTTACTTCAATAGAAGGCGGAAAAAGGCAACGTATCCAAATGCAAACCATAAGCGTAATCGAGCCAGACCTCGACAGCGAGTTGGCCAATAGAGTTAGCCATGTTGTGCAGCAACCCGACACGTTAACTTGCATTTTTAGTGCCCCTCATGCACTCATTCGTGTATCTGTATCTATAGCTGGAGCTGTATCTATTGCTATATCTGTATCTATTGGTTCGCTTCGATTTCGTTACCTCATCAGGCGACGCCTTAAAAAGTGCAAGAAGTTACAAAAGAGTCTGTCTGTCTGGTTCGGCTTCGTTGCTCTGCTTTTATTT
Organism: Drosophila neotestacea; assembly: GCA_035044365.1. NCBI lineage: Eukaryota > Metazoa > Arthropoda > Insecta > Diptera > Drosophilidae > Drosophila > Drosophila neotestacea. The sequence continues at coordinate 1,396,906 of JAWNMD010000757.1, forward strand.
CACAATCCAATGTTGTTGCTGTTGATCTTGTTGTTGTCAAGTGCTTTTTTTTTTTCTTTTGGTAGATAATCCTTAGATTATCCTTCATCCTAGCCAGCTTAATGTAAGGCCCAATGACATTGACATTGAAAGGTATTTTTTCTTCGATAGTTGCAAAGAAATATATATTTGAAATATACCGGCTAATTGAAAGATAACAACGAGGGTTAGGCACAGGAATTTGAAGTATGTCGCCGCGCCCAATTACCCATTAATAAAACTCGTTTCATCTGGGCCATCAAAGTGAGTTGCCGTCATGATGTTGACGCTTTTGGTTTTTGGTTATTCAACTCAACTCAAAAAAGCCAAAAAGCAAAATAACATGATATGAAAAAATTTGCTATACCCGCTAGCTAATTGCGTGTTATGCATTTTTGTTCGGCCGCAAGGCAATTTCGCTGTTGACTTTTAATTGCCAACAATTTTAAAGTTATTAAACTTAACAACAGAGTTGGCGGCTGGCAGCGCATAAACATTTAATGGGCCTAAACAACGAATGCAGCGCATTGTCAAGTTCAAGTTGGTTGTTGCTATTATTATTGCTGGTGTTACTGTTGGCATAAATTATGCAACAGCAACAGCAGCAGCAGCAGCACTTGTTCGGCTTGAATGGGAACTCAGAGGCTGCCCAAATAAGCAAACACTTGGCCCAAGTGGAGCTGCTGGGCCCACAAATGTTGCCACAAGCATGCTAATCACAGCAATAAACAATTTAAGCGTTCAAAAGATTTCCGAAAAGCGACGAAAAACACAATAAATTTCCGCATTTGGTTGCGTTACGCGACTTTTTTTCTTTTCTGTATTTTTTGTTGCTTCTTTCAGAAAAAAGCAAATATTTTTTTGCATTGGCTGCTGCTGCTGTTGCTGCGGTTTAGTATCAAGCAGCAACAGTGGCAGCAAAAAGCGTAGCAAATACAAATAATATATATGTATGTATATTTTGCCATTTTGTTATTGCCACACCGCAACAATAACAACAACAGAGGCAGCGACAGCGGCAGCAGCAAGTCACGCTTGAAAAGTTTTTATTTTGTGGCAACAAAATCAAATGAAATGGCCAACACATACAGCTGCGCGGCCTGCTATAGGTTGCATTAGGACACACACACACACATGTTTTAGCTGGGTATCTGTGCTGATTTATGGGGTCAGACAAGAGTGTATGTGTGTGTGTGTGTGAATTTGGTTGAAGGTGGGGTGGGGAACAAAACACAACTCTTAAATGCGCTGACGCTTCTAGAAAGTCAATTTGCATGCCACTTTTGGTGGCACCAATTTTGGCGCCTGCTCAGACTGTCGTCGATGCGGTAAATTTGAAAATAAATCTATAACTTTTGGAGCTCATAGCTAAGGCATTCAGCTAAACGGATTTATTGCTCAATATGACGCGCCGAAAACTATTGAGGATTCAGCATGATGACGCATACGCTGCACGCGCCACCTCTCAGCAACAACAGCAACAGCAACAACAACAGCTCCAACAACTAACAATACGCAAACAATTCAAACGCAGATTAACCTACATATGTTGCATGCCGCCAGCAATGTGGGTAAATATTTAAATATCATTACGGTGCCTGGGCTAGCTGGGCAATACGTATACGTAATGTATGTATGTATACACATTGTATAAGGAAAAACTGTTTTTGGAAAAGACCAAGACCGCAACAACATTTAGCGGAAATGCTGTTAAAGAGCTCTTGTTGTTGTTGCTGTGTAAATATCAATCCAGACTGAGGTCTTAGCCAAGTCAGAAACGAAACTATACGAAATGAAATGGAATGAAATGAAACGTGCTTAAATGTCAGCAATTTTCTTGATTTATATGGCCGGGCGATGTCTTGGCTGGTAGACAACAATGGCAACAACTACAACAATTGCAACTACAATGAAATTTGCCACAGGCAAATGATAGATAGTTACAAGTGCCACAGACACCTATTGTGAGTTGGTTGCTAGAAAAACCTCTGATTGCAGCTCTTGCTGTTAACGATTATGAGTCTGAATACGGATAGATAGGTATAGTAAGTAGTAGTGGACAGAGAGGTCTAGAAAAGAAGTCCTAGCAGTTGCTTCAAGTGTTTTTCACTGGAACTGTGAAGGCCACCAACATTGGTGGGAGTGTATACACTTCTATCCAAGGTTCAATGCTCGTTGTGCTGTTGATATTCAAATTTATGAGTCACTGTAGCGCAGTCTGCATGACATGAAATGCAAATTTGCCATTATTTGTCATGATATTTTTGCAGACACGTAGCTAAGGAGACACGATATGGATCTAGAAAGGAGAAACGTCAAAAATGACAGCATTGATGAATGATCAAGTAGTGAATATACTTAACATATCAAATACATAAGTATTACACTATGTGTGCAAGTAAATTGACAACCAGAGTTACATGTTGCATACATACATTCATAAAGCTCTTATTCTCTGGACAATTAGGAATTAATTGCGTGAATTTAATAATAATGCTCTGCCATGTGAATATCACATATCATTTTGCAATGTTGTAAATAAATAATGTAGCTGCAAATTGTTGTTAAAGTTAAATTATTAATTTATTTTTTATTTGCATCTTGACAATGTCTGTCATTTAGGTGAAACATAAATTAATTCATTTTCCTTTTTTTCCTTTGCTGCATTATGAGCCGCTTTATCAAGTTTATAATTAGTGGGAATGTATATGTGTGTGTGTTTGCGTGTACAGTTTTGGTTAATTAAATGATTATGTTAATGTACGACCGGATGAACAGCAGTAGATAAACAGCAATAACAACAACAGCAACATCAAGTAGAGTAGCAATGATGCGCATTCAACCGACAAGACCAATACAATTGGCGGTTTTACTGTTAAAATGTCAATAAAAATTTATTATTTAAATACACAAACACATACACATACACACATCACAATCACAATCACAGACACCAATTGTATTGTTTACGCAATGTGGCAGTATAAGGAAAAAACGTAATTAAGCGCGCAAAATTGATAGATAAAACAATTATTGCAAACAGCAAATTAAACAACATGCAACATGCGGCAATCTGTCTAACTAAAGCTGTTAATTTATGAGATTGGTCATTTGCATTGGGAGTGAATAAAAAAAAAATACTAAAAGATACAAAGGTGTGCCGGCCGGAACTGAAAAGAACAATAAAATACCCGATCTTAGCCACTGTCGAGTGGGTTAGTAAGTGCTTGTTGCCTGTTCTGGACTAACCGGTTTCAAGAAATCCCATTCCCGTCCCAAGTACGGCCTAGAATCTGTAAAGCTTTCGTTTTCATTTAGCGGGCTGCTTCTAGAATGAATTAATTAGCAGTTAAAAATTATTCTAGATATTTTCGAATGACATCAGTTTGAGCCAAGGTTCTTTCAAGTCAATCAAATTCCAAGGAAATATATATGTTTACTAATTCCGATCACATGCTGAGATTGTGTGTATGATATAAGCCATTTTTAGCATGAATTGGATTCTTATAGTTCCCACAGATGGTTTCTGTATGTCTTTCTCTTGGTACAATAATTTATTGCGTATACGCTGATTTAGCCAGTGGCTAGTGGCAACTGTTGTTGGTTAGCCTGCAACTTAAGCTCAAAAGGTAATTGTTTAGTTAACATGTGGTATTTACACTGCGCGACAAATGTAAGCATACGAGCATTCACACACATACTACTCTCCCACTCTGACATACTTATGTACATAACTTAATGTAATCATCACTGTGGGCATGGCAAACTACGTATGTATGTACATACATATGTAAGCGCATTAGTGCTGCGGTCTACTGCTGTGGCTGCCACAGTTGCAGCCGCTGGCAATAGTACCTATTCCCCTTTTCATGCTCCCAATACCACTTCGCATTTCCACTCCCATTCCCGTTTAAGGGGAATGCGCTTTTTGTGCGCTGCTACGGTTGCTGCAACAAAACAAAATTATTATAACTGTTGGCTTGTATACTCTGAGAGTTGGTTTTGTTTGTTAGTTGTTAAATGTTGTGTGTACACACACAAACACATGTGTGTGTGTGTATGTGTGTGTGTGTTTTTAGCTCCTAAGTGCTGCAATGAAAGTGCCTGTTTGAAATGTTTGCTTGGTAGCACACCTGAGCTTTCCTGACTAGACTTGGACTACTAATAAAAACAAAATACAAACCATTTAAACGACTAAAAGCTATAATATATAATTCTTATTTATTCCTTATATTATTTTAATACAAAATAAATATGTATATATTATGTTTCATTCTTAATTGGAGTAAATTAAAGAATATTTCTTATATGCTAAAAATTAATTAAAATTTAAAGCATTGTTTCAAGAAATCAGAAAACAGCTGCGTAATAAACAGAATTAGAGTAAACAAATGAACACAACACAATAACAAATACAGAGCGATCAAAAATACAAAAATATATTCTTTTATTCAATTGACTAACTGAAACAAAATACAAACCATTTCAACGACTAAAAGCTATAATATATAGTTCTTATTTATTCCTTATATTATTTTTAATACAAAATAAATATGTACATATTTTGTTTCATTCTTAATTGGAGTAAATTAAAGAATATTTCTTATATGCTAAAAATTAATTAAAATTTAAAGCAGAATTTTCAGGAATCAGAATACAGCTGCGTAATAAACAGTATTAGAGTAAACAAATGAACACAACACAATAACAAATACAGAGCGACCAAAAATACGAAAATATATTCTTTTATTCAATTGACTAACTGACCAAAACTAGATGTACGAAAGTGAGAATAATATTGTGTGGCAAAATATAACAATATACTTTTGTACAATTTATTATAGACTTGTTTACATACTCGTATAACAAGTACGCATATGTATTTATATATACATTCCATGGAAAAATAAAGATTTTAATTAAATTTTGGAAATCACTTTATAAGCGCCAACGGTTTTGATTTTTTAGTGTCTGCGGAACATACTCATTTTTGATATTTGATTAGTTTACACAGCATGAAAATTACACGTTGTTTATGCCAAGGATTCTTTAGCCACGCAGTAGGCCAAATATTTTTTGTATTATTCATTTTTTGTTAGTATGAGTATTTGTTGTTGTTGCGGTAACCGCTGATGCGCTTAGATGGCTGATAAAGGCGGGGCAGGAATGGCAGATTTACAGCAACATTTGATTGAGCATTTGAAGTGTGACCGCAGTATTGCGGCTTTGCAATTAGATTATCACACAGCGGATGGGGCAGGTCGAGGTTTAAGGCTGGGGTCACACACACACACACACACATGTGTTTGAGTTCTTGTATTTGTTCATTTGTACAGAAATTGTTACTATGTTATACACATGGATAATTATTTGTTGCCTGCTGACATTTGATTTCGATTTGAAATGAAACAAAATTAAACGAAATTAAATAAAATGCATTTGCACATCCCAGTAAAATACCGCATTAGTTAGGTGCATAAATGCAATTTAGTTCGTTACGCTTTGCGGTTGCACTCAACTCAGTTCAACTGGAGTGTGGGGACATCTGCTTCTGCTTCTGCTTCTGCTCTGGGATGCGGATGCAAGAGGCAGCAATAAGTCCTTGGTGGCGCGTTTCAGGTGCTTCAACTCAGCCACAGGGTCTGGCATCGGTGTGGATGTCGATGTCGATATTGTTGGCGGTGACGGTGTAATTTCATCGCCAAAAAAACAAAAGTTGTGCAAAAAAGTAAATGCAGTTGGCCCTGAGCTGTCAACGTTCAACATATGTATGTATGCATGTACATATATCTGTATATTTGTCTGTCTTCTGTGGGTATCTTGTGAATCTTGTGTCTCTTGAGCTGTCTGTTGAAAGTTACCAACAAGATTTATTGGCAACCATCGTCTCAGACATGTAACTTTTTTTAAAGTGAATGCCTTTCGGGCAAGATGACAAATTGTTGTGCACATCAACATGAATTGAAACATATAAGTACTTGTATAAATCCATACGCATATACATACATATACATACGTATTTCAACATATTGAGGTACACATTTAACAACAAGCAGCCGCCCGCTGGCAATTGTTTAAGCCATGCAATTACAGCCATGGCCAGCTAAATTGAGGCTATTTGAATTATTGCCTATTGGCACTGCGGGGCTTATTATGTGCCCCATTTCGCACATTTTTAGCCGCAACAGTGGGAGGTATAAATGATGCACGATTAGATCAACACATGGGTTTCAATTAATTGCAAGTGCATTGTGATGTACTATTTGAATTTACTCATGTGGCCAATTTGCTTTTCTCTTATCGATTAATTGCAGCCGTGGCCCAACAGAGCTTCAAATGCCCAGATGATTTCGGTTTCTATCCACATGAGACCTCCTGCGACAAATACTGGAAGTGTGACAATGGCGTTTCCGAGCTAAAGACCTGCGGTAATGGTCTGGCCTTTGATGCTTCAGATTCGAAATTCCTTACGGAGAACTGTGACTATCTGCACAATGTGGACTGCGGTGAACGCACAGAGTTGGGTAAGTGTCTCGAAATCATATTGCATATAACTGAGAAATGACAACTAATGGGAATCTGTATATATGTTTATATCTGTAGAGCCACCAATTACCACACCACACTGTTCTCGCTTGTATGGCATCTTCCCTGATGAGAACAAATGCGATGTTTTCTGGAACTGCTGGAACGGCGAACCATCCAGATATCAGTGCTCTCCCGGTCTCGCCTACGATCGTGATGCCCGTGTCTGCATGTGGGCCGATCAGGTGCCAGAGTGCAAGAACGAAGGTAAGTCAAAGCCAAAATAAATATATCTTTAAGTCAACTAATTTCTTGTGTTTACAGAGGTTGCTAATGGTTTTGCCTGCCCTGCTGCTGGTGAGATCGCAAATGCCGGATCTTTCTCACGTCACGCACATCCCGAGGATTGTCGCAAGTATTACATCTGTTTGGAGGGTGTTGCTCGTGAGTATGGTTGCCCCATTGGCACTGTCTTCAAGATTGGCGATAGCGACGGTACTGGCAACTGTGAGGATCCCGAGGATGTTCCCGGCTGGTAAGTTAATTACTATATTCACTTTGTTTACACAATATTAGCACCTGGTTGGCTTTGTTTTGCTTGGGAGCGCTTGAGTTGAGTTTGAGTTATTGCCACGCTTGCACGACAGACCACAGACCTTTGGAATTAGACAAAGAATCATTCAAGACCCACTTTAAAGAATTTCTTTTCAACTCTCTGCATTCCATCATTCTAATCAATTCACAAGAACATGCATTGACACACATTTACATACATATCTCTTGGCCTATTCTCACATATCTCTTTACCTCGTCCCTTTACAATTACAGCGAAGACTACTATGGTGATCTGGATCTGAAGAGCATCCGCAAAAGCGAGCTTCTAGCTGGATTGAACACTGAAGGTCGCACTAAGAGCGCGCCCAAAACCAAAGCTGCCACCTCATAAACATAATAACAACAACTAAACAACAGCAAATACTATAACAAGATTGAGAAGAAAATCCACAAAAAACAAAACAACTACAATTACAACAAACAAATATCAGCTCAATTCCTTTGCCCAACTTTCCTACTCTCACATCACAAAGTCACCTAACAAAATTGATATATATACACAGCCAGTCTGAAATCAACAAGCTTAATCATTTCAGTTTCAATGCCGTGAATTTTTTCGTATTTTCTTTGCTTTTTCTATCCATGAATCAAATTGTTGATATGCATCTCTTGGTTTCTGTTTTCCAAATTGAAATTCTTAAGTCCATGTTTAATTCAGGGCCAAACGCAACAATAATGTAATCAAATATGCAAGACAACAACAAAAAAAAACAAAACAAACAGAAAATAACATCGAGGAGAGAGAAAAAATCTTTCGAATTGAAGAGTAAAATTGAGAGATTTTTACATTTAAGTGATCTTTGTTTATAAGCTTATAATTTTATTTTATACATAAAACAAAAAATATACACAAAAACATAAAAAAAACACAAATAGTTTATTTTTTAAATATATTTATATCGTAGGAATCCTTTAAAAAGAATGCATAACTATCAATCATATGCTGTATTTTGTGATCATTTAGTTTGTGTATCTGTCTTCCACATTAAACACTATTAATCGATATTGTAATTTCTGCATCAATTCTATAAATAACAAAACTTGAACTCTGAATCGAACTGAAAGTGAAAGCAAACAGAAACCTAGACAAAGTTTATCTAGACCCACGATTTAAAGCTCTATTTATGCAACTAAATGTCAAACAATTTTTGGGGCTTCACGGCTGGCAAAAGTACGCTCAGAAAATAGCAAACTCATAAACACTCGTAAATTATTTATAATTTTGCCATTGGGGTATTTTCAAAGAGGCAGTGGGAGAGGGAATGGGAGTGGCTGGTACAAAAAATGGGATTGGGTGGGAGAACGGGAACGGGAACGGGAGTGTGTTCTTGTGCTACTTCTTGGATGACTTTTTGTCTGAAGTCGTAGAGTCTGTAAATAATAAGTAAACAGAAAACTTTCCAACGCCAGCCATATTTGTCGCAAATGAAAAGTTGGCAGCCTTTTCGACCGCCCAGGAAGTCTTTGCCAATGTTGTCGACGTCGTTGACATCTTTTGAAATGCACAAGAACTTTGTTAATTATTCATTAGATTCTATAAACAAAAACGCGATACAAAAACTTTAAATGAATTTTCAAATTATCAACACAATTGCAGGCAGAACCAAGTAGCATATACATACATACATATGTATATATGTACATATACATACCTACACATACATTTGCAGAGTGAAAAGTACTAGCACGTGGGCAGTAGTACCTCGATAATGGTACCCGCACTAGCTCTAGAAAGTAAAGTAGGATGTGGTATGACGTCGTTACATCATAAAAGCCAACAAACTTTACTTTTCCTAGCTTCGCGCTGACTTTGTGTGCGTCTGTGTATGTGTGTGTGTGTGTGGATACCCACACAGCAAAATTTTTGAAAAAGTTTTAAAACTAATTAAATAAAAATTATAAAACTATACAAACTCAAGGCGCAGGCGTTGCACAAGTTGCCTAAGCGTTGAAAGGACATTTTCAGCTACGCTGTGTTGTGTATGCTTCAATCTCAGTATTTCTCTCTGTGTCTTTATGTGTGTGTGTGTGTGTGTCGGTTAAGCTTGCTGGAAAATGCACGAAAAGCCGCGCAAAGGACTACAACATTTTGGAAAATTAGCACAAAGTGGTCGGCATGCACATAATTCGTACTTGGCGCTCTTGCTGCTTGTTGCTGTTGGTCTACTTAAAATGTGGTAACAGAAACAGTTTATACATAAACACAGAAAGGCAGAGAAAGAGTGTGAGAGTGAGAGAAGAGAAAGAGAGAAGTAAATCCTGGCAACAAATACAACACACTTGTAAACCGCTCTCTGTCATCTTTTGCATTCACCTGCTTTACATAGTTCTGTAGTGGAGGTTGCTCTTGTTTTACTGTGAGTGAGCTATCTCCAATTAAAAGTTGCTGCAAGCATCTGCAGTTGCAGCGAGTACTTTGCCCCGTCAGCTATGAAAGGACTGAGGTTAGCAGATTTGATCAGAGCTAAAAATATTAAGAGAGAGGGAGAGAAAGAGAGATGGAGAGCTCAAACCTCAAAGCACATAAAAGTGTTTTAAAAACAAAAATGATTAAACAAAGTTATACAACTGTCCAATCGTTGCAAGCAGCAACAATAACTGTTTGGAATAAAGATGGAAGCAGAGCCATGTCCTGAGGTCGACCAGAACTCCAGATTCTGCTGCTGCTTCTGATGGATAATAACCACGCTGAGCTCTTTCTATTTACTAGCTGCTGTGCTGGCAATGAAAAATCCTTTTAACGTTTTGACTCTAATTAATTTTAATGACATAAACGCACAGCAAGAACAGTAAACTGAAAGTAGTAGACTACTTAGCTAAAAAACCATATTCTATATCTATCATACAGCCAGATTATGTTCAGCGTTATAAACAGTCCAAAAATAAAAACAAAAACGAATTTCTTTTCATATTTCGTATCTCACATGACACACATTGACTGAACTGAATGCCTCGTCATTGGGTTTTGGTCAATTCCATTTAATTTAATTTAATTTAATAGCTTTGCGCTTCTTGTCATTTGCCGGACAAGCAGACCACATCGCGCATTTTGTATGAAGCTCTACATACATATATGTATGTATGTGTGGTGGTCTACAGCTACTGCCTGACAGCACGTCCTCGTCCTTGTCCTTGTGCTCTGCGCTTTAAAGGCAATTTGCTCATTCCCCATCCTCTTTCCAGTTATTCAGTTGTGGTCATAGTTGTTGATATTTTTGCCACTGCGGGATGTCAGGAAACAAAGAGCAGCTTCTTTTAATCCTTGATATCCTGTTGTCTTTTTCTTTCTCTTGCTATACTATTCAGCCAGTAGTCGGTCTTTCATTAGCCATTGCCTGGTTCCCAACAAGTTTTTAACAAAATTATTTTTAATTATGGTTTTCATAAAAATTTCTTTTGTTGACTTACCACCACTCAAAGGAACATGGCTTTTTAAAAATAGCAAACAGAATGGGTCGACATCCCAAAAAAAAAAAAACTCTGGAAAGGATCTCCGAGTACTGTCCTTTATGTAATTCAAACTTGATTGCCACTATTTCCTTAGACACTCTCCTATTACACACACCCAACACACAATTCGACACGTGTCAAGCAAACCGCAAGCGTGACAGGCAAAGCAAAACATAATAATAAAGAATTTAATTAAGCAAATCAAAGCCAATCCAAATCAAATATCAGCATGCTATATTAAAATTACGTATACGCAGCAAAACAAAAAGTATGTATTTTTTTATTATCTTGGTTTTTTTTTCGTTTATAGCGAGGATTACTATGGCGATGTAGACCTCAAAGCTTTAAAAAAACTGGGCTTTTAAAAACACAAAACCAGCACCCACAAGCCCATGGCATTGGGTGATAGCCGAGTACAGGACGCATGGAGCAAGGACGAGAATAATGAGCGAGAAGCTGAAAGCAGAAAAAGCCGCCATACCAGCGGGTTGAAAAGGCTTGCCACACAGCGTTAAGTATACACAAAGAATATTAAGAAATACTCGTATATTGTAAAACAGTTGACTTTAAAGACTGAACAAAAGGAGATACAGTAAGGAGAAGCCTTAAGAATATGGAAAACCTTCAACTAACTATGAAAGCAAATTAAAAGGCAAGCAATTTAAGTTACCAAGACAATAGCTTCAACAAAAACCATAGAATATTACCAATAAATTTCCTTTTATTACCTTAAATAAATACAAACCAAAAACCCAGTCCACCCGCAAAAACCCTACCAACTGGATATTGAATACCGAATATTTATTTGGTTTCATTCGCCTAGAAGTCGTAGATGATACACACCAAATTCCAAGCAAAGTCAAATTTAACTTATTAACCAAATGTTAAACAAAAAGAAATATAACAACTTTAAATATCCGCACAGGGTATATTAAATACACAGCCAGGAAGATAAGAACTATATGTAAAGTAATGTAAATAATTGAATATTGCATTTTAGGTTAAATAAAAAATAAATAAAATTTCTCTTAAAACTTAGTAGACCAAAAATGTGATAACCTTTTCACCACCCATTAGTAAGTAAGTATACATGGTCAACTGCAATTGCATTGTTATTGGAATTGCCACAATAGTACAACAACATAAAACAAATATTTTAATCAGTCGAACAACTTTCGGATACTGCAGCTGTCCGACTTAAGGCTCTTAGCATCGAGTGTGTCAAAGGCTAGGCTCACAATTTATAGTCCAACTTTTATGGACAATTTACTGAGCAGTAAGAACAAACAACCACAACACAACACTGTACAACACAATACGCATACGCACTGTTTGTCGAGTAAATAGCAGCAAAGTGCCTTAAACCAAAAAACAAGTAAATAAACAAAAGCATACCAAATCTATGGACACACATATAGATACACATACATAGACAAGGACATACTCACGCGCACACAAATTGATAATTATTGAAAGAAGAGAAACAGCAATGACCTCTCGTATCCTGCATATGGTATCCATTCACTTCGATACTGCAAAATTGTAACGATGCACAAGTGTAACATTAGCCTACGAAAAGATTGAAAAGCAGCAGAGGATGCCAACAGCGACGACATCGAGTAAATGTTGCATGCAGCACGACTCCACAACAATGCAGCCTCTATCTATGCTGGGTCCTTGATATTTTAGTGTGTGTGTGTGTGTGTGTATATACTTACACACAAAAGAGACATGCTGTTGCATGTTAATTGAAATCAATAAGTGAAACAAGAGGGAGTGAGAGGGAAAGCGGAATGGAGAAGCAAACCATCGACTTGCCTCGAATGCACACACACACACATGTGTCCCGTTCAATATGTGTGACAGTGGCTATAATGGCAGCCAGACAGCAGCAGGAGCAACATCACAATGGTTAGTTATCGAAGTGAATGTGGTAAAGTAAATTATTTGCACAACAGCTAATGACAACAGCAACAACAACAGCAACAACTACAATAGAAAACACAAAGTAGAAGTAGGAAAAACCAAGAGCAATAACGGCCTTTGGTCAACATACCCTTTCTATACTAGTACTCGTATTTATTATTTTGACAGGCGACACATACTTCTCCCATTGCCAGCTGGTCGGTAGATACTCCTGCCCAAATGTAAATTATTCATTGTTATTTTTAGAAATTTTTCCTAAAACTAACTTGGCCTTCCTGCCAACAAACACAACACACCAACGTGGCGCTAGCAATTACAGTGGCTCTTGCTCCGTTTCTCGAAGCGGCTACAACGGCAAACGGTAAACGGCAACAGCAACAGCAACTGCCGCAATGCAGTCGCATGTAGTTGCCACTGCAAATGGCTCGTGTAAAGTGCAAAAACTGCAACTGCAACATCAACAGCAGCAACAACAACATTGACAATACACATACACTTATACACTCGGAAGTTAAGGAAATTATGCTTGCAATAACATTTACATGCTTGGACGAGTGTGTTGCAATGTGTGTGTGTGTGTGAGCCAAATTTATACACCAATAGCAAGCAAGCTGTAACAGCCAGCAGAGGTCAAATTTTCATTTCAGCCTAATGTGCAGTTTATCGGCATCAAGTAGGTAATAGCTTTAGGGCAAGATAACAATAACTTTAATAGATTTTTCGATTAAATTGATATATCATTTAAGATAGAGTTACTTAATATCTATTGATTCACGCGTACACGTAACGAGAAACGTTCTGGTATTAAAGCTGAGACTTGGCTTATCATTGCCACAGCAGGCAACAATCCAGAGCACAAGCCGTCAATCAATCAGGACTCTCGAGAATGATGACGCCTCTTTCAATAAAAATTGGCCTCTGCTAGTCATTGTCAATGAAGGCCACTAATGCGTTGCAATTGGCAAGTGCCTTGCGTATACATAAGTGGCAAGAGCAGCAAAAAAAAAAAAAATGGTTGTATTAAACTTGCCTGGCTCTTGGCTGGGAAATGCAATGACACTGCTCAGTACTCAGTACTACACAGTGCTCAGGACTCAGTGGTTGTTGTTCAATGTCCTCCATGATGATCACAAAAAGAACAGCAGCAACAGCAGCAGCAGCAGGAACAGCAGCAGCAATGACAAAGCGCGGCCAGTCATTGCTTATTTTTATTTGCCTGGCCAGGACTAATGCCCAACACCAGAAGTAGCAGCAACAACAACAGATGATTCGAGTACCAATGCGCTCTAACGCCCTTATCCCTTATCCTTGTAACGACTTTGCCGCTCCTCCTGTTCCTGCTTCTGCTTCTGCTTCTGTTCCTACCGATGTTGCTGCTGCGCTTTTGCGGTTGACCGCATTTACTGCGAAAAAAAATCTGTTGCTGCCAAAGTATGACCATTTTCAGAGCAACTGGCAACTGGCTACCAGCTATTGGCCATTGGCTACTGGCTGCTGGCTGGTGACTGCTTGCTGCTGGCCGGAGCTGCTCTTGACCGAGTGGAGCTATAAATATCTGCGATAGCGAAATGCAATTACGTGGCAACAATGAATACAGCAGCAACGATTGCTCGCTTGGTCGCCGTTGTTAGCCTCTTTTCCATTCCCAGGTCCCAGTTCCCTTCAACTGGCCCACATCCGGCAATTGACAATGATGATGTGTACGTAGTTTTTTGTCTTCGCTGCCCTTTATACCAAGAACGAGGGCCGTCGGAGTGCCAACTATAAGAGTACAGTATTCTTTCTCTACAACATTTTGGTGCATTGTTGAACAACATCTTAAGGAACTCGTGACGTTGGCCACTTTCGCGGCAACTATGAGTACATTGGCTATATTTGGTGAATTTATGTGCTCTTTATAGAGAGTTCAATAGTAACTGTCATAAAACATTGGAAATGACACGCCTTAGCTCGAATAAGAGATGGGGGGGGGGGGGCTTAAGATATAAATTGGGAAGAAACATTCCACAGTACTTTTGTGTAAACTGATATATGGACTGGGATCAAAGATTGAATAAACCTGAACTTTGTGCGATGACCAGTATGCAAATAATGATAAGGATTAGTATATGTTTGATTCTACATTTAAAAATAGTTTGTTTTCAAAAGTCCTATCATTCTCATAATTTTTGGTGGTACCATCTACAATGACCAATTCTGTGGAGTCGTCTCCGCTTGACAGCGATGTGCAAAAGATCTATACTTGATTTAAATCTCTCATAGTGGTTATTTTAATCGACCATCATCATGATAATACTGGGGCAATAGTTAATATCGTATATTAGATCTGGAAAATGTGCAAAGCGAAGCACAGGACAAACAATAGGGCAAAGTAATTGCCATTCGAATTCCGACGTCCTGCCTCTTTTGGCCAAACATCTGCCATAGTCTGCAAATAACAAAAGTCGCTTGGAATTTCCACGCTTTGCTATTAACTCAACGCATACCAAAAATAGTATATAAGCTCCAATTGTTGAACAAAGTGGACACATTCCCATGGGACTATGGTTCAACCCGGACATCCCCATCTACATTCCCAGCCCTCTTTCTAGTACTCCATCCGCCAAACTATGACCATAAAAAGGCAATTTTTCTAGTTGTCAACGGCAATAGTAATGGCTTAAATTACGGGCCCGGCTAACGGACGCCGATTGGCTGACAGTTAACACCCCAGGAGCATAATTACGTCTGGCCCGGGACGAGCACACTCGCCAAGCAATTGTAAGTCATTTGAAAACAATTTTGATTATATTTTTTCCAAGCGATTTCACAAAGCCGTTTTATGCTAAAAAAAAAAAAATGCGAGTTTGCGTATGGGTAGTTAACAACATGCCCCATAATAATAACATACATTTGGCCCAATCCTCCGATTCCCCAAATCTCTCACTGCCTCCGACGAAATGTTTGCTGTAAACGACCTTAGAAAACCAAACGTACCGGGGGAAAAACAAACAAAACTGCCTGCACATACATAGTATAAAATCAGAAGCTGCTCCTATTGTCGATTGTTGTTGTTGTTGTAGTCGTTGTTGTTGTTGCTGAAGCAAATTGCAAATAACAAGCAAAAGTTCACAGGATCGAGCAAAAAATGTGCGTAGCATTAGCCGTAGTCGACTTGATTTTGATCGCTTCAATGAACATTAATACACTGCCAGAACAGGCAGACATTCGAGGGGAGGAGGCTTTGGGAGAAGGGAGGGGGGGCAGACTTTGGATGGGGCAAGCTGCTTAAGTAGATGCCTGTTTACATGCATATTTGTATTTAACTTTGGCAGAAATAACAACAACTACAACTACAAAAAACATCAGTGAGCAACCTTGCGTAGTTAGTCTGCCTGTACAGCCTGCCAATTTAATATGCCCTGTAGAGCAAGTTCTAAGAAAGGGTATATACCTGCACATACATGCAGTTACTTAAGCGCTCTTGTTAGATTAAGGCCAGCGTTTTAATTGTGTAAATAAATAGTATCTAAAAGATATATTGCAACTTGATTTTTAAATACGTATTAGAATCATTATGAGCTTTTAATATTGTTAAAATCATTATGACTGATGTATTAAGTAATAAGTTACACAACTTGTAGCAACAGGACACATTAAGTTAAATAAACAAGTAAGAGTCTATCTCGAATTAAGTTTTCACGACGTGGTAAATTTAAAGAGATCCATCCTATTTTGGTATATGGAAGATTGCTGGGTGTCTCATAGTCAGCATGTCTTGCAATTGTTGCATTGGTTCGTGTTTCGTATTTTTTTGATTCTGCTTTGCCTCTCGTTTGCCTGGTAAATGAAGCCTACTTATAGGGGATCTTAAATTGGCAGTGTGTAAACGCTATGCGAGTGTGTGCTTATGTGTGTATGTGGGTGTGTGTGTGTGTGTGAACATTTTGGCTACTATATACGGCGCTTATTTCCGGCGTGGCATATCTCGTTTTAGATGCGTGCCACGGCAATCTCTTTGTGGCAGTGTTGTTGTTGTTTTTTGGGCTACGCGTTTCGCGTTTTCCTGTCATAAATGTTGCTGAACCTTTGTTATGTTTCCGTTTTACTTTTATTTTAATAATTCATATAGCATTTATGGCATGCACACAGATACTTTTATTTATACAAATTTCCTCTCACCCATCCAACAACCTGTTCCGCCATCAGCACCTGAAACTAACCCATCTCCCCATCTTACCCGTCATTTCTACCCATTGTGCACATCATAAATCTCATTTTTCCGTTTCCGTTTGGCGCCCATTGCCCATTGCCTTCGTCTCCGTGGCTCATAAAAAAAAAAAAACACCAACGAAATCATTTTAATTAAATACTTTCAACTGAAATACAGACTTTGATGCATAATCATTGCCATATTTACTGGATTGGCAACAAGTGCAAAGCTGTGGCCAAATTAACTCTTCATCCGTTAAAGCATTTTCAAATAACAAGTCCCACTTGCAAAATGTCCCACAGTTAATTCCCTTGTATCGCCCTATGCACTCTTATACGCTTCCATTCAGCACAAATTTCCCTTGAGTCAAAGAGTAAATTTCCCTCGCATTGGAACTGAGCGCACTCCTCTCTTTTTCTGCTGGCTTTTTGTTCGGTACTTTTACTCTTCTCGTAGAGATTACAAAACTTTGTTGTTGTTTTGCCGCTAGCAGCATTTGTGGCCTACAATTGTTTGAGATTTTGACTTTTTAGTGAGTGGGAATTTTCAACAATGCTCCCGACAAATGGGTCGTGAGAATTCGGGCAATTTGACGGGTGGGCAGGTGAGTCGCAGCCCAGCCTGGGACTTAAAAATATCTTGGCGCTCATTACAGCTCACACACACAAACACACGTACAACGCACAGGCGAGCTGGCCACAAAAGCTGCCAGCTGATAGGCGGAGGCAGCTAAACGATGCCATTTCCGCAGATTGCTCAATGGAATGCGCTTGGGGCACGTTCGCTCAGGCCAGACTCCAAGCCTAGGCCAAATACTTGGCTGAAAGCGACATATAAATAGAATAATTGCTGAAAAAATATTAATTGTTTGACAGTTGAAAGCGCAACTATGTATTTTCTTTACACTGTTCATGAGGAAGGAGCATAATATATATTTATTTATACCTTGTTCCACTTTTCACAGTGTTGGAGAGGAAGAGAGTATGCTTTAAAACAGTGTCGATAATCATTTTAAGTTATGTTATGTATAAGAATTACATAGTAATGAATAATAATGATTTTTTCAATATTAATTTTGAGCAATCGAATATATATTTGATGAATCACTTTCTGTAGGATTTTTCCCCAAGGAATAACAATAATCGCTTTACGGTTCCTACTTTAAATAGTTGTGTATTTTTATATTTTCGTATTTCATCTAGCGTTACAGTATATAAAATTTATCAAAATCAAATCGATAGTCACATTATATGTCATTAAAACATATCGCGAATTGCGCAAATTTAACTTTAAAAGAAGCAGGATATCTCACAGTGCAGCACTTACAAAACATTTATCGTTCAATTAAAAATATTAATAGTTTGGCACTTGAAAACGGATCTATGTGCATACTGAAGCATGCTATTAATTTAAGATAACCTTGTCCCACTCTTCACATTTTATTTTATATATATAAAGGGAGGACCTTAATAGTTATGTCATTCACAATTATCGCGAATTGCGCATGCATCTTTAAAAGGAACAGAATCTCTCACATTACAGCACTCTCTAAAATCATTCATCATTCATGCCTGTCTTATTTAGCCGTATTTGCATTTTTTAATTGGCCTTATTTGCTTTTAAACATGACCGATGTGTAATGATTGTCATACCTATTTTTAGAATTGATTTTTACTTTGTATACTTAACGGCCTCTGGTCGCTGAGGAGATAACAAGTGGACAGGTGGACAGATGGACAGGCATTTCCCCAGGCAATTCAAGCGCAACAAAAGAGCAATACAATAAATGATAGGCACAAGCGCCGAGGAGGAAAAGGAGGACGAAGAAACAAGAACAAATATAGCGCAAGCTAACTTTGGCACGCCAAAGTTTGGATACCCTTGCAGTGCCCTGTGTAAGCCGACAGATTTTTTTACAAAATTTGTTAAATGTTGATTTCGAACCGATCGTTCCTATGGCAGCTAGATGATATAGTAGTCCGATTTACACCAAATTTGGTCAGCCTATTTAAAACTTAATCAAACACACAATGTGTATATTTGGTTGAGATATGTTGAGAAACAAAAAGTTTTTCATACTAAATGTTGTTTTCGAACCGATCGTTCCTATGGCAGCTATATGATATAGTTATCCGATCCGGCCGGTTTAAACATATGTACTGCGTGCAGCAAAAAGACGGACCTGTACCAAGTTTCATCAAGATAGCTTCAAAACTGAGAGACTAGTTTGCATAGAAACAGACAGACAGACGGACAGACAGACGGACATGGCTATATCGACTCAGCTCGTCGCCCTGATCAAGAATATATATACTTTATGGGGTCTGTGAGGCCTCCTTCAATGCGTTACACATTTCGTGACAAAATTATAATACCCCCTCTGCAAGGGTATAAAAAGTTATGACACACCTACAGCATTTAATCTGAGGGCAACGTCAACTGCTGCAGGAGAGAGAGAGAGAGAGAGAGAGAGGATTGAGACCAGTGAGTGATAACCATCAATCAAGCTGTTGGCTGAAAGGGAGGCGTTACTCGTTGGACGCTGGCTTTTGCCTAAGACCAGACATGACATGGAGTTCATTTCAATCATTAGCGTGCAGAGTCGAGTTGAGTTGGGCAGCCCCTGTTGATGCTGTCAAATTAATAAAGAGCCCACGGGCAGAAATGGAATGGGATCAAGTGGGGAAAATGGGATTGTGACAATGCCAGGACTCTCAATGCTCCCCTTTGCCAGCCCATGCACTTTGGACCAGCGCAGCGCAATGTTGCTCATAACGCCCATAAAAAATTTGTCATCATTAGCAGGCAAAGGCGATGACGACGGCCAGTCAAGGGGGGGGATCGTATGTCATTGAACAAAGGAACAGACTTATCTATCAACGCACGTATGAGTGTAAGAGCGATAGAGAGAAAGACAGAGCAAAAGACAGAGAGAGAGAGAGTGCGACTCTTTAAAAGATTGTGCGGCAGTTGCCTTTGCCAACTGCGAGTATTTGTCAAAAGCTTAAAGCGTTAAATTGATTGATTACATGTGTGTGTGTGCGTGTGTGTGTGTGTGAGTGTGGCTGGGTGGTTATGGGTGTTAGTTGTATTTAAGAGGGTCAGCCTGGCTGTGGTTAAGGCTCAAAAACGCAAGCTACCAAAAGTCTTTAAGGCTTAAAGCTGCCCATTAAGGTTATTAAAAATTGCCCTTTTGTTTGTTTTGTTTTGCAGCGTGTGTGTGTGTGTGTGTGTGTGAGTGTATGCGTGCACATGTGTGTGTGCTATGGATTGTTATTAGAAACGTAATGGATTGCGAATATTAATTTCTTTGCATGACGAAAGGAATCAGCAAAGAACAATGCGCTTAATCTTTATTGACACGCAGCACAAAGCACAGCAAAGCGAAAGAGACAGCGTATGAGAATAAGAAATGGAGAGAGAGAGCGAGAGTATCGCAGCAGGCGGGTAGCACCAAAAATGATAACCGGAAACCATTAAAGGAAGTTTCAATACAATGGCAACAGCAACAAACACACACTCATACACACACACATGCACACACAGCACACGCATTGAAAGCGCTTTTACAATAACGTCAGGCACCAGCCTGTGGCAAAGAGCTTCTCGCTTCAGTAGGCTTCCTTCCTTCTATACAATCTACCTCTCTCTCTCTCCCTCTCTCTCTCTCTCCCTCTCTCTCTATAACCCTCTCTCCTTTTCTGTCTCTTTGCATGTGTGTATTCGTGCGTTTGCATGTGTTGTTCGCCTTGCGTTGCAACGGCAATATTGTAATTTTTATTCCACTTTCACAAGACAAGACAAGCCACAAAGGCGAGCAACGCCTATGCAAAAAGGACGAAGTCAAGCTGAACGATAGATTTCCATTGAATAAAGTCAAGTTGGGAGTTATACATATATGTAAACGTACATGTATGTATGTACGTATATCTATAGGTGTTGTAGGTGCCGACAAAGTCAAAGCCGCATACGCACATTGGAATCCGGATAATGTTTCATCCTAAGCGCCTCTAAGATTGCCTCACTACGCTGCAGTTTGTGCTGGGCAAACAGTCGCCAAATGCGGAAGTCAAGTCAGGCCAAGGATCAGGAACAGCAGCAGGAGGAGAGCTCTGGTCTTAGACCGAACAATTGACTTGATATGCTTTGTAAGTACATACATACTGTATACATACACACACTTTAATTTTCAATTGATTAAACATCAAATGCAGTGACATACAGTTTATTGATATTAATAAACACACACCTATGAAGTTATACATCCTGTGTGTGTCTGCAAAGTTTTGCTTGCATTTTTTACGTGCCGCAACGAAAATTGTTTAAGCATATTATACAAAAGCATTATGCCAGATGCGATATATGTATACGCACATACATGAACATAAGTGCTTACGTATAGAATGGTGCTATATGAAATTCCATTGCATTTTATGGGCTGAGCAGAAGAGAGAAACACAACACAATGGCAAGCACTAAAAACCTGCGGCAACACCATTGTGAGGCATAAACAAAAGATGCAGCATGACGACTAAAAGAAGACTGAAAGGAGAAGGAGTACTATCGGTCAGAATAACAAAACACCGCAGACAAAACCCCCTCCTTCCCCCTTCCCAAAACCCATTGGAGCGTGGAAAAAGGTGAGTGAGTCTAACCGAACCGAACTGAAGGAAGCCAAGACAGTACCCAGCACTCTGTGTTAGGAATTGGCCTTTAGGAATGTGGCAAAGTGAAATTTATAGCTTGGAAATTAATAATGATGAGCCCACAATGAAGTAGCTGTAGAAATAAAGTGATGTGTGTGTGTGTGTGTGTGGGACGAAAAATGCCCAAAGGCTTCTACTAAATAACAAAGCGCATTCAACGTGTGACAACGGTGCGTATACGTATTCAACATAATACGTATTATTATGAATTGATAAGAGCATTTAACTTAATGAAATGTCAGATATGTTATTGTATTAAAACGTAGTAGTAAAACGAAAATAACAAATTTAGTTGAGTTTCCATGAGAATTGAATTGTTTTATAACTCATTTGAACTCGGGGCAAGTAATTACTGTTCGTATAAGTAATAAATGCATCTATCTATAAAGCATGCATTAATTGCGGTCCTCGTTAAAAGAGTTTTGTGCATTGTCTCGTTTCTTCTGGGCAAAGCATAAAATTTATCGCACATGCACATAAAATTTTAATTTATATTTGGAATGTCACCCCTGCTTTCCTTCAACACCATTCCAACATTTCTTACACGATTTTTTTTATTTTTGTAGCAATAATAATTGCATCCAAGCTATATATTAATGCGCATATTATAAATGCAATGCGTCGGCGCCTGGTAAATGTAATAATAACTATTTTAACGTTATAATAATGCAGTTGTAATTAAGTGCATTGTTGTTGCTAGTGTTGTTTTAATAAAATCAACAGTCGAAATGAACAATACGTGGGCGTAGACTGATCAAGGACTTTACGTAATTTATATGTTTTCTTTGTTCTTTAAAAATGTTTAATTACAATTACGAATTTTATATACACGATTTTACGTTCCAAGAAACAGATAATTTAGTATTTGAGAACTTGCATCTGTCAAAACCTATTATTCCTATTCAATATGCTGGCCAAATAAATAAAAGTAATTAAAAGAAAATATCAATAATAGGTCTTAAGTGCAAATTAAGCAATTACAGCAATTTTAATTACTTGTATTATACTCGTATGTAAGTAATACCCAGTGAATAACTTGAGTCCATTGGTCCATTGATTTTCTGGCTCGACTTTGCATACGAAATGTGTATTGTCCCTTGGCCATGTGGCAAAGGACAGCTGCAAAATACTCGTGTTGCAATAATTTCAGTATTAATTACACTTTTATGCAATTATATCATTGGCAACACAACAATAACAATTAGCACATACTATGTATACTCGTATTTATTTATATAAAAGGCCTTTCAGCAAAGTCATCAGTAAAAAGACAACATGACAACGATGTAAGGAGATTTCGAATAAAGTAAACTATTGTATGAAACTCATTGGACTTGATGTTTTTATGCCTCACTTTAAATACAACTATCGGTCATGGATCACAAATATTGCCGTTATTGCTATTCAATATTTACACTCCAAATGATGATCAAGCAGGCGCAGATAAATTGGTCAGAGTTCATAAAGTCCATCATCATGATAGGTGGCCTGTATGTATTGTATCCGTAACACTTAGTCAACCGGAAATAAGACGTCTGATTTTGAGCACTCAACAACTCTTTACAGATTACGAACATCGGATTACACCATATAGCAAATGCTTCGCTTTACCAGGTGTTTTTCTTAAGAATAACTATGGCTATTTATTTACATATTAACTCATTTATTCTCAATGATTTTCAGGGGCATCAGTACTTTACAGAGTGAGATAGATGATTTACATTTTTAATATATGTACATTTAAATTTATTTCGTATTTTAGATACTGTCATAATTTAGACTATGCATTTCACATCATCATCGCCGGTCAGTTGGTGTTCTTAGCCATATCAATGCTAAGCACCTTTTGGGTGAATCTCAGTGAACTCCATTTAGTATCTATCATTGTCTTTCTGGTCAGTGGCTACAAAATGTTAGGCTACTGCGTTGTTGGCTCTAAAATTGAATACGCTGTTAGTTCTGACCACAAACTCTGAATGCGATACCAAAAGCTAATTCGATTTTCCTCCTTTCTTTATACACGACAGTATGACCAGGTTTATGTAAGCATCTGTAGCATTAACTGCTACGAGCTGAACGGGTCACAACGCAAAATGTTTGTTATGGTTGTGAAGAAGGCGCAGAATTCTCAAACCAGCATATTGCTCGGCATTTTGACATTGAGTGTGCGAACGGCTCTGGAAGTAAGTCCGGGAATAAGGCCACTACTGGCATAGCGAGTAATGCAATTTGTTTGCAGATAACAAAACTCATTTACAGCCTGTCCATGATGATGATGCAGAATCGCATCTAGGCAACACTAGACTACATAGCATTGGAGATCACAGCACTTTATATCAAGTGCAGCAGGCATCCGCGCCCTGTGCTATGCAATACATTTTATAATGCTTGTTTTGAATCATATTCAACTAGAACCAGATAGGGTGAAAAAGAGAGGGTGAGCAGCGTCTGCGTCGCCTGCGTCGCCTGCTTGCAAATAAAATAAATTAGTTGCAGTTGAAAGGTGGCTCAGACGCAAAAGTCAACACGCGATGTCGTCGGCACCGCAAACAAACGCCAGCTGTTGGGTACAGATAAAATGGCAGGCAAATAACCGGGGGACCAAAATGTAAGAGACCGACCTACAGACCTCCTCCAGGTCGAGCAACTCGAGGGTGGAGCTGCTCTCTCTCTTCCTCTATCTCTCTCTATGGCAAATCAGCTGCCAACGCTGCGCAGCTAACTGGCAAATATTAAAATGCGAATTTTTATACACGCTGACATTTGCGCGATGCCGTCTTGCGAAAGCGCCTTCTTCACCCACTTCAAGCATAATTCTCACTTTGAAAATGGCGAGTGTTTTCCGGCTCCAGCCTGCGTATCCTTTTGCCAGCATTTTCTTTGCGGCGTGCGCACATAAATTAGCTGCCAAGCTAAGAAATGGCTATGGGCAGTAAAAGGTTCGCCTCGCGGTTGGCGGCTGGTGCCTTGGTTTTCCCATTGTTGCCAGTTGGTGTTTGTCAGTGTGTCGGTGATATGGCCAACAACAACAACAACAATAGGGGCTATGCGATCCAGCTGCGGTTTGTTGCGCCATGTTTATGCGGGTGCCAAGGTGCTGCCTGCTGCATGCTGCCTTCTGCCTTCTGCTTCCTCCGGGTGCATTGAACCAATAAATCAGCAGACCCACTGAAAAAACATAGTGTTGTCAGGCTCCTGGGTTTTTGAAGCACTATCGTTGTCAGCTTGCCATAGCTTGGCCCGGCTCAGCTCCAGCATATTTAATCAATAGTCAGAGCATAAGACATAAATTAATCTGCATGTCCTTTTAAAGCGCTTCACATTTTTTCAAACAACAACAACAAAATATAGAAGAAAAAAAGGCATTTTTAATTTAGAGAAATTTTTGTGGCCATAAAAAGCTTGCCGGGCAAATCAATTAAATTTAAATTGTATCCCATTAGAGGCGCATTAAATGAGTTAAGTCATTTTGGGGCCTCGTGCCACATCTTACAAAGCGTCGCTCGTTATCATTTTTTATGCCGCTTTGAAAAGGGTACAAATGAATTCATTTTCATTTAATTTTTAAACTCACAAAACACCCACTATACTGGGGCTGACCAGCGTCAAAGTCGTCGCATTACAAACACAATTAAAATGCCCACGAGCTACTAATTTACCATAAACCGACGCGGCGGACGGGTTCAGCATCAAAACCGACAAGAAAATGGTCCAAATGCTCCAAACGGTCAAAAGTTTTTTTACCCGAACTTTCGAGTTGATGGCAATTAATTTGTATTATGCATGTTTCTGTTGTTTCTATTACAATTTTTGTTGTACAATATTTAAATTGTGGTTTAATGTGCTTTACATGTAAGTAAAAAAAAAAGTTTTTAAATAGGAAATATTTTCATTAACAAGAGAATTAAGCAAAAGGTGGCAAGTCAACCTATTAAGTACATACACGTGTACATCTAAGTATAACAACATCAATTGCAGGTCCATTTGGAAGGTTTACATCTATTAAAGCTTTAACTTTACAAGTGAGTAAGGTAATTTTTATTTAATAATTTTCAAAAATTATATGCTGCTTTACAACATGTTCAGTCATGGGAGTTTGATGTCTTGAAACCCTTTGGCAACTTTACAAGTCAAATTTCATATCTCTTTCGCCATGATTTTTCACAGAAGCTCTTAAGAATATAATTTAAAGTTTGTCAAAATTTAAAAGCTCAAGCTTTGCTCCATTTAAACAGTCAAAGATATGTAACGACTTATGCTTAGGTCCGTTTTTCTATCTGGCTTATAGCGTCAAAGTCCTGATAAATTCAAAATTTTGTTTTATTATTCGCAAGTTGAGAAAACGCTCCTTAGTCTAGCTATACACTTTCCCCTAAGCTTTTCAACATAGACCCCAAGACTTAGTTGACGGCCAGTGTAGGCCAATTGGCAGTTTGTATTTAACTGTACATGTGCTGGCCATAAATAAATTAGACCAATTTCGTATTTGTCAATGGGCGTGCTCGCTGGTATCATTTATAAGCAACGCCCAGGTCCAAGTCCAAATCCAAGTCCAAATGCTGTTCGTTGTTCGTTGAATCTGTCACACGAGATTTGTGGCAACGACATTTGGACAAAATCTTTTTGCTCGTAACTACTGTCAGCCAATTTCTGCTGATGTCGCACTGGCCAAGTAATTATCGGCATCTTCGTGCAGAACCTAGTGATGAGTGCACTTGGACTAGGAGTCGTAGTGGAAGTCGGAATCGGAGTCGGAGTCGGTGTCACAGTCCCTAAGCAAAGTCGAAGCGTTAATGCTGCGTGTCGAGTGCAAACTTTGATGGTTTAATCACTTTGATAGAAGCAGAGTTCTAACAGCAAGTTCAATTTGCAGTCTATCTGATTTCTTATGGGGCGTGTTTACCGGAGAAGAGACTTTACAGTTTTACAGTCTTACAGGCGACCTCAAAAACGTGTCTTGGGGCAATTGCCAGAAGACAACGACAACGGCAACGACAGAGGCAACCATACTGAAAAGCTGCTTAAGGAGCTACTGTGGCTCGGTGTGCAGTCAAAGTCATAAAACCATTTAATTATTTTAAACTTTTAATTGCATAGACAGCCAAGATATATACTAACACACACACACACACACACACACTCACACACACTTATGGAGAGGAAACTTCAAGCATATGCAGGAGCAACAAGGAAGTTGGCAACTTGCTTGTTGTTTGGTTGCACGTAAGACGAAGCAACAGAAGAAGGCGTGGCTTGCCTGCTACTATGTAAATGCAATAATAAAGTTATTAAAAGTGTCATAACAACTCAAGTTGAAATAGCAGAAAGTTAACGCCAGCTTCTTGTTTTATAGAGAGACTGCTCTTGTTGTTCTTTCTGCATTGAAACTGTTACAGACTCTACCTCCTGCCTCCCAAACCACCCAATCGCCTTGGCCACTAAGTGTGCAGCTGCAGATGAGGGCTGCTGAAAGCGTCGACCCGCAGCTCGGGCAGCCAAGCAATTGATGCTTAATTGATCAATTATTTGGCCTACACAAAAGCCCAATGAGTAACCCACACACCCACATACCACATACCCTCTACACATACAAATGTATATGTATACGTGTGTGTATATACACATATGTAACGTTTGTACCCGTATGAATGTGTGTTCGAGTTCTGGAATTGCCCACATCAAAGCGGCATATAAGTATATTGACGCTCATCAATCAAATTGATTTATGCCAACAAATCATTCATGAGCAATTTCCCAAAGTGATTATCTCTCGACGAGCGACTGCGAGGCTGACATTGCCTTGGCCATGGCCAAAAACCAGAGAGCTGTGAGATGGCAAACGCAAAAGGCATGTTAACTGACAGACAGCAGGACAGTTGGCCAGAGCAGGACATGCAGACAGTTAGCAGACAGAGACAGAAATTGAGACAGAGACAGAGACACAGACAGAATCAGAGACAGAAACAGAGTCAGAGTCAGAGCCAGAGCCAGAGACTGACTGATTGACGCTTGACTGTCTTCATCACAAGCAATTTGGCCAGCAAACATAGCAGAGAGCAGCAATGCTGAGATTGCGTGTCCCTGTTCCAATAACTGTGCATGAGCTCTCTGCACAACTTCACAGGCAGTTCATAAAACCAAACCAGCAGCGGTAACTGCTCAGGGGGCCAGACACGCCCACACACACGCCCAAACACACACACACACATACACATAGAGTAAGCATTAGTCACTGAACCGTACATCGACTGTTCAAATAGCAACGTGAGCAACGTTTGTCGCACTGTCTGACATCAAGAGCAGGAACAGGAGATCAGCTTGTGTCATATTAGCAGTTGCTTATGGCCTACAATCAAATAAATTTTCACGGCAAACGGTCAAAGGCCGAGAGGAAGAGAGAGAGGAAGAGAGAGAAGAATCCTCAGCAATGCGCCGCGACCTCTTAGCCCCAATTTGAAAGCATTTTTCACACATGCAAAGGGCAGTAGTCAGGAGCATCTCTAGGACCAGCACCAAACGACAGTCAACGTGCTTAAGTCTTTTGATTGATTTGCTGATAAATTGACGAGGCGGCAATTGAAGCGCCAAACAGATTGCTGGCACTTGGATGGATGTGCTTACCAACAAAAAAAAATAGAAGAGAGATGCCTAATTGCTACATGGGCGTGGCTCAGCCTCTGTCAATGATGAGGTAATCATCAAAGCAAAAAAAAAACATACTGCACTATTAATAAAACACAACCAAAGGAAGCAATTCCAAATGTACCCAAAAGTTTTCTAAAAATAATTATAAATATCGCCATCAAATGAAAAAAATATTTATAAAGACTACAGTGAAGCAAGCTCGACTTTGCGAGATCCTGTACTAATGGAAATGAGCAAATTCTGGCGAATAAAACCAAATAAATGAAGGAAGTCTTAATGTGCCTAAAGATAATTAAAAATGTGGCGATCACATGAAAAAGAATTAAATCTTGAAATAACGCATAAGCGGAAGTGACAGAGAGGAAGAGAAAGAAAGTCTAACGAGTATGCTCGATATGTCTGATGTTAAGTAATGATTAATGTTCGCAATTATCTGGCTCCAAGTGTCAAAAATATTTAAATCAAGAGCAGCGCAAGGCAAATACCCGGCAAGGCAGCCGAAAACAAGGAAAGCAACAGCAGACAACTGACAACTGACAACAGACAACAGAGCAGACAACAGACAACAGACCAACAGACAGACAAGGAGAGGGTACGAGTATGAGAAAGAAACAAGACAAGACAACACAATTCGCGCAAATTGAGCATGATGAAGAGCACAAGCTATTGTTGTAATTTTTGTTGTTGTTATTGTTGTTGCTGCTGCTGTTGTTGTTGTTGTTGTTGTCACTTCCATTGCTGCTGCTTTTTGTCAGTAGTCAGCAGTGTCAATGCCAAAGATGCCTTTCGTTATAACCGATTCGCCCGACGCGTCGACACTGAAACTTAAAGCGACGCGGCGATAAAATGAAGCAAAATGTAAAATTGAATGGGAGCAATGACAGCGGCAACGTGTCAAAAACATATCATTCATTATTATTATCTATTATAAGCACACCGACTTGAGCAAACACCCACCCAACCACCCAACACCTTATGCTTTCAGTCAGCCTGGGCCTGTCAGCAGTTGCATTACGTGTATGTGAGGCCATCATTTATCATTGCAAGTTAAGTGAACTCAGTTGACTCCATTGCATATGTATGTTCTGTTCTATAAGTAAATACCACACATATGTACACACACCCACAATTATGCATACACACGTATCACATATGGTAAATATATATATTAAGAGTTTAAATTTAACTCGAATCGGCTAGCTTTAAGTCTTTAGTCTTTAGAGAAGAAAATTGTTATATAATAACAAAGTGGGCTTGAAAGCAAGCACTCGTATTTAGCGATGCCAAACACTACAACACCACCAGCAGCAACAACCACAACAACAACAGCACAATTATGATATGAAGGAAGAAGCAAAAAAACCCTCTGAAACTCGCTTTGTATGCGGCACACACGTCGTATGTGTAACAATGGACTAAAAGTTGCGTGAAACGTTTTAACAAAGATTAATGCCTGCGACGACTGATGATTTTTTGAAGATTAATTATGCGATGATGAGGCGCAAGAACACAAGACAATGACAGAACCAGCAACCAGGCAACCCGACAGCAGCCGCCTGTGGAGTCGTGCGCAAGAGCAAATTGCGGAAGTTGTTGGCATCGTTAAAGGATTACAAAATTTGTAAGCGAGCTTCTGCTAAGCGAGTGCCTGAGAGATTGTGTTTCCATATGGACATGAAAGAATAAACACAAATATACAGACATAACATACGAATATATGTATATGTAGTCGCTTTACATATATGTATCAAGGCAAACATAATCAATTCAATATATTAAAGCAAAAAATTACACTCTTTGAGTTGAGTTTAATATCAATAGTTTACAGTGTGCGTCATGTTTGCGGTGTTTTAATTGTTGCTGCTATAACTCTTCATATTAAACGAAATGGCAATTTATCTATGAATGGCAGGCCAGGCATGGCGTATGCTTAATATTGCATAAACCAGTTACCCACTGCCATGTGGCTAGGTTGCCTCTCTCCTTCTCTCTCTCTCTCTCTCTCTCTCAGGTGACCCTCTCTTCATGTGCATTGTTTATGGCCTCCAAAAGAAGCCAATGCTTTAACTGTTCACGGATTGGCTTGGGTCTCGTCTGTTGGTCTGTGCTCTTGTTTAATTTATCAGCGAACAAAACTGTTGCACATGCCGTCGTTCTACTGACCGTCATATGGAAATGTGAATTGTGCGACACCATCTGGAAACAGACTGGACATGGAAACGGCAAAGAGGATACTCTGCAAACTGGGGACCTGAACTGTTTGGGGCAGCTGTGATTGTGTGCACGTTTTAATGCATTAATGTTGCCTGAATTTTATAGCCAAAGACGAGGCGTGAGAGTGTGTAAAGGAAGGGGATGCAAACCAAAATGAAATGCAGTCAGTGTGTTCTGTCCATTTTTAGCAAAAAAGCTTTTAACAATTAAAATTAAAAAGTTCAGCATTTATGCAACATGAAAACACAAGTAAAAAACTGTAAACTGTGGCAAATGCCAAGCGTACCATAATCAAATTCTATGTATGTATGTGCGTGCATAAAAGTTGCACCGCACAAAAGGAGGGAGAGAGGGGAGTAGGAGAGAGACAGGGATGGCAGATAGAATCCCTAGCTGTCTGTCTGTCTGTCCGACTGTCTGACTGTAGCATTGTGTGCGCTCATTTGCGGTCATAAAGCATAAAACGCATAAAGTAGCGTTACAATTTTATGGAGCACCAACGTTATATTCGGGCCTAGCCAAAGAGTCTGCCACTAAAGAAGTGACTTTTGTAATGCTCAAACGTGAGATACCCTACAATCCGTTAATCATAAATTTCAGCAAGCTTCAACTATCTCTAGAGATTTCATTTTTTAGTTAGAAACTTCAATTATTCGAGATCACAAAATCTGTAGCACTAAATATATTTGGAATTTTCAGAACTTATTTATAATTTTTCTATTAATTGAGCTCGAGATCTTAACAATTGTTAAGACGTTGGAGAATTTCAGAACATGCCTGTACATATTTATAAAATTAAAAAATGGTATTCATTTAACATAAATTATTTTATTTAATTCAATGAATTGCAAGTCTGACCAATTATCTGAAAATAGTTTTTAATAATTAAAAGCATTGATTGCTTCATTTCAAGAGCATCAACAATTGTTTTGGCATTGGTTGTCGGCTAAAACAAAATTTGTAGAACATATGTTACCTAAATAATAGATTTGATTAGTTCCGTTTCTAATTTCAGAGATTTGAATTTTCTGACTGAAATGAATTCGGTTTTAATCTGGTCTATAACATAAATACCTTGTTTGGACATCGGTTGAGCAATTGCCAAAGCGGTAACTACAAGCACCACCAACTCAGTCCGGCTAAAAGCTGATGATGATGACTACTACAACTGTCTCTGGACAAACTGATGTTGCTCTCTGCTCTGTTCCGTCTGTGCAGGGTTTTGTTCGCCAGACCATCAAGCGACAATGTAAATTTTTGTGTTGAGCTTTTTAATTGTGAATGCCCGGCAGTAGGGAATAGTAGCAGTGGGTGAAAGTCGAGTGCACCCGCTCGCTCATACGCGAAATGAACGCAGACCGCAACAAAATTACATCAGCAGCTGGAAGAAGGTGGACGGTGGAAGGTAGACGGTGGAAAGGGAACGCATAAAAAATGAAACCCAATACGAGAAGTGAAGAGGACACAAAAAGCGGCAGCAAAACGCAAAAAGTGTAAAGTAGTTGGCAAATAAATTGCATGACAGTGGCAAGCGAAGTCGCCAAGGATCCCGTTGATGTTGTTGCTGCTGTTGTTGTTGTTGTTGGGGGTAGGGGGCAAGCGGCAAACGCTGTTAATGCAAATGCAGCACAAACGCTGCTCGTTGGCCAAAAGTGCAAAATTGTGCATTTTAATTAAGGTGACCGTTCCACGCCACGCACAAGTGCCGCCCAACTTCTATTTAAGGTTTGGGTTTGAGTTTGCGTTTGAGTTTTCCTTTGCATTTGCATTTGCATTTAGTTGCCTCACATCCCTCGTAATTTACAGCTCTTTTAATTAGCCGCATGCCAAGTTCTTTTTTTATGAATATTTACGCGTTCTCTTTAAGTGGCATATTGTTTAAATAAAAAGCAAGAAAGCAAAATGCTTCGGGCACGCACCCTATATACTCACTTAGAGACACGGACACGGACACAGATACAGATATTTACAGACACAAATGTGTGTGAGCACAAAGAAGGATATAACAATTGCAAATGGAAATGTGCTAAAGTGCCAAGTGAAAAACGACTGAGAGAAACAGAGGGGGGAGTAAAAGGATCAGTCTAGCTGAGGGGCATGGACAAACGGAGAGCCAACAGCTACGAGCATCAGCATCAGCAGTCAAAAGTGCAAGTGACTGAAATGCAAATATTGTGTGGGTGTATGTGTGTGTGTGTGAGAGTGTTTGTGGGTGTCCGATTGTTTGTCTCTGCCTGTACGAGTGCAACTGTTCAAATGCAAAGCGAAAGCAATGCGAAAACAAGGAACCAAAAAAAAAAATGGAGAACTGACAGGACAACGGGACTGTCAGCGGAAAAGAGAGCATCACATGCAATAAAATGTTTTACACCCTGTTTATTTTAGTTAAATACTCGAAATTATGTGTTTGCCCAAGTATTTGCCAAGTGTGAGTGCTTGTATGTTTGCATTAGAGTGGTTTGACGGAGCGGCAACAACGTATGTAGAACAAAGCCAGTTGCAACATTAGTAGAGCTTGAATTTGGTTGCACAAACGAATCGAGGCTAAAATGAGTTGATGATGTAACTCTTGACTTTTGATCATTTGCATAAGAGCATTTGTAGATAACGTCAATCACTACACATACAAATGTGATTATAAAAATAGAATAAGTTATAAGTTATAATTTATAACAAAGATAGTTAAGAGTTGTCAAGAGGGAGTTCGCTTTAATTCTTATTATCGCAGTGCTATGCTCATCAAGTATACGTATTTGATGGTATGGAGCTAGTGCATTAGATTTATAAGATTAAAAATAAACAAAATTATCAAGTATACGTATTCGACAGGCTGATTAATGCACTAAGCTATAAGTATGTAGTACATACTATGTAAATATATGTTTGTTGCTTGAATTCATAAAAGTAATGATAAATAAAATAAAGAAAACATTTTTCTTTCTTTCAACCGTTACTAAATACATTGACACAACTTTACTTAAACTATCTTAGCGCAAATTTCTCTCTCTTAATTTTTTGTGCAAAAGCCAACGCACTTTACCTTTGTCTAGGACCCTCCAGGCAAGAAGAACATTTCTATGTTTTGGACATGTGCAAAAAGGGGCATTGAATGTCTTCTGTAAACGCGTTGCTCAAAAGCCTTTATCAGGGGTCGTCAAAGGCACACATTAAAGCCAAACTCGTTTCTTTTTGGCCGGGTACAGCATCTGGCCTGACTGGGTCCAACCCATTTGTTAAATGTAGCGTAATGGTTCGTTTCGAATTGCGTTTAGTTACTTGTAAGTTTCGTAGTTTTTGACTTTCAGCCGACATTTGCACTAATGAGTGCACACGCCCAGTGAATAAATAAGTATGTACTATTTAAATACACTTCTCCAACAAAAACTTAATCATTTTAACCTAAAAAATAGCGAGAAAAAAACGAAAACGAAAAGTTTTTCGCTTGCTGAAGGACGTGGCAACACGTTAAAATTTATTTCAAAAGCAAAATGCAAAACTAAACACAATTTCAATGCGTCGTCTACAAATGTATTGGTGAATTTGTATGTGTTGTGTATGTTTGTAAGTACATATAAGGAAATAAAAGAAATTCGCACGCAACTGTCAATGGTTGCGTACTTATTTGCAAGCCCCAAACAGCATGTGGACCAATCCCCTCCCCACCCCGCCCCGCATCATTCATAGACATACGCCCACAATGCCATCCCCAATCCAAAGTGCTTCCCTAGCGACAACGTCTGCTTGACTGTTGGGTCTTGGGTAATATTTTATGCAAATTGCAAGTTAAGTGTGAAAATAGTAGTGATTGGTTTAATTCAGCAATGCCAGCCAAATGCAGAGGGAGAGAGCTGCTGAGAGGGGGAGAGGGGGAGAGGTGGGGAGGAAAAAAAGGAAACTGGAAAACTGCAGAGACAGCAGAAAATCAGCAGAGCTGGGAATTCGGAATACTATGGTAAAATGACAATTTCCAAACGAAGCATCGAAGCGGCAGCAAAGAAAAACAGACAGCCAAATTCAACTGAAATTAGACGAAATATAAATACCCTACAAAGTTGAAATACGCTTCTAATGCAAGTATCTACAATAATAATGGTGCACTTTATGATTGACCAAATAATATACAATATAATTTAGGTTTAGGCAATTAAAATCCAGTTTTATGTATCACGTCTATTGAACCGAAGCTTAAAATTGACTAAATAGGATGTGTAGCTGACATTAGAAAAATTCAGAACAGGAAGTGATAATCAACTACAGCTTATTACAATGTTAAGAGGATGTGGCAAGGGCATCAGAAGCCAACCGTACAAAAGTAATGCAGATTTTCATTGTCATGTAGCAAAGTCAGCGGACAAGATGGAGGGAAGTAAAAGTAAAATGTAGAGGGTAAGAGAAAAGGAATTGACTCAGAGAAAGCAATGTTAAAGCCAGTTCTATGAATGTTCAGAGCTGTCGTCGCTTAGTTTTTTCCTTTTTTTTTCTTTCCGTTTTTTAAAACTGTAGCCTTTTTTACATTCAGAATAGTGCGCTTAACCATTTAGCTGATGTAACATCCCAGGCGGATAACCAACCACTCAGTCTTCACTATAGACCGCCTAGCCACGCCCAGTTGCCCATCCATCCAGCATGTTGAGCTCAGTATGGCGGAATGTCCTTGTCAGCATTTTGCGCAGTAAAATTTTTGGTAAAATCTATTTTTCATCTTGGATTATGTGAATACATGAATAGAAAGAGGGAACATTTTATTGTCACAGTTGATGCTCTTTTGTTGCTGTTGCTGTTGTTCTTCTTGTTGTTATGGTTGTTGTTTTTACACTTTCGGACTGTTTAGCAAGAGAAACTAAAATGACATTTCCCTATGACATTTATCAAATATCCACACAATTTGCCATCACAATTGACGTTATCATGCAGCTCCTTTGACCTCAGATCAAGCGTATTGCATTGGAAAAATTGTGGAATTTAAATTCCAAGAAATGACAACACATTCATTTGTAGCACTTTACTTTTGGAAATGTTTGTGAGCTTCATTAGATGCGGATGCCACAAATGGTAAAGAACACCTTTGTGTATGCCATGTAACCTCCAATGAATGCAATGAAGTATGCCGTGTAGCTGGACTTGTTTGAATGCTCACATATGTCTCTACATATATTTCTGAGTGTGTGTCTCTGTGTGTAAATCTGTGTGTATGCACCTGCAATCGTAATTTCAATAAAAATTGTTACGTGCACGTTGAAATTTTAATTGAAAGCACCAACCACACGCAGATTGCGACCTCGACGTGTGGCAGCTGTGACCCTCATCACAGGTGAAATTGGAACAAAGCAGCGCCAAGGACAACATGCAATGCATTTCGAATTTCCTGCAACTAAGAGGATTAAATTTTTACCAGATAGATGGTATAAGAGACGAGGACATGTTCGTTAATCAAATGAACAGCGCATAACTTGGCTTCTAAATTACATAAAGTAGACAAAATTTGTAGATCAGACATCTATATAATATAGAATTCCTGTGACAAATACAAGTGGCAGCTGCAACAAGGGGTAAAGTAGCAAACACTGACCGCAAACCAAGTCGTTAAAGTAAAGAATCCTTTCAGCTTAAAGAAACTTTGTTGCAGGCTGCACGTTTCTCAGACTTCTATCAATTGCAAGTTTTCATGTAAAGCGCTAAACTTTATGCTAAACTTTTCGAATTCTATATATATTTCTATGTATACGAGTATAGTAAATATGTATACGTACTTATATATTCATCTTAATTCCCCCAAAGTATGCATGCAAATGTTGCCGACAGACAGAAGCCAACTATCGAACAACATTTCGATCGGTTTCTGATGTCGTTAAATTTTATATGTGTGAGCATTCCCCCATAGACTGATACCAGC
The DNA here is from genome assembly GCA_035044365.1 of Drosophila neotestacea. NCBI lineage: Eukaryota > Metazoa > Arthropoda > Insecta > Diptera > Drosophilidae > Drosophila > Drosophila neotestacea. The sequence continues at coordinate 1,433,090 of JAWNMD010000757.1, forward strand.
TATCTGCTATCTGCATAGGAAACAAGCTAAGCACAACGCAATATGAATGAGCTTGGTAGCGAACAAGGTAAACAAGGGTATCGTTTACAGGGCAAGATGCTGCTTAATATCACTCCATAGCCATTTAATCTATTTATCAAGCACTCCATTGAAGCACTCAGCAAACCGAGGACATTCATTGTTGTACCCAATTGAGCTGCTCTCAAGTGTTAGCCTCCATACACATAATGCAACTGCCTGGCCAAATATTTGCCAATTGGCCAATCACTGGATGACCCACGTGCTACTACACACCAAGCACTACACCTGTTTGAGCTTAAGCTAAAAGCTGAGTATATAGAATCAATATACTCGTCGTATACTATGGCAATCTTTATAATTGATTGCTTAATAAACAAGCAGGCTAAGCCATAAAACTTGGCCAATATGCAAAAACTTTACGCAGCGCAGCAAATTATGCAAATGCACTTGACTAGGTTTCTCTGTCTGTCTGTCTGTCTGGCTGACTGGCTGACTGGACACGGCATCTTCGTCTCTCTTGTCTGGCTCGTCCTGTGCCTAATGGCGCAACACGGCCTGCTCAATGGGCCGAGCACATAATTTTCACCCAACATTGCAGTAGCAAAGAGGCAACAGCTCATCAAAGTTGGTTCGAACACAAGTGGAAACTTTTGTGGCACAAGCCACGAACATTGCAGCAACTGGCAGCCTGCGGTGCACAATGCTGAGCCTTGTTTTAGTTCCGCCTGCCACTGACAAGCATTTTGGCAACGACTACACAGTATCCTGGACCATCGCTTTATAAAATCAACTCACCAAAAGTCGACACACAAAAGAAACTGCCAACAAGAGTTCGAGAGCCAAAGAAAAATCAAAAGAGCGAGTGTGTTAAATGAGTTGCCCGAATAGCAAAAAGCAAAGTTTCAACCTCTAACCTCTTTTGTGGCATCACGTTGAGGTGCTGCAAATACGTGTCGCGACCAAAAGTGAAGAATTTTTTTGTGCTTTCCTTCTCAATTCTCCCCAAAACCAATTTGGCCTACACAACGTTTTGGATTACTTCCTTGTCTCTGTCTCTCCTTCTCAGTTTGAGTATGAGTTTCTGTTTTCGAGGGGTTGGCACAAACGGCAGCTCATAAATTTTAAAAATTTGAAAACAACCACAAACATTTTTTAGCGCACTGACCGAAATTATTTTAAATCACCTGCTGCCCAGCATTTATCATTAGAGCAGAAAGCTCCTTCGTCTCGTCAGCAAGTCATGGAACTGGGGACAAGAGGGAACTGGGGACTGGGGACAAGGCTCCCTAACGAGCAGAGAATTTCGCTCCCTGGATGACTACAGCTATGAGCTTAAGATTTGCGAAGAGTACTTTATTTTATCCTGGACAGTGCCACGCCCCCAGACCACAAACCGGGCATGCTTATAATGCTATTGTTGTTGTTGTTACTGATGTTATTTTAGCCATCTTCGCGCTTGGTAGTTGAAGGAAAAACTGTTTTGTTATCACAGTGATAAATGGAAAATTATTTTGAATCGAGCAACTACTTAAAAGAATTCCCAAAGGTTGTAATAAATTTGTGCACACACAAGGACACCCCAAACTCTCTCACACACACACACACACCCACACACATAGAGCCAGCGACGTACGACACACAAAAATATAACACTCGTTCGTAGAAGGACATGAACACATAATGCCAGCAAAGCTCTGCGGTTTGCTTCGTAATGTCCTGCAAGATAAAAAGGTGATTGACGAACCAAAACCAAAAGTCATGGCCAAAGCTTTTCTTAGCAAATGCATTTGTCGTTGCGCTGTCAAGACTGTACTATACATATATATATATATATGTGTGTGTGTGTGTGTGTGTGTGTATCTGTAGTGGAATCTTGAATTAAGTTTAGAGCACATTTTAAATGCACTTTTCAAGCAGACACTTCTGAAAAAAAATTAAATTTAAATGTATTTTTCTTTTGTACTTCTCTTCACACTTACAAAAAGACTTGGCAACAAGGAGAAGCGCCAAAATCGTTCGCATTTTGCACAGATAACAACGGCATAAGCAGCAGGAACATCTATTTTGATTTCATTAAGTAAAAAAATAGCCTCTCAGGTAAAGTTCAGGTGAAAGCAGCGTTGCCATCGCAACAAGCGCTACTTTACAGACAAGAGGCAATGCCAGGCAATGGTGGCATCAAATACTTTAAGCCAACCACAAAAGGAAACTGTTTTTGTTCTCTTACCTACCGTTCCTTTTCGTTTCTCAATTAGTTAAGCTTAATTTAAATTTGCTTCGAGTGCTTGTTAAACATTAACGGCAAATTCTCTAGTAAACGCACGTTTAAAGAACTTGAACGGGAATTTCGCAGAAGTGTTTTTATAAATTAGCAACAGTAAAAAGACTTGTAAGAACATAATGTTCTTAAGGCGTACGTGGCGAATACGTGTTGTGCAGTGGTTACATGGCGAATGCGTAATGTTGGCCATAAGCTCAAATCAATTTATTTTAGTCTTGGCTTTGTTATCGATTTAGACTTCTATGTAGTGTAACTTATATCTAATTAAGATACGAGAAAACTCTCTCCATCTCTCTCTTTTCCTCTCAGTGATGTGCCGCAGATTCATTTCACTTGAAGGTCATTTTAAAGAGCACGTTTCTCACGAATAACCCTATCAATTGCAACAAAGTTGAATAGGTTGCATTTAAGCAGAGTATAGCGCAGATTTGGGCAACAGTGTCGCCAATTTAATGCTGCTGACTTGGCAAATAGCCGTAAAACTGGTTAAGATGCCAGAGAAGGTGCCTTGTTAACACTGGAACATAAACCCATTAATGCATATGTACACTCGTGTCAGTATAAGTATACAAGTATGTATTTGGCTTATGTCCAGATTCGCATAGTCACCCATCGCACCCAACATTCGGATGAAGGAAATATGGAAACATGTAATTCAACTTATCAACGTACCCAGCGCAAAACTTTTCTCATCTACTTAACGCAGATAAGCGGCTGCCTTTTTTTGCTTTTGGCTGGGTTTACTGACTTCTAATTTGTTGATGCCGTCGCACATTCACCACATTCACACACACACACACACACACACACACACACATCCACATCCACAGAGAGACACTGGCGAAGTGTTGATGGCGTCAACTTAATTTTCAGCAAGCACTCTACTATGCCCGACTGGGCAAAAACTCCAAAAGAGGCGCAACTAGGCAAAGTGGGTGGATTGTTGGTGGTGCTTGGGTTTTTCTGACTTCTCTTGTGTGAAATAAAATTAACTAAATACGCTCATGAGTAACATTCATAATAAACATTAAGCAAGCAAGGCGCACAAAAAAAAACTCAAATAAATATAAAAAATAATATTTGCCAGACTCCTTTTTGCGATTATGCCGCCCCACAGCACGTTGTGGCCATCGTTGGAGCAGTAGCAAATAAAGAATTCGCGCGGGAAGCGCTGGCAACGAAATTATGGCATAAGTTACTTAGAAGCAAGTTGCCCTTGTTTTTCCTACCTCCACCCCCCTGTTGGTCTCCTTGGTCCCCTTGGCTGCATCTCAACTTGGCTACACTTTACTTTTATGTGGCGCTCGCGCGGAATGTACTTGCAGGCGAAATAAAGATACAGAGATACACACAGAGTACCCAGATACAAGCACATTTGTAGCGATAAGCGTCATAAAGTTATCGTAAGTAAGCGCCAAAACAGAAGAAACCAAAAAAAAAGAAAATAAGAAAATAATAACAAGAAAAAGAAAGAGAAATAGAGAGAGCATAAGAAGCCAAGTTATAAGGTAAAGCCAGCTAGAGCTGAAACGCAGAAAACTATGACATGGAAGCTACCGCTTTGGGGCTAGTTGTTTGCCTCAGATCTACCAGGGGATTGGACAAGCCACAGATTGTCAGATGGAAGGGCGGCAAATGTTGCACAACATCAAGTCAATTACGCAATGCCAACAAAGTTTCGCGTTTCCTCTCAACACTTTTTCCAAGTCAGTTTAATCAAAGTTACGCACTGCAACTCGTCAGATACATATCTGATTTCGTATCTATATTAGCTTAATTTAATTTAAATACGAGTACAATTCATTTGCTGGTTACTAGCCTGTTCGCTTAATTGGCTTAACGGTTCATCTCACCAATTTAATTACCTGTTATTAATCACCACAACAATATGAGAGCATTTCATTCACATTGCAGCTGCATATCTGAAAAACCAAAAGCTTTTTTAAAATATTTCGCATTGCCGACTCGCCGGAATCAAAAAACCTGAAGCTGCTGAAATTAACAAACAAATATTACAAACAATGCGAGTAATCGTTATATTGGAAAACTGAGAAATGCGAACAATTTAATTCACTGGTGGAAGGATCAAGCCACGTGTGGCATGTGCACCACGTTAACTGACCAATCAACCGTTGGATATTAATAATACCATAAACACGATGACACGATGGTGGGTGCAGATTGTACAGCAGGTAAGTGACAAGTGGACAAACATAAGTGACAGTAAAATGTTGCATCTTGGTTTCAACAAAAGAGGTCACTGGAGCTTATTTAATTCCGCAAAAATACTTGCCAATACGGCAAAGTCCAGTCGACAATAAGAATAATGCTTAAAGTTGATTACGCTAATGGATAAAGAGTACCTTATTAAAGTACAAGTACAAGCCAAAGAGGAAGATATCTTTGGCATATTGACTGCACAACATCAGTTTAATTGTCATGTATGTTTTCTTGACTCATTACATTACAAAGTCATTACATTGGGAATCAAGTCGATTCAATCGACATTAAATGCCAAATAAAATTTGACTTTAAAGGGAAACCTGCTGAAATTCAAATTAAGTTAAATATATAAAAAGAATTTATATATGAAACTATTGTTAAAAATTCTTCAAATATTTATACTTGATATATTCACAAGCTAGAGCATTGGCGTAAGTTAACTTCAAATGCCAAGTTAACTTCAATGGAAAATGCATTGCATTTCCGCCGGTAAACAGGAATTTGACAAGCATTTGCAAACGACGAGTTGAGTCGATTTGAAAGATATTGAATTGATTTGAAGAAAATAACCAAACAGAATCACTGTCATGTAAATTTGTAGTCAATTTACTAAAAAGTCGAGCATTTTCCAGAACTCAGATTGGGGTGAGGAAACTGTCACATTAGCATCAGTTGCTGGAAAAACTTTTCACACCAGACAATTAAATAGTTGTTGGTGCCTGTGTGATAAAAACTTGGCAAATGAAATGTCAAAAATTAAAAGCATTAAACTATTCGAACAACTATGTGGGCCGACATGTTCGGACAAAGCTTAACAAATACGAAAGAAAACCTCTTCATTGGTCAAACAGCAAAACGGGCAAAAGGCAGGCAAATCTCCTGAGGGCAGGCAAACAAACCCAAAAGCGAAGCGAAACGAAACGAAACGAAAGGAACCTAACGGACCGGAGTCCAAACAACAAATGGCGGTTAGGAGTCGTCGCCTGGAAAGGTTGCTTAAGTGCCAGGACAATGTTGTCGTCCTTGTCAACATCCTTTTGCGATGCATGCAAGTGACGTGCTTGGCCAGTTGTGTGTATTTGTGTGTGTGTGTGTGTGTGTGTGTGAGTATATCTGTGTGTGCTTCGACCTCGCAACTAACAAAAAGCGTACCAAAAATTTGCAACTTTAGTTTTTGACATCCGCTCCATTTAGTCAATGGACTGAGCGACGACCTGGCAACAATCAGGCGCATGTCCTGCTTCTATTTTTTTTTTACTCATTTTCTTATTGTTTGTTGTTGTTGTTGTTGTTGTTGTTGATTGTGCCACTGTTGTAGGCAGCGATGTTGTTGTTGCTGCTGTTGTCGTGAATTTTAAAGCACTTTCAACAAAAGTTGATTTCTCTTTTGACCCATTATGAAATTGCTCTGGCAATTTTTGCATAAACAAAATACGAAACAAACATAAAAGGCTGACCTTTCCACACACAAACACATACAGACACAAACTCAAACACACATACCAACACATGCATGTACAAATGGACTGATTTTGGCATGTCCAGTGATTCAGTCAGTCATCCAGTAAGACTAGTTTCATTCTGGACTTGTTTTTTTCTCCTTGCCTGTTTACATAGGATCAAGGAGAGGCAGCACACGTATCCCTGGGCACTTTTATTGAGCCCTTTAAGTTTTTAGTAAATAATACAAAAGTGAAACGAAGGGAACGAAACACAAATGGCCAATGTACGATTGGAGCTGTAAATGGTGTCCGATGCGTAACATTTGAATGATCAATGGTCAAGGGATTGCTCAAAGTTATACATATTTTAGAAATTTGATTTCCATTACAATCCCACTGAGAGGTCTGTTAGCCTACTCTCAAGTTAACAATTATCAAAGAGTTTGCAATGCAAATCATGCATGAAACTGTAGATAGTTAAATGGCTCAAAGAGTTAGGAAAGTCAGGCTAAACATTTAAAGTTGTTTAGTAAAAGCAAATCCAAATTTTTAACCCAACAAATTAATCAATCAAATTTGTGCAATCTCAACTTTTAGTTTGGTAACTAATGTATTTCAACAAAAAATGCCGCAAGTGGCAACAACAATCCCAAAATAAATTTGGTTTAATATGCTAAAAGGAAAATTGCATTTAATTCGCAAAAAGAAAGAAATGAAAATGGATGGAAAAACCGATGACAACCAAGACTGCAATAAGTAGCGTCAGGTAAATCTAATGGATGAGTAATCCTAAACCGATAGAAAAACTAGAGTCTAGTTTCTAAAACCAAAGACACTATAGTGTGTATTGTGTGTCTTGTCTGTCTGTGGTTATGTGTGTGTGTGTGTGTTGTAAGCACGTTTTATTGTTGTTAAGTAAAAGGCAAAAAAGAGAGAAAGCCACTTCAAAAAACCTGCCTAAAAGCATTTCTAGCTACGACATATGCATATGCAAAGCCGAGTTGGGCCGGGCAGGATTTTTGAACCGGCGAACCCACAAAAGCAAAAGCGGAGCACAAATATTGACCAAAATGTCTGAATGTTGTCAGAAATGGTCAACAACAATGTCATCACAGGGCCTGACAACGTCGGCCAGGTGGTTTCTGATTTCTGCTCCAGTTATTCATACACACTCGATAGATGAAACCGTGAAGCATTAATCCATATGCCAGGGGCAATTTTAAGTACTCAAAAGCGATGACTATGGAAGGTATGCCAATGTTCAAAGTTCAATGGATTGTGGTGGATTGTGTGCTTGATTTGCAATTCTCGCTTAAAGTTGCACTTAGCTATATTAATTTGCTATGCGATACATAGAAACCGCATGCAACGTGCCTCGTATTGTTGTATTGTCAAACGGCTGGCAACGATGGCGGCATCAAAACAATACCGGAAACCGGAAACTGCCAGCGGAAATGTACTTTGTCTTTTTGGCGGCAAAGCGACGACGCTGTTTCAAAATACTTGAAGGAAAGTATGTCGAGCTGCACTAACAACGAAGACTGGCAACAGCCTCGGGGTTGTCTTTGGCGCGGGGAAGTTCCCATTTTTGGACAGACGCCAAGTCAAAGACTTGCCTCACATCCTCACCCTCTCTCTCGCTCTCACTCTCTCTCTCTCTGTCTTGGTGCTGCATTTATGCCTCTTAACAAGAATATTTGTCATTTACTGTTAGCATTTTGGCTAAATGCGAAATTAAATGAAGTGGATTTACATATTTCGTTGCCTGCCTCCACTTTTAAGTACACAGATTCTCTCTTTCACTCTCGGTATGTGAGTCTTGGCATGTGTAGGATAAGACTTTCAGAATAACTCTGAGTGTATGTGTGTGTGTGTGTGCGTGTGTGTGTATTTGCAGCTGCTGCGGAAAATAACTTTTTAATGAGATAAACTCGTTGATTTCTAGATTCTGTGCGCTGCGGTTGCCTTTGGTGGCCATGGGCGCCGCGCCCAACATCGCATTCCCTACGGATTACACAAAGTTGCAAAATTTTCTGTGACAAATTTATTTGTGTGCCGCATTATATTGCAAGCTATGTGTGTGTGTGTGTGTAGGAAAACTTAATGAGCTAGCAGACTGTTAAAGTAGCTCAACAGCTGTTGTCGCCATTGCAGCTGCCTCCACGCCCCAAAAAGACGCCAGCAAATTAAATTCAAATATATTTCTCAGTGTGCGCAACGGCCGCCATTATAATTTGTCGCAAAGTTTTGCCATTTTGTCAGTTCTCCGTGTACAATTCTAGAAATGCTCGAGCAAGAAATGTGTTTGGCAAATGTTTAGTCGTATTTAAAAATATATGAATGTGGTCGAGTGTGCGAGACTGTGTTTAAGAGGGTGGAGTTAAGAGAAGAATTTGTGGTCTGTGGATATTCAGAACTATTCTATATTATTGGCAGTTGAAAAGGGAGTACGAAATAGCTACCTCATTAAGTTTGCGTATTTATTTCGATCAACTTCATCAAAGTTATGTCCACTTAATTTGGATATCTATTTACATATTCAGGCTGCAGCCGTGACCAAGAATGAAACGATGCCATCCGTCGCATCGCATTATAAACTTTGATAACAAAATTTACTTGGCAACATTTTGACCCCCCCCCCCCCTCACCATCCCCAAAAACCCCTCTCATCTTTCGTTTTTCCTTTTTACATTTCTTTGGCCCCCTATCGCATTATGCGTTATACTTTTAATAAGTTGTGACGCGTTGACGACAAAAAAGTTATCATTTATTAAAATTTTTGTCTTTCCAACGTAATTATAATAGTTTGGTAAAACATCGTGCGCGACAAGCAGCCATTCCCCTTTGCAACATCTTCTCTCAACCCTCAAGAGGCAAGAGTCGTCACTTTGTGGGTCGCCTTTTTGCTGTTGTTGTTGGTGTTGCTGTTGCCGTCGATATTGTTGCCGTTGCCGTTGCCGTTGTTGCTCCTTGGCCGTTTTTGACAAGTTTCGCCTTTAATTTCCCTTTATCATGTTTCAAATTATTAAAAATTTATGCTCTCAACTGAAAGTAATTGAAAATGTTCAATAACTGCTGAGCAGGACAAAGAGTTATGGACATAGCTGCCCTGCTTGGACCCACAGAAGCGTTTTATTTATACCAGACAAAGTTACCAAGTGCCAAGCAAAAGCTATTGCCGATGACGACATCGATGTTGCTGTTGCTGTTGGTGTTGCTGTTTCTGATGCTGATACTCATGATGATGATGATGACGTAAAAGTTGCAATGTACACTTAAAATGAAAGTAAAGTGCAGCATCGTCAACATCGAACAACAGCTGCTGGCTACCTTATTGCAATTTCCGTTTCTTGTTTTCGATAATTATGCTTACAGCTAAAATTTTGTAAATGAGTATTGAACGTGTCTTTGTACTTTTTGCATTGGCAAATTGATAGTATTGAGAGCATTGATGGCTGACAACAAAACAAACAAGCTTAGTCGCTGTCAGTGACATCTTGATCTGTGTCTTGTATGAATTTCAATTAACAGAAAAACTTAAGTAAAAGTCAAATGATGCGACCAGACAGGTGTTGCAAAAAAAAAATAGAAAAGAAGGAAACCCAAAAGCACCTGTCGCCATTTCCCGTGAGCTTAGAACCAATCAAACATGCCACACAAAAAGCAACAGCAACGGACAGCTCAATAACAAAAGTAAACAAATTAAAATAGACAACAAACTGGGCGGCAAACGCAAAAACGACAACCACAAGCCCAAAATGGCAGCAAGAAAAACTTCCAGCCATGAAACGACAAAAGTTCAGCAGGTGTTGCTCCTGGCTCCTGGAGGACAGTTGCCAAGGTGGAAATGTGGAAATGGAGGACGAGGATATTAGGTGGACCTAGCGATTCGCACACAGTTTAGTAAAACGCCGCTAACGTCGACGCGTAAGTCCATAAAATCCGCACTAATCTCACAGGGCGCGTTTCGACAAAACGCCAAACACTTTTTGTCAAATCATCCAAACACCTGATGTCTTCCTTTTCCCCATCTTCATTCTCATCCACATCCAAGGAGTATGTGAGTGGGGGGTGGAAAATGCTTTGTTATTATGCACAGACAGATGGGCCTATGCTCAAGCCATGTCGAGCGGGTTCATAAAAGCGCTTTGTCACCGACCAATTTCCACGCGGAAATAAACGAGGCCGTCGCAGGTCAGCGGAGGGTCGGAGAGACTAACTGTGCAATGCGGCCGTGTGGCCAAAAAACGCGGCTAATAATAGATTTTAGCGCAGTTGTTGAAATGGGTACTTAAAGTGGGGGAAGTCGACAAGGGCCCGCAAGAAGTGAATAAGTCGAAAGAAAAACAATTAAGGAAGATAATAATAATATGAGGAACAGCCAACAAGAGCAGAAAAAAAAAAACTTTCACTTTTTCCCACTTTTCGCATTCGAAACTTTGCATTTAACTTTTGCCTGCACGCTTTCTTATTTTTGTTATCATTCATATTTGATTCTATAAAGGTTTCTTAACATGGTAAACAGAAATGAGAATTTTTGTTAAGTAAAATAATAGTGAACATCAAATATTAAGTTTCCTTACTGTACAACATTCCTTAGTAAAACATTTACGTTTGCACTTTTATGATCCGAAAAACTAATTCAAGTATCATTGGATAAAAACGAATATTTATTAAATTTATTGTGATAAATTCAATATCGAATTTCTATAGCAACAGAATAAATACTCACAAAAGTTGAATGTGCAACAATTGTTTTCCTTATAGCAAATATTTATTTAAAAGTTGAATTAAATATGTTGGTTGTATATTTTCTAAAATCAAGCAAAAAATCAATCGTTTGACTTTCCATTTTGATAATAATCAGAAGTCGCACAAATGCACTTTTATGATCAAAAAAATAGTTCAAGTGTTGCTGATAAAAAAAAATGAATATTTATTACATTTATTTCGAATTTCAATAGCAACAGAATAAATACTAACAATGCATTTCAAATAATCAAAGAAAAAATGTGATGTGAAACAATTGTTTTCATTAAAGCAATTATAATTGAAAAAAAAAATATGTATCAAATATTTTGGTTGAGTATTTCCCAAAAAACAATCAACGAATCAATCGTTTAGCTTCCCATGTACATGATTATCAGAAGCAGCCTTGTCCACTCTACATTAAAGTTTGATATTTTTTACAACTCTCCTCTCAGAACGTTATACGTCGACAGAGGAAAAGTTTTTTTTCACAGAAAAGTACCTTGCAAGTAGAAAATTTAGCTGGCCACAACCAAAACCTACGCACAGACGCCAAGTTCAGGCCGTATTTTGGTTGGGGCTCAATGGAGGGCCTAAAACCATAGCTAATTGCTTAAGCTTTCATTTCCACGTCACTCCCTTAATCGAAATTTAATGTAGATGAACACGTGCCTCAAATTAAAGTTGTTAAAAATTGCATGTCAAGTGGCTGACAGGTGGCATGATTGGAAACTGATTAGCTAATAAGCTGTTTGGTTTTGAGTTGGAGAGAAGAAGTAGGATAAAGGATGTTCAAGCAATTGCACAAATGCGAGTAAATAGAAAAGTTCCTCTTACTGTTGAGTGCAAAAACTTTCACCCGTCGCATTCAGCTTGTCACTATAGTAAAAAGCATTTATTACGCAGAAAGTCTATTCAATTATTCAGGCGCTGCCTTCACGTCGTCTTCCTGCCGACACGCTAAATAATTTACAATTTCCCAGGAAGCGGCAGCGGCAGCGGCTGCAGCAGCATTATATGAAAATGCATGTACTTTTTGTGCCAATTTCAAATGCCAGAGTCCGTCGTCCTGTACCAAGAAGGCAGCCAGCTGACGTGCGTCCGTGTCTGTGTCCGTGTCCGTGTCCTTGTCGGTGTCCGTGTTCGTGTGCGCATCCAAGACACTCGACATTCGAGCCTTTGTTTTGGGCAAATGGCAAAGTTTTATTTCAGTGCTGCACTCAAATGAAAAATAAATATGACAGCAAACGGAGCTGGTTACGCGCACCGAACAAAAGACACTTGCATATTAAATGATCTTAAATAGTGAAGACAATGCCAGGCAAAGTCCTTGTCTCCGATACAATTTCCTTGCAACTTGCAGCTTGCAGCTTGCCACGCTCGGGCGCTTCTTTGCTGCTGCATCAGCACCGCATTAGGTTTATAAATTAGAAATGATGGCTCCCTAAAGCTCCAGTCATAAAAACAGCTCAACTAAGGGTTCAAGAGTACTGGAAAGAAGGGGTGAGAAGAAAGGAGAGGATCTGGTTTAAGTTATGCAAATGCGCTTATGGCGGCGACAAAAGCCGAGCAGAGACAAACGAGGTCTGCCAATGGCAATGATTATGATTCGCTGGCGTTGACTTTGTCGCAACATTCTAATTGCTTTAATTAAGCAATCATAAATTAGTGTCCAGCATTGCATCGAATTCCAATAAGCAGAGGAGAAACGGCTTAACTCCTAAGCTACTTTACCTAGCAATTGTTTAATGTAATTATGCAGTGATTATCTTGACCCTTCGCATAGTCCTTGAGAGTGGGGATGTGGGTGGGTAAGTCAAACCGCAAGTAAATCTTGCGGTCTTTAGATATTTACAAATTAACCAACAAATTACAATCCATACGCCGCACACTGGGGTGAGAGACCCCAAAAACGACGATTAATTCAACCGTCCAAAAATTTGACCATGTTATAATTTTTTATTTTGTATTAGATCAATAAAAGTACAAATCATTAACTTTTGAGTATTCCGTAGAGTATATTTTTTTTTTTAAATTTTTTTTTTAGACAATTTTCCTAATATTTGGTTTTTTTCACAGCAAAAATAGCAATTTCATAATTTTCAACACTGAAATTTTCCCTTTTCTATTATATACCCATGTAGACTATATTCATGAAGAATAATAAGAATCGGTTGACTATATAATATATCTTCCATAGAAAAAACGTACTAAAAATGCATGAACATTTTTTTTCTTTGAAATAAAAAACGGGTCATACATAATTCAAAGTTTTTCTTGTAGCTCGTCACAGTTATTGGGGAAGAAACAGCCACAGCCATAACTATTTTAGACGCATTAACATTACCACATTTCCTCAATTGGTTTTGCGTTGCAAAAGCTAGTTCTGGCAAAGAAATGCTGTCTCTTAAAGATTGTGTTTTTTTTAATTTTGCAGCAACTCCACATTCCTCAAAAGAAAGTTCCTTTCGGCCGCGCTTTGACATTCTTGAATTAAAAGAAATCTTAGAGTTTAACCAATCCGTATAGGTAATTACAAATCGACTGTGTGTCCGACTTGATCTTATCCATCGAGACTTAAACCCACGGATAAAATCATCCATTTCGCGCTCGAATTCCACTACATCATCATCTGATGGCTTAACAAGATTCCTCACATATTCGGATAAAAAAGATAACTTGTCTGTATAATTTGTTTGGCCGCTGTCATTCATTATTTCATATAGTTGAAGGCGAGTGAATTCGTTTGAATTTGCAAGATCTAAAATAGTGTTCGTAAAAATGCAAAGATATAGGTCAGCTAAAATCTTTTGTAACATATGTTGAAACATATATTTACCGGTCACAAACAAACACCCTAGCTAAAGACGAGAAACACAATTATAAGCATACTATTTATTACATGACGTGGATCACAATTAGACGTTCACTCTTAATTAGAGTTCACTAGTACATACACTTTACTTCGCTTTCCATTTCACAATAAAATAAATTTAATAATTAAAGCTGAGCTTAAAGTTGATCTTATACTTTGTCTTGCTAATGACAATTGACAGACAGCTTACAGCTGACCAAAACAGCTGACAAAAACAGCCGACCGAAACAGCCACCACCTAAAAATTAAAAAGCAACTCTGTTTTGTAATTTTCCGCGCAACTTTGAATTTAAATAACTCTCTTGGGGCAGAACGGGGCGCAAAACCCTTTGGAGGGCACTTAGACAGATATGTAACAAATTTAATAAAAAAAGAATGGTTACGTTTGGTTACGTTTGAAGCAACTTTTGCCTATCTAAAGATAAAAATACCTCTAATTTCACAAATACTTTTTATTTAAATTTTTTTCCATATAATTACTAAAAATTTTCGATTCAAAAAAATTTAGGAAAATTGTTAAGGATTCAAATTTGTTGTTTCCATTTTTTAAAAATTCTTTTTTGCTAATTTTTTACGTGAAATTCGTCATCAAAAGTGACAAAAAATATAATTTTTTCGTATTTCAAAAAACGAAAACACAAAGTTTCAACTTTGGCGTCACATTACAGGGTTTCTATTAGACATAGAGCCATAATTTGTTCACTCCATAATGCAGAATTTTATCTTCTTTGACCACATATTAATTTGATTTCGCAACTCCAAAATTTGTATTTTGAATTAATCGTCGTTTTTGGGGTCTCTCACCCCAGTGTGCGCCGTGGGGGCCCATCAACAGGTTCTGGCAGTAAACACAGACGTGATTGTTTATTCATCTTAAGTGATATGACCATTAATTGCCTGATCTAAAATTAACAATTATTTAGCATTATATGCGATATCATTGTAAATTGAGTATATTGGAAAGGATTACCTAATACTTCCAAGAAGAGGGCTAAGCCCTGCAGAAACTGCTTACATAATAGGGAGGAGTGAGTCAAGCTTTGTTGGGATAAGCCAAAGGGCGACGACAAGCATAAAATGGGTAACGATAATAATCACAGCTAAAAGTCATCAACATAATAAACCCAAGTTTTTATTCTCATATGCACTGTCGCCCCTGAGTAGCTCGGACAATAGCAACGACAACGATAACGACAACAACAGCAACAACAGGAACAACAAGAACGACAACGACAACTGGAGAGAGTAAAGGACCAAAAACTATGGCAACATTTAAACATTTATGGCAACATATTTGATCACGTTTTCTCAATCATTGCCCTTACGACCCTAATCAAATTTCACCTGATGGGACGCTGCTGTTGTTGCTGTTGTTGCTGTTGTTGCTGCTGCTGCTGTTGTTGCTGCTGATTCTGATGCTGAAATTTACCAAAAACCATGGACACATTGTGCACTGATTGCTGCTGCCCCAGAGCCATACTTTGGCCAATGGTCCCAGAATTGGGATTGGGATTGGGATGCGTGCGTGCGTGCGTGAGTGGGAATGAAAGGAGCGCAACGAAAGGAAATGTAATGGAAACGGAAAGAATGGAGAGGAAGAGCAGAGAAAAGAGAGAGAGAGAGTGGGACAACCAAAATGTTTTGTTTTGATTACAGCTTGACGTTGGCTGCTTTATTTTATTATGAATCTAATTCCTTATAATTCGTAACATATGTTTCGCCCCAAAACGAAGGCAAAACGGCTGGCAAACAGGTTTTGAATTACAAATCAGGCTGGCATGCCTCCGAAAATTTAAGTTAAGACGTTGCTGATGACGTTTAACGATAATATGTGCGGGCTGCTGCTGTCTTGGCCCAAAAAGGCCCGTCCTGGCCCGGCCAAGAAAGCGCCAGTTGGACCGGCCATTAAGCTAATGCCAAGCGATTTGAGTTTCAAGCTTTGCATTTTACTTGCTGCTCTCAACTTGGTGACACTTTAAAGACCCTGGGCCTGCTGCACAGTCTGTGCCTGTGTGTCAAGCTGTGGTGAGGATAAACCCACAACCAACAACCAACAACTAACAACCTGGCAACCTGCAGGACCAACCCATTCCACCCCTAAAAATACCGCACATATGAATATTTCATTTCAAACACACGTCATTAGAGATGCGGCGTCAGTCAGTGAGATTTCAATATTTTCTAGTGCTCGAACCAACCGCAAAGGCAACAAAGCTATAACTGCATCGTGTGATGATGATGATGATGATGATGGCTGGGAGTCGCGTTCGTGAGTGTGGGCGTGCCACATGCCCTACTATGTGTGTGTGTGTGTGTGTGTTTGCTTCCATGCAATGCACGCAACATGGCAGAGCCTCATTCTGGTATGAAGCATAGGCAATGGGGTTTGGAGAATAGAGAATGGAGAATGGCATGTGCATGTGCATGTAATTTACCAAAAGCCGGGTATCCTCCTGCTCAGTCTCTATCCTCGGCTGCAGCTGCAACACCAGCTCCTGTTACTGTTGCTACATGTGGCAGGCGCTGGCGCTGGCGTTGCTGGCGTTGCTTCTTCAATAAATGCGGCTGCTGACCTATTCTAGCAGTCAACCATAAATCTGCACTGATGATGTACTTCATGGTATTGTGCTTTGGAATTATATCGCATATTTTTGGTTTCTGTTGCACATTCCATTCTAGCGTGCCACACACACACACACACACATTGCACAACTGAAAGCCAGAAGAAGAAGAAGGCCATCAGAGTGAATGTGATTGTGAGTATGTTGTGCAGTGTAGTAGTCTAGTGTAGTGTAGTGTTTGGGGGTATCTGTGAGCACGCTATTTCATCATCATCAAACATCAGCAACGGTAGAAGAGCTACACCAACAACTGGATCAGCTTTGGAAAGTGGTTGGAACTTTCGTTAGCTGATGACATGCAGAGCTTCTGCCTTGTGACCAGATACCAACAGTGGGGCTCTGTCAGTCGTGGCGTGCTTACTTTACAGCGTACGCGAAGGAATTTTACCTTACATGTTGCACCATCACAACAACAACAATAACAACTGCATTGCCCCATACCAATATCCATCTAAAGTACTCCCTCTCTCACTCTCTCTCACTCAGTCTTGATCGCTTTGAATCACCTCGGACAATGCCGCAAATATGAAGTGGAACCTGGATAAACAAATCAGTACAGAATACAGAATACGAAAATCTCATCCTCAGTTTTGGTCCATTTTTAATTACACTCTTGTGCTGGCTGCCATGGAAATTCCCAACCAATTGAGAAGGAACGAAGCCAAAAGCAAAAGCAAAATCAAAACAGATAAATGCAAATATAAGTGTTGTGCATTGTTTAGCAATTAGTGAAAACGAAGCTGAAATACATTAATTCCAAATTGATTGGATTGGGCAACAACAACAACAACAACAAAAGAAGCGGATAACTCAATACTACCTTAATACATTGATTTCAATTGTTTTCAATTCAATTTCACGTATTTTTCGCATCTTAAAGAATGCTTAAAGTAAATGCCAACGATATTTACACACAGTATGTTAGTTGGCCCCGTTAACTGTTCATATTTTTATAAAATCAGATGACCAAACAGTATTCCTATTCCTATTGCAAATGCCAGGCAATTATGATCTTCCGGTCCCGAATTGTGTCCAGTTCACTTCGCCTCGCATCGCTTCGATTAGCGTTTTATTTTCGCTACGTAAATCGCAGTTACACATGCAAATGTGACTAAACCAATAATATGTATGTGTGAGCACTGTATGTGAGGATGGGCAAAAGGGGAAATGCAGCGGGGAAGGGATGCCAGCAGCAGCTGCTGTCGCTATTTGTTCAACATGGGAGAGCAACTCCCATGGGGTGGGGTCGTCAATATGCAACATGGCATTTTTAAATGCAGCCATGGCACTTTCTATACCCTGTAATCAATTGAAAGACTTTCAACAATTAAAAAATTGAGATTCTAATTGTTCAATGTTTTTATTGATGCTGTCAGAACAAATTTAGTTAGTTAACCTTTTAAGTAACCTAAGTATTTTAAAATAATAAGAAGCGCACCACTATTTAAAAGTCATACTAAAAATCACTTCATAAAGTTGACAATCTAATTTTTATTATATTAGAATTAAGTATATTAAGAAAACTAAATGAAAATCTATAATTAGAGTAGTTATAACAAGAATATTAACAGAAAATATTTTGGTAATTTTTATTTAAACTCAATAAAATTAATTTTTCAAATTAATGCCATAATTAATAAGTCTCTGAGTTAAGATTCAAATTTTAAATGTTTAAATCTTAAATTTAATTTGTATTTCAAATTGTGAGTAATGCAATAAATTTTAAGTCTTCATACGTGAAGCATTGGGAATATATGAATATAATTAAAGAGTTAGGCTTCAAACTGTTCAAATCAAATTCAAAATTTATCTGAATAGTGACTAATTCAATATAAATATATTAATATAAATAAGTATTAACTTAATTGAAACTCAAGTTATTAATGAGAGAGAAAACAGCTTGTTATATGGTATTTTCTGGTCGGGCAACCTGGGTCACAGTTTCCGTTTCTTTTTTATGTGTTTTTATCAGGACACAAGCAAGTGAACCCAGTCGAGCCACCCTCACGGAAGTTAATTGCCGTGCAATTTTTGTATGCATAAATAACGGTAAATTTGTTATACACATCACTTTGATTGCACACGCTAAATCATCGTACAGCAACAGCAACAGTATGAGACATACCAAAAACATTTACAGTCCGAAAGTAAACGCGCGTTAAAACGTTCAAATGGCGCAAAATATGTTGATAAAAAAAAACACCAACAAATATATATAAAATATAATAAAAATATACATACATATAAATGTATATATGTGTGTAAGAGAACGTATGTACATATTTGATATAAATACATACACTGTATGTTTGCCTGTGCCATACTTTTATATTTAAATCAAATAAATTATTTAAGCAGACAAATGATTTAGGCCCGGACATTTTTGTGATAAATGAATGAAATACTATATATATGTATGTACATATATACTTACATTTATGGATGCTCGTACATTTGTTGATGCAGGTTTGTCGGTTCCATTTGCAACATTCGCAAAGCGATAAATTTAAGTTGTATCTTTCGGATACTTTTGTTATTTATTTTATGTTAATATAAATATCTAGAAAAAAAAGTCTGCCCTTTTAATTCATTTGATTGATGTTAGTTAACGAGTCACCTTCAGTCAAGTCAAGTGCAGATCTGCAATTGTACTTAATATGTTTATCGAATGCAACTGTATCTCCTTTTCAACTATCAAAAAACACACCACAGAGCATAAAGCTTAACTCTCACATACACTCACTCACACACACACACTCTGATGGCAGCTGTGTGAAATTCATCTGTCATCGCGTGTGTTGCGCAAAAGCTTATGACATTAATCCGTTAAATGCGCCAAATGCATGCAAAACTTTCGAAATTTGTGTGTGTGTGTGTAAGTGGGCGGGTGTGAGTGTAAGGAGGAGTGTATGGGTGTAAATATGCACAAGTGTGCGATCTGT
Source organism: Drosophila neotestacea (assembly GCA_035044365.1). NCBI lineage: Eukaryota > Metazoa > Arthropoda > Insecta > Diptera > Drosophilidae > Drosophila > Drosophila neotestacea. Next base: position 1,452,244 of record JAWNMD010000757.1, read on the forward strand.
AACTGCATAAGCAAAGTCTGAGATGGTAAAGCCGCCTACTTGTATGCAATGATTTTTGTATCTGCCCCAAAAAAAAACACGACACCGAAAGCGTTCAATCATCGTTAGTTATCATATACGGTTGCCTGCAAGCGAGGTAAGCCGAACCCTTCAAAATTCATTGAAGTGCACCACATTGCTCGACGAGAGATACCCTGGAACAAGTTATGTAGCAATCCAAAATAGAAAGATTCCTCTGCAATCTCTATCACTTTCATAAAGTTTATTATACTCCATTTCGCATGTTTATTGGTTGCAGGGTATTCAAAAAGTATAACTCGAGTTGATAAGTTCGTGAGAGCATGCTAACCATAGAGGAATGACAAAGAAATGTGCATATTTTTGCGTATGATGGAAGTAAACTGGGTTAGGTCGCGACACTTCATACAAATTCATGGATTCTTTAGAGACGCTTGAGGCTGGTTTGCCACACATTCGGCTTGGAGCAATTTAATGTAATTAAACATCACTTAGAGGTTTGTGGTAATGAAATTCAAATTACGGCTTGTGGGTAATACTAAAAGTGGGGTAAAAATCCAGCAACTATGCTGTAATTCAGGGGTGGCATTGACTGCAGTCAGTCGTGTGTTAAAACGCAAGTTGACAGCAAGAATTTTTGATTTAACCAAGTGCATGATCTATGACAGCAAATGTGTCCCGTACAAAGGCAGCGCCAAATCCCCTGGCACCGCACAGCAAAGGACACACACTGGAGTGGCAGGAGTATTAGGAGATGAGCGGGAATAGCAGCAGGAGAAGGAGCAAGAGCAAGAGCAGTTACCAGTCGAAGGACAACTACGAGCCACATTTGCTTGGCATGCTCGTCTATTGCCAGTCAAGAGTTAACACGAATCAATTACGCCACTACCAGTACAGATACTGAGAGAAAGGCAGAGAGAAAGAGAGAGAGACATACATTGAGGAGGGACGAAAAGTGAGATAGAGAGATAGACAGTGGGAACTGCTGTCATATGACATTTGACTTGGCTTCTGACTGAAGGATTTACAATTTAAAGCAAGTGGCCAATAAAGCAGATGAACGACCAAATGCAGAAGGAGTGCCATATCCTCTTTTCCCTCTCCTTACTCACATTTACATACAAACATATATTTTCAACTATACATACATATATACATACTCGTATTCAAGTTTACTCGGATTCGAGTACTCGTATCTAACGGTCATGCCAATATCAATCGTCTTTATGGCCCGCTGCTGACAGCAACAGCTGAAAGTGTATATGTGAGTGGGTGTATGAGTTCCTATAAGTAGTGTGCTAGTGTCGATACTGCCTGAGGCAATAAAAACCATAATTACAGCATAAATGACAGCTGTTACGCCGGCATCATACGAGTTAGTTGCAGTTAGATTGCGGAATAGATGCACGGGCTCATATTAACAGCAATTTTCTAACCATAAAGCACTAATAGCTGGTTATTATTGTTGTTGCCAGAAGGTGATAAAAGACAATCGACACCCTATTAATGATTAAGTCAAAGTCATAGATAAACAACAAAAGAAACAAAATATCAAATAAAAAATCAACTAGGTAAACAGTATACGGATCTATATAAGGATTTGAATTCTTTATCGTCAGAGCTAATGATGCTTGAAACTGTAGAACAATTCCAACAACATCAACTACAACTACTACAAAAAAGATTTCAATTAGAACGCGGATGGTGGACCTAGAGATAACCATGAACCATTTTGGGTCTGTCCAGTGCTCGTATAATCAATGCAAATGTTCCATCACATCCTTGTGCACAAAAGTCCTGTAGAACGCATTTGCATTAACCAAGGCGGACCCACAAAATAGGGATAAAATAGAAACGCATTCTGCGTAACTCATCGTGTAACGTTGCTTGGCAATAGTAGAAGAGCAAAAGCATATTACAGAATTACGACTACACTGTAAGAAAAGAAAAACATTCTACATTTGAAGTTGAAAATTTTAAATTTCAATTTGAATTGAAGTTGTATTTAGAATGTAGTTGTTAAAATAAGGCTTAGACAAAATATGTGATTCAACATTTCTTATACACAGAAAGCACATTAATATAAATTCAATTACAAGCTTATTTTTAGTAAATTTAAGAGTGTTAAATGATAAATTTTTAACACCATTTGATTTGAGTGTATCCCAGATATTTTGGATATTTTTTTCTGTGCACTTGCACAGTCAATAGCAATTGGATTGCATTCATCTCCATCTCCACATGCAGAATGCAGAATGCTAGGCAGGCAGTACTACAGAAACAGGAGCCACTGTAGACGGAGTGTGTGCAGCAAATAATAGTGTCCAAGTACTTGGCGGATGTGGGCGACGGTTGACGGTTGACGGACAGCAATCTATGGTATGTCTACTATGGCAGCAATATTTGAGCAGAGTTGCGGCTATATCGCGTTTTGAGCTGCCAGATGCAATGGCCATTGGCGCCTCATCAGCGAATATGAGCCATGGCTGTTAGTTTGCAACTGTCGCCGTCAAATTCAAATTGTGGTAAGCAGGCAATTGTATAACCCAGCCTAGGCATCTGCCCATTGTTTCCTGTGCTCTATCTAAATTCTGTGTGCGTGTGTATGTGCGTGGGTGCGTGGGTGTGTGTGTGTCGCGATTTCCACTTCCGTTACGTGGTTTTGCATGGTCTTTTGTTTTGGTTTACTGCAGAAAGCCAACTCGGCAAATTTCAATGAAATTGGAGCGTAAAGAGCCAAGTCTAGGCACATATTGAAACACATTTCGAAATGCGGTCAGTGGAGCGGTACGGACCGCTAATGTGTTGTTTATAAATCTTGGCCCATAATCAAATATGTGTGCGTCAATTAATTAACACACATTGTCCACACACTCACACTCACACAAGCGCACACACACTCAGACACATTTCACACAAAATGGCCAAACTTTTCAACACATTTCGTGATTAATTTAAATGACACATAAACTAAACAGGCTAAACAAAACCGAAGGACTCTCGCCGCAATCGCCGTCCTGCGTTGATTAGCCACAAACACTTTGAGCTCCACTGAGACGGCTCGTTAACTTGTCTTGTACCAGTCCCGCCGAGTGGTGAACACAGAGCCACGAGCCACCGTCTAGCCATTGGCCATGCATTTTGCATGAGCCGGGCAAGAGAGCGCATTGAGTTTGGGGCTAATAGCCGTTTAGTGGACTCCACTGGACTCCAGCTGGACTTGTGAGTGAGCTGACAACACGCAACCACACGCAGTGACCGCAGCAACAACAAATGCAATTGACGTGGACTGTCCGGTACATACATATTTTATATGGAACACTCATCAGGATGGCTTTCTACACACATATGTATGTATATACGAATAAAGCTGATTTAGCTTTATTATATGGCTGTTCAAAAAACAGGAAGCAAACAATTTAATTCCTCTTCAAGTGTAATATAATACATCAATTTCTTATTCCATTTTATGGACAGCTAAGAAAGAAACTCTTAAAGAGAATGAAATAATAAATCATAAAAATATACAAGAAATATATGCATAATAAAAAAGCAGCTTAGATATTTAAATTAATATTTATATATAAGTACATATGAAAAACAAATGATTTGGCGATAAAAACTTTACCATTCGTACTTATAAAAACATTTTCGGTATGTTTGTAAACTTGTCTACGTTGCAAACCATTTGTCAATTGAAAATTCATTTATTGTCTTTATAAGCCAGTAAGGCTCCTAAAGAAGATGCAACAATAATTTAATAACACACAATGTGCCACTCTGTTCAACTGGCCGTCAGCTACCCTGTACATTTTTCTTTTGTGATACTGTCAAAGACTCAGACACAATTGAATCTAGCCTGAAGGCAAAGTGTTGTATTCTATTTATTATTCAAATTCAATTATTACAAAAAAGAAAAAAAACGCAATAAATAAAAAATTATATATGTATTTATGTATGCAAATATATATATTTGTATATGCTGTAGGTATATTTGTATGCAAAATAGCAGAGAGAAAGCAGAGCTTCAAAAGCAGCAGCAATAGCAACAACTCAAACAAAACAAAAACAACAACAGCAGGAACAGCAAAAGGAATATTTATCATTTGGCAAATACCTTGAGGGCGAAGCAAAGCGTCGAGAGTTCATAAATAAGATGAAAAATTGGTAAAATGGAGCAGAAAATGCTGAGAGAAGGGCCAAAAGAAGAAGAAAATTTGATAACAGATCCCGAGCAATACGGACGGACATGCATACACATACACATACAAAAATACAAATACAAATAATAATATTAGCAATAATAGTAATCAATGTGTAGTGTAAATAATAAATAACATTTTGATATACAGCCCACCCGGTCAGCCACAAAACTGCCAATAAATTGATAAAATATGATGAGACCCGATTGCGACTCCGACTGCGAGTCCTTGATGGCCGGGAAAGATTAGCCTGGCTTCAATGCCACTGGCTGTATGGCATCGGCACGCAACTGCCCCAAAAGGGTGCTTACCCTGTGTAAAGGTCACATACACAGACACAATACACACACACACAACATAAATTTATTTGCTGTTTGCCTAATGTTATTTATACCTTTCAATTACAATAAAAGCAGAGGGCGGAGGCAGTGGTAGCGTTGGGGAGTGGGGGGTGGCATAAACAGAGAGTAAATAATAAAGCATGACCCATCAGCAATCAGCCAACCATCCAACAAGAAGACGCCACCAATTCAACGAACACCCGCGGCTGATGCCCATCACTATCAAGCGTAATGCGTGCGCATAAATAACTCGACCTCAGTCCAAAACAAAAGGTGTGAATATTAAGCCACCCTTGTCCCCCAAAGTCCCCCTCATACCCCGCCAACACTTTGAACAAGCTGAGAGAGCAAAGAGGGGAACGAGGATGAGCGTCAAAAATTTACGGTTGCCCGTAAAAGTGGCGCTTCACTCATAACTCAAATTCATGCCTCCCAAGGGAAACAGTCGCGGCGCAGCTAACTCATTTGATTTTAGCCCTCTGTCCCAACTGGAAGGAAGACCTTGGACCCTTAGATCTTTTGGACAAATGAAGCAGGAACCGCAGCAACATAATTCACAACAAAGTAAAACCACAGACAAATGCCCAGTATCTATGTAGCTGTGATGTAATTATAGATTGGCAAATTCTAAAATTTTCATTAATTGTGTGGTGGTGTCGCATACAAATGTTCAAAGTGTCCGTCCGACTATCCGACTGTCAGTCTATCTACCTGTCTGTCTGTCTGTCTTGGGACGACTGATTGAGCAGCGTATACATTTGGACAATTGATAAAATGTGATAAACGCGATAAACACACAGACAGCTACACACACACATTTAGAGACACAGAAAAGACAAATGACGGCAGGTTTGTGCATTAGTGTGTGTGTCCTCACTGCCAAGTGTAAAGGAGTTGTTGGCATCTAGAGTCTAGAGGGCGGTGAGCCAACAAATTGAATTTATAGCCAACGTTGAAAGCAACTCGCTGGCAACTTGGATTGGACCGGTTGGAAGGTTGATTTATTAGCCAGATATAGCGGAACATTTAGTTGCTTTTAATTTCCGACTTAAGCAGTCAGTCCGTCAGTTGGTCACTGATTTTGTGTGCAACTCGTTAAACTGTTTATAAAATCTCAGCATTTTGGTGATGCCTAATTTGCTTAAAAGTAGGCAATGGCAAAGCGTTCGCTATCGAGGGGCATGCATCTAAATGAACATTGCGTGTGCCGCCCCCAATGGACAACAGTCCTCGAAGGACTCTAAGGATAACCATCCATTGATGTGCCTTGTGACGTAAGGGCGGCTCAGTAAATAATTTATAATTGCCACGCAAGCTCAACCTGAGGCCTGAAAGCTCCGGACTCGTAATTCTTCCGAACCCCACGTCCCCAAACAAGGACATTGACGACGACAACAACTGCTGCAGAATATGCACAACCTTTATAATGCAAATTCCTGAATTTTGATGCGTTATCAACGATATTTCTTATGTGGCATTTATTCGCAGTTTCCTACACGCTTTCCGGGTGCGGCGTTAAATCGATTTACATACTTCACAAAATGCCTACGTAAGCGATTTCTTTTTTATTTTTATTATACTTTTTTTTCTTTCTTTGTTTATTCCAACGGGACATTTACCATTTTGATGCTGTTGTGTGTGTGTGTGTGTGCGACAAAATGAAATTGTGTTCACGTGGCAATGTTGATAATATTCCCAACAAAAGGAACAAGGGAATGGGAGAAATGGAGAGATAAAGAGAGTGAGATAGAGCAAGTGCCTTGTGGGGCATCCTTCAAGTGACATCAAATGTCAGCCAACTATAAAAATGTGCATATATATCTCTTATATTGGATTTAACAATCGTAAACTTCTCTATATATAGAATGAATTGAATATTGCCAAACTGTTGACAACTGCGAATATGAACACATTCATGTGTATATGAATATTTGTATGTAAATTCAATTCGGAATTCGAATTTGAGTTGATCTTGATAAACATTATTTGCACAATGGATTTCAAAAGATTACGGTTGTGTCTCTTAACTTATATCTTACTTAAATATTAGTTAAGAACAAGTTTTAAATGAAAATTTGAAACGAAACGCCCAAAAATCAAACTGAATAGAATTATGTTAGCTTAAAGTAAAATATAAATGTAAGTAAGTAAACAAATTGTATAAGCTCAAGCTGTCCAGAGTCGAATATACTTTACACCATTTGTTTGTACTCGACTTAGAGCGAGATTTTATATATTTTCTCAAATTAAAATGTGGTCAAGCTATATATACTATTTATTAATAAATATTTAGCCTTTTGTTCGTTATACGAGTATTTGTAAATGTAAACGAAATATTGTACAGTCGGTTGGCTGTCACAGTTAAAGGAAGCACCGAACTTTTTCTTTTACCAAAAATTATTTAAGTATTTAAGCCGACTTGGACGGATGCAGCTTAACCAACGACACACTCACGTAATTCTTCGTAAGCTTACTGGGCCATGTAACTAAAAATCGACATTAGCGGCATTAAAAGTTTTGGACTTTCTCTGCATTTTATGCAGCAGCAGCATAGAATTCTCCATGACAACAGGAAAAACTTTCCGCTTTCGCTATATTGAGTGCAAAAGAATAAAAGTTTCATTTTACTAGCGTTATAATTAATACGCAAATCCTTTCTCCATCTTTGAGCGCAACAAAAGGGAAGCAAATTTGAGCTGTTAATATTCGGAGAGAAAAAAAAGAAGAAATTAAGATATTCATTTTGATATGGAAATTGTAAATATTATCTTTGTATTATGCAGATTAATGCAATTGGCGATGGGATGGCAGAAAGGAAGGGAACTGTCATGGCAATCAACACAGCCACAAATCACAAAATGCTTTAATGCAATTCAATTAATTCAATTCAAAATCTAATTGGAGATATCGGTTTTGGTGTCAAAACAAACCAAAACAAACAATAAAAATCAAAGCACAAAAAAATAAAGAGCAGACGACAAACTGTCAGCAGGCGGACAAGATAAGGTAAAAGAGAGTGAATGGGTAAGCAGGGAGGGGAGAGGGTGCAAATGGGGTGTATGGTTTTTGTGTGTGACGTCATTACGTAATCAAATCAAATAACGATTTGTACATTGTTCAATTCGTTGTCGTTGTTGTTGTTGTTGCCGCTGTTCGCACAAAAATGCAAATTTATTTGATTTTTATTATTTTTGAAGCGATTGTTTCTCGCTTTCTGTGTTTTATTACGTGACAACTTTGAGTTAGTCGTTTGTCTTGTCTTTGGATTGCTTTGGTTTGGTTTTGATGCTAAACCCATGCTTTGTTAACAATGTGCAAAAGGAACATCAACTGACCAGCTGACATATTATGGCCACTTAACCAGGTCAACTGAAAGTACCAACTGACCAAGAGGTCAATGCTAGAAATTACAATGTAAGAGTTGTTAGTTTGATTGAAGCATTACAACGACCACTTGTAATTCACTTATAATTTTAATTATAATTATAATATGTAGCAGAGACGAAGCTTAGTGAAAGACAAGCAAGTACTTATGCAGTCCATTGATATCTTTTAATTGAGTATTTGCACATCTTAGAAGTAATTTGGGCGCACTATCGAAATGATTTATTTACGTACAAAGTCACATCTAACACACATACACACTCGTAAGTACAATTTACAAAATGAATTTAAATTCCTAATTTATCGTGATTAAGTGTGTTCGTGTTGTTGTTATTGTGCTAATTGAGATGAAATACGTTATAAGTAGTTTCAACTTAATTAATGATGAACGATTAAAATCCAAAGCTCAAACATAAAGTTAGACAAACAGAAACCAACAGACAATTTGTCTGTTTGTCTGTCTATCAGTCGGTCTCAAATTTTCTCGCCTTTGGCGGCAATGTCAAAGTGCTGGCTCAAATGTTGCTCTTTGGTTTGGGCTGAGCTTAAGCAACAACGCCTAAGAAAATTAACAACAATTTTGTACAACAAACAGACAACTAACACAACAACTCGTAAAAGTTTACGAAATGCAGCGTGCCGGGCCTCCGTTCACGTCGAAATCAATTTTGCGAAATTTATTTATTTATAACATTAAAAGGTAAACCTGACCAACGACAATAGCAACAACACAATTACGAACCAATATTTTGCATTTCGAATAATAAATACCCTTTTCCGAAGTAAAAACGTCAATACTTGTCCAAAGGGTTATCAGTATATAAACTTGCAAACCTTTGTCAAAAACAGACCAATTTTTAAGCGGAATGTTATTTTAATCACGGTTCTATCTTGTATCAATTTAACAGAATTTAGTTCTTTCAGAATTTCTACATTCAATATTTTGTCAACATAACATTTTTTATATATGTATGTACTTACATAAATAAACAGAAAAAAATAATCAAATTTTGTAACCTTGAGTTTACACTTTTAATCAACTTCTGGTGCCAAAATTATTATAAAACAACACTTTAAATTCGATATTTAGGATTGTAATTTTTTTGTAAATGTTTTTATTTAATTTTTGGCAAAATGGTTAAGGAGGGAACCTTTGGAATTTTTATTAGTCTCGAGATTTCAGTAACCAACTTTTGATGCCCCAAATTAATATAAGACAATATTTTAAATTCCATATGACAGGGAAAGTGTCTAGTTAAAGACATATTGCTTAGGAGTAGTATAAAAGTAAGCAGACAAAACGAACTTACCCAGCAAAGAACCCCACAATTTGGGAATGCCCATCGCAAGTGTATAAGAAACGTAGGCCATTCACTTGCCCATCGCATTTTTCCATTGCGGCATTAAATTACGAGAGCGCCCAGTTGGACATGTGAGTAGTCGCCGATCGTCGGAGCAGATATGCTTACAGCTGTTAGATTCGACAGCAACAAAGACGTCTACAACGACAACGACATCGATACCGACACCGACACCATCTCCACTTCCACTTCCATCTTCATCGCCCTGACGTCGGATGCCCAACATTATTTAGTTTTTATTTTCGCACATTTTGCATAAATTAAATACAAGCTGGCTCGATGTAGTCGATAGCCGCTCTTTAACTGCTGCCTTTGTAGCTGAGACTTGTTAGCGGGTTTAGTTGACGTTTTTATGTGCAGCGGCTCGGTTCGATTCGATTCGGTTCGGTTTGGGCTTTGATTGGGGTTTCGGAATGGCGTAGTGGACGGACACAATCGATAAATCGCTCTAAGAGGCAAACAAACAAATTCAAATATTTATAACGTAGACAAATCAAAGCTTTATAATGTGCGAACATTTACTTGGGCTGTTGTTGCTCTTGGTGATCCCGGCTATAGGCTCGCCATCAGGTAGAGAAAGTCTCAAGCAGGTCCATTATCCAGCTGGTGTGGATTTCTTTGATCACGAGTTTAGCAGTCTATCGACAGGTGTGTCCTGCTTCAAATCATTCCAAAAATATTCTATAATGAATCTCTTTGTAGACGAGTATGATCCGTTTGGACCCGATATTGGTAACGATGATCTGGGCATCGATGATCCGGAGACAATGCCACGGTTGTTTCAGGGAGACATCGCTATTGATCCCTACACATACATTACCCTACGTCTGGGTGTGAATCCCATGCGACATCCCAAACGTCTTTGGCCAAATGGCACCATACCCTTTGAGATAAGTCCACGCTATGTAAGTCAGGAGCGTGACGCCATTGTACGTGCCTTGAAGACATTCAACTCGCTGACCTGCATCCAATTTGTACCTTACGACGGAGAAGTTGAGGATTATCTGTTGATCGAACCGCCTGAAGAGGGTCCCCAGGGCTGCTGGTCGTATGTGGGCAAACGAGGAGGGGAGCAGGTCGTCGCCCTGCAGCGACCAGATGAGACGAGTGCCCATTGCTTTAGCAGTGAGGGACGCATTATGCATGAGTTGATGCACGCAATTGGAATATATCACGAACAGTCACGCGCAGATCGCGACAATTATGTGAAGATACACTGGGACAATATCGTGCCTCGCTTTAAAAAGAACTTTAAACTCGTCTCACGGAAGCGCGGCAAATACACGTTTGACTACGATTACAACTCGGTGATGCACTATGGCGAATTCTATTTCAGTAAAAAGAAGGGAGAAAAACCGACAATGACGCCCCTTCAGCCGGGAGTGCGAATTGGACAGCGAAAGACGATAAGTAAAATCGATTGCCTTAAGATTAACGATCTTTATGGCTGCTTAGAAGGTCGACGCGCCAAAATGTATAAAAGCTTTTGTCACTTGTTAGGTTTGTAGGTGTTTAAAAGAATATATGTAAATTTATGAATCACATTGATTCACTTAATTAATAAATTATATATCAAAATAATAACTTACAAACCGTAATACATTTACTGTTAATTTTAAATAGAGTTTAAAAATTGTAATGTATCAGAGCTACCAGATAATTTAGCGCTACCAGACTGTCGATAACAGTACCAACTACTTTCAGCACTCTATTAGTTCACCGAAATCCAAAAGATGGCGCCAGTTGGCCCCAAATACTAAAGTTTATATCGAGAAAACTATCGATATATTGCTTAAAATTTCTTACAACTTGTTGAACTAATTTTTTTGTATTTTGCAAATTTTAAGTAAAACTTAATTTTATTATTATACTTAAATATTATCTGTCTGAGAAATCAGCTATTGATAGAGGAACATTGCATTGTTAATATATATCGATTAATGCAACTGCCAGGGCTGAGTTCAATATTGTAATCGATTATTCTCCCTTAACTATTGCACGCAAGAAATCATCGTCGCTCATTTCCATTTTGGACGAGGTTAGGTAAGAACACGCGCGGATCTGTTTGCACGAGTTTTGTGTAATAATTTAGGAAAAAAAATATAAAATAATTTAAAGAGTATTGTAGTTTAAGTAAATTATGCTTAAATTAGTGCAATATGTTTCGCGAAAGTCTTACGAAGTGGCCACACTGCCCATATGCAGCTGGCGCAACTTATTGATTTCACCAAGTAGCGTGGAAAAATGTATAACGCAACGTCGCCATTTTCTTTTTTGCTTGACCAACAGAACAACCAGCAGCAGTTTTGCTTTGTACTGCAGAGAACAACCACAACAGTTCCAAGGGAGCCGGCTTAGCAAGGAGTCAGCATCATCTACAACTAGAATATTACTTAGTTGTTTCCAGCAGACCCAGCGTGCGTTTCATTCATCGTCGATTCGACTTGAAACGTCTAAAGCAATCCCAGCAGACAAACAGACTCCTGAGTCCAGACGCACGAGGAAATCACATTTTACTGACCCAGACGAGGAATCAGAGGAAATCAAAATTGAAGGAATAATGTAAGTAAAGGAAATTGAAAAAAAAAAGTACCAAATGAATGAAACATGTGTATATGTGCATATAGTATATAAGCGCTCATTGGTTTTTTTCCGTCGCCATTTTCTCGCCTACACTTTGGGCTCAGCGTTCGTAAATTTCTGTATGCTTCAAAACGATGAGTAATTAATGGAGAGTTGCAAACGAAGAAGGGAAAGCAAATAACTTAAAACTGTTCGTTTTTTTATTTTTGTTTGTTTCTGTGTTCTTCCCGCAAGTAACAACTAATAAATAACAAAAACAATAATGAAAAGTAGTAGGAGAAACTACAGTGTACGTCATAAAAAGAATTGGCTTGATTTGTGAAACGTGTCTTTACTTCGTTTGCTTTTTTATAGCATTTTAATTTGTCTGTATTCCCTAAACACGAACACGCAAACACAGCGTGCTTTCTTGTAAATGTATGTATATGTGCTTGTGTATGTATTGGCGGCAGTTTTTGCGTGTTCGATTCACGTATAACAGTTTGTAGCATAGTTTGTGTGCCCACGATTTTATATTGTCGGCTGTCATATCTGATACCATTGCTGGGTTGGTGGTTTTCTGTCTCTGTCTACCTTTTGCAATTTTGTTAGTTTAAAATGTCAAATGACGCCAATTGATTATGAGGGTCTGTCCGCCCGTTGACTGTCGTGTGCGCGCACGATTTGCCTTTTTGCATGTCAAAGCGCGACAGGTAAAGAGACGGATACACACACACACAAGTATTCAAAGGGAGAGGGAGAGAACGTGCTGTCTGAACCAAAGGCAAGACATTTGCTGTCTAATAAACGTTCAGTATTTCATTTTGTTAGTTGGCCAAGTTAGCGTGTCTGTTGCTGCTGCCTACAAATAGAGGGAGGAACAACCCAGTTTTTTATTTTTATAGGTAGTTTATGGGCTGCACTCTCGTACATTAGGTATAGATATAACATTATATAGCTTAATATATGTGTATGTATGTATAATTGATTAATGTCAGAGCTGTAACATTTGTGTTTTGGCTGCCACTGCCAGGTGCCGAGTTGTTTAGTTGAGCAATTGAGGGGCGGAATTTGGTTTATTTAAGGCCTTCTGCCTGTGTGTGTGTTTACATTCTTGTACATATGTCTTTTAGATGTGCTGCCATTGCATGTTGTTGTCAATCAAATTTGCCTTACTGTTTGCATTATTCGAAATTTATTTAATTTCCTTAACACGCAATTAGTTTTATTTAAGTTTATTGCGGTTGTATTGCTGTCTCCCTCTTGTGCACCTCGTCGCTTTCGCTCTCCCATTCGTCAGTTCTGTCAGATGTTTAGCGTTGCCAGTCAGTCACAAATCGGTTAGCTATCGAAGAGACAGCATGCGACGTCGTTCAAAGTGCGCTCAACTGTGATGAAGAAATTTGAAAAGAAATATCTTTGACAGATTTTAAAGAATTTTCGTGAATATTTTTTAAAAATCTTTCTGGTTTTTTTTTAAATACTTTTTGAAGCTTTAGTTTCAATGCAAAATACATTTTTTAAGCTAGAAAGCTGAAATTTATCAAACTTGAAGATATCAAAATGCAATACAATTTTAACGAAATTTTAAAATCCACTAGATTAAAACATGTGTTTTGTGTTCCATTTGAAAACCGCGTTAAAGAGATACTACTACTACTGATTTCCCTCAAAGAATTTTCTTTACGAAAATTGTTTTAATTTCGCAGGTCATCGGAGAGTTTACATAACAAACAATTGACTATGAATTTTCTTCCTGTTACAGGGCACCTCACGACCGTGACTTTGGTTCCGGCGCACGTGGCGGTCGAGACCGCGATGATGATCGTCGCGGCGGCGGTGGAGGATCACGTTTCGGCGGTGGCGGAGGCAATGACTATCACGGTGTTCGCAATGGTCGCATAGAGAAGCGTCGTGATGATCGCGGTGGTGGCGGACGCTTTGGCGGCGGTGGTGGAGGCGGAGGCTTCGGCGGTGGTGATCGTCGTGGTGGAGGCAACAGCCAGGATCTGCCCATGCGACCAGTGGACTTCTCCAATTTGACTCCGTTCAAAAAGAACTTTTATCAGGAGCATCCCACGGTAGCCAATCGATCACCATATGAAGTACAAGCCTATCGCGATGAGCACGAGATCACGGTGCGCGGTCAGGCGGCCAATCCCATACAGGATTTCTCTGAGGCTTACCTTCCCGACTATGTGGTGAAGGAGATTCGTCGCCAAGGCTACAAATCGCCGACGCCAATTCAGGCTCAAGGTTGGCCAATTGCAATGAGCGGTGCCAACTTTGTGGGCATTGCTAAGACGGGTTCTGGCAAGACACTGGGCTACATTCTGCCCGCTATTGTACACATCAACAACCAGCAGCCGCTGCAGCGTGGCGATGGACCTATTGCATTGGTGCTGGCGCCTACCCGAGAGCTGGCACAGCAGATCCAGCAGGTGGCCACTGAATTCGGTTCGTCCTCCTATGTGCGCAACACCTGCGTGTTTGGTGGCGCCCCGAAGGGCGGTCAGATGCGTGATCTGCAGCGTGGCTGTGAGATTGTTATTGCCACACCCGGACGACTAATTGATTTCCTCTCAGCGGGATCAACCAATCTTAAACGCTGCACATACCTAGTGCTGGATGAGGCCGATCGCATGTTGGACATGGGTTTCGAGCCCCAAATTCGTAAGATTGTCTCACAGATTCGCCCCGACCGTCAGACGCTTATGTGGAGTGCCACATGGCCAAAAGAGGTTAAGCAACTGGCTGAGGATTTCCTTGGCAACTACATTCAAATCAACATCGGCTCACTGGAACTGTCGGCAAATCACAACATTCGTCAAGTAATTGATGTGTGCGACGAATTTAGCAAGGAGGACAAGTAAGGACACTTTACCGAACCTCTTAATACTCTTATTGAACAATAACTTTAATTTCAAAACAGATTAAAAACCCTTCTATCTGACATATATGACACAAGTGAGAATCCCGGCAAAATCATCATATTCGTGGAAACAAAGCGTCGCGTGGATAATCTAGTGCGATTTATTCGCAGCTTTGGAGTGCGCTGTGGCGCAATTCACGGTGACAAATCACAGTCGGAACGTGACTTTGTTCTGCGCGAGTTCCGCTCGGGCAAGTCCAACATTCTCGTGGCCACTGATGTGGCTGCCCGTGGTTTGGGTAAGTTACAGTTAAACTCTATTATTAAAGTAGTTGTCGACGGTGGCTAAGCCGAGCACACATAATAGACCCACTATCATTGTTTAACACGCACGTAACGGACACAATACACTCACATACACCCACACAATATCACACACTTCCCAAGAAAGTAGAAACCCAACCTTCATCCGCATCTAGACGTAAAAACAAGAACAAATTAGCGTGTGCGACATCAGTTAAAATACTATTTAAAAACAAACAAACAAAAAAAAAACAGTTTTTAGTCATAAGTCCAAATAGCCAAACTTTAATAATCAACATCAATTTTTATTCCTACCCCGCCCCAACCCTTGCACCCCGCCCTGACCTTAATAAATATATAAACGTGACCTGTGTTGTTGCACACGTTGTCTATATGTGTGTGTCTCTCTCTCTGCCTCTCTCTCTCTTGTCTCTCTCCCTTCTTTCTCGTTTACAGAGGCCGTTTATTGTAGTATGATGGGGAGGATAAAAGACAATCGACAAGTTCCAATACCAATACTCGTAACTTGAGCGACTTTTGCCAAAAACAAAAACTGAATGAAAAATGAATGAAATGATAAATATTAAATGTTATCAATGAGCAAAAGCTATATATAAAGTTGACATGATCGAGTCGTGTTCGCTTGGCTGCCGCACGGACGCGCGATCAACGTAAACGTAATTCGCATACGAGATGAAAAATCCCCAACATCATGCATCATACGTGGCCTCTGCAGTCTGTTTGAGAAAGAGTTCCCTCGATTGTACCAACCAACCAACCAGTCAACCAACCAAACAAGTAACCAACCAACCAGTTAATCAACCTACAAAACCAAAAAACAAGCAAGCAAACGGTCAAAGTCACGTTTTGTCACAAGACGGCATCAAAAAGCCAGTGTTGAAGGCGGCGCTACAAAGCAGGCAAACCATCTGGGAGGCTGACATCGTCGGCCGGCCGGTTGCTAAGCACACAACAACATATTTCAGCCAGGCAGCAACAGCAAAACAGAATCAATCAACGGTCCAGCGGGCAACTTCAACAATCACACCTCCCCCCAAAGTGCTGACCAGAGGATGCACATGCGCGGCGCACCAATCCCATCCACACATGCACACGAAACACACACACTGTGACACACACACCATCAGAGAGCACGCTATAAAGAATTGTATGTGGAGGACATGACGTTTTAAGATCGAGCTGTGTGGGTAAATGCTGATGTCATCGTTCGTAGTGGTCATCGTTATCGTTATCTCGAGGTCGTCGTCGCTGCTGCTGCTGCTTATGCTGAGTGCCTAGCTACCAATTGGGCCGCCACGCCCACTGCCCGTCTGCCTGCGCCGCCATCGCCCGTCGTAATTGTCGGTGGCAACTGATCCTGGACAAGACGCCGCTCCCGCTTGTTTAAAGTTCTCTGGTCGACAAAATCGCTACTCCCCCTTCTGATCGGAGGATGCGGTTATATATCGGTTGGCCTGGCCCCCAAATCTAATGAGTCGAGTCGAGTCAGATGAGGCGCACGCGGCTCAATGCAACAAACTCTCGCCGCTCGCTTCCGTCATGCGACCTTTTGGGGAGAGTTTGGATCACGAGCTGTGCGGCGTCACAAAACTTTGAGTTTTTGAATGAGAGAAATTGAGTGAAACAATTTGTAGCACCAAGAAGGTAACGTACATTTTGAAACATTTTCTTTTTTTCGTAAAAACAAAACAAACCCAAATAAAAAAAAAATAAAACAACACAAATATCAATAAACTTTATCTAAAAGCGAATCAAAAAAGACAAGTGTGTTCAAAGTGTAAAACGTCTCGGAAAAACGCTAAAAATTGTTGCAAGCGAGCACAGAGCAAAGAGAAAACCATTTGGCAATTTGAAAACTGTTCTTGACATTAAACTAAGTCGATTATATAAGCCCAACATGCTAACCTATTCTTATTCTCTATTCCCACATGCAGACGTCGATGGCATCAAGTATGTTATCAACTTTGACTATCCACAAAACAGCGAGGACTACATTCATCGTATTGGACGCACAGGACGCTCCAATACCAAGGGCACATCCTTTGCCTTCTTCACGAAAAACAATGCCAAACAGGCCAAGGCGCTTGTCGATGTGCTCAGAGAGGCTAATCAAGTACGTAGAACTTAAAGTTGATTGCTGAGAGGTGATTAATAAAATGAATGTATTTTTCAAATTTGCAGGAAATCAACCCCGCCCTGGAGAATCTTGCCCGCAACTCGCGCTACGACGGTGGCGGCGGACGCTCCCGGTATGGTGGTGGTGGAGGCGGCGGTCGCTTTGGCGGCGGTGGCTTCAAGAAGGGCACCATGAGCAATGGACGAGGCTTTGGAGGCGGTGATGGCGGTGGCTTCGGCAACAGGAATGGCGGTGAAGGCGGTAGACACACGCGCTTCGATTAAGCTAACCAGAACTACTTAGAATCAGTTAATTTGAATAGCAAAAGAAGCAGCGCTAGATTTTAAGTTAAATTAAGTAAAAGCTACAATTAAGTTTTCGTACAACTTTCATCCATTTGAAAGACACCAGAACCCGATAAAGGTTATATGTATTCTTGAACTCAAACTACATTAATATCAACATAGCATTTTATGTTAGCAACTTTTGTAATTGTAAATTATTTGACGCTGCCCTTTGCGGCAGCAATTTGCCACTATTGAAACTTATTTAACAAACCAACAAAAAGAAAAGAAAAAAAAAGCAAGAAAATCACTGTTTAAACTATATCGCAAATTCAATTTTTAAAATATGATGTGATAATCCTTTAGTTTAATACAATATATATCACTTAAAACTAAAAACTCAAACGAAGCGCGTCGTGTGTAAGTAGAGGGAGAGGAGCCTCAGCCTCCAGCAGTGGCTAAAGCAAAAGAGCAAAGGATCATTCCCGTCGTACTCTTTGATGATGATGATGACAACGAGCAAAGGCTGGCAAAGGACTTTGCAGTCTTTGTTTGAAAAATTCTTCAATTTACTTTTGGATAACTTTATGGCACAATAACAACAAAAAAAAAACTAAACTCGTAATACAAAAGAAATCTGTATGTACTTGTAAGGGAGAGAAATTCTCACCTTTTATTTAATTTTTCGGAAAATAAATGAGTGTATACCTACAATGAACAAAAGCACGAATTTCTTTTGCCAAAAATATGTCGCAAATTTCAATTAAAATTTAAAGACCAGGTTTGTCGCATACCCAGGAGTTGAAGTTTTATTACTTAACGGTGACAGGAGCAAGTGGAGCGATATACCATCAACGCGGCTTAAAGATGGCAGCAAATGTTTTCTCAGACATCATTAAATGTAACTCTTGGCCTCCGTGAAAAGTGTCAGTTCAATTTCAATGGGGTAGCCTAGGGAGGAAGAGGAAGGTCCTTCGCCAGATAAGAAATTTACTTGGTGTCGCTGTCCTGGGGAGGGGGACAAGCTGTAAGCCTCGGGCATCTGTCGATGTTGGACACCACATTTAGACGCAATGAAGCCAATTCACTTTCGACATTGGGTGGGTGGTCATTTTTCGCAAGACTTTCAAAAATTCTTATGACAACTTTTTTGTATTGTGGCGTATCGGTGACTGTGACTGTGTCTGTGACTTACCCCATTAGGTCGATAAACGTTGGTAATGAGTCTGCTGGTGACAAGATTTGTGAACTACTGGAATGTACATACAGTACAATGGCTCATAAGGGAATTGTCCTACCAACAGATTCCCTTAAAAAATAGTCACTGACTGAGTGCTGGAAGCAGTAGAAATTGTTGTCAAAGAAAAAATGAGAAGAGGTGTCAGTTTAAACTCTCACTCGCCCACTTAACATCCACTGCCAGAAGATTTCATTATTTTAAAGTGCAACACAACACCACACCCAAGGATTAATCAGGTGTTTCATTGAGACATGCCTTTATATTCGTTATACCAGGACCCGATGCAAAGCCAGCCGATGGTGGTCCAGTACACAGGAATAGGATTTCAAATGGTGCCCAATTCTTTAAGTCTATCAGATCCGATATTCTTGAGACATATTCTGGTCATGATGTGCGTGGTGCGCAACTTGTTTCATGTGTACCTTTGTTGGCGGCAACTGAGATTATGCCAATGGGCCAAGGAGCCTCCAAGCGAGATGCAGGGCACCATGTCGATGGCGGAATTTCAGACAGCCAAAGTTGAAGAAGGTTATGCAGTGGAACAGAAACTATTGTCGTATATATTTGATGCCATATTTAGCTGTATCGAGCTATACCTTGGAGTCCTTCCGTTCCTGTGGAGAGTAATCATCAGTTCCTACAGTATAGTTGACGATCTAATCTGGCAGAGTATTGCGTTTGTCGCCCTTTTCTCCTTTTACATGGTACTACGTGGCTTGCCACTAGTATTTTATGCCAAGTTGGTGCTGGAGCCCTTTTATGAAGTCAGTCGGGATAAATCGGTACCTTTGGTGGGGCTCCTTTGCTCCTTTGCTCTCCTCGTCGTCCTGCTGCAGGTGGCGCTCATTCCGTTAACGACCATTTTTCTATTTATCGAAAGGAATGGCGGAACTTACTTTGTTCTATGGATTTGGGGATTTCTGTTTATTGTCTCTCTGCTGCTTTTTGCGATCTTTAATCTTTATGGCATTTCATTTATAGGTCAGCAAACAAAGCTACCCGCTGGTCCCTTAAACAATGCCCTCAAGGATCTGCTGCAGGTCTTCAAATTTCCAACAGATTCTGTCTATGTTATACGAACAGTTCATACTACTAACCCGACGGCCTATGCCTGGGGCTGTTGGTGTAGAAAACATGTGGTCATATTGGAGAACTTGCTTTGGAACCAAGGCAGGCCAGAGGCGGAATTGCATCCGGATGAGGTCGGTAGAGGCTTGAAGGATGACCAAATTGTGGCCTATATAGCACATGAACTCTCTCATTGGCACTATCAACACTGTCTCTTAATCTTTTGTATGGTCCATGCCACACTCCTCATGTATCTGATCCTTTTTGGCACCTGCTACAGACAACTCGTGCTGTACGAAGCTGCGGGCTTCCCACAAACGTTCTATCCACCCATTATTGGATATTGGCTGGTATATAAGTATGTGATGCCACTCTATCTTACAATTACCAATTGGATTGTCTTCTATTTCCTGCGGAAATTTGAATTTGCAGCCGACAAATACACCTGGAAATTAGGATACAGTTCGGCATTTATCTCGGCTCTGCTCAAACTCTATAACGACAATCATGTATTCCCTTACGTTGATCCGTGGTTTCTTATGTGGCATCGCATGAAACCCACGTCTATGCAACGCATTAAGAATCTAATTCACTTGCAAAGCTCACTTATATAATCTAAAGATAAATAAGTGAATTCAAATTCAGAAATTAAAATTCTTGTCGTCCTAGATAACTTGACTTTTCATGGATTCTGGAACTAAACAAGATTATGCAATTTAAATAAGAAAATAAATATTCATTTACAAATTATTTAAGTTCTTATTGACCTAAAGATGATATGTTGAAGGGTAAGCCATAACTTAGCATCCGTAAATAACGATTGTAACATGAGATCTAAATTTCTAAAAGGTGATCATACCTCAATTATTATGCTTATCGCAACCACAATGTTATCTATCTTAATACCTTTTGGAGCAGCATTTACGTACCACAGAACATTACATCGTATTCCACACACTTATCCCATTTATAGCTTTCCCACCGAAGCCAACTGCTGGCAAATTGCCGTTAGTCCGCAAACCTCACTGCACACACATCTAGATGCCATTCCACATCTACTATGTACTCTCCTCTTTCAGTCCCCCTCTGGTAAGCCTAGAAGCAAAGCCACTTAACCGAGGACTAAGCAGGTCACTTACATCGCTGCGCGCGCACTCAGATTACAAAAGAGACGCCACCAGCATAAATTCATTAAATTTGCCTAATTTCGTTTTCACCACTCTCTCACACACACACTCACACACACACACACACACACACACACACACACACACACACACACACACACACACACACACATGTAATCATACACTCGTAGACATTTGTTTGCAATCTGACAATTGCTTGACGTTTCCTGGGAGTTGCAAAGGCAGTAGATGAGAGCCCGGGTTATGGGATGCCAAGACAACCAGTTGAAATTCATTGATTGTATTTACAACACCCGCGACGGCACTGGAAACCTATCCTATGTATGCCACGCCTCCTGGCATGCCACCCACAGTCTCTCATATATATGTTTGTATGTACTCTTTGGTAATTTGACGCGTTATCACTTGTGTTGAGTTGGTTATCATTAAGCAGGCGCGGGCTGCTCTTTAACCAAATCAGAGCCCAGGCATCGCAAGCATTGCGTTCAAGTTAATAAAATCCCACACCCACCGCTCAACGCTTACCGCCCACCAGTCCACCACCCACCGCCCACCGCCCGCACACACATTAAGCAAGCTTTAACAACCAGGATGGAAGCCAGCTTTTAACTACTTTGGAACGGAGCTGCTGCCATTGCTCAGGAATGGGGGCCGCTTGTTTTTGACAACTTGGGCATAATAAGACATTAACTTCATGCACATCAAATACTTTATTTATGGGCGTCTAGAGTGCGTGTATGCTTAAGCGTGTGTGTGTGTGTTTGTGTTGTTGCTGTGCACACTTCAAAAGGCTGCGGCTGTGTATGCCACGCCCAGTGCCCAGCGCTTCCCAGCAACTGAGAGCATCTTAGATTTCTCCAGCGTGCTCATAATTTTCATCCTCTCCCCATCATTCTGTAGCATCTCCTTACTCCTGTCCATGTCCCACTGACTGTCCCTTTCCCACGCTTGCTTGCTTTTTAATTTCGTTCATTTTTTTTCTTGGCTGCTCTGCGTAAATCTTTCCTTTTATATTTTGAGCGTTTTCCCTGTTTATTTACCATCGCCCGCCGCCTGTTCGGGCTGTTTGGCAAATTAAGTGCAATTGCTTGAATTTAATTTCATGCAAATAAAAGTTTTGATTAGACGCATGACATCCCCTTCCCCTTTTTGCGCTTCCTTTTAGCCATGGCTTACACACACATGTGGCAGTCACGTGGCTCATTGTTGTAATTAAGCACTTTGCCATAAATGTGCTCAGTCAGTCAAGTCCCTTCGACTGTCTGCCACTTGCCAACATAGCGCCTACATGATTAACAAAGTGGCGTATACGTAATGTAAGCTGGAAGCGTACATTTCCGGAATACGATTGTAGATGTGCATATGTTTGGATGAGCTCTGTAAATCATATGATTTACTTAAAGAATTCAGAAGAGATCAGATGATGTATCAGATTGCACATACTTATATACAAAGTTATATTTTTTAAGACATTTCTTAAACAGTATTATTATTATTAAGTATGTACATAATTTATTATAAATTTACAAAATAAAATAATTGGTAGACTTGAAAACTACAACTCAAAATGAATCAACATTTTGTAATGAAAATAATAAAATCATGCCAATCTGTATTAAGACAAATATGTTTAGGCTATCACTAAAGAACACTATTATTTCTAGTTGTGTCAATAAATAATCAATTTGTTTATCATCTTTCTCAAATATTAGACATAAACCTTCATGACGCATGTAAGCTGAGGCTCCAGAGTACTATATAATGGCTGCGAAAGTCTGTATGTCATAGCCGTGCCTTTAAGACCCAATGTTCCTAAATTGTATGTCATATTTTGGATGCCACTCAGCATCAAACATAATTCAATAAAGCGTCAAGCAAGAAACGTCAGAGTTGCCTTTCCTCTTCTCTCTTCTTCCGTAGTCTTTCCCTTTCTTGCATAATGATGTCACAGCATATTACATATTATGTAAATATAAAATTCAATTGTTTAAGCATTTAGCAGGATGCATAATTTATTAAAATGGCACACCTGACGCATGCCAGCAGCCGGCGTATACAAAGACTGCCGTTGGCTAGGGTCTAGAGTCTGGCTAGGGTTTGAGTTGGGATTCGACTCCTTTTCCCCCAGTTTGGCGCGGATCTGTGGGTGGATGGGACGGATCCCTGCGGCACGTTGACGGCTATTGGCTTTTGTGTTGTGCTGATGGGCGTGGAGCGGCGTGGGGGATGGAGGCAATGTCAGCTTTGTTGCAGTCAGTGACATGACAAGAATATAAACAGAAGACTGCGTGTGGTGAGGGAGGTGGCATGCAGCTTTGGCAACATTGCAAGGGCTGCATGCGGTAACGAAATTGATTTTTAAACAGCAACCGCCTGGACGAAGCTCATGTCGTTAGCAAATCATAAAAGCGTGAAAGCTCTGCTCCAGCTTCCTACTAGTTAGTTGTTCCTTTTGTCATCGTATAATGAGCAAGTGCTACCAGGCGGTATCCAAGTCCTTTCTTGGCTAGCTGCAGTTGACATTAAGTAAGATGGATGGCGTTGGCGTTGGCGTTGCCGTTGCCGTTGCCGTTGCGTGCAACATTTAGCCCTGATCCCTTTGAGTCAATATTGATGCCAACGCCATTTGAAGCAAAGCAGCGAATTTAATTTGATGCTGCTGCGACTTGGTCAAGTTAATTTTACTTTCAAGTTTTAATGGTGCACGCCTGATGACTTGATGGCCTTTTGGCCTGTCAGCTTGCCAGCTTTCCAGCTTTCCAGCTTGCCGTCTTGTTTCGGTCTGATCCAGGCACAATCTGCTGACTTGATGCTAAATTAGCGTTGCAAATATGCGCAGGACTCGTTGTCGTCGTCGTCGTCATCGTTAGTCTTGGCCAACAGATTTTCATATTAAAGTTGCAACCAAGTTGCCGTCCCTCTGGGCTGCGCGTTTTTATGCAAGATTTATTGCTATTTAAACGACGTATAATGTGTCCTGCTTGGTGTTGTTGCTACAGTTGTAGCTCCTGCTACTGCTCCTGCTCCTGCTGCTGCTCTTCCTCTTTTGCTGTTGCTGGCAGACAGACACACACCAACAGCAACACCAACACTCTGACACACTTGACAACGTGCTCAAGTGCCTGCCTGTCTGCCAGCTCCTTCGTCTGCCCCACAATTTCCACCCATACATTGTGCAATATTTTATTTACATTTTTCACTCGTCGTCTGCCTTACCATATCCTGTTGTTGAATCCTTTTTGCGCCCGCCTGCTGTTTACTTTTACTACTCCTGCTGCTTTAGCTTCAGCCTTTACTGGTTGTTGTTGTTGATGCCGTTGTTGTTCTTGTTTTTGTTGCTGCCCCGCAGCTGAATGCTTTTTGCCTTTGCCTTTTTTTATTTACATTTTTGTTTCATTTTTCTAATGAGCTGTAATTTCTGTTTTATTTGCAGGCGTCATGCGTGCACAAACAACAACAGCAACAACAAAATAAATAATACAAAAAAAAAATAGAAGGGACCAAGTGGTGTCTCTGCTTGTTGGAGGTGTGAAAAGCACTTCTAATATTCAAATGGCTTTACCCTTGCCACAATCCTATTGCCCCCGATGTCAGTGTGAGCTGAGTTCCAAGCAGCTGTCATGGGGCAAGGCCAAACACACACACACACGCACACAGTGTGTATTTTCTTCATCACGCATGCTACCTTAAACCAAGCAATTTTAATTGCATTCCAATCAGAAAGCATATACGAGTACACTCAAAGCCACAATCTGCTGATGGTATTCTTTATTCGTGTTCCGGTTAACGAAGTATTTTCTTAATTACTGCACATAATAACTACCTTGGCCTTGGGAAAGTTCACATACTATTTGTAATGGAAAACTAAAGAGAAGTCGAGCTGCCAATAAGTAATGATGCAGTATTGAGGATAATGCAGGCTTTCATTTTTCACTTCATGTTATCCTTGGATTGCACTTTTTAGTTTTGAATACTGATTCCGCTTTTTAATTCCATGTTAATTAAGTAGGCCGCAAAAGACCAGTTATCTAACTGAACTAACCCGTCGTCCTACATTTGTTTTGCACAAATTCAATTTGCCAAACATTTCATTGGCAACTTCTGGCGGCGCAACCTCGAGCGCTCCGCTTTGTGAATCATCAGATTCCGCCCTGACCCAGAAGCATGTTGCAAGCTAACCGAGACCACTGGCTGCTGTTGGGCTAACTGCCTCACTGGCTGACTGGCTGACTAGTTGACTGGCTGACTTGTTGGCTTTGCTGGCCTCGCTTCAGTTAGTCGGCCAGTCGACTCGGTCGACTACTCCATTAGCCTTTGGAGTGTAAAATTGCGCAAACAATTTCAATTATCCCCGAAGGCGCGTTGCAGGCCAAGCTCAGGCGCAGGCAAAGCCAAACGAGATGACAACGAGCTAAAAAAAAAAAATATAACAAAATATTTATGTGTAATAGAGGCAACAAAGCCAAAACAGGCATAATTATGACCCGAAATCAAGTTGAATTTTCTTGACTTTTCTTTTCTTATGTATTTTGCTTTTGTTTTTTAGTGGTGCACATTAAGCAATTGACTTGAAGTTTTAGTTGCCACGGCAAAAAGGGAAAATTTAATAAAGCAGCTGACTTCCAAGTCTCTGAAGAAGAATGCCACAAATTGGGGCAGATAATTTTTGCTGGCCAAGTGAGTGGACTTGAAGTAAAGCGGGGCATACAAATTTTAAGCTTATGGGCCAATGAATGCAAGACGTTGCCATAGCAATTGCAAGTGCAATGCCAAGCCGAGCATCTTGTTGTAGCCAAGAAGCAGAAGCTGGAGCAGAAGCAGAAGCAGGAGCAGAAGCAAAAGCAGAGCCGGAAATTGGTGCTGCCAACATTGGTTTTAAAGACGATGACTTGGCCTTTTGCTGTTGGCCACTTTTTGTTTGAGTTTTTGCTTGAGTTTTCGCCTTTGCCAGCTGGCGGGGTTTTCATTCAATCATCCATTTATTTTTTGACCATTTTCCAAGACAACTTGGTGGTCACGTTGCCCATTGATGATGCCAGAAGAAGAGAGAGAGAGAACACAGATAGTGAGATAGATAGATAGACTCAAAGAGAGTGAGAAAGAGAGAGTGCTAAGAAATGCTTTCAGCCGGAAGCGCTAAGATAACATTGTATATGGACTGGTGTATGTGTGTGTGTGTGTGTGTGTGTGTGTGTGTATTGGAGTGTGTGGTTGAGGCTTCATACATAAATGCAAGTAATGCGGAAAATATGAAAAATGTTTGGCATGTAATAAAACATACAGCAGACCGAACAGTAGAAGGTTCAAAGATGCAGGCAACAGCATCAGGAATAGAATCTAAACAGAAAAAAACCCCATCAACAAACCAACACAATATGCAGTTCAAATAATAAAATGCCATTACTGAATGGGTTGCTTGATAATTGAAAATAAATATAGAACTGGTTGAAGGGAATCTGAATAAAAAGATGGAGCAAACTAATTGATGATTAATCAGGACTCTGCGAAAACAAAAGTCATGCCTAGTCCATTGATAAAAGCAAACTAAGTAATAATAAAAGATTGAATGACTTTTCGAAATTAAAAGTGACAGAATTGAAAGCAAACTTTGGAAGCCAAACTAGATGCGAAATATTTACCAACTATAAATTGAAGATTGCATTGGACAGCTTTAAAAGCTGAACGAAAGAAGGCCAAAACAGTTTCAAGTTGATTTAACTCATTATCTTTTGTACGTTGGCCAGAGGATTTTTACAATTGGCCAAGTCGATACTTGTTTAGGAGGACTTACATCAAATACCAATTACCGAATCGCCTTGGCCGACTTAATTATGCGCTACATTGCAACACTTAACTCCCTCTCTCTTTCCCTCTCTCTCCCCTTTTCTTTGTTGCTCTCTTAGCCATAGGAGGCAGCCTTCAGGCGAGGCATTCAATACAAAGAACCAAAAGTCGATACCCAACACAATTGCTGCCACATAATTCACAAAATTCGGCATAAAAGAAAAATCGCTTTTCACTTGTGTGTGTGGCAGAGGTGGAGAAGAAATTTTGTATATAACTGTGACCATATTTCCTGGGTGCCGCCTTTAGATTTTAGGTAGGAGCAACATCTGCGTTGTGCTTTCAAGGCGCAACGGCAAATGAAAATTTGAAAATTATTGCAACAGCAGCCGCCGCCGATTCCTCGAAGGCGGCACATGAAATCAATGAAATGTTTTTTGGCACTTTTGGCGCAAAGTTGTTGCCGTTATGATTATTGTTATTATTGGTAGCCCCCACGGAGTTCATGGCGTGACACTCATAAAGCAGTTCTCGCAGCCTCGCAACAAACAATGCATGCCACACAATTCAGGAGAAATATTTTCATCTCCTTCAAAGAAAAAAAAACAAGAAGAAAAAAGAAAACAAAACAAACAATATCAAAAGTCGTCACCAGCAACAGCAACAATAACAGCAACGAAAATCATTTCTTGGCTCCTACTCAACACTTTGGCCATACGTTCGTTCAGTTTGTTTATTGCTGTTGTTGTTGTTGTTGCATTTGAAATTTATGACTTTTTGGCTATTGGCAACAGATTGTGAGGCAAGTTCATTATTTTGGCATCGCAAACTTTTGAATTTTAATTCGAAAATTATGCACATTGCCCCATTTTAATGAACTGTTGCAATAATTTGATGACTTTCAAATTGAGATTGTTTATGTCCTCCCAATTAACTCGCTTATGATTATTGCCAGATTGTAAAGTAATCAGAATTGTTGTTGGTGCCATTACTCGGATTGTTGAGCTACAAAATGATACTTAATGCCCCACGGGCTGTGCGACACATGCAACAATCAGTGCATTGTTGTGTGTGTGTGTGTATGCGTGTGTGGATCAAAATGTGCTTGGATTTTTAAAAACTTTAAGAATCTATAGAGGACATTCACATACGAAATGCTCTGTCTTTTTTTATGATATGCAAGTGTTTGATGAAATAAGGAATACTTTCACTGATGAAAAAGAACGAATCATAAATATAGATCTTAACAATTTAGTTTTTTTTTTTGTTAAAACAAAAAAATATAAAATATATATAAACTTTGAATTTTGTTGTCTTATCGACAAGTTTGACTGTCCTATAAAGATAACGGGAAGATGAAAACACTGCCCTAAGAATTGAGTCTCTAAATATTTCTAACAAAACAAATATTTAATATTGTATCTTTTATAGTGAGAGTATAAATCAAGTTACCAATATCTTGTTAAAGCTATTGTGATTTTGTAAGTAAGAGTATGTTCTCCCTTTCTTCTATCTCCACCTTTCCCTCTTTCTTTCTAGCTCTCTCTCACTTACTTGATTGCCAACAACAAACATCAGCAATAATGTTGTTGCCATATTTTACAGAAGCACCAAAAGCATCAGCAACAACAATCGAGTTAGTTGCCAACATTTATGTGCGTTTCCGGTTGCAATTGTCACGGGATATAGGGCCGAGGACCGAGGGCATGGCAAAAGAACAGGAAAAGGATCATGGCGCAGAGATTGCGCATACCCAGTCAATGGCGAGGTGTTGCTGCTGTTGCTGCTGTTGCTGCTGTTGCCGTTGTTGTTGTTGGCACGACATAAACGCTGCGAGGTGGCAGCTTCACATAAAATATCAAATTTTATGCATTTAAACAACTGGGTTGAGTACTGTGGGGGGCTTACGTTTAGTTGGCACTGTATAGCCATAGGGAGAAAGGGTGTTGGCGTTCTACACAAACTTTTAATTTTATTTCAGGCTAAAAACGTGGTGGCAAGATGGCAACAAGAGCGACAGCAGCTTGACTTAGTTTCAGCCAAGTCACAATTCGGGCAACATTTCAAGCTGTCTATTGAGCATTTTATGAGACAGGACTCTTACTCTCTCTTAGCGTCGTCCACCTGCCCTAATTATATCAACTGCATTGGCAGCTTGAGACTTTAGTGCAACTTTGTGCGACGGTTATGGTTAGCCATTAATTTTGATTTGCCAGACATAAACAGAAGATGAAGAAGTGGAAGAAGGGTTCTTAGCATGCTTTACGATGCTGTTGGGCGTTTTTGGCATAAGCGAAAGCCTGATAAACCAGGTCTTAATGCAACCCCCTCTTAGCCATCTCCCTTCGCCTATCGGTGAGCAAGTATCTTTACAAGCCAGCCAACATTGTTAGTGCGAACTGGTCGGCAACAATGTTGGCTATCGCTTATCGGGCCAAAAACATACTTGTACCACGTTGTAGTGCCATACTTCTGGTCACTTGTTCATTAAATTGCAATAACGCGAAAGCCAAAAACGTTATTGTTATTAACGTAAATTGTTTTCTGAACATTAACATGGCCACAAACGTGTTTTTCAATTATCGCCAGGATTATGTTAATGCCAGACGCCGCAACAAACGCAACAAATCGCCAATTTATGTTCGTAAAAGGCATTTAGCTAACAGATTTAACACATGTCCGGGAATTATATGGTGATTAAAGGTTTATTAAATCACTGTAAATAGCCTGGACCAGAGTGTATGGAGTGCAGCCACGTGATAAGAGTGCTTTTCCGATGATCACTTAAAAGCTAAAAGCCCTTATCATCAGTACACTAGTGCATAGTAGACATATATTGTTGTTGGTATTCGAAAGTTTATTTTTATACTTAATACAAAAGTAGCAAACAAAGTTCTTATATAATTAGGAGTACAAAAGGATTCTCGGCCGGACTTGGCCGGAAAATACTTACTTAAGTAATGCGCGCTCCAGATAACTGGAAACCCCAACAGAAAAGGCAGAACGAACTTTAGGCAAATTAAATTACATAGTTGAGTTGTGATGGCTATTGGGAGGACCCCGACCCAAATACTCGTACCCAAACCAAATCAAAGATGCGCACATGCGTTCAAGGCTTCTTGGCCAAGTTGTGCCGCATTCGAATTAGCAACACAAAATATCTGAAATTATTTCGTTAGCAGTCAGAACTTTGCTTCGTATACTTTGACACTTTCCTTTTTGTTGTCGTTGTTGTTGTTGCTGTTGTTGCTGTCGTTGTTGCTGTTGTTGTTGGGCAGCGGCACGTTGCACGTTTTTGACGCCCCTCGGCGCTGTTGATACGAAACGCTGGACATTTTGGCCATGGCTTGCTGTGCTGCTAGGATTGTTTGATGCTTTTAGCTAAAGGGCCAATATTGATTTCGATCTTAATTAACTTTGGCACATTTGAAAAGCAGTCGCACAGTTACCAGCAGCCCACGCCAATACGCCAACACTCCATGACCCATGACGCCCACATTGCCATGTATAAGAGCTTTATTTGTGCTTCACATACCCTTCAATATACCCTTACTTAGTAACTACAATTGTAACCTAGATTAGACTTGTATTTACAGATTTTATTGTAATTCGTCACAATGCTTTCATACAACATCGATCTTTGGAAATCTTCTGAGAGTTATTACTGTTTTGACTTATAGTTTAAGGATGGTTTTTAGATAGTAATTTAATATAAAAATACAGTTTTCAAAAAGTTCAAAAAAGTTTTTACTGACCACTTAATACTAGAGATTATTCACATTTGCATGGAGGTAATAATTGAGGAAATTAAATGTAAATAATCATATTTGAATTGCATATTTTTGTGCAATTTTCCAAGAATGCTTTAATATGTACATTCTGCATTTGGAATCTTCTACCTGTCTAACTTTTTTATTCAAGGCGATTATAGCATCAAATAGAAAATTTTGAAATACGAGAAGAAGTTTCACGTGCTATATTGACTACCTAATTCCATTTCTTACAATTAGCCATGTTTACGTGACTTGTGAAGAGCAGTTGAGAAAATGGCATAAATATGTCAGAAAGTGAATTTGAAATTCGATAATTGCAGACAACTGTTCTTTCTGGTTTTCTTATTTGAGTTGCTCCTTTTACTAATTTGTTTGTGCACCCATTTCGCTCAATCTCCCTTTTCTTTTGGTTTTTGTATCAGTTTCGTTTTCGCACAGGTTTTCCGGCGTATTCAAAAGCTTTGGACCAAACTGGGTGTCAACCTGAGATGAAGATGACTGCCAAAGTTTGTGCTGTGGCTCTGTGGTCCAGTCGGCTTCGGTTTTTCCAATTGTCCAATACTTTTTATTGCTACTCTGTATATACATATACAAATGTATGTCTACATGTTTGGTGTGTGTGTGTGTGTGTGTGTGTGTGTGTGTGTGTGTGAGTGTGTACAGTATTCTTTGCATTATCAGTCTATACGAATCGTTTGCCACCCTCTGCACTGGGTATGGAATTTTTTGATTGGTTTTACGTTTTAATTGCGTACTCTGCATGCTGCGTATAAAGGCAAATATATTGTCTAGGCCTTTGTCCGCACTCAACAGCTAGTGAGTCTTTTGAGGGATCAAATACAATCCAATATCTGTTTCTACAGTTTATAGTAGTTGATTTGTTTTGAATACCCTCAAATTGTGAGCAGCCAGTTTTCGTGCATCATGTCTTGTAAAGAAATCCCAAGATTTATATTGTCAAGCTAAAGTTTGTTCAAATTGTTAAAGCTCATTGCTATTCCAAAGCAATAGCTGGCACCAACTGGAATTAATAATTATTAATTAAAATCTGGGAAAGACTTTGAAGCGTATTTTTTATTTAATTAAAATCTAAGCACTTTTAACTTGAATGGCTGCCTATTAATATTACAAAAGACCTTGTTCGAAGCTTCATGAAAAGGTATTTAATATTATTAATAGGCTCTCTACAAAAAGACTACGCGTTGTGCCTCACCGTGACATGGCGTGCCGCGTCGAATCAAATTAATTAAATCATTTTTAGTTTTCCTACTCTCGCGTTGCAGTGTTGTGCTTAAGTGTTGCAGGATGAAAAAAATAGAAATAAATAAATGAACAAAACTTAAAGTGAAACGAAACTGAGAGTATATTCATAAAAAGTACAACAAGAGCGGTAGAAAACTTTTAATTAAACAATTTCTGGGTTGGCAACGCCAAAAACTTGTAAAGACAAATTTCCGTGCAGCAAAAAAAAAATATATAAAAAAAAAACAGAAATCAGAGTGAGAGTGGGTGAGTGGGAGAGTGGGAGGGGGGAAAACAACGTCAAGCAGCACATTAGACATTCAAGAATTTAAATCTAATTAAATTTTTGGCTTGCTGCTGTTGTCATGCAAATAAATATATAAATACAATATAAGACCAAAGCTCAGAGCTATGGCAACAGCCGACTTTAAAGACTAAATGGATCGCCAGACTCTCAAGTTGACGAAAAGTTTTAATAAGGCAAAATTCTGGCAAATAGAAATCGCAGCAAGTGGGCTAAGGAGGCAGGTGGCAAGCTGGGCTGGAAGGTGGGCAGTTGGCCAGGCATTCATTAGGAGCACTGCTGTCCAGCTATAATTAAAGTTTTCTTTTGCACTGCCCGCTGCAGCAACGACAACGACAACGACAAGGACAACGACAACTTTTAGACCAACTGCAGCTTGCAGATAAAAAACTTCATAGGTAGCCAGCAGGAGCAGCGGGAGTTGTAGCCAACTTTGGCTTTCAAAAACACATTACACATTTCACATTTCTCTTAGCCACAACAAGAGCAGCAGCAGCAACAACATCAACAACAACAACAACAACAACAGAAGCAACAACAACAACAACAGTATTGTTTTCGCGAGTGAACCATTAAATTGCCGTCGTTTGCCTTTTATTTGGGTTTTTATTACATTTCTTTTTTTCATTTTTGTTTTGTTGGTTTTTTTTTTGCTAGCCGCTTGACATTTTCGCATAAAAATTCGACAGCTGAAAAATTTCCATACCCACGCCTTGCTTCACAGCCAAACCCTTTTGATGTAGCCGCAGTTTTGACTTGAAAATCACCACAGCCCCAAATGCAAAAACGGCCAAGCCAAAGATGGCCAGGCCCAGATGCTTGGCTGAGCTAACAAAACAAAGGGCAAACATCAGAGCCCGCTTCGCCTTTTTGTTTGTGGCCGTGTCATTTTTACAGACTAAATTAAAATATCTTTGGCACAGCGCAAAAAAATGGCGGTCTAATTTACATTTGTAAAGCGAATACCAGCAGCCTTTTTTCCACCGCTTCTTCTTCTTTTTTTTATTATTATTATTTTTGTTTTCATTTTGGTGTTTTTTTTCATCGTGTTTTCGTTAGGACAGTCAAATCTTAATCACTGTCAAGTTCAAATGCCCGGGGGCTCATGAATATCAATGACATTGCCATGGGGGGCGGGGGTCAATGGGCATGTCTCTTGGCCATTTTGGTTAAGCGTTTGCGATTCGCTGATGCGTTTAATTTTTAAACCCATTTTGTGCTTAACATTTCATATTTGACTGTTGGCAAATGTTAAACGACTTTTAATGCATTTATTGCATTTATTGCTCCTGCAATTTGTTATTTATCATCACTCATAAAAATGCAATTTCTGTAGAATTCAATATCAAAACTGTAATAATGTGGTGTGTATGTATATTTTCCTGTTAATTAATTTTTAATGACAAGCCATTTTATGCATTTATGGCCAATTTTATGGCTCATGCATAAAGATGAGAACGTTTGTATTTAAATTTCAGCAACCCCAATTCACCTGCCATTGCATCCAATTACTGTATAATCGGAATCAGGCCAAATCGGTCAATTATACGCACTTGATGCATTTATGGCAGAACAATAATTATCAATGATGTTCATATCAAGTTTCTAAATCACTGACAGAGTTGTTAGAAGGACTCAAAGGAATCTTTTTGAATGATATTTACATTTATTTATATTTATTTAAGGACAACCAACTATCATTTTGTTGCTGGACTCAAAGGACTGATAGCTTCATACGGTTGATGTTAGTTTAATGCGAGATTAATGATGCTCAGATGTTAATGCTATCCAAATAGGTTTCAATACAAAAAAATAGTTTATGTAATGACCTCGATTGCTCATACTAACATAAACATTATGCATTTAAAGGGGTAGGAAAAGGAACTCAGTGACAGAGAGAGAGAGAAAGAGAGACAGAAAAAATGTGTGTTGGCAGTTCCAGTTCATATACTTGTAGTTATAATGGCACATTTCTAACGCGTACTTGGCCTGCACTTTGGCTTAATGCATTCATTAGACTGGCCGCATGCTCAACTTGCATTTAAGTACAAAACTTTCTAATTATGTTGCCAAAGGCTGAACGGCAACCAACTGCCATCGACAACTTGACTCGAGACTCGAATGTTGAGTGTTGAGTGTCGAGAGTTGAGTGTGCACTGAAAATTAATAGACTGTGAATATGTTAATGATGCAAGTTGCATTGCTTTGAGCGACTCTTTGAGCAGAAAAAAATGTAAGGTATAACATAACAAACATTTGCACAGGAGCTTTATGAGAGCCCTATGCTGACCTGGTTGTAAATAATAATGCAAATAATAATAACTACTACGACTGACGATATAATAATAATGAGCAATAAAATGTTAAACGCAACACTAAATGCATATCAAATGGCCATCCATTCTGCTGGGTGGTCCTAAATTGTTGACCTTGCCAGTTATTTATTGTGCGTATTTATTTGCCTAGTGCTAATTTAAATTTATTGTGCCCAGGCAGTCGGCTACTGGCCCAGCTATAAATTTAAAAGACTTAGCCATCGCCCAGGCCGCAATCATTAATTATAATTCATTGGAGGTCCTCTGGAGTGTCACCCTTTCAGTATTCCAGTGCTCGGTAGACTGTATTCAGTAGTCAGTATTCTGTATTCAGTTTTCAGTATATATCGTAGTCGGAGTTGCCTGTTGATGAAATGCGTAGCAAGGCGACTGGCCAAACTGTAAATCGATTATGTCCGGTAGCAACCACAAGAGTCCATAGAAATAGCCGCAACAAACGCGCTATTCAAATTTGCAACTCTGCCTCATCTGACAGACTGCACAAAATGCTGTAGTTCGTTTAACGAAGTTGTCCTGTTTGTCCTTCTCATTCTCATTCTTCTATTGCTGCTGCTGCAGTGACAATGTTGTCACTGCTGCTGTTACTGCCACTGCGGTTTACAGCCGACGACGATGAGCGGCAACTTTTCATGAAGCTTGGACGAAAAATTACACATGTAAATTGCATGTGCAAACCGCAAACGAGTTGTGCGTTTCGTGATCGCAAATAAGGTGTCAATAAGTTGTGTTGCAATATATGCAGCATGCTGTTGACCATTTGCCTGCTGGCGTCTAATTTGCAAGTGTCAGCTGTCAATACACACACAAACACACACACAGACACAGAGACAGTAACAAACACATAGACAAAAGCTGCTGCATTAAACGCCTTCAACACACTGCGCAATTATGGCAAACAGGACACCGACAAGGACAACGACAACGACAACAGCAACAATAACGACAACAGCAACGACAGCCGACAGCCGACAGTCGACAGCAGCAACATCCACATATCAAGTTGAATGGTGCAACTTGGCTAAGCCTTTATGCGTATATATGTATATGTACTATCCCATATTTGAGATGGGAGTGCGAGAAGGTTGCTCCGGCTGCTTCAGAATGACCCCAACGTGGCCCCAACTTTAATTATAATGCACAGCCCCTTAACAGCTGCGGTGCTGTTTTATGCCGTCGTTTAAATCTATTATTTGGCAACATTCAAGCGAAAGTGGGCGGAGGGAGACATGGGGGCATGGTTAGGGTGGCTATTAAAAATTAATTTGACACGTTGCGCTTGCATGTCAAAGTATGCGGAGAGCCCCCGGACCGAAAACTTTTGTCAAGCGCTTAGCTTGCATAATAATTAATGAATGTGAGAACAATAACAAAATATGAAAAAAAAAACTAATGCAATGGCCGTAATTAACGCGTTTCGTGTGGGACAAATGACGGACTGAAACTGAGACTGGGTGCACATTATATTTAATCGTTGTATGCGTGTTGTTTTTGCCATTGACTTGTTGCCGGCAGTCATCTCATGCCAGCAATCCATTTCGGGTCTGGGCCTTGTCGCCATCTTGGCCGTCAAACATGGCGTATGATTATTGTGACCTAAACCATACATTTTCGCGCCTTGCTAATTGCTCTTTCATTGACAAATTACAGGCTCCGTTTGGCCGTCTTAATTATAGGTAAGTCTTGCTGGCGATTAATGACAGCTAATTGCCCTGATCAAGTTGAATTCGTACCGAGTGCATTTGCTACTTATAGAGAGTCCACTTGGAGTACGGAATAGCAGTTGCATTTGGTATTTACTCTGGTCGCTGCTAAAGTCATTCAATTTCGTCTGCTAATACCCTTAGGTACACGTACACAGTAAGCTTGCTGCAGTGCCACTAAATCCTTGATCCTTGATATCCTGTGTCTCACGTGCTTCCGTAGCTTACCGCTACTTTAAACCTGACGCTGGACTTGACGGTGTCACGTTGCAACTTGACTTGACCAGCAACTGTGCGACACAATGTTGCTGCGAGGAACTATTAACATTTTTAGCATTTTATTGCTGTGTCTTCTGATGGGACGAGGAAGCGAGTCCGTTGAGCTACGACGAGATGAGGCAGTAAGTAAGAGCAACGCTCTATTTCACTTTCTAGGACAATTGATCCGATCTCCGATTAAATATCTGAGTCTGATATATAACTCTAATTGTAAACTTGCAATGCAATATGACTGACAAAAATAATTAACTAATATAACTTTTATATATAACATACAATTACTACTTATATTTAAAGTTCTTGATGTTGGCTCGAAGTTTATAAGCATAAGGATTTATTTACTACACAGAAAATGAATCATTCTAAAATACAAGTTTCAAGCTCTTAAATTTTAACCTGTTGATTCGTTAATTTAATATTAAATACCAATGACTCTGCACTAATAAAGACAAATAAACGAAATATATTGGATTCAAGTACAAATCAAAATTAATGCTGAATATGAAATTAAATTACGTACTTAAAACAAGAATTTTTTAATAGGACAGAACAAATCCGACATCACCGAACTATTAACACCGTTTGGATTTATTTTATCCGAAAAACTGCAGCTATTATTTTCTGTGTAGATAATATTGTTTAAAAACATTAATGTATCTTGGAAACTTTCTACAGTATCCACCGCCTGAGCTACTGAAGGAATTGGCACCAGTACACGATAGTTGTGTGCAGAAGACCAGCGTCACAGAAGGTAAGCAGATGGTTAATTAGCTCCGTAAACTGGTACACAAGGTTTGCCTCTGATTTCTGGTTATTGTGAACAAGTTGTTGTTATTTTTCACTATTCACTTGCAATTCGTGTCTGCAGCGGCAATTAAGGAGTTCAGCGATGGCGAGATTCACGAGGATGAGAAGCTGAAATGCTACATGTACTGTGTGTTTGACGAGACGGATGTCCTGCACGAGGATGGCGAGGTGCATCTGGAGAAATTGCTGGATCGCTTACCGGACTCGATGCACGACATTGCGGTAAACATGGGCAAGCGGTGTCTCTATCCCAAGGGGGACACAAAATGCGAGCGAGCTTTCTGGTTGCACCGTTGCTGGAAGACGGCGGATCCCAAGGTGAGTGTCATTGCACCTGATTAGCGTTATCCTTAATAAATCACCTTTGCAGCATTACTTTCTCATTTGAACGTTGACGAGGGCAAAAGCGACACGGACAATGTAAACCCCCTTGAAGAAACAACTAAATTCGTGGCTTATGATTTACGTTTATATTTTTTGTTGTTAGTTGTATTACAATTTATTCTGTACATAGAATTTTGCACAAGCATTCACAAAAATAACAAAAAAAAAAATTAAATAAAAACATTTATTAAATAAATAATAATAAAATGGCGCATGATTTTTTGTCCACAGCTGTTGCCAATTGGCCTTGAGGTCCTGACTCCAATGCTTCTATGAATATTTTGATATATGTATTTTCAGCCATAAATGTGCTGTCTGATGGATTGCACTCATAAATCCAATAACTGCCATGCCCTAAAGCATATTTAATTATTTAATTAGCGCTATCTAAAGGGTGCATCTATAATTTTATGCATCGATAAGCATTGGCATTGTAATAAAATTAATATGCGACTGGTGGCTGCATAAATAATTACAGTGCATTTTCCCCCATTTTCATTTGCTATTCATTATCCGCCGTTTGTGAATGAATGAATAGTCTGGGTCAAGAAAGCAATGCACTTTCATGACATTGAACAACCTTTTCCATTTTGAGCGATTGCAATTCCCTAATTGAACACTTTCGGCTTTATTATTCATGCTTCATAGGGTTTGTACAGACACCGCCCAACCAACAACAACCTGTATGAATAAATACAACTCAAATTTGACTTAAAGGAAATGTTGCTAACTTGTGAAAAGCGATTAGTTAATAAGTATCGTGAAAATATACATTTGTTTGGTCAAGTTTCATGTATCCCCTGGTAATTTTAATTTAAATATAGTTGAAGCTTCAATTCAGAATTGGTTGGTTCAGGAGAATCAGAGACTATTCCACTGATTTCTTTAGTTCAGTTTGTTTATGACAAATGACAGAGCGCAAAATGAAGAATGGGTAAAGAGAGCGTTAATTTAAATTTTATGTTATTAAATTCAAATGCCATTTTTTATAATTAATAAATTCCCATAAACTCTGATTTTTTATATGAATATTAATTTTGGTTGAATGGTTGCTAGGATTATTACAATTTTTATATTCTAAGCTAATTTCAAACTAAAAGAACATTACACAAAAGTCTCTTGATAGCGAGTTATGTGAATACCCTATCTTATTCTGCAATTGTAAGCAGTATCTACCTATTCAAATAAAGTATAATTTGTAGAATCTTTATAGTTATGGGCTTCATATTCAGTATTAAAATTAACATTGTTGAAAGATTAATAGCTTTAAAGCTGACCTAATAACAGTCTTTATTTCAGATCCCTAGAATAAAGTTGTTCAATACTGATGCCGGGGAGTAATAAACAATAATGAAGTTAACTCAGTAACGGATTCTGCATTTCATATAAAAAAGTGCATTTGTAATTTAAAAATGATCAATTGGACACACGAAGGTGGGCGTCAGATCGGGTCGGATGTTTGTCTCATCTAAAATAGGTAATAATATAGTTAGTTGATGACAGACAAATGAAAGAAATGTGGATTGCAACTTAAATATAGAGATTTAGAATCAAATAACTTACCATTAAATGTAGATACATATATGCATCGAAAGCAACTTGGCCAAATCGAATATAAAGCACGTCGGTTGAATTGTCAATAAAGCAAATTCAATTGTGACTGCGGTTGTCAAACAATTTCGGTGTCTCGTCTGACGAAAGCATTTTTTGATAGTTTGAAAGGAACAGAACACACCAACAACAACAACAACAAGAACAAAAATAGGGGTAAAAAACGCGTCAACTTTCAACGGCAATTCGCATAACGAAAATTGAAATGGCAATTAAAAAACCATCCATCGTTCATGCCGTAGCCAACTGTTATGTCCATACACATGCTAACTGTTGCTGTTATTGTAATTTCATTCGTTCTTTATGGATGCTGCTGTGTATGTGTGTGTGTATGTGCGAGTGTAGATGAGGCAATGTCCTTTTGTGGCTTTGTTTCGGTTGTTGCGTTGACATTTGATGAAACAAAAGTGACATTTGTGCAAAAGTTGACGACTTTGTATTGTATTCCGGTTTTTTTTTGTATTTTGTATTTTGCGTTCGGTGCGCAATTTCAAAAAGAGCGAAGGACAAATGGTAAATTTTATACCCGGTCTATACAGACATACATACATATATACTTACATACAAATGTATGGCTTGGACTTGGGCTTTAGGGCGTGTCGCACGTGGGCATCTGCTTGTCAAAATTAACACGACGTTTGTGCATTGAATGAAAGAACGTTGACAACTGCGCTGAAGCCTCGACGTCTCAGCCACATTTCCGTTTCCGTTTGGCGAGCTTTTTGTTCAGCTGGCGGTTTGGAATTAATTTAGCGTGCGCTGAGCTAGCAAGAAACAAATGATTTTTTGTTGGTTTCCTCTCATGGCTTCCTGAAATAAAAATTACAAAAAGGCGCACTTAGAAAAACCGTCGCACACTCTCACACTCACACACACACACACACACACACACACTGTCACACAAATATAAGTATACAAACATGCACATACATTCATACATTGTCATTGTCCAGCTGTCACGCGTGGCACGTCCTCGTCCTCGTCGTAGTCGTTGTTTCCACTTTCTCCATCCATTTCCATCCTGCATGTTGTTTTCGCTACTCATACCCTTACATAGGGTATTGCTGATTCTTCTTGATGTCTTGGGAATATTTTGATGAGACCGATAAGCTCGTTGGGAATTTATTACCCTAAACAACACTTAATTTCTCAGCAAACTATCAAGTCTAATCTTCCTTGAATACTTCCCTATTTCGACAGTGGGAGAATTGGATTATATAGTTGCTAAAGCATGTTCATAAGGGTATTCATTTTTCGTTAGCTGAAGAGTTTTTCTTTTCTTGCTTTTCTTTTTTTTATGCTTTTGCTATGCATTGTCGCTTTTGTTTCGCCTTTTCACAACTCGCAAACAAGGCCGAACGAATGTACAAGCATTTTGTTGTTGTTGCTGTTGTTGTTGTTTTACAGACAAGCTACATGAAAATGGCTTTGAGTGACTTTGGCCAAAATCGTCGACGTCGTCCTGTTGCACTCTGCCTGTTAATCGTCTTGTCTGTGCTCAACGATGCGTTGTTGTTGCCAACGTTGGCGCAACGCGCTGAAAACGTGAGTTAATAAAGTGCAATATACAGTGCCACGCCTACATAAGTTACGCATCTTAATTGCAGTATCCCCCAACCAATGTACTCAAAATGGCTAAGCTCTTCCATGACACCTGTGTGGAACAAACCGGCGTCAGCGAGAGTGAGTTAAATATGCCTCCAATGTTCGCCTGTTCGCCTGCAATTAAATTAATGATTATAACAAACCACAGGCGCGATTAAGGAGTTCAGCGATGGGGAAATACATGAGGATGAGAAGCTTAAATGCTATATGAATTGTTTGTTCCATGAGTTCGAAGTTGTAGATGATAATGGCGATGTGCATCTGGAAACATTATTTCACTCGGTACCACACTCGATTCGCGATAAACTGATGGCCATGTCCGAGCATTGTTTACATCCCGAGGGGGATACACTATGTCACAAGGCTTGGTGGTTTCATCAGTGCTGGAAGAAGGCCGATCCCCAGGTGAGTTCTGAATTCAATAGTTTAGGACACTCTCTTACCTCTCTGTCTTTACAGCATTACTTTTTGCCGTAAACCCAGAAGCTCTACTGCGTTTACTGTTTTCTAATAAAAGAATGACCTATTATTATAGTGGTGATGGAATCATATATCTATATATGTTAAATTTGTATTAAATAAATGTATTATTCTAAAAGGCTCTAGCTAATCATCAAAATTAGCAACATGACAAGTTTTAACTATTTATTTGACACATTTAAGCTCCAGCTAAGTATAACAGAAATACCCACTATCCTCAACATTTTTAGACACTTTGACAAAAATATTACCTAAAAACATATCAGCTCTTTTTATGGCACTGTCACAAAAAGAGAAAGAGCGAATTTCACAAGTTTAAAATTTAAGCCTTTTTGCCAAACTAAAAAGAAGCGACAATGTAAAAAAATATTTCATACATTTTCACAAACGCGTGTATGCATTTAGTTGTAATGCCAAAAAAGGTTTTTGAGTGTTGAAAGCATAAATCATGTCAGATCTCGCTGTAGAAAAGCGTGGACCACAAATTGCCCGGATTGTGAGCTCAGTAAAAAAAATTATAATGCTACTAACTGGTTTCCAATGCTACCTTTATGGTGCAGTAAAAATACAAAGTATGATTGGTTTATAATTGTCAAATTGTATTTTAATTGTAACGTGCGTCAATCGAATAGAATCAATTTAATCCATGTATCCAGATGTATCACAAAAAATACTTTGCAAACAGCAAATGAATGTTATATATTTTTTTTAATTACATTTAAACGTCGGACAGTCTGTCTTCTTTAGCATTATTATGATTAATTTCTTGTGGATTCCCTCTACATTTTTTTTCCTACTTTAAATTTAGTCATTTAACTCATTTTATTTGCCCAATCTTAAGTGGATGGGCAGCACCGATAGCGTAACTACATAGAGTTCTTTATATCTTTCTTCAAATGTTTTTCACTTTATATATAAGCAATAAACTGGAGAATTTCTTTTATTATGTGAAAGCATAATTTTAAAATTTTGGTATACATATAAGCTCTTTAATTTTACTGGATACTTAAAATGCCGTAAAGTCGCACTCCACTCACTCTCTTTCACTTTAGTTTTCATTCTACACCCAGTACAGCCATTAATTCTAATATATATTAATTTAGCATGTATTCCTTTTGGGTCGGTCAACAACGTTCCAACCTCGATGTCACGGGTTGAGTTTGAGTTTGGTTTTTGTTTTTGTTGTGGCTGCCTTTAGAGCAAATTTTTTATTGTTTCGTCGACTTGTTGCGCAAAGCTTTTCATTTTGCTGCCAATGATTTATGTTGCCTGTTCGCACTTGTTCTCCTACATTTATGTGTTGATATATTTGTATACATATATAAACGCATTATTTTCTATTCTTTTTTTTGCGTATTGTCGTATTGGTTTTATTAATAATTTTTATTTCATTTGCTTTTTAAAGAGTTTCGCTTTAAAATAGAAATTGTTCTGGTTCGCTTTAAAGTAGGCAACGCTTTTTTTCATGATTGGTGGCAGATTAGCCACGGAAACGGAATTATTTAGATAGCGTTTTGATGGCTAGGAGTGTTTCATTATCAGCAGCTGGCGATTCTCATCCGGCCCAGCATCATTACTTTCAACTTAATACTAATTTGGTGTCATTGCTCCACTTCTTCCATGGGTTTTCTTATGGTTCCCTCAGCCTGTTGGTGTGTCCATTGGAGCGTATTTAGCTGTTCTTGCTTTATTTTTTTTTTGTCTGTCTGCTAATTTGCTAAATTGAAAATTTTTGACAGTCTTCAATGAAGTGTGACCAGCGACACTTTAGGTTCTGCGCTTCATTGAAGCTACCGGGGGATTGTCCCAATTGGATTTCCACACGAGCAACTTGGGCCATTGAGTCAACCAATTAGCTGCCCAAATGTTGGTTAATTTCGTT
This sequence comes from Drosophila neotestacea, assembly GCA_035044365.1. Lineage (NCBI taxonomy): Eukaryota > Metazoa > Arthropoda > Insecta > Diptera > Drosophilidae > Drosophila > Drosophila neotestacea. The sequence continues at coordinate 1,495,351 of JAWNMD010000757.1, forward strand.
CGCCCTTATTGTAAACAGTAATGACACAATCATGTAATTGAATTGTTCAGCTTTTCATCTGACCCCCTCCTCTATCCCCTCTATTGATAAATTTAGAGGCACATTTACAATTGGCCAGCCTGAAATACTCTTGCCTCAGTTGTGGCGTCTGACCTGTTTGCGCAGGCATTTCGTGCATTTGAAATTTGAGACTGACACAGTTGGCAGGAGGAGCTGACTTTCTCTTACTCTATTCAGACCCCAGCTGCAGAGATGCCGCGTACAATTAATGGAAGTTTAACTGTTCAATTGAAGCAGACTTTTTTTTATTTTTCTTTCCTTCTTTTTTTTTTTTTTGATGATGCCACTGCTGCTACCTCTGCCGTTCTTTGCCTTCCTCTTTTTTCTTTTGAATAAGTACATGCTGTTCTTTGTATGGCACCCCTCTGACCTGCACTCCCTCCTCTTTCACGTTCAGCATGCTTTGCCATTAGGGCACTTTGTTCATTTTTCATTTCGCTGAATTTTCAGCGCTCTCTGAAAGTTTTCCATTTTCTTTTTATGCCGCTGCCAGCCTGCTTTTTGCACTTATTTTACGCTCTATTGTTCGTTTTGTCGGCCACGTCCAGCACACTCACTTGCTCGACCTTCTGGCTGACCGGCTGGCTGCTCGGTCAACCCATTCATATTTCGGCTCTTTCCCCGCAAAAGTAACACAAATGGAATTAAAATTCTCTATTCTCACAGCAACAGGGGGGGCTACTTACAATTCTCGCATAATTAACAAATAGTCCATCAATTGACCACAGTTTTGCCATGTCTTTCGAGTGGCAGAGCTCGGTAACAGCTAATTCAATATGCGGTAGTTGACTGGCAACGGAATTTGCATAAATTGACATTGAATGCAAATTCTACAACGCGTTGCGGAACTATGAAAGCTATTTCCGATGCAAGTGAAAAACAAAAAGCAAAATACCCCTCTTCAAAAAAAAAAAAAAACAAACAAAAAGCATAAACCTAACTCGAAAATCGGCAAGCTAAGCGGTAACAAACAAAAGTCGATAACGAAATACGAGAACTCCTCTCGATTGGTATAAAAAATCAAATTAGTGAGCAGCAACAGGAAGAGCAAGAGCGTCAAGGGAATAAGCGTAGTAACTGTTACTGTAACTGTAACTGAATTCTGGTAACGATGAAGAATCAAAGGTTTAGTCCCCCCCCCCCACCACTTTGTGGGAAGGGTGTGTGAAGAAGTGTGTCGCGAATGGACAGCAATCAACCCTTACCGATGTTGTGCAGTTACGAATGTTTGGCTTTTCGATGCTCTGCTTTGTTGTTTTTTTTATATCCTATACCCATTAAAATTCGATCAAATGGATATTATAAAGTTGTCCGAACGTAAGCATATAATGGTCCTGAGAAAGAAATGTTAATATCATTGAGTATACGTAGGGCTAGATGTCGGTCCGTCTATCCATTTGTATGCATGTTTGTATGTATTGACTACATTTCAATCAGTTTTATTAATGCGAAGATACAATAGGTATTAGTAATTATAACCACTTTAGTGGCTGTTAATCCTACATATAAGCTTAACAAAGAACATGCTGCTTTTTACATTTTATATCAATTTAATTTTAAGCAAAGCAGCTGCATACAGGGCATCTTTTAGTCAATCATTCTCGACAAGAACACTCTTTTTTGATTTTATTTCAATTTTTTATTCCTCAGTTGATGGCGGCTTGACAAGGCTTTTATCGGATTTGCGTGCTTTGCTACAAGGATGGTGAGAAATATTTAAAAATATGTAAAATTGGGAGGATTGTAACAGGTCACGTGGGCAAATGAAAAGAGAGCCAAAAAAGGTCGAATATTTAATCGTAGTTGGCAAATAGATTAAGTTAAATTCAAAATTTGAGAAATCCGAATCAAGCATATGGGATGGAAGAATTTTGGAACAGAATAGTTTATTGGCAAGTTGTACTCAAATTATAATATAGTTCACTTCCATCACTTAATTATTTGATTCGTCTTGCTATGAGTGAAATTCCAAGGATAGTACTCATCACTCATTACACTCGTTCTGTTGCCGCGTATCCTTTGTCCATTTGGTTGACACTGCTGCAATTTTTTATTGCGTTAGCAAATTTTAATGGTATTAACGCCATGACAAAATCGAATCAAATGGCTGTGAGCAATTACATTGAAATTTGCATTTACATTTACTGACACATTCAATGGAATGGCAGGCGGCCTTATGCGGCATTTAATAATTGCGCATACGCACCGTTGCACTTTAAAGAGGCCGCATTTCAAGTGGAAGACAACTTTACAAAGTGGCATCGTACGTTAGACACAGTTACAACAGCAACAACAACAGCAAAAACAATGATAATACACAACAAAACTGGCTTGACAATGTGTTCATATACTACATACAACATACTACATATTGCAACTTTGCCGTTACTGTCTTGCCCATTGCCTTTTGTTCACATTTTAACTGCATCGGGTTGGGGTAAGAGGTATTATGAATGGCGTAGGTAACATGCCTGTGCCTTGTTTTGACTTTGTGTCCAAGTAGCTCGCGGGCACTTCATCTAACAAGAACAGAAGCACTGCAAATGGCGTTTCTAGTCAAATTAACCTGCATAGCTGAATAATACTTGTACATACCCTTCCATGCATGCCTTTTGTTGTAGTCCGCTGCATTGTTGAGCTAGTTGTTTCCCTTATAGTTGTTGCTGTATACGTGAAACTTAAGCGAACATGCAGCAACATTCTAAAATCTCCCTCTCTCAGCTGACTTGAACGAATAACAATTACTGAAATAAAGTCTTCAATCCATCCATTGCCTGTCACTTGATAACGACAGTTAATAATTAGACATTCATGATATTAATACTTTATTATATATACATACATCACTGACTAGTTTGATATTTCAATAATGATACATGCATATCATGTCAATTGCCAAATTTAAGTTTAATGAGCAGTCAAACCTGTGTGTATACATATATATACTATACTTGAAGTTTGCAACTCATTCTATCTTCAGTCGCTTGTCATTTGACTCCTTCTTGTAATTGTATGCAAACAATGTTACTGACTCTCGTGTTCTATGTAAATAAGACAGTGAAATGCTAAATAAAACAGAAACCTTAACATAGCTATACCATTTAGGGGGACATACGAGTTTGCGATGTCGTCCTCATTGAGTCGTGTTGGGCGTTTACCATCACAGTCACCGTCACCGTCACAGGAGCAAATGTTAATGAATCAAAGGCAATAATGGCCAACAATTTCTGCCAACTACAAAGGAAAACAGGAAACGTACGAAGACCACGACCCCTGACACCGTCTCCAACTTCAACTCCAACTCCAACTCCGACAAATGCCATACCATACCGTTCTGATTCGGTGCCGAAGATTGAGATTGAGGCAGGGACAAGGCACGTGTGCCTGTTGATAACGAGCGAAAGCTACAAAAGTCATGCATAATTAATCATTTGTTAATTATAGACCTGACCAAGTGCGAGTATACACTTCTCATCATTTATGTAATATGCATGTACACATATTTGACACCTGCGAAAGTAATTACCTTTGTTAACTTTGGAGTTGTTTAGCTTGTGTTTATTTTTCTTCTTTTTTTTTGCCCTAGCTCATTATATGCGATTGGTGGGTGACGATGGGTTGTTCCGCCCACACCATGGCATTAATGTCAGCGACAGTTATATAAATGAACTTTTCGCAATACTCCCACTGAAACGAGTTCCCAGCTGGCTGGCAAAGTGTCTGCATGTGTGTGTTTGTGTCAATGTGTGTGTGGTAAATATAGTTCAAATGGATGCATCTCTCGCGTTGCTCTGACTCGTCTGTCTTTGCTACAAATGCCAGGATATGCCTGGCCAGCTGCGTACGTATGTGTGTCTGTCTGTGTGCCAATGTACCATGTTTGCTGCGGAACAGGAAATGAGCACCTGCTGCTTATTTATATTTTCCGCTCACTTGAATGTAAAATTACATGATATTTTTTTTCACAGTTGCTGCTGCTGCTGCTCCTACTGTTGCTGTTGCTTGCCACTTGTAGTCTGGCAATTTTTGTGTGAAAATATTTTTAGTGGCCCATTTGAAGACAGCTGGGCGCAACAGCAAGGAACGCACAAAATTAATGCTTGCATTTAAAGAACTTGCTGTTACACACTTTAATTGTTATCAGCAAATCCTGTTAGAGTATATATTGTTTCTATTTGTACTACAGTTGATAATTCAACTAATCTGTTCCTAATATTACTTAGTTCAGCATGTCACAGACCGCAATTGCAAAAGGTTGCCAGCAATTGTTAACTGCCAGTAAAACAAACCACTTTAAAAAGTGAACTATTCACTGACTGTTTTGGTGGTGCAATATGAGAACCACATTCAAGGGGCAAAAGGGTAAGTGTGGGAATGACCTGCTCACTGCCAAAAATGTCCATGGTCATTTGTGTTGTAGTTGGGGTCGCGTTTGGCAAAATGTTTTCCCTTTTATTTTTTTGTTTGTGTGTTTTTTGCACATAAATTGTTGCCGTTTTTTGAATGTAAGCCAACAATTTGTTTGCTGGTCAGCCAACACTCGGCCAATGCTCTGAGCACATGAAATTATGCGCCAGTTAATTGCAGTTGTTATTATTGTTGCTGTCGCACATGATTGCGCTTATTGGTTGGCAGCATAATCAAATGTTCAACTTTTCGGACTCTGCCTGCAACCGCATGAAAGTTTAATTACAAATTGCACATTTTTGGCCAACACTGAGCAATGAGTACTCTAGTATACTGTACTACACAGAGTGCCATGTGAGTACGTAAAATGATTTACTGGTAGCTTCATTTAAAAGCAAATTTAACTTGAGCCATAATTAAACTAGCAGCAACTTTTTAATGCACTTCCTTTACCACCTTCTCGACTACCTGGTGCTGGCAACACTTTCCATAGCTTTCCTAATCAGGATTTCTTTTTATGGGCCGTGTAAACACAGCCACCCAGCAGGACTCATTAAAAATAATACGGAGGTGCAGGTTGGCAAACAAACAAGTAGCTCGTCTTGCAGCTCTAAGAAATTTTTATATAATTTTTTTGTTCTTTTATTGCTGCTGCTGCTGGTCCTTGGATGGGCCAATTGCACGGAAGCCACTGCGCTAACTTAATTTGCCAGTAGCGTAATTGCAGCAACTGAAGAAGCGGCAGCAGCAGCAACAGCAGCAACTGACGAGTTGTTAGCCAAAGTTTTGTACGTCTAATTGTAGGCGTCATTATTTGACTAGCTAAGGGTTGCCAAAGTCAAAGTAAAGGGGCAGCCCCTAAGTCACCGATGAAATATGGAGATAGGGTAGGGTTAGTTTAGGTTTAAATCAGAGTTCAACGCACGCAGAAGCATCGTTTTCCCTCGGTTACTATCTGTGCTACTTTTATTTTTGTACTTTACGTATACTTGATGTACTTATTATAATTATAATTTAAATTAAAGCTCATCTTGTTGGTGCGCTCAATGAATTTGGTCGTAAGTCGCTTCGGGCTTTACGTTTCATTTAATATTTAGGCAAGTTACTCGAACCCATAAATCAATGCCAAACAACATGCTTCGGGGAGTGCCCCATATGAATACTCAAGTGTCTCACAACTGACGCACGAGCAACAAATGGGACAAATTTCCATTTCTATCCAATGCCGCATAAATGGCACATAATTTACGATACGATATGAGCAACAACGCAGCGGCAACAGCAACACCAACAGCAACAGCTAACCAAATATGCAGCTAACCGTCCAAAATGCTGGTAACAATATTAGTTAGCGTGAGCACCAACAACAACAACAGCAGAGGCAAAAACAACACCAAGAACAACATGAGCTCTGAGTAAAGTTTACATTTAGTGTTAGTGTTGGTGTGCGTGTGCGTGTGTGAGTGTGTATGTATGGGCTGGCGTCAATGTGTGAAGTAATTAATTACAAAGCAACTGATGTGGATCTATGTATATGTGTGTGTGTACATGTGTGTGTTGTTCCTGTTGTATATCTCTGTCTGATTGTATGTGCGTGTGTGCTAAGTTTTCGTGTGCTTGGGTGTTGGATTATGATGCATGATCGTGTATACATTTCGTATTGTCACACGCACACTTACCCGCATCACATACACCCACACACCCACGCACACACATATTGGGTAAGGTAACGTTATCTAGGTACTTACAAATGTGTTTGTTACCTGTAACCGAAATTGGATTGATTTACACATCAGGTGAGAACGAGAAACGAACGAAAGCGTCAGTGCCCAAAATGCATTTCATTAATTAGCTTCCGAGAACCTTTGTTGAGGTAGCCTCCAGCTCCTGTGAGTACGTATCGCACATTTGCTTGACGACTTTCATAACTCATTTCAGGAAAAACGCACTTAAAGTTTTTAGTTCAGTCTCACTGTCAAGAAAACTTCTTTCGAAACACACACACATAAAAATTATAGAATTATAGAAAATAAAAAAACAATTGCTTTCTGAAGCAATAAACTTAAAAATCATGTTTTGTTGATCAAGACATTCAAGAAAATTTCAAGAAAATAAGCGATATAAATGCTTCTTAATGGCTAACAAAGAGTTTCTATGAAAAGTGGAATAACGTTGACAACCAGTTGCCATATTTGCAGTAATAACTTATCATAATGCAATCACATTACGCTTAAATCAATTCCATTACATCAATTGAGTTAGCAGCCCCAAGTCTGGGCACATCTCATTAGCACGGCGACTGTGGGCGTTGTCTTCCGAGTGCTAATTATATTCATCAGTGTCATGAGCAATTCGATTTAAAATGGCGGCTGTGGGTTTCAAGGATATTTATGAGAGTCACACACGTGATGTGCGCGTCGTCGCAAAAAGGCCTTAAAAATATTTCTACAAAAACAAAGAGCAAAAAAAAGAAACCTCACACAGTTCTTAATGCTGTGGAATGGAACGCTGCGTGCGGGTTTCTTGACAACTGCGGGCGAGAGCTGAAAATCAGTAAGCGGGGGAATGGGGAAGTACATTTAAATTAATCACAGTAAAAGTGAATTGCCCAAAACAATGTAATATCCCGTTCAAGGGCCCACGGGAGTAGATGGGCGACAAACAAACAAAAATCTGTAAATGCCTATGCTTGCCACCCCAGAGAACAATGTGCTAGTCCTGAGTCCGTGACGAAACCAAACCAGAAATGTCACAGTGTGTGTGCGTGGGTGTGTGTGTGTGTGTGTGTGAGTGAGTGTGTGTTAGTTCATGCATGCTTGCTTTACTCTTCCCATCTGTGAGCTTGTGTGCGTGCGGTTGCTCAAATTAAAACAAAGTGTCGTGCGTTTGATGAAAATGTAACGCGCTTTGCTCTGCTGCCAATGCCGACGTCAGCGTCGCTGCTTGCGTCGCACATAAATGCTAATTGGCTTAAATGTGCGTGTGTGGGTGTGTACGTCCTTTGGGTGAACTTTTCCTACAAGCTTTTTCTATGGTGGCGGCTGCATATGCGGTTGTGTCGGCGTTTGCAGGTGTTCAAACTAAAACATTTTATAGTTTGGTTAATTGTCAAAGCTGCGAGGCCACCAAATATTGTGAAAGGGGGATGACAGAGGGAAAGAAATGGGGGATGATTTTGCCTCAAACCTTTTATGACTTAATTATTTGATGGTTTTTGTGGCATCGTCGACGATTATTAAGAACAACACAACAAGCAGACGGATGTAGGACAAGCTGAACCCTCAAGCAACATGAAACTACTTCACTACAAAACTACTGTCGATTCTGAATCGACGGAAGACAAGCAGAGGAAAATGAGACTGAAGATGCGAAAAACGTAAAAAACTCGGTGAAAATTGAAAACAAGTGAAATAAAGTGATTTGGCGTAACATTTGTGCGTACGCGTGCGATTTCTATTCACGAATGCGAATGTTTTTCGCCTTTTGTGTGCCCACAATTCGATGGGATTTTATGTTTATTTGCCTTCACTCCATTACGACTTTATGCTCTTTAGCAGACAATCAACATTGTTGCTATTGCTGTTGTTGTTTACTTCCTTTATTTTCTGTCTGTTGTCTGTTGGCTCCTTTTGACTTGGACTTGGATGTGGACTGGGATGGGGATTGCTCTCTGCTTGTGGCAAGGACAATGCCCGTGCAAAAATGCAAATTACAATTGGAATGAGACAAACGAATGACTGAATGAATGATTGGCATTGCCAGCGAGCGACCAAGCGAGCTATTTGAAGGAATTTGAAGCGAAGTATCCTTGATAAATAGCAAGCGCTTGGCCTGGCTTTCTAGTTATCCCCCATATGCCATAATTTATGCAAATTAATTTATAAAAATAAAATAAGTAGAAAAAAGTAAAGGAAGCAAAAAGGCGAGGCAATCTATGGCCATACTCGTAGACATATTTCACGCAAGTGCGACAATTTTCGCGTTTATGGCCAGCGAAAAGTACATATACTATACTATATATATAGTGCGCCTTAAAGTAGACTCATTTATATGGCTTTATGCGCAATTTCAGGCGCTGACATTTATGATGTATTGTTATATATATGTACATATTTATATGGATATATATGCGTGTATATGTGGAATGATATGAATGTGTGTGTCGTCATAGCAACTGACATGAGTCTGACGAATGGCTGCCTGACTCTTTGACTGACTGACTAGCTCCTTGGCTACATGGTCTAATGCCATCGGGCATTGGCTCAGACTCCATGTACATATTATATTCACCTGTCGGCCACGACATTATCATATGGTAACCGTATTACGGTTAGACGGTATTGTCTGGTCAAATACTTGTATGCATTTCTATCGTAGTAGGCGGCACATTAAATTCAAAAATGTATGTAAGTTGTTCAACATAAATTTGATTGTAAGCAATTTTTGAAAGTTTGTCGCGTGTTTAAAAAACAGTAAATCGAAATACTAAAATGCCGGAGAAGTCGAGTCCATCAAAGCCGAGTCCATCCAAGCCGAACCCAGCTACTCCAAAACCTGTGAGCGGAGTTCAAGATGTTATGCCAAAGACAGCAGTGCCAGTGGTGCGTACACCACCCATCAATACTCATGATCGCGTAAGTTAATAAAATTGAATAAATGAAATACTTAATTAAAAATTAACATCAAATTTGCAGATCTGGAAGATCATGAAGATGTAGAAGCTATGGAAACATTACGGCAATTATTAATCTACAAACCTGAAGTGAAGATAACAATGATTTTATTTGTTTGAATTCTTACTTTTCCTCACTTTACCTTGATATTAAATAAGAATTGCCGTTAGAACGTGTTCCCTTCATTGCGCTGGTTAAAGAGCAAAAGTACCAATGAACTCTTATATTACCCATTTATAGACTGGAAAGTGGCTCAAGCGCATGTGCAGCTTCTAAAGAGCACAACAGACTCTTGGGAAATTTACTCTGCTTCGTCGAAAATACGGCCTAAAGCGATGCAAAGTAAAAACTTAAGTCAAAAGATATCTAAGAAACTTTTTAAAAATTAATTAACTAAAAGATAAATGGAGTGTATGTAGGAAAGAGAATTGTTATTGACAGACTTTGCTCATTATGAAAAAAAGCAAGTCTCAAGTTGACTTGAAAGCCTTGCATTAAGTATACAGTATTACTTAAGATCTAGTCGAGCTATACAAAACACAAATAGCAAAGTACTTGAACTAGTTATTTGTATTTTCATTTGCATTGACTCAAGTGCTGTAAGAATCCTTAGCAAACTCACAAACAAACAGCAAAGCTAAAATAAAAGTGCTTGGGATAGGCCCACTTCTCGGTGCCTCAAGCATCATCAAGTCAATGCAATTTAAACCAAAACAAACTCAAATGCCGAGCCACGAGCCACTTCCTACTGCGAATACTGTGACGAGCGCTCTAATATGAATTTTACTTTCATTCGGAATTGAGTGAAAACGACGCTGAACGACACTGACGAAAATATACGACTGAAAATATCCCTGTAGCTGGGCACTCGCTCGCGACCGAGTGGAAGGATATTTCGGGACTCGTGCCAGTTTTTGTCAATAGCGCTGCTCAGTTTCGTATTCGTATCGGAACGTGGCGCTACACCGTGCTCAAGGATATACGGGCCCAGGACAACGCAAGGCAACAAGAAAAAATCAAATAAAATAAATGAAAATAAAAAGCACAACCGAGTAAACTGTCTCTGTGTGTCAGTGAGTGTGCGAGTGAGTGTCGCTTTTGTTGTTGGCCATTTAATTTTATTAGCGTGCGCGATGCGTCATGAAACGTACGAAACACAAAACACAATACGCCAAATGCAAAATACAAAATACAATAATTGAGAAATTAATTATTTATTAAATTTTGGCATATGCATAAACGTATCCTTAAATATATACGCATATACTACGACACACAACAGAGAGCACAGACCGTGTGCTGTTGTTTTAACACTTGATTGAAATGTTAAATAGATATTAAAAATTGATGCTTTTCGGCAAGTTTGTTCTTGTTGTTGTTGTTGTTGTTCATGTTGTTTGTTCTTTTCAATTGTAATTGTAATCTTCAGACCACGCGACGCTACAGCAGGTCTGACCCGGCCCAAGGATCGACCGGTTGACTGAGTCCTTGTCCCGGTCGAAGTCGTGCGTGTGTATGACTTTATTAAAATTGTAAATTGTAAATTGTAAATCCACAACGTGGGCTAAAAGTATAACGCGCGTGTTCAACTCGGTATTTTTTACACATTGTTTGTCGACTTTCATAAATAATTATATTCGCCTTTCCATCCATATCGCCATAATCGTTGATTTCGTTCCCGGTCTTCGTCTCGTTTGTTGTCGTTGTTATGCTCCTATCGCGATTAAACGGCAACTGAAAATGCAATTTCATTAAATATTTTCCAATGCACGGTACCGGTAAATGCTAGCTTAACGCACATGTCTATACGAGTGTAAAAACAGGCTCAAAAATATTAACAAGTATTCGTCACGTTGGCCCTCATGGTAATTGTCAATGTTTATTGAGCGGCTTGCATTTAAATCACATTTTAATGAAGTGTTCATGTAAGTGTTGCATAATTATTCTTTATTTTCCCATTATTGTTCACTCTTCCTTAAACAGAGTCATAAAATCAAACATAAAGAAGTTCAATACAGATTCTCGTTTATATTAAAAAAATTGTTTCCAAGCGAACACACCATGAATACCTTTATCGACAAGAATTATGTATTGTTTTCATTTTTATTTTCGATTGGTTGTATGCATAGCATTTAATTACACAGGTATAATTTCAGTTATCGGCCAATTATTTAACGTGGCTGTAAATTGAGCAACTTGCTAGGCTCTTGGGGTGTGCCATAGACCCAACCATCCAAGCCAACGCCCACTGTAATTGCTGAATAATAGCCGTTCACTCACTATGGCTTATATCATTTCAGCGATTCCAACAAAATTCTTCGCAATTCTGTACAATGAACGGAACGTGGGAGTGTTTTCGTTGGTATCGATTGTTGAACATGAATGATTGTTATAAAAGTATGTTAAATAATTCCTCGAATCTGTACTTTCGAGTAATTTCGCATACATTGCAGCAGTTAACTCCCTATCAATTATAAATTCCGTAACAAAATTAACTCGAAATGTTGTGCACGATTAAACAATTTCTCGAAAACATTACTATCCTTAGGACTCGCATGAGAATTTATGGCATTTAAAATTGTAAGTGAAGATAGTATAATGGAATATGTGCAAGAGGCGAAATCAGTTATCTGTCGGTGCATCCATAAAGAGGCCCTTACAGCAAGTCAAAACATTTGCCAAAAACCTAGAGCTAGAATCATGCGAAGACAGAGACGGACGGACAGAGACAGATATGAGTATTCAAGCCAACTGGCTTATTTATAAGAGCAAAGGGTAAGCACTTTGGCCACACTCAATGCATAGAGGGAAGGCCCAGACTATAAGCTACATTCACCTTTTTAGCCAACTGCACGTTTTATAATATTTATGCATGTGCCTGCCAACTGGTCCAGCACCCATGAGTTGGTTTTAGCCAGTTTCTGGCTTAGAGGAGGCTTGAAAAATCGCTGCATCAATGGGTTTGAGTGTGTGTAGAGCACACAAAATGTGCTTGTGTATATCATATTGCCAAAAGTAACACTCCACACTAAAGTGCAGCATTCAGGACGGTGCATATTCTAGTAGTAAGTGCCAGGTTGGTAGGCGCATCTAAAAATTACATTTAAAAGTATTTTGCTTGGCATGGAACTGAGTAAATACGTTGAAGCCTAAGCAAACAAGAAAACCAGATCAAAAGTAACAGCCATAGCAGAGTTAGACCAAGGATGCTCGGACGATAGCAACAGATGCCACAACAATTGCCATTTAAATGGACAACAAGAAAACAACATCAGCTTCAACTAAAAGATGTGGCATACAGGACACGCATGAAAATGAAATCGCTCAGCCATGATATGAGATAGAATAAAATGTAAATGTCTGTATATGTACACGTATGGACAAAGTACACATAGTCTTAGTAGATACACAACTACGTACCCAGCTTACATGTTTATGCAGCTCAACAATTTTTGATAGTGTATCATCATAGCAAAAAGCATGAGACATGCGTACAGTGGGACAAGTCTGCACTAGGGGCGTGCACATCTTTCAGCACCAACAACAATAACAACAATAACAGCAACAGACGCAGCTGCACAAATTGATCCATGGCTTGGCATTTTAACTGCTTTCTATTTCTTGGTCGTAAAAAACTTGGTTTTATAAACAATTCCCTTGGCCATGCCCAGACTAACGCCCATGACTTTGTGTTGAACTGTTGCAGTGGCCGTTTGTTTTGCTTATTCCCATTTGTTGCTTGCTTACAGTTGTCCAAATTTATTACAGCCACTGGAGAAAGAAACGGCAAACTTTCTATGCCAAGCTGCAGCAACATTTTTTGTTCAATTTTTTTTTTTTTTTTGTTCACTTTTACTGTATTTTTTCTTCTAGTTTTTGTCCTTACAGTTTTTTGCATTTGGCGCTTGTATTTGGCCTTTTGTCACAAAGCTTTAACACATAAAAATGTTATTGCCCGATATGTAGTTGTAGCTTATGCTGATTTGTGTTGACCTAGAATTGTTGCACTGCCAAGTGGTGCACACAACGACAAAAAAAAAAAAAAAACAAACAAAAAAGAAAGAAAAGTCATGAAATGTTATGGCTTTAAATCTGATTTAGGAGCAGTCCGAATCCCAGACTATGCAAATCGTGGACTAAGAAATACGTGATGCTTATATAATCCCCTTGATATAAAACATTATATACGATTCTTACTGATGTACTTGGTACATTTAAATATCGTCTGTAAATATTATTGTGAGAATAAAAAAAATATAACAAGGTTATTTTCTTCTTCGATTAAATCTCTTTCTAAAGTGGCCACTTAACATTTATTATAATTTTAAAATTGCTTTAGAGGATAACCTTTTCCATTCTGTCCAATTTTAATAGCTGCCTTTAACACTTACTAAGTCCGTTGAAAACGTTTTAGCAGGTTTCCTCTCATCAACATTACACTTAATTTGCCTAACCAAACTGCCCCGAAATAACGATCTACGGACTTTTCAAGACAAACACACCCACGCACACACACACACACTCGCTTACACACCAACACACATACACTCACAGTTTGCGCAAAGTTTTAACGGTTATCTGTTGTCTATCAGCATATTTTATGCGATTTTGTTTACCTATTTTAATGAGAACCAAAAAATTCTCGCACAAAAGAGAAGAGACAAAAAGGCGAAAATGAGAATGAAAATGAAAATGAATACACTGGGCCGTAAAACCTTCTGAAAAACCAGGTCAAAGTAAACAAAATGAAATAGAAGGAAAATTTATGCAAAACTCAAAAAACGCACGAAAAGTGCGATTAAAATCAACTGCAAGTGCCTCATGTGTATATAAATGTGTGTGTGTGTCTGTGTGTGTGTGTTGTGTGTGAAAATAGCGTGTGTTGTATCAAATTTAAATACACAACTGTAAAATAATGAATTCTTTTGTTTGTGTTTGCTCCTCGTTGTCCATGTGGGCGTTCTAGAAGAACAAAAAACAACAGAAAAACAAACCAAACCAAAACAAAACAAAAACAAAGAAAAACAATGTGCAGAGCACACGACAACAAACATTTGCACCATTTTAAAGAATGAGATGCAAAACCGAATGAAAATTAAATAAACGACTATATGGAAATGAATTATAGTTAGTTGTTGCTCTCGTTTGACAGAAGAAAATGTACTCCAACAAAATTGTAGATTACTTCACCAACAACTCACAAACGATGGAAAGTTGATTCTCTCTGCCCTATAAATTATTAAATGGCCCAACCGAATACCTCGAACCTCGAACCTTGCCTCTGTCTGGCCAGAGACCATTTCAATGGCTTGGCAAGTTCCTTTTGTTGGCCGGCTAATTGCACGCCTTTGTGTTGAAATACGAAAAAGCAATTAAACTTTTGTATTCAGCTGTGAAGGCTCACATAATTACATAGCGTACAAAAATGAAAAGCAACAAAAATAAACCAAAAGAGAACAAAAAAAAATGTAAAATACACCAAAAGAATTATAATTTCAAGCGCTAATAACGAACAGCATAAGAGGCGCAAACAGGAAACTTTTGTTACAGCCAAGTGGAAGGCGTGGGCGTTTTAGGGCGTACTACTGGTCAAGGTGCTTGATTGAAGGAGGTTAGAAAGAATTCGTCTACTTAATATTGGTTCAGGCTGCGTTCGGCTCTCTACGCACAGTTTCTGCCACTGAACTGAATGCTAATAGCTTTACGCTCATATATTTAGAAAGACACATGCTCTGGATCTGTCTATAGCCTCTAACCACTTCACATGGCTATCAATAAAACATTGCCTACTTTCATGGGCGTTCCTTTAACCCATTACTTTAACTAGCCCCATACTCACACCCACTTTCGCACTCACACATATAGATTCAAGTTGTGAGCGTGTGTTTATATTTAGCTTATTCTCAGCATTTTATGTTGCCACAAATTGTGTGATAGGTCTACATGTATGAGGCTACACCTCTGTTGGCCTCAAATTTGCCGCGCAAATAAAAGTAAAAGCAAATAATGCACGGCAAACATTTCATTTAAACAATCAACGTCAATGATCTGTAAACAGCAATGAAAAGGGTTTTTACTACTCACATACAGACACGCACACACACACACACACACACACATTCACCACATTTCGGTAGCAAACAAAAGGCGTGCACACATATATACATACATACATACATACAGATGTATATGCATACACACATCACACTCACACACATACGTAATATGTATATATTGTCGTTGGCGGCCATTGTGCATCGCATAAACACACACTTTAAAAACACATCAAGCATACGTACCGTTGCTTGGGCGTTGTGTATACGTGTGCAAGACACATTTGATATGAAGGTTGCTCGCGGGTCGCTGCCAGCCCACAAGCCGTGAAAATGTTTTATTCAACGGCAACAAACCAAACTAAATAGAACAGAAAATTGTATGTCTACAGTCAGGACAGCCAACACAACCGAACAAAACACAACAGCAACAGAACTCAACGCATCATATCACACAGCACAGCACATATGTGTACAGACTACAACAAGGCAAGTTTCGCCTTCGAAGTAGCAAAAAAAAGCACCGCTTTTTCCCTCAAACCCACACAACACACATGTTAAAAAGAAAAAAGAACAAAAAAAAAAACTAAATATAAATAAGTCGAGAGCTAAAAGCATTGCCCACGGCAGTGTGTGTGGAACCTAAGCCCAAATAGCATTATATAAATAAATCCTAAGCGAAATATTTATGTTAATTATTCAACATAAGTAGCTTGGCAGCATTAAAATTGTCAGAAATTTCACCATGCAACTATTTAATTCAATGCTAAAACAAAATTCATTTTACATCAATGGAAGCTCATGTTAAATTGCATAAAATTGGTAAGGGAAACTTTATGTGTGCTTTTTTGCTGTATTTTAACACTGAAGTAAACACATGTTTACAGCCAGAGACTCTCAGCCAGAACAAGAAAGCAGACACAAACACTCTGGCCGTGTTCATCTTCTTATGACGACATGAAAATGCTCAAGTAATTATTAAGTGCTGCCTCTTTGCGGTGCATCTTGTCAGACAGGCCACAACTTGGTTGCTACTTTTTTTTTGTATGTGGTTGGCTCAATACTCGTATGCAAGAGCCGGATCTGGAGCCGGAGCAGAGGAAAAGAGGCAAGAGACATGTGCTGCATTTTTTACAGCCATCTTGGCAAGTGCTGCTTGCCCTAGGGCGTATGCGCAATATTTTTGAGGCCAAATGTCGCAGCCAGTGAGCCACATTGTCAACAAACTTGAGGGATTATCAGAGTCAACAAACTGAGGCAACTTAAGTCCGCTAGCTGGCTAACTTGTCCATACTCTGCATATTTAAGTTTGCATTTACGGGGTAAACATTTGCTTGTCTTAATCAAATTTGAGATCAGGCCAACTGCTTTTTGGTTTATTATTACCGTCTTGCCACAAGTTGGCAACTAATAATTTAATTAAATTTTACACATACCTACATACGTACATATTATACCTGCGGTCATTTCTGCAAAATTTAAATTTAATTTTGTTAATTTATTTGAGGCAATAAATTGGGCAGTAAAGACACATGTCAAGTCGACCAAACTACATTCATATGCATAGACATGTTAAAAATGCTCAAATGTGTGTGTGTGAATGTACATATGTATATGTCAGTTGGCAAAATTAGTGCTCGCTTTAATTGAGTTTGTTAATATTTTAGTAATGGCCACTATAACATTGCATTGGCCAGATCCAGTGGTTGGTTGCCCTTTCAAAATGGCCAAATTGTTGCATGGCAGCTGTCAGCCAATTTTATGGTATAACTGTAGCTTATTTATGTGTGTGTAAGTTGTGTGTGAGTGCGTGGCAAAAACTAATTAACTAGCTCGCTTTATTTGTGCTTTTCCACTGCCACTGATTAATTTTGAACTATTAATATTTATGCTGCTTTACATATTACGAAACGAGTATGCAGTTGAAATCGACTGTCTGAGGGCATTTAGTTTAGCTGAGCACCCAGACAAATGCCATGCACAAAGCAACGGGGGCATCCCTTTAATGTTTCCGGGTCAGTCACAGCAGTCACTTCCCTTGAGCTCGTTGTCGTCGCTTTTGTTTGTCAGCATGGACGATGACACCGTCAGCCTGGCAGCCTGGCAGGCAACTGCACTGGGCTGAATTGGGGTTTGATAGCAAATGCCGCCAGCTGCTCTTTTTACACTGGACAGAGAGGCAGCAGACAAAGCGGCTGTCTGTCTCTCTCTGTCTGTTGTCCATTTGCTGTGCACTTGAGTGACTAAGCTGCTGCCGCCCAGACTCACAGCCTAACACTCCTCTCTTTCTCCCAACTTCAGAGCCATATCCCGCTTACAAGGCAAAAACACAAATAAGCACAAGCAGCCGTTACGGATTGTCCCACCCACTCCGGGCGGAACGGGGCGTCAGTGCACATTTGCGTGTAGACAAATTGAGCAGGACATTGAATTGTCAGCAGACCCGACAGTCCCGACTACGCAACAGCCCTTGACGGTCTGACGACCACAGTTTCTCTTCCAGTCTTCTCGTTCAGACTCCTCCTGTCGCCTCCTGGTGCTCGGGATGTCCTTCTATGCAGTTGGTTGATTATATTGTTGACGTTGATGTTGATGAAGCATGATTTGGACTTTCATCTTTATTGCATTATACTTAAAAACTATTAGCGCCCAACTGCGGGAGGTCCCAACTACAATGCCGTTCTCTTTTGCATAAAATGACTGCATTAGCTAAACTGACGTTGATGCGGCTTTGGGTGCAGCTGGTAAAAAGGACAGCTCTGATTTAATAATTCAATGTGCACTATAAAATGGTTTATATTATAATCCTTTTAACATTAGTTTTCCAAATTAGAACGCAACTTGAATTTACTTATCTTTAGCAAAGTTATTTTCCAATAATGTTAGAGAGAATATATAAACTTTAGAAATAAAACAGAAATGTTTCCCATCATTTATTATGCATTTGTTTTGGCCCCAATTTAATGATCTTAATGTGTAACAATATAAATAACAAAGCGCTCGTTAACATGCATTATGCTTGTAAATAAATTTAACCAGCTAGAAAATAATGTGAGCCAGTCAATAGACAAATAGCCCTGGCCAAGCACCCGCTAACAAATCTCCCACTAAAATGTTGAAAAGCTCGGCCAGCGTGAATCTTGATAGAGATAATTTATTAATACCATCAACGACAACAATAACAATAAAATGTAAACAAACGACTGACAAGCACCACCAGCACTACCAACACCACAAAAGGACGAGGCAAGAGGCAGCAGGCTATCATTGTTGTCGAATTTAAAACCCTTTTACTGAAAAGGTGTTGCATGTCATTGGAGTTCATTTTAGTATTTCATTTGATACAAATCAAAATCGCGCATTTGAGAAATTTTATTACAGCTCCAGGCACCAGAAATTATAAATTGTGGCCAACTGGTTGACCGGCTCGTTGACTATTGACAATGGGCATTAGTTATAGGTCTAAAGGAACCACATTGCCTGAGACTTCTAACAAAGCAACAATTCAAGTGTGTCCTAATCAGCTGCTCTGCATTGGCATCCTATCTATTGGATGGCTGAACATTTATTGTAAATATATATACGTATGTACATAATTCTTTGGCGAAACTGAATTGTCCCTTTCCGAATGCCTCACTTCCCCTGACTAACCAGACGGCATTCTTATTTACAATGAGCTGCCAGCACGCAATGGTAGCCCACATCGCTTGGAAGCCATTGTTTGATTTTGATTTTCATGCTTAAAGTGCCAACAACCATTGTGAATGATGATTATCATCATGATGATGATAATAATAATAATGACGATAGACCGCATTCAGTTGTCAGTAATAACTCAATTGTGCTGATCTATAGCTTTTGATAAGCAAACAGAGCATTACTAAATACCTTTGAATGGACTCCTTCATAATCGTGACTCATATTTATGCACCTGTCTAATGATCACTTCAATTTATAGACGGGTGTCTCTTTGGAAAACATTTAACACATGTAACTGTGATAATCAATCTTACATTGTTTATTAGTCCATTTGTTTGCCTGTGACTATTTAAGCCAATTCCTGGGGCTGAAAGCAATTTGGTAAGTGTCAAAAAGTGCCCAATTAACTTGTTACTCTTTGTCTGACTCTCTTTGTCAACATATCAATCAAATTGACTAAAAATTCATCAAAAAGCAGCTCTGCAAACGGCATTCAGTCATGGTTTCTTTGGTCTGTGGGTCGAGTGGAAAATCAAACTTTTGAAACTAGTTGAATTGTTATTATTTGAATTTAACTCTGGCTCGTTTGAATGAAAAATGTTGATGTTGAATCAAGTTTGAGGAAAAGTTGAAATTTAGAAAGTACTTGTAATTAGAGGACTTTTCATTGCGAAATTTCAACAGTCTAGAAGTCCATCAGCTATACTGCGACTAATTAAAATTTAAAGTTCATTGTTCATCATAATTGACGCTTCATCATAATTGACGCTTTAACTTTTCAACACTGAAATTATAGAAAGTCTACTTTATTGCGGATCCTTGCGCCACAATTCAAAATAATTTAGTTACCACCTTCGAGTGCAGGTGAAGGCGCCTGTCGAAAACTTGGCAACTTTTGGCCCCAACTGTTTGCACAATATCACACACACACACATACACATCCTCACATACATACCATTGTTGACTAGCAACTTGGGACCTGGCAGCGTTGATTTACCATAACTCCAGACGACATTCGGACGTTATATTATTACAACAGCTCATCAAAGTTCAGCGGCAAGTGGCAAATGTTGAATGGTTCGATGCGTGCTTCAGTCACATACAGGACCTTATATAAAGCAATATATGTATACTATATACTACTTTTATATCAGAGTCGATGTAGATGTCAGCGTCGGCTTCAGCGTCGGCGTCGCTAATGTAGATGTAAACGCTGCGCCGGCGTTTGCCCCAAAGCCCCTTGAGGCATGTGGCAAACGAGCCCTCACTTTTATCAAGCAGCCCGTTGGGTATTTGTGCAGCAGCAGCTATGGTAAACTTTGCTGAATGCCGTGCTCTGTGGTCTAGTCGTGCTGCTATCGTGCTATCGGGCTTGGGGCTAGAGAAGCTTACCTGCAACTCACCTGGCATTTAGTCAAAAAGTTTGTGCTTTCGATTTGCTGGTGTGTGTGTGTATGTGTGTGTGTGTGCCGTGCCAGGCCGTGGCCAAAACGCAAATTGTTGAAAGTTTGCACTAAAGTCGTTGATTTCATAGCTGAGAGGTGAGCTCAACTCGTTCAGAAAGTCTACCAAAGTAGTTGACGTGAATCGAAGGGATGGCTGGGACAATAACTGCCAACAAAACTGCGAGGAGGTATGAGGAGGCAACTTAATTGAGTAAAGTTGTGGCGGTGCGAATGCGAACGAACCACTTGAAAGCGATGGCAAATGTTTCGATATATTGCTGTTGCTTTTGTTCTTTACTCTCCCCCAACCCTTCGGCTCTTCTCTGCTCTGCCATGAAAATTATTTCTATAACGAAAGGCAGTTGGCAGCATGAGGAGAAAGAAAGATTCAGAGGCTCGTCTGCAGCAGCCGAGTGAATACTAACAATAATTTCGTACAGCCTCCTGCCTCTGTCCCTGACCAACGAACAGACTTCGACCTCTTCCTTCTTTGCCGCTGGTTACGAAACTAAAATCATGGCCCAACTCTAGAGATTTGAGAACGCAGCAAATGCAGTCAAACAGTTGGCGTACTCGGGGGCTTTTTAATTGTCTGTTTGTGTGTCGGTCTGTGAGGGACAAGGTCTACAGTTTTCACTAGAGAGAGAGTGAGAGAGAGAGAGAGAGAGGCAGCGAAAGCAAAGAAGAGAGTATGCAATTTGATTGTTTTCTTATAGCCTAGTGGTTTCAGTTTGACTTCATTTTCAAATTTCAGTTCGTATACTCTCTCTTTCTCTGTTCATTATAAGTACCTGTCTAGCATTTCCCATTGGATTGCGCACAAAAGTTTTTCGAAGAAACAACCAACAGTACTATATAATTTTATCTTTAAATACACAAGATGGATCAGCTTACTGGAGAATATGAGTTTGAGGTTATGCCAACAAATGATCACATTAGGGTGAGTCTGCTCCGGCTTTCCGTTGTGCAACTTTTCCATTCTTGTTTCCTTTTATTGTTGTGGAAACAGAGCCACCACTCAATTTATGACATTTTGACAGCAGTTGTTGCAGTTGAATCAGAAAGTTGCTCTCCAGAGTAATTGCACAGCTTTTTCACTTACAAACGCGCAATTTAGTGAATTGCGTTCTCTGCCTGTGTGCATGTGTTTCCTATAGATACCCACAAACACAAACATATACAATCAAACATATTTCTGTATACATTTAAGCTTTAAGCTAACACTGAGTGCATTTAAGCCTTTAAATCAGGGCTCAGTCAGATAGAATTAACTGTAGATAAAGTGATTCCATAGTATGTTCAGAGTTTCTGTTTTAAACAGTTGGATAATTGACAACAAATTAATTGAAATTATCTATAAAATTCTATGATCAAAAAGAACTTGATAGAAAAGCTACATCTGTCAAACAAACAAACAAGTAATTGTGTACCATTTTAGTTTGGGAATATGTTGTAATTACAGTTTGCAATATAATATCGAAATGAGCCGTGAAAAAGTTTCATAATTCGTTGTTGTAGCAATCCAGCTTTATCCCATGATGTTTCCTTGGCTTTAGTAATCTGTAATAAAAACTTTTCGGAATGGAGCATCATTAATTTCGTACCAAGCAGCACTAGAGAGTGCAAAGCCAATGGCAAAAGGCAAAGGCAATGTCAAAATTATGGTAGACATAAGAACATACATATAGTATAAACAGAGAGTGAGTGCTTTATATGTACACTTGCATATTTACTCATATATATACTCGTAAGTATTTGACTCGACGTTAAAGTGAGCAAAGCACATATAGTCTTGGGAATTCTGAAGTATGCTTCATTTCATGGTATGTGTATGTATATACGTACATATATATGTATATGTATGTATATATACGAGTGTGTGGGTGTGATATTAATTCAACAAATTGTTGTTTAACAAGATGAGGAGGAACGCAGGCAGTCGCTGTGTCGCGGCAGTTAAAGTGTGTGCCGTCCTTTTCCCTTCTCCTAAATCCTGCCCTCTACACATCAAGTATTCGCCGTGTTAATCGCTTTATGTGCAGCGCGTAGATGTCTTATTTAATGCAGCAACTGTGTGCGTGGTGTGTGTGTGTGTGTTTGTGTACGTCTTTGTGCGTACAACAACCTAGGGCAATATACGCACAGCTGCCAAAATATCTTACCTTCATTTCATGAAATGAAACAATTAGGACAAAAAGTTGCTTCGTGTCTGCTGCTCGTTGGGGCTAAGGAGTCCTTGTGAGTGTGTGCTTGTGTGTGTTTGTGTGTTTGGGTTTGGCTCGGATACGTAACCCTTTTTTATAGCTCGACAAACATGTGTATGCTTGTAAACAAGGCAACTGTATATGTGTGTGTTTCTTATATATGTATGTGTGTGTAACGTTGTGTGCGTTTAATGACAAAATAATTAGAAAACTTTTTGTGTACTTTGTAGCTGGAGCTGTGTTGATGTGGCTGCTGTCTGCCCTCCCGCACTTGCCACTCCTTTCTCAGAGTATCCTCCCCACAGCATTACCCCATCAATGTCACCGCCAATTTGCTCCTGAAGCTTGTCTTCTGTATGTGTGTGTCTCTGCTACTTTCTCTTGGGTCTTTGCAACTAAATGCGATACTTGAATACAGTCGCACACATTTGTAAATTGTCCTGCACAACAACAATTGTAAGAGCAACATGAAGATTTGTCAATTACCTGACGAGGTCTGTAGCATTGAGACTTAAGGAAGAGAAAAGGGAGAGCTGAACTGGGTTTAAATGTTATGTTAATGTTCAATTTTAAATAACGTTAGCATATTTTACTTTGACACATGGCGTATGAGTTATTTTTATGTGTGGTTGGGCTCAATTGAAAAGGAATTGCAATGCTCAAAGGAATCACACACACACACAGCATACCACTTTATTATTGATTATTAATTAGCATTGAATTAATTCAATTAATAGTTATTAAAAACCCCTGCGTTCAGTCGAGTGTAGCTAATTGCTTAATAAGTAAACACAGAGGCAGAGATTCAATTGCTCTGGCATTTTATTGAACTTGGCAGCGTGGTGATGACAGAGCCACTTGGCATTCAGCTATTAAATACTTGAACATATGCCACGCATAGACTACTTAAGAGTAGAGCAGCAAACATACATATGTAGATGCAAATGTTGGTAAACAGGTTGCCAGCCAAATTGAATGCTAGGTAAACATAATATATGTCCAAGAGCACGCCTCTCCACACGACTACTTGACTTTACTACTCTCCGCTACTCCATTGGGATGTCTGGCAATCCGTGCTGCCATTGCCATCAGCAGACGGCCCACATGGCGTATGCGTAACACAAGAGTTGCTAGTCACGAAACTGGCACAGCACAACGTGGCAGCTTTCAAATGGTTAAACTTGGTATTTTCCTGGACGGGTGATTGTGTGCGTGCAGATGTTTTTATTGGAGTGCGTGGCAAAACACTTTAACTTGCTCGAACACTCCAATGGAAACTGGGCTATGTCGACTGATGGCTAACAGACTTTTACACACAAACACAAACACACACACACACACACACTTAAGCACACGATGAGCTAAGGGCAACAGCAAATGGCCAACAGAAAGACGAGACAGCAAACTTGTACTTTCACATATACATATAGTACATAGTCTGATCAAACTGATCTATTTAACTGATTACTGAGACTTAATTAAAGAAATAAGCTTTACAATTACCTAAAAGCATATTTGTGTGCTTTGTTAGCAATATATTTGGAATAAAAACAAATGAATTCTTGTTCATTTTATCGATGGTCTACTGCAGAGGTTCCTAAAAATAAGGTAAGCTCACCATTAAATGCCCAAAAGGACCAAGCTTACACCCCAAATTCCGCCCTGCATATGTTCCCAAGTATTTGCGGTGGGCGAATAGAAAAAAAAAGTTGATTGCAAACTTTGTTGGACCACGTGTACCGACTGTGAGCATCAGCTTTTAGGTCGCCAGTTGATTTTCAACAGTTGAGTTGAGTTTATTTTGCTGGTGAGCAGAGTTTTGGCCAGGTGGGCTAAAGCAGCTTCATAGCCCGGCCAACTAAAGCCTGGCAGTCATGGTAGTATGGCATGGCATACATTTTTACTGCGTGCCTGCGATACCAGTCGTTTCTTCTAGCCGGTCTACTTGGCCAAGTCGAGCGTGAAATGTTGATGAAGTAACCTGCAACTAGTTACATGCTACACTCTACACACTACACACTATTACAAACTAGATGCTGCTGAGTGTTAAGCTTGCAAACTTTGTTCAGTTCAGTTGGCTTTGTCTAAGTACAAATTAGTTGTTCTGCAGGTGAACAACAAAGAGACTATGTTTACAACGTTTGGTTTTATTTTTTACGATTTTTCCATTTCTCTATTTCTCTATTTTTTGGGCAACAAATGGGAAAAAGTTTATGTTGTGCATAAAACAAATTTATGTATAGTTAGCTGCTTGTTGCACTTTTTTATGCCACTTGTCCCATATGCATATAAATAAAGCGATAAAAAAATTCTCAAAAATAAAAAAAAATTTTCAAAATGTAGTAGCAAAACAGCAAAAGTTTTGTAACTAGAGCATGACATGATGCAGAGCCACAGCCACAGGCAGCAGCAACAGCAACAGCAACAGCCACTAGCAACACCAACAGCAACAGCCACATGGATGCACCGTTACAAGTACAACTAGAATAACTGCCGAACAGGATTCAGTTGCAAGGACAATATAACCATGTTAAACAACAATCAGAGTGGAAATACAAACCACTCGCTGGTAATTTTGCATGCAACGCTTAATGTCTGTGGCAAAAGTGGCGCTGATTTCGGCAGACAACATTTTTTCGGGTTTTTTTTTCTGTATTCTCTTTTAGTTTTCATACTATCCACCCGACAAAAACTTTAGCGACACTGTTTCGCCCGCGGCAACAGCAACAGAAACAGCAACGTCAACGGCAATGCCAACAACTACAACGGCATCAAATTAAATGAAAACTATACAACATTTGCTGCAGCGGCGGCATTGGCGCACTCGAAAATTTGAGTGAGTGGCTGCCTGCATTAAAAATCAGGCTGGCTATAGGCAAAGGAGCAGGCAGAGAGGGGAACAGGCCAACAGCCTGGCAGCGTGAGGCGCTTGCCAAAATGAACAACACTGTGGCGAAATCCGAGCTGTTTTCAGTTCTTGTTGTTGTTGTTGCTACTGCCGCGTTGTCTAAAGTTTGAAGTGCGCATAATAAGGCAGGCAGCGTAAGGGAGCAGCCAAAACTATGGCAAATTAGTCGCTGCGGATAGTGGGCGCTAGGGTGTTTACATGGAGTATCTTGCCCCAAAAAGTAGGCAACACTTTTGCTGCAAGCGCCTTGAAATGGAACTTCAAATAGGGATTGGTAGTTTGGGGATATTTGTTGGCAAGCATGCTGACTTTTAAAAGTGAAATTAATATCAGTCTCATTACCAAAATGTTTGACAGAGCTCGATTAAAATATAGGTCAAATTTACCAGCTTGATATTAGCTGAACATGGCAATAAATTTAGATATTAAGGTCTTCTAGTAACAAAATGTTCGGTACGAAGTCAGTTTTTTGCAATTCTTAGCGTGGTCAGTGAATAATAAACGTACTTTTTTATTGGACTTCATCTTATGGTACTATCGTCACGATACATTTTCCAAGAACAAAGTAATTTAGTAATGCTCTTATAGAAATATTTTGCTCCACTTTATGGAATTAGTTTAAGTTTTCTATACTTTCATAAGAGCAATTCATAATTAACTCATAATTTCTGTATTTCTTTCTTTATTTCTCATTGCAGATTGCTGAAGGATTATGTGCAACCGTGTAGTGTGGCAGAAAAAAAGCAACGGAAACAGAACAATGCAACAATTTGCACACAGCACACACCTCAATATGCTGCGGCGTCAGCAGCAACTGCATAAAAGTTATGCTCAAGGCAAAAACTGTACATGAAACAACTTAATTAGTTGTTGTGCGAGCAGAGCAGAGCAGAGCAGAAGCAAAAAGCCGCGCATTGAGAAGAGAAGGAGCAGCAGGTCGGAGGAGAAACTGGGGCAACACGAAGCTAGAAGAAAGACGGCATTACAGCGAATTCCAGGAAATATTTGTTCATTTTGCTTCATTAGTGCTAGCAAGATGTTTTGGGCCAAAAAGGGCAGCGGCTGCTGCAACAGCCAGAACCCATCCAAACTCTGAATAATTGTGTAACTTGGCTTCTTGTTCATGTTTCTGTGCGTGTGTTTGTATGTGTAAAGTGCTGCACATTTAATCCTTTACATTAAAGTACTTCAAAGATAAATAACGAATAGTGAACAAAAATACAAAACGAAAACTTAAGGTCGGCAAATACATACAAATATTCTAATGTTAAACACAATGGATTTGCTGAATTTGAATTTGAAGGCTGCGCCAGTTGGCGATGCAACTGAAACTGAAAGAAGTTCACGCACTTCCGACACAGCAAGGACTTCCACAATGCACGTAACAACTTCCTATGGTTACACCTCCGGTGCAGGGTCTACATTCACCTGGCAGCGCTATTTGGCGCTATTCACATTGCTCGTATTCGCAGCGCACATCAATATTACTTCCGGTCAAATCGATTGGGATGACGACGACGATCCAGGTGAGTGAGTGCCGAGTATAACAAAACATTCGTCGTACGACAACAAAAGCCATATTCTCCTGCAACTTAAGCGCTGTGATTTACATAAACACTCAACTTTTTTCAACGACAGACAATAGTTCAATGGAAATATTGGCATATCAGTATGAGAGTAGAAGTGAGAGAGGGCTAAGGTACAAAGACAAAAGGGAGAGAGAGGAAAAGTAATTTGAGAAAAGTTAAAACGAAAAACAGACAGCAACAGAAGCGATTTTCAATTGGATTTTGGTTATGTTTTTGTAATTAAGTTATATTGCCATTACGTATACGCCCTGGCGGCCGTCTATGCTGCAAGAGTCTTTTAATTAATCGCAGATTTATAGCTTGAGGTTGCACGTGTATTTGTTTCTATATGTATATAAATGGTATTTTAATTATTCAAAAGCTACAATTTAAATATTTAATGAATTCATAAGTCTGACAGTTTAATTGCAAGAGTTTGCCATAACTTTCCCGTGGGTGTGCCGGAAGTGAGGCAAACGCGGAGCACTTGAAGTACAAGTGGCAGGGTAAAGAGCGTGAGGACTTTGTAGACGATACTTTTATTTATTTACATTTCAATTTGTGTGCCCTCGCAGCAATTCAGAAAGAGAAATGATTCAGTTAAAAATATAACTTAACATTAACTTTAATAATTCTTATTAGAGAAACAATCTAATAATCACAGTGACAGCTTCCATGCTGAATATATAAACCATATGTACTCAATTATTTTCAATTGCCTCAATTTGTGATAAAATAACTATTTTATTATTTAACAAAATTCATTTTATTGTTTTATCATTTTATGAACTAAATTTTTGTTCAAAGGTGACAATATTATTAGGCAGACTATTCACCTCTTACAGAACTTTCACTTTTTTTCTTTTATTTAAACTATTTGTAATATTGTCGAAACGAAAGTTCTTTGTTTGATGGAAATCACGGACATTGTCTCATCTATCGATTTTTGCCCATTGTGCGGAATATAACACACGCTTTTAAGCTAACGATGCAAACTGAAAATGTTGACAACAAACATTTTTCAAGCTGTGCACACGTTGTCCTCTCTGTCGTTTTTTCAGTTGCCAGTGTTATTGTTGTTGTTGTTGTTGTTGCCGTGAGGTAGACCAGCCTTGAACAAATATACAACTGCACACAGCGTGTGCTGTACCTCCATCAAACCCACAAGTTGATGGCCTGGTGGGCTCATCGTTTAAATAGAAGCAAAATACGAGAATATAGGCGGCCCGCTGTGATTCCATTTTCGCTTGCCGTTTACAACATGGTAACGCTTTTCGTTTGAAAAATATGATTTTGCATAAATTTTGATATGAACACTGCGGCGTGAGTCAAGGCAAAGATAAGCGAAGACATTATCCCCTTCTTCTGTAGCAAAGCGACGTCCCGTAGATCTAAGAATGCGGCGGAAGTTGCAAAAATTACAGAATCTAGACCCTGTTCGACAAAACAACAACAATTTGGAGATAAGTCTCAACCTAAAAATACTCTATGCACAATTATAAGTGGATTGAATGAGAAAGAGTACTACGAAAATTTAAATTATTTGACTAAAGTGTTTTCATTAAAGAATTTTCTGAATTTTGTATTAAAAACATCTACAGAAAAATGTCTTCTATGGTATTTTTTTATCACTGTATTTTATCAAACCCGTTCTTCACATTTTATGGTTGCAGGGTATAAAAAGTCACAAATTTACGCAAGTTTTGGGCTATAAACAACAGACCACCTACAACCGAAACTGTAAAATTATGAAATCATAAAAATATTTTTACGATTACATAAAAAGTTGCAAATATGGGGGCGTGGCATACAGTGAGCGCCAGCCTAGACACCAGCCGTGTCGCAAAGCAATTGCGTGAGAGCACAAAATTTAACTTTCGACGTACTCGTACTATGACTTCATTAATTATCAAACAGCCGAGCTTGAAAATGGCATAGAGCGTTGCGTCTAAATAGTTTTGCCCCACCCAATCCCATTCCCACCCAATTCCCTTCCCGGGCTCATGGCTTTTTTTTACCCGCCGCAGGAGCTAAAAGTCTACGCCATATATTCGAATTACGCATGCCACATGGTCGGGAATATGTTCAGAAGGCAAAACCACATTTGAACGATTCCATTAAAAGTGTGACACACATATGTATGTGTGGCAAAAGCCCTTTTCGAATGAATGTTGATGCGGCCTTAACCCTTACTCGTATTAGCCACTGCTTCCTTTTGACCATAATTCATGTTCTTTTCATTTGTTTTGATTAGCAAATTAATGCCGCGTGATCTCGGCTCTGGACTTGAATTGTTTTTTGCTTTGCTAGCGAATTAACTACTAGTATAATCATAACGTGACTCTAGTAGGCCAATAAAATTTGACTATTTTTACACACACTTTACTCCTATCTGCTATCTCGTTCTCACTCTGTTGATCCACTGTGCGTGTTTCACTTTGCCATGCAAATGGGACCTGTGAAACTGTATAGCTACTTAAATCCCAACATAATAAAACAGTGCTGCCAACTTATGAGAACCAAAAAAACACCGTTGTTTTTGTTGGATTAAAAGTCGAACAAATCTGAAATAAATACTATGTCTATTAACATTTTTGCAAACATTTTTATAAATATCCTATATCTGTTCAAAGTTCATCATTCAAATGAGAAGTCAAACCAGTTGTTATGATGTTTTTCTTTTGATTTTTTTGACTCTAAAAAAAAGTTGCTTTGGCAACACTGTCATAAAGCACAATGTTGTTCAGAACAAAATTTTAATTTATGCCGTGTTGAGTGCGTTATGCCCCAATTCTTGGCAAGGAGTGTGCATACTTTAGAATACGTGGCTGTTCCTACAAACACAACGCAACTAGATACTCGCCATTCCACATACGACCTGTGACCCAGCTGTGTGAGTGTGCAAATGTGTGTGTGTGTGTGTAGTCGTATATTGCCGTTATAAGTCAAACCTCAAATCGGCACTTCTGGTGCGCGTTCTATAGCTCATTTTGTTGTCGTTCACTGTTCGTCGTTGATTGTTGCCACTGTCGTTCCATGGCTCAACAAAATGTTGGATTTTCCTTAGACACGCGATATTTGATATCAGAGGGGGGAAAAAGAGGACATGGCAGAGAGTAAATGAGGCAGCCCTAGACGCGAATACGTATGTACAAATTATAATTCATATTACATATTTGATGAAACACATTCAATCATTCGCCTTTCTTGCCTGTTTGACGGCCCGCCAGAAGCCAAGCCAATAATTACGCATTGTTGCCGTGTGGTTATTTTTAATGATAAATGACCTATGCCAAAGTGTTGGTAATTTTTCGGAGCTTACACCAAAAATTTAACTTAAGGGCTGTTTATTTGTTAGGTGGCGCCTCCTCGTTGCGCTCTCCACGACTCTCATCGGAGGTGATGGGCTATGTGGCCTTACTGGTGGTGTCTGTGGGCGTGGCACTAATGTTGTGTCAAAAATACTTGGCATTTTCCCAAGACATAGTCATAACCACATATGTGTTCATATATATGCGTTTATTAATGGCCAGGCGACAATGACAATAGCGAAGGGGAACAACGTTTGCTAGCACAATTTGTCATTTGTCAGAACCTAATGCAGTTACATAATAATTAACTAAACAGTGTGAGATATGGGGTTGGCTTTTAACACATGTATTTGTATTGTCTTAACAAATAACTTTAATCTTAACTCATTACTAAAGACTACAGTTAAGCACACAGAAAACTAGCTTGTTCTTGATCTTACCTGATGATTAAGTCAGGGATAAATAGATTGATAGATACACAAGCGTTTTAGTTCCTCTTTTTCAATATCAACATTTAAATAACATTCTTATTTTTTTACAATGTCTAAATAATAGTAAAGGATATTTCACTTCTGCTGATTTTAATCAATCAAATATTTTAAACTTAAATTTAGTTGAGAGGCATTAAACTTGCACAAGCAAAACTCTCATTACAAGAAGCACTCAAAAAAAACACGACTATTTTAAATGCCATGCAAAATATGATCTCAGGAAACTCGCTAGCTACGTCCTAGTCTCAGTTCTCAGTTCTCAGTTCCCAGTCCCTGTCACAGACACACTTTAACTGTTCGTTTTTGTGGAACGTATAAATTTTCTATTGATTTATGCCAAGTTTGCATGGCATTTTTTCCGTTTTGCATAATTTCTGCTGTTGGCCAAATTGCAGTGAGCACACAAAGCCTGGATATGTCAGAGCAGATACGGTTGGCTGGCAGAACGATGGATTCTGAAATGGGAAATTCAACTAGAGCAAACACAATTGTTGCGACAGTCTCTTCGCGGCCAACACTCGACTCCTACTTACTTGTACTCGCCCCAAAACTGCCGAATACAATTGTGACTGCAACTGTCGTAGTTGCAACTGCAACAGTAGCAACAGTGGTAGCAGCAGCAGCCAGCAACAGTGGCCATGACAGTGGCAGAGGCATGAACTGCGTTGATAGAGTTATCCATTTATACTCGGATTTGCATATAGCATTGTCTGTGATTGCCGCTGGCCGGAAGCGGGCCAACGAGACGCTGACACATGACATGGAAAAATGAAAAGGAAGCTTCTACAGTCCACTCGCCAGCTGGCTATGAACGTTTTGGTCTCCGGGGCCAGTTGACAGTTGTAGATGCATAGAACTAGTTCGCTTGTCAGACAGAGGTTTCTGCAACACTTTCTATATATCACATGTAAATATGACGGCCTACTATTTCCTCTACTCCTGCTCC
Source organism: Drosophila neotestacea (assembly GCA_035044365.1). Taxonomy (NCBI): domain Eukaryota; kingdom Metazoa; phylum Arthropoda; class Insecta; order Diptera; family Drosophilidae; genus Drosophila; species Drosophila neotestacea. Next base: position 1,527,116 of record JAWNMD010000757.1, read on the forward strand.
CAACGGGCTAACAACAAATGCCAAAAATGCAGCTCTGTTTAGTCCATGAATTGTCCTTTTTGTTGTTGTTGTTATTGTTGTTGGGATGTAGCGTGCAACGCGCAGTTAAAAGTCAAAGCCATGTTGCACATTCATCATTTAAAGTAAACAATTTTTGATTAATCGCCTTCACTGGACACATGCCACGACAAGCAAGACTCCACCGTGCACTTCATGCAACATTTTTCCAATTGCTGCCAACAAAAACACAAATGGACGACAAAAAATCCACTCTCGAGCACGTACGACAAAAAGAGTCCCCACATCCCACACAGAATCTATGAGCAGAAGAGTTGTACAGAAGAGTGGTCTTCTCTACACATGTATACAAATTGTAGTTGCAGCTGCGCCCATCGACAACTTGGCTTGGTTTGACTCTGTTTGCCTTGGTGGCCAATTGCCTGGTTTAGAAATTTGTAACATGATTGCTGACCACCACATTCAGACAGTAGACAGTCAGACAACAGACAACAGCAATTTCAACATTCAATGGCCAACATTCTGGTTGGTGGAAAAAGAGGTCAGAGACGCATTTGACTTTTGCATATTTGACTCTTTGAAATGCGGTTAGTTTGGTGCTACTGATGGCTGATGTCTGAGATGATGCTGCCTTATGTTGGGCCAATTTGTGCCGTCAACCGTTGTTAAACTTGCAACTTATCAAACTTATCATAGAACTCAGAACTCAGACCCAAGGCCACTTAATGTGGGTCCCCTTTGTGAATTTCAATACATATTAAACGGGTTATGCCGCAAAAGGATTACAACACTTTGGCCAAAAGCATATCATTATGCTTAAACAATTTTTTGACAACTTTATTAGGTTTCGTTTTGTGTTTGGCAAAGTGACCCAACAAACACAGACCCAAAAGGGTTTTCTCCTTATGCTCCTATCGAAAAAACCAATGAGAATGGCAAAGGCAAAGGAAAAGGCGTGCGAAAAATTCTAAACAAATAAATAAGACAAGCTTGTTGCAAATGGGCAGCCAAGAAATTGCTATGCGGCATGCGTTAGCGACAAAAAACTATTTTATAGCTGCTTCGTGTTGTCGTCAAGGTTCAGGGCCAACATGCACTGGGGAAATGGCTAACAAGGATGCTGGGCGAAGAGACTCGAAGACGACTTAGAGACTCGACTCGACTTGGCGAATAAGCGAATAAGTCAACGCAGCAAAATGTGTCAAAATGCGCAATTTATTTAATTTTTAGCACACGCTCTGATATAGGATAGACTTAAGCAGCTCCAAGTCGGAGTAAAGTCATTTTCATACTTTGTTTTTGTGTATTTGTTTGCGTATATTCTTTTTGTGTTTTTTTTGTTTTTGTTTTTTTTTTTTTATTTCGATTTGACTTGACGCTATTTAAGCGCAAAACTTTTAAGTTGCTTGGCAAAAGTTTGTGAAGAAAATAAATTGGATTAAACCAAAAAGATGGCACCAGCGCGGCCATAAGGCAACGTCACAATGTCCAACAACTTGCCAACTTAGTTTGTTTTTATGCTGCTTTTCAATCCCATTTGCCCATTTGGCCATTTTACCATTTTACCATTTGCACAACCCGAAAGGTCTGTAAAGTAGTATATTTTTTTGCTTTTTATATTTTTTAAGAGGCGCACAAATGTAAACCAACTAAAATTGGAAAAATGCACGTCGTGGCTCATGGGCAGCTTTGGAACTTCTCTCCTCGGGTTCAACTCATTAGACAAATGAAGGAAAACTAAACGTACTAAGCGTATGTTTACCCAAAGTATTGGCCAAAAACTTTATTCTGCTGCTGCTGGTTCGAGTGCTGTTTCTGTTTCTGACCCGATCGCCAAATCAAATAGGGCAACAAAAAAGTTTTGGTCTGACCCCAAGCCCGAATAACCATAAATGTCAAAGTCAGCCAAAAGTTTGCATAGTTTTTGACTTTCAGCACCGAATGGGACTGGGTTGGGATGAAAGGGGTCATATGGTTGACATATTTGCTGGGGGATTATTAATTGAAACAAGTTAATTTGGCGCTGAATATTTCCCAACCAGCAGACACAAGACATGGCACAAACACACACATACAAATACAGAGCTACTAGAGAGTAAAGCTGACAGTGTCAAAGCAGTTTGCCAAAGGCTTTGGCCACGCCCATTTGCCCATATTCCAGCCAACTAAGGCCAACTAAGGCTAACAAGCAGCACAAAAACGGCAAACAGCCAACACTGGCAAACAAAAAGCTGACACAAAGTTATTAAGAGACATCATGTTCTGTCTCTTTCCGTCCTCTTCTGTTTCCTTCTATTCCGTTCTGATCCGTTCTGTTCCGTTCCTTGCAAAAGGATAAACTTTTCATATGCTTTTGAATTAAACACTGGTATGTTTTTTATATGTTTATTTGGCATATGCATATCTACTGTAGATAAAGTTTTCTGTTCACAACGAAAAACAACTTATAATTAGCATTTAAAGACAAGACATTTCGGTCAAAGTTTTTGCCCCATAAACAAATATGCAACGTTAAGATTGTACGACTGTGTACACTGTACAGCTGACAACAGTCCAACATGAGGGTCAGTAAGACAGGCAATTAGAACTAAAGATAATGATCCCAGCTCTGAATCTGCCTGCTTTCAAAAATCTGCTCTAACAAATTTAAGCAGAAATGCTAAGAGCAGTTTTTGTACAAATATGTATATACATACGTGTATGTATACACTGACAAAAAAAAGTGGTCCAAAAAAAAGGATGATTTAAAAAGAAAAATTGTATTGCTTTAAACAACTTAAATTTTGGGAAATGTATAAAAATAGCGAGTTCAAAACCAAGACTCAAATATCGGAATTGTCTTAGTTTCCTTAGAAATCTAAGTACATTATGGTCTTAAAACTGATACTAGAAAATTGTGTTCTTTATTTTGGTATTGAATGATTTTTAAGACCAAACAACTATAAGTTTTCTAAAGAACAAATGAGTCGAGAAAAGTGCGTTCTTAAAATTAGGGCCCAGTTCTCGATTTTGAAGTTGTGTTCTTTCGGCTTTTATCTAAAAGTTAAGTTGCTTAAATAAAAAACAATTTTGGAAAAATCTTTCGGATTTGTTAGACTCTACTTTCTATCAGTGTATCATTCTCTATATAGTAATAGTTCGGTCTCATTATTTATGCCTCAAGTTATGCTGCTAACAGCACATAAACTGCCGACTGCAGCACAGCAGCAGCAACAGCAACAGCACCATCTCCACTTCTAGCACCACCGCAGCAGCCTTTCTCTCATAAAACCATAGTAATCCACCGCAGCCAAGGCAGTCGCTGTAAATAAGTACTAAACTTTAGCACGGTTGTCTGTTTTTTGTTGCTGTTGCTGGTGTTGTTGCTGCTGCTGTTGTTGCTGTTGCTGTCGTTACTGCTGCTGTTGTTGCCGATGCCAAGGCGCAAATGTTTTGTGAAATGCGCTCAAGTCATAAATTTTACACAACACTAGCAGCAGAGAGAAATAGAAAGAGGGAGAATCGGGAGTAGAAGGCTAGGGAACCTGAAGTCGGGAACAGGGCATTTCGCGCCATTGACTTGCATTGACTTGGTCCTGTCTATGTACTGGAAGTTTACTTTCTGTTCCTATTTTTTGTAGCTTTTCATTTGTTTTTTTATACCGAAACAGCCCGCAGCAGCAGCATCAGATCCTTACTATATAAACAGAACAGACAACCCCGCAAGCATTTTGCTTTTATAGTTTATTGATGCCAAATGGCGAAATTGCGAGCGTATTGATGCTGAAAATGTTTAAGCTGCCAATGCGGGCAACTGCAAAGTAAACCCTCGCCCTTTGGATAAGTTGAGATATGTCTGGCATGAGGGTTGGGAGCGTGTTCTGTTTGAGCCGTAGTTACTTATTTATTTAGTTGTTTGTACTTCATCAGGCAGCACATAATGCTTGTGATTATCATGTGATGGTACGTTAAATTTTAAAGCCCAACTATGCAATGCAGCATGCTATATGCTACATGCTACATACAACATGCAACATAGAAGCCGCGCAACTTTGCGGACAAGTTGCGGACAGGCTTCTAACCAGAAACCCATATGGTGCATCGCACATAGCTGCGGAAATGAATCAAATGGCTATGCGGCCGGGGAAACTTCTGTGGCATGGTCACAAATATGAATCTCAAAGTTGACACACACACATACGCACACACACACAAATACTCAGAAGCATGCATACACGCATTTAAACCAATGGATTCTCTTATATGCTGTAGAATTTTCCAACTAATCGGATTCTAATGGCAAAATAATTATCAGAAGTCTGCATAGTGCCTCTCAAACTAATATAGACACTAACACACACTTGCACACAAACACGAACACACATACAATCACGAACTCACATAGACGCACAGTGCATTCATAAATTTGAGAGTGCCATTAGTTTTACATTTGCGGTTTATGCTGAGGATAACCGCAAAGTGAAAAGCCGCAAAATTTTCAAGTCATACGGAAATGAATGGCCAGCCAGCGACGAAATGGAGTTGAGTTTAAACTGGAAGCAGATGCCAATGCAGTTACCTCCACACTCATACATATACAATGACCACAAAAAGGGGTCAGGAGCAGAGTTATTCATGCATACATACACATACATACAAGGGAATGTCTGTGTGTTTAAATCTCAATCACAGTTTTCAATTAATGTAACAACTACGCATGACTCTCCTAATGATGATATATTAATCGGTCAAGGGAGGAGAGTTAAGGAAAGTGCCAGGATTAGATGTGTAAATGAAAAATTGTCAAATGTCCAGGTTATTTGAAGTTGGTAGGCTCTATATTGGCAATTAAGCAGAGAAACGGAAACGGATACAGAACGTGAGACAAACAAACCAAGAGATAATTACCAATCTGTGCAACGAACTCACAACTACAAGTAGAGACACAGTTAAAGCCACAGAGATAGCCACAAATGAATACAACAACAAGGATAACAGCAATAACAACATGGAGACAACAGGCTGCTTTGTGATCAGTTCAATAATATTTAATTAAATATTTAAAACCGCTACATAAATTCAAACATTTGCATTACGGTCTGAAGAGGGGACAAGTGTAAATAATACTAGGAAAATGCAATTGCAATGCATTGTTTATATATAATTCACGTACGCATGCTTGTCAGTTGATTGTGTTGAGATTGTTTTCTATTTGGGCTACTTAAATGTCACATTTACTGAATTTCTGTTGGCAGAACTCAATTTGGGACATTTAAGGAACGACAACTCTGGTGGAAGCTGTCCAGAAATAGCCAAAGAAGGAATACCCTAGAGATACCCATTCATCAATCTTGACAGACTGAAGATAATATGCTAAAGTTTATATATTTGCCTTTGTCCAAGAAAAGCTTTAAATAGAATAAAACAAACATGGTATTATAAATTGAATGACAGGTCTACAGATAAAGAGGATTACTGAAGTACACGTGTTATATGTTCCTGTCCCTCATACTGTATACTACCCTTTTCACGCATTTTTATGTGCGTAGGGTATAAAAAATCAATACGCCTAGCGCAAATGTGGCAACTGAATTAACTCCATTCCGCACGCATGGCAGGCAGGCAACCAGGCTAGGCCGGGCCAAGCCAAAAGCCTCATGCTCCTTGGTGAGCGGTTAATGCGAAAATTCAATTAGTGGCATAATTAGTTGTGGCAAGCATTAAAGTTCAGATTTTTTGGCAGCTTCCAGCAGCAGAAGCAGAAGCAGCTTGTGAATGAACTGAATGAACTGAACTGAATGGCCAACAAAAAGCTTGTCCAATTCCATTGGACACTGCTGTGCTCAATGCTTTTGTTGATCTTTTACTGCTGCCATTCAGTGTAAATTCCCTTCATTCGCAACGCTTGATTAATGCGCCTTAATTAATTCAAGCTAATTTACGAAGCATTTGCCGTAACAAGCTCCAGTATTCAAGAATAACACACTAAGCTTTAAGCCACAGGAAATTTAAGAAGAAGCCTTCCCTCACTCGACACTTTCAGCCCGAAACTAATTCCAACCAACGAACATTGGCGCATTGGTGTTAATTAACTAAATGCAACAGCAATAAAATTGATTGTTTTCACTTTGTTTGCAATGCAAATTGCGATGCCGCGTGCTGTGCGCTGTGTGCTAGCTATGTATGGCATTGGGGACTAATCCCAGTGGCAACACAACCCAAAACGTTGAGGATACCCAACGGAAATTTTCCGAAAATTGTTTAGCTCCAATGGCGGTGGCCAATGACGTTTTTACTAAAATATGCGCGAAAGTGCGGTTGTGCCTGTTTGCCAATTGCAGTACGGCAAATTTAATTATAGTTTAAGCCAGAATACATAAAATACACATGCACATGCAAACAGAGACAGAGAGCGCGATCGTGAGCGAGAGAGAGAGAGAGAGACAGAGACAAGTCGCGAAACAAGTCAAATGGCAAGTCACGTTTCAATGGCTAATGAGGTCATGTGTAAGAGCCATTGGTGGCTGGAGGGCCAAGTGTCTGCCATTCATTGCTATGTGATGTGATGTGCTCTCAGCTCTCTGTTCAGTTCAGTTTAGTTCTGTTCTGTTCTGTATAACACCCAAGTATTGTTGCCATTGTTGCCTAGGTACAGTTGTCATTCACTGACTGGCGAGCACGTTACAATAATGAGAACGTGCACCACCAACCACTGCGTGGTCCGTCTGAAGTGCCAACGACGGATATCTGGCTGAATAACTAAAGTTAACACTAACTTGGCAAACATATAAACATGAAAACAGACCCCGAATCCGGGTCCGGGTCCACGCCCAGACTCAACTACAAGGACAATATGTCAACATGCACATACACATGCATATGGGCACTCAGGTTATTCAATAGGGAAATGTGTATGTGTGTGTTCAATGCATAGACATATAATTTCAGCTTCCGCACACACCGTCACACACACAGACACACACAGGCACACACGCACACCTCTGCGTCTGTCCTTAAACTGTTTGCATTATTATTGTGGTGGCTATTCCCGGAGCTGCTGTTGTGTTTGCAGTCCCAATTTGGCAGTTGCATTGCAATTACAATTACAATTTCTGTGTTTTTGGCCATTATTAATTCAGTAATTTTTCTGTGCATGATAGATGACAATTTAAATTTATAATTTTAGACAAAGAAGAGCTGCATGTAAGCTTATTAACACAAAAACCCCTTAACGTCACCTAGTGACGAATGCAATTAACTGATATCAATTTTGTCACGAAACTGGTTGAGTTTGTTCAAATAGAAAGGCACGGTATAAAAATATTTCGGCATAAAAAAACAGATCACATTGTGAAACTCCTGTATACCTAAAAACATATCTTTTTGCGCTACTACTTTTGTCTACCTTGATATTGTTCTACCCTAATCTTTTTTGGGGCCAGATTTCTTTAGACTCCCATGATGACGTCCACAAAGATTTCAATGTCTATTAAACAGCGTTATAAGCCTTTGCAATAAGTGCTATCTTTATTCAATAATAAAATTCACACAAACTCACATAAATTGATTATTTTCTCAACTAAAGAAAGACTGTTTACAGTTTAAAGTGCAGTATTTTAATATTATAAGTTGATTGGAAACTTTAAATTCTATCTTAAGCCTCAAAAGTTGTGCTTCAAATTATGAAAATTCTTTTATAGGTAAGGCGCTTAGTGCGATCCATAGAAAAGACATGCTCGAACCTCCTGCACATGTGCACAATACACATACACATACACATTCTCACACTCACAAACATGGACTACATAGAAGCATTTGTCCGTAACTCTAAATGCAAATATGGGCCCTCCGGGGTCGTCCGTTTACGTTGTTACAGTGACGACACAAAATGAGGTTTCACAAGTGTGCCGTAGGTAGGAGGCAAGAGAAACGCAGCCCAATAATGGAGTCACGTCGCAGTTATGAAAAATATGCGATAATCCCAAGTATAAGTTACAAGCTCAGCCCCTGATAGAGCCCCCCCCCCCCATTCCACCGACAACTCCCCGACCAACAAGACATTTCAACGTACTTGAAAAGTTTCTTATCAGCGGCCAAACAAGAAATGAAAAGCAGCAAAAGCCATTTGAAATGTTGGCATATGTGTTGCAGATAGAAGCCATTCTACAAAATCTCCATATGAGAGAAAGAGAGGAAGAAAAAAGAAAGGGAGAGAGGGAGAGAATACTTGGCAATTAGGCAGAAAACTTTTTAATGTCTGGCCACTGTAGAGTGTACAGTGTACAGGGCTATAATTTGATAACGCCAAAAGTGAACCAAAAGTGTTTGAGCAATAAATTTAGCATGGCTTGAAAATTCATTCACCTGCTGCCGACGAGATAAATTCACGTGCCTTGTGTTCAGCACGTGCTTAAAATGCGAAAAAAGTGGAGTTTTACGAAAAATTTATTTAAAATATTACGCAACAATCAACGAGGTGGGCAACAATGGAGGCGGTGGCCCAGATAATCAGGAAGTGGCGGCTTATTGAGTGCACATCAAAAATTGATTTGTGTGGGGCATGCCCCTCAATGCCTCATGCCTCATGCCCCTGCCACAATTGTCAGCGAGTGTTTCTGCCACAACGCAATCGATACACGCTGCGTACGTGATTGTTATTCTCTGTGCCTTGCATTTTGAGCCAAACAATAATAATTCATAATAATAATGTGTGTCCTTGCAAAGGGCTTAACGCGACACATTTAAGCGAACTTCCTGCAGCTGTAACTGATAGCAGTTGCCTCTCTGTAAATTCCTCAGATGAAATACTTCACCCTCCCCCGCCATACCGAAATCATACTTGTTTCCTTGTCTCTTATCAATATGAATAAGCCCTAAGTGCCATCATGAAGTGCCATGGAAATAGCGTCTGGTTTCAGTCCTTTGCAACCCACCTAACCTCCGTGTGGGAGACATACTAAGAAACGAATACATATCCCCTTTACTGTCTCAACTATGCGTTTTTCTTTTCATAAATTTTTGAGTGACATTTTTGATGACACCCGAGCTTTGTGCCCGTGTTCTCGGCATCACCGACTAAAGGCACCTGTCACCATGGCCAAATGTTGCGTGGCATACTAAAGCGCCAAGTGTTTAGATGTCAACACACCGAAGGGAAAGCTTATTCGAGCACCTCGAGTCCTTGCATACCCTTGAAACACACAAATATGACAGTTAAAAATATCTAAGAAGTTCATGGTACAACAAATTATTCAACCTTAAATTATGAGGTTGATTTTCTTAAATTTTGATCAGAGGTTAATCGAAATTTACTTGTGCAAATGCAAGAAAGATATCATCAGACACCTCTACTCTGGGAGGATATACCCTTTTCCTGTGACTTCGAATAGGCAAATGTTGGAGGCAATTTTTGACATTTGGCCCCGGCGTTGTCGCTGGAGCTGCTTAAGGAGATTATCTGTGAAAAGGTTACGCGTTATGCGTTATCACGTAACATAAAGCGTAATCTCAAGCGCGTGGTTTGTATTTAAGTACATAGCCAAGTAGATTGCTGTTTAAAATTTGATGCATGCCAACGATGGCAAAGGCAACAAGGGCGTTGCCTTTTCCTTCTTTGTCTTTGTCTTGTGCAAAAATTAAACAGCTCCACCCCAACAAAGTCAATTGAGTACCCCTCGGGCGGAGCAAGCGAAAACGGAATGCTTTAAACTTAAGGAGGCAACCTTGAAGGCCTTGAAGTTGGAGAAAAAATCAATTGTGTCTAGGTACGCGCAAGAGCTGCGCTTTATTCAATTTTAACAAAGCTAATAAATGGATCTATAGCATGGCGTATGCGGATTGTTTGAATGGCGGGCTGTCATCTTGTCACGGGCGCTAAAAGGGAGGTTGGAGGATGGAGGAGGAAAGAAGGCTAAAGTAGACGACACTCCACGATTTATGCGCCTTACACGTTAAGCCAAAAAGTATTCAACATAAGCTGCAAGCAGAGGCACCAATGCCGCATATGTTTGGCTCTTTGGTAAGCTGAAATTCAAATTTTTACTCTGCCTTTGGCATTGGCATTGGCTGTGGCTCCGGCTCCGGGTGTAGCTCCGGGTGTAGCTCCGGCTTTTGGGGCATATAGCCCCAAACACCAAAAAGGGGTTGGCTTAAATGCGCCACGCCATTTGTCAGTGTAATAAAATCAAACACAGCGCTCTGGAAACCTCAAAAACCGTACAGCTTGGTGGCGTTAACACAGCAGGTTGAGAAGAAGCTATTGAAAATTTATATTGGCCGCATTTGTAGCTTTTGGCTTGGGCATTACCTTGAGCGGTTTTTGAAGTTTTCACATTTATTTCACTTGCCACTGGCAGTGGCAGTGGCAGTGGCAGATTTCCTCCAATCTTTGTAATTGTATGCACTTCGTTTTAATGCGCTTTCGTGTCACTTTGACGTCACACCCACGACTACTACCTCGACCTGTCCACAGCTCCATTACGAAACCAATCCAAAATCATCAGACCTTCTCTCGCCCATTTGCAAAGCACATGTCGATATATTTTTACGGCGCAATTTATTGCGGCAATTTCTCGCGCCCAAATGCAAATGCAGACTCTCTACGCGACCGTCACTGTTTACATTAGTTATCAGGCTTATTTATGGGATCCGACGGCATCCCTCTCTCTGAATGCCACAGGCAACTACTTGACTAGAGTGCTTGACGCTTTAAAAATGAGCCAGCGACTGCTGCCAAGTGCCTATTAAATTAAGTTTAGTGCCGCGATATGGCCAAGCCTTTGTCTTACCAACTTGCCCCGTGGCAGGGGATCGGGGATGAATGTTGAGAAATCACCAAATAATTGCGACGCTTACACTTTGTTGCTGCACTGGGTTGACGCTTATCTCTCGTGGCAACATTTGCAGCAGCTACAAACTGTGGCAAGCTGGCTTATTCCTATGGGAACGAGAACCGAGAGCCGAGAACCGACAACGACAAATTACAAATTCAACAAGCGCCAAGTGGACAACCCTCATTAATTTTGGACCTTGTATACGGCCAGCAAAGGGAGCGGCAAAGTTTTCTATTAAAATTAATAATGTTGCTAAAAACAAAGCAACGTCAACAACACGCTCAGCAATTACACCAACAACAAGCCAACGAGCTTGTAAAAAAAAAGAGTGTCACCCAGCTTGAGACTTTAATAAGTTGCGTGATTTGCTTTGTAGACCATTAAAAATTTATCAACAACAACGTCTATAAATGTTCAAAAGAAAATGTCCAAAGGTGTCTATGCCAACGACGTAAACTGAACCCTAGCAAAAGGTTAATAATACACAAAAACAGTGGCAAATTGGAAATTCGGTCCTTAAAATTATCCACCTAGGTAATCAGAAAGTAACTCAAAAGATGGGCTTTATATTTGTCAATTGAAGAATAATACTATTGATTTGTAACTGCAATCGTTTCTTTCTTTACGTAATTAGCTTTAATGTAAGCCTCATTCTAAAGAAATTAGCATATATTACACAAGTGTCTGCCTCTTCAGTCTAGGTATTTAATGTGAAACAAGTATAAGTAACAGAGCGAATGCGTAATATTACGTATACGAGAACGCCCACGTGTAATTGAAACTGCCACCCGAATGACGAGACCGCCTCCAACGTAAAATAAAACAATTAGCATTATGCTATTTTGTTTGTTTCTCTGTTACCACAATAGCTTGAGATCTGTGAACATACCAGGGCATATTACTTTTAGTTAATTAATTGAGTTGCTCGTTATGAATACTTCATAAAGTAAGACAGATATCAAGTTGGCCAAGCAACCGCAGGTAACCTGACGATGTAACTACCATCTCTACACAGATGAACTCATACATACATATACATATTTATGTATATGTATTAGTAGGTAGATTTGTATTGTGCAAGTACATGCTTTAATTTAACTACGCCCAAATATTTGAGTCAATTTTCAAGTGCCTCGAGACTTGGCCTTTGTCTTTGCGAGCGGTGTGTAAATAGCGCCTCGGTAAACAAAAGAAGCAAACAAGTAAACCAAAAAAAAAAAGCAAGTAGGAATGCTCTATTTGACTAAGCGCGACTATGAGATGCCCTGTATAAGTATAAATATAAAAACAAAGGTAAATAGGCAAATAAAAAGAGGGATAAATTGAAGAATCTGGGACCAAATTGAAAATCTACAATAATAAAACTGAACATTCCTTCTGTTGTTTGTTATTTTATTTCTAATACCCCTTCTAGCCTCTTTTTGGGCAAAGGGTATTGAAAGCAAAGAAGCGGCAAAACGGCTAAGGGTCCCAAACTGGAAAAACAATCAAAGAAATTAGCAAACAGCGAGAACGGCAAGCAATAAAAGAACAGAGAAGCGGAAGAACATAACGCAATGCAACTACATAAATAATTTAATATTTCCACTTCACTTGCTGCGCTGCTTTCTGCTCTTTTCGTTTTTTTTTTCTTTTGTTTTTGTTTTTTTGCACTTCTTTTGGCTCTCGGCGACGCAAGCAAAATAAGCAATCGAATGCTCAGTTAAATGTAAGAAAAATCAATTTTCCAAACAATTTTACTGTGACCCTCTTGTCCTTTGTCTCAGTTCATGGCTCTCAGCTGCCATTTTGTTATGGGTTTTTATGCACTTGTCGCCGGCTGCGGGCAATGCTCTTTTTTTCGACAGTTTCTTTTCTTCTATTTCTACTTCTTCACATTCTCATTCTCTTCCCTATTGTTGTTAGTGGAGGCAAATCATCAGACACAGAGCAAAATCAATCGCCAAATCACTTCAGTGCGTCTCTCTATACCAAACGCAGTCGTCGTCGCCGGCGTTTAGATGAATATTTTGGTTGTATTTTTTGTCTGTCTCTTCACTTCTCTTCTCTTGTCTTCTCTTCTATTTTTTTTTTGTTTTTGTCGCTAGTTCATTGTTTGCCTTTTCAGCTGGTTCTACTGCGGCTGTTGTTTTGCATTGTTTGTTCACTGAACCACTGTACCCCAAAATGGCAGGCTAACGATTCCTTGGGGCCCGATTTTAAGAGAGAGAGCGAAAGAGATAAGCATTGCTTTACTTTATCCGTCTACCTCCTCTAGGCCCCCTCTCTCAAGGACTCGTTCTATGGCTCTGGCGTTAGGCGCTTCAATTGTGTCACGCATGCACGCACGTTGCTTCCGTTTTTCCGGTTGCCGGGTTTGCTATTTTTTCCTGTTTCCTCTTTCGTCCACTCGCCTTCTACTTATTTTGTGCTCCTACTCGAAAAATAAAGAAAATGAAAGCAGCAACAACAGAAGAGAACCAAAAATGAAAAAAAAAAAAAAGAGAAAGCAGCGACAGACTGGAAAATTTGCATGTTTAGAATGTTTGGACATGTTGAAATCTTCTTGGGAGTTCCTTGTGTTACCAAGTTTTTTTGCTCCCCGGAATGAAAATGAAATTTGCATCTGACAGTGACGTGGAATTGTTCCCGTAACAAGGGAATATTGCCTTGCCAGTGTTTTCCGAGATGCAAAAAGGTATATTTATATATTTAAATAAACACAATCTGGCCAGAGTCGGGAAATATATAGAGTTTACCTAATCAGAGCAAAAATCTCTCGTATTTTTCATAAGTTAGACAAGAAAATAATTCAGTTTAGGTTGCACTAAGTTGTCCACACTCTGTTCACATTTGTAGCAACACATTCGTCTCAAGTGTAAACATGCATGTTAATAAGAACAAGAGAGTGAAGTTGGCTAAGAGGGACTGAAGGGTCTAGAGAGCAAAAAGAATTGTTTGCCATGAAACGAAGCAAAGAAAACCATTGGACATGGGACACATACAAGAATGTGAGCACGTGCTATTGCATTTTGAGGCGATTTACATATGTATGTACATATTTTCAATACTAAAAACAACTAGAGCAACAACCAGAAGAATACACAGTGCTCGAGCCCTTGGCATTATCGATTGTGAGCAGTCAAGAGTAATAAGTGGAAAAGTTGGACTATGACTATTTCTGGAAATTCATCTGGAGGCTATTGCCAAGTCATAAGCGGAAGATGCTAAGCAAATTTAAAACACTCGAAGCCCGAAGGTCATGTTGTCATTTCCTTAGCAGCAGCAGCAGCAGCAGCAGTGGCACAGACAACCGTTGTTGTTGCCACCGCACGCAGCTGGCACCGGATGCTTCGGGAAGCTCATGCTACAGTTAAAAGTTCAATTTGCGGAATGGCAACGGCGGCAGTTACACGCTCAGAAGCACAGACACTCACATACGAAGGAGGGCCAATTGAAGCGTAAGAAACAAGAGTAGGACGTAGTCGAAGCAACAGCAACAACAGCAACAACAGCAACAACAGCAACAACACCAACAACAGCAACAACACCAACAACAGCAGCAACCGCAATAGCATCGCCAGCATCAGCGCAAACAGCAAAAGGAAATTTTGCGTTAAATTATTACTTTCCGTTTATGCAAAGCACTTTGCTTTAACGTTGGGTCTCCCTACCATGTTTTGTTGTCACAGCTATCCACAAACAACCATACAAGCAAACATACACACACTTACAACACACCCATACAATCAGAGGATGCCAAAAGTAGAGTAGGAATGCGGTTGGTTGCCTCTGTGCGAATTAGTATGTGCGACAAGCAAGGAAATTGCAATAGCATCTCATGATGCCACTAAATGCAGTGAAAGGGCGCTGGCAACAACAGCAGTAACAACGACAGCAACACCAACAACACCAACAACACTAACAACAGCAGCAACAACACAACACTGTGAGGAGGGCATAGGCAAGATTGGAAAACGGAGCTGGCTACAAAAAAAATTCATTTGCTGCATTTGCAAAAAATTTTCATGCTGTCAACGAAAGATGGGGCGGAAAGGTGAAAGGGAAAAGAGAGAGCGGCAAAAGGGTTTGCTGCTAGTAAGACTGAAGCGGGCTTCCCATTTGAAAGGCCACATATGAGGGGGTACAAGAGTTAGGGGGCCTGCATGTAACACAAAAGGAAAGGCGACGGGAGCAGCTGGCACTAACTGAAATGAAACGAAACGTAACGTGGAAATTGCAGGCGCCGCCGCCGTCGTTGCCGCCTCTTTTGTTATTGTTGTTGCCGCCTCTATGGAAATGCATTTTAAAGAAAACGGCGCGCTTTTGTCATTTTAATTTTGTGGATTTTCTGTTTTCATTTCATGCCAACATGCCACAAGCGCCCCAAGGTTAGGCAGCTAGAAATGTTTTTTAATTGAAAATGTTCTAGTCAGTTGCTACTCTTAATTGTGGGCGTGGCAGAAGGCACTTAAGTAACTGAAGACTCCAACTATTTTATGTTGAAACTAAACCCAGTCCCAGAAAGAGCTTCAGTTTCCAGCCAAGCAGCATACTACCAACCACACACACATGCTACTTGGTTCACATTGTGGCCATTTATCTTGCTCAAGGTAATAAAATGTCTATAATTAGTCATTTAATATACAGATTTCCGTTTTGCGTCAAGGGGCGAAAACTTTTGCCAGGCCCCAAGCCAAAAAAAAAAAAAAAACAGAAACAAGTAGATAAAAATGCAGAAGAAGAAAGTTTTTACGTCGAATGCGAGGGAGAGAGAGAGAGACTGGGAGCCATATGAAGTGGACTGTCTAGAGCCTTGTATCTTATGCCAGTGTGGGTAATTTAACCAGAGCAAATGATAAACTACTAAGCAGCAGACTATACAAGCCTTACCCGAGTGGCGAACCTAAATAAATGTGCAATTAAGAGCTGCTCACTTTACCGTTGGACCGCACAATTTGCTGCCAACTTTAGCTATGAGCTGCAAACGAATAAGCATTACGTATACGTATGTGGGAGTGTACTATATATATACATTTGTATATGTATATCTATATGTATTGTGCACTTTTAACGTAATATGCCGTTTGCCTGCCTGAGCTATGAGCATTTTTATAATAAATCTTACCGCTTCCGTTTTTGGTTTGCAAACTTCCTGTTGGCAACGGCCAACACCAGAATCTTGGCCAAGACAACGTACTTTCTTTGATAGCCTGCCAGCCAGACAAGGAACACTAGCCTGCATCGTGATTTGCACGCAACATATGGACTACTATGCTTCACTCGGCTCTACTCTTCTCTCTTCTCTAGAGATACTGTGCAAGGTATTGGTGTGAAATGGAATACACAGTTGGCTGGGGAGTTGGCATCGCAACGACTTTGGGTGTGCAGCAACTTGGCCAACTTGCTGAAGAAATAAATCTTAGACTTTTTGCTTTATTGCTGCATGCAGTTGGTCGTCTGTCTGCCGACTTATCCTCCAGCAAACTCAGCACAACTTATTGCGTATACGCGACGTCCATTCATGCTGCTGAATATGCCTTTAAGATTTTCACTTGCCTTTATTTTCTGTTACACGTGTTTTCTTAAACATTTACATAATAAACAATAGCTTCAGTCGGCATGACGCACGCACTTGTTATTTTATTGGTTATTGTTTGAGTGGCTGACGGTTTAACGAGCACTCAAATAAAATTTAATGTCTTTAAATGATTTCCATGCTGTCGTGGCAGAGGCTTAATCGATATTCAGGCCAAACCCATTGCTTGAGTTAAATATAATCTCCTGTGTTATTTGTGGGACTTTAAATAAATTCACATTTTCAAATATTTTTAAAGATCGCAATTTGTTCTTTCATTAAATTGAATAAATGAATGACATGAAAACAAACTGTGTTTCTTTATAATTCTCAGGAATCTAGCAGTAATTATTACGTGAGATTTAGAAAGATTAAGCAATCTTTTCAATGTTAAATAAGTAGCCAAGTTGTAGCCAATAACTTGCCCGGATCCGTAAATCTAGAGCCATTTGCAGCCTCTTAGCCGATAGCATGAACATCAAAGTAACAATTTGCTTAGCAATAATATTGTAATTTATTACATGCAAGATTTTTGGGGAAGCACGCACTTTCTCAGAGTCGCGCACAGTCAGTATCTGTTTTAGTCACATTTTTTTCATTTGCCCTTTTTCTCCCAGTTTGTAAGATGACCAGGCAGCCTGATTGTCAACCAGTTCAGTTCAGTGTTTCAGGGTTTGTCCTCTTTCAAAGTAATGCCTTTAGAGCACGCTCTTGGCTGTTTCTCAAAACAAAATTAGAGGCAAAGGCAACAAAAGCAGCAACAACAACAACAACAGATAACAGAAAAAATTGTAATGCAAATTTAATTAGGTTTTAAGTGCTTCAGCGCAATGGCAAAGTCTAAGACGCCCAAGTTGTTTATTGTTGTTGTGGCTGTAGTTGTTGTTACTGCTGCTGCTGTTGTTGTCGTTGTTGGTTCTTGTCAAATATTTACTTTGAAAGCGGCGTAAAATAATCAAAAAGGTTGCCTGCCACCGGCCCCTAAAAGCAAAGGTGGTAATGAAATTTTTTGCGCTGTGTTTCAAAACAGTTTAAAGTTATTACGACAGGCTACGTGGACTGGCAAATTGATTTGGCTAAGAAAGTTTAAAGCGTCATGCGGGACGTAGTTGTGAAGGTGAAGAAGGGGGGGGCAAAGACAAACAGCCTATGTTTGCCAAACGTGGCGTATACATAATATTAGCTTCTAACTTTAGCAAAAAGTCAAAGCTAATTTGCGTGTGACCCGCATCAAAAGTTGCCCATATTGAAATCGAAATTCCAGCACATCGCATTGCATAAAGCTGAATTGGTTTATTGTCTGACTGGCTTGGCCAAAACTTTGTCAATGAAAGTTTTTAGCGCCCATGCAATATGCAAATATTTGCGCAACTTTATTAAAATTCATTTTTGTCATTCATTGTCAGGCATACGAATGTACATATATCTCTGTCTGTGTGTGTGTGAGTATGGTTGTTTGTGGTTCTATGTGTGTGTGTGAGTGTGAGTGTGAGTGTGTGTGTTGATCTAAAAACTCTTGACAATAGTTTTGCCAAGTTGCTACTTTCATGGCGGGAGCGCAGACATGCAAAGAATTTTCTGCTAAGCGGCAATAATTGCAAATTCCAGTGCAACCGCTTTTCACACACACACACATACACACACACACTCACTACATAAGCACCAACTGGTTTGAAAACTTTCGCCTTGTCTAACTGTCTACAAATCGCAAAGCTTTCCGAAAATCTTTGCCAAAATGTTTGCCCATAGACATTTTCGCAGTCAAAACTTCAAAAGCGCACAAAATAGTTTTTTATTTGCCCACAATGTATGTGGTCATGTGCGTGTTGCACACATTGTAATCCAGTTCAGCTTCCAAAACCCACCCCCTTCCCACCCAGTTGCCCTCTTCAACTGTCGATGCATTTATTTAATGAACATGGAATCAAGCTGAGCGTGCAGCATTTTTTTCCATCATGGTCGGCAAAAAAATACAGTAATTAAAATGACACAGTTTTAATTGGCCGAGTAAAAGGCTGAAACAAATGCTTCAATTTATACATGTAATCAAAAAATTAAGCAGCTAACTGTTTTGCGTTAAGCTGTTAATTCGCATTATTATCGCAACGCAGCTATTTATATGCAACTGGGCGTGGCATTGTCCAAGAGACAAACACATGTACATTTGAGTATGCTTGTATGTATGTTAGCATGTACAATGTACATATGGTGGACATACAATCGAATTGGGAGACGATTTGAGTCTTCAATTGAACTGCGGAAACATAGCGTATGCCATCCATGCGCTGCCAGCGACCATAACTAACAGTTCAGTGCACACTGGAGTCTCTGTGCTCTTGCAACAGCTGCGGAAGGCAGCTACAGCTACATTACGAACTTCAACTTGCAATTTGGACGTGACCAAAAAAAAAAAAAAAGATTGCCGTAGGTGTCAATTGTTTGTTGGTGTGCGCGCACATATGTGTGAATTTATCGGTTGACATGACAATGCGGCTGCAAAATGCTTGCGTCGAACTGCACTTCAATATGCCACGGGCGATGTTATGCCAACTGCGAAACTGCAGACTACGGACTAACGGACTAACGGATCTAACTCTGACTCTGGGTCGGAGTCTGAGTCTGAATCTGCCCAGTGACTCCTAACTCTTTGCTCTTCGATCCCATGTGTACGAAACTACCATTAGGTAGTATGGCAGTTCAGGACAAGCTCTCACACTTTATGCCTTCACTGGGTCTGCTGTTGTGTGAGGTGCTCAGTTGCCGCGAGGGTTACTCAAACAATTCAACAAGCACGTATGTGTACCTGATTCCCTGTTTTAGTTGAAAATTTAAACTGAGAATAATTTCTGCGTTGAAATTTAAACTTCTTTCCCAACTAAAACACATTTTTCTATCCTTTATTCTTAGAGTAATGTTTGTTGCAATGTGTGTACATAACAGGGAGAAGAAAGCGTTCCAGACCCTATAAACTATATAGATATTATATTAAAAAAGATACATATATGTAAAAAAAAAAAGAAACCTTTTTGTCATGTTTTTAACGTTCCCTATTATTATTATCAATCATCCATTTTAATCTTATTAATAATGGACATTTGTCAATTTGTAAATTTCTTTTCTGTGTCAACAACACTATTAATTTCCTTTCTATTTTAGAAAACTAATCAAGTTCATCCCATACACATTCCAATTTAAAAAGAAATTTAGTTTAGCTCAATAAATAATAAATTTTAACAAACCACTTAACAATCTGCTGAAAGATAAACCAGACCTGATATATCTTAGAATCAGAAACTTAAATATATCACTATTTTTAACTTAAAAGCTACAAGGTAAACGGTTTGCATTAAATCCTTTTTTTTCAAGATACCGCAATTAAATTTGTTTACTTTTAATCCTAGCGCTAAACGCTACGAGAAACTTATGATCAGCCCTCGATAGCTGCTTGGCTTTCGTAACTGAGTTGGCTATACTCGAGCCAAGCTCTCTAATGTGACCTCAACGTAAAATAATTGCTGACCAAAGTGCACTCAAATGCAGACTCATGGCCACACGTGATGACCAATGCACTTCAGGTCAAATGTTCTCAAATGTGCATGGTCCCACCCACCTGGTCTGGTTTCTCACACCAAACACACACAGACGCTCACACACAACATATCCACATATTCACACACAAAAAAAGAAACGTGTGTGAAAAGGTATTGTTAGTCAGCCGCAAGGTCTCGTTGCCTGGCTCGTTATTCTTACTTTTTCGGTCAGCTTAGTTGAAGACAAGTCGCTGTAATTGATGTAATTTCTGGGCAAAGGTGCAAGACAGGCATCAAACTACACACACAGAGATTTGGTGAAATAAAGGAGAACCCTTTGGCCTTTCACATTGTGTGCAACATTTGAGCTTTGAACAAAAGTCACAAGTTGCAACTCACATGTCTGAATCTGACCGGATCGAGGACCAATGTCATTTGAGATGCCATTTTCTCATTCTCAATGGTTTTGTGGTTAGGCATTTAAGTGCAAACAATAAGCAAGTTGGCTTTAAGGCATCATCTTGAGTCGTTTAAAAATCGATTATTTTGCCAGTAAGACAAATCAATAACTGAATAACTCACGACCTCGTAACCAGAAGACCATTTGAAGGTCGATTATAATGTAAGCAACGAACATGTTGTTACTTTTGCATTTTTATTTTTATTTGTATTTGTACGAGTATTTTATTGACGTATTTGGTATTGTGTTTACTTTGTGTTTTACTGCTCGCTCAGCCGATCGACTTACTTACTTACTTAGTACTTAGTTGGCATGACAGTCGACAGTTGTCTTGCCCTGGCATATTATTTATTAGTATGCCGCAATTGAATTTCCATTTTGTTGATTCTTCTTTTTATTTGGTGCTTTTTGTTTGGCAGTCAACAAGGTCCTGGCTCCAATAACTACAAGTATAGACATTTGCCTTTAATTGGAGGCACGTGAGCACTACAGTAAGGGAAACAAACAAAACAACAAGAACAACAAAATATTATAACGACAACCGAAGCAAGTGCAAGAAATTTCTTCTAATTGCAGCTTATGCAAAATATATAAGCTGCAAATGTTCTTGGCTAATTACTTAGAGTGAATAGGCTAAAAATGGGTTAACACTTGCCGTTGGTGTTGTTTTTTTGTTTTTTTTTTTTTGTTGCTATTTCGCCAAGTAGCAGCTGCTCAGCCGCCGGCTAAGTTTCTCTATGCTTCTTTCTTGTTCCACCATTCACAAGTCTCTTTCTCTCTCTCTCTCTCCCTCTCTCTCTCCTTCTCTCTCTGTCTATCTTCCTTCGTGTGTACTTCAATCTAAAGGCGAAAATTGAACAAAGGACTTTGTTGGTTTTTAACTAAATTAGTGCAAATAGTGCACACACACAGATATACATACACCTCACAAACACACACACACGCCTACACACTTGGAATTGGCGCGCGAAACAGAGGCAGCAAAGCGACGTTACCTTGTGCCACTTAAAAGCAACAACAGAGGCAGCAACAACAACAACAACAAAACATCCTTGTTGTTGTTGCTGCCATTCACTTTTACACACAGACACAATGCGTGTGTGTGCTATGGCATTATCTGGCGTATAGTTGGCCCGCGATTTGGGCGCTCAAAAGTATGCTATGCGAGTCATTACCTTTCATCTCAATTATACAAGCACACACACACTCACATGTACAGCGAATAAAATCCATAAAATACATTCAACAGTGGAGCACACACGACTGTGGGAGACCCTGTACTCGCTATGAAAAAACGCATACACAAAGTTATTTGTGTATTTATATAACTCTGAGTTTTTTGTGCCATCGAGATTATTTGGACATTGATCTGGACAGTTCCGGAATATAGTTGTTAATGCTAATCTATAATATATACAATTTATCAGATCTGCCACGCCTTTTTCTGCCTGTAACAAACCTAATATACCCTTTGAACATTTTTAAAGTACAGAGAATAAAAAGAGGGAGCGCGTTAGAGAAACAGAAGACTTTAGAAGCAGATGTACATACATATTTATTTAAAGAAATTCTTACGCCCAAGACAACAATAACAACGACAACTGACGCAATGCCTCGTTTATGCCACACGTGACCTGCTTTGCCGTTGGCCAGGGTCGCCTACAGTGGCTGCCATATAGTCGCACACTATTTTTACAAGTGTCTACAGTTAAGTACTCGCACACACACACACACACACACACGCACGCACACACATGCAAACGCAGACAAACTTTTGTTGTGCCCATGCGAAAATTACCATGCTCAGAGGACGCATCCAGCATCCAACACTCTCAACGCCAGTCTTGAGGCCGTGGCGTGAAACGAGAAGAACAACTTTGGCGCGCTCAACAGCAACAAAAGCAAGTAGAAGATGTATAAGCAGCAGCATCATCTCGAAAGTAGAACGTGGAACGCACTGGGCAACAACCCAGCCAAGCAAGCAAACCAGCCAAGCAGCCAAGCAGCCAAGCAAGCCAAGTTAAGAAGCTGACGTAGCCGTAGCATTGGATTTCATTATGCGCATTTTCTACCACTTTTTGCAACACAGCCCGTTAGCATTGCATACTTTTAAACACTGCTGCTGATGTTGTTGCTGCCACGTTGCTGTTGTTGTTGCTGCTTCTGCTGCTGTGTTTTCAGTCGAGTTTGCTTTTGCGCAGGCACTGAAATGCAATTTGCATAAGTTTCACAGCTTCTTTCGCTTATATAAAAAGGACTTATATAAATATAAATAGTATGTGTATAACCCAACTTCGCCGTCTGTATGAGTGTTGTTTTCTTTCCTGTATGTGTGGGTGCGTGTGTTTGTGTATTTTATCTAAGTATGTGTTGCCGAGCTGTTGGCAGTTTTTATAAAAATAAGAAAGCTGCCACGGCAACGCACAACGTCAAGATGAACAAATGAAATTTGTATCTGCCTTACACTCTATTCTCTGAAGAGGAAAAAGTAGGAATAAAATGCCATTGTGTAATAGAAACCTTATGTGCTGACAAAAGGGCATGGAAAGTGAAAGAAAATGCAGGTATTAAAATTAAGCGAATCTCTTCTCGAAAATATCTAGTTTGCAATAACTTTTAATCATTTAGAGCAAGCTGGAAATTTAAAATTGGAAAACTCATACATTTTATAAGCAAAACGGTTCGAATGGAAAGACTTGATAATATTCAAATAGAATTTTAACCTATTACGAACAAAAAGACTTCAGAAACAAATGGGTTTTTTGTGTAAATGAAAGTGCTTTTACATGTAACATTCAAAAGTAAGCCTGTATATTTGCTGAACTTCATTATAGCCTTGCAGAAGGAGTGAAAAATATAAAGATAAATACTTTTCCCTGATCATAAGAATCAATCTGGTTTTGAGGATGGCAACTTTACAAGTAAAATTTTAGTTATTTTTGCCGATCAGGCTTAGTGAACTTTAAAGTTAGATAGTTAGTTAGATTGATAATTAACGTGGCTTTATAGTTGAACATGCATGATATGAAAATTAATCATGGTGCTCAACAACTATATTTGTTGACCAATAATCTATGATTTATTATCAAATATACGATAGTCTGTTATAAACATAGCATGGACAAATTAAATTCAATACGTTCTGTAGTGATTTACTCGCATAATAAAATTTGTTGATGTATTTTAAATATTTAACATAAACAAAGCATCAATTAAGATTGACCAATTTAACTTGTGTGTATTTTATAGTTATTTACACATATACCCATACTTAAACATGCACACACACAGACACTGAGATGGCAATAAACTAGCACAAATTTGTCATGTCTGTCAACTGTTGCCGGTAGCTAGCCTAATCCATGCCACTGACCCCACAAGCAGCTGAGCACCTAAGCCGCAGCACGCTCCACTTAGCCAAAATCCGAGAATAGGCAGTTGGTTTAGCGGCTCGCAGAAACTGTGGTCTAACGATGCGAAAGAGCATGGTAGTCGCGAAGGGACGGGGGAGGGGAGTTGAAAAGAGGAGAAGAGAGGATTGAGGCAACGATTGGCGCCGCTGTCAGTCCTATGTAGCCTCACGGGCAAATCACTCATTACACACTCACGCTTCAGCTCACTGAATGGAGGGGCCAATGCTCTTAGGTGCATGAACAGCTGAAGGTGGAGGCGGCAACGTCACAAATTATGTCAATTTGCTTCTGCCGTTGCCTCTGCCTCTGTCGCTGCCGCTGCCGCTGCTGTCAAGAGACGTTGCCTCTGCCTAGACAGAGTGTCTGTGTGTATGGATCTATGGTGTTTAGTCTCCTCGTTGGGAGTTTGACATCTTACATGGGAATTACAAACGCACCGAAAATTGCTACAATGTTTTGCGACAGCACATACACAAATGTATACACAAAACACATACTTGTATGCTTGTCAATTATACTTACACACAGAGAGAAATTAAGTTAAAGTATTTTAGTTAAAACATGTGCAATTAAAATGAAAATAAAATATGAAAATATCTATTTAAAATATAATAGAGTTTATATTAAGTATTAAATTCTAATATACATACTTCATTTTAGTATTGCAATTTTACATTTTAACAGACTTAAGATTTAATGTCTAAATATAACAATTTAAATATAATGTGTGTTTCACTATATTATGATATTAATATTAACTTTAAAATTAAATTATGTTTTTAGTTTAATCAAAATGTTGTATATTTAATTTGAATACACTATGTACCTTAATCTAACATTTTATATCAAATATTTTATATATAATTTTAAATTGCACTTTTCTCTCTGAGTGTAGAGACAAATACCCACACATATTCATACACTAAGTATATATAAATTTGACTGCCTGCAATGCGCGCGTGCCTGTGTGTTCAGTCGGCATTTTCATGTGCAAATTTTTGTAGTGTGCCATAAATTATACGACTGGGAATTGCTTTTCTATAATACGTGCGCATATTAAATAAATGTCAAAAATGTTGGCATCCCACACACACACACACACACACACACATACACTTAAATTCAGACGCAGACAAACACAGTTGTTCACGTACGCGTTTATACTTAGATTTACACACACACACACACATACAAAGACGAGTGCAAACCGAAATTATGCGTGAGGAATTTGTTGCTGGCGGGCGGTTCCAAAATTAAATTACGCGTAACATGATTGTGGGGCCCCTTTTGGGTATTAATGAGCTTTGCATTGCCAAGCATGATGGATCTGAAAGGGAGTCATAGGTTCAAACTTCGAACAGCTGCTAGGTAAGCGGTCTTACAACAACTTTAGCTATAATCGAAGTAATCGAAATAATCGAACAATGAAAAATCAATCAGATGGTGACATTTAAACTTCTTAAATTCACACTCATTTAGTAAAATTAAAAGTAGTTCGCCTAGTCATATTCTCACCAGCTTAGCTGTCTTTTTGCTTTTATTATTCATTATGAATAAATTTGAAAAAGTATAATCAAAAATCAATAGCGTCTTTAAAACCAGTGATTTTTGCTGGTCTGCAGGCCACTAGCTTTTAACTATATACATATATATTGATATAGAGATTGGCATAAAATAATTGGGGTATTCAAAACAGTTTGCCATTCGGCACAGCGCAAAAAGTTATGTTTAGGTGTAGAGCAGTTAAACAATTTTGAAAGCCAAATTATTTTCTTTACGCTGTTTTTTTATACCCACCTTTTTTATAGCCTGACATGTCTCATCACAAAATTGATATCACTTATTTCAGGATTTGCTTTTGTCACATTAAGTATTTGATGTTTTAGATAGACAAAAGATATTTCATTCCTTTTCTCTGTCACAAACATTTTTTTAATTTGAGCTTAAATTGCTGAATATTGCCTGCATTTCATGACCCATATTTAATAACTTATTTGGATAATATAATTGAAGTCATACTAGTATGTGGCTTCAGCTTGACAATTTTAGTTGCAATTTTCCTTAAGTTGCACCGAGCACTGCAATTATCCATATACATTTAATATCCTGCTAGGCAATTGACAAGGCTCTGTCAGTGTCTGTAGTCTTTCTCTGTTAGACCGTTAGGCAATCACCTTAGCCAGCTGAAATCCAATACTCTAACCACCATCATTTGCTAAAGATTGACTTTCTAGTTTGTAGAGAGAAACCGCTTAGCTCCGTCTTTGGAATAGCCGTACCCTTGGCAAATCTATATTTTCAGTGACATCAATTGGCAGTTTAAATGCAAAAGATGAGGCCGCCGTGAAATCGCTGCTAGTCTCTGGACGGATGGACTAGTAGTAGGACCAACCAAGAGCTCATCGTTGCCATCATCATTTCTTTGTCGTCGTCATTGTCGTTGTCGACGTCATCGTAGTTGTCGCCGTCGTTGTCGTTGTCGTCAATTTAGCATTAATATTCCCACTCACGTACTTGGTTGTGATTATGCGACTACGACGATGACGATGGCAACGATTGCGGTTTGGGTCAGGGTGTGGCGGGCTTTTAGATTGAAGTTAGAAATTGTAGGATTGTGGGTTGAGGCTCAGGGTTGAGGGCTTGAGGATGTGGGTAAGTTCGTTGCCTGTCGTGCGGTTTGGTTTCTCTTAGTGCCTTGCGTGATGTTGGCGTGACAGTTAAAAGGCAGCATTTTGTTGACATTTGTTGATGTTTAAGGAATCGAAGTAAGAAGGAGTCAAGTAATTGCAACGACACAGCAACGACAAACAGCAACAGCAAAGAGCAACCAAAAACAGTAGCAACAACAAACAATTTAATATTGTGTTAATGACTTTGTCAATAGTCGTGTTGTGACATTTAAGGCTACACTTGAAAAGCTCTTCTGCATTTGTATATGTTTCCCCATAATTGACTTTCTTCTTCTCTTCATCACATTTTCTTCCCTGTTTTCAGTTTCCACTGTGGCCGTGGAGGCCGTTCTAGGACGCACCGCATCCCTGCCATGTGACATTGAGCCGGAGGCAAAGGACGATCGAGTATACATGGTGCTTTGGTTCCGTGAAAGTGCTGGCAAACCACTTTACAGGTGAGTGCATAAGATGTTTAGTCAGTCTTTTAAATGCAAAAATAACACAAAATAGTTTTAATTTAATTTGTTGGGGTTAGTTGACACACACTCGCTGGCAATTTCATAGTCTGTTTGAGCCATCAGGTGATGTTGAAGCAACCTCCGTCTTCAAGTGGCACTCACTTAAAGTTCTTGGGACCTTTTGATTTATATGTAGGACCATCAACTGGACTGCCTGCATGTCATGAGAAATGACGCCAGTTCATAATTTTCAAATAATTTATTATTTTAATAACATCATCAATATCAACTCAACTCGACTCTACAAGACTCATGTGCCTAGCCCAGGCAGAAGTTGACTGAAACAAGACTGGGTCCCAAAACAAAAGCGAGGCCAGGCCAAACGGGGCGACATGGACTCATATATTAGCCACAGGGCAAAAGCAAAGGCAAAGGACATCAACGGCAGCAGGCCAAGCTCAGGGCAGCAAAATAATAGCAGCCAAAGTGAAAACTGTTTTGGCGGCAACTTTGATTATTTTGGGGGACCAGCGAGCGGTGGGTCGAGGGGCTTGGGACTAAAGACTAGGCGAGGTGTGTCCTCTCAGGACACTGCTGCTGTTATTTATAGAGCGAGCGCTGTGAGCGTGTGCTTAGGTTTAATATGTTGCACATTATAAGCAGACATCGATATCCTTTAGCCTTGTCAATTTTGCTTACATGTGTGCTCTCTTCTCAATATGTTGCCAGCGCCCAGAAGCAACAGTATCTGTATGTGTGTTTGTTTGTAGGACCTTTGGACAAAAACTGAAGAAGGGACAGGGGCCGGAGACACAAGGGACACAGAGACATGAACGCACGTGTATATCAAGGACAAGCGCGAACTGTTCACGAGCTGTTGCTGTTGCTGCTGCTCCAGCTGTGTCCCTTCCTGATTGTTGTTGCTGCTTGTTGCTGTTGTTGCTGCTTCGTGCACTCAATTGGAAGCAATAAATTTCACTGGTGCACAGACAATGCGCATAAGAGGGTAGAGACGGAGGGAGACAATGGGACAGAAAGATGGCAAAAATGTTTGCGAAAAACTAGGAAAATGTCGAAAACAATAATGTCGCAAAAATTTCCGACTTTATAACCAAAATATCCGAAAGTGATTCGAATTCGATTTCCCTTCTTCGGTAAAAAAAAAATAAAGAGAAAGATGAAGAAAAAAAAACAAGCAAATAAATAAAAGACAGTAAACAAGCAACAGTAACAGCAGCGACAACAACAAGGTTAAGCCACAGCAGGTATATAAAGCGAGGAAATACAGGACGAGGATGGGACATGGATGATGGGGATAAATATGGGGCATGAAGATGGGGAGTACAACATGGGTTTGGCATAAAATTGCCAGCGCTGCGTGAAATCGAAGGCAACTCAAGTTTAAAAGAAACGAAAGCCAAGAGCTAAGACCAAAAAAGATGCCAAAATTGAAAGCTGTATTCCGTCCATGTTGCCCGCCTTTTGTATGTGGGTGTCCTCTCCCATATGTGTGTGTGTATTTGTGTGTGTGTGTATATATCCGATTGCCACATTTTCTAAGGATGTCACAGCTTGCAGTCCGGAACCAAGCCAGAGCCTTACCTAGAGCCCTGTCTAGGGCCCTCTGCATTTGACAGCTTCACACCCGGCAACAACACAACACAACTCGACTCGGCTCGTCTCGATCCCACAAGGCCGAAAGGCAAAAATATTAAAAATTATAATGTTAAAATTTGCTTTGTTGTTTGGACCGGCTGAGCTAAGGATCTTTTGGGTTAGCAGCGCTTATGCTTCGTTTTTTTTTTCTTTCTGTTTTTTGTTCCCTCAACTGGGTTCTTTTTTATGCTCCGCACATTGACTGGGATTTGTTTTTTCGATTTTGACCCTTGAAATGCGATTTTCATAGGATTTTTGTATACATTTATTTAACTGTGTTATGTTTTGAATTCTTTTCGGATGTGATTCTGTTTCGATTTAAAAATGCAAAGAAGGAGAGAGAGAGAGAGAGAGAGAGAGAGGGAGCTAAAGGTCAATAAGCATTATTAAAATTAACATTTGCCACTGACAAAATACCCGAATAGTGGCCGGATGGCCACCTGTGTAAGGGCATTTAGTTACCAACTGTCATGTTCAATATTGCAAGTCATCAATGACAATGGCAACGGCAATAACAACGATAAAGCTCACATAATAAACAAGGGCAAAAGCAATGAATACGATGTTTTGTCCTGTCCTGTCCTTTCCTGTCCTTTCCTGACCTGGTCTGGTCTGGTCTGGTCGTTGGTATCCATAAAAGGCGGACGAGCTGAGCATTGAGTATGGCTGCAATCAAGGTTAATTGATTTTTAAAGCTCGACGGATTGCCGGATTGCTGTGTTGCTAGGTTGCCACTGCAGCATGGGGCTTAAATAATGAAATTTTTCTGTCCTGTAAACGGTGGCAGGCTTGCGTGTTGGGTCTGCCAGCTGTTGTGGCTGTCAAAGGAGCCATAATCCGTGTAACAGCCCACGCTAACTGCCATAATCATCAGCGATACCCACTGTGCGGTTCGGTTCGGCAAGGCGTTGCTCATAAATATAGTCAACTTTCAGGTTGGCAACGCGGCAATCGAAAGTGCATTCACTCCAGAGAGAGAGAGAGAGAGAGAGAGAGACAGAGTGAGACTCATGGGCGTGTGTATGTCATGCATTTGGCGCTCTACTTGAGAATCTGCCGGCCGCAAAAGTAATAAACCACGAAATGGTATTCAAAATGGCTGGCAATAAAATCCGGCAACAGCAGCAGCAGTCGCTACAGTCGCAGCAGCAAGCGTTGTCGGTAAGTCGGCCAAAAGTCGAGCCAATGGCAATTAAGTCGAGTGCATTTTCGGGGTTTTACGAGCAGCAGCAGCAGCAGCAACAACCACCAAGAACCCAACGGCAACAGCAACAGAAATGGAAATGGCAATGGAAACGACAAGAGCAACAAAAGCAACGCCAATTGCAACTGTGCCGCACTTTGCTAAAATTCCAGTTAGATGGGTTATTTAAAAGTGTAATTAAGTCGTTGCATGTGTGTGCGAAGAAACGGAAATGCAAAGAGCGCATGCAAATCGATATTCAGCCACTAAACTTTGACTTGCAGTCAAGAAATGCTTACGAGAGGGATTTTCAGACTTTACAATGGACTTTGTGGTTTTGAAATTGTCCAATTCGCAATCTACAATTAAATCACCAGATGTTGAACTGATTGAAAAATATATATAAATAAATGATATCCCAATGCTACAAATGTGTATTCATTTCTTTAGATCATTTGCCAGCGCCATAACTTTTCGCAAAATCAACAATCAACAAAAAGAACATCCAAGGATTTAGGCGACCTACGAAGATGAAACTTTTATTTTGAATTTATTGCCGAATTTATTGGGCGACACTGCATAAATTTGAACTTGGCCAACATGGAGGAGTTTTCGGCTGTGTGTGCTTATTTTTTGTTGTTGTGTTTTTCTCCCCCTTTTTTTGGCCTCAGTTTTCATATATTCATATGCTACAAATTATATAGTAAAAGTAAAGAAGAAGAGGCGAGCAGAAAAACAAACAAAACAAAAACACCAGCGGCAACAATGTGCGGAATGATGCCAACAAATGTCAACACTGTGAGAATGGTAATGGAATGAGTGGAGGGATGGAAAAACTGTTGTTGGCAATAACAAAAGAAATTTACAGATATTACACAGCATGGCTCCATAATAATACCAATACAGAGAGACGCATTCCATATCCACCAAATAGAAAAAAAAACAAAGGGGCAGTAAAACCATTTGCATACATGTGTGTGTGTATGTGGGTGTGTGGGTGTGTATATGAGCGCGTGAACAGCTCTTTTTACATTCATATTTCTCGCCTTCTTTCTGTTTGTTTTTTTGCAAGCGAACCAATTTAAAATTTGTTGCGAGTTTTGTCGAGTTACGTTGCACACTTTTCGGCGTTTTAGTTACAATACTTTTCGGTTGATATGTATGTGTGTGTGTGTGTGTTTAATGTCAGTGTTCTTACTCCCACACATACTCGTTTATGTACATGTATCTATGTGTATTTGATTTGCCTTTCTCGTGGTTCTTTTTTATATAACTTGATAGGGGCTGACAGACATAATACCAACCAATTTTCACCTGTTCTATACATATATAGAAGACTTGCCTCGCAAGTTTCTGTACCAGTTTCTGGTGGTCTCTGATGTCAAGCCTTTGTACGCCCTCATAGTTTACAGCCATTGTCTGGCTCTGCATAATTGAAGTCAACAGTTTTACCTTTGTCCGCCTCCCTTTGGCAATGCCAATGCAGATGGTGGAATGTGGGAAAAGGTAGCGACATGTGTTTAAACTGTCAAAAAATTCCGTCAGTCAAGGATACAAACCCAGACATGGGACACGGGACACGGGCACACAGACACGGACATGTTGTGACACATATTGTCATAAAATTATTCAATGGTTATTGTCAGCGTCATCAACTCACAAAAACACATATACATACACCTACAGCTACACTTTTACACCCACATCCACACACACACACGCATCTATGGAGTTAAAAGTTTTCGGTCCTTTTTGCTGTTGTGTTCTTCTATGTTGTTTCTCCCCCCCCTTTTGCAATTTTTTGAATAGCATTTCGTAAGCGTTGCAAAACAAAAGGGCAAAAAACATTAAATGGCAATTTGAGAAGGTTGCTTTATATTGGATTAAGGGACGAAGGGGACATTCACATATGTGCTTAGACAAAGAATAAAGAAACCAAGTTGGTTGCCAAAAAAAAAAAGTAAAAAATAGAACTGAAACGTAATTACCAAGCAATGTCCATAGTCATAGCCAAGGTCTGTTTTGGGATTTGCGCGCTCGTTTTGTTTAAATAACGTAGCTCATTCATTCAGACGGAAGATAAAGTGCTACCAATTAACGCAAAATAAATAAAACTCAACTAATTGTTGGAAAAAGAGAGCCACAGACAAAAGAAATGAAGGAGCATCAGTCTGAGCGGTGGCAGGCACCCAAGGCAAACTCTGGGGCGACGTCCACTTGGCCATTTGGCCACTTGGCCACAACTGACGACTGACGACTGAAGACGGACGACGGACAACTGACGGACCGACTACCAACGCCAACGACAGTCAACATTTCTGCAACTGCCACAATGTTGTCTTCGTTTTGGCCCACTTCTATTTTGCTTTTCCCATTGCCATCATTTTCTTTACAATTTTTACTGCTCGAGAATTTCGGCGTTCACATTTTATTTTTTCTGCCTTTTGCTTTGATCATTGTGCAAACTTGGCATTATTGTTTCCTAAGGCCAACAACAAGAAAACACAACGTCAACAGCGGCCAGGCCAAGACAAGTCAAGCCAGGGCTAGGACAAAACCAACCAGAGTAAAATACGAAGGGATCTTTCTTCAGTCTTCAGCAATCCCCGCCCCCCGCGTCTTATCGCTGCGTTTGTCCCCTTTGTTGACTATTCGTTGTACTCTATTGTTTGCGAATACGCAAAATTAAAACTAGCACCAACTGAGGCCCAAATTTCAACCTTTAAATATATTTGTATACCCTGTACATTACAAATTCAGAGTTGGGAATTGACATTTAAACTGTTTCAAATACTTTTATAAAAATTCCAGCCCAAAAGAATTATTTGAATTATGTTAGTTATATGCGCCAATTATCATAAAATCCTATTACAATTTATTTACATTTTATCTCAACTATTATTTAAAATTAATTGTATTTTAGTTGCATTTATTTTGAAAGTTCAACTTTCAGTACATTTTTAATGGGGTGATGCCAGTGAATAATTATGTAAAAAATTAGCATTCACTAAATTTCTAGTTGGAATTTTCCCCTCCACCTAAATTTTTGTTGCGATATTCACTTTCATTGAATATTTAATTGGGATTTTTCGCTTTGATGAAATATTAAATTGTGTTTTTTACTTCTAGTAAATATTAAGTTAAGAATTTATTGTTAAAATCAACAAAAAAAATTATATCAAATTGTTTAATGATTGCACAGAAATTCTTTTTTTCAAGGAATAATTTTCAATTTTGATTAGCAAAGAAAAAAACCCACAAAGATTATGAAATGCAATTATTTTCTTTAGCTAAAAAACCTTAACTAAGCGTAGCTCAACTCTGTATCATAAACACAGAAACTATTTTCCTTGGAACTACAAAATTGCTGTAAAGCATATCTCCAAGTAGAGTACTTTAGACTAGCGCTATGCAAATTTTATTTATATTTTTTGTAGAATGTAGAGT
Organism: Drosophila neotestacea; assembly: GCA_035044365.1. Lineage (NCBI taxonomy): Eukaryota > Metazoa > Arthropoda > Insecta > Diptera > Drosophilidae > Drosophila > Drosophila neotestacea. Next base: position 1,560,321 of record JAWNMD010000757.1, read on the forward strand.
GCGTAAATCGTTGAACTGCGCCTTTTGTTTACGTATTCGCGCACATATATTTAATTAAGCTAATTAGGGTACGTGCTCTGGGCCAAAAAGCGGATTAAGAGCGTCTTTGAGGGCGTAATTTATGCGCCGCATGAGTTGCTGCACTTCAACAATAATTAGAAATGGCTGCCTGGTCAACACATGACACAGTCGGAGTCGCTTTCTCTGTGGTTGTCGCGGTTGTAGTGAACAGGGTGGTGGGTGGTCGGGTGGCCAGGGGGCCAGTGGGCTAAGACGCGTTGTGATAAGCATAAGAAATATGAGCACCGGATATAAATTGTGTCAGCGGCAAAATGATAAAAAACCACTTAAAGGCGCAAACAATACTGCTGGCAGGCAGCCGGCACAATGACAAACCGCTCGACTAACCGCAAGCGCAGCAAAAGCAAGAGGGCAACAGCAACAACAGCAACAACAGCAACAACAGCAACAACAGCAACAACAACGACAATAACAATGATAGCAACAACGACGGAAACAACAAAAGGACACAACTTGTGTTGTCTGTAGGGTCTGTGTCTTTGCTTTTGCCAAGTCATTTGCGGCACTCGGCGTCTGTCTGCTCGACTTTTTAGTTGGGGAGTGGGGTTTGGAATTGGAGTTGGAATGGAACTGGGATTCGAATTGTGGGGTTATATGGTGGTGGTGCTGCCTTCAGTTGGACGACAGACATTAACAAATACAATAAAAGCGCCAAAGATAGCACGTCAGGCTTTTTAATGCGCAAAATTGCAAACGTTGTCGGCCGAGCTGCGAAAATAATGCGAAACGGAAGAAATTAGTTGCGTGCAAATTTATGCTCGACCTTTTGGCCAAACAGCCAACAGCGAACAGCCAAACAGGAAAAGGGTCATTTTGTAGACGCGTGAAATTTCTGACCCAAGCCTCAGCTACTTTTAAGCATTTTATAACATTTTTTTTATTAGCCCAGTGATGCGTATTTGAAGTGAGGAGCAAAGGCGACACATAGCCAAATGCCGCAGCCACAAAACGTTGAATTGAAAAATGTGCTAAAATGAGGGTGTTCCAAACATAAGGCCACCCCTAGACCCAGTCATAGTTCCCGTCCCAGTCCCAGACCGTGTCGCAGAAGCCATCGCAGCTCAAGTTCCTGGAGAAAAGCAAAACGCATTAAAATTTACGACCTTGACAGCGAGGTCGACGCTTTGGGGGCAATTGTGGCAACAACTTATCGCCAATACATAAACATATTTAAATATTTGCGTATTCTCAAACAATTTGTGAAGAATTTTTTTTAACCTTATACGACGCTTCTTCATTACAGCTTTGATGTGCGCGGAAGACCTTTTGAGAAGGCTCTCTACTGGTCAGATACGAACTCATTTGGGCCACGTGCATACTTTGTAACCGGACAACAGCCAGCCAAATTATCTGTGGAAAATATACAGTTGGATGATGAGGGCGTAAGTAGCCAGTGTAGTTAAAATAAGTACAGATGAAATAGACGCCTCCTAATGCATTTTGATATTATTGTCAACAGGTTTACCGCTGCCGCGTGGACTTTCAGAACTCGCCGACGCGTAATCACAGAATTAATTTAACGGTTATTGGTAAGCCAGAAGCAAACTGAAATGCAATATATATAGAAGCATTAAACTCAACTCCATTTCTCTTTGCTATTTCCCTCTCTCTCTCTCTCTCTCTCTCTCTACCTCTGTCTCTACTTCTTGCAGTTCCTCCACATCAAATACTCGTGTACGATGCCTCGGGCCGTGATGTTGCTGGTGCTGTGGGTCCATTGCTAGAGGGCGATAATATTGTGTTGACATGTGAAGTGCGTGGCGGTAAGTAAATCATGATAAACGACACAGACGCGACACACACACTCACACTCACATATAGATACAGACACATACACTCACGCAGGCAGCTACTTAAATGTAGCACTCAGACAAAAGGCTATCAAGCAAGGATGACAAGCAATGGCACACGCAACTTTACCACACCTCCTCCTGACCGACAGTCTATTTAAAGAATTAAAGATGAGGCGCCCCAGATAGGCGTGCTCATGCCACTGACTGAGACTGAGGCTGTGGGGAGTCTAAGTCGTCGTAAATAATAAAAATAAATGTATGTCAGAGTCTGCGGTGACACTGCCGACAAGGCGACTGCCCAGACAACCAGGCGTATACGTCTGCTGTGGCATCAACTGCGGCTGCGACTACGGCTGCGGCTACGGCTGCGGCTGTCATTGCCACTTTACTTTGAAAAATGCAACAATTTTCAACGTCTGCCTTTTGTCGCATGCCAGGCAGCGAGCCAGCCAGCCAGCCAGCCAGAGCTACCTACCTATGACCTGTAGGCATATGCGGCATCGTAAATCTTTAAAAAGGTCCCCAAGGTGAAAAGCAACCACAGCGACACTGGCTCCTGCGTCCATTGCAAACTTTTCACACTGTTTGTTGGCAAGTGTGAAAAATTTGTACAAGTTGCTCGCTTCGCTGAGCTGCTTACGGGCTGCGATTCGAAACTGAAGCTGGAGCTGAAGCTGAAGCTGATGTTGGGTCTTGAGCTTTCCCGCTTGGCTGCTCTGCCCTGGCTGACATGACCATTATAAATCATTAACTTTCTGACAACAATATTTTGGTTGAAAAACAGCAAACTCCCAGACGCAAGATGCAAGTGTTGGTGTTGGTGTTGGGCTAAATGTTGTATGCTAGATTTAATGATTGGAAAGGGTGTTTCCTGAAGTTGCTTTAAAGAGTGATCCATAAAGAGTTTACAAGTTCATTTGGCATGCAATTTGTAGAGTAGTTTGTGTAACTTGTAAATTTTAATAGCTGAGATATATTTCAAATGCATACTTTACTCTAAGTTGCATATTTCTTATCAAGTAATGCCTCTAGAAATGTGCTTGCTTGAAATAAATCAGCTTAGCTTTAATGATTTACAAAGAGATTGAGCAGTCGAACACTCCTGGATAGAAAAAATCCGAGACGTCCAAGAGTTCGGTGACCTCGGGGTTTCTTAAACTAAATAAGGGTACTTATGTATTTCATTGCTAGCAAGTATTTTGTTCATCGAGGCTAATAACTTTAAACTTGAACTTATGCTTTTTCTTGCCATTTTTTAGTGCTGTCTTATTTAACAATTATATCCTGAATAAATACTTAAAAAATTTAGTCTAAATTCAAGAATTTTAAACTTAAATTTTAGAATGATTTTTTTCTCCTGTATAGCTAGCTGTAACTTAGTTCCATCTTTGACGCATTCTAGCAACTTCTGTATGCGGCTTGACTGTTGTTTACGTGCCCCACGTTGCATGCAAAGAATTTCGCATTGGTTTGTAACTTTACCTTTGGTATTCGTTGCCTGATGTGGCTTGTGTTGGTTTTGGCCATGCGTCACGTACTCAAACACGTCAGCTGCTTTGATTAGCTGCATGTGTTTGAGTCTCGAAAGTTAAGCGGAACCCAAGACGAGACGACGACATTTGCCATTTTGACACCTGCTGAGCGACACTCTGCTGGGCAGATGTTTGCGGTGGCTTTGAGCCTCGCAATACCTGTGATTTGTATGCAACAATTTGAATCCAAGCCCGCAATGCATATTTCATTTTGTCCCTGCAACAGACATTCCTGACGTTGGACCCGCTGAGCGCTTAGTCAAATTAACTAATATTACCTTCTGGGCGCCACATGCCGCTTGTGGCAAGCGCAATGAGATTGCTAGAGTTAGTCGGATTGACTGAGCTAAAAGGAATGCAAATCTTGACGCTGGTTTTATAGCTAACACTAATCATAGCCCAGCTGGGCGCACAATAAACGCCAAATGCCAAATTGCTTTATCAACTTTATTAACTTCGACTAATAGCAATTAATACCAGCAATAAAAAGCTAATCTAAGCGAGCCATAAAAACCCGGTCTCATCCATTCTGTCCTAGCAAATTTTATGGCAAAGCCACATCTATGCATATTTTGGTATTTTGGTGGTCCAAAAATGTCCAACTGTCCAACTGTCCAATTGCCAGCAGCTAGCAATTGTCGACAACCTTAAGTATGGCTTAGCAACGCGCTGTCTTCATTACTGAAGGGATGTATGAGACAAGGGATAAGGGATAACAAAGAAGGAATAAGGGGGCATAAGGGGACGACATACATACGAGTATAATGCTACCAGCTAAATGCCACAAGGCAACCGTTATTTGTCTATTATCCCTGCATACTTTTTGTACCACAGCCTGTGTGTGTGTGTGTGTTTGCCTTGGCTTATTGTCGCCAATGTCGTCGCTGCGTATCCTTTGCAATCAGCAAATATTTGGGGCACTGAATTCCCAAAACTGGCGTCCAGCAAACTTAACTATCAAGCACTTGCGTCTCTTAGTCCTGTCTTGCTTTCTGTTTTCTGTATTCTGCTTGTTGCTATTGCTGCTCATTTCCGCCACATTCACTTGGCCAACTTAATGGCCAAGCTGCAATAGAGGCAACAATCTTTCCACACCCCCTTAGCCGACCCTCGTTTGGGGCACTTAAACGGATTAAAAATATTTTGTGCATTTGATATGTGAGCCAGAGGATAAAATGCTTTTACTTGGCCAGCCAAGAAAAAATAAGAAGCTTGAAGAATTTAGATTGCAAAATGATTACTAACAGACAGACAGACAGACAGAGAAGCAGAAAAAGAAATGCAAGAAAGAAACTCGAAGTAATAGAAATAATATTTACTTTATAGATATCTAATCATATAAATGTCCATCATAATAATTTATTAATATATTTCCTTTAGTCATTATAAATGTGCATAAGCATATGTAGGACGACAAATCAGTTTGACGGTAAATAAAGTGAAATACATGCTTTACGATTTTTCTCTTTTTCCCATTTTCCAGAAAATTGTTAGCTTGCATTTTCTGGCTTATTTAACATTCAGGATTTTGCGTTTGTCTATCCAAAGTTTCGTTGGTTGATAGGGTCAGTCCGACCATCTGGTCACTGGCCAACAACTTTGCTACTTAAGCTGGCTAAGCCTTTTTTAAAAGCCTTGGGTACACACGGCTAAATGCGTATTATCATTAAAATGTGTAAAGTTCTTTTGGGCCATAAATTTTCGGGAGTAGCGTGACTGGTTTTTAATAAGTTACTGCCAGTTAATAATGCATGGCCCAAAACTTTCCAGGCAAAATATACATAATTCAGAGATAAAAAAAAAATTGATAACTCTGTTTGCATTAAAAATGCATAATTTTTGGTGGATTTTAAGTTTGCAATGTCTTTGCCTGTGTGTGCGTGTTTGTGTAGTTTTCCGAAACATAAAACAACATAAAAATTGTTCTTTTGATTTGCCTACAGGACGACCAGAGCCCACTGTAACATGGCTAAATGGCTCAAGGACATTGGAGGCGGGTAGTGGCGTTTCAATGGGACGTCATGTAACTGTCAATCGATTGGAAGTTCCACAAATAACGAGAGCGGCACTCAACAATACCTATCGCTGTCAGGCATCGAACACAAAGCTAGTGGCGCCAGTGGAGCGCAGTATACGCATCGAAATGTTACGTAAGTGAAGCTGGAGGGGATGATTATACGAGGGTGGGCTGATAAGTCCTTGAGATAAGTAAGGAAACGTTACTTTTATAATTAAATTATAGTTTTGTGAAATAGTTTATTTAACCAACTGCTGGTTAAGTGAAGTCTACCTTGTAAAGTTGAGAATACGGCCCTTAATCTATGACAATCTGTCAAAAATGGCCACTTCGAGGACATTGACTAACTTTATAATTTGGAAGGCATTAAAAACATATAAATGAAATGAATTGCTCTCAAAGAAAAATATGTCGAGAAGTTAATTTTTTTCTATGCAAGAAAGATGCGTTTTCCTACATAATCGAGTTACCTATCCGCCTACCCTCGTATACTCACTTGTTAGCTTGGTATTTGATACCTATGTACCTGTTTATTTGCAGTGAAACCCACATCAGTCAATTTGACCAACAAGTTAAAGGTATTCTCATCGAGCACACAATATAATCTCACATGCATTGTGGCTGGGTCGGTGCCGGATACGGAAATAAGATGGACACAGAATAATCGACCTTTCAAACGTGGCATGGTAAGCTGATTCCAACTCAATTATTGAAGATCCTACTACCTACCTACCACAAACGTAATCTCCATCCTAATCCCAATCCCAATTCCAATCCCGAACCCAATCCCGGCACCAACTCCATGTGTCAAGGAACTGTCATATTTATGACTTTCCATTGACATTTTGATATCTTGCACTTGTACTCACCACCTAAGCACACACACACACACTCACCTCCTTAGCAATCAGCGAGCACTTTTCTAATCGATTTCACTTCATAACTGACTCTCCACACAGCTGTCAACTATCCAAGGCAATGGTCGAGTCATATCCACTTTGTCATTTCACCCCCAACCCGAAGATGATGGCACCATGCTCAAATGCGAGGGCTCAAATCCTCGATTACAAAACTCAGCCATCGAGGATTCACTCATGCTGAATGTCATGTGTAAGTGGACTTTACTTACTTACGAACGACTACGTATTTATTTAGATTTACTTTATACATATGTACATAGTATATAAGCAGATTGAAATTGCATTTTAATTTTCATAAATAGGACGGACTATGCACAAATCAAAACTGCTTGCGCAAATAAGTCTAAATTATGTAACATTATTTGCGCAGTTGCTGCTCATATGTCAATATTTACATCCTTGACTTTTAGCCAGGCCATAAAAATACAGACAGCCATTTTGCTAGCGGCTCTGCTCCATATATTTCCCGTTGCCAACAGAATGCCATAAATTCTACTTTATATGATTATCAATTTAAAATCTACATTTCGCAAACAAAAATAATAGGAAGAAAACACTCTCCTACCCCTTTGTTTCAACCACGGCAAAAGGTCACAACGTTCACAGTTTTTCGTAGACATAAAAAAATGAAAAATAAAATATCTCTTACCAAAGTTTTTAGATTGAGCCGCTAGTTTAGTGGGATTCGTTGTTTTGTCACTTATATTTGCCATTCTTCTTACTTGCAAACCGAAGATAATCATAAATTTATTGAATTTTAAAGTCGCGCACAACGAGAATCCAGACATACTCACTACTTAAATATAAATCCGGCTCATAAATAATAAATGCCAGAGACCGTCGGCTTTAAAAAAATGGAAATATATACAAAAATGTGCAAGATGGAAAGGCAAAATAAATAGAAAGCCTTAAAAATCTTTATTCTAAATTATCAAGAAACATTTCTGTAGATTGCAGAAAACAATAATTGAATTGCAAAATGCTAAAATATACATTCAGCAAATTATGCAATATGAATCAGAATAATATAAAATATATAGAGTGTTAGACATATTTATTTTTTTTATGTATTTTATGACCATTTATCATTAAAACAGCTCAGAAAATACCATTAAAGAGAAACTAACACTTTGCCAAGCACAAATAGGAAAACTTCTTTGATTTCAGCACTACAAACTTAAACATAACTACTATACACTACAAAATTTATGCAAACGTTAAAGTATATCTAATTTATTATGCCATCAGACTTTTATTTGCGCCCGCACTATACTCGATGCCACCTTCGATTAATAATCATTATGTTATAAAAATAAAATTGCACTAAACTTTTTATGTGATCCATCATCGGTATTTATGCCACCAACACGTATAGCACCACGACGACAATTTTAATTTAAAAATTTTGTCATACTCATTGGTTAAAGGTCTCCGTTCAGGGTTAACCGGGCTTATAAAGCGGTTCAGCCGCCGGGCTGTTAACTTTTACGGCCGTTCCTCGGCAAATAGCAGAGGACGACAGCATCACGCCGCGGCGTGTCTCATACAATTTCCCATTTTATTATGCAATAATATTTTTCGATTTTATATTTTATATCACGGTCTGTGCCATAAAAACCGACGCACGGCTGGGCAAAAGGCATTTTAATTTAAAGCGTGCAACCCAGAAATATATGTTTATTAAAAAATGCAATTAAAGAATACGATAATTGCAAACAAATTTAAAACCATTCTCTTATATTTTGCAGACCCACCACAGGTCACTCTATCCCTGGGCTCCACACTGCGTCCCGATGACATCAAGGAAGGCGACGACGTTTACTTTGAATGTCACATTAAGGCAAATCCCAAGGAGCATCGCATCACATGGTCGCATGATGTAAGTTTCGATCATCCACATGTCAACGAACCAAATCTCATAACAAGCCCAAATCATTCAAATAGGGTCTGCCTGTCACCCAAAACGTTTCCTGGGGTATCATCATCTCCACACGGTCCCTGGTCCTACAACGTGTAGGACGTGTGCATTCAGGATACTATGCCTGTTCGGCGGCCAATGATCGTGGAGAGACGCAAAGCGCCTTGGTTAACCTAAGAATACGATGTAAGTAATGTCTAATAGTTTTTAAAGAGAACCATCTCCAATCTTGAAAAATTCAAGTATACATGTTCTCCCCCAATTGAAAAACATTTCATATTTCAGTTAACTGGGGTTTAATGTATTTTCAAAAGTCTATATGTATTCGTTCCGTCAAATTAAATATGATATACGGATGTTCATACTCAGATGAAGTTTATTATGAATTTTACATATCTGCCCCGGCATTATTGCAAAAATCGATATAAACAATTTTGAGTAACCACAATTTGCATTATTCCGACTTGTTTAAACAGCAAAAAAGATGAGGAAAAAAACACTTAATTATTAAATACAATGAAAATGTTGGCAAAAGCCGAAATTGTCAAAAAAACAAAAATTATGCTGACAGTTGATGTCAGTCGAGCGGAGCATTAAATATACATATGCGTAAATTTATGCACAAATAGACAAAATTTCGGACAGGCAACCACTACATGACCCCACCACCCAACCACCCAACCCACTTGATAGCCCCTGCAAACCATTGCGGTAGTTCACTTCACAAAATCACAAAAACCTCCATCCGATGACAACTGGCTAGAACAGCAACATCAACATTTCCAACAACAACAAAAAATATGTTCAAATGATACAAAATATTCGGATAAAACTATCTAATACAAGTATGAACAGTATCTACAATATTAACATACAAATAACGAAAACTTTACAAATTTTAAATTTCCATAAAGAAAAATAATATAAAAAGCAGAATATTCAATTCAATTTCTTTGTAAAATGAATTTCAATTAAACAACTCGCCATGTTTCGAGTGCGATGAAAATAACAATTCATATTGCAAATAGCACAAGGATTTTAAACAATTTAAATGAAAGTTTATCTGATAAATATAAATATGTATTTAAGATCGAATGTGGTAAAATCGAATGATGTAAAACAAAAAATGCAAAGTGTTTACTAATTAATTTGAATTTCTATTGATACTGATTTCTAATTCTCAATGAATTTTTTGAAAATATATATATCTGTATGATAGAAGGATTTTATAATTTTATCAAAATTATGTATGATTGTTATTTGTTTACTTGCTTTAATCGAATATTTTGATACGAAATTGGCAATCTAACTATTCGCAACAACATATCATAATTAACTGAACTCAATTTTCTGTTCACACTCTTTAATAAGTGCACATAGTTACATATGTATGTTCATACTTTATGTACATGTAACTAGTTGAATATTATGTAATTATTCACAAGCACACACATTTACCATTTAAACATATTACAAAGAGGAATACAATTTCATGACCTGACAATGGACGCATAAAATGATTTCAGGCTTTTGTATACACATATTGAAAATGTCTCAATTACCGTTATAGAGCATTTACTTCCGACTGTTTTTCTAAATAATTAATGATGCTTAAATACAAAATGAATGTGCAGACCGTTAGCCTCCATCGAACACACAACTAATGTGCGTTTGTGTGTGAATGGTTGTGTGGATGTGTGTACTTAAACATAAATAAGCATGCATATTCACATATAAAATCGACAGACAGACGCACAACTTAATGTGTCAGCTGGACAGTAAAGACTACGGCACAGGGAGCAGGTGCAGGCGTGGCAGGGCGGTTTGTGGTAGCAGAGGCGTGTTGGATAATAAAAATGAATGATATGCTTTTATTATTGAAACACATAGTCATTGTAAAACAATTTATAATTATAGACTGACCAGACAAACTGGACAATAGCAGGTCAACTTAGTCTATTGAAAGCGATAAAAATTACTTTAATGTATATATGCAATTTCCCTCTGTTGAACTGTGTTCTAGTGGAAAATTCAATTTTTATTGTGCATATTTAATGCAGTAGCAAAAAAAAGGTATTTTATATGCAAATAAGCTTTGCTTCCCCTTGCAGCTAATAGCCAAGTAAAAAGGCTGGTTATTTAATTAATTGCACTTACTATACAGTGGGAACATGAACACATTTAGAGGAAATTTATGCATATAATTTCGTTTATTTAACTAAAAATTTAATTATGCTTGATTTTTTGCGGTTGACTGATTCAAATCGAATTGAATTGAATTAAATTGAATTGAACCGCATATAAGTGAACCCGGTTACCAAACCCAAACATCAACCCAACGCTATTAACGCAAATTAGCAGCTAAAGGCAAATAAAAGCCCAACAATAACAATAACAAACACAAAAGCGAAAACAAAAACTGCTGCATCAGCTTGTTGCAAAAGTGAAATGAATAAAATCGAAGACATCAGCAAATGATTGGACCCAGTTTACATTGCATTGCGTTACCCTTTTCGATAATTGCGATAATTAAAAGCAAATACAATGCAAAGGATACGCCAACTGGTGAATAAACCCCATCCAGGCAATCTGTTTGCACTGTTACAAGCATAACGTATACGCCACGTTAACATTTGCATACCATCAACCAAAATATGTGGGATAGGTAGGGAAAGGGTGAAGAGAAACAAAAGGGATACAAAAGGGATACAAATGGGGAACGGGAACTGAAAAGAGAAAGGGGATGATATTGTGTGCTATGACTATGATTGAGATAAATGGATTTATGGCAGTTGGCGCTCGTATCTTGGCAGAAATTAATCAGAAAATGTTAAAAGTGACATTCTACGATTGTGAAATTGACGCAGCCATATAAATTTATGAGTATTTTTATGGCATCAGCAAACAGACACAGAAGCTGACAAACAGACAAGGACACTGATAGACAGAGAGTCTGTATACGCACTGTTGGTCATAAACTTGGTCAAGTTGTAGTTGGTTTGGGCCTATTTGAGTTTGAGCTATTAGTTGAAATAAAAGATAAAAGGAATTAAGAAATTTTGACTCCTTAATTTATAATCTGAAAATGCAGTTGCCGATTTGCAAAACAAGATGCTTTTAACAACAACAACAAAAATATATTTATTTATATTTTATTCTTCTTTTTAAAACTTTTTGAATACTTTTGTAAGGCATCAACCACAAAAAGTACTTATGCCGGGTGGCTTAAGGATTAGGCAGGTTGTGTGGCTGGGGCTCTTTATGACGACACGAGTCGACGCTAACGTCTGAGAAGGCGAAAACAGTTCTCAAGTTTTCCCCAAACTTTTTTGCATGTGTGTGAATTTATAGAGGGTAGTGGGAATGGGTACGGAAGCGGGAGCAGATGCAAAAGGGAACAAGACAATGACAATACTTTGAATAAATCATAAGCCAAGTGCTAAAGTCAAAATAAATGCGAACAACTTTGTGTTGATGAGACACAAAATAACGGGTGGAGTTGAAAGCAAGTATACGACATTTTACTTAAACAAGCATAAAGTTGAATTGAAATTTAATGGAAAACCTTTGGCCCTGTCCAAGGCTCCTGTCCTACCTGTCCTGTGCTGTCCTTCTTCACTTTCACACCCAGCTGCTTCATTTAAATTGAAAATCAAAGCTGTCAATTTTCCTTGCCGCCGTCCACTTCCCAGCTGTCAGCTCAATACTTGCAATATAAATACAATATATACTTTATAGACATTCGTAAGCTGTCAGAGAATTGCAGCTGCTCATTATTTTGCACTTTACTGATGCTCTCGATGGGAATCTTTCCCTATCTATCTATTTTATATTTGCACAGATGCGCCAGTTTGCAGCAGCAGCACCGTTGGTGTAATTGGAGCCTCCTTGGAGGAAGCTGTGCCCATACCATGCCGTGTCAACTCTGATCCCCCCGAAATAGACTTCGAATGGACATTTTCCAGCAGTGGGGAACACTTTGAGGTACCATCCGGACATTATGCAACAATACAGGATCCCACAATGACCACCAGCAGTGATGTGAGACGCACCATTGTAGAATCAAATGACACCCACTTTGAGAGTTATGGTAAGTCTGAAGTAATTTTTCTACTTGACATATGCAGATGCATATGAAGTACAATTTGCATTTGTGCTTGCGGTTGAGCAGACATTTGAAATTATCAGGTAAGTGTAGGCCAAAACTGTAGGTCCCCGGTTGAAGATGAGTTTCAGTTTTTATCAATATTATGCACATAAATTGAGTTATCTGTGTGTCCCAGTTGGCTTAACTGGTCTGCTCGAGCGAGCAGAATTTATTTCATTTAACTTGGCCAATGCCTAATGCCCATACAATGTTTTCATACAGAAGAAGTCTATTTAAACTTTACTTGAAATTATACTGAGAGTAACTTTGCTTACTGCTTTTATTTTTCCAGTTGAAACGGTCAGCGAGCTAATCTATACTCCTAAGGGTGAACGCGACTATGGAACACTTGCTTGCTGGGGGCGAAATGCAATTGGCAAACAATCAGAGCCATGTCTATTTCAGGTGGTGCCGGCAGGTAAGAACATCATTCAATGAGAGCATTTGTATGTTCGAAATTAATCTTTGTAAATTTAAATTAAATTTTATTGACACATACGATTACTTTTGCCATTTGTAGCCAAGCCAGGAGCATTGCGGAATTGTACACTGCGTCCGTATGTAGTAACCTCGGCATCACTGAATTCATCGAATCAAACGACAATGCATGGCAATCAAATGTTGCAAACACAATACGGCAGACACGATGCGAATTACCCGCACATGGAATACGTACGTGAGCGCAATGGTAACAATAATAATAGCCGGAACAATGCTGCTGCATCAGCTGCCAATAAAATGGCTAACAACAATAAAAATATGAAAAGCAAAAGCAAAATAAATGCTGGCCATGTAAAATCTAATAATAAGCAGCCAGAGCAAAGATATAGTCTGAATCAACAACAATTGCAACGTCTAAAAAAGCGCACATCATTTACACCATCCCAAACATTGGCAGCCATCGAAAGACAGCGCCAAAGTAAACAGCAACATCTACAACACCAACAACAGCAGCAGCAATCGCCAAGCAAAGCAGCAACAGCAGCGCCCATATCAACACTAGCTTACATCAATAACAAAACTGATGGATCACTGGCCAAGCAACAGACAAAGCAGTTAAAATCATCACACTCGCAACTCGAACTGGACGCTAAGCGTCGTGTGCGAAGAGCTAGTCAGAGTCATGGCCCGATTGCAGACAGCAAGTTGCCTCAGACATCAATAACAAGCAAAAAGCTGCAACAGCACCAACAAAACCAACAGCGCCAACAGCAGCAACGTGCAACAAAATCAAATTTATCATTGTCACATATAGAACAGGCTGGAGAAGTTCCTGGCTCGAATGTCAAAAACAACAACGGCAAACTGCCAGCAAAGTATTTTAATAAGCGACAGAAAAACATGCAGAAACTGAAGCAGAAGCAGCAGCAGCACAGGCAACAACAAAAGAAAAGCGAGGTAAACGAGCACAACATAATCCATCATTTAGTACCATCAAGTCGAAGAAAACGGGAAGCAGCAAATGACATCACAGCATCAGTGGCAGCATCAGCAGCAGACGAAGGAGAAACAGTAGCAGCAACAGCAATGGGGACAACAGCAACGGCAACAACTAAGTCATCTGCGGCAACAGCAGCAATAAGAATTGTTTCTGATGCCGAGGATGATGCTGAAACGGATGCCAGCAACAGCAGCAACAGTGGCAGCAACAGCGGCGACATTGATACGATACTGAGCACATTGCGTGCGATTGGCAATGAGAAAATCATCAACAGAATGATGCCACCCAATGCACCACAAATTAGCAACAAACCGGCTGCAGCAGCACAACAAATGGCGGCAGCAATTAGCGGCAACAATAAGCCAGTAGCAACAGATGCAGTTGTTGCACCACTTGCAAACAAAGATGATGTCAAGACAAACATTGACGGAGCCAGTCTACCATTGTCCATAGATCGTGAAGGAGCTAAGCACGCTGACAACAAATTTAACGTAAACAGCAGCAATGCGGACGTCGAAGACAATGATGAGGACAATGATGGGGATGGGGATGGTGATGAGGACGGAGACGAGGGCGACGACGATGACGATGCTAACGAAGATGCTGCTGAATTGCAGACAGACAATGATGAGGAGTACATGGCAGATGAGCCCAGCGACTTGGCTGACTATGACACAGTTGAGCAGCAGCAAGAACAACAGCAGCAACATCATGTTGATATTTCATCCCTGGAGCATCAGTTGGACCTGGAATCATTAGAGGATGATGATGCTGATACCAATGACGATGATGACATCTACAATGTTAGTGACGATGATTTTGTGGCCAGTGTGGCACTATCTACCGCAGAGACAACAACACAATCACAACAACCTCCACATCCACATCTAGAGCCCACGGCTCTCGCAGCTGACTGGCAACAACCTCATTTCGATTACTCACGCATGGAATACAGTTTCAGCAATGGCGTGGTCACACAGAGTCTCGTTGGTGGGGGTGCCAATGGCTATGATGGCAACTCTGGCGGTGGTACCATCAACTTTGACAACTATGACAACATAATATACTCCACGATGGAGCTCGAGTGCATGCCGGGCTATGATGGAGGACTCCAACAAAAGTTTTTTCTGGAAGCCTACGATTCGAAGACGAAAAAGCTTCGCCTAAACATGAGCAGCACCTATACGGATGTGCCTGTATTTCGCATAGATCTGACAGGTAAACTACACTATAATAATTTCATAATATTTTGAAGTAATCTCATATGCAAGTTGCCAGTTTAATGATGTGCCTATTGCATTAAGCGTATTCATTATTGTATTTAAGTGTGGTTGGATTTACAGATTGCTATGCTAAGGCGTTGGCATTAGAGCAATTTTGGCGTACTGTGCAAAAAAGCCACAATCTAAAGACTCGACTTTCATGCGGCTAACAGCAGTAGCAGCAAAACAAAAACAAAAACAAATCAAAGTAACAAACTGTGCAAAAAGTTAAGCAAGCCAAATTGCGCGGCGTGTTTTGCTATGGAATGGGAAGGGAAAGCTATCCAACAACAAGAACAGCAACAGCAGCAACAGTAATAGTAACAAGAGCAACAACTACACAGTGCCACGCAGATTAATTAGTTGAGGCTGCCACGACCACTCCCTCCGCCCCTACACTACGCTACATCCAGCTGGCACATGATGTTGCTGCTGTTCTTGTTGTTGCTGTTGTTGGTGCTGTTGCTGCTGTTGCTTCCTCTGTTTGTTGTAATGAATTTTAGCTAGTCAGCAAAACTTTTATGCCAATGGCGCTGTGAGGTGGGTGCATAAACATTGGGGTTGCTGTTGGGGTTTGGGGATTTACGGTTCCTAGCAATCGTCGTCAGTTGCCAGGGGGCAACAGCAGCAACAGAAAGTGGCAAAAATTTGAATTAAGTTGTTGAAAAACAAGATTTATTTGAACGAACAACGAGCGAGAGTACTCTCCAAAATATTATCATATTACATTTTGATTTTTGTCAAGTGGTAAAAACCGAAATGAGGCAAGTTAATGAGCCACAATTTGTGGATCATTTAGGTTGCAACTTGGCATTGCCAAAACCAGCCTACAATCTTTGCTGCACTGGCAGCTTTTTATGCAACCTCTATCGATGACTTAATTCCTCTACCATCTAGAAGTGAAAAAAATGGGTTGGGAAACGGGGAGTGGGGGGCGACTTTTGCATTCTGCGATATTTGCAAAGTCAAACGAAGCGTAAAGTCACGATTAGTTAGACAGGCGTGTTAACGACTCTGGCTTTGGTTTGGCGTCTGTACTTGGAGCTAGGGGATTGGGACCTTAAGCCTTAGGGAGAGGTGTGGGGGGGGGGCTTGGTGTGTTGTTTTGTGGGTATTAGTCCTGCCCTTTTACTAGATGTTACCATTTTAATGAGCTGCTATGGGTGCAAAACAAAAACTTTTGATGCAAGCATTAAAAAATAAAAGAAAAACTTTTCTTTTTATGCCTGTGGCACAAGTTTCTGAGCAGGACGTGTTAATTAAATGCCTGTTTACCTAATGGAGTTTGCAACGCAAGTTTTAAATTAATGATCGGGTCAGCTAATGGAATTGCCTGTCTCTATCTGTCTCACTCTCTGTTTCCACTATTTCGCCACAGATCTTACACCCATGGACCACTATCCAGATGCACATCCGGCATTACACTTGGTCGTCTACAGTGTCAACCAGAAAGGACGCTCAGAGCCGATTGTGCTGGAGAATGTGCCCATCAATGAGGCGGACAAGCGTTCAGGTGAGGTTATGAATTGTGCTTTAACTATTTAAGAAAAATACAAAATAAAAAATAAAAATAAGAAAAACAAGTCGCACATACAAAGTTTGCATTTCGCATTGTCCCTGGAGTGTGTTTGAGTTGGCAAAGTGTTGGCGGTCCCTCAAAGTATGCAACACGGCGAAAAGTTACCGCTAAGAGAGGGAATGTTGAGGGAACAAAGCATTCATTGCTTTTTAAGCACCATTTCACCTTTAAAAAGTCATTCAAGTATTTGCATAGTCTGCTTAACCGTTTTAGTTTTTTGTAAGTACAATTGTTCTTTTATTTAACGAGTTTTGTTTACGTTAGGGCGACAGTTTCCCCAACTTCCTTGTCCCTTCCCTGACCCAAGTGGAGCCAAGTAGTGGTGCTAAGATTTCTTATTCAAGCTTTCTTTTTCAACTTTGACGTTAATTTTCTTTCAAAGTTTCATTTTTTTTTCATTTCATTTCATTTTCCTCCCCCCCGCAATAAATGAAGCAAAAGAATGTAAAAGCAGACAAGGGAAAACGCATTGAAAGGCTTGTTTTACACTCACTTACGTCACATTAATCAGGATTTTCCAAAATGCAAACACATAATTTTACTTAGACACTGTGTGGGCAAGAATATTTAATCTTATGTATGTTTGAAAATTAGTAGGCTTATCGACTTTGTATGAAATATAAGAAGGAATTTATAAACAGTTCAATTAATTTCAATCTACATAATGCTAGTAATATAAGCACAACTCATATTGAATCAATTAAGACAAATCAAATACAAATGATAGACAATAAATGTAACAAAGCGAGCAGCTTAAACAGATCAGCCATTTATGTACCTGGATATTATGACAGACCAGACATAGAGACATAGCACATTGATTTATTATGTTATTACGTTATTAAGTAGGTTGAAATCCTGTGCGGACTTGGACAGTCAATAATGTTTATCTCCACAATGGCAATGTGATAGAAGTATTTATACGATTCAGACATTCAACATGAACAACAAATCCACTCAATCATCTCTATAATACGCAATAGAGTGCGACACACTGTTCAGCTGGTCATCTCGGCAGTTGGCTGAAGTGAGATGAACGATACAAATACATTTAGTAGTTACATATACCAACATAGTGTGTGTGTTTAGGAGAATAATACGCAAAAATGCAATATACGTCAGGTGTCAATATTTGCACCTTGACAAATTTGAAAGCATTTTCATTCGACACTTAACCGGCAGATGTGGAGCGTTTTGGGAGCAAGCAATTTCTTCAACATTTTACATTGGCAACGCTTGACGCCACCGCATTAATGTAAATATAATCAATTTCATGTTTTACCTTAGCCAAAAAAAAAATAAAGAATATAAAAAAAGAGATATGCAGAGAAAAGAAAGATCTTGTTATGCTAAACTGACACACACAGATTCCCCAGGAGTTACATTATCCACATCGAGCATGCCAGGATGATATACACGTACAGACACACATACACACATACATTTATTTAGCCATAGTCGCATCTGTGGCATCAAGGTAACAACGCATCAGACGACAACGACGGAAACGAAACAGACACTGAGCCCTGAGTTTCCCCAAAGCCTCCCTGCTCCTGCTCCTGCTCCTCACATCCTGTCATGCAACACAAAATATAAACGATTACTGTAAGACAAGAAAAATATACATTAAACATGTCTTATCTGAATAAAATATCCCAAAAGACAACGGCGCTGAAAGTAAAGCAAAATAAAATTATATCCCTATATGTACAGCAGATCGAAGTGGTTGGTTGGTTGGCTGGTTGACTGGTTGTTTGGCTGGTTGTTTGGCTGGTTGGTTGGCTGGTTTCTTGGTTGGTGGCGGACTGGTTGGCTTGGCAGGAAATGTGACCGCCTCCGCTTAACCCTCACCCTTTCCCCTGTCGGAATGATGATGAAAAGAAGGAGCCAAAGCGATAGGCAAAGACGGCAACTGATGTTGTATTGCGAGCATGCGATACAGATACATTGTTTGGCTTGGCATCCACGCCCGCATGCACAGGACTACAACATTTTATTTATGCTTACTTTGTGTAAACGAAACGTAAACGTAAATGTAACCGTAAACGCATTCCCGCTCCGACCAGAGGCAGAGGCAGAGGCAGAGGCAGAGCCAGGCCAATGGAAGATTCGACTTCACATGTGAGCAGCATCGCCTCGTAATCCCAATACATTTTAACCAATCCACTTTTTCATCGTTTCATCGAATCATTTATATCACAAACGGGAGCATTAAATCGAATTAAGCTTATAAGAAGACACAGACAGAGACGTAGAGGTACGGGGGAAGGACAAAGCAGACGAATTGCTTCGTCCTGCACTCACCAAATGAAACGCATACAAACAATTGGCTTATGAGCGGAACGCAGGACGTTGCCAGAGTAATGTTTGTGATGTGGTCCTGTGGTGAAGTGTGGAGTGTAGAGAGAGGAGCATGTGGCGTACTGTGTCTCTCAGTCCCTATGTCCCCTTATGCCCCAAGTCTCTGGCCCTTTGCCTGGCTTATCTGCTTAACTTGGGGCATGTGCATGGTCTGTCCGCCCCGCTCCCCAGAGATATCCTGTAGCCCTACCTTGTTGTTGTTTTATTGATAAATATTTGCACAAGTGTGAAAATTTCATTACGCCGCTGTGCCTATATTTAAATTACTTTCTTCATTTTTATTCGTCGCTTTTCTTCTACCTGGTGGTAGTTCAACTCGTATGCCGCTTGGCATCAGTTTCAAGTGTCTTTCCGGTGTCGAATATATTTTATTTTTCAAGCAACTGCTTACTTTCGTATTCCTTTATGTCCTTTATGTGAGATGGGTTCCATGCTGCAATAGGGGATTTGTCGTCGTTGTCTACTTGTCTCATGGCAAGCTGATGCCAATCTACTACACAGTAATCCGAGTTCATTTACATCTATAAATACCTGTATGTGTATGTATTTACCTTGAGTAAGTTTGATATGAAATTCAATTAAAACATTAACTTTAGACTACCACAGCTACCAGATTTCCATGGTACTAATGGAAAATCTCTGATATACACATAGAATAATATATATTTTTAAAAGTCATGTGCCAACAATTACAGCACATGTACATTTTGGACTTGGACATGCACCAGTGTGCGTGTGTGTGTGTCTGTGCGAATGGATGGGTGTGTGTGTGTGGTGTGGGTATTTTCCTAAGCGCAGCCATGCATAAATGAGCAATTTCGCTCGCGGCGCAGTTTCGTCAACATTTGGTAGAGCTGCAAAAAAATATTTATTGATTTGCAACTTTGGCGCTGCTGTCGACGGCGTCTGACTGACAGGCACAGGTTTATAAATTAGCAACAGTCTGCCACTACCCAGCCCTGGTCCCAATTTCCCAGTTGCCAGTTAGACGGCTTTGGTTTTCGTTTTTGCCCCTGGTTCTGGTTCTGGTTCTGGCTTTGCCATTTTGCCTTGTTTGCTTATTGAAATTCTGTGTTGCATATCCGCAGGCGCGCATGATTTGTTGAATGTTAAACACATTTTGACTACACTGCGAAATCTGAAAAACGAAATAAACGAAATACTTATGGCCTTGTAATGTATATTCAATTAGAGTAACCAACACCCAAACCAACTCAAACACCAATGTGATAAATCCAACGGTTAAAAAGGATTTTAATTACTTGTGGGGATCCTACTAACTATTTTTTTTATTAATATTCTTGATTACCAGTGCAAGTATAATTATTGAGTGTACAATTAAATTTGTGGTTAAAATTACTTCAAATCTTTTTTACGATTAAATTTTTAAAACAATTACAAAAATTAAAATAAAAATATAGCGCAAGCTAACTTTGGCGCGCCAAAGTTTGGATACCCTTGCAGTGCCCTGTGTAAGCCGTCAGATTTTTTACAAAATTTGTTGATTTTGAACTGATCGATCCTATGGCAGCTATATGATATAGTAGTCCGATTTACACCAAATTTGGTCAGCCTGTTTAAAACTTAGTAAAACACAGAATGTGTATATTTGGTTGAGATATTTTGAGAAACAAAAAAGTTTTTCATACTAAATATTGTTTTCGATCCGATCGTTCCTATGGCAGCTATATGATATAGTAGTCCGATTTACACCAAATTTGGTCAGCCTGTTTAAAATGTGTATATTTGGTTGAGATATTTTGGGAAACAAAAAAGTTTTTCATACTAAATGGTGTTTTCGAACCGATCGTTCCTATGGCAGCTATATGATATAGTAGTCCGATTCACACCAAATTTGGTCAGCCTGTTTAAAACTTAATCAAACACAATGTGTATATTTGGTTAAGATATCTTGAGAAACAAAAAAGTTTTTCATACTAAATGTTTATTTCCAACCGATCGTTCCTATGGCAGCTATATGATATAGTTATCCGATCCGACCGGCTCCGACATATGTGCTGCGTGCAGCAAAAAGACGGATCTGTACCAAATTTCGTCAAGATAGCTTCAAAACTGAGAGACTAGTTTGCATAGAAACAGACGGACACACGGACAGACAGACGGACAGACGGACAGACGGACATGGCTATATCGACTCAGCTCGTCGCCCTGATCAAGAATATATATACTTTATGGGGTCTATGAGGCTTCCTTCAATGCGTTACACATTTCGTGACAAAATTATAATACCCTCTGCAAGGGTATAAAAAAACTATCTTTGTCACGCCAAACATTACCATTACTGAGGCTTATTTTCAACTTTCAAATGAATATGAAAATATATTATGATGATGATTAATAGCAGTTTAAATGTAACCCAATCTAATTAGGTTGTTGAAACCAATATCATACATACAATCTGTAATTTTGTATATGTATATGACAATTTGGTCAGGATGTATCAATATCATGTGAGTTTGGTTGAGATATTTTAAGAAATCAACAAAATAGTTAAAGAAAAGGTTGATTTTTGACTAACTCTCTGGCAGCTATAACGTAATGTGATCCGTTCCGTATTAAAAAAGAGTTTCACAAATTTATATAACAAATGGAAGGAAGCACCTGTAATCCGCGTAGCTCTACGGAATTACATGACAAATTTGTGTTAGTTTTGTGATGTTTAAGAGGGTATCTCAAGTCTTACAAAATTTTAAACCATCCTGTTATTGTACTTCCAGATGGACGTATGGGTCTCTCCATATTGCCGATAGCCGCTCTGCTCACTGGAACACTCTTCACGGTGGGCATTGCCGTGCTTTTTGTGGTTGTCATTGCCGTGCGTCGTCGTCGCTGTCAGGGAGCACGCAATTTGTGCGATGATAAGGACAAGCATTTGGGTGAGTCGAGTTGAATCAAAGCATTAATCGTCTGGCAGGTTAATATAGTACACAATCCCCCCCATTCGACAGGCATGGATGTGACGGTTACAGCGCCGCTGGAAACTGGTGCTGGTCATCAGCGTCTCGTTGTGGCCTACACGCTGAAGCAGGGCATTGAAAAGCAACCGGACATACTGAGCGCACAAAAAAGCGCAACTGGCAGTGACACATCGTCACCTCTGGGAAATCGACAGAGTGGTTTATTTATGGGCAGCACCGCTACAGCCGCGCCCAGCAGTGCTGCGAATCATAAAAGTGTGGATTATGTAAGTGTGAATTGAATGCACATGCCCACAGATATACATACATGTGGGAGGCGTTTGTAACCAGACTTTGTCATTTGCTATATTGCAGGATGTCAATGCGCCGCACCTGAATAGTCCGCCCTCGCAGTCGAGCACTCTGAAACTGGAGAGTGACAGTGCCGCCAAAAGTTATCAGCCGCCTGCTGCAGCTCCTTTACTCTACGATGCCATGCCCACGCTTAGTCGCTACGAAACGCTGGGCTTAAACATGGGTAGTTACTCTGGAGGAGGTGGAGGAGGTGGAGGAGGAGGTGGTGGAAGCAACAGTACACTTAGCTCTGCCGGCAGTATTGCCAACTCCACGAGCAATACGTACGGCAATAGTGGAGGAGGCAATGGTGGCAACAGCCATTATGTCCAGCATTTGCATCACACACTGCCACACGGTGTAAGTGTGGCACAGCCCTCGGGCAGTTTGCCGCGTGGTAGAGATCCGCTAACCCTAGCCGATTATTTGACCACCAGTAGCCTCATCGACTATAATCTAAGCAAAGCAGCTGCCACAGCTGCCCCACTGCCCACACACATGACACTACCAAAGGGCATGGGTTACGGTGGTGGTGGGGTCATGCCCAGCACAAGCCTGTCGCCATCTCAACTCACCACCATTACACAGAAATCGAATGCTGGACGTAATCATATTATCACCGACACGCTCCCTGGCCCCGAGAGTTGCGTCTAAACTTGGGTGTGGACTACTTAGCACCCAAATTCCTGGCATCAAACAAAAGACTGTCGCACAACAGAAAAACACACAAGAAACAAATTCAGAAGAAGAATTAAAAGCAAAAGTAGAAACCGAAGTAGAATGGGAAAGATTAAGAGAAATGAGAATTGTAGCATAGAGCTAGCTATAGTGAAACCTTATCAGAACTAACTATTCGTAACTAGCAAAGTTATACGACGGTGTCTCTAATCATTAAATTCTTATTGTTAGACTTAAATGTAGATCTAACCTAGTCAATGTATTGTATTGTATGTATCCGTGTGCATGTGTGTCTGTTTGTTTGTTCGTATATGTTAGCGTAATTGTATGTATTTCTAGTTGTAATGATATACATATGTACTTACAAGCCTTTGATATAGCGTCAAGTAAGTAAATTAGTTTTGAGAATGGTACAACTTTTGTACACATTCATATCAATTGAAGAGTCATGGATACCAAGTCTCCATATTTGATGCTGAAACGAAGGCTTAACTAACAAACAAAAAAAGAGGTCTTGTTAATTTTGCTCTGTACTTCCAAGCGAAATCAAATGTGTTGTTAAATCAGTTTTTTTACTGCCGGTAAAAACATATCCCAAAACATATCCTTTGCTGTCTAACCGAGCCTATACCGAAATTCAACCGCAACTATTTGAACTGCCGCCCAAGATCAAAGCCAAAAGCAAACACACTCGTATATAGCATTAGGGCAGCCCAAGGGAAAAAGTTATATTGGACACGTCTTGCGCCATTGCCTGCCCAGCTCTGGCCATTATTTAACTTTTAAACACGCACCAGTCAGAACAGCGAGAGCAGCCAGAACATCCAGAACAGCCAGAGCAACCAGAGAGCAGCCCGGCAGATTTGAATTTAATGGGCATGTCCCTGGCCCTGGCCCTGGCCATGGCCATGAAAGTGGGATGTGAGCAGCCAGTCGTCGTTGCTATTAACAGCAAAGGCACCCAACAAGTGAGCAATAAAGAAAAGTTTAGAAAAATATGCGATAACCACCCCGTGGACCCCATAATAAGCTCACGAACGATTGAATGGGTATGAAACACAATAAAAACTGGATGGGACGAGGGGAACTGCAAAAACTGTGGAAAACTGGGCACGGATTTGTGCGCACGATAGCGCAAAATGATGACAATAAATGGAAAAGTTTTTAATAAGCCAATAAAATGATTTATGTAGCAAACATAGAGCCAAAATTGTCGCACTCAGCAGGTTTATTAACAAAGAGGCCAGTTCGATTGTTGATTTAGCAGCTGGTCATGACAATTTAATAAACATGACTTTAACGCATAAATTTAATTAAACAATATTTTGACTGTTTTACACTTACATACACAGATTGTTTAAAACAATTCACAAAATGAACCTGAGAATACAACGAAATATATTGGCAACGCTTTAATTTTGTAAGAAAGCTTGGCAGATCAATTGAACTTGGGCAGAGGAGCTCGAATAGTTGCTGTGGACTGCATTTTGAATAGCAAAACATTTTCAATTACATTAAACGATTTAATGAATTAGAATATCTTTTGAAAAGATATGGCAATTGTTATCAAGGCATGTTTCGCATATCAGAAATGCATATACTCATACACGTAATAAACTATAAAGCAAGGTCTAAAGTGAATAAGTGTTCAAATGTTTTCAAATGTTGATTTTGGGTTCTATTTTCTAAGTTCTATTATTAGGGTCTACATTTTGCATATCTAACGAAAATCACAAACAATATTATTAAAGTAATTAAGTATAGTGAAATCGTACATATAAATATATTATAGTAAGAAGTGTGAATATAATTATAATAAGATGTAAAACGTTGTATTGAATACTATAACAAACTGTCAGAAAATCATAAACTTCCTCAAAGTGTATAAGCTAATGTCCCCTGCTGTAGATATTCAATACGAGTACGAGTAGTTGAAATTTTGAGAACGAAATCATGTAGTTCAATATATTATCATGGCATATGCTAAAATGTATCTAATGAGCCTAAAGAAGGGCAAACATTGTATATATATACATACATACATACCTAAGCACGACGATTGTAACTATCTATGTAAAAATGCTTAAAATATTTGTGATAAAGTAATAGTGTTAATGATAAGTAATAATAAATGACATATTATGAAAAATAAACCATCAATTAAAAAAGTTATTTAATGTAAATACTTGCGAACTGCGGATCCCTCATAAGTGTTTTAAAAGGTAAACTCTTATTTTCCAATATTATCTAACCAGCGATTCAAACCGAAACGAACGTTTTACTTACGGTAACGGTTTAAATACCTGTATCTAACTATGACTAACCCCATCCAAAAGTAGTAATAATGTGCATCTGTTACCTGAGTCATTCATTTTGATAAGAAATAAATATACATACGTATGTATATAGTATATAACATATGCACCTATGTGCATATACATCTCATATACAGATGTACAACTGCGACAATCATAATCAGCAGCTGTAATTTAAGTTACATAACAAAGTAAATCTTTGATTGCTCTTGTCTTATTCCTGTTCTCTTCCCATATACAGTTCAAAAGATATGGAAGTATTAAAATAAAACTTTGCTTCACGCGCATTAATTCAGTGTGAATGAGAAAAGAAAAATTTTTAATACTTGTATTATAGGAAAGAGTATTTCACAGAGGAGATGAAAGACCAGTTCCCAGCACATTTGTTGATTAGCAGTAAGACTTTTCATGACATCCGGAAATACTGACTGATTAAGAGCAATCAGAGTCGTAGACTACGATTGAAAGGGGTTATTATGTTAACTGTGCCCCAGTGAATTCCATTAGGAATAATAAAAGTTATTCAAATAAAATGATTTTGCCTTACTCTGTAGCTTAAACCCCTTTTCTTTAAGGCAGCACACATACCACTGGAACTACAATTAACGACACAGATTCCGATTATGAATTTCGACTTCAGTTTGTTTGTTATATTCAGTGTCAAGCCGTCGTTGGAGGCTGCATCTCGGAGGCTTTCCAATTTCAATTTTATCACAATGAAGCCTTCCATATATTTGATCCTGCTTATTTGCGGCATCTTGGAGTGCACTGCCAGAGCAAGTAATGATGGATTTATTTGAGCCTTATAATCAGCATTAACTTTACAGCGCCATTATAATTCTCAAAACGAAAAACTGCCCATTACACTATACTACGAGGCACTTTGCCCGTACTGCAGGGCATTTGTCACAGGGCAATTAAAACCTTCGATGATCCGCCAAGATCGTCTACCCTTTACTGAGTTAACTCTGGTGCCTTATGGCAATGCCAAGGTACGTCGATTTTAAGGTATATATTATTCAAAAAATGGTTAAACCTATGTCCTGCTCCAGAAAAACAGCACAGGCAATGTCACTTGTCAGCATGGTGTAGACGAGTGTGAACTAAATGCTTGGCATGCCTGCATCCTGGAGCACCATAACATCACAGACTCGTTGAAGCTGATTGCCTGCATGATGCGCGGTCGTAAGAATAAGCTTGACAAGTGCGCCACCCGTTACAAAATCGACGTAACCGCAGTAAGGGATTGCAAAAAGTCGCGTAGCACGGATGATATATTGGAAAAGTATGCCGAGGCTTCGAAAAAAGTTACATATAAGGGAGTGCCAGCTTTAACTATTGATAATGTAAGTAAATGAAACTTCAAATGTTAAGGTAAACGATAAACTTTGTGTTTGCATAGGTATATGATGAGGATGAGCAGGAGAATATAACCGATAACTTTGATGATGTCTTTTGTGCCAAATACGAAGCCAAGTTCAAAAAGAAACTTAATAATTGCTCATAAAAGTTAATCATGTATGATATGCATAAGTTATTAAATTAATTTTGATTATTAAAGATGCTGTTTAGCTCATACGTTTGTGAACTATTATCACATAGTTATTTATCAATGCGGACAGATATAGTACATGTAAATATTTATAACATTTTTAAAAAGTAGGTACAACACATAAAATGATTAATATATATGATTCGATCATTTAGTTTTTGTTTTCGAGCATGGCAATAATTTTATCCAATTTTTTTGTTTGCTGTGCCTCGAATTCATCCAGTCTTTTAGAAATTGTGCGCTCCAGCTGCTCGAACTTGGAGTCGATATGCTGTTTAATGCTATTTATATCAATATCAGCGCCAATCACTTTCTCTTGAGTCTGTGGGTGGCTGGTAAATCCTTTCATTAGCGACATAAACTTTTGCATTTTCTCCTCATTGTCTTCGGGTTTGTTTGGACTGTCACTTCTGCCTCCCCTGTGAAGCAGTTCCTGTATTTTTTGCAAATCAAAGGGCTTCTGCAATTGTGTAGTGATACCATTTGGATTTGGGGCTATGTGCAACATTGCGCCAAAGATACATATCTCTTTGCAAGATGTGAGCAACTTTAAATTAATGTCGGCTATCCCGCAACGATCGATTTCTACATCGTAACGATAGGGTCTTATCGGCACATCACCATCGTCTTCTTCAAGTGCAATCCCATAAATTGTCTCCAAATACTCCTGTGTGGGGCCCAGAAATAGTTCCACTTTGGGAGCGCTACAGACGAGCGTTAGAGCGGCAATTTTAAAACGAGGTGATATTTGAAATTGCAGCTCACATGGAATGGCAGGCGAGTCGTTATTCGAAAAGAGCACAGCGCGTTCTTCGTTGACAACATCGTCCAAATCGGGTCTGTTATCAATATCAATGCAATATATAGTTAAATGTGTGTGTAAACCAGTTTGGGTGTGGATGCAATTGCAAGATGCAATCCTTTGTCTTACTTTACAAAGAAGTCTTCTTCGGAAAGGCGGGTCGGCACTAGTTGAGACAGCTCACTTCCAGCCGTTTGAGTCCAGGTACATCGTGCAATTACTTTTTCTGTCATATTTCGCCAAATGTTAAGATCAATTTAACGTTAAATGCAGGCAACAAGTTCTGGCGATAATTTTTGTTTACTGCTCTTCTTCTTCTAAAAGTAAACAACATCCTATGTGGCGGCGCTAGCAAACAAGAGATGGCGCTATTATATAGCTCTGACAAATATATCGATATTTCCTGTGGCGCCACATAAAGTTCTGTTTTAAAAGTAGATTGCTGTGACGCCACAACTGACATACCTCTTGCCGTCGGTATTTATTTATCTTGTTGAAACAAAAATTCATTTTCTTGCTTACAAAATTAATTTTGCCTAATGCACTATATTAATTACTTTTTAGCTTAAAAAAAAAAAGCGGAAAAGCAAAACATTATTCAAAAAAAGCTTAAATTGCCGCTGCCCGCTGTTTTCGGAATCCTCCCGCAAATGAGCTTTGAAAAAATCCAGATTTTATGGGAAAAAATACTGAATTGGCAACACTGGTATTATGCGACAGTTTGACAACTACGACCTTGGTTGGCCCCCTTGTAGGTCATACAAAAGTAAATCCAAAGAAAAGCGACAGTGCTAGTAGCGCCATCGCAGACAGATAACAGAATTTTCCGCAAATTAATCCAAGTGTCCAAAATGGGTGGCAAATATAAGATTGTAATGGTCCGCCATGGCGAGTCCGAGTGGAATCAGAAGAATCAGTTTTGCGGCTGGTTTGATGCCAATCTGAGCGAGCAGGGTAAATATTTGAGTCACATAATCAAAAACATACATAAAATCAATAAATACTCGTAATCAGGCAAAGCGGAAGCTGTTGCTGCCGGAAAAGCTGTCAAGGATGCTGGTCTGCAATTCGATGTGGCGCACACTTCTGTGCTTACCCGCGCCCAGGTGACCCTGGCAAGCATTCTTAAAGCCAGTGAGCACAAGGAGATTCCCATCCAGAAGACCTGGCGTCTTAATGAGCGTCACTACGGTGGTCTGACTGGTTTGAATAAGGCCGAGACCGCTGCCAAATACGGTGAAGCCCAGGTGCAAATCTGGCGTCGCAGCTTCGACACCCCACCACCACCAATGGAGCCAGGACATCCATACTATGACACCATTGTCAAGGATCCCCGTTACGCCGATGGACCCAAGCCAGAGGAGTTCCCTCAGTTTGAGTCTCTGAAACTCACTATTGCCCGTACACTGCCATACTGGAACGATGTCATCATTCCACAGATGAAGGAGGGCAAACGCATTCTGATTGCGGCTCACGGCAACAGTCTGCGTGGCATTGTCAAGCATTTAGATAGTAAGCATTAGCACTCACTTGACTGTATAGCATTAGTTACTAATTCTTGAATGCCTCTTTGTAGATCTCTCTGAGGATGCCATCATGGCTCTGAACTTGCCCACTGGCATACCATTTGTCTACGAGCTGGATGAGAACTTCAAGCCAGTTGTGTCGATGCAGTTCCTTGGCGACGAGGAGACCGTCAAGAAGGCCATCGAAGCTGTCGCTGCCCAAGGCAAGGCCAAGTAAATGAATATACTCCAAAATATAGACAAGCACAAAATAAAAGGCAGAATCGCTTCAGAACGTTGACGTCGGCTTGAAGCCGCATCCTTGTTAGTTTCCTTCGTTGTTGTGGTTCTCTTAGCATTAATTGGTTCATCCCCACTACAGTTAATAAATAATTTATTATATTACACACAGATACAAAGCGGTACTTTTATTTTATTGCCCTTGGGCGGATAATCATTGCAGTAGTTTATACACAACTTATCTCATCACTTCCGTTTCTTCTTGCCATCCTTTGCCAACTCCAGACCTAATATACATTTAGGTGGCACCTTGTAGGTTTCTGTGAGCAACGTGTATATGAATCGGATTTGATTACCCTGCACCTGGAGCTGCTCGTGCTTTTGATGCGGCAGTTTCACAATGGTGGTGCTGGCTGCAGCACCCTGTTTACACAGTTTGATCAACTCGGCCATTATGATGCCATAGGCTTCGATGTTGCTCACCAACGTCACCTTTTTGTTACCAGAGCGTGTGGCCAAGGACATTTGTATTTGCGGTTTGCCGCTGGTATCCTTTCCACTACACATCTGGTAGGAGTGCTCCATTTTACTGGTTATAATCGAGGTGATTTCACTCAGCGATCCCTCCCTATTGCCATACAATTCTTGCAATACCTCATCCGGCCGCACCAGTTTCGTCTGTGGATTGATAAGTCCATGCTTGCTAACATATTCGCGCACAATCTTCTTGACTTGTCCCACGGGAATGCCCTCGCCTCGCTTGTAGTTTAACTTCGTAAAGAATGCGGCTGTTACATCCGACACTATATACATCTCCTTAAGCTCAGAGTGGAACAAAGGCGTCTCTGCAGCCCCGCCATTTCCGTCGTTGGTCTTAACGTCGGTAATGAAGTTGACAAGCTCTGGATGGTCAAGATCGACAGAGATTATCTTATCGACACCCTTAGTCTCCTCACGCACAACAAGAAATCCCTGATCCACCATCTCCGCCAGAAAGTTGGATAGCTTCTTGTAGCGTGTCTTTTTCAAATCAATCTGCTCCGCAGCTTCAGTCACCACATAGAGTCGGTAAAAGTTGCTGGTCAACAGTGGCAGTTGCAACTTCTTGCCGTTGTTCTTGAGGGCAGCCAGAAATGCATTCTTGAGAAGTGCTTCAAGCGAAGGTTCATTCGATGGCGGAGTTGTACTGCTTGGAGCAACATCACTATTATCCTCGAGTGATAGTGTGGCTGTAATGGATTCCACATCGTTTGTGACTCCATCTTCTGGAACTGATTGAGGTACATCTGCCTGGACGGGCTGCTCAGCCTTCGGCGCCTTTCGCTGATGATCTGAGGCGCCCAATGCCGGAAAGTCATCAGTCGTCAAAGCTTTCGTTTTAACCATTGGTATTTGTTGCAGTAAACTTGGCTCATGAGCCCACAGTTTGTCGCCAAACAAATGCAATGTTTTAACAGCAACTCCATGACCTCCGCACATGTACAGCTCTTCGCTTGATCGCGCTAATTGACCAACTGCAACAGCTGAGCTGTTGTTGGTTAAATTGATGCCGACTAAAAGTATTTACACATAAGTAAGCAATCAATTTATCTGTGCAATTACTACTTTGTCACTGTCCGGGTTCATACATTTGTAAGCAGTAGTACTTACCCAACTGCCCCTTCTTGAAATGACCGTACATGCTCAAGCCGACGCCAAGGGGCACAACACCCGGCAACATCAGGTCTGCACCATTTGTGAGTTTGGGAAGTACACCTTCATGCGTAGTAAAATATGGAAGTATTTCGGGTGTAGACCATAAAGTGTACAGTGTCGGTACCAATTGTCCGCCATCCAGTTCAAAGAACATCGGCTGCTTGTCAACACAGTAAACAATGCTCGGGGTGCCGCCATGTGTTAGAATTTTCAGCTGCGTCACATTTGCTTTTGCCGGCAGTAGATTTTCCACCGAAATGTGAGGAAAAGCCAACTCTAACCGGGCCCGCAGCTTCTTGGCTTCCGATCCCTTGAGCGCTGCACTGCTCTTAAGTCTATAGGCCTTCAAAAACATTGATACGTGGGCAATTTATGTGCGTAAACTAAATAATCCAAATAAATAAAAGCAAACACTAGTTCACAATAGACACACGCCGTTGTACGATGACAGCTGTTTTTGGCCTTAAAGCCCGCTTGCCAATTTACTCAAACATTTAAACCCGCTTGCCAATATACTCAAACATTTAAACAAATAAAAAGTGATGTTTTTGTTTGTAAAAATAATTACTGGACTATCTGAAGATAGACATACTTATGAATACGACATATTTGAAAAATACTTGTAACAATTTCAATGTAAAAACGACGCCATTTTATTGAACATTACATATGTACGTATTATGTTAATATAACAAACATAACTTGCCTGCTAGCAGTAATTAAATTTACCTAATATTGTAATGATATTAATGTATATTAATAGAAAAATGGGTGCTTGTCTTTGTACCAAAATTCAATTGAAGACACCCAAATATAACACATCAATCCGAATCCGAATCATCTTCGCATGTTTTCGATGCCGTAGCAGAGGGCGGGTCATAGAAATGCAGCTGCTTACGCCAGATTTTGACTAGACCATCAAAGGCTCGACGGCTGTACTTTCCAAATTTGTTGGGTGTCCGAGGATGTTCACGTGTGCGGTCGTTCATTGGGACCATCTCAGTGTATCTTTCATAAGCTGCAGTGTTTTTGCCATAATCTATCTGCTTTTGGCGACGCGATAATATTGCAGGATCTGCTTCGGTATAGGAGGATGAAGACGAAGTCGAAGATGTGTAGCTGTTGTGGCGCACACGCTTCTCTTCTTTGTGGCCCTTAAATAAATTCTTTGAACGTTCAGTGGAATCCCCATTAGCTGAAGATGTGCTGCTATTCGGACTATTGGAGCGACTATTCTCATTGCTTTGGGTGGGCGGAGTAGTTGAGTGGCGACGCTTGAAGGGCGTCTTTAGTTTCTCCTCCTTGACCAGACGCTCAAACTTCTCTTCGTTGCTGCCATCCAGAAATTCGAAGGCCATTTCCCGCTTAATTTGAGGAGCAGAGCTCCCAGCGCTGCTGTTAAATGACGATGACGCCTACAATATACACATGTATATCTTGTTAGTTGGGTCAGCCCATGGCCTAATCTTTAAATATTACCTCATCACTTTGTCCCAACTCTGCACGAACCTCCTGGGCCCAACTGCACCTTGGTTTCGCATCCATTGAAATGGAGGATCCGGAGGAATTTAGGCTGCCGGCGCCTTTATGCGGTGTTGAAATATCCATTGACACGACTTGATCTTCACACATCATGTTGTTGTTGTGTATAAATTTCTAAAGGCGTTAACTAAATGCAAACAAACGAAAAACTAACTTTGTGTTGTTTGTGATCGCTTGTACTTCTTCGCGCGTTTTTGTTGCTGCGATGCTAATAGTAGTACCAGATCTCTCAATGCTCATTGCCAGACTTCAAAAAAATCTAGTTCCTAAAGTAAACAACTTGACACCTGGCGGCGCTATATGTTCTATACCGATATTTGAGCGATTACTCAAACACGTTTGTCAACACCAACAAAGTAAGCGCAGCGGCCACCCAGACGTTCGCCAGCACCTACACAAAGCATTGTTCAGCACTACAACAATTGGTGATTTAGCGTTTTTCGGCATAAAAGAAAATCTGTGAACTATTGAAAGGTGTAATTGTTGGTTAGTATAGTAAAGTATAGCTAATTTATATTATATTTAGACAGTTTTGGTGTTCAAATTATTTATATGTTACGTACGCTTTTGTAGAACATATACATTATCGGAAAATCCACGTTAAAAAATGAGTCTCACGTCCGCCGCAGGGATAATATCCCTCCTTGATGAGCCGATGCCAGATCTCAAGGTGTTTGCTTTGAAGAAGCTGGACAATATTGTTGATGAGTTTTGGCCGGAGATATCCGAGTCGATTGAGAAAATTGAAATGCTGCATGAGGACAGAGCGTTTCCCGAGAACAAACTAGCTGGTATGGTTGCATCCAAGGTTTTTTATCACTTGGGATCATTTGAGGATGCTCTCACTTATGCCTTGGGCGCTGGTGACTTGTTCGATGTGAATGCGCGTAATGAGTACACAGAAACAATTATTGCAAAATGCATTGATTTCTATATTGCGCAGCGCGTTGAGTTTATTGAGAATCCCAAGGAAGCGAAACCAGTCGACGAGCGTCTAGAGGGTATTGTAAATCGTATGATTCAACGCTGCTTGGATGACAATCAGTTTCGTCAGGCCCTTGGCATTGCCTTGGAAACACGTCGTATGGACATTTTTGAAGTGTCCATCATGAAGTCCGATGATGTGCGTGGAATGCTGGCCTATGCCTACAACGTTACCATGTCTTTATTACAAAATCGTGGATTCCGCAATCAAGTGCTACGTTGCTTGGTGGGACTCTATCGAGACCTTGGAGTGCCCGACTATGTTAATATGTGCCAGTGCTTGATCTTTCTTGAGGACCCTCTGGCAGTTGCCGAAATGCTGGACAAACTGACCCGCTCCTCGATTGAGGCCAACAATCTGATGGCATATCAAATTGCTTTTGATTTGTACGAATCAGCTACTCAAGAGTTTCTTGGAAATGTCCTGCAGGCCCTAAAGGATACAGCACCCATCCCCACAGCATTGCCTAGCACCTTTAAGCCTCAGGGCACCACAGCAGCGGGAGGCAGCGATGCAGCAACCAAATCTGATGACGAGAAGGCAAAATTACTTGGCGATGAGAGCAGCATCGAGGATAAAGAAGGTAATATAATAATAATAAATAAACACCTTAGCTTTCAGCGAACTATGCATATTAGTCATTTTAGTCAGGTTTCATTTGTTTCTTTTTGCTAAATTCACATATTGTTTACTTATAGGCGATGCCAAGATCGAACGCACCATCGACTCATTGAACGATATGGAAAAGCTTCACCAGAAGAACATTGAAAAGCTAATTTCCATTCTTTCCGGCGAGGTATCTATAGATCTACAGCTGCAGTTCCTTATACGCAGCAATCACGCTGACTTGCAGATACTGCGTGGCACCAAGGAGGCAGTGCGTGTGTCTATTTGCCACACAGCAACAGTCATTGCAAATGCTTTTATGCACAGTGGTACCACCTCCGATCAATTTCTGCGCGATAATCTCGACTGGCTGGCACGGGCAACAAATTGGGCCAAGTTAACAGCCACCGCATCCTTGGGAGTCATACATCGCGGACATGAAAAGGACTCACTAGCGTTAATGCAAAGCTATTTGCCCAAGGAAGCTGGTCCTAGCTCGGGGTATTCTGAGGGCGGCGCTCTGTACGCTTTGGGTTTGATTCATGCAAACCATGGAGCCAACATCATTGACTATTTGTTGCAACAGCTGAAGGATGCACAGAACGAGAATGTACGCCATGGCGGCTGTCTGGGTTTGGGCTTGG
Source organism: Drosophila neotestacea (assembly GCA_035044365.1). Lineage (NCBI taxonomy): Eukaryota > Metazoa > Arthropoda > Insecta > Diptera > Drosophilidae > Drosophila > Drosophila neotestacea. Next base: position 1,595,208 of record JAWNMD010000757.1, read on the forward strand.
CTGGCATGGGCACTCATCGTCAAGATTTGTACGAACAACTGAAGTTTAATTTGTACCAGGACGATGCTGTGACTGGCGAAGCGGCAGGTATTGCCATGGGCATGGTAATGCTGGGCTCAAAGAATGCTCAGGCTATCGAAGATATGGTTTCATATGCGCAGGAAACGCAGCATGAAAAAATTCTACGTGGCTTGGCTGTAGGCATATCATTGACTATGTTCTCGCGCCTGGAAGAGGCCGATCCACTTGTTACCAGTCTTTCTACCGACAAGGATCCCGTCTTGCGTCGCTCAGGCATGTACACTCTGGCAATGGCTTACAATGGAACTGGCAGCAATAAAGCCATACGCAAGTTGCTGCACGTTGCAGTTTCTGATGTCAACGACGATGTGCGTCGCGCTGCCGTAACGGCCATTGGTTTCATTCTGTTCCGCACACCAGAACAATGTCCATCCGTGGTTAGTCTGCTTGCCGAGTCCTATAATCCACATGTACGTTATGGTGCCGCCATGGCATTGGGCATTGCGTGTGCTGGCACTGGACTGCGTGAGGCTATTGCCCTGTTGGAGCCCATGGTCAAGTTTGATCCTGTGAATTTTGTGCGTCAGGGTGCGCTCATAGCATCGGCTATGATCCTCATTCAGCACACAGATCAAAGCTGCCCGAAGAGTACTTTCTTCCGTCAGCTTTACGCTGAGGTTATTAGCAACAAACACGAGGATGTTATGGCCAAATATGGTGCCATCTTGGCTCAAGGTTGGTTTTCATTGTTTATCAGAAGATGTCCACTTTCTAAAACCTAATAATTGCCTTACAGGTATCATTGATGCTGGTGGCCGCAATGCAACGCTCTCATTGCAATCGCGCACTGGACACACCAATCTACAGGCTGTGGTCGGCATGCTGGCCTTCACCCAGTACTGGTACTGGTTCCCACTTGCCCACACCCTATCACTGGCATTCACACCCACTTGTGTAATTGGTCTGAATTCAGATCTTAAGATGCCCAAGATGGAGTACAGATCTGCGGCGAAGCCATCTCTGTACGCTTATCCAGCACCATTAGAGGAAAAGAAAAGCGAGGAGCGCGAGAAAGTGGCCACAGCTGTTTTATCGATTGCTGCTCGACAGAAGAGACGCGAGAATGCCGATAAGAAGGAAGACGAAAAGATGGATGTCGATGAGGACAGCAAAGAAGGAACTGCTGCCGTCAGCAAAAAGGATGATGAGAAATCAGAAACTGCTGCTAAGACAGAAGAAAAGTCTGTTGATGAGTCCAAGCCTAAGAAAAAGGATGAAAAGGAAAAAGATAAGAAAAAGGATGATGAAAAGGATAAAGAGGCCGGCGCCAGCACCAGCGCAAGTGCGGAGAAAGAAAAAGAAAAGGAAAAGAAGGATAAGAAGGAGCCCGAGCCAAATTTCGAAATTCTTCAAAATCCAGCACGCGTACTTCGCCAGCAACTAAAGGTGCTAAGTGTCATCGATGGACAGTCTTACGAGCCAATGAAGGATGTAACAATTGGAGGAATCATTGTCTTCCAACACAACGGCAAGGCTGAAGAACAGGAACTTGTTGAACCGGTAGCTGCTTTTGGTCCCATGAACGATGATGAGAAGGAGCCCGAGCCACCAGAGCCATTCGAATACATTGAAGATTAAATGGGCATGTTGTTCGTCATTATCTAAGTGAAATTGTTCTGATTTTCATATATATATACAATGTATTTTTCACCCAAATTACTATCCAGAAATTACAACAATTACACCGGGTTAACGCTAATTCATAATTACACATAATAAATGTTCATCACTCATGATGTAAAATAATACCTTCTATATATTTGCAGAGTTGGGTAGGCATATTTCAGATTTTATTTTAATTGAATTGAATTGTTTGGTTAATTTATTATATTAAAATAACGGTACAATTGGAATGGATTACCGTTTGACTGATCGTTATTCAATATATTGATATCGATATTTTTCGTGATGTGAATATCGATATTTAGTTGTTTTACCCGTCTTTAGAAGCGGGCACAACAAGATTACAAAGCTTAGTTGACATTTTCTTGTGATAATGAAAAATAAATATAAATAAAGAAGGCGTTGTATTCTTCTTTTAAGTGTGCGTTTATATGTTAAACACAAAGGTGGTAATTGTATCTAACCCATTACATTATGAACCGAACTAGAAGAAAGCCAGTACGCCCGAAGAATCCATACACAAACGCAAATGTTTTGTCGCGCTGGAGTTTCTGGTAAGATTTCACTCGATCACTTCGACCATAAATTATGCTTTCGCTTTGTTTATGATATGCCTGCTAAGTTTATATGAAGTATGTAGAGTATTGATTATAACAACAATCTGTATGACTTGGTATGCTGGTATAAGCGAGTGTTGCCACTTTCCGCTGGCTATGCAAAACCCCACTATTCCATATGTTGTCTTCCACATAAGCTACCTATCGCAACGATTTTTCCATCTTTTTACCAAACACACGAAATTTGATCGATATATGGAAGCAATGTCAACTTTTAAATTTGAAAACGCATCTGATTTACAGCTGAGGACTTTGATAAATTTTAAAAATTGTTTGTTAGCACATTTTGACATTTCATCTTGGAAAGCCAAACGATTAAAATGTTGATAAGATAACAGTATGCTAACTCTAAGTAAATAACATGGTATTAAAAGTGTTTTAATAACACTTAATAAAGCCTAAAAATTATGATTAGACTGTTATTTTTACGCTTTTCGACTTCAGAAGTTACAGCCAATTAAAAGCAATTTGTAAATTGTTGTTGACCTTCGTATTAAATGCTTTCATGCCAAGTGATACCACTAACCAATGAATATTCATTGAATATTCATTAGTTAGTGGTGATACATTTTCATTGTTGACCGAATTAGGCCAATTAAGATTTAGCTCCCAGAGAATCAACAGACAAATTTCGAGTGCATGTACAAAAAACTACAACAAATAACAAACTCCATTAAATATACATATTTTTGACCAGCATATTTCTGTCTGCTTTTATAATATGTACATCAGATATCAGAGAAACAAAAATTAACGGAAAGGGAACAACTTTTTTGATTAATGATCGCTTTGTTAGTATAGTTTTGCTCTCAAGGAAGATACTGAAAAGTCTGAAAGTCAGACTTAGAATAATTTTAAGTTTCACATTAATTTCCTTAAAATGTATGTTAAAATAGCTTTAATTTAAGAAAGTAGACATTGATTACATTACAGGTGGATGCAGGATCTCTTTAAACGCGGACTAAAAGGGCCACTTACAGATGAAGAACTGTATCAGCATAGAAAAACTCTTGACAGCGAGAGAGTGACGAAAACATTTTATGATTTGTGGGACGATGAGCTGAAACGAAGTAAACCTAGTGTAAATCGAATGATATGGCGGGCATATGGTTCGAAGGTCATTCTTCTAGGCATACTATATGCACTTACGGAAACTTGCTGCAAGTAAGTAATATTGGATATGAAAAGCATGAGCTAATAATTGTTTTACTTTTAGATCCTTTATGCCTTTTTTTCTTGGCCGTTTAGTCGGTTATTTTGTCACGGATCAGACCAGTACAACGAAGTCAGACGCGTATTATAATGCAATTGGCATTGTGATATGCATGCTGATTCCAGCAATAACCGGTCACTCGTTTATATTCTACATGTTTCAAATTGGAACAAAACTGCGCCTGGCTTTATCAGGTCTCATATACCGCAAGTGCTTGCAAGTGTCCAAGAGTAACACCAACGATGGACTTCCTGCTTGCGCCATCAACATACTGTCCAACGATTTGGGTCGATTCGATCTAGCTCTTTGCTTTCTACATGAAACTTGGAGGGGTCCCATGGAATCAATTCTTTTCGGCTACCTCATGTACCGAGTGATTGGACTATCTGCAATAATTGGTGTCTTATTTATGCTTAGTTTCATACCGCTCCAGGCGTGGGCAGCTAAGAAAGCAGCCTATTATCGGGAGAAGACAGCGGTACGCACTGATATGCGTGTAAAGTTAATGAACGAAATTATACAGGGTATACAAGTGATCAAAATGTACGCCTGGGAAAAGTCATTTGCCCGCATCGTAGGCGAAGCTCGTCAAAAGGAGGTGAAGGCCATACGCGGCACAAGCTATGTTTATGCAGCGTTAAGTTGTACCTTGATGATCTCGCCACTGTCTGTATTTGTAGCTTTGTGCTCATATGTTTATTTGGGCGATGCGCTGACCGCTCAGAAGATGTACACAGTTTCTTCTTACTTTAACATGTTGCATGACTCCATGGTACAATTTTGGCCTTTCTCCATTACATGTGCTGCAGAAGCAATGGTCTCGGCGAAACGCTGCAAAGAATTTTTGCTAAGCGGTAACAGAGCTGAGTTACATACCAGCATGGAGAACGACACAACCCAGTCAAAGAGCAAGGAAAGATTAACTGAAGAGGATAAACTGAAAAATGTCGAGCTAAATGGCTCGCTTCTGACAAATGGTCAACCTCAAACAAAGCAGACACAACACAACCGCCTAAGAGACTACAGTCCCGAGACAACCAAAAAGTGTGTGGTATTAAAGAACGTGTCTGCCTCCTGGGACGCCAGCGATGGGCATGTCAACTGTGCTATTGACAGCTTTAGTACAGACATTCAGGACAAGATGTTGACGGCAGTGGTCGGTTCAGTTGGGGCCGGCAAGTCTAGTTTTCTTAATGTACTGCTTGGCGAAGTAGGCATTATCCAGGGTGAGGCGTTTGTACATGGCAAGATCTCTTATGCCGCACAGGAGCCCTGGGTCTTTGAAGGCACCATTAGAGACAATATCGTCTTCGTGGAGGACTATAATGAACGACGCTACAAGAAGGTTATCAAAGTCTGCGCGCTGGAACGTGATATGGAGCTGCTACCAAAAGGCGATCTAACCGTAGTAGGTGAGCGTGGAGTAAGCCTTAGCGGTGGTCAAAAAGCTCGAGTAAATTTGGCTCGTGCTGTTTATCGGAAAGCTGACATCTATCTGCTGGACGATCCGCTTTCCGCGGTGGACACTCATGTGGGCAAACACATCTTTGAGAAGTGCATTCGTGACTTCCTATCCAACAAGATACGTATTCTGGTCACCCATCAAGTGCAGTACTTGTTTGACGTGGAGCACTTGATCTTGATGTCTGCTGGAAAAGTTGCTGCCCAGGGAAGCTATCAACAGTTGCAACGTTCACGACAGTTCCAGTTTCTGGAGCAGACACACGACGAGAGTGGCATCGATACTCATAGTATCAGCAGTCACATGTCTCGCAGTGACTCGGAGAAAAGCATGGAGCATCATCAGCATAATCAGCTTCTCAGACCCGATGAAACTGTGGAGGAAGTCAATAAGGAGCAGCAAGCCGTGGGAGCTGTCAAGTTTAGCGTATACGCTTCATATTTTAAGGCTCTGGAAAGCACATTTCTGCTTGGTCTGATTATGGTTCTATTTGTTTGTGCCAGGGTCATGCTCACAGGCGTGGATTATTTCTTGTCTCGCTGGTAAGTGTTTGAGAAGTACTATCAAACTTCCAGATTATTAACAATCTTTTATTTCTTCTGATTAGGGTAATTTGGGAGGAAAACATTGCACTTAATCGTACCACAAATGTCTTAACCACAATGTCTAATGATACGGTAGATGACTCGACGAGTCCTGCGCCAGTTAACGATACTGAGAATATGTCTAAATCGTTGGGTGAAGCGAGCTTAGAAGATAGCATTCGGCAGGAGCTAGTCTTGTTCTATGCTATTATTCTTAGTGCCACGCTCATTGTTTATCTTATGCGCACATTTGGATACTTTAGGATGTGTTTGCGCATCTCCCTACGCTTGCACGATCGCCTCTTCCGTGGAATCACTCGAGCTACCATGTACTTCTTTAACACGAATTCTTCGGGTCGCATTTTGAATCGTTTCTCCAAGGACATTCGAACTGTCGACACAGATTTGCCGCGCACACTGCTGGATTGCATATCGGTAATTATGCTCCTCGCATTCTTTTAATATGATTAAATTGAAATTAATCTTGTTGGTCTTTCAGTTTGCCATTGATGTGTCTGGTGTTCTGATCATCGTGGCCATTGCCAATTATTGGCTGCTGGTTCCAGCTGCTTTCATTGTGGTGATTTTGGCCTGCATACGTTATCTCTATGTAAACACAAGCCGCAGCATTAAGCGACTGGAGGGCATATGTAAGTCGAAGAAACAGGTCTTAATGGTTAGTTCGCATCTAAATATATTTCTTCTTACAGCCCGCAGTCCAATCTATTCGTTAACAAATCAGACGTTCCAGGGCCTCACGACGGTACGAGCTTTGCAGGCGCAGGGCGCTATGGAAAATGAGTTTCACGAGTATCAGAATGCAAACACCTCGGCATGGTTCCTATTCCTTTCGTGTACACGAGCTTTTGCATTGTGGTCAGATTTGTTGTGCATTGCTTATATGGCAGCGGTTATATTTAGTTTTCTATTATTGCCCAACGAATTCAACAGTGGTGATGTCGGCCTGGCCATTTTGCACAGTACCACAATGACGAGCATGTGCCAATGGGGCATGCGTCAGACAGCCGAACTGGAGAATGAAATGACCAGCGTTGAACGTGTTTTGGAATATACAGAGGAGCCGTCGGAACCACCATTGGAGACAGAAGAGAAATTCAAACCAAAAACTGAATGGCCCAGCAAAGGACGCATTGAGTTTATCAACTTTAAGTTACGATACTCACCCAAAGAGGATCCTGTCCTGCGGGATCTTAACTTTACAATTGAGTCGCGCGAGAAGATCGGCATCGTGGGCCGCACGGGTGCAGGAAAATCCTCCATTATACAATCCATTTTTCGACTGGCCTGCAACGAGGGCATGATTCGTATTGATGATATAGACATTGAACATATGGGACTTCACGATCTGCGTAGTCGAATCTCAATTATACCCCAAGATCCTGTGCTGTTCTCGGGCACGTTACGCTATAACCTCGATCCGATGGATGATCGAACCGATGAGGAGATGTGGAAAGCGCTAGGCGATGTGGAGCTGCGTTCATATGTATCTACGTTGATTGGTGGCCTCAACTGCCGCATGTATGATGGTGGATCCAACTTTAGCGTAGGCCAACGTCAACTGGTTTGCCTGGCCCGCGCCATTCTACGTAACAATCGTGTACTGATACTGGACGAAGCTACAGCCAACGTGGATCCAGAGTAAGTTTTACAACATCGATTATTTCTGAGATAAGAACTTCATCTATAATCTTGTTCTCTTTACAGAACCGACAAGCTCATTCAACAAACGATACGATCGAAGTTTGCCAACTGTACAGTACTGACAATTGCACATCGACTGCACAGCGTTATGGATTCGGATCGTGTGCTGGTCATGGATGCAGGAGAAGCTCGCGAGCTTGGACACGCATATGAGCTTTTGCAGCGACCCGACGGATATCTTCGACAACTAGTGGACCACACAGGCTCAGCAACAGCATTTTCACTACAACAAATGGCTGAGAAAAGCTACAGTAAACGTTTACTGAACAAGAGGCAGACTCTAAAAGATCACGCTTATTAAGTTTATACGACAACTTAAGTTGGTTTTAATAAATTCTAGTTGAGGTACACTGCCATGATAAACACTTTTTTAGTGTGTTTTAATTCAAAACCTGACTAAAGGAAATTTTTTCCTCAATTGTTCTAAGCCGATTAAAGTCTTTAAAGAAACGCCTTAACGTATTAAAAATAGGATTAACGCAAAACTTCCGAAAAAATTAGCTTAATATTGGAGTATAACGCTTTAACGCTTCGTTAAAGCTTAAAATAAAAATGTTCATAATAGATTTTGTGTTGTGTCAATCGAAATCGTAATTCAAACTTATTTATTTAGATTTGAATCCCTAAAGTAAACTTTATTTTACGATTCGTAATCAGTAGCAAAAGTATTGCCTACCTTCGATGACCGACAAAATGTACAGTATACTTTTGGGAAATCTTTTTAAAATCTGATAATTTAGATAGCCGACAACCGGAAATAAAAATGTTGGTAGTTACTTTTCGCCCCTTATGGAATCTACAGTATTAGGGCTTAAAAAACTACATATTTTCAAAATTATCTGCTGTGTTCCGACACTTTTAACATACGTAATTAACAATTCCGGCTGACCAATCGTTGTACAAGGACGTACCAATAAAATTTACCGCAAAAGTAAATTTTCCAGTGCGATCAAACCCACTTAAATTAAAATATAACTAGGTAATAAAGTGCCTGAATGGATAGAAGACTAAATTTCGAAATTAAATTCTCTTTTCGAGCTTTTAATTTATATTAATTAAGTTTTTTCCAATTTATGGTGTTATTTACAGAATGAAATGTAGAAAGACGGCTGACAAAAACGGAATTCGAAATATTGTTGATATGTTCAATAGTTTAGCATAAAATATGCTGTGACTCACAGCCAGGGCCGCCGTTATTCCCTTTTGTAAGTGTATTTTTGGCGCTATGGTAAAAAGCTTAAAGCTCACTGAGACCAAGCAATAATAAAGATTTCATAGTTTGTGAAATTACGTTAACTGATTAAATTGTTGCAATTCCAAACATTTTAGCATCATTATTGTTGCTTTCTGCTATGCACGTTTTTTTGTTTGTGTACAAACAGATTATTTTTAATTTAAAAAAGCTCGTCTCCATGTCAATAAACAATTTCACAACGCTTGGCAATTTCTCCCGCTCAGCGTTCAAATTGTTGTTCTCAAAAACATTCGTCGTTTTGCACAAAAGAGCGCAGAGAGCGAGAGCGTAGCATAAATTCGAAAGTCGAAGAAGAATCTCCCTTCCATAATGTGTTGATGTTCTCTACATATTTACATATTAATTAAATATATTTAAGGGAATGGTAAATTCATTTTATATAGTTTTGTATGTACATATTCAAAATTAGGTCAAAACCAAAATCAGTCACGACTTATGACTTACTTACGGAATACAAAGAGTATCATAGCAGCAACTGAGAACACCAATAGTCTCTCACTTTGTCTCTCTGTTTCGGTCTCTCTTCAGTGTTGAGCGTTATTTCCGAGTTTTCGTTATTTCTCGCTCTTGGTTATTTTGTCATTGTCTTTTCCGAAGTCGGGCCGGAGAGTCGTGCGCCGGTTAACGTTTATTACACAGTGCATTCTAGTTGGTCGTAAAATCTGTGTATATTGTAAATTGTTTAAATCATTAATTACTTATTATAAATTTGTGTTTGATTTATCGTTGCTCAAAGTAAAAATTATACGTACACATAGTGAGCTTGCATTTGCATTGCATTTTTATTGTTGCCAAGCCAATTTACAGCAACAAACGGTTAATTTGGTTCGCCTGAGAAGCGGGTACGACAAGATTGCCGTTGACCTCGACCGTATACAATTTACAATATAAGTTTTTGTATAAGATTGGTTGATGTTGTTGTTGTGTGACAGTGAATCATAAATTTCAATAAAGAAGGCAATTGCAACAAGGGGCGTTTCATTTGCGTTTTACTTATAATTCTGCGTTCTTAACGGTAAACGCAACAGTGATAATTGTGCCTATTTCATTATATTATGAACCGCACCAGAAGAAAAGTTGTACGTCCAAAGAATCCCTACGCTAATGCAAATGTCTTCTCACGCTGGAGTTTCTGGTAAGATTGCACTTAGGAATTTCCCCCTTTAACGCACCGCAAATTAGTCATAAGTTCACAAATTACGGTGAATTATTTATCCCCTTATGCATGGGCCGCCAGTTTAATCAACTTGTTAGCACGTGCCTTGATGTATTAAATTTATTTATGTACATGGGTAGACATGTATGTAATCAGATATAAAATCAGTATATATGTTCATTACAAATATTGTAAAGGTTATTCACCGTCTCTTCGTTGTTTTATCGAATAAATTTTCTCTGAAATTTGTTGATTTGTTTATACGAACGTACATACACGCATACATCAATAGGTACAATGTACATACATACATAGTAAGTATTAGATGTCATTATAGCTATCAAGGTTACATTGTTATCTATACATACTACGTACATGCATCTGTATATAATATGTACTTCATATTATATTTATAAACAGCTTGCAGACGCACATTTGTGTGTGCAATTGTTCGTTTTGATTAGAGAGCTACGAGGAAGTATTTATTAGAAAAATATTGAAATAAATATTATCGATCACTGTTTAGAAACTATACATAACTATAATCGCAATCTCTTGTGTTAATCTATGATCTAATCATTTATAAGTTTTATGTACCTATAACATTGTAAACAGGCAGATGGAAGCTTGTGATACTCTTTAGTTATAAACCTATTCCGAAAAAATATTGTTTGAAACAAAGTAATAGCAATCCTTCACCTTGAGTTTGATAAGATTGTAGGTCTTGTAAGATTTCTAAGTAAATTATAATTTACATCGTCTTTAAATTGCATTAATGACGCCTGATAAAGCTTACACAAATATAATTAATGTCTGTGGTTTTATCATTTTTTTTTAAATAGCTTAACTGATAAACATTATATATTTACAGGTGGATGCGGGATCTGTTTAGACGCGGATTACAGGGGCCTCTTACGGATGAAGAACTGTATCAGCATAGAAAGGCACTGGACAGCGAGCGCGTGACGGATGTATTTGGTGATTTGTGGGATGATGAGCTGAAACGAAATAATCCTAGCGTAATTCGAATGATATTTCGGGCATATGGCTCCAAGTTCATTCCTCTAGGTTTAATATATTCAATTATGGAAACTTGTTGCAAGTAAGTATTAATATTTAATTTGGTAAACATCAACTAATACGTGACTTCATTTCAGATCCCTTATGCCTTTATATCTGGGTGGCTTAGTCGGTTATTTTGCCACAAACCAGACCAGTGAAACCGAGTCGGACGCATATTATAATGCAATTGGCATTGTAGTATGCATGCTGGTTCCTGTAATAACATTCCATCCGTTCATCTTTTACATCTTTCAATTGGGCACAAAACTCCGCCTGGCATTATCAGGTCTCATCTACCGCAAGTGTCTGCAAGTGTCCAAGAGTAGTAGCAACGATGGACTTCGTGCTCGCGCTATTAACATTCTATCCAATGATCTGGGTCGATTCGATGTGGCGCTTTGCTTTCTGCACGACACTTGGAAGGGACCCATGGAATCAATTTTGATTGGTTATCTCATGTACCGCGAAATTGGACTCTCTGCAGTCATTGGTGTCTCATTTATGCTTAGCTTCATACCGCTCCAGGCGTGGGCAGCTAAGAAAGCAGCCTATTATAGAGAGAAGACAGCGGAACGTACAGATATGCGTGTAAAGTTGATGAACGAGATTATACAGGGTATACAAGTGATCAAAATGTACGCCTGGGAAAAGTCATTTGCCCGCATCGTTGCCGAAGTGCGTCTTAAGGAGGTGAAGGCCATACGTGGTACTAATTATATTCATGCAGCTTTAAGTTGCACGTCTATGATCTCGCCACTGTCTGTATTTCTTGCATTATGCTCATATGTTTATTTGGGCGATGCGCTGACCGCTCAGAAGGTGTACACGGTTTCTTCGTACTTCAACATGTTGAATGATTCCATGGTGCATTTTTGGCCTCTCTCCATAACGTTCATTGCGGAGGCAATGGTCTCGGCAAAACGTTGCAAAGAATTTCTGCTGGACGGTAACAGAGCTGAGTCACCTATCAACATGGAGAACGACACCATTCAGTCAAAGAGCAAGCGCAGATTAACTGAAGAGGATAAACTGAAGAATGTCGAGCTAAATGGCTCACTTCTGACAAATGGTCAACCTCAGACAAAGCAGACACAACACAACCGCCTAAGAGACTACAGTCCCGAGACAACCAAAAAGTGTGTGATATTGAAGAACGTGTCTGCCTCCTGGGACGCCAGCGATGGGCATGCCAACTGTGCTATTGACAGCTTTAGTACAGACATTCAGGACAAGATGTTGACTGCAGTGGTCGGTCCAGTTGGGGCCGGCAAGTCTAGTTTTCTCAATGTACTGCTCGGCGAAGTAGGCATCGTCCAGGGTGAGGCCTTTGTGCATGGCAAGATCTCTTATGCCGCACAGGAGCCCTGGGTCTTTGAAGGCACTATTAGAGACAATATCGTCTTCGTGGAGGACTATAATGAACGACGCTACAAGAAGGTTATCAAAGTCTGCGCGCTGGAACGTGATATGGAGCTGCTTCCAAAAGGCGATCTAACCGTAGTAGGTGAGCGTGGAGTAAGCCTAAGTGGTGGTCAAAAAGCTCGAGTAAATTTGGCTCGTGCTGTTTATCGGAAAGCTGACATCTATCTGCTGGACGATCCGCTTTCCGCGGTGGACACTCATGTGGGCAAACACATCTTTGAGAAGTGCATTCGTGACTTCCTATCCAACAAGATACGTATTCTGGTCACCCATCAAGTGCAGTACTTGTTTGACGTGGAGCACTTGATCTTGATGTCTGCTGGAAAAGTTGCTGCCCAGGGAAGCTATCAACAGTTGCAACGTTCACGACAGTTCCAGTTTTTGGAGCAGACACACGACGAGAGTGGCATCGATACTCATAGTATCAGCAGTCACATGTCTCGCAGTGACTCGGAGAAAAGCATGGAGCATCATCAGCATAATCAGCTTCTCAGACCCGACGAAACTGTGGAGGAAGTCAATAAGGAGCAGCAAGCCGTGGGAGCTGTCAAGTTTAGCGTATACGCTTCATATTTTAAGGCTCTGGAAAGCACATTTCTGCTTGGTCTGATTATGGTTCTATTTGTTTGTGCCAGGGTTATGCTAACAGGCGTGGATTATTTCTTGTCTCGCTGGTAAGTGATTGAGAAGACCTACCTAACTTCCAGATTATTAACAATCTTTTATTTCTTTTGATTAGGGTAATCTGGGAGGAAAACATTGCACTTAATCGTACCACAAATGTCTTCACCACAATGTCTAATGATACGGTAGATGATTCGACGAGTCCTGCGCCAGTTAACGATACTGAGAATATATCTAAATCGTTGGATGAAGCGAGCTTAGAAGATAGCATTCGGCAGGAGCTAGTCTTGTTCTATGCTATTATTCTTAGTGCCACGCTCATTGTTTATCTTATGCGCACATTTGGATACTTTAGGATGTGTTTGCGCATCTCCCTACGCTTGCACGATCGCCTCTTCCGAGGAATCACTCGAGCTACCATGTACTTCTTTAACACGAATTCTTCGGGTCGCATTTTGAATCGTTTCTCAAAGGACATTCGAACTGTCGACACAGATTTGCCGCGAACACTTCTGGATTGCATATCGGTAATTATGCTCCTTGCATTACTTTAATATGTTTCGATTTAAATTAATCTTGTTGGTCTTTCAGTTTGCAATTGATGTGTCTGGTGTTCTGATCATCGTGGCCATTGCCAATTATTGGCTGCTGGTTCCCGCTGCTTTCATTGTGGTGATTCTGGCCTGCATACGTTATCTCTATGTAAACACTAGCCGCAGCATTAAGCGACTGGAGGGCATATGTAAGTCGAAGAAGCAGGTCTTAATGGTTGGTTCGCATCTTATTATATTTCTGTTTACAGCCCGCAGTCCAATCTATTCGTTAACAAATCAGACGTTCCAGGGTCTCACGACGGTACGAGCTCTGCAGGCGCAGGGCGCTATGGAAAATGAGTTTCACGAGTATCAGAATGCAAACACCTCGGCATGGTTCCTATTCCTTTCGTGTACACGCGCATTTGCATTGTGGTCAGATCTGTTGTGCATTGCTTATATGGCAGCGGTATCATTCAGTTTTTTGGTTCTACGCAACGAATTCAACAGTGGTGATGTCGGCCTGGCCATTTTGCACAGTACCACGATGACGGGCATGTGCCAATGGGGCATGCGTCAGACAGCCGAACTGGAGAATGAAATGACCAGCGTTGAACGTGTTTTGGAATATACAGAGGAGCCGTCGGAACCACCATTGGAGACAGAAGAGAAATTCAAACCAAAAACTGAATGGCCCAGCAAAGGACGCATTGAGTTTATCAACTTTAAGTTACGATACTCGCCCAAAGAGGATCCTGTCCTGCGGGATCTTAACTTTACAATTGAGTCGCGCGAGAAGATCGGCATCGTGGGCCGCACGGGTGCAGGAAAATCATCCATTATACAGTCCATATTTCGACTGGCCTGTAACGAGGGCATGATTCGTATTGATGATATTGATATTGAACATATGGGGCTTCACGATCTGCGTAGTCGAATCTCAATTATACCCCAAGATCCTGTGCTGTTCTCGGGCACGTTACGCTATAACCTCGATCCGATGGATGATCGAACCGATGAGGAGATGTGGAAAGCGCTAGGCGATGTAGAGCTGCGTTCATATGTATCCACGTTGATTGGTGGCCTCAACTGCCGCATGTATGATGGTGGATCCAACTTCAGCGTAGGCCAACGTCAACTGGTTTGCCTGGCCCGCGCCATTCTACGTAACAATCGTGTACTGATACTGGACGAAGCTACTGCCAACGTGGATCCAGAGTAAGTTTTACAGCATCGATTATTTCTGAGATAAGAACTTCATCTAAATTCCTGTTCTCTTTACAGAACCGACAAGCTCATTCAACAAACAATACGATCGAAGTTTGCCAACTGTACAGTACTGACAATTGCACATCGACTGCACAGCGTTATGGATTCGGATCGTGTGCTGGTCATGGATGCAGGTGAAGCCCGTGAGCTTGGCCACGCATATGAGCTTCTGCAGCGACCTGACGGATATCTTCGACAACTAGTGGACCATACAGGCTCAGCAACAGCATTTTCACTACAACAAATGGCAGAGGAAAGCTACAGCAAACGGTTGATGAGCAAAAACGAGACTCCAGAGGATCACAATAGCACACTGCCGCTTCACGAGAAAAAGGAATAGCACACTAACTAACTACTTGAGCTCAGTTCAACACGCACAAAGCTGATTAAGATTCATAACATGGAACGGAAAGTATTATGAGCATGCATTAAACATTACATACTTTAACTTGCGTTTGTAATCGTGATCGTGTAAGTTCTGCTCCTTAAAAAATCGAAGGTAGACCTTTGAATTTGATAGCTTATTGACACTTTAACGTATGTTAAAGAACTCGAAAGCAATATGCGCAAATCAAACTTACTTAATCTTACTTAAACTGAATTGTAAACTACACAAAGAGTTGCTTAAGATACATCAGATGAAACTTAAAGTATTATAAGCACGCAACAATAATTTGTACTTAACTTAAGATTGTGTTTTGTAGTTGTAATTGTATAAATTATATATCCGTATAAGTCTGTAAATATGAAACCGAATAAGCGTGATTAATTGTTAACTTGTTACTTAACTTTAAAGGTGAATTTATGAATGCAACTCTTTCGATAGAATAACTTTACGCCTCCGCTATGTCTTCATATATCATAAGTAGAACACAAATGCAATTTGCACAAATTGAAGCAAATCAAATTACGCCAAGTGCTATTTTTATATACAGCATATTATTCTGTATAATACAGAAACTACTATATAATGTAGGATTATGACATTGTACTTATGTATTTACGTACAAAATCTCAATAAAGTGCCTGAAAATTATTACACCAACAAAATTCGTTTATCATTTTAATATTAATAATTACACAGAACTGTAGACAAATTTCAACAGATTGTTGATATAAATCGAAGACAAGAACAGTAGTAAAACACACTAAGTTAAGTGGGACTTCTTAATAAAATTGTCAATTGTTCAACAGTCCAATAACCAACCTTGAGACTGCTGATTAAACCAAAAATAAAAGTTGCTTGAAATAGCTCGATTAAAAGATACCCATGGGTATTACTCATGGGTCCATTAGATATGCTAGAATAACGTGGAAAATCATGCCAAAAGTATCGAAAAATTTGACTTGCAATTTGAATAATAGTCAATAGACTTTAAACTACCAGGGAATGTAATGTTGAGTATGAAGCAACACTTTAAAAAATCATGCCAAAAGTTACAAAAATAGGCTTGATAGATAATTTGAATAATTGTTTTTACATTTCAAAAAGTTTATTTTCAAAAATACTCTCTTTGTAACTGTAGCTTTAGAGATATTTGATTTATAAGTTTAGGTTTAGTTCTGTAGCACAATGAGAACCTAGCATTATTATAGTATAAATTTTTTTGCATACAGGTTAGGGTATACATTTGACTTATTATTCACAGATACTTGTATTTATAATTAGTTATTTCGCAGACTTCTGGCCTGGCCGCACTTCATGTTCCATATTTTTTTGAACAGCGTATCCCACTTAGGCAAATGGTCGCGACTCGCGAGCTGTGGTTTCGACTGCATCGCTGATGGTTCGCTGTCAAGCGGCATTAAGATAAAAACCGCTGTCTACCCCTTTAGGTGGCGCGATAGGCTTCCGCGGATCATTGATTTATAACGATGATTCGGGA
Source organism: Drosophila neotestacea (assembly GCA_035044365.1). Taxonomy (NCBI): domain Eukaryota; kingdom Metazoa; phylum Arthropoda; class Insecta; order Diptera; family Drosophilidae; genus Drosophila; species Drosophila neotestacea. The sequence goes on from JAWNMD010000757.1 coordinate 1,611,717, forward strand.
ACGGAGCGCAACATTTAGTTAAAAATCAAACGCTTTTCGCTTACTACAAATCAGTTACGAGTTAAACGGCAAAGGCAGCGGCCACATGCGGGTTATTCAATATTGAGTACTGTGTAAAGGATTTGTGTGATATTCTATTGTGATTACCTATGTGTACCTAGAAAAATAAATGTAGCTGCTAAATTGCAACTCTTGTGAATTGGATGATAAAAATGTTCTCCACAAAAAAGGAACACAAACCAAATCCCGTGTTAAAAGCGAATTTCTTTTCCAAATGGTTTTTTATGTGAGTGTTCAATTGTCGCAATTACGAGTGTAGTAATAAAATCTCAGCGACTTTATAAAGTGCCCGTGTAACCATAAATTTTAATAGTTAATTCAGTCAATAAAAACGTATAAACGAGTATTTATAGGAAACTGTTTCGTATACGTAATAATACGAGGGTGATTTGAAAGTTAATGAAATTTTTAGACACGATCAACCCCTGCCTTCCTGCTTGCCGACTTGATAAGATAAGCTTGAAGAGCACATCGGGTCGAGATTTATGACGATGTCCCAACGATGGGCTGTCAATGTGAATTCACAACATGCAAAAGTTTTTTTTTTTAAAGAGTGCTTAAGATAAACTACTTGACTTAATATATATCAGGCTGTCCGTCGATAAAAGTCCCGTCTAACGTTGATTTTCATTCTACGAATTGCAGCTGGTCAAGCGATATTCTGCGCAAAGGTTATGGCAAAAACATTGATCCGGCGGATTTATATGACCATGTGCCCAACCTGGATAGTAGAGATGTTTCGCACACTCTCTTGGAATACTGGGAGCGTGAATTGAAACGTTCGAAACCGAGTGTCATGCATATGATCTTTAAGGCTTATGGTTCCAGTTTTGTGCCTATTTGTATACTCTACTCTTTGGTGGAGATTTTGTTGCAGTAAGTTTTCTGTTGTATTCTTCTCTTGATAGTCTGTAAACAATCTTGCATTCTTTGCTGCAGCACAATGCAACCACTGTTTCTTGGCAGGCTCGTATCCTTCTTCTCGGAAAGCAATGATAATGATATATCAAAGGAGTCGGCGTACTTATATGCTATGGGCGTGGTTTTATGCTCGCTCGTCACGGCACTCAGTTACCATCCTTTCATGTTCTACCTGTTTAAACTGGGAGCTCGCATTCGACTTGCCTGTGCCGGCCTCGTCTACAGGAAGTGCCTTCGGGTTTCGGTAGCTGCTGATAATAGTGGTATAAGTGGCTATGCTATTGCCATTATGGCCACCGATCTGCCGCAGTTCAATGAGACGTTTTACTTTTTTCATGAACTGTGGAAGGGTCCGTTGGAAGGTATTATATTTGGATATATCATTTATGAAGTGATCGGATGGCCTGCACTGGTCGGCATAGCTAGCATTATAGTCTTCATACCTCTCCAAGTCTGGGCGGCTAAGGCGACGGCTCGATTCAAGTACCTATCCGCCGAATACGGCGATGAACGTGTCAAACTCATGAATGAGATCATTTCGGCGATGCAGGTGATCAAGATGTATGCCTGGGAGAAGTCCTTTGCCAAGCTGATTGCACGAGTGCGCAAGAAAGAGATGGGAGCTATACGTGGATCCATGTACGTCTATGCGGCATTACAATGTACGGATATGATCTCGAAGCTGTCGTTATTTCTATGTCTGGTCAGCTATGTCTACACTGGTGACATTGTGACTGCTCAGAAGGTTTTCATTGTATCAAGCTATTATGATCATCTCAATCAATCCTTGCTGCATCTCTGGCCACTCGCCATCAACTCTTGGGCAGAGACCTTTGTGGTTGCACGTCGTGTTTTAGATTTCCTGTTGCAGCACGAGGATCCTGCCGATGGCGGAGTTGCCAACTTTGTGGATGTGGACGATGATCTGCAGCATGGCAATTTTTATGGACGAATGCACAATCCTCTGGCGATGCGTAAGAGTGTCACGCTCTGCCGATTGACTGCCAGTTGGGATCCAGCTCAGCAGGAGAAGCTTCAACATCACATCGAAGATATTACCTTCCAGGTGGAGGAGCAACAGTTTATTGGCATTGTCGGTACAGTGGGAGCTGGCAAGAGTACGCTACTCTCGGCATTACTGGGTGAACTAGACATCATCAGCGGCAGCGTAGAACTCAATGGTGTCATCAGCTATGCTCCTCAAGAGCCCTGGTTAAATCGATGCAGTCTCCGAGAAAATATTATCTTTATGGAACCATACGAAGAGCAACGTTACAAGGATGTTTTGCGTGTATGTCTCCTGGAAAAAGATGTGGCTCAGCTGCCACTCGGAGATGCCACCATTGTGGGTGAGTCTGGTGCCAGCCTCAGTGGAGGTCAAAAGGCTAGGGTAAGCCTGGCAAGAGCCGTTTATCGTAAGGCGGACATCTATTTGCTGGATGACCCACTTTCTGCTGTGGACTCGCATGTGGGAAATCTTCTTCTAGAGCGCTGCCTTAAGGAGTTTCTTAGTGATAAGATTCGCATCCTGGTCACTCATCGAGTGGCACTTTTACATCACGCTGATCACATTGTGCTCATGGAGGGCGGACGTGCTTCCATTCAGGGCAGATACGAGTCTCTTAAACAGCTCACACGCTTCCGCATGTCCGTGGTGAATGACAGTGAGGTGTCCAAACTCCGTGCCGTACGCACCGATAGCATCATTGAGGAGACACAACTACAAGAGCCACTGACACAACAGCAGCTACAACTGCAGCTGGAAGAGAGTGAGCAACTTTACAAGGAACAGCAGATGCAAGGATCCGTTAAGTTTAGCACCTACAAGGAGTATTTCGCTGTCCTCGGTCTGCCAGCAGTGGTGCTGATTATACTAGTGGTTTTTATAGTGGCACGTGGCTCAGAAGCCACTATGGACATTTTTCTATCCAAATGGTGAGTATTCCGGTTTTATTTTCTGTACCTATCTAATGAGCACTTACCTACCACCTAGGGCCAATTGGGAGGAAACGCAGCCAGATGAACATGAGCCGGAAATCGAACGTCGAAAGATTCGGACTCGTTTGGTCACACTGTATGCTGTCTTGATAATCAGCACACTTTTGCTTTATGTGCTGAGGACCTTTGGATTCTTCATGATGTGTTTACGCATCTCGCTGCGCATTCACAATTTCCTGTTCCAGGGTATCATTCGGGCCAGCATGCAGTTTTTTACTCTGGCCACCTCTGGACGTATAATTAATCGCTTCTCCAGCGACATTCTGTCCATTGATATCACCTTGCCACAGTCAATGATGGATTCATTTGAATTCTTTGTCAATGGCTTGGCAGTTCTCATTGTGGTCAGCACCGCCAATATTTGGCTACTAATACCGGCGGCAATAATGATTGCCCTGCTCTACTTTTCTCGCAGTCTCTACATTGGTGCCAGTCGAAGCCTAAAGCGCATTGACATCATTTGTGAGTACTCAATTGAATATAGATTGTCTTAAAAACTAATGCCATATAATATATCCACAGCTCGAAGTCCTATTTACTCATACACGAATGCAACCTTCAAGGGTTTAACCACAATACGTGCCTTTAACGGCACAAAGCGTTTGGAGCGAGACTTTCACAACTATCAAAATGCAAACACCTCGGCCGTGTATATGTTTGCCAGTGTAAATCGAGCCTTTGCATTCTGGACGGATCTCATCTGTGTGCTTTACATTTTGTTGGTGACATTTAGCTTTCTCGTTATCGATGGAGGCTATTTCAGCGGAGATGTCGGCCTAGCCATAACACAGTCCATGTCTCTGGGGATCATTTGTCAGTGGGGCATGCGACAGACCGTTGAACTGGAGAATCAAATGACCAGCGTTGAGCGTGTACTGGAGTACGTCAAGATTCCGCCGGAGCCCTCATACGAAACAGAAGCGAGTGTCAACTTGCCAACAGGATGGCCCAGTTCAGGGCAACTACATTTTCAGGATCTGCGGCTGCGTTACAATTACCACACTCACTATGTGTTAAATGGACTTAATTTCACTATACATCCTATGGAGAAAATTGGCATTGTTGGACGCACCGGAGCAGGCAAATCATCGATTGTACAGGCACTCTTTCGTCTCGCACTCAACGAGGGACTTGTCGAGATCGATGGCTACGATATCGGCAAGCTGGGCTTGCACGATCTACGTAGTCGCATCTCGATTATTCCCCAGGACCCAGTACTCTTCTCAGGCACACTGCGCTACAATCTGGATCCCTTTGAGCAGCAATTGGACGAGGAACTGTGGCAGGCTCTCGACTCAGTCAAGCTAAAGTCCTTTGTGACAGCGCTAAAGGGCGGTCTTAGCTACCGACTGCACGATGGAGGAGCTAATTTCAGCATGGGTCAGCGACAACTTATATGTCTGGCCCGTGCTATTTTAAGGCACAACAAAATACTCATCATGGATGAGGCGACAGCCAACGTGGACCCAGAGTAAGTGAGAGTTCCTGCAGCTCAGATATGGTTTATTATACTCTTATGTTACTTTCAGCACCGATCAACTTATCCAGGAGGCCATCCACACAAAGTTTGCTAACTGCACGGTGTTGACAATCGCACATCGATTACATACGGTTATGGACTCGGATCGTGTGATGGTCATGGATGCGGGTCGTGTTGTGGAACTGGGACATCCACATGAGTTGCTACAACAGCGTAATGGACACCTCTATCGATTTGTCAAGAACACAGGAGCTGGCAGTGCCAAGCATCTAAGCTATGTTGCCGAGCAAAGCTATTACAAGCGTGTGAAAAATAGGAGATTACCAAATCGGGAACAGGAGAGCCGAGATCCCGAGGGTCGGCTCAGCGTCTTCAGGGGCACCACTCTATAAAAGACTGTAGTTTGATTTTGTTTTCGTTTTTGTTTTTAAGTTATGGTAATATAGTTTTTATTATAGTGAACTGATTTTTAAATATAAATCTATATTTGTATATGTATATATGCACTTTATATGTATAATATACGAAGTTCTTGTAGCGTTTCCAACAGGTTTATTCATTTACTTTTACGTTTACTTTTACTTTGTTTTTGCCATTCTTAAAGTTGGAAAAAAAGCATTTCATTTGTAAGTATTAATTGTTTTTGTTTTTGATTTTTTGTTTTTTTTTTGTTTTTGTTGAATGCAATGTATTTACCTAATGGTTAACTTGCCTTCTATAAGTAATCCTGGCTCCTACTGTCTGGTTTAATATTTTTGCATACTATTACTACGCTCAACTTCTAGTTGTTATTTGATGTTGCTAGTTGTAGTAGTTACATGAGTCACATGAGAAATCTTTAAATTAATGCCTTCCATCGATGCTTTTATAGTTAGTTTCCTTTCTAATTCTGCGATAATGTTATTAACTATTTTTCTTGTTTTTTAATAGATTTCATATATTAGATTTTCGAAATTTTGCGGTATATGTATGTATAAAATTGGTTTGGTAGAGTGTAAATGAATTTATCGCATAGATTTTCACTAGACTTTCATACAAGTGTATATAATCGTTAGTTTCTTTGTATGTAGTTTTGTGTATATAATTATTAAAGTAAATAAAGCATATACTGATGTATATAATATGTTTAAAATATGTTTCTTATGATTTCTGCTTATTTAAAAGTCGCTTAATTAAAGTCTGCCTTCAACATTTTTTTGTATTTGATGTAAATAGAAAAATCAGTGTTTGAAGAATGTTGATAAATCTTAAATATGTATATATGTATATATATATATCTATTAAATATAACTTTAGCTATTACTGTGCTTAAATTTACGTGTTGTCACAAAAACAAAGTTAAACTTTGAAATCCTTCCCCAAATTTCAATGTCTAAGTTGTTTTTAACATTTGTATTTGGTTTTGGTTATATTTTTTTTGTATCATTTCATTTTTTGTAATGTTCCTTTTGTTGTGCATTGGAATGTAAATACGTATTGTATGTATATATATTTGATGCCCTAGAAATAAGATTGTTTGTATGCTGTTTAAGTAAAAATTCGATGCAATTTGAATAAAATTATGCTTGTAATTATAAATACTTGTATGTAGCTAAGTAGTTATATATATCAAGCATTTCGTTAATTAATTTGTTGACTTTGTAATGGAGTTTATACTTATTCTGTTCATTTATAGATATTTTATTTGACTTTGTTTAAGTTTAAGTTAATGCGATATACTCTCGCTCTACTAAATTGTACTCGCCATATTAGGCATATCTCTTTAGGTATCGTTATTTTTTCTTTTGTATTTAGTATTTAAGGTTTGTTATAAACACGTTTTGTATTCACTTTGTATTCTCACAGTTAAGCTTCTTTGATTGAGCACAAAAGCAAATGAGAGTTTTGTTTGTGGGGCTTGCTGAAAACCAAAATCCTTATTATACTCAATTGTTTTAAAGCACTATTAACTTAAACTGAAACCCCTCGCATTGGTAATCATGTTGTCTCAGCACTGGACGTACCAAGAATCTTCCCCTATTATTGGCTCGCCCAGTGCTGAACCAGGACACAGTTGACCAATCCAAGGGACTGGAAAATAAAGTATACATTCATTTGAAACGAAAGTTTAGCACAAATAGAACTGAAGATTTATGTTTTGTTGGAAGTCAATTTAGATCATTAGAAGCTACTCGTATATTATAAAAAGTAGTTGGATGGTAGCTAACTACTTGTACTACGGCACATGTGTGCATTGTGCTAGCTTTCTTAGTGTTCCCTAATCTTTAGTTCAGCCAGCATTTAACAATATGTTGTTAAAATAATTGGTATTGTTTTCATATATTATACGAGTACACTTGAAAAAATGTATTAGTGGGAACTAAACGTGCGTGCTTCGTTTACATTGTTGAAACGCATATTTTGATTATAAAATATGGTCCCGAGGTTCATAATATTTCTTGCATATATGCATTTGCATTTCTGTGTTGATTGGCTATAAGAATAACATCCATATGGGGACTACAGCAGCATATTTTTAAGCGTGGCCGGAACTCGCGCTTTTTATATATGTAGATATTTTGTCAGTATGTAATTACCGTTTACACACGGAGAGCTGCTTGTAAGTAGTAGATAAGATAAGGCATTGTGCGTATGTACATTGTACATAATCAGCTTTTTTTTAAATTTTTAGTTTTGCTATGTGTCCTAATTGTTCTTTTTTGGCAATGATTATCGCATTCCTTAAGTATTATCCAAAATTGAATTTTCTACGTTGAATCATGCCTACATAACACTATGGTTCATTTTAATCTGGTTTTTTCCTTTTCAATTATTGTTCATATCTTGTCTACAAAATTTTAACTTGGGTGCCTATACGAAAGGTCGTAGATTGCTGTAATTTGTAAAGCTTCCTATTTGCGTACAATATTTATATAAATTTGTAAATTTTAAATGATCTTTTTGCTTGTTAATATTATTTTATTTTAATTGTTTTTCTTTTGTTTTTGTTTTTTTTTGGTTTGAAAAAAAGAGTAGTATGAATTTGTTATGCAAGGTTTTTTTCTAAGACGTTTTTTTTTATTCGGTGTAGTTGCAATATATAGTCGATCAATATATATATATACATTGCTCGCCATATATGTGTATCTATATATATTTATGTATATATATGTTTATGCAAGTAATTAATTAGCATTGTTGTCGTGTCTTTCTGCAAAAGTTTGTAATACGCTGTTATTCTGTTTCAACAATTTTCATTAATTGCAAAAAAATGTCTTTAAAAAAGGGTCTAACAATTGCATTGGTCCCCATTCGAATGGGGAGCCTTATTATCGCGTGCATATTAAACGACGATATCGACGATTTGTTGACTCGTTTTGAGTGTTTTTATCATTTATCATTTGTTATTGTTTTTTTTATTTTGTTGTTGTTGTTACGTTTTGTATAAATTGTTATTTATTTCATGCCTCCCTCTCACTTCTTTCCCGGTTCAATAATTTCAACGGTTACGCTCTCGGCAACGGGATTTGTCGTTATGTTCGTAATCAGAGCCTCCTCCTGCGGTGATTTTATTTGCTGCTGGGCATGCGAGTGGTGTTGTCGATGCGAGGAGCCATGTCGCTCATGGTGACCACCACTGGACACCTTTCCCGGAGCTACGGAGTTGCTGCGATTCGAGCGTACCGAAGCGGCACTGCCACGAGATTCCTCCGGAGAGCCTATATTGGGAGCACATCGAAAAGTTATAAAACGAGTTCTAGATAGTGTACTTATATAAAGCGGTACGGATGTATATCCGGATAGAGCACAGAACAACAGTAATGTATTTAGGTGATGCCGGCATTCACTTAAGCACCGGTAACGATGACATTCAGCTATCTCAAGTGGAGACTTGAGACATTAGAGTGCATCGGAAATAGCACAAGACTACATAGTAACACAGGATGTAAGATGGTACTAATAATAATACTTGAATACTATACGAATATAAGTATATGAAATGATAATTGAACCATTAAAGTCATTTATGTATATCTACTACATACCCAGGCAAACTTATTTATAAGAGAATTAACTTAAGAAAGCTGCGTGCGACAGAAAAGGAACTAAAGAAACCGGAAACGGTGGAAATGAAAATGAAAAATATCATAAGGCACTGCTAAGTACTATTAGATTAGAAAGTGTTCGAGTATAATGACAGTTTCGTATAATCCAGTTGAAGTATCTAAGTACATAGTATGGATGTATAGCTGTATGTATAGTGTGTATGTATATAGAGGTATAGGGCCAGTAGACAGTCTAAGAACTAAGTCTGTAACTGTAAACCTACTAGTACTACTTGTAACTGTGTTCTGTTTGGATCTGTGTATTGCATGGATCTGTGGCAAGTGTTTAAACATACATGGGTTATAATTAGTAATTCGTATGTAGAGCTAGTTACTAGTTACTTATATAGAAGATAACTGCAACTCTCATCATGTAAAGTTAAGGTAGTTTAAAAACAGTTGGTACAACAATAACAACGACAGCAACTACTACGATTATAAATACAGGACGCTGGGCATAACAGACAACTAACAGCACAATCAACAATTGAAACAACTACAATACTGGCTAAACTGACACGGGCTGCATACCTCGTGACCCTGGACTTGGATCTGGGTCTGGATGTGGATGTGACTGTGGACCTGCAGCGGCACCTGGAACTATATTTGCTGCATTGGCATTTTGCATTGGATATTTTAGGCCTACGAGTATGACTAAAACTTATTCGCACCCGGATTGGCAGCCATGCCGCAGGCAGGAGCCGTGCCTGGCGAGGACACGTATGTGGTTGTTACGGTGATGGATGACGCTGGCGTTGGCGTCGTTGTTGCTGGGGCAGCATTCGTTGTTGTTGCAGTTGTGGTCGCAGTGGCAGCAACATGGGCAGTATGGGCCACTGTGGTCGTTGGCACGTAGGGCAAAAAATGGCTATGAACAACATTATACTGATTGGCGGCACTTGGATGCTCCAGGAGACGCGAACAGTTGGACACATCACTGACACGGGAGTCGCTGGAGCGCGTATTACTCTTGGAGCGTATCATGCGACCTTTTTTTTTCAATAAGTAGTGTATTACGGTGTGTATGTGTGTGTGTGTCAGTGTGACAGAAGAGAAAGATAGAGAGCGGGGAGGGAGCAAAGAAAATGTTTATTGTTTGGCATCGCGACACAAAATTCAAACAACAATAAATTAAAGTACGAGCAACAAAAGTAATTGGCAACAACTGTCCGCTGGGCTTTAGATACCAACAACAACATCAACGGTCAGCTCTAAATTTAACGGTTCTTAAATCGTCAATCAGATTGATTGAGCCCCAAAGAGTTGAAATCGTCGCTGTTTTGTTTTGTAGTTAATTCCATTTGCGAATGTGAACAGAAATTCAATCACAATGCGATCCACTTGATTGGGTATACTTCAAGAACTCTAGCTTCAAACAAATTTTTAAACAAACAAAATCTGAAAAGTTTTCTTAAATGATAAAATAATTTTTGTATTTCACAATTACTGTTAAGCATCTACACTTATCTTAATTCACACCTAATACTCCTACTATATAAATGCCATATTTAAGCAAAAGTATCATATTTCACTTTGTTTACTTGGCACTTATAAATATGATCTAGCAATATTTAATGGCCATAAAAAAAGAGCTCACACTTTTGGACATTTATTTTTAGCTTATCATCAGTGTCAAGCAGACATGGGATATAATCTAAATTTGGAATATTATATGATAAGATTTGTATTTCGCTAAGAGCTCAATTTGTTTCACACTTCCGCACATTTTAGTATGGATTCGATTTATTTGAGTGTGATTTTGTTTTTTCATTGTTAAGTGACTGACTGATTGAACGACTGGTTGATTGATTGATTGCGTTTATTTTTGCTGTGGGCAGAAAGTTCTGCAAGTTCTCAAACAAAATTTGCACAAATCAAACTAAAAAAACGACAAGACACAAACGAATCAAAACCCAAAACCAAAACCAAAATCAAAAAAGAAAATACGCACTGGTAAAAAGTAGATGGTGCCATCATAGAAGCCAAGTATGGAATACAAACCTGTCTTACCTAGCGACGGATTTGGTGAATGGGGCCGCAATGAGGCCATACTTGGTTGCCGGGAGGGAGCACGAACGGACATCCTGGAGCCACGTCTCTCCTGGCCATGGAGTAACTTGCTGTCGCGCAACAGGGAGACGTTCATCAGACGAGGATTTGGTGTGTTGAATATGGTACGATTATCATGCCAGCGTGCCCTAGGAGAGAGTGAAAGCAAAAGTTAGATTAGATGATGGACACACAAGCTTTCGAATTTCAATAATGATGACGTGTGCCAAAGCTAGGCGTGGTTTAATGAGGGATGTGGATGTGAACGTTATTGTTGCCGTTAGTTTCATTTAATGCCAATTAATGCAAAAATTTTGTTCATTTGACTGCAATTAATTGTTGATCAAATTATTTATCATTTGGCCCCCCCCAACCTAACAACCATAGCTATATTCACAGCATACAAAAGTTGCGTTGAGTTAATGAAGCTGCCCCCTCCTTGTTCGACACAGCTCATTGACCCAATTAGGTTACAGAAGTCCTTCCCTCCTCACAGCATTCAGCCCCTTGACAACCAACATGACAGGCAACATTCAAGTGTTGTTTGATTATACTTAGATATACATATATACCCTGTAAACTTGTGAGTATGAGTGTCGTATCTTTATGGATGCTTTTGAAGATATTTTCTTTATATAAACTAGGTTATTTAGTATCTTAATGCATTCTAAACATACTAGGAATATATCCTAGTTAATTATGTTATTTGTATACCCTGTAAGCGTTTAAACATGTGTGTCATGTCTTCACTTTTAAAGACACTTCCTTTCATGTGTCTTTAAATTAAATTATGTTTTTTAGTATCCTTATCTGAACATGATATGATGAATGATATTTATATTGATTGATTTATGTATTTGTTTATTTATTTAATACAATACATTCGACAGAAGAATTAAAACTTTAAAATAAAATTAGAAACTTAAAATTAAGCTTGTTTTAGCGACCTTAGCGAAAAAATTTAAAGCATTTAAATAAATCTTAAAATTAACAACCTAATTAAATTTTATAAAATTAGAAAAATGTACAAATTTCAAGCTGAAAAGATAAAACTATGATGAATAGTCTGGAGGTATTCAAAAAGTTTCATGATTCATCATTTCAACATTTGTTGTAAGGATTGGGTTAAACCCAGCAAAAACAAAAACAAATCAAATCAATAGGTACGAGTATTTGTTGCTACAAAAAGTGTTCTTAAAAAGTATTCTATAAAAAGTATTCTTAAAATTGTGAAAAAAGTAGACAGAGATGAATGTCTGTAAAAATCAGAACAAAGTACTCGGAAGGGTTCAAAGATTTCAGGATATATTCAGTAGGGACTATAGTGTTGTTGCTTATTTCATCGTGGTGTGGTGTGAAAATGTTTGCATTGCAATTTACTCACTGGCTAAACAATCGCAGGACGACACAAATAATAATAAACATCAATGCCATTCCTACCAACACGCCAATCATAGCCGGATCAATGTATCTCTCGGGTCCTCGCTTATCGGAGCGCCCTACAAAGCAAACACTTTCCATTACTGTTCCGTTAAGCAAACATAAATGGTTTCCAGTGTTTGGACAACCACCGACCTTGGCAATCGACAGATCCATCCTTGCCCCAGATGGGCAACATGTCGAACCGACAAATGCAACGTCCATCTCGGCATTCCGTCTGAAAGTAAATCGCTTCACATTGCTCGTTGAAGAAACAGGACTCGTTGATGGCAGCCGCTGTAGATAAAAAAAAAGGAGAGGTAAGAAGAGAAGAGGTAAGTAAATTGTTGACCACGATTCGCACAATTGAATTACACACATATATCGTATTCTTTATTGTTTCAGAACAACTAACGTAACGGAACGGGCTTGTTGACAAGTTTGTTTTATGAGTGTCAGAACGGGGTCTGTCAATTCTCACTCACCTGATGACAGACAGACAAATATTTTCATTGAGCTCACAATTGAGGCAATGGAAGTCCTCGCCAGAGTCTATATATAGGCTCATTGTTCTACTTATTTTTAAAATTATAGCATATGTGTAAATACATAAGCAACGTCTGAGAATTATGGTGGCTTACTATTGACAATGGGAGCACGTGTATTGGCATTTACAATTGATTTTAATATGTTGACTTGATCTAGATTAAAAGATCTTCTATCTAAGTAAATATGACCCCTTTAATTGAAGACAACTCAAAAAAGGCATTTTGTATAAAACTCTCAGATGCAGAGTATACAAGATATGAATATGCAATTTTTACACAATATAGTAATATAGTATAGTCCTATCAAAAATGTTCACATTATTTCAAAATGCTTTCTAATTCTTGTCGATAAGACCCCACTTGGACCCCACTGTGGGTGCTAAGTTCAGCACTATGACTCATTGCCCAACTGCTAAATGCATAATTCCCAACTCGTAAATACATCAATCATAAATGGAATGAGCTTAATTTGTACGTTGGACAATAATCGCATAATTTAATTTTAAATGTTTTAAATGCGCAGACGTTCAGGGAATATAAATTATAATTATGTCAAATATAGATGGACATCTTGTCCGCCTGCTGCCAAGTTTTTTTCTCTTTACCCTTTCTACTTTATTTTTTTTTTGCGCAAATTGCTGTGCGATGTAATCAACGTTAAGCTTTGGGGGATTTGTTTGCTGGCAATGCATTTGTTTTAATGAAAACTTGGCAGCTTGACAAGCAAGGCTGAGGTCCAGGAAGTATCAGTTTAAATCAATGCTTACGCTTTCCACATTTATCAAAGTGATTGGTGACATGCAGATCCTCGGTGCACTGGCAGGACCTCTTCTTAGGATCACAAATGGAACCAGGGAATCCGCACTCCAGCGTATTTTCGCACTTGTCACCAAACTTCTTTTGGCCCCGGCTGGCATAATCTATGAATGTAAAAAAAAGAAATAAGTAAGATACAGTTAAAGTTAAAGGTTATCTTAACACATGTTTTCCTCTTCTAATCCCAGGTGTCAAATTTATAATGAAACCGCAACAAACTTTCAATCCAAAAACATATATGTATGTATTATATAAAAAAGAAAGCTTTGGTCTGGTGCAAAAGTGAAAAGTATTTGAATCCCAAGCGGCTTAGTGGCAGATTAAAATGTAAATTCATGTATAAATCTCTTGGCCTCAGCTTGTCAGCCAGTTAAGTACCAGTATGAGTACGAATACGTACATATACATATACTGATATGTATTCGTCTACCTGTGTTTACCTGAGTAAGCCTCTGTGCCGAAATGTTTTGGTGCCAGCTACGCAGGTACTCAAGGGGCCGGAGTGCGGCTCGAGTGAGGCTCTTCACTGGTTTACATACCACATGGCAGGCACTTGGCAGACGACTATGGGGCTAGAACATATGTAGGGGTCGGGAATCCTTCATTAAGTTTGAATGAAATGAAAACAGACGCCGTAGACTTACACAAACACACACAAATACACGTGCTCTCACACTCATTTAAACACACAACATGCCAGTGGCATGTAAAGTGAGTTGAGTTGAGTTGAGTTCAGATCTTAATTAAGCACTTGGGAGCAACTTTGGCCGGAACTGGCGGCCAACAATATATGCAAAATCTCAACGGCAACTAGGGGTTAACGCTAGCATTAATATCGCAGCATATGCTGCGTTTGCTCCACTAATTTTGTTGATATTCCGACATAATTACCAAGCACAACCTCTCTGCCGATGATGATGATGATGATGACGATGACGACAGCAGGAAAGGAAAAGGATGTGCGCCGACCTCGCATTTAAGCCAACGGAAGCGAAAAGACAAAACAAAATGGCTGCGCTTGCAAAAGGTTGCGCCATTTTCTAGCATATATGTGTGGGTTTTTTCACTCTGTGTGTGTGTGTGTGTGTTTGTGGTATCTCTGTGTATGTGTGAGAGAAGGGTGCAAGTCTATTTGCTTGCGGTTTATTTTTAAATGCAGTGACTGTCTATGAATAGCGCCCCATAAAATGCAGCTAACAAAGCTACAACTACAGCTGCTGCTGCTGCTGCTGCTGCTGCTTGGGCTGCCGCATCGCTCGGTTTTTGTGGCAGGCAACATTGCAGCAGAAGCGAGAAAATTTTCTGAAAGTGTTGACAAAGTGGGGACCGAAACGACGACCGAGGGCCCCGGCATCTGACCCACAAGGCCCCTAACCGTCATTCAGTTGGTTGTATTGTTGCCCTTTAATACCCATCTCAAACAGAGATTACCCAACGTGGCAGTTTGTTTAACAGCAGCTTTTGGCAGATGTTAGGGCTTATTCTTCACAAACATTCTGGTGGCACAGCAAAACTATAAAAATTACCCAAAATGTGCTCGCTAATGTCGGAAAACTGATGGCCTGCCATTTAATAGACTGTCCAACATTTATAATTGCAGAAAACTTTGCTCGGCAATAACAAAAGTATCTTAAGGGGTAGCACATCAAAAGGAAATGAAAATATAAATAGAAATAGAACTAGAAATTTGTTGTTGAAACTAGTTGCGGCACTGTACTAGTCTCATGGTGATTATGCAACAATACAAGTGCAACATGATGACGTCATTGTTGTACATATTTGATTACTGGTCGGAAATATGATTTGCATGCTTTGCAATCGAGTGACCACAACGACAACGATAAGGCAAAGCTTCAACCATCGCCCCATGGTGTTAACTTACCAAACTCGGGTGTTGTCGTCTCCGGTCCCACGCTGAAGCTATTAACGGCAAAGAAATTGTCACCGTCATCGGCCAACGCCAATGGCGGCAGTAACGCGACAACGGAAATCAGGCACAGGACGTATGTGTGGAGGCGCCCAATGTTCATTTTCATGCCTCCGACCTCAATCCTCGGGTCCATTAGCATTAACGATTGCTCCTCACGCATTTTTAGGGTTGCGGCAGTGGCACGGCAAGTTGTTGTTGTAGTTGTTGTTGATGTTGCTGTTGCTGTTGCGACGCCCTTAATCCTTAAGTGCAAGTTTATTTTGTTTGTTTCTGTTGCTGTTGTTGTTGTTATTATGCTTGGCGCCTGGCTGGGCGACAAGTGTCGAGCTTGTTGCTCTGACGCTTCCCAGCGGCAATTGTTACTGTTATGTTTGCTCTGGTTGTCGCAGTCGCTGTTGTTGCTGTTGTTGTTATTGGCGCCTTTAGCTGTTGCTGGCGCTTCTGCTGTTGCTGTTTCTGTTTCTGTTGCTGCTGCTGATGATGATGTTTCGACTGCTGCTGCTGCTGCTCCAGATGCTGCTGCTTCGTCGTCTTCATCAGCGCATGGTTGTTGCTGTTGCTCACATTTTACACGCGTCTCGCGCCGATACTTGGCAACGCCAATAAAGCGGCCCTGCAACGTTGCAGCACCGTGACGGGGCTCTAAAGCCCCATCTAATCTCATATTATTCGATCGTCGTCGTGCTCCTCATCCATGCTGCTTCAAGTCTATCAATTTGTGCGCTTCTTGCTGCTGCTCTGATTGCCGCTTCACATGGAATAGATCTGGTCAACTGTGGCACACTGTAAACAAAAAGCAAAAAGAGCATAATAATAATAGCGTATGTTTTGATTTCCAGTTGAGTCAACAACACCCAGGGGTTTAGAAAAAGAACCAGAGCTAATCACTTAACTGCGTGTGAAATTTCAAACCGACCTTCAAACAATTTCCGAAAGTGCCAGCAAATGGTCAAGCAAGCCAATGAAATTGAAACCAAGTCCAGCACTCTGCCCAACCGCCAATCACTCTAGTTCTCTATTTCTCTAGTTCTCTGCTTCTCTGTCATCCTTCCACTCTCTCTCTCTCTCTCTCTCTCTCTCTCTCTCTCTCTTCACTTTATCTGCCTACCGTGTGTCAGGCTGACGGAACTGACTTGGACCGCCTGACACGAAATTAAATTGACTGACAGTAAATTGGGGAATCATCTGTGAGGGGCCACAACAGAGCTGACAATACCTGCCCAGGACAGCTAATTGGATTAAGGTCACAGCAATTCACACACACACACCCATACGAATAACATATGTGACAGTACACATGTTTGTATTCGTGTTATTGTCTATACAAAAGAATTTATAATTGTTTTTGAGTTTTCTTCAGGCATTTCGGCTGGTAAAAATATCAGATAATTGACTTTTAATGAATTAGAAATTTAAGCATAACTTTATTTCACTATGAAATATTAGCAAATTAAAGAAAACTTAATTAGTTCATCTATGAAAGCGCCGTAACAAAAATATTGTTGCATATTGTAGGCATTCAAATACCTGAAACAACATGCAATATACATATTACGTATACGTATTGTATGTTTCATGATTGTTTTAAGCATTTAATTTAATCTCCTGTCAGTCATTCTATTTAATTGCTGCGGTTGTGTGTGTATATGTGTTGCCACTTGTACACGATTACCCAAATCGCGTCATGTTATTTTGGTCAAAACCTGATAAATAAATCATGAATGCGGACATGCAACGCATATGGCTAGAATGTCCCGGCTGCTAATATAAGCGATTATAAACCATGAATGTTGCAACATTCCTGCAAGTCAATGGAGTGTGTGTTAAACTGCAGTCTAAAAATATGTATATATCTATATACATATGTAGTAAGTATGTGAGCTGCAAGGATTGACTCGAATAACAAGCGACGTGTGTCTGTCACATATCAGAGAACACTTTAATTTGCATACAAGCACATCTTTAAATTGTGACAAAATGCGTCACTCAAAAGTTTCTCTCTTCTTTCTTGTCAACTCTTCTTCACTTTTTAAATAAAGAAGTTCCAACTAAAGAGTCTTATCGGGAAACCGAACTTTTATGCAGCCCACTCTTGAGCCTTTGTATTAAAATCCTCACGTCACTAGCTGTGTCTAAAAATAGTTTTATTCCTACTAAATAATGTACTCAGGTTTCTATTAATAAACTTAGCATCTATTTATATATAAACTTTTCCCATTAAGAATTTGCTTGGCTTTTCACATTCATTCAGTAAATGGCTGGCAATTTCTGTAATAAATTTGGCGTGTGGATGTAGCCAACACCTATGGGATCCTGTTGAGCCAAATTCCCCAGTTAGACAGACTAAATTCGCAACTAATTTATGCGTCTGACGTATAAATTATAAGGAATTTACAGTTATGCTGAGCATATTTATTATCAGCATCTTTGGAATCCGGCTATCACATGTCTCTCCAATTTGGGATATCTGCAGTTGGCAATAAGGGCCAAAGGGGGGAGGAACTCATAAAACGCGACTCACGCAACGAAAAATGATGAGCAGGAAACGTGTTGCATGTTCCATGTGTCGCATTTCAGCATGTTTGTGTACAAATTGTTTTCGGGTTTTCCATAAATTTATGTGACGGCATTAAAAGCGAGTGTAATAAATAAATGTCAAATGCGGCGTATACGCAATATTAATATATGGCTGCCAGGGTCCATGATGATGAGACAATCGCTTGACACATGAAAGACATCCTGACCAAATTACAACAATAACAAAACCGGATGCTTCCAAAAACACATAATATAAATTCTTACATACAGTCACATTACGTATACGCAAGAGAGCAGCTCGAGTATTGCCGGTTAGGGCGCATTAAAGTATAAAATGTTGATGCTAATTAACACGAAATAAGCATAAAGAAAAAAAAATGATGTTGAGGCAGGTTTGTCCAATAAATACTTATGGTCCTTCTATTGTTTTAGCATAAGCCTCAAGGCCACGTGCGAGTGCCCACAAAGGCATATATAAAATATATATAAATACTCACATATAAGAAAAAAAGGCTTGTCAAGTAGAAAAGCCTAGAAGGTATTCTATACTCAATATATACATACATGGGTGGATTAGCAGTAATTATGTAAAATCTTAACATGAACTAGATCTAATTTAATGTCTGGCTTTAATACATTTATGGAGATACCCTTGACTCTTGCTGCTGATCCTTACTAAAGCTACTTTATAGATGCTTACTTGTGCTTTTATTATACCCATTTCAGTCACTATTAATGGCTACAGGGTATAATAAAACCACATACCAGTCCAAAGAGCCAATTCAGAAATTCGTGCAATGAATTCTGCAAACAATGGCAGAGTCTTACATCTGAGCATCTATGTACACATGTGTGCATGTGTTTGTGTGCATTCATGCATGTGTATGTGGTCGCCTACAGGGTACAAAAACACTACACTGGCATAGACAAACAATAGGCCACACACACACAGATTCAAGACTCTACAGTGGTTTCCAGTCATTGCGTGCAGCAATACAATTATTTAGAATACGAGTATTGCTTATTTTCCAACAGCATTTAAATGTTACGAAACCCATTTCAAATGCTATTTAGATATGTGTGCCAGTTTATAACTTAATTGTAAAATAGGAAACTTTTAATCAAGCAAACAAACTGTTCAATTATTAATATCGTTAAACTTTTTAGTTTAGAAAATTAGAGAATGTAATTAGAAATGTCGTTAAGATATATTAAAATTAAAAAATCAGTTCAAATAACTAAGTTAATGAGTTAATTGTTACTTAGTTCTTAACTTCTAAATATAAATTATATAAACTGTTATTTCTGGGTTCTCTCATTCATTGTTCATATTGTGTAATTTTGAATCAGTGTGCGTTGGCAAAACGCACTTTGGCCAAGGGCCAGCAGTAAATTCCGCATAGCTGTGCATATGTGTTCATCCTATACTTTATTGATTGCTGATGTAAGTAAGTAATCTGAGCGCTGAATCTACACTAACCAACACACACCATGGAAAGCAGCGTGCCAGCAGTTCATTCGCATATCTTAAGAGCCCTTCGTTTAGGCTATACAAAAGTCTTTATGGTTCTCCATACCCAAACTAGGATGCGAATGTGTGAAAGAGTATGTGTGAATTTTGTGACTAGCAGCCAAACAAGGCGCAAAAGATTTATAGAGGCTTTGAACAAATTGCTTGGCATTAAGCACCAGAAATGCGTCCCACGGAATGCAATAGACATGACCCTGAGGAGTGGAGGGGAAACTGCAAATGCAGATGAATGCCTAGAGCTGTGTCATAATGCAGTTTGTTTGACAGACGCAACGAGAACAAATTATTGGCCATTTGGGACGCATTCGCATAGTGTGCTGAATTATCAATAAACTAATAAAAAATACATGCTACATAAAATATAAATATATAGTACTTTAGTTGGGCCACGACTTGTGGGAGTAGATGAACCCATTTCATTGAGGCCATTGCGCTGAATGGCAGCTAATGAATACAAAGTTCAGTAGCTCGAAAAGTAGAAACTCTTGACCAAGAAAACGAAATGCTTGAAATGTCAACGGAAAAACTTGGCCAAGTGAATTAGCAATCTAAGGATAATTTGCTGGAATTTTCTCCAGTGAACATAAAATGTGTGCTCCTAAATTCATTGAGCTGTGATTAAATATTTATCATATCACAAATATTATATTCACTTGATTATATTTTATCTCTTATTGCTAATTGCTTGCCTTAATGACAAAACACATTTAAATACTCTTAATTTATTGTACCCCAAAATTTGCAGTGTCATTTAAATTCTTAGATTCACTCGTGAAATGTTTTCATAAAGCTTAAAGAACTCCTAACCAATAACATGAGTTTTCTATTCATAAAATTTAAACACTGATTGGATAATAAATAGTATAGAATTTGTACAAAATGATGGATAGTAATAAATAGGGGTATGATGTTTTCAGCGTTCTTTTAAAAGATTTTGCAAGCCCAAAAAAGATTTTTATTTTTATCGATTTAAATATAATTTTGCAATACTTCAGAGAGTAAGCAAGCTTTAGAGATGAGCTCTATGAGCTTGCAAAAAATTGCTAAGTTAGATTTGATTATAGAGTATCTCCAAGTTGAACACAACTCACTGTGGCTCTCTAAATGGTTTTTTGAATGGCGTTTTTCTGTTTGTACGTCGCTCTCCTAATTAGCATACGAGTACACACTGCGTTTTCATTTTATATACATATTACACATATGCACATAAGAGTACATATACGAGTATTTGAGTATATACAGACATAAATTGTGCATGTGTTTGTGTGCTCATTTGTATATTAAAACTCAATTATATATCGCATGTTCTTAAATTGGCTTAATGGCGATGGCTAAAGTGAGTTTTTCCAATGTTGCTCCAACAGAGCGTTATTTTACGCTGTGTTTTTGGGCTTATTATGAATTAATTTAGCTTCGCATTTCATGTTGAAATCCTGCTGAAAATCTAGATCGAGATGGAGAGGGAACTTTGGAGGTTGCTAAGTGGAAATGCGAGGCATGCAATTAGCATGCCATATAATGAATTATGATTGTTATACAAAACAGGCAAGAATATGGGCCAGTTGTTGGGTTTCCCTTTGTTGTTATTCCTGTTTTGCTATTTGCTTCATTCAACTTGCCACAATTTGTGTCGTGAGCGGAGCCAATGTTGCGCTTTGTGAACTTTTTCGGCAACTTTCCGTTGCCACGTGAAGGGCAATAAATAAACTGGTGGAAAAAATGCGAATATATGTATACAATAAAGTATTGCTGCTTGGCATTGTCGTTGCCGTTGCCAAACAAGAACGAACAAACATCAACAAACTGACGATGGCGAGGACAACAATAACAACAACAACAACAATAACAACAAAAGCCAGTCAAGCGGATATGGCGTGAGTTGTACACGTCGTTGTAGGCGTTACTGCAGCCAGGGACTGGACCAGGGTGTGAGCCCACCATACAGTAACAACAACGCATCGTATTGAAATGGATAAAAGAAATAAGGTAAAAAAAAAAAAAGAAAATTTGAAATCACGACACATGGCGTGGCAAGCAACGGTTCTTGTGGCACCGTAGCAAAAGCTATGACTTCCAGGGTAAACCCCAACTGTCACCATTTTCTTAGGCAGCAACAGCCATGAATTGTTGGAACTGGCTTGAATCAAGCATATGGCCAATTAGCCCGTACCAAAACACTGACAACTCTACAAGATTTTCTAGACTTTTTCGACCAACACTCAAAGCGGATGCATGTCCATTGCTCAGTTAGTTTTTTGTCGTCTCCGTTACCATTGTCGTTGTTGCTTTTGCTGTTGCTGTTGTGCATTTCCGTTTCCGCAACACCAAAGCAAGCTGAACGGATGCGCAACGGGTTTCACATTTGATTGGTAAAATGGCATTCGATGTGCAACATTTAACCTTTCGCCTGACAGTGAATAAATAAACGTGATTGCCATTGGTTTTCTTTGTGACTTCAACTTTGCCATTGGTTTGACATTTTTTTTCTTTCTGATTTTACGCATACGCCCCTTGCACCGTTGCAGTCAAGCGAAACTGTTGATGTCAGCGCAGTTAATAACTTTGTAATGCATGCAACGAGGCGTGGCAATTGCGATTTACCTGATATGTCAACATAAGTCACTTTACTATACTTCTGATTATACAAATACAATTGGAATAATTTAAAGTATGAAGGAGTTTACAAATAAATCATTGTCAATCTTAACATAAGACATAGTTCTATACTTTTGACTATACAAATATAATTGCAATAATTGCTTAGTTTCATAAATACCTATATTTATGTGAAAATCTTTAATGATATGTCAACATAAGTCACATTTCTATAGTTTTGATTCTACAAATATATGTAAAGATCTTATTTGGCTAAAATTATGTATGCTGCTGATGGCATGATGGCTGATAAGAACACTGCAAATCCGCTTTCACTTTGCAGCGAGGCAATTTAAACTCAATTTCTCATAAAGAATCTCAATCCATTAAACTTGCACGCTTCGCTGGAGGTGCACAACCGATTCAAGAGCTCATCCTTTTTGCAAAACTGAATGACCTGGCTTTAAGCCCACACATACACACACACTCACACGGACAGACTAACAAAATTCTGGGGCACATGGCGCAATACGTTGCGTCGGATGTGAAACCGGATGTGACTGCGTTTAGAAATCGCATAAAACGTTCTATAATATGTTAACCTGCAATCTACTGCAAGTGGGCGTCCCCAACTGGGGCATGCCACGTGTGCGAAGGTGCTATGTGTTTGTGTTCGTGTTTGGATTTTTGCTATGTGTGAGTATTATGCAAAACTCGTTCACACATTTCCAATTCCATGTGCATGTCCCAAAACGCTAATGCATTTACCCGTTAAACCATAACACTAGTTTTTACGTTCACAAAGGCAAACACATAGCTGTATCCGTAGTTTTGTGGAGCAATCTATCGATGCCCACGGCCACTCAGAAAACACACACATAGCACGGTAATGTGGCAGGACACCATTAATTCTGAGGATCCGGCTAAGCGAGAATAGTTTGTCATTTTAATTGCGCATAAAACACCTCGAATTCAACGACAAGAACAACAAAGAAGCTAACACACCTACAAATTGAAGAAAGATACCTATGCAGATAGATAGATAGATAGATAGATAGATAGATAGATAGATAGATAGATAGATAGAAAGATTGACAGATAAAAACATAGATAGATAGATAGATAGATAGATAGATAGATAGATAGATAGATAGATAGATAGATAGATAGATAGATAGATAGATAGATAGATAGATAGATAGATAGATAGATAGATAGATAGATAGATAGATAGATATATGAAGGAGGATGCATTTTCCTTAAGCTTCCTGGCAAAATGTGGCAACTGTACCACATTATAATAATAATATGACACACGTGCAACACTCTATAAACACACACATTTGTTGTGCATAATAAGGACATCTGCTCAGTTCAAGTCGATTTTGTGTCATCAGCAAAATGGGGCCAACCGCTAAAAAGGATTGACTTAAAGTCCTACACACACACAAACCACTTAAAGGACCACAGGACATTGTGCGCTATGGCAACATCTAACCGAGACAATTCACAGAGTCAACTCAGGTAAATTAATTATAGCAATTAGCTAAACAGGAGTAGAGGAAATGGAGCAACGCCCCCCGTACGCGTTGTCACTTTAAGTCCTTCCGTGCTCTGCCTCCTGCTATTTATTTTGCTAAACAAAAGGAGATAAGTAGCCTGTCACTCTGTGCTCCTCCCTCTCCATCCTCTCTCTCTGTCTCTCTGGTGAAGATGTATGCAAAATTACACATGCTGACAATTAGTCAGAATCTAATTACAGGCTTATTAAAGTGAGAGATGCGCGAGTCTTGGAATTTACATGCCGAATTTCACGACTTTGGGGCATTTTTCAGTGTCTAGTTAAAGTCTTGAATAGCTAATTAAAATATTTTTTAACGTTAATTATATTAAAACTAATAACAAATTCAAAAGTGCCAACCAGATTTAACTGAACTGGCCTATGTATACATATATCTCAGATTTGTACATAAAAACGAACTAAACGCATATAAAGAGATTGGAATGTATATTTAGTTATTTTTATGTACCAAACTGATTATTTATCTATTATTCACTCAAGCTTTTATTACAGTTTTCTTCACTTATTTAGATGCAATTTTTATTTTCAATTTAGGGTATTGAAAAATTACCTCAAACTAAGTTGTATGTACATATGTATAAATTGATTGACATATGTAGATACTTAATTGGCAGTTAATAGTTTTTACTTAAAGTATCATTACAGTTTTCTTCCGTTATTTCCGTGTGTGTCTCTGAATCTATATATAAATAATCTAACTTTTAAATATAGAGATCGATTGGAATAGATATCTGTTCTCTTGGAAGTAACTGAATTCAACTGCATATTTTATATTTTCGCCCCCAATCGTTCAGTTTTATATATTTTAAGAAAAGATGATATCTAAATGTTAACAGTTTTATACTAAAGCAAAGCAATTCAGAATAACTTTGGTAATGGATTGAAAAATGAACTCAAACTAAGTTTCGGCCGTCGGCAGAAAGTCAATTTATCTTGGCTCGGCTATAAAACGGTAATCATTATTATAGTCATGTACCAGGCAATGGGGCGTAACGGCAATCAACGCCAAGACGTTCAGAAAATAACCACACAATTTCAATTTTCCACACATGGATATATAAGTACAGGCACTTTTCACACACACTCACACATACACACAAATTCAAAGATACTGCTAAAAAAGAAGATATATTTAAATGCATATTTTAATAGCCATAAAAGGACCTAGAATCTGTCCCTGGAGCCACCATAGCGCCAAATGCGACTGGGCATACTTAAAGATACACAAACACAGACAAAGAGAGATACATCTAGACAAGGCCAAGCGCAGCAAAAACAATGAAAACGAACAAGTAATATAAATTATAAACGCAAACTTTGCGACAAGGATATTTATATATGTATGTGGAAAAGGATATAAGCCAAAAAGGAAGCGACATGCGATTTGATGGCAAATGATTTTGCAGTTGGCGGCGAGCAGGAAATCGAAATCGAAACCGTTTTGCTTAAAAACAATAGTAGCATAAAGGCCTGTCACATGCTGTTGCCGCTGGCTAAGGTCAAGGGTCGTACACTTTGATAATGTCGAAATTTACTGCAACACTTGGTAGAGCAATCAAAGAGCATCCGCACCAAAGGCAATGGGCAAAAAGCAAAGACAAAACTGGTGGCAACTAAGGAATATTCGCAGGATGGAAATGAAAATGTCAATAATACATATAGTATGTCTATTATTTTTAGGCTAAATTCGAGTTGTTTCTGCTGCTTGTCGCTTGTCTGTTGCAGATTCGTGTTGCACAGTGAGCAGCAAGCTGTAAGTGTAACTGTAATTGTAAGTGTAACTCGACTGCAGCAGCTGCCGCAATGTCTATCCCAAATCGATCGAAACGCTCGAGGCGAGTACGTATAACTCCACATGCTATACACTGTACAGTCTACAGTATAATTCTGTGTGAGTGATTGTGTGTGTGTGTTTGTGTGTGTGTGTGTGGAGGCCAGGCCTATGCCACGCGATGTGATTGTAAATGCGCAAATGTGACGACGTTGCCAAAGGCAGCTCCAGCCAGGCTGGTTTGGTAGCTCTGTTCGCTTTCTGGCTAGGATGACGTAGTCCCCAGTAACAGAAGTTGGCTAAAACTGTGTTAGTGTGCCTTTTTGCCTGGGGTTGTTATTGCATACCAACACACTCAAAACAGACACACAGGCACACACATACTCAGAGCGAAGCGGCATTAAATGGCATTTTTGCTTTTAGAGAGCGGCACAAACACACGTTGGGGTCGCCTGCCGTTTCATACTTTAAACGCGTCATTTAATACGAAGTGTGCTAAATTATTAAAAGCAAAACACGGTACACCAATATATATACACACACACACACACACCATCCACACACAAACACACACACAGACATATAGTTCATTAAGTTCAGCGTATGCAAAATGGCAGCAACAAATGTAAAGGCAGCGACTTTTTGTCATTTTTCTGCTGCCCCTAAAAGTATGCAATGCTCATCATAATCAGTTCCTATGAAAGTAGCTTAAAGTGTGTATGTGTGTGTGAGTGTGTGTCTGTGTGCCAGGTAGCATTAAGTTTTGCTTTGCGGCCTGCTTTTGCATCTGCGTGTGTGTGTATGTTTGTGTGTGTGTTCGCCTTTATGCGTCACGTGAGAATTCCCTTTTATTATTATTTGACTTTTGGTCGCTGCTCGTTGGCTGCGCTTCATCTATAGTACTCTACCTTCGTGCATATCACGTATACGTATCCCATATATTCAGCAAAGGCATTGATTTTTATTTGATTCATTTGCCAGTCAGTTTAGTTCATTATTTATGCACGCCCAGTCACTTTATTTTGCTGGCCATTGTTTAAACATTGACAATGTGCCTTAACTGTTTGTTCTAAATACTTTTTCGTTGAGTTTTTTTTTTAACTTTTTGTTTAACTTTTATTGTTTTTGTTGCTGTTATTTTTTTGCGAAAAATCAACAGAGAAAACTTATGCAGGCTTTGCTTTGAGCTGATATTTTGTTCGCTTCTGGCTGACTTCACTCACTCAACACTTACACACACACACACCACACACATAGGAACATACCACACACACACACACATTCACACACACAGAGACGGAAAATCGCGCGCGTTTACTACGTTAAATATACAAAAATTACAAATTGCTCACAATTTTCTCGCTCGCCTGGCTGCTGTTGAATCGTTGTTCTAGTTATTTTGATGTTGTTCTTGTTTTTGATTTTCTTTCAAGTTCTTGTTAGGTTGCTCCTGTTGGACAAGTTCCACGACCACGCGCTGCAACGTCTGACTGCGTTCTGGCCGTTATAAGCGAAATCCAAGTCCAAATCGAAGGCAAGAAATTGGCATTGGTGAAAAATGTTTCACCAGCGAAAGCAGCTGAGAATACTGCACTCACAGGACATGCGCAGAGGATCCTGCAGGTGACACACTTTTCCGCACCACCCTTCGATTAAGTGGATTTTCCCCGCCACTCCAGTATTTTATACTACGATATTTACATCGACCATCGAGTTGGTTAAAGGAACAATTTTTTTTGTTTCTTTTAGTCAATTTTGCATGCATTGCCGGGCAAAGGACAACGGTGAGGATTGGGTAGATGTTGCCTGGTTTGCCAGTGTTTGTTAAACTTTGGGCGTGATGTGGCACAAATGTCATTTGCTATGCTCAACACTGCGGCTCGCCGTCC
Source organism: Drosophila neotestacea (assembly GCA_035044365.1). NCBI lineage: Eukaryota > Metazoa > Arthropoda > Insecta > Diptera > Drosophilidae > Drosophila > Drosophila neotestacea. The sequence continues at coordinate 1,638,929 of JAWNMD010000757.1, forward strand.
TGGAAGGACATTGTGGTCCTCCCATTAGCGCCTGGCTCAGCCAGAGCCAGGGAGTTGAAAGTTCGCATTTGCCACATCTATAATACATGACATACTGGTCGGGCGCCAGCACGAATTGTATTTGATTAGCCAGCTTGCTTCTCGCTTTTGGGTTAACTGACCTTTCGCAGACTCAAACCAAGACAGAGGAAAAGGCAAAAACAAAAAAGCATTACTTCAGGATAAAGTTAAACAGCTTTCGTTAAATATTTACCAACATTTGCATTCAACATTGCAGTCCTAAGTTAATTAATTCTCCTAACTAATAGTCAAACACAATTTCAGATTTAATGCCATTTATTTGCACACTAAAACTCATTTACTAAATAAACACTTAAACTAAAGTTGACATTACATAAATGTTTATTAACAGGCATCTCAAAATGTGCTGCACATTCCCAAATACAGAATAGACAAATACTTGAATTAACTACTAAACTTTTCATAGTATTACTGTGTATCCTTTGGGTTCCTTAACTTGGACAGTTATTCGCAAATTCGAGAGATTCGTTGATATATATAAAAAAAACAATCATACAGTTTGGGTTCTGAAATCATGAATCATTAAACTAGTAGAAAACGGATCTAACAACTTATATTATCAATAATAAATTAGCGAGATGTAAAGGACGTACCTCTGCGTTCTTTAAAGACAAACGGAACTAACACGTTGTATTAGCATATTTAGTTAGTTAATTAGCGATATGCTAAGGACGTTTCTCTGTCTTCTCTAAATCCATAAAACAGTCTCTGAGCTGTTGTCTTTTAGTTTAATTATTTGATATTCATTTAATATCGACTATATCGATGACAACACGTTCAGTATTTTTCCGCACACCCCCAAAAAGGAAATTAACGCCCCGAACTGCAAAGCTAAAATCAAAAGCTTAAAACAAACAGCAATGCCTGTCAATTAACACATTAAACTCGCTGAAAGAAATACGCAGAAAAGCTAAAAACAAACAACAACAAACACAAACAAGGCCAACAACATCAATAGTGGACTGTGATTAGAAGCATAGAATTTCGTAATAGAGCACTTAGCGCCTCAAAACAAACCTAGACAACCCGCATCGAATTGGCCTGGCCTGGCCTGGAGCTCCAACTGGAGCTTGGGAGCAAAACACTGAAGCCGGCTGTCTTATAGGGGAGGTGGGGTCCAACGTGCAGCGGCTGCATCAAAGCGCTAATGTTTGACCCAGTTTGGAGCACTGCAGAAAAGGAACTGCGCATAACTATTTTGATTTTTGATCATTAAAAACTGGTTAGCCTGGCCAAAATAAAAATACAGAAAACCACACACAGACGCCCATGCCGAGCTGGTGTGAGCTTTTTAGACGCCTCGACAAACGAGCGAGGCTTTAAAAGCGCCGACGCCGTTGGCCACCGCAAGAGTTTTAACATTTGATTAACGCAAGACGCGCGTGGCAATCGCTTTGAGCTAACGGTTACGGATAAAACGGCTAACGAATAATCATGACGAGTCCGTATTGGAATTGCAATCGAAGGCTTCTCCAGGCAACTTGTGGTCTGGTCTTATTGCAACTGCTGGGTGGTGTTTCAGGCTTTCCAGATGGTGCACCAGCGGATACGTGTGTGAAGCAGCGTGCCAATCAACCTAATCATGGCAAAGCTCGTTCTCAGCCGGCGCATACAAATCCATTTGAGGTTGTGGCCAGCACACAGACCTATCATCCTGGCCAAGAAGTCTCTGTGGTTATTTATCCGCAGGGACAGCATGCATCGAAAACATTCCGCGGCTTCTTCCTACAGGCGCGTGATGCCAATTCTAATGAATGGATTGGGGAATGGGTGCAAAGCGATAACACCAAGACTATACCAGAGTGCTCAGCCATAACGCACTCCGATAATCGTGATAAGTTAGGGGCCAAGCTAGTATGGAAAGCACCACAGAATAAGCGAGGCAATGTCTACTTTACGTAAGTCAAGGATACAAACAAAGCGAGGCACATTTGCCTAATGATGTGGCATTTAAGACTAGCTTTAAGACTAGCCAAAATTTTGGCAAAATCATCATCGTCATCGGCAACGAATTGGGAATTCATTAATCATACGCCACGTTGACCCACATAACAAATGCCCATATAATTGTCAGCAAAATGCCGGATAATAATCACACAAAGGTCTTATGTAATTGATTTATTTGTGGGGATGAGGCAAAAACTATGGAAAATATCTTAAGAAAAAGAGTTGGTCCAATAAGTTGCATACAATGACTTTGACAAAAAGTTTTTTGATTTTTCTCAGCAACATTAACTTTGGTTACAGCTGACACTGTGCTACATGGGCGCGGATATTAGTCTTTGACACATCATTTATCATTCGACGTTCACATAATATGGCAAATGATTTATAAATTATGTGAATGTCAGCACTGAATGAGGCGTCTGACTTAAGTCAAACATTTTGATAAATTACCACAAAAGAATTAGGAGCTTAAAGCTCCAAATGTTTTGTGTGTACTTTTGTAGAGCAGTGTTACAGCCGACTTAATAGAAATTTTAACAAAACTGTCGACTCACGCCTATTTATAGCGCTGTTAACATTCAATTGAATACTTTATTATTACATAAATACAAATATTTTAAATTGTTTTCATTGCAGCGGCACTGTGCTACAAGATTACGGCAACTTCTGGAGCGAAATTGTCGGCAAGGTGCAAGCGGAGCCATAAATCTTACCACTTAGAATGCAGTTCTAGCATTGAACACAAATTTGTAGCAATAAATCATAAACAAATAATTTAGTTCACGAAACTGCTGTTTTTAATTAAGTGTAAATACCGCATTGGGCCAAGCCCCTCGGAAAGCAATGGCTAAATTATTGCTAACTTAAAGCTCAACGTTTATGAATGACCAGCAATCACACACACTCACACATTCACATCTACCCACATACTCACTCACACATTCATCTTTTGGCCAAGCACGAACAAACGCACGATTAAATTTCCAAGCACGTTGCTTGCATCTTATTGGAAATTCGTTTTTCCACTCGGCATAGAAGTAAATTGGAAAATTTAAGCACCTTACTTTTTTACTTATGGGGTAATGCAATGGATGATAAAGTAATTAGACCAGCACGCCCTGCATGGCATAAATAATGTTTGTCAAAGTGTTTAAAATCTGAGAAATTTCTTATTTCCTACTGAGATATCAGCTAATCAATAAGATAAGGCGCACCTCACTCAGGTACTCATAGGGGTTATACTTTAAGTATGTATGTATGTATGTAAGTACATATTTATGAACAGATTGTGTCGGGCAATTAACAAGCTACTTAATAGTCTGTCTGATGTACGTCCTACGTACAAACAAGCTCAGCTATGATGATAATATAATTTTATAAAACTGAAGCGATTAAAATAACTAATGGTTTATGAAATCATCAATTTAAAGCAATGCTTCAAGCTTTTATAATGTAAAGAAAATTCTCAATTTGAAAATTTTGTAATCTTTAAAGAGTTTTACTTAAGATCAAGGTTTTATTTTTATTTTTCCACATTTCACGTTTCTTATTGAAATAAGTTTTTAATATACAACTTTGGTAACTCTTTAAAAGAGTCTCAGTTTAGATAAGGATTTTATTAATGTTTTTCTACTTTTCAAAATTATTTATTTATTTATTTATTTATAAAAGTAGACAAAAATTTATAAAAAAATCTTAGCCTACTTGGAGAAGAGTCATGACAAATTCAAAATTAAATATTATATATTTTACTATACATATAAATTGTATATTATTTTTCATAAACGAAACGAACCTAAGAAGGTGGTCCGGTATGGGTTAACTCAAAAACCAGAACCAGAACCGGTTTGCTGCCTTGTATTGAAGTTTCTTGAAAAAGAAGGATAAATTTATAATATGCTATAACATTATTTATATAATTTTGCTATTTAAACTACTTATTTTATTTTGCTGTTCAAGTTTAACGAGTTCCCAAGTAAGTTCACCAAAGTCAAGCTTTACGTTACTTACGTTATTGCTTGTAGCTTGTTTATTTCTTCCAGTTGCACTTGTTTACGCCTTTTCCAGCAAAGTGCATAGCAACAACTTGTAAGTACAGTGGGAAGGAAGAGAGACACAGAGATAACAAAGAGGTGAAGCGGGTTTAAATCGCGTGTTGTTTTCAAATTTATTTTGCAGTCGAGTCGCTGCGGTTTGTCAACTTGTTTTGATCAAATTCAGCGCCGGTTTCGATTGTCAGTCTGGGTCTTGAATTTCATATTCTCTGCTACTTCTCTGCTGATTCTCTTCGGCTTCTCTGCTGATTCGCCAGTGACGTAGAGGAAACGATTTCTGAAAGCTTCGGCATGCTGTTAAAAGGGAACAGAACGCCTCTGGTTTGCAAGTTCGTTGTCCAATATGTTTTTCCGCACACGCTTTGTTATATTGTTTACACATACATACATACAGATGTTGTTGCTGTTGTATTTATTTGCTCATTTATCAGCAGTCGACGTCGCAGTCGCAGTAGCTGCCAAACGATCGCTTCCACTGCCTGATTGTTCAACACTTTCAGTTATACTTTTACGACTCGCCGTATAGGTTCTCAGATCGAAGAGCATCATCATGGTTATTAACTTTGCAGCCGGCCCTGCCAAATTACCTGAAGAGGTCAGCATACTGCAATGAACCATTTTAAGGTTATATGTAAATAGGACTAGGCTGAAAAGATTGTTTTTATATTCTAGGTTCTTAAAGAAGTGCAGACCAATTTACTCAACTGCAATGGCACTGGCATATCAGTTATGGAAATGTCTCATCGGTCTGGCAACTATTCCAAAATCCAGGATTCAGCAATTGCCGATTTACGTGAATTGCTCAATATACCCAAAAATTACAAGGTTCTGTTGATGCAAGGCGGCGGCACAGGACAGTTTGCAGCAGTTGCAATGAATCTGATTGGACGCACAGGGACCGCGGATTACGTCATCACTGGATCATGGTCTGCCAAGGCAGCCAAGGAAGCCGCCCAATATGGCAAGGTGAATGCAGTGCTTCCCAAAGTTGACAAATATACAGATGTGCCCAGACAAAAGGACTGGAAACTGGACCCAAATGCCTCGTATGTCTACTATTGTGACAACGAGACAGTCGAAGGTGTGGAATTTGACTTTGTACCCGAAGTTGGAGCAAACATTCCGCTGGCTTGTGACATGTCATCCAACTTTCTGTCCAGACCCTTCGATGTCAGCAAGTTTGGATTAATCTTTGCTGGTGCCCAGAAGAACATTGGACCAGCAGGAGTCACTGTTATAATTGTTCGCGAAGATTTACTGGGAAAGCATCTGAAAACAACACCCTCCATACTGAACTTTGAGCTGATGGACAAGAACAGCTCTCTCCTAAATACGCCTCCCACCTTTGGGTGAGTTAGTTTTTGTGAAAACTTCTTGTGGCCTGTTAATAGACATCATTTTAATTTGCAGCATCTATGTAATGGGATTGGTTTTCCAGTGGATCAAACGTAATCAGGGTATTGAGGGCATGGCGAAACTAGCCAAAGCCAAGTCCAAGCTAATCTATGACATTATCAATGAATCGAATGGCTTCTACTATTGTCCTGTGGAACCCCATGTAAGATCCCACATGAATGTCCCGTTCCGCATCGGCAGCGCTGCTGGCAACGATGCCCTGGAAAAGGAATTTCTGGCCAAGGCCGAGTCAGAGGGTATGATTCAACTGAAGGGTCATCGCTCTGTAGGCGGCATTCGCGCCTCATTATATAATGCCATTACGCTAAACGAGACGCAGCAGCTGGCCAAACTCATGCTGTCATTTTATGAGAAAAATAAAAACTAAGCTGATTGCCTAACAATTGTTCGTAGTTAATTATTGTATTCACAACAGATTTCGTTCACGAAATATTTCATCAAGCTTTTCCTCTAGAACTTCATTAGTGCCACGCAAATTGTCCACCACCTGTTTGGCCCAAACAAAGTATTCTTCGCGGCGCTCCTGTGTTTAAAAGGAAGTTAAGTAGCGGTTAATTTTAAATATTCATTTCCTACTTCTGTCCATCCCTGTGGCGTATTGACTTGCAGATCTCTCAGATTGTCAAGCTTATCGGCAAGTTTGATAAGTTTTGCTCGGCGTGTCGTTTTCGGTGCATTTTCTATCTGTAAAAGCTTGCGCTGCTGCTTTTCCAGTGACTTGTCATCAGTCACCTCCCTCACCAGGCTGGAAACATCTGTACCAAACAGATTCTCCACATCGCCGAACGTTGCATCTGTGTCCTCTACGACATCGTGGAGCAGGGCCGCCATGAGCACGGCCTCGTCAGACACTTCCGCCTCCACGGCCAGGATTGTACTTACATTTATTACATGGTTTACGTATGGGGTCGACTGCGGGTCTTTTCGACGTTGTATACTATGTTTCTGGGCTGCATATTGCAGGCATTTCATAAATTCAGGCGATGCCATATAGTATGTTTATGTTTTTAGTTTATTTAGCCGGCAAGCAGGGCTGGGTTGATAATTTTAATCTAGTTCTAACAGTAAACAACATGTAGTTGGCAGCGCTAACAAACAAAAGATGTCGACTCAGTTTTGAAGTGTTTCGCAGTACTGCCAAAAGGTGGATTTCAAAAAAGATAACTTCGCACCTCCAAACATTTAATTGTAGTTAAATTGGTTATTCTATTATTAATCTAATTGTCTAATGTTATTTAAATTAGCGCGCACGCTTAACAAATTTATCGATATTGCTTAAAAATACTAAATTCGCCACACGACCGGCTATCGATATACTCCATCGATATTTTGTAAACCTCATATCTCTGCAGCCCTCAAACTACATTCTGCACTTATGCGCCAAGTTTAAAAATAAATTTTTTTTTAATTTGCCGAAGCATTTAAATGTTTATTCTTTTAACATTACATATATTTACTTCGGAAAGTTATCGCCGCTGCCATTTGACTTGCTCTTCTCGTTTATCTCAGGCACATAGAAAATTTTACGCGATTTCAATGAGGACCACTTCAAACGCTTGATGTAGTAGCTGATTCCAGTCAAGAAAGTTAATATGAAAATCACCTTGATCAGTAGAATCTTGCGTTGATCAGCTTCCGGCTCCGATGTCCACTTGAGAAATGTCACCACGTCTTTAGCTATTTGACTGGCCGTCGGAGCAATCTCAGGGTCATCATAAGTTACGACTTCACTGTCGATTAGTTGACCCATTGCGATAGCGCCTCCCGAAAAGTATGGATTGTAGTAAAGTCCTTCACGAAGAGAAAAGCCAGCGGGTGGCTCGCAGTATCCAGTTAATAGGGAAAATATATAGTCCTCGCCTCCTTTGCGAGCAGAGACGATGTAGCTTAGATCGGGTGGATAAGCCCCATTATTTGCAGCCCGGGCAGCATCCTCATTTGGGTAAGGATTCGGAAAACGGTCGGACAGCTTACCGGGACGATCAAAGTAGTTGCCTTGGTCATCGGGGCCATCCTGCACAGTTATTGCCTCCGCCTCAGCCTTGGCCTCCGATTCAGTCATGCACACATCGACAAGATTCCGATAGGCAATGTATTGCATAGAATGACAGGATGCACACACCTCTTTATAGACCTTGTAGCCACGGCGCACGCCCTCCTTGTCAATGGCCGAAAATAGACCATTGTGATCCCAATTTTGCTTGGGCGGATGCACACAGTCACTGGAAGCATCAACGCTGGCATCCAAAGCGTACAGCAGTAATCCAGCAGTTCCAGTTAAGGCTCCAAAGGCCAATAACTTCTGGCGTTTGCCTATCCAATTGCTATGATTTGCTGATCCATTACGTCTTATGGATGCCCAATTAACTAAATTCTTTGAAGATTTTAGCAGCTTTGAACCCAAATTAAGAAATTTGCTAGCCATATTTTTTCGTAATGACTTTTGCTTTTTCACGCTGACGATTCCTTCAACTTTGTGGCAGTGCTGTACAGTGCTGTACAGTTCTGTACAGTGCTGCCAACTTTTTTGAAGGAAAAAGCTGTTTTTGACGGGAAGAATGTCAGAAAAAAGCTGAAATTTGAAACGGAAAAGCTGGTGCTTTCTATTATGTTAATTAACATTTTTCTACAAATTTCTAATGTTATCGTCGATTTGAACAAAATTTTTTCCAAAATAGGAAAACTTTTGCGCCAATGCTGGAACATATCGTTAAGACTAAAACCTTCGACAATATAATTCCATTCTTGGTAACTTTATACATCTACCTACTTGTGAGTACAGTTAAGAAAAAACTCAAAAGCCTATACACACATACACTTAAATGCTGTCTATGTAATTCTCTCGGAAAAACTTGCATTTAAAATTTCAAAGCAACATAATTTTTTGTAAAGAGCAACTCGTTCTTTTTGGAGTCCTCATCCATCTTCGGAGCGAACACAACAAATGCAGGCACTTTCATTTGTTATCTGGCTCAGTAAATCTGTAAATCTGTAACAGGCCGCCAAACAACGCTTGCATACAATATTTCCTAGCCCATTCTTCACACTGTGTGACCACGAAATCGTCAAAGTCAGCCAGCTTTTACAACACTAACAGTAACAACAACAACAATTGCGGCCAAGCGACGCAAACGGTTTTTGGTGAAAATTTGTACCTGATTTTGTTTTTGTATATTTCCCTTTTTCTGTTACACTATTTTTTATTACGTATTATCATGTTTACCATATTTTTACACGCGCTTACACACAGATACACATACACACTGGAAAACTGGCTATGCGTGTGTGTGTACTGCGTTCTGCTTCTGCGCAACGATGCATAATTCCCACTTGGTTGCTATTGCTTCTCTTGTTTTCTGCGGTGGTTGCTGCTGCTGTTGCTGTTGTTGCTGCGCAATTAATATTTCTTTCGACTAGCGTGAAATTTTCATAAACAAGAAAGCAGCAACCACAAAAACGTTCCATGGAAATCTTTGGGTCACAACTTGCTTTTCACTACCAACCACGGAAATAAGCTTAGGCCCAAAAATAAAGAAGTTCACGATCTAATAAATTTGATTCATGTTACAAAGTCATAAATAATTATGTATGTCGGTCTTGATAATGATTCTATGTTTATAATATACAGTTAGGGTAGCATTAGTTTTGACAAAAGAAAAATATTTACATACAGACATACATATGTTTGTTTTTTAAACAATACCACTTCTTGACTTTTAATTGTTTTTTTTTATAGCTGTTCGTGGTTCTTAGAAAATAAGTATAACAGAAATTCAAAACGATTACTTGAATAATTGTATGCAATAACATAAATTTAATTGACGTTAGTTAAACCTTCTGTTAACATTTAATCAAAGAGCTTTTCACAAAGCTAACAACAATTGCCAGTGTTGTAATGCAGCTTAAAATTTCCTTATAAGAAACTATCAGTAGTTATGTATGTAAATACATTTATATAAAAAGTTTACAAAACAAGTCAGATTGTGAATAATAATTGCCTACACAGATTCGTACATACATGTATATATGTATCTACATAGTATCTATTTAATGCGCGCATCTATGGCTCATTGGTTTGTGTATATATGTACATTCATACATAAAAAATATGCATAATTTTGCAATAAATGTAAATATTACTAGTTCGCTTCCTTTGGGATCGATAGCGCCATACAGTTTCCTGTTTAAAGATGCTGTTGTTGTGTTGGCCTCATCGTTGTATTGGCCGCTTTTGCAGCTTGTGTTTGTGTCCGGCAGCAAGAACCATGCTGCTCCTGCTCCTTATCTTTTGCAGCACGAAAGCCACAAACAAGAATTATAGACCAAAAGCCAGTTGCAAGTACCCTCCAAGCACAAAATACATACATATATACATACGTATGTGCATAACTTTGTACATATGTTTGTAGGTGTCTGCAGGAAACGTCTCTGTGTGTGACTAGAAAGAAGTGAAGACCCCTGTACAGAGAGCAGCATCAGCAATTTTTTTTATTCTTAAGAGCCAACAATTGTGATTTCAGTTGCCAGCAAGCAGCGACAAAGTCGAGAACGACAACGATGACGACGATCGACAACAAACAAACAATGAATATCAATAAATTTTGCTTGAAAAGCATACACACACACATGACATGGCTGTGTGTAGTTGTATTAGTTGCAGCATGCATGCATCATGATGCTGTGTCAGCAACTGAATCAAGATGCACAAAATGCATTGCACTGCTGCTGCAATTTACCTATAAACATACAGACATACACTTGTACATAATGCATAGTATGTACGTCTGTCTGTCTGTTTATTTATATGTACATTTTTCATTATCATAAAACGAGATCACATTTTATTTAATGGTTACATTTGTTGCTGACAGTGTTGCAAAGCGCTTCAATATAATTACAATGCGCAATGCGTGCGCTCCACACACGCTACTACTGTTGACGCGCTGTCAAGCGCACGCCTTTCACTGTATGTGCGCAACGAAGGCTCTCTCGCATGCGAGAGAGACCCTAAGAAATTGACGTTTGCTCGCTCTCAATTTGGTCTCTCTCTCGCAAAATTTCAATCGCAAAAACTATGTTCGCCTGGGCACAGTACATACATATGTTTGGATATATACAACAACATCACGATCAACGGTGCCAGTGTATGTGTAAGCTTACACTTCCCTCTCTCTGTGTGTGTGTGTGTTTGAGGGTTTATGTATCGTGCGGTTTGCTGTCGATTTAGTAAACTTTTGCCAACATAGCTTAAGCTTCATTATGACGTTGTAACTGTCTTTTCAATTTCTCGTTTTGCCCGATTCGCTTTGCCAATGATGCCTGAGCCAGTGTCTAGCAGATACATACAGCTTACCGCTTACAGAGTGCACTGCGGGCTGAGAGCTGTTAACTGAAAATTGCTTTGATGCTTTGATGAAGCTGAAGATGAATCTTCCGTCCGTTTTGTCCGCTGGTCTGTTCTTTTACTATACACACACATTGAGAACAGCGCAATTGAGTCATGTCATGTGTGTATCTGTATCTAGAAGATACACATACTGTATGTATGTATGTATGATTGTATCGTCGACATCGTTGATGAGTTTTGTTTTAATTCTACTTCTTGACTTCAATTTCTTATAAAAATTGTATATGCACGTAATAGCTGACTTATCTGTATCTGTATTTGTATCTGTATCTGTGTGCTGATCTGCACTACAATAACAATTCTGTTTTGTTTTTTGTTACTTTTGTTGTGATTTGGTGGATCGCGCGTAGCTGATTGTAATTATTGTAATCGAGTCTCGAACCGATCCAATCCGATACGATCGCCGGTCTCCACAACACAACGCAACACAGCATTTAGGTCCCAGGTTCAGATTCAGGTCCAGTTCGCACACTGATTTGATTTCGTTTTAGTTGTTTTGATCATTTTGTAATAGTTTTCTCGACGCTCGCTCCTTAAATCATCTCCATCTCATGATCGTGAAGCTCAAAAGCTAAGGCAACAGCGAGCGATCAGCGCGCGCATTTCTCTTTGATGACTGATGTTGTTGTTGTTGTTGTTGTTGTTATTGTTGCTGTTGTTGTTGCTGCTGCCTCTGCCACTGCCACTGCCGCAGCTGACGTTGTCGTTGTCGTTGTGCTTTTTGCTTAAAGTTGATTGACTGTCTGTTCATTTAGCCGCCTGTCCGTGGCTATAGCTGTGGCTTGCTCCGTTTGTTGGCTTTAACTTGGTCTCTGGCTCTGACTGTTGCTTGTTGATTTGTCTTGCTGTTGCTGTTGCTGTTGCCGTTTTCTTGTACATTTCGTTTAAGGCCATTATAGTTTTGAACATGTTCAAGTGCCATTCTCACGATTGTTTAAAGTCTTTTAATTTCAAGCTCGACTACAAGAAATAAACAGTGAAATTTAGCAGCAGTCAATTTGTTGTTCTTAAACTTAATGCTACTCACTTTAGTCGTAGTTCGAGTGGACCTCAAGTTGCCACTAACGGCACGCTATTGCAACGGTGAAAGGCTGTCGCGGTCAAAAAGTTGGCAACAAACATCAGCAACACGCATCATTGAAGTCTCCATAAGTCTCCGAGAGGGATAGCAAATTGTTTACCCATTTAACAGCAATCAAAATTGTTACATTCTACAAATAACCATGAAAATAGATAAAGGTATATGCATTAAAATAAATAACTAAAACACATACGTGAATATTTATAAATTGTTATTAAGAATAATTAATGTCATGTCCTTAAAAATCTATTAATCTATCTAAGCTTGCGAGGCCTACAAACTGAAACTCGTATTAAATGGGTGTATTAAAAAGATAATAATATATTTAAAAAAAAATTAATTGCACTCTTTGATAATGATATTTTCTAAGCAATCTATTATTTTATTTTGTATTATCAAGTGCGTAGATCCTTTAAATTCATCCTTTAACTTCTCATTATACCAATTTCGCAGAGAGAAACATTTCCGCTGCCTTATGTGTTCATCCACTTTCTGAGTACAGGGTATCTCTTAGAAAAACCACAAAACTTATTCATTTGAAGACATTGAAGAAATGAACATACATATATGCATTCGAGCATTTGTTGATTACGCACTAGTTTGATAATACATAGTACATATTCCCTCGCTAATCTTCTACAGTCACAAGTAACAATATCTGAACTTCCTCTCTTTTTTTTGTTAAATAAACAAAGTCTGCCCTACATTAACTTTTCATCTCATTGAACTTTGACTTCCTTCCACTTGAAGAGGAACTTACAGCTGACATTGCCATATCAATTGGCTGATCGTTAATTAACTAGTCTCATCTAAACTTAAGTCAATTGACAATCGCTCAGGCAAAGAATACATTTTTTTAGGACTGAACTTGTTCAAGTTTCAGGAAACTCTCGACTGGAGAAAATAACAACAACATAAGACAATTGATTTGTGCCAGGCAAGACAGCTACAAAAAAGCTACGAAAAGAAAAGAGTGGGCCAAGTTTCAGAGTTGCAATTTAAATTAAAAGCGCAATTGAAGTGGAAAATTTGTTCAAATTGTTTTCACAATTACTCGCACACGAGCGGGCAGACAAAAAGTTGAAAAGTTAAAACTAGAACCATTGCAATGGCCGCCAAAGACCACAATCAAGTCCTGAACAATCAAAGCACTAACAACGTGCAATGCACATACAGATACAGATACAGATACATATACAAATACGCGAGCAATACAATACAGAAAATTTTGAAAACTAATGATGCCGAAGACGAAGATTCCCTCTACTGCTGGAACACTTTTCGTTCACAATTTATGCATGTGAAAAGAAAGATCTTCTTCCAAAGGGGTAAAAGAGTCTATGTTTGAAGCTGGGCCAAAGAAATGGCCCGTTTGCTCGGTCGCTCGCTTTTTGTGGGAGTTTAGTTTTTATTTTCTTACTCTTATTATTTTTTATTTCTTGGCGCGATAAGCATCGCGGAAAAGCCTAAAGTTTAGAAAGGCAAAAGCAGCATCCAAAGCAAGACAAGTACAAGAAAACCGCGTAAACTCAGCTTGCTTCTATCTATGTATCTGCAATACATAAATTGTATGTATCTATAGCTTGCCACATACATTGTACAAGTCGTTGTTGTTGTTGTTGTTCTTGTTGTCGTTGCTGTTGTTCTTGTTGTACCTATGTGTGGATGTGAATGTATCTCAATGTATATGTGTATGTATGTGTCTATGTAATGAGCATGTAACTAAACTTCTGTGTAGCCAAAACTCCTACAACGTTGTCGACACTGCTGCAGAGACAAAACCAAAACCAAAAGCAAGACCAACACCAACACCGATAGCAACAGCAACATTAAGACCAAGACCAAGACGAAGCCAAGCCAAAGCAAGCCAAGACCTACTGCCAACTCCCTCAATACCCGTTTGCCACAACTTCAATTCAACTGTACTGGCTCTTCGCTCGCTTGCTGGCTGCCTTGCTGCTTGTTGCTTGTTGCTGTTGCCTGCCTCTGCTCTATCTGATGATGGCCGTTAAAGTTAAAGCTGAAGAGCGCCCGACCCGACCCGGCACATGGCCCCCTCTTTGGCCCCCTTCTGTTCCAGTGTGGCCCCATCTGTGGCCGAGGAACGCTCGATTGCTTGATCGTACACAGAAAGAAAGAAATCATTCTAAAACTCCAGTTTAAAATTCTTGATTTTAGTTTCAGGTTCTAATTTAAATTTCATGATCTTAGCTTGGACTTTTTAAGTATGTATTCAGGATGAATCTGTCAAAATAAAACTATACAACATTTTTTATAAGAACTTCGATAATCCAAATACTTGCCACACTTAAATCAAATATACTCGGCTTAAGAAAGTTTTAGTTTCGTTTGAATTGAATTTATCCCGGAAATCCCGGACTTTTTTTAGTGTACGCTCACTCGCTGCTTTTGGCCTGAAGTTTGGTTTTCTTCTACTCGTAAACATGAGGTACGTTCTTTTTTTTTACTTCGGCTTGACTTCATTTGTTTGGCTTTTTTGGGAGACAAAACTGGTTATTACTCTTTTCTTTATATTTTCCCCCGTTCGCCTGAACTTCGGTTTTCGGTTGTTATTTTGTTTTTGTATTTTGCTTCTTTTTTTCGGGTAGGTGAGCGGTCGTGGTCTGACCAAGTGGCAACGGTTGGCTTTTTGGCTCAGTGGCGTATGCAAAGGGGCAAATGGCCAGCATATTATGGTCAACATGGCCAGCTGCTATCCTCCAACTACGGCTGTGCAACAGCAACAGCAGCAGCAGCAGCAGCAGCAAAAAAAAATCAAAATCTTAGTTTGGTTCGTTTTGGCCATGTTTGTACGTGTGTATGGCTCCTAAGTTTGTGGGCAGCAGCAGCAGCAGCAATTCTGCAACAGTAACACTGCAACAGCAACAGCAAGAAAAGTCCACGAAGAGCAACAAGTAGGAAGTGGGCGCTAGTGGCCTAGGCTTGGCTTGGCTTGGCTTGGCTTGGCCCAGGCTGCTGTTGGCCCGCATCAACTAGCCGGGCCAGGCAAGTTTTGAGTCCGACTCCTTTGTTACATTTTGCGAGAGGTAAACGATCGTTAGAAAGGTTTTTATATGTGCCTTGGCATCGGCATCGGCATCGGCAGAAGACGTCCACAGATTTGTGCGCATGTCTTTTTATTGAAGCTGGAGCTGTAACTATCTTACTATGGTCATGTTACCTCTGCCTGTCGTTTAAGATGCTTTTGGGCTTTTTTGTTCGTTCGCCTCGTTGGTTCGTTTATTTCATTTGTTTGTTTGTCGGTTTGTTTACTTTAGCTGACTGCAGTTTTCATCCATTTTGGTGGCCCCGGACTCGGGCAGGAGCGCTCCTTTCAGCCAGCACAGTGGAAGCGGCTTGAAATGCTGTTAACCTCATTTGAACTTTGCCATTTGTTTGAGCCATTAGATGGCTCGCATCTTTCTTTCATTTTCTTTTCTTTTCTTTTCTATTTTTTTTGTTTTGTTTTTTGGCCAACAGAGCGATTTAAATATATACATATATATGTGTTGCAAACAAAAGGAGTGTACGTAATTTAATGTGAGTGAACGCGGACGTGGATGGCTTGGCAGTTGGGCAACGTCCCCTGCCAGCGCAATGACATTTACAAGATACAACAAAAAAGCAATTGAAATTGCACCAGCTGAGATTGGATTGGCATGGGTCAGGCGACGATTTTTGGTACTGGTATTCACACAACTTTGTTAAACCCACTCTCGGTACACACCTCGAAATTTTGCAAAATCACAATGACAAGTAGCCCAGCGTGTGTGATTTTCAATATGAGCTGGGTTGGGTCAACTCTGCTAAGCTAAAGTCAAACTAAACTGATCTGAGCTGAACTAAGCTGCGGCTTAAGCGTTGGCTAAAAAACAGTTGAAAGGAGAGACCTTGCCTACTAATCAGGACTTGCAATCTTTAACAAAGGAATTGAATGCAAATTATCCACTTAAACAAAGCATGTTAAATATAAATATCTATACTCATATGTAGTGACTTTAGTTAGTAATTTGAAAAGATTTTTTTGTACTTTCCTTATCACCAAGAAATGTTGATTACTGATTCACCCGTTAATTTTCCTGCATTGATTTGTATGACTACATATATATATATTGATTCATCAAGGCCCACAGCTTCAGGATATTGCAAAACTACATAGTAGATTTTTCTTGAACTCCCTTCGCTTGGTTGTCAATGGCAAATTAGGTCGTCAAGTCAATGCGGTACGTCAATGAATTTAAATAACCGGAAACGGGAAAATGAATTAAATATATTTAAAGACAATTTTCTCCTATTTGTGCACAACTCCATTGACTAAACAAAGTCGAAATCGTCCGAAAATGTGTCACCTTGAGGAATATGGACGCGTCCGCTATCATTTTGTATAATAGATGCAAAGATCTGGAGGAGACGTAAAAAATTACGACTACTGACTGAGTGTTAAGTAGAGGTGGGTGCCTGTCTTATTTCTCAGGCACGAGCCGGCACGACTGTTTCTTTTTTTTTTTCATTAATTCAATTTATTTTAGGTAAGTCAAAAATACAAAACTATGTATAATAAAAAATAAAAATTTTGAAAACAACAAAAAAATCTTAAAAGTGTACTGCAAACGATCAAATTGAGTATTATTTGTGATTTTAATGTGGTAATTTAAGGAACTTTCGTGCCCCTGAGCTACGAGGCCCGCGCTCATCACTAAGTGTCAAGAAACAGCTGCACGAGTGCGTTGACGTCACGAACCCTTTGAGTGTTTCGCCCTACCTTTTGGCAAAGAATTGACAAACGAAAGAAAAAATCGCGTAAAGATAAATGCACATAACCAATGGTACATATATACATATGTACATATGCTTACCCATACACACCAATACAATAGTTGTGTGTATGTATGTATGTTAACATTTCCCAAGCATTTCACTACAATTCTTTAAGAAACCCACCCCGCTAACGATAGTTGGAAATAAACAACAACAACAAGAACAAGCCACAGTTAAAAGGTGCGCGCGTCGACAAGCAAACGGCATCGTCAGTAATAACAAACAGCAGAGACGCGTCGTTGTCGAAGGCGACGTTAACTTCTTTACCAAGTCTAAGTTGGACGCGCTGTTGTAATTATTTTAATATAATTTTTTCACTGCGTCATCATTATTTTCTTTCGCTTTTGATATAATTCTTCTTTATATCATTTGCACACGATTGCACACTCACACACAAACTCAAGCTCGCGAGCGCAACTCACACAAGTTGTTTATATGTGTGTGAGCTGTTGCTCATTGAGTAAGTTGTGTGTGTGTACACACGTACAGTAAGAGTTCAATTACCACCACGTTAGTGCTGCCAATTCAATAATATTATGCTTCACAAAAAATTATTTGTATATAAAATATTTTATATATTGTCATATGCGGCAACATGCTTGAAATTTTTGAAAATATCGGATCTACGACTTCCGTCAATATCTGAATCGGAGTCTAATAAAACTCGTCAAAATAAGTCGAAAATATTAAACAAAAATTTGGGCTTAGTTTTCGAGATATCGGGGCTTAAATATAGACTACGTGTACGTACTAAATATTCAGCGTGTGAGATTTCCTTTACTGCATTCGGACAACAGGGCATTTAATTTTCACACGTTGGCAGCCCCCTGATCGTGTTACAGAGTGTTGGTGAGTCTCCATCGTCCGTTTGAATAACAGCTCTCTCTCTCTCGCTCTGTCCGCTCTCCCTATTCACTCCACTCATACATTCGGTGGTTTTAATGCTGCTGAGGCCGACAGCAGAACACAAGCACTGAGTGCTCTATAGAGTATGTCTATGGCTTAACTTTGAGTTAGTCTTATAAGAGCAACGTTTGCGAGTGGTCGTTGGATTCTGCTCAATGTTTCTGTCTCAGTCTGCGCAATCGTCGAATGTTTGCTATTTTGCTATGTACAAATTTACAAACTATTCACAACAAACTATAAACAAATGCAATATTTTTAAAACCACAACAAACTTAACGAGATTATTTAACGCGTGTTTATTTGTCATCCGCCGCGCGTGTGTGTGTGTTCTTGTGATAATGTATGATCAAATACTCATGCATAGAAAAAATTACTAACTGTACACTGCCGAAATTTCAATCTAACAGCGAAAATGATATATTAGTTCTCATTCCCGCCAGGCCGCCATCTTCGTCGTTTACTCAATTCAAAATGTAACAATCTGAGCGTAAAACATTTCATGAACGATATTAAATCAAACTGGATATAATATGTAAAATTCAACTAATGAAAAGTCGTGCTTGAGAGTATATACATATGTACATAGAACATTTGTATGTATGAATAGCTTTGCCCGATTCTGCGAGATTTTTTTTTTCAAATTGCCGTTGATTACACGCACACACATATACAGGCATTGAAAAACATATACAGACATGATTTTACCGAAATAATGAGAGTACCGGGCAAAGTTGGCAGCGGATGCACGAGACGTTTACAGTTGGATCAGTTGGCGGTCGTCTAATTAGAAATGATTTAATTTCAATAACAATTTAATAAAACTGAATTTGCGAAATGAAATTGACAGCCCGATGGAGACATGCCTGAAAAGATGGTTGGATTTTTGCTCTCGTGCGTGCTTTTCTTTGCTTGTGTGTGTGTATGTAATTCGCCATTCTTTTTCAATTTGAGAGAGGTAGGGCAGCATAAAGAGTATTTAGTCTCTTCTTGATATCTCTTCATAAAGAAGAAGGATAACAAGAACAACAACGACGAAGAGGAAAAGACATACATATACTGGAGAAATAAACTGCTGCTATCAACTTGAGCCATCAGCGCAGCCATCGTTACTCACTAACACACATGTGCGCACATACATATTTGAATGTGTACATTCGCTGTTGCTGTGCGCGTGTGCAAGCTTTGCTTTTTCAATGTGTGTGTATAGGTATGTATATGCATGACCCATACATATGTGCGCGCTTGCAAAAAATAAGCGGTTCTTTCGTGGCGTTGCCACACTGTCCGAAAGTAGTTCAATTATTAATTTCAAAAGCCACTGACTTTTGCTTCGTCTATTCTTACATACTTGTTGTATTCGTATATGTAAATGTGCGCTGTGTATTTACTGCTGATAAGCAAACTCAAAGTAACGCATCGAAGAAAGCGGAGAACTGCCTCCGACTGGCGCTTATCAATACAAACGTGGTTTGTTTTTGTTGTTCCAGTTTTTGCACTATCGCTTAATAATTGAAATTAAAAATTGACACACAAGTAAGAAAAACAGAATGCCAGAGCTCTTAAAAAGTGAACGCCCCAAAATGGTAAGCCTGAATCTGAATGAATGGAGGAACTTTGAAGATGAATGTTTTTACTACTACTACTACTACTACTGTTTTTAGTGGGTGAGGGTCCAGTGTTTCACATTATTTTAGTATTTGTGACTAGATCCACACTCATTAAAAACGGTAGTTCAATCAACGAGGAGTGCACGTGTGTTATCTCTAAATTTATTTACAATTTGATACGTGTTGCCTTAAAATTTCAAATAATGGGAATAGAATGAATCAAGCTGTGAATTCTTTAGAAGCAGAACCCACAAAATGAAATCTATCTCTGGCGGAAGTTGTAGAATTTGATTGCTAAATGAGCTGTCTTCAGTAGTGATGTGATTTCAAAATCAGCAATGGGAAAATCTATTGATTAAGAAATCTTAAAATTGGACATCCATTAATTGAATTTTTAAGATATTGAAAATAGAAGAATATGTTTCTTTATATTTGGTACTTATTTAAATCTTTACTTCATTTTCGTTGCTCTTAAAAGTATTTAAAAATCGTTTGTTCAAAAAACAATGTTGCGTTTATTTTTTACATCACAAATCTCTGGCGGAAGTTGTAGAATTTGATTGCTAATGAGCTGTCACAAGTTTTATTTTTCAAATTGGGACCATATACAGCTTTATCTCTAACTAAACAGACACAAGCGACAAAAGAACATTTTAAATCCTTAACGGAAACTCTTCTTCTTACAAGAACTACCCACCTGTTTCTTATATTTTTTGGTTCTTGAGCAAGGTAATTAGTTAGTTCTCCGCTCACGCGCACTTACTGAAAGCCAACCAAACAGAACGAAATGTTCTCAAGCAAGGCAGTTCTTAAAGTATGTGTGTGTGTGTGTCTGTGTTTGAGAGAGAAAGAGAGGAAATGTACGATCTCGATCTCTTTCCCAGAGTTTGGGTGGCTTAATTACACGCACCAATATTATTAACGCTAATGTGTATGATTTTGTAAAGAACATGTATTAGCTCGAACCACTCAACAAAAAAAAAAACATATTCTCAAGATGAAAACATATTCTTAAATTCATTTTCGGTCGGTTGAATGTTTTGTGAAAAAAAGAAATGGAATATTTCAAGTGGTACAGAAATTTGAGTACTTTATATTTGTCAATATCCAAAGGGCCTGAGAGTTCAACAACACTTTCCAGTTGGCATCTGAGAGCTGTGGCAGTTGGACTTGAATTTTTGTATTTTGAAAGTTCGGTTTGGTTCTCGCTCGCTCTCGCTCTCTCTCTCTCTCACGATTATTATATGCTACCGGAACAAATTACTGAAAATTCTTGGAAGATTGTTCCCCAATCTGTCGCATTATTTTGCCGGCTGCTTTTACTTAGTAGTTCCTTCTCTATTCGTTCTCCCTCTCTCTCTCTCTCTCTTTTCGTATATAGGAAATGTATGTATTTATATTTAAATACTTATATATAATATTGTGACAAAAACATAACTAGACTCTGAGTAAACAGCAATTTCCGTAGAATTGTGTGGCCTGAAACTTTTGTGCAGATCGGGCAGAAATTCAAACTGCAACGACGCCACAATTCTTAAACAATCAGACGACGGCTTTTGAAAGAAGCGTTTGGTTGAATAAGGGGATGGGCAAGGAGGGTGTAAAAATTATTGTATAAATCAGCAGAAAAAGCAACGAGCCGAACAAAAAATAATAAACCTTAATTCGAAG
Organism: Drosophila neotestacea; assembly: GCA_035044365.1. Taxonomy (NCBI): domain Eukaryota; kingdom Metazoa; phylum Arthropoda; class Insecta; order Diptera; family Drosophilidae; genus Drosophila; species Drosophila neotestacea. Next base: position 1,659,917 of record JAWNMD010000757.1, read on the forward strand.
CTTCGAGCTTGATTCATTCATACCCATACAGAAGCACAAATGTATACACAATACTTGAGATCGGACAGTAGAGGGTATGGTATATGGTATATATGTAAGAGGCGGGAGAGAGGGCTCTGCCAATTGAGCTATGAAAACCGATCAAAACGGCCCCAATTGAAATTGTTTCCAGGCACGAGCAAAATGACATGAAATGATATCCGAAAAGTGACCGAAAAACAAAAAACGAACCAAGCCCACAAACTTACAAAGTTGCAATCACCAATCACTAGTTGGAAGTCAGGCGGACAGGAGAAAGAGGCCCAACTAGCTCCAGCTCTAGCTCCAGCTCGATCCACAGTCACAGTTCCAGCCAGTCAAATGCCACAGAAAGTCGTGCACTGGCAATAATCATTGCTTGGAGGATGGATGGATGGTTGGATAGATGAGAGGAGAGTAGAGAAAGAAAAAGAGGTTGCTGCTAAATCTACTCCTCCTTGCGTCGCGCTTGCTCTTCCTCTGACTCTATTTTGTCGGCGAACATGGATCTAGTGCACGGTTGTTCATGATTAAGTTCGTGACTAGATTTCATGCTCGTCTATTAAGTTGGGTCAACACACACAACATGGCGAAGCCATGCCTAAGAGGAGAGCAGCGCCCAAGCAGTAGCCACAAGGCTGCTATCAGGAGTCGTCAATTAGCCAAATATATATAATGCTTGATCTGGTTATAAAACAATTTGTGCCAATGCCCAGCAGATACAACTAATTTGTTGTTAAGAATATCAGAAATGTAATGATTATATTACATGCTTCTGACCCGTGACCCACATAATGACAATCAAAGAGAACCCGCCCGCATCAAAAGTCGCCGCCAAAAAAGATGGAGATGGGGAAAAAAAGAAGGTATGTCATTGACCCATTGCACTGACAACTGTCAGAGTTTGACCGTAAAGGAAAAGTTAACGCATGCTGGCTCACACGCCCCCTTTGCGGCACCCGTCACCCGCATGCCACCGCTCTCTTGTTGTTGGTGTAGCCAGTAGCCTTTCTGATTTGTGTGCACTTAGTAAGTGACTTTATAGCCAGACGACACGCGATTGGAAATCGAATCGCAAACCGTTGCCACCCGTTGACAAATGCCTAACACTGCAATAAATTTGGACCCAGCATTCAAAGTAGTTGTTTCCTGGTGGTTGTGGTTGTTGTTATTGTTATCGGCAGCGTGTGAATTTGTCGAGGGGTTTGTCGAAATTGCAGTTTACTCTGGCGCCTGCGGGTGAATATGTAGAATGCATGTGAATGGGTGTGTGTGTGTGTGTGTGTGTCACAACTGCTGATCTTGCATGGCATATAACGGCTTTATTTGTACAGTTCCTTGTCTTGTTTTTTGTGTTTTTTTTTAGCCAGTGCTGCCAAGCGATGCAAATGGTTGCGCGCTTCTAACTGTAACACCTGCCATATTGACGCTGCATTTAAATTTAACCAACTATAATTTCAGTTGGCGAACAAAACGAGGGCCGGAACACCTTTCAACCCTGACGCGCTCCCTTCAGTTATTGTTTGCCGGAATTGCATATCTGGCTTCACGCTTCTGAAAATGCCAACGCACTGGAGAGACCAATAAAAAACAAAACTAGAGAAACATTTGTTGCCTTATTTACATATTTTTGAAATGAGAGTGCTGCTATTTGTATTTGTAGGTAGCATTTATACAACAACAACATACCTTCAGGTTTGTTTCAACCCCATCGAGAGTCGAGAAAGCCAAGCGCAGTCAATTGCAACGCCGCGGCTCAAAAGACAGTTGCCTGCTTTCCCATTTCCTCTCGTCCGGAATTCAGTAACCTGCCTCACTCTACAAGAAGGCCACAATGACTTGAAACCAGCAAGACGTCAAACGCTGAAACTAATTGATATAATAGTTAAAATAGCAAGCTAACGAGAAGAAGTTGGCAGCAGCAAACAGCAACGGAGCAAAGAGATACAGGAAACTACACTGCGTTGGAGAAGTGCAAAACCTTTCCAATTTGAAAATAGCTTTGTGCTGTGGCTGTGTGCTCGTTCCCACAAACAACAACAACAACAACAGCAGTGGCTACATCCAGAACAACAACATTGCTATCACGCCAAATGGACGAAGAGAGCTGGTTCCCGCTATCAAGATGACATAAAGCAGCGATTAAAATCGTATTTGTGCGTTATAAAATTATATACTCCCCACACAAACAAACCAAATGTAATAATCAAACGAAATAAAGCGAATCCAAAATTCATCAGTTCTGTAAACTTTGTTCAAGATTTAAAAGGCAATTTTAATTTTTTTTCGAATTAAGTTATCAGACTTATTCCCCTTCACTTAGTCTTAATTACAATTAAATTGGGTTACTTAAAATACTTATTGCTTAATTGAAGCAAATTGTTTTGATATTATTTAAATGGCGCGCCCAGTTGGTGTGTTAGTGGTGGGACTCGACTCGACTTTATATCGATTTAAATTTGTAAAATCTACTTTTAAGAGTAAACCATAGATGGCGTATTTATTTTTCGGAGAGCTGACAAAAGGTGGCGCATTTGTTTCAGAGCGCTGACAATAAACAGTTTAAAAAATATCCACCAAAAGGAATCTTATCTGTTTTTGTTTAATCCAATCTAATTGTTTTCTTGTGTACATTTTTGGAATTAGTTTAGTATTTCACTTATTTTATTCATAGAATTGACTTACAAGAACCCTCAAATATTTAATATTATCATTTTTATTTTATCAAATTTAAGACTAAATTGGTTCAACTAAATAAAATCGTATTCTTTGATTGTAAATAAAAAAACAGCGGTTCGCTTTCGTTGTTTTTGGCACTTGTTAAACACTGATAATTTGAGTTTAAATCGATAAGCTATCGTGTTAGGCGAAGACAATCGATAGAAAGGTTTCATTTTCAAAGTAAGCGCGCAAATTAAAAAAAAAAAGAAATGCAATTTTACGAAAAACTATTGTGGATCACTTCATATTTGGGTACAATTACTATAATTAAATATATGTAATTAATAATGTAATTAGTAAGGATATTTTGTTTTGCATATCATTTGTTTTCACCTTGGCTTAAAAGTGTAAAATTAACTTTGATTATGTTGTTTCTCCTCTCACACGTAACATGCAACCAACGTAACGAAGGCGTTGCAGCCGGCCACAATAAAATTACATGAGCAGCAGCAACAGGTAAACAACACAAATACATGCACATGCACATGGCACATACACATTTATTTATTAAAGCCAGTTTGGTTTCGCTAACAGGCAACTGTTTGTTGGCCAACCACCCGCAACCCCACCAATTAATTCTGCAGAGCCATGAGTAGTTATTTTTGGCAATTAAAACTCCTTAATATTGACCATGAACTGCTTATGGCTTAGATTGAAGGGCTGCTGGGTAACCTTCGCCTTTACTTGCCGCCCATTTGGTGTAAGTTAACGCGTACAAAGCAAAGTGGGTTACGGTTACTGACCCACCAAACCGCGTCGTATTTGTGCCATTGTGTTGTTTATGTTTTTGGCTTTATGTGTCTACTTCTCACCAAATCCGTCGCCGGCGCTGACGCTGCCACATGTTGACCATTGTTATGATTGCTATTAACACGATTTTGAACAATTCATGCTTCATTTCTGTTTCTATACTTAGAGACGAAAGAGACTTGGTCAACTACCGCATTTCGCTGGCGCACCAGTTTCAATTTTTGATTGGCACTCGACTCGTGCGGTTCGTTCGGTATTTGAGCATTGAACGTATGTCGATTGGGATCACTCCTTTTACAAAATAATGTGGATAATATCAATGTGTCTGCTGCTTATGGTGCCTGTCCACTGTCTCGAGGGCAAAGCAAATAATGTTATGGTTGTTAATGACATTTGGAAGGCCTTCAGGGCTGTTACCAATGACAGTGCTCTCCTAGACCACATTTTACCGGAAATGTATGGTCCAAGCATGCGAAATTCCAACCCGTCATTCGTATTCAAAATGCCAACAAGTGATCGCGACAATTTTCAGATGCTGACAATGCAACGATCCGATTTTGCGGAACCAATCTTTCCCAATATCACAAAAAGGCCAAATATTGTTGCAGACGCACTGCAGACACCGCCAGATATTGACACTTATGTGAAGTCTAGTCAGGTATTAGCGCCATCAGGTGAATGGCATCAGCTTGGCCTAGAGGGCTGGACAGGTGAACTGCAGACACCATTGCCGTGGCAGGAGCAGTCCCACAAGTGAGTAACAACTGTCACTTTATGGAACCCATGCTAAAGTCTTGCTCCACAGGGATACGCATCAGCAACAGCCCAGTTTACAATTGTCCGACTATCCACGGGATGATATATTGTTGGATTTAAAGAGTCAACAGATCAATGGACGCGTTACGGACATACGCGTTATAGCCTCTGGCCAGGAACAGGCCAATCCCGATGATCTGATGAATGGTCAAAATGTATACATTGCTCGTGCAAACGATCCCTTTGGGTACTCCATGAAGTGGGCCTTGAACAATGACAGTAATCTGACAAATGATCGAGGCAAACGGGATGTGGCTAAACTGTATTCCATGATTAAATGCTCCACAAACTGCGATCCATTGATCTACAAAGGCTACGGTTGCTATTGTGGCTTTGGCGGTCATGGAGTGCCCACAGATGGCATTGATCGTTGTTGTCGACTTCACGACAAGTGCTACGAACAGAGCAACTGCATCTCCTATTTGGAATACTTTGTGCCCTATGTATGGAAGTGTTATCGCGGTAAACCACTTTGTGCTATCGATCATGGTGAATGGGGTGGTCCAGATTCTTGTGCGGCTCGGTTGTGTCAATGTGATTTGCGTCTGTCCCGTTGCCTTCGGAAATTCTATTGTCCCAATCGACGGGCCATTTGTCACTCATCCCGCACCCGAAGATTACAAAATTTAATATTCTTCGACTAACATCCAACTGCCAAAGAAATCACTAAACTGTGCAATAATTTCATTTCCTAAAAGTTAATTGATTAAATGACTTTGAAAGTAAGCAACAATTTAATGTTGTAGTTTGATATAATCAGAGTTGAATGATTAAAATGTTTTAGTTAAGCAAATCTTAACCAAAATGAATTAATTTGTTAATGTTTGAGCAAAACGAAAAGATTGAGTTGTAGATTAATGAAGAGTTAAAGATAAATCAAATATTTGTGTATTGTTGGGATATAAATTAATAAGTAAAAACAAAATATACTCACTCTATCCAACTCCTGATTACATACAGCTAAACCAGTTACATTTCTGTATAGTTTTTATTAATGATAAAAATTTGTGATTTTTTTAACTGCAAGAGTTGAGAGTGGTTAGCAGCTTATAACCTAATGATGTCTTTGGCTCTTCCGCGAGCCACTGCGAGCTTTATTGCCAGCAGGTGTCCTCTCCTTCTCTTTCTCCTTTTCTGTTTTGACACTGGTTGCGCTGGTATCCGATTGTAAGTGAGAAATAGTTGCAAACTCCTTGACTGCCTTACAATCTTGCATGAACAATCGAGCCGTCTTGTGTTGCATTGATTGCGGCTTGTAGATCAGCAACAGATTGTTGCACATCAGCAGCACATCCCGATAAAGCTCATTGCTGTTGCGTAGATGACCCGAGTCAATGTTGCGCTTAATTGTGGGCAAGTCCATTGGTCGCAGACAAAATTCTTCATGGGGATGTTCGTCGTGAAATGGACGGCGAAAGGGGGAAGCATATTTGCTTTCCAGGAGCGTACTATATATGCTCAAGAAAAGCTTTTTAGAAGCAGCTCGAGTTTCTCGTCGATCATCAGTGTGTTCACTGGATGCTGGCGAATTGGGTATGCTGTCGATGACCGGTGTGGATGAACAACGGCGACGTGTACTCGATCTAGCTGTCGAATGATCACTGGCCGTTGTGGTGTCATCATCCACCATCGGACTTTCGGAACGATCACGATGAGGAAGCTTACGTAACAAAGGCGCACGTGCTGATACTGGAGCCGGGGCTGGAGTTATATTAGAGCTGCTAGTTGTGGTCTGTCGGGTTAGTGATACTGAATCAGCTTCGGATTTGTGCTCAGACTGTTGTTTTGACTTTGTGCTACGTCCTGGTTCATCCACCTTGCTGCAGTCTGTTAGTGAGGAAGATTCTTCGTCTGTGTCATGCACAGAACTTACAACTGCTGGTACATTTAAAGTTTTAAGCTCAGAAGTTGGCTCAGTTCCTGCTTTATCTGACTCTCTGGCTCGTGATTTTGATGAATCTTCTTTGGCAGCTGTAAGTAACGTATTAAATTGATGAGCTACCATAAAATTGGACTTGGACTTACCTTCAACTGCAGTTTCTTGTTGATCACTGTTGACGTCTGCATCTTGGTTCTGAATGCTCCCATCGAGGTCTTTCGCCATATCCGACGTTGAAGTTTCGGTTATGGTTGGAGCAGGTTTACCGGCTACTGTTTCAACAGGTTCTACCTTGTCCAAGACCACATCTGAATGAATTTCTTGTGGGTTATCATCACTTGAACTACTGGCTATTGTTATAGTTTCGCTCAATTCATCGACGACCACTTCATGCGTTATTGGAGTTGTCGCAGTGCTTTCAGATGCGGGCTGACTACGATCTTTACTTTCCTGCGAAGCAACTGCGGCCAGTGGTATATTGTCATTAGAATCATCGCTGGATCCAATGACAACCTCTGTAGTTTTCGGTGCAGTTGGAGATTTGCTTGATTTTTGACCTTCTCCTTGCTCACGCTTGAGAGCATCCAATTTGTCCTCAAAGTCAACTACTTCTGTTTTGTTCGATTCCGACGGTGGCGAGTCGACATTGCTAACCTCTTTTAATATATCCTCATCAATAACGCTGGCCATGTCCAGTTCAATATCATCCATAATGTCGTCCATATTTTTGAATACCTCGAGAAGCTGCTGCTCCTCTGCATCTGATTCATCCACAGCATCTGCAGTCTCTGTTGGCGCTGCCTCCAAATCTGCGGCAGCTTGCTTTTGACTTGCTGTGTTCTCTGCATCGGTAGTTTTTGCAGATTCATTTGCTTTACCTGCGGCAGCAGCAGCTGCAGCCATCTTATTTTTCTCTAGCAACATGGACAGTGTTGGAGCTGCTTGGGATGGACTGCGCCCAGTTGTGGCTACTTCAGGTAAAGGCGGTCCGCTTATGGGTCGCGTCATGAATGCCGTGTCGCTGGGGCTTTTCATAACGATTGCTGGCTGATTGGGTATAGCGCCTGCTCCGCTGGTCAACAAAGAAGTTATAGTCGGTGCTGTCGCCCGTGCTACACTTCCGATTCCAGGCACGGCAGGACTGGCAGTCGGCGAAGTAACACTATTGGCATTATTATTACCGTTGCTGCCTGGGGATTTTAGCAGCGATGTCAGGAGCGGAGCCGGACCCGACTGCTGTTTGTTGTTGCCACTTGCGGGGGCGGGGCCTGCCATTAAAATGTCGTTTATGTTATAATTATATTTAAATCGAAATAAACAATATTAGTACCTGTAATATCTTCCACATCCATGTCAACAGATGTTGTGTCTGCAGTCAGGTTAGAGCGTCGGCCACTTGCACTATTGTTGCGCCAATTGCCAGCAACATCTTTCTTACGCTGTTCACGTTCACGCATTCGATTCTCCAATTTCATTTCTTCAATTCGCTTTGTTTCCTGCTCCTTCTCTATCCCCTGCCACATTTGCTGCAACTGCTGCTCGCTCATTAAGTCCGATTGCAGAGCCTCGATTTCACGCTGCACCTTGCTATACAGCTCCTGATCCCGTCGCATTTGTGTTTTAATCTCTAGGACACGCTCCTCAGTTAATCGACGCAGCAATATTTCGGTAGGCGTTTCCACGGCCACAGTGGCTGGAGAAGAGAAACCGGCGCTGCTTTCATTCGTACGTTTCTTGCGTTTGGTTGTTTCCACTGTCTCCAGTAAATGTCCATATTGCACGGCACAGTTCTTCTGCGAATACCAATCTGCCGGGCGTGTGCTTCCATTATTGCCGCAGACAGATTTTAGTGTGCGGCTAACTGTTATCCAATTCTGGTCACCACTGCAGGATACAGCCGATGCCAGGCACAGTTGCTCCCGTTTTGACCATATATCGAGCGGAACTCGACTCATTTGATAATATTAAGATTGTTTTTCTTAAACCGCAGAAAATAAACCAGCGTTTTTTAATTTGGGAAGGCTGCCAGACTTCAATAAAGAATCTAGTTTTAAAAGTAAACAACCGTGACAGCTGTCGGCGCTAACAGATGAGAGATGGCGCCATGACCGTGCCAATTTTTGGCCCACTTTTGAGTTTACACTCAGAAATTGAATGAAATTGAAAAAATATCATTTCTTTTGGTTCGATCTATTCTGTAATCCATCCTCTGGGCGCTTTCCGAAACAAGAAATAGGCCATCTTTTGGTAGCTTTGTAAAATACGAAAGTACGACACCTTTTGACAGCTGTGCGAAAATAAATACGCCATCTAAGTTTCTCAACGAACGTCCCTGTCTTTTTTATGTTTGTCAGACCCTGGAACTGGTTAAATATCAACAAACCCCTGGTTGTTGCTCGAAAAATTTCGTGCTTAATTTTCGTTAATAATAAAAATGGAGCCAATATCGCACTTAGTCAAGTCCACTTTGCCAAACTATTTGTCGAATTTGCCGATTCCCGACACCTTTGGCGGCTGGTTTAAGTTATCATGTGAGTGTCCGTCGTGCTTGTAACAAATTGAACATTGGAATCAGACTTAAAGTCGCCCTATATAAATATACTAATTTTATGGGTTTAATGACGTAGTCAAGTCGTACTAGCCAAACTATTTGATAACATAGGTTATGTGGCGTGATGTCCAAGCTTTGCAAATTAGATTTGCACGCATATCGAGAAGTAACATAAAGTTTCACCTGTCTCAACTTATTATGCAACCATTTGTGATAAACTCGCATTTTGATTGTTGTTCTTGTTTGTGTAGAAACCAGAATTGTCACATTAGTTTTATCTGGGATAAACAAAATGGAATTTGATAAGTGAAAGTCATGTCGCTCCAATGCCCATCAATCTGTGTAGTTAATCAGAGGTATTGTTGTAGATGTATTTGTGTAATCTTAGCATTCGACCTTGCGCCGGATTTAATTTATTAGAAATGTAGATTAATCTCTTTAAGTATACTTGACTAACTATTTTATCGCTTTATCCTTTGCAGTCAAGGATTGGCTTGCACTCATTCCACCCACTGCTGTTGTTGCCGGCATTGGCTATGCCAGTTATCTGGCCTTCTGCCCAGCTGCACAGGGAAGATGCAGCCAAAAAAGTGGACGCTGCAATGATCATGTCCGCAAACACGAGCCTAAAGTCGTAGACATGATTGATGTGGAAGACATTGCTGAAAAAGCAGCATTTTGCCGCTGCTGGAAGACCAAGAACGTAGGTGGTCTGAAAACTTGATGAATTACTCAACTAATTTTCATTTCTCTCTTTGTAGTGGCCCTACTGTGATGGAAGCCACGCTGAGCACAACACAAAAACCGGAGACAATGTCGGACCAATCGTAATCAAGAAGAAGTAATCCTGGTCTAGGATATACCGCTGTTGCAGACAAGTGTCAATTCACTGAGCGACCTTTTTAGCATTTCCTTGTTGAAATTTTCGTAGAGCTTTCTACATTTTGCCACTCAAATAAGTTTATTAAAAAAGCAGCGATTGCAAATTGTGTTAATTCTTCAGATTAGTCAACCTATTCGTAATATATAAGCAATAAATTGATGGATTTAAGCCTAATGAAGCCAATAAAATATTGAATGAATGCAATTCAAAACACTGAAAGTACTGCTCGGTCTCGATTTAATTGAGTAGAAAACGCATATTTTTTTATTTTCGTATAGTATTATATCTGGCTGATGACAATTTCATGTTTAACGCAATTACAAAACAATTGAATTACAAATGCAGAAGGCAATGGTGTGCTGAGCAAACCAGGACATATGTATTCTAGATCTTCACAGCACGACGTCTCCCTGTCTGTCTTTCTCACATAATTACTATCAGTTGGAACTTAGATATAGGCATCATCGTGCATGCTGCATATTGTGAATCTCAATAACTTTGTTGCATTTATTTGAAAATCTTGCCCTGGTTGAACTTGCGACCTTCCTTATCGGTACCGGCCCACGAGAAGTACTGGGTGACAAGTTTCTTGGTTTCCTCGCTCTTAGCATCCAGTTTCTTCCAGTCGTAGACCTCGTAGTCAATCTGCCAATCGGGCGACAGGGTGAAGGCGAGATCCTGTCCACGCCACACCCACACACCGGAGATAGTACTGTTGTTATCGTCACCGAACAGACACACCGAAGCAAAGGCCTGTTTGCGCATCTTGTCCAAACGCTGGAACATGCCGGTAATGAGATTGCACGACATGAACACCTTGGACAGTTCATTGCTGTATTTGTATTCGCCGAACCAGATGGAATAGTTCTCGGCATCGAACTTATCAAAGAAGTAAGGGATGGACTTGGCCTCCTCCTCGTTCGAGTAAACACGCTTGAAATCATCAAAGTTGAAGGTGCCCTTGGGCATGGCATCGAAGGGATCCTTTGACTTGGGCTCAAGAGCCAATGCCTCATCGGCAGCATCGAGCTCCTCGGGCTCAGCTTTCTTGGGAGCTGCCTCCTTCTTTTCCTTGGGCTTCTTCTCCTCCTTCTGTTTAGGCTGTTGCTGTTGAGTTTGAGGTTTGCTCTTAGCCTGGAATTCAGCGTACTTCTTGGGATCAAAGACCAGAGCCTTCTCGCACAGTTTAAAGTCCTTAAGAACAGACTTAACCTGAGGTTGGTTCAAGATGGTGACGAACCAACGGTTCAAGTTACCGTACACACCACGCACACTGGGTTCCAGCACGTTCTCATACATATGCAACAAGCTGCAGAATACAACGATGTCGGCCAGAGTGATGCGTTCACCGGCGAGGTAGGTGGCATCCAACAGCTTCTTGTTCAGCTGCTGCAGCACAACCTCGGCTTCCTGTTTGGCCGTCGAGTTCTTCTGCTGTGGCATGATGCCCAACAGTGGGAACACCCATGCACAGGATGTGGGCACGATTTCGTTGTCAGCAAATGAGATCCATTGCTGCACCTGAGCCTGCACGAAGGGGCATTTGCCACCACGCAGCTGTTCGTTGGCCAAAAAGTAAGCAATGGCATTCGACTCGGTCAGGTATTTGCCATTATCGGTCTCAAATGCTGGTACCTAAAAAAAAGAACACGCGTCAAAAATTTGCAGTAGCTTATAATTTTGCTGATGACGTAGCACGACCGGCTTTTGCTCATTTTGGCACACCCAAAGCGATATCGACCGTTTTCATACCACAAATTCATATATATTTTCTCACCTTGCCGCCTGGGAACTTCTTCAGGAATGCCTCCGATTTGTTGGTCTCGCCAAACTTGAAGTTATCGGCCACTTTCACCTTAGCACCAGAGTACTGGGCAGCAATCAGTGCCTTGTAGGCACGGAAGTTCTCGGGATAAGTGTAAAGCGTCTGTAATTATGCATTAAGAGGCGAAAAGACAATTGTTAGCGTATTTGAAATACCACTATGCAGGCGTTGAGCAAAAAATTGACTATTATTATTGCAGGATTGCACAATAAATTGCAAATTAAAGCGACGCTTTTTTTCACTTACTCCAGTCGACATCGTGATTTCTGCCGGAGAGAAAGAAGAAGACGTAGCCAGTAGAGTTGAGTCAAAAAGATTGCCAGATTCTTCAATACCTAGTTTTTCAAGTAGACAACTCTATAGTGGCGGCGCTAACAAACAAGAGATGGCGCCACCACCGTTTTGAAATCTGGCAATCATGTGGTTCCACTCATCGATATATCCGGATATCGAATACCCGCAATATCGATATGTTCTCTACGAGATAGCGTTACGGTACATTTTATGATTAAAAATTTCCCATGAGATGCCGTTCGCATGATATTTTTTTGCTGTAATTTGCTACCACCAAGAGAGGCCGTATGCTTACGGCGTATAAATTTTCAAAGTTTAGTGCCTAAAAACACCTGAAACTATAATTAAAATAAATATATTTGTGTAAGTGCAGCAAGACTACATTAAGTAGACGTTCAGCAATGATACAACTTGTTTGAATTGCAGCACAAAACGTCGGACAAAATCGAATACCGCTGCAGTGAAAAAAAGTGAAAATTCGAGTGGTGTCTGCTCAGCGTTGAATGTGTGTGTGTGCGTCTTACGTTGCGCTTACGTTACGTTGCAAGTGAAATTTCTTTACAATTGCCAAGCGGCAATTGAAATTGTTTATTATTTTTACAGTGCGGTACACAGAACAAAGCAACTGCCTGCAAATGTTGTTCCCAAAATATGTGAGTTTCATTTACATTAGGAGAAACATTTACACTTACACACACACACACACACACACACGCACAAACAAACTTGCAAAATGAATGTCCACAGCATCCACAGCTAACAAAAAGTGTAGAAAATTTTTACATATTATAACAATACTTACATTGCAGTTGTTGGTTTACAAATTCCAATGTAACTAAAGGCTTTCTATTCACTCGTAAATGTGTAACCTTAACATTATCATTCGCTTTTTCCGTCATTTGTATTTGCAGCTTGTGCGACATGTGACCTTCATTCCAGCAACAAAATCAATAGCAATATACATAGTTAACGTTCATGTTCATGTTCATGTTCACGTTCATTACACTCTTTCTACATTTCATTCGCATTTGCATTTGTTTTTGTTGATTTGGCCCCAGATGCGTGGCCCTGGCCTACCTCACCAAAGTGACCCTGCTCCCTCACCCTCCGCCCACCTGTCGCCGTCATCATCATCCAGCCGGCCTAGGACTTTACATAATTAACCGTATGCTCTAATGCTGGGTTCTCACTGGGTCTCCGTGACGCTGCTTAATGACGTTTTATGATCCAGTGTGAACCCAGCATAAGTCACGCAACAATTACTTGATATTGGGCGCAAATAATATTCCCAAGGGCGACTGAGTGCCAAATAGTTAACATGTGACTCAAACCGAAATCAATCAAATCATGTTGTCATTGATACACAATTATGAATTCTATTTACACGCAATGTCCAAAACTTTGCCACTCGCAATTCCCAGATTTATGTAAGCCCCCCATCAATTCCATTAATTGGCTGTAGTTTTTTTCAAATGAATCATAACACCTGCCGAAAGATTACTGTTGACTTATACAATTTCTTATCACTGTGTTATCAGGCAACTGTTTTTTATATTTTTTTTATTATGACGAACCTGCCAAAAGCACGCATGCAAAAAATAGTCGCGTGTATTTGAATGCTACACTTAAAAATTTTAAATTGGCAGAAAGCAACAAAAACCCAATTCAAAATGCAATTATATATTAAATTTTTAACTTTTCGGTAGAAACACAGCTGTTCCTCTCATTTGTCAGAAGACTTACATTTATTTTCATTTTTGTATGTATTGAGATTTAGACTTGCAAAATGTAAGTAATTAATCTTTTTGTTATTGTTCTTGCAGGATAATGAAAGATGCTTGAATATGACATAAATGAGCTGAAAGAGGATCAAGCCCGTCTTCCGCATGGCAGCAGTGAAAGCAATTTTCAATACAGTAGCAAACAAATCAATACTTTGCTTAAGAACCAAACAGAAGAAATCCAATCTTCCATAATCCCAACCGAATCTGGTCAGAACGAACTGTTATCATCAGAGTCAAAACAAACATACTCGGCCATATACCCAGAAGTACAACAGTATATTGATCAAGTTGTCCAACCATTGAAAACACCACCAAGTGAAGTTGACAAGGTTCCAAAGCGTAAAAGGCAGAGGCGCGTTTACGTGGCTGAGGTTTCACGTTGTGCCAGTCTACGATCACGTCAAGCTATATCAATTGTTATTACTGCGCCGGAGAAGCCGCTGACTCCTCCCCCGGCACAGGCATCACCGACGCCCACAGAGGATAAATACATAAAGCCAGGTAAATGTGAGAAAGTTTAATAGAAATTCAGACTAACTTATTTGAATGCATTATTTCATTATTTTGCAGATCAATTTAAGCCCGAGTTCTGGAATCGCATCGAGGAGGAGCCGGAAGCAAAGTTAGCTGGCAAAAAGAAACGTGGTGTTGGTTTTAGAAATCGTAAGCGTCGCAACAGGCTTGAGGTTGATACGAATTTCTCGCCGGAAACGGCAGCAGCCATTGCGGCGGCCCAGATTGAACTCGACTCGGCTAAACCGGCATCGGCATCGGCATTACGCAAACGGAAACGCAGCTGCAATATGTCACTGTACGATAGACGCTACCAGACGTCTAACGAGGAACAGCGTCGTGTGGTTAATGGTTATGCCGTTGGCGGCAGTGGCCTACGAGCCGGAAATTCATCAGGCGCCAGCGATGTTGAAGTTGCTGAGCTGCAAGGTCATCAGTATTATGTGCCCACGGGTGGCAGCAGTTCAAGCAGCACAAGCGCAGGCGCTGGCACAGGACTCAATGGTAGTGCCGTGGCAGCTTTGAATCATGTGCCCGTCATGGGTACGCTATGCAATATTGGCAATACATGCTATCTAAACTCTGTTGTGTATACGCTACGATTTGCTCCGCATTTCTTGCACAATCTGCATCATCTTATACACGATTTGAATGTGGTTCAGCAGACGATATTGCGGCAGCGTAATGCCAAGTCTGCTTCTCTGGGTCGCAATGTAAGCGGTGGCGCTCAATTGGAGCATGCAAGAAGTTGGAGCAGCAAAGATCTGGCCACCACAGAGTCGTACAACAACAACAGCAGCAGCACCAACACCACCAATGGCAGTGGCACCAGTTCCAGCAACGCCAGCAGCAAGTCAAGTCTCCAATCGGTTAGCGAGAAACTACACGAACTATATCACAGCCTGCATGGCAATGAAATGGCCGACTCCAGTGAACCCTACCATGCTGACACCCTGTTGCATGCCATACAAGATGTGAATGCCACATTCGAAGGCAATCAGCAGCAGGATGCGCATGAGTTTCTCATGTGCGTGCTCAACTGTATACGAGAAACGAATCAATCGCTTATCAAAGCCATTGGCGAGTGTCCCGAAGTTATTGCGAATGGGTAAGTAGATAAAAGGGATAGTAGAAATAGAAGGGATAGGTATTCTATGAAGATTTTTAATTCAGTGTGTTGTTCAGTCGTTTATTTGTGAGTCGTTAACTAAATCAGTCATGCTATTCAGTTTGTCGGTTGTTCTAGATTCTAGAACGATATGAATAGGTTATTCATTCGTTCATTGATGACACTGGTTTAGTTATTCAACTGACATGCTTTCAAATCTATAAATAGATAATAAATGCTAATTAGTTACAGAATTTCAGTACAAGTTCTCTTGGTGTTTTCTTTTAGTTGTTGGTTGGAGTAAAGTTAAACATTGCATTTCAAAACATGTATTAATTAGAAAGAAAGTCAAGCTTACATTACTTTGTTGAAGACCTTTATGTAAATCTTAATATTAAATATAGTCTAATATGTAAAGCTTAAATTTCTTTTAAGAATGTTCAAACAATATTCAAATATGTAATTTAATTTTAACTAACCGACATAAGCTAATCCCTTAATTCGTTCACTTTAATTAGGACTTTCACTTAATTAAAGAACTTTACATAAATCTTTAAATTAACTATAGTATAATAGAATTGCAACTTTTTAAGAAAGTTTGATCAATACTCATTTAGAGTTTAAATTTAACTGAAAGATATATTTTATAAATTACTTAATAAGTTAATTTTAATGACTTGTTAAAAACAAAACGACACAATTCTAGAAAGACTTGGTTGACACTTAATAGTTTATATAGTTATTAGATATTAATGATATGCTTTATGTTCACAGCTATATTGCCAATCCCGACGAGGCAGACACTGTCGATTCACTGGAGCGCTCTGATGTGGGCAATCATGGTCTGTTAAGCGGCTCTGGTAACGGCTCGATAGCCACTAGTCAAACACAAAGTACCACAACAACAAAAACATCGTTTTTCTCACGCAAATCAAAGAGAAAAGACGAAGTGAAATCATCAAAGGCGACCCGTGTGCAGTCGCCGCTAAAGGACAACAGTCCGACAGCAAGTGGTAGCATGCCACCACCTCATGTTGCCTCCAATAGTCTATTCTATTTGAATACAGTCGATCTCAGCGGTGCTAGCCCAGCAGCTGCCGCTTCAGCTTCAGCTCCAGCTCCAGTGTCGTCGACCGCACCTGCGTCAGCAAAATATTCCAGTGATGATGAAATGAATACGGCTAGTCTGCTGAAGGATAAGATGCGATTGGAGGAGCGCATTCGTGAGCTTAATCTAAACTTCTTTAGCAGCGACTTTGAGGGCATTGTTGTGCTAACAACCAAGTGTTTGAGCTGTGAGACAATTACCCGGCAAAAGCAAGGCATGCTTGATATTTCAGTGCCCGTGCCGATTTCTGGCTATGATACTGCGGAACTTCAGGAGAAGCCCAGCTCCTACATACAGGTAAGTTTCATCTATTATCAGTCTCATCTAAATTCTAATTAACTTTTAACTCTTGTAGAACTCGTGCATTACGCGTGAATACTTTCGGGGCGATAACAAATACAGTTGCAATCAGTGTACAGGTTACACTGAGGCCATACGCTCCATTTCGTATGAAGTGCTGCCACGTCTATTGGTCATTCAGTTGAATCGCTTCTCAGGCGGCATGGAGAAGGTCAGCACGTATGTGCCCACAACATTTACGCTACCGTGTTTCTGTGCCAAGTGTTGTGAGCTAAGTGATGGCAATAAACTGCACGTTTATAAGCTGTATAGCGTGATAACGCATGTGGGCGCAACGCTGACAGTGGGTCACTATATAGCGTACACTTGTTTTCTCGACTTGGCTAGCGACTATATGAACTGCCCCAAGGATCGACGGAACACAACAACGAGCAGCCAGCAACAGCAATCGTCATCGGGAAGCAATGAGAATGCCGCACCGAGCAACAATGGCAACAGCAGTATTGCAAGTACGCCCGTATCAGCGGCTGCCTCAGCGTTGGCCTCATCGGGTACCAGTCTGATAAAGAAGATGAAATTTGGACGCAGCAAGGCCTCGAGCAGCGGCGACATGAGCAAAAATGTCAAGCAACTGAATGGATTCACCAGCAAGACCATCACGAATGGCATTGGCAAGCTGAGTATGAACACCACGTGCCATGGCGTCAACTGTTGTGCCATGCGTTTATGCTGCAGCCAACAGGCAAGCGTTGCGGGCAGCAACAGCGCCAGCAGCACTGATTTTAGCGAGGAATCGCTGCAGAACGGAAGTAACAGTAATCTCAGTTTTGGCAGCGCAACCATTAACTCTGCCCCCTATCCCACTGGCTACGGAAGTACGGGGCGTGGCGGCGTCAAGGCTAATTACACCCAGGGGAGCACAGAGCCCATTTGGTATATGTGTGATGATGACAAAATCAAGGCGATGACACAGCGAGAATTTGAGGAGCTATTGTCGCCCACACGCAAAATAACAATAACACCTTATTTGCTGTTCTATGCACGTTTTGATCTTCAGCCAGCGGCTGCGCAATCGACGTCATTGAAACCGACGTCTGCATCATCGACGCCGCCACCAGCAGCACCGCAGAGCTCGTGGTCGAATGATAATCTGCAAAGTGGATTGCACAAGATTTGAAAGGTTTTTGCAACATTGCGCTCGGCTATGAAATATCAAACAGAGAAGCCCAAAAGCAGAATATTGGCAGAATAATGATAAGCATCTATATATACGTACTGCATACCCTATAAATACGAAGAAAATACAAACAAGTATATAGAATGCTAATTAAAAAGTACATAAATACGTCTCTAATTTAGGTCACGCGAGTGTGCGAATAAAGTGAAGCTGAAGTCTGTTTGTTAAACAATGTACTCGTTTAAGATCTATCGTTTATATCGTTTATCTACATGCATAAAAATCTACATTTAATAATTATATACGAACTTGTTCAAAACTAATTAACTAATTTGACTGATACCAGCCCCTTGATATGTAAAATCAAAGAAGCTTGCCCACACAATGTGTGCAATAAAAAACTGGGATCTGTGTAGGTTAGTGTGGTCCAGTTGAAATTCTAATGCTGATGATGATCCCGAATCAGGTCGAGAAAGTTTTTCCTTTACATTTCTCTTGGCCATCGGGATAAACACACAAAATATACACATACATACATACAAGTGAATATATTGAATATATCATTTCTATATAATTCACAACTTTCATTATGTAAATGCACCATATAAAGATTGCATTTTATCTGGCATACATTTGTTATAAAGTTAGCTGCCCATAATTAAAGTAACTTAATGAAACGAACAGATAAACAGATATTTGTAAACACGAATTTAACACGTTAAGAACGCTATTAAACAATTGTTTGCGCTATCGCCTCAAAAATAAAAACTTAACAAAAAATATACATATACACACTCAAGATTTCGATATACAAAAATTGTAAATTACCATAATTAAAAGAAGGAGCTCAAATCGGCAATACATAAGCTGAGACATCACATAGTATTCAATTCTATGTATACTTCCATAAATGTTACAATTTATCAAAGCTAAGAATTAATGGAAAATAAAACAATTAACAAAACTCAGCATGCAGACAAACATAATTGAAATATTTTGTTCATAAACATTAAAGCATTTATAGACACACTCACATATATCTAAACGTACATAATTAAATAGATATCAATGAATATGGACATACTGAACAGTACTATATAGACATATTGACCCATGCATACGTATATCAAGTGTTAAATAGTTGTTACAGGTATAAACCAGAGACAAAGTATAAGAAAGCCTTTCTACTTAGGATCAACTTTTTATGGGCGTTTAATTATATAAATATCACAACAAAAACAACAACCACAATAACATCATCATCATCAAATACACATATACACAGACTTAATAAAAATCAATCAGTGAATTGTTATATACTTAAAATTAATTAAATAGTTTATATTGATGTTTTCAAGTCAAAAGCTGACATTAAGAAAATTCTTGCATGTAAGCCACACACATTTAGTTAACAATTAAGATTTTTGTTTCAGGAGCGCTGCTTTAGTGATATTAACATTTACAAATATATACATACATTTATACACATACACACACACACGCATATATATACATATATACTTACATTTATTTATTTAGATTGTAATTATAATTGTATGTAATTTGTAACATTAACAATAATTCCAATGAGAAACCTTAATAAGAAAACAATTCAACTTTCCACATGATACGACAGTTGTGTTAAAGAAGCGCCGTTTAATTCCAATTACGATTATTATTATTATTATTATCATTATTGATTAGCATTATAGAACATGCTTAACTAAATATACGAAATATACAACATATTAACTTTAATCTATAATTATAAACATTACCATCCTCAGCTGAACAGGTTGATAAACTTTTCTAGATACATCCAATTGGGGTTGCATATTTCTAATTGGTTGACATCTTGTGGCATGGATAAGACTCTCCAACTTACCTATTTTTATTCAAATATCTTGATCTCCAACATCTGAAAATAATGTTAATCTATCCCAATTCACCTTTTAACAATTCATAGCTTTCAGTTGTATATAGTTTATTGGGAACTTTTAAATACAGGCTGTACTCAATTCAATGAGGAATTCTTTAATGGGCTGATGAGGACTTTCACAAAGATCTATAATATAATATGCATTTATTTAAGGATATACGTGCGGCTAAAACTCTATGTTGGCTTTAAAGTAAGGCTTCAATGGAGCGTGACAACTGTCCATAATTGCGTTCCTTCCATTGTACATTTGTGAGCATGGTTTCCAGGGTTTGTTGTATAGCCTGTTCCAGACCCTTCAATGAGCCTCTGTTGGCGCTAACAAAGTCCTTAAAGTCTTCAAAGTCACTGAGCAGGAACGTCTGCTCGGAGAATGGTGGCAATAAGCGTGACATGTCCTTGGTAATCGGATGGTAACTGAAATAAAATTCAAAATTAAATTAAGGTTGATTGAATTAGATGGAATAAACACTTACAATTTGTAGATAAAGTCTACGTTATTCATGAAATAGTCTCTGGCCAAGTGGAAGCCAATCTCGTTGTATGCCACAGCCTGGAAGGCCCACATTGAATCCTGCCGACGAATTCCCTCCTTTGGATCGAAAGTGAGTTCCAAGAAACGCTGCAATAGCCAAACCTCACGAGAGCAACCCAACGATGTTAAAATGGTGCGTTTCTCGGCGGCAACATTAGAGTTCTTGTAGCGCGTCCAGAGGAACTGCCAGTCCAAGTCGGTGCCATGACGAATGGAGGTGCAGTAAACGGTTTGTCGAAGATTAATTGGCACCGGATTCTTCTGGTCGGGATTGGGCTCTGACCGCCAGGCACGATAATAGTTCAAAGCGACTTGGACGCAATCTTCCACCTGATACTGGCAAGCCCAGTTGCCGACCATGGTCTTCAGCAGCACCTGATCCTGCTGCTCGATGGAGCTATAGGTGTCGTTCAGTCCATTGAGATGATTGTAAATGGGCGTAATCAGTTTTTGAATGTAACGCTGTGGAGCAGTTAAAAATGGATTAACAAAAAGCTGGAGAAGAAGACTTGATGCAGATTTGTTCAAATGAGTATGTGGATTTGTGGATGTGACAATCGACTTACGAAAAATAACAACTTTTTGGCCCGAATTTCGATGCAAGATGCAATTGGATTCGACATACAAATCAGAATGAGAGCTGTCGGTTATGGGCGGGTATTTGTGGGGTCGTAATGTGTAAGGGGAAGTGTAGGAACTCAACTAACCTTGAAGAACTCATAGTTGGGAGTCTGCCGGATAATATTCTTCATTCGCTTGAGGTTCTCAAATGCCGACTTCCAGGGTAAATACTCGCGTTCCCTTTGCAAGTACTCGACCAAACGCATAGCGATCTCATAGTCCTGTTCACCGGTCCAGGCCAGGTAGAGTGCATCATCAATAAGCTGAGCTCTATTGATCACATGAATCCGATCGAATTCGCCATTGGTCAGTGTCTCAATGAGCAGCTTCCAGTTGCGCTCATCGTAGTTCACCTTGTAGAGAGTGGAGAGCTGCGTATTGAAGATGACCCATTGGTCCTTACCAGGCAAATCCTTAATAGTCTTGGGTAGGACTTCACCCGATTTGCCACACTCCATCCATGCCTTGGGCGCAGTGTTGTTGAAATCCTGATGCCCCTGGGTGGTATAACTAAGTGGTACCCACCAACAACCTCCACGTCCGGAGCGACCTATCTGAGTGTTGAGTAAATAGCGTTCCTGGGTAAGTTTGGCACTGCCCGCTTCATAGTCACGGGTCACGTTGATAATTGGGTAACTAAAGGGATCTGGACATTAGAATTATACAACTTATAAGGAGTTTCCAAGTATTTACCCTGTCTGCAGTGTCCAGGAGTCCATGATGCTCTTGATGTCATAGCTCTTGGGCAGAGAGCGATATTTGTGTGCGGCCTGGGTAAGAGACTCCCAAAGATTGTCCTGCTCGGCATTTCCGTAGGAGAACTTTTCCAGATAGCTTTGTAGACCAGCACGGAAGGATTCATCACCCATGAACAAGTGCATCATACGCAGTACAGTGGAGCCCTTCTGATATGATATCTGATCGAAACTCTCAGAAATTTCGGCGACCATTTCAATGGGTCTTGAGATGGGATGACTGCTTTCCAGTGCATCCCTTCTAAAGATGGTCAACAGATTACCCAGCGATTCCTGCTCCATGGCGTGCCACTCGGGATTGATATTCTCTACACCCAGACTGGCCACATAGGTGGCAAAGCCTTCGTTTAGCCACAAGTCCGTCCACCACTTCATGGTAACCAGATTGCCAAACCATTGATGCGCCAACTCATGGGCAATGATCGAGGCGACACGTTGTTTATCCGCCAGCGAGGAATGTTCCGATGAATATAGCAAAGCTATCTCACGATATGTGACCAAACCCCAGTTCTCCATGGCGCCTGCACTAAAGTCCGGTATGGCAATCTGATCGATCTTTGGCATCGGGAACTTGATGCCAAACAAATCCTCATAATACTGCAGAACCTTGGGCCCAAAGTCAGCTGCATAATCGCACTGCTCGAGGGCATTGGGACGTGCCCAGGTACGGAAGAGTGTGCTATTTGGCAGTGTGGATGGCTTGTGGGAAAAGTCATTTACCGAATAGGCAATCAAATAGGTGGACATCGGCACAGATTCCTCGAATTCACACCAAATGTAGTCTGTAATTTTATCGCTGCAAATCCATATAACATTATCATATGTCACTTGAGTTGACTTTACTTGGTTTATTACTCACTTGGACTTGATTTCCTTAACGGGCATGTTGCTCAGGCCGGTGTATTTCTTGTGGTAGCCCAATGTGACCACAAAAGGTGCCTTGAAATTGGGCTCATCAAAGCAGGGGAAGGCCAAACGCGCCGATGCCGGCTCAAATTGTGTAATGGAAAGCCATCTGAATAAAAAGAATAGTCATCAAGTTCAGCTTGTAAACTTCCGAACAAAGAATTTGTTTTAAATAATATGAATAAAATATAAGATAACTTTAGTCCGAGTTCCGATGAACTCTTTTTTGCAAAGGATCCGAATCGGAATACCTATCCGTTCTTTCACAGTCCCGATAGACTATGGTATTTAGAAGATCTCTATTGAGAACGAAATCAATTCTGGTCCTTAAAGAATCTTAATCCATATTCCAATCAAATCTAATCTTCAGTGGCTCTATTAAGCTTGTGAACAACTAGAATCTACAAAAACTGCCTATTGATATCTCGATCTTTAAAAGATACACATCCACAATCCGATCCCCTCAGTTCTTCCAGTAATCTTTGCCTTACCTTGTTTTATTAGCCACTGGATCGAGGTAGGAGCTTCTGTAGTATCCCTCCAGCTGGCGATTGAGATCGGCACTAAATGGCATGGTCAACTCGTATTTCTCCCCAGCCAAGAGCTGCTCACATGTGTGCATCACATAGAAATCATGGATAGAATTCACTTCAGTTGAGGAAATGCAATTCTTTTTGTTGGCACTTGAAGTGTCCTTCAGGGTGATGTGGGATTCGTCAATGGTGAGATTCTTGGCATGCAACGTTATGTTCTTGGTATTTTCCAGCACTTCAAAAAGAATTTTAACACTGCCCTCAAAACGCAAGTCCTCGGGATTATCCAAGTGTGTGAGGACACGCAAGTTGTATTTCTGCGGACGCAGTGCAGTGGGAAGACGATAATAGCTATAGCTGGAACTGGCCAAGCCGACCAGCATGGTGCTGGCCCAGAACAACAGAAGCAGCCTCATTGTAACCGCCTGTGGTGAAACAAAACAAAAAAACGACAAGTCATCATCAAACGGGATTATTAAGCAATTAACTAAATCACTTGGTAAATTAATGTTAACGTAAGTTTCATAAAACAAAACCAAACCAAACGGAACGAAATCGGTTTACAATTTATGTATGTTTTTTTATATTATTTTTTGCTGTTGGCTGTTTTTATTGCCTTAATGCAAATTTGGTGTTTTTGACTCTGGGCGTGACTTTCCATGCCGTACACGTATTAAGGTCTCGGCCAATGAAACTCAACTTGATGTATACTTGATAATTGTTTATTATTGTTATTCTCATTGCGTACTTAGCAATGCAGTTGGACTGATCGCAATTAACTGAAAAGACCCGTAGTCTCGACGTCACGTGCGTTGAATATAAGTAAGTGGAAATCAAAAGCACAATCACAATCACAATGACATGCCTCATTTCGCTAAACAGCTGATCTTCAGTAACTATACTTATAGTAGAAGCGGTTACATCTGGATCTCTTACAATGTCAAGATGGGTGTTTGGGAAGCTTGGAAACTGCATTCGCAGCACGTTCGGATATTGAGATATGAAGACTGCATCAACACTTCTTATTTTTCTTTTTTGTGGCAGCGGAAGAGTTGAAGAACAACTGGATATTCCAGCTACGTACTCCTAACTCGTTTGCCACTCTCAGTTCTACTTGCATGTATGTACAGTATGTATGTAACTTATGTATATATGCGAGTATTTGAATACGTATTTATTTGTTTATGCAAAAGACATTGCTTGGAAGCGTGTAGCAAACGTGGACGGGTGCGGGTGAGGCCAATGAACTCTTCGGATTACCATATTCATCAGCCAGTTTTCAGGTCTTATTTACATGTATTGGGAGCATCATAAATTTCGATTCGAAAGTATATTTTCATTTATTATTAATTTATTAATTTATACTTTCGTTGCGGAAACGTGCGTTAGATTCAAATCTTCAATTGAATGATGCGGTTGAATGCACTGATTCCAACTAGTTGTGTATTGTTAGTTACACTCACATGACATTGACTTTTCAATTGAACTCAACTCAGCCTCTGCCTTCAATATATTATACCACCTTTTTATATTTCTGCTCTCTTTAATTGATTTGCACGCCTATGAATTTCTTTTATAATACCCTGTTCTGCTTGAGAAATGGATTGAAAAGAGCATGATAAGTTTGTCAAACTTGATTTGCACGCCTATTAAATTCTTTTACAATACCACGTACTCTAATGGAATGGAAAGGATATGATAAGTTTGTTGAAAAAGTACACTTTTTAATTTGCCTGATTAACCTAATATTTAATTGAGCACCCTAGATAATTGCGCAAATTTTCCATAGATTGAGAAAAAATTAATCTTTTTATAAAAACCATTAATTCAATTACATTAATAATAATTGCATATTTAATCTAATTGCCCTATTTGGTCGATCATCATTTTTGTTTTCGTATTAACAAACTGAACATAAATACATAACTGTTGGTCACACTTTTATTAAGCAATTTATTATTAAATTATGAGCTTTTAAATAAACAATTCTCAATTTTTTTTAAATAATAAGCTTTTTAAAACTAAGCTTAAAAAAAGAATCATCAAAAGAATATTATTTGAAATGACTATTGAAATTATATTTAATTACTAAATAAAGACTGAAAAATTTTATAACTCTCAATTTTTTTGAAATAATTTGAAAAAAAAGAATCATCTAAAGAAAATTATTTTAAATGACTATTGAAATTATATTTCATTACTAAATAAAGACTGAGCAATTTTAATTGTTTTATAATTATCAAGATTTACATAAATTTATGCGTAAGAACACAATGTGAAAATTTTTAACGACTCCGCAGATTGATTTTAAATAAACTATTTAGCTGAATATTAAGTATCTTCTAGTCGCTAACTATTGTTATTAAGGTATATTTAAATATCATTTAATAGGAATCTTAGTACAAAATTAATATCAGAATCTGTTTTGAATAGCTAATTCGAGTTGATGTAATTAAAAAAATAATAATTATTAGAGCGTATGAGCTAGTCAAGTACTCTCAACTGCAGCACATTGCTTTTGTATAAATAATAAACAATAAATAGTATAAACAATTACTGCACTCGTAGCTAAATTGTTTTGAATGCTCGCCCATACTCAATTTACAGCGAATACTCGTAAATATTGCATTCTCATGTAATGTAGGGCGTAGAACCAAATTGCAAATTGTAATTAGAAAACACATAATTATAGAGTGCAAAAATATTGTATAAATCCCTTGAGTATCTTTTGTAGCATGTGTCGATTTATTAGAAACAAATATTAACGTTGTTTATGCGGTATCTGTTGAGTATCTGTCAATTTGCTTAACAATTTAGGAGTACACAAATTTTAAATGATGGCAACACCACGAGCCATAAAACTGGTTCTGGTTTTTCCTTTATTTTTTGCCTAGTTATTCAAGTATTAGAACTTGCAAATTATTTTGTAACTTTGTAAAGAATTTTAGCACATTTCTTGGAATATTTGTATAATATTTTTAGTATCATCAAAGGGCAATAGCCACTTGACAAGTTTTCAGACACTAACCGAACCGTTAACAGCAGCAGCCACAATTGAAAAGTCCAAGACGACGAATGCGAGCCGTACGATGGTCGGCGGCAATCTAAAGATTTTGTGAGCGCAGCGCTTTTATCTTATAGGCGCAACGTTGCACGCACACAATTGAAACGTAAACATACAGATACAGATACATAGATACAGATACACGCTGCCACTGCTGACCGTCGCTTAGTCGCAGCAGCATTGAAACGGACGGCGACGGCGGTGGCGGCTTAAACGAGTGCGATTCGTGCTTCGGCGTCGGCGCAGTTTGAGCTTTTGAAGAACCTTTATCAAGCACACACACACAGCACACTGAGTGTGAAAGAGATAGAGCCCACATACGCTTATATATGCACATGTATTTGTACGCACGCAGCGGGTAGCCAAGCTGTTGGCTGCAGTGTATTATGGCAGGGCTTACGCGGCGTATGCGCAATTTTGAATTTGAATGCACAGACACACACACATACACGCAGCATGAAGATGCTACATTGCTACATGTTACATGCTACATGGTAGCATGTTGTTGACAACGCCAACGTGTTTTTGACCTTAATTGCGCTGATTAACCCGTTTTCGCAGTACTTCAGCAAATGGCCCAAGAGCCCTCACCCTCCTTAGCCGTTTGGCCAGACAGATAGAAGAGTACACACACAATCGCACAATCGCACAATCGCACAGCGTGCAACATTTTGGGCACCCTGCAGCTGTAATTGCTAATGCTAGTATGTATTTTGCTGCCTGCCCACCTCCCCCTCATCCAACACTTCGTTGCACAGCGGTGTCCACACAATACTTGCTATCTCTGTGTGTAAGTGTTCTTTCTTTGTGGCACAATAAAGTACAAAATTATAATATTGTCTCCCTTGCCAGAAAAGCAAAGCAAGAGTGAACAGAACTCAACTTAATGCAAGTGGCCTGGCACTTTGGTTTAACCATTTTCTCTGCTTTTCCTGCTTTAATGTTTCGCCTTGTTGGGGGCGGAATTAAACAGCAAAACTTAAGCCTTGCGGTAATTGCCACAAATACTAATTGCGCGATTTTAGCTTATCTGTTGACAGTGGGAATTAAGTTAATGGCTGGCTGTTAAGTGGCAGCTTAGTGACCGCAAATGGCTATTAATGTAACTCCCTCAACACTGAGCAACTGTTGATATATTAAATAGAATAGAGCTGGGCGTCATGGCGTATGCAAATTAGTATAAGAGAATACTTTAAAGTTGATGCCAAATAAAGTCATGCCAAAAGTGACATAAAATTTGACTTGTAAAGTTACTACTCCCAAGGGTCAACAGTTTTCAAACTTGCATAGCTTTGTCAAATCTAACCAAATTTTCGTGCGGAATATAATTTTAGTTATGATTTATCTATAAATTGATTCTACATTTAAAAATAGTTATTTTTCAAAAATCGATTTACTTTTGTAGAAAAGTTTCCCCCTTTAAATTTTCTGAGAATAAAATTTTTAATATTGATTTTTAATTAACTCTTGGTGCCCTAATTAGTATAAAACAACACTTTAAATTTGACCCTGAAGAGTTTTTTTTTGTTTCAAAGAAATTTGGACTTGTAAAGTCAAAAAGTTTGTCAGACTTCAAGCTTGTATATCTTTGTCAAAATGTAACCGACTTTTTTGCGGAATGTCTTGAGTTGGTCTATAAATTAGTTCTTCATTTAGAAATAGTTAAAACAACTCGTCCATCGAGCACCAAGCACCAAACGGTTGAGTAAATTAATTTTTTGATTGTTTTGATTTTAAAATTAGTCACGTACGATACATTTAGAAGAAACTGGCCAAAATGAAGATATGCGAAATATTATGTCAGTTTAAGGAAAAACTACAGAGTTTCTTCCAGTTAAGTTCAAAGTTATATATTTTTTTTTAGAATTTTCTCAAATTTTCTTGAATTTTCTAGATTTATTAGGCAGCGTTAGAAGGGCACCCAGAAGGGATACAAAAGCGAAGCATATTTAAAAAAAATTTGCTTGAATTTATCGAATTTATAACTAGTTTGGTTTAATTATATAAAATCATTTTATTACCTAAAAAAATTGTTTTCTATTTTTTTTTTCAAATCTTAACCGACAAGCCATTTTTCAACGCCACCTCTTGTCTGTTTGCGAAACTTAGCAGAGACATGAACATTTCGAATTTTGGAGATATTTTATGATAAAAATTTCCTATGAAATGACGTTCCGGTATATTTATCGATAGGTGGCGTTCCCGGGAAATTTTCTTACTGGCGCCTAAAAGAAAATATATGACAAAATATAACAAGTCTGGCAACATAGGTAATTTGGCGCCAAATTTAAAAGACGTTTGAAAGATAATTTTCGAAGAAAATTAATTCACCATCACTTTTGTTAAGACTTGTTTTTTTTTGTTACCAACCAATCAAAATGCATTAAATTTCAGTTCAGGGTTTTTGAGTTATATTTAAAATTTACGCCTTTGTTCAATAATATTGCCTTTTTTGATGCAAAAATAAGCTTTGCTTAAAATAATCATTATATAATAAATTTGTCGCTTTTCCTTTCTTGGGGGTGTTAAGGGGAGGGGATACTGTTGTTGAATTACATAAAAATAATCAAATAATAAGCGTAAATTGTACCTATCAGAAGTTTTTAACTTTCAACTCTTATAATTAATAGCTATCATTTAAATTTGTGAGTGTGTTTGTATGTATATGATGAGTGCGTGATTTGTAGTTTTTAGTTTTAGCCTTTGTGTTTCTGCTTATAACTATGAATGATTGGTCTGAAATCGGAGGGTCTTAAAATTGTATGACATTAACTTTTCGTTTAGATTATAATGCACATTTTTGTTACGTTAAAATTCGACCTAAAACTCTAAATAAATTGAACTAAATCAAAAATTTCATAAAAACAATTAAAAAATGGACCAAATAACTAATAAAAATACATAAGATTGTTCTTGTTCTGAAAATGTACAAATGTCTGTGTGTTGTTTTTGTCTGAGTGGGTGTGGGTGTGTGGGTGTGGGTGTATGGGAGGTTGTGCTTAGAATTAAAACTTAAACGCTATTAAATTAACAAACGAAAATCAACAAAATCAACTTAAAATGTTTAAATGAAATAAATATGCGGTTTTTTGTTGGTATTTACAAATGTGTCGAGTGTGAACCCCCATAAATTATTTACAGCATCAGACGAGAGCGGGATTTCTTGAATCGACCCGTAGTACCGCCGAGACCATCGCCATTCCAGGACTTGGATTTGGCACGGAAATGACGATACGCCTCATTGTAAGCTGGCTCCAGCATGGGCCTGTAAGCGTTTGGCTGGCACATTTCGGATTGTGTCTCATAGAACTCTTTGTAGCCATTATGCAGCAGATAGATCTCGGGATAGTGCAGGGCCGGATACGCATTTGTGTTGCGCTCACGGTCCAGATTGCGTAGAAAACGTGACATTTTGGGGCCACGCTCCGATGAGAATTCACAGTGAAAGATGATAATGTTGCGCTTGTTGCCGGCATCGGCATTTTGCTGCTGCTGCAGCTCAGTCTGCTGCGCGGATAGGAATTCCTCGAGTATCTGATCGTGTGTATACAGATTCTTGGCACCCTTAATGTGTCCGCCCTCGAACTCGTACGGATAGCGGCAGTCAATGATCCGATAGCTGGAAACCTGCTGATCGAATTCACCATTCAGCAGTCGTGCCACTGTATTACTGGAGATTGACTTGAGATCCCTGTGGCGGCCCTCCATCAGTGGCAGGGCGTAAGTCTTGCTAAAGTCACCAATCAGCTCCGGTTCGTTGCGGTTCTCGGAGCGTGCCAGTGCCGACATGATCTCTGCATCATTCAGAGACATGCATTTGCGCAGTGGTGGCGCATGCGTGTGGCTACTACTCGTTGTTGTGGTGGTGCTCGAACTCATGATGGGGCTGATGATGCTGGGTGTGGGTGTTGGGCAATTCTCCTTTTCGACGCATCGGTGACGCTTGCTCTGGATGGGCGAGCAGCTGGCCGATGCGGGCGGTTCGGGACGCTTGAAGCAATCCCGTGCAGTCTCTGGCGTCTTTGGTTGCTGTTGTTGTGTTTGTGCAAGCTGATTGCTATTTGTCTCTGTCATACTAAGGCAACGTCGCACCGAAGGACGTCGCATCATCATGGTCAGGGAAACAGGTGACTTGGGGGTCACCTTAATTTGACCACTGATTAAAGAGTTTAGGCCGCTGGGAAAGGCGAGTGCATTTTGCTGTTGGATACCGGCAAACGATTCCATTTCAAACAACTCCATGTATTCATCATCCATAGAGGATTCCATGGAACCATTCGACGATAGGCTGTTGAAAACCCGAAAGCTACGTGCTGGCGTTTCTGTGCTGCCGACTGCTGTTGTTGTTGTTGTTGCTGCTGCTGTCGTAGGCAGCATTTTGGTCTGACGCACAATTTGGAAGCGTTGTGGGGAACTCTCTGGCGAGAGTAGACCGAGCAGTTCTGGACTAACGGCACGTTGTTGAGGTAGTGCCAAAGCATCGTCATCGTAGAATGAAAGCTCCTCCTCAGCATCCATGGCCATGACGTCATTGTTGGTGCAAGCCAACGGACGTCGTACGCTTCGATTGGAGTTATTTTTGTTGTTAATGCTGCTGGCATTGCTGCTGAAAGAGAAAGAAAGAGAGAGAGAGGGGATTAGTCAACTGATCGTGAGTCTTCCTGCTGGTTTGCTGCCTAAACTGTAGGGTCATTAAACCCGCAGCTAAAAATATATTTATTCCTATATGCGGTGGTGGCGACGGCGGCGCTGGTGGTGTAAAAGGCAACAACAACAATAACAATAACAAGGGTTGCTCAGCAGCAGTTCAAGTTGTTGTCGTTGTTAATGTTGTCCCTCTTGTATGTAATTTTGTAAATTGGGAATTTGAAATTAGAAATGCCGTCTGCTTTCTTGTTCTCTTCTCTCTCTTAGACTTTTTGCGGTACTTTAAGCGGAATTCCCCTTTTGCACGTACATACGTTCTGCTCGAACTGTTTTCGTTTTCATTGCACGGCAAGGGCATTATTCAGTGCATCTGCACTTTGTCCACTTTTTGGGTCACGCAAAGCAAAAATGACTCAAGAACAAAAACTACCAACAACACAAAAAGTGACTGCAATCAAACTGAGTTTTTTTTCCTGTTATTTTTGTTGGAGCTGCGCGAGCTTCGCGGAAGCCGGTTTAATGAATGAAAACCCAGCAACATGAACAACAACAACAACAACAGCTGAGCGCCACAAAGCCGAAAAAAAACGTGTCGTTCGCTCGTGTGGAGCGTGCAAAAAAAACTCTTACTTTTGTTCAACAGTAAAGCAAGCAGCGCAGTCGACATCGTGCGGCTCTTTGCTTTGCCCTGTGTTCCGTTGTTCACAAGTTGCTTTTGTGTACGTTGTTGTTGGTCTTGCTTTTGTTGTTGCTGTTCAAGTTCAAGCGCCTACTCTTTTTTATGACCAAGTTTACTTGCACTTTTATTTTATAATTGTTACTCCTCTGAATTAATTCCACATTGTTTCTATCATACTATTTATCTATTTTCTTCATAGCAAAATATACAATTTTAAATGAACTTTATTTTTTCTTTGAAAAACTATTTTCTTCACACATTAATGTGCTTGCACCTTTAATTTATTATTATTACTTTAATGTGTTCAACCTATATTCTTCAGAACAGACATTTGTGCTTAGTTTACTTGCATTTCATTACTTTTCTGCCTCTAATTTTTCATATTCTTTCTAACTGTTTTTTTTCACACATTTCTCATATTTTCGTGCTCGTCTTAATAATTACCTGATATTGCAATCCATGGTGCAGTTGTTCTCTTCGGCAATTGTTTCCCACAACATTTTGAATGTTGTTTTGTTATTACTTTATTGCTTCAAAACGTTCCAAATGAACTATTTGCTATTTTTGAGGATATTTCCCACTGAAGATTGTTTTTGCTTTGGAAAATTGCTAAAACACAATTTCCACAGTTTTTTGCTGACACACGCACATTTACAGTTAATTGTTAATTGGTTTCGTTTTCGATATTTGCAGTTTTGTACTGTGTAGTCCTTGGTTGCTGCATTTGTTGTTGTTGATTTTGTAAATACTTAAATGTTGTTAAAAACTAATATTGCATTATTGTTGCATTGAGAGTTTCGCATTAATATATCCGCTTAAACATTGTTGTTTTGTAGTTGTTGCATATGTACTTTGTGAGTTCTTTGTGTGCTGCGTTCTTGTTTTATTACTTTATCCAATCGTTTCAACACACACACACACAAATATACTGCACTACCCGTACGAAGGCAGCTCGAGGCGCAGATGTTGACACGACGACGAACAGAAAACAAATGTAGTTCTCGATCTGAGCGCAGCTGGTTTTAAAGAGTCGCTCGCTCGCTGCTGCAACCCCCGCTGTCGGCTCTCCGCTGTCGACGTCGCTGCTCTTTTGTGCGAGCGAGTAGTACAACATATAACGGAGAGTGTCGGCAGGAGCAGGAGCAGACTATGAAGTAAAAGAAGTAGTAAGAGCGGGAGCTACATTATGTATTGTACAATTTCCCATATCCCTATCCCAATAGCATGTCAAAGTGGAAAAGAGAAAAGTCGGAAAATTGTAATGGAAATCTATGCAGTTGGAGCGATCAAAACCAGTGCCAGTGCAACAGGTAGCTCAGCTCAATTTTCCCCTACCCGATGCAAGATCCGAGCACTATTGAAGGCAACAATTTTGGCGCGCGAGCTTTTATAGCGAGAAGCGCGACGCTGAGCGCCAAACCGAAAGCCGAGTGGAGCCCGATTGGAGCCGATTGGCGACTTGTGGAGCCCGAAGACAAAAAGACGAAGCCGAAGCAAACAACAAGCAAAAACACATGTGATTTACGTTGCAACAGAATGGCTGGGACAGAGAGCAGAGCCTGGAGTCTCCTCAGCCTGCGTCTTCAGGCATCGTGCAAATCTTTAAGTAGAATTCAAGACGTTGCGCGGCATCGATTGTGTCGTTCACAGGTAATAATGTGAGATCCACGCATTCCGCGACGCCTACCCGCCCCCCTTGGCCCCCTCCATACTCTTACAAACGTGCAGAGAGCATCAGCAGGTAGTCGTAGTGCCAGGTCCCAGCCATATGATCAATACTGCTCCGGGGGAGGTGAAGTAGGGCATGTTTCTTTTGTGTTTTGCAGACGTAGACGCCAATGTCGTTAAATGAGCAGCGCTCCATGTGTGTGTGTGTGGGCAGTTGCGGCAAAGTTAAAGCAAAAATCGCGTTACATATGGATGTACATACATACATATATACAAATATGTATGTAAGTAGTGTGCAGACCCTGCGGGAGTCGTGTCCATGCTTGACAGGGGGAGCAGAGGGGCACCCATGAGTACAACAGTGCCAGTCAAGTGTTGTTGTTGTTGTATGCCTGTAAAGAGTTTGTGGATTCATCGAGAGGCAAATCCATGCGCTGCAATAACTACTATGGACGAAGAACACAACGAAACATCATTTACCTACATACATGCATACATATATAATATGCAAATAAATATACATACATACTTAAGTACAATATGCGAACATATGATAATGCATTTACACATACACAAACATATCAAGGGGATCATATGGGAAGGCAAATGATTTTTCCAGAGTTGCCAGCCGCAGCCAAACGCTCTCAAAAACTAAATGAGCTACGGTTTCATTCTCTTGAATTGTGTTTGTGCTTTTGTGCTGGCAGCAGGAAGAGGATCATCTTTTGGAAAGAATAAACAACAACTAAAAAGGACGCAGAAATCATAAAGTGGTTTTGAACAAGTTAAAAAACAAGCGGAGAATCAAAAAAAAAATTAAAAATCTCATTCATAGTCTGACACAGTGGGCATAACACGTGTTATTTGTCGACGAAATACATGCCGTTTTAATAAGTGTTAGCAAACAAATAATATAAATAATATATAATCTATAATGTTTGTTGGATATGTAAATATGTCGTCCAAACACATTAATTTGGATCTATTGGCCCCAAATTGCTCTGCTTTATTTTAATTGACATTCAAATGCAATAGATCGTTTACCACGGTACAGCGACACAGAAGAAAACGGAACGCAAAAAGGGCAAACTGAGAAATCAAAATTGTATGCAAAAAAAAAAACACTCTCATGAGAGCAGCGAATTTGATTGCGAGCAAAGAATAGGCTGCACACTAATACATGTATAGACTTCGAAGTTGCAGCAACAACGTGATTGAGAATGGGACACAACAATAGCAGCAGCAGCGGGAGCAAATAAACTTTTAAAAAGGAATGAACGTGAAGAACTAAATTGTAAATCGAAATTCCAAGAAGTAAGGTCTGAGATTCGTCGGTTTTTAAGCGCCTGACGTCGGCAGCGGCATCGAAAAAAAAGTGTGCAAAAAATTTTATAAAAAGCGTTTGAGATACTTTTACGCGCGCGCGCGAAAGCCATCAGGCAAGGGGCGTTGAGCGGGCTGAGGTAACGTCTACTTGGATGTGTGTGTGGCACATAGGGCGGTGCTGGGCAAGATGTGCATACAAAGGTATCACATAGCGACGTTGGAGACGAGACGTGCAATTAGTGTGCAATGAAACACAGACACAACAGATTGATGGATAGGTAAGTTATGACCATTTAATACATTTGCATATCGCCAGAACATAGAGAAATACATATCTACGTACATACATACGTATGACACCCCCATGGTAACCACAGCAATCGAAATTTAAATTGGAGATTGACAAAGGTGTTGACAGGCCTGGAATTGAAGGTATTTGAACTTCGGTCAGAATTTAGGCCGAGCGGACTCCACATAAAAAAACGAACTCAAATGTAGGGGAAATCAAAATCATACATATGTACTGATGTACATAGTTACCCAAAAAAATAAAGAACCTGGAATAGACAAATACTGATCAGAAAGAATGCCCACACACACGCGCACACACACACAGGACAAAGCGGGGAATGACCCTCGGTCCCGTTTCAGTACTCATACTCAATCCTGTTCCTTTACGGCTTGCCTGCTTTCTCACGTACATATGTTCAATCAGCTGATCGAAGGGGCCGAAGGACATGCACATAGCAGAGAACGAATTAGTCCTGCTGTTTTGTGGTATGTGTGTGTCACGAGCAGAGCGGTGGAAAAGGGAACGGGAACGAGGATAACGCGCGCGCAAATTCCTTAACACGAGTCCAACAGCAAGAGACCTTTAGGTGTGTGTGTGTACGTTATGAGTTAAGACGAAGCAGGGGGGAAAGAGTCGTAGCGGGCGCTGAGATTTCTTGCAGTCGAAGATGTGCATTAAGACGGCAGCGTTGAGAGCCAGAGCAAAGAAGAAGTAGGTGAAGAGCATGGGCTCTCGGAATGATCGTGCAAAGAGGAATTGCGTTTAGGTTTTTGCGCCAAAATCATACTGTCGTTGTATATGTAAGTCAGTGTGAGTGAGTGTGCAGGACTCGTCTGAAGTTATATACATGTCAAGACACATGTATGCGTGCCTGTCTGCGAGCCTGTTTATCTTCCACCTCGCTGTTGTTGTTGCTGTGATTTCTTGCAGTCTTTGTCGTTCCTCTGATTATGTGTATTGTTGTTGTTGTTGCTCGCCGTTTGTCTTTTTGCCTTTGCTTTGGCCAACAACACAGTGTTTTGTTGTTGCTATTTTGTTTCCTTCGACGTATCTCACTCTGCTTCCTCCTGCTCCTTCTTTGTTGCTTGCCTACAAACTGATTGTGAGAAATATTTTTGTTACTTGACTTTCCGCTGTGATGTGCGTGCCCATTCCAACGTTCCACAGTTCTGTTCAATGGTCAGCGATCCCACAGATACAATTCTTGCGGGTCCCCCCGGCTGCCCACTTTTATGATTGTGCCCAGCTCCACATTCACACTAATTGATTCTCTGCATAAATTTTATTTAAAGCTTTAATAAATGTCAAAATAAGCAATTCATTTCGATGTTAGAGAAGCCATTCATTCACATACACATACCCATACACATGCACCAAATGAAGCTTTCTCCCCAGCAATCAATTGCCGGGTTCAGAGTTTAAATGTGCTTCAGAAAAGAGCGCCCCAATGGCAGCAATTGGTCACAGAATTCACAGATCTTGAGTCACGTGGCAAAGGCTGCATATTCATTGTGGGAGGTGAAAATCTTTTGTAAAATGAAGAGATTTTATTTGATTTTAAGTACACTTGATTTCCATGTGAATATTAAAGACATACTAAACTATCGCTATAGTTGAATACCGATTCATAGTGATGGTATGATAGAAATCGACATTAACAGACTATCGAAAGATACTGCCAATATATTTAATAGTTATCGCAGTATCTGCTTGGTAATGTTTCCTTGCCAGCTTTTGCTAGCTAACGATTTACACCGGAAACAACACCTGAAATATTTTCATGTCGCTCTATTCCTGCACATGTATTTGCATTAGAGCCCCCATGTGCTGTAATACTAAATAAAAAAAAAGACCTAGTGCTTGGTTCCCATTGTTACGATAACTTCTAACGGTCGGTTCGGGGCTCGCGCTCTGCTGATAAGTTGAGCTCAAGCTTCCAGAGCTCCAACGACATTTCTTTGATTGTTTGCAGAGCTCTAAACAAATAGGCGTATGTCGGTTATACAGTGGGTACATAAATATATACATAGTTATACACATACATACAGACTCGAAAAAAAAGTATGTGTGTGTTTGTGAGGAATGATATGGCAGCCTCAGGAAGTACTAATCAACATTGCTCGCCAGGGCTCAGCAGCACAACAAAAGTTGGTATTGTATGAGGGTATAAACAGCAATAACAACTTTAAGTTAGGGCGGTGTGTGCTGAGGTAAGGCGGGGGAGTAGGCTGCTGTTGAACGTTGTTGTTGCTTAATGAGCGAACAATGTTCTTGACATGCTTAGATATTTTTTATGTCGCACAAATTTCGCGCGCATTTCGATTCAATTTTTGATATGGTTGGCATATTAGTGTCATATAATTGTTGGGGATTCTAGGTCATAGACGGATGAGATAAGGCAGTCGACATACTGACATTTGGCTCATCTGTTTGCCACATTGCATTCCACTTAAGATTCCCATGCCCGCCCCCCTCCGGCTCACCATGTTATATGCTTACAATACAGCAACAATTAGTTTGTGTTTTGCTTGCAATTTTCTATATAATTTGAATAGTAGCAGCGGGTTTTTTTCATTGTCCTAGTTCAAGTGGTTGGCCATTTGAAAGGACATTCGCCTTGTGATCGGCACACGGCCACTCGATGGTTTTGTTTAGCTGCTGTTTTGTTTTTGCACACAATTTGGGTCACAATGTGCTGCAAAACAAGTGTCGACAATGAAACAGTCGTTGGTAATATTGGTTCTTTTTTTCTGGGTACGATTCCAAGTCAGTCAGTGCAAAATTGTTATTGTCACATGTTGCACAGCATTTTGGTTCCCACACAGCAGGCAATTTAAAATACTCACTTATCTTCTTTTTTTATTTTTTGCTCGACTTTTCAAGTGTCTGCTGTGGACCCGCTTTTTTGTTGTTTTAGTTAATGCTCCGAGGCCTTTAACAACTATTAACTCTACTTGAAATCACAACAAAATATTGTTAATAAGTATGGGTAGCCGATTTACTGAAATCTAACAAAAATATCTACTCCAAAGATTTTCGCATCTTATGATATGATCATATACAAAATTACTGTGAATTTTCCATCGTTTATCCGTCATTAAATAAATATGTAAATTACTTGAGTCAAGATCAATGACTTTGGTCACTTTAACAAATCTAAATCCATGAATCCTTATTATAACACCCCTCCTTGGAGTAACCCCTTTCATAGATGGTCAATGTTTATGTTTATATTAATAACAGACACGCGACTGACCCACGAACTGACCATTGGTCAGTAAATTTTTAGTAATGATCGCCTACCGTCTGGGGCAACCACAATATAAACTCTCAAGCCAATCTATAGATTGCCTTGGGAAATGTTTGAAATTAATCAAGGGTTACTCTCGAAGGCAATCCTTTTTTCTACTCATATGTAGCCCCTTCAGGCACTGTGTACACAGCATGTAATTAATTGATTAACATTCTTAAGAATAGCATTTCTTTGGATTGATGTTCCTTTCCGATCTTATCGCGTTACATTCGCTCAGCCTTCAACACATTCGAGAGCCGCGCAACCCTTTTGTTATTTGCCCAGGCCTGTTTGCCTGTCCATATCTGGGACAATGGATATGGATATGTCCGTAGACGGGGCATTTCATTCATATATCTCTGGAGCTGATTTGTTAGCCCAGCATCTAATGTGCTGATCTTGATCTTGCATCATTTTTTTACTCTTCTCTTATCTAACGCGCAGTTTGTTTCTTAGAATTCGGACTTGACAGCAGACAATATATCTTTACAAAAGAACGCAGTTTAAGCACTACAATCAGTCAAATCAGTAAGCTCGACTAAACCACATCGAAAGTGCACTTAAGAGCCGCATAGATGGACCAGGTCCAGCAATATTTCAATGTCTAACAGAATTACACAGCACATTAGATGTCTTCGATGTGACTGATGTTGCATAATCCCAACGACTTTCACATTTTCCCAACCAGCTGCCCAGTTTTGCACCCCTCGACTGTAGTAATAAGCAAATTTCGCAGCTATCCCATTCCCAATCCTGTTCCCAGACGGGATGGGAATCCTTCGCTTACCTTCAGGGGCCATTGAGGAAAGCAATTGCTTTGTTTTACTAACAACATCAAAGTTATGACAAGATTTTGTCTATCATGGCCCAAGTTGTCCCCGTCCTTGTTCTCATCTTCGCCTTGGTCTTGGTGTCATCCACAATCATACTTGGGAGGTTTAGGGATGCAACCGATCGACCTACCAACTGACGGGCTGGCTGACAGACAGACTGACAGGAGAAGGCACAGTTATGCGTTGTCTTCAAATGCATTACGATTGAATTTCCAATTTAATCGCATATACAAATTTTATTTATGTGACATGGGTGCATTTTGTAACCGAGGGCAACAACCGTGGGATGAAACTTGGCAGGGATATTTGGTAGCTTGAAGATCGCAAATGAACCATGTCAATCCCTAATGCTTTTACTTGGTTTCAATTTGCAATGAATAAATAACCTATTAAGGGAAACATGAAAAAAGTTCTCAAGATCAAAGGAACTAAGTTGTTATACAGGAAACGTCTCTAGAATTTGTCGTCTCATTAAGAGATTACTGTGATCTTAGTTAGAAAATCTATATTCTTTCCTTAGCTCAGCTAAACGGCTTGCAATTGCACATTCAACACATTGTGGCAAAGACAAAGACATGTATTGAATTTCAGTCATATGAACAATCATCGCTGACAAGTACATCTCAATGCGGCGATCCATCATCTTCGTACTCATCTTTGGCCATATGTGTGCAATATTAAGCTGCAACAATATGTTGGCCGAATGAGCAAATGAACAAATGAAGTCATTGTCAGCAGTTGTCAACGCTGACACGCCCCGTTGTTTTGGGCGTTGGCGATGATAACCAACTGTGGTTTGTTTTAGTTGTATATGAAAATTCGAAAAATTTTTAAAAATAATTCCCAAATTACCGGTAAAAATGGCTAAAACAAAAAGTGGAAAAGTGCCAACAAAGAGTAAAAGGCAGGAGGCGCACAGCAAGATTTTGGCCTCCAACTCGCATCGGATGGACTTAAAAGGAGTGTTCACTGATCCAACCCATAATTAACTATTCAAACAATAGACATGCGAGCATACAAAAGGATCAGTAATCAAATACACACACACGCACATACAACTTGATGTTTCAAGTCACGTTTGCTGACACAAATCCTTCTTAGGAAAGGCAATATTTCCTAGTCATCGCCAGAGAGCCATCGCCTCTGATCTTCATCATCATCAGCGGGCTAGCGGAGGCCCGAGAGTTATATTGACAGTCCCTGCCCATGACCATGCATGGTAGCCCGTGCATACCAAAGCAGATTGCGCAGATTTCCAAAATGTTAGAAACGAGACAGAAAATAAATACCAACAACAACAACAATAACAACGATAACAACAACAATTATGAGTACGTGAGTTTATCTACCTATTGTTCGAGCTGCAACCTGTTCTGTGCATCGTGTAAGGTGTTGCTGTTTTTCTTTTGCTTCTCCTCTCGATCACACCTATTCCTACTGCGCAGTGTATTGGGACGGGTCTCTCTCCGGTCTCTGGGACTAAATTCCAGCTCCCAGCGTGTGTGTGTCGCTTGCCAAGCATCAGTCCATAGCCTTGACAGCACTGGCTCATAATTCACTCACTGCAGGTTTGAATTTCTTAAAAATAACTTCGTTTGCATGGCATTTTTTATTCGTATTTTCTCGTATTTTGTTGTACTTTTTTTCTGTGTATCTGTCAGATACAAATTGTGGCATGCATATACGAGTACATACATATGTGTGGCTAGTTCACTTTTGCGCTTAAAGCCAGCAGCTAATTGCTGAGTGAGTGCTATGCATAAGTGATATATCATATTTTGAAAAAGCAACAAAAAAGAGAGATGGAGAGAGATAGAGAATTGGCATAATCTTATAGTAATTTTTCCATAAAATATTGTTTTTAACTGAAATCTGACCTAACATTAAATTAAGTATAAAAATTATAATTTTTTGATTTTACTGAGGTATTTTAACCGATTTTATCTATCGTATTTACTGTATTATTTTTTTGTGAATCCAAGAATCTGAAAGAGCATTTATAATATTTTTGTGAGTACTTACCTCTTATAAACTATTGCTGATATCTTCTACATTTCCTCAATTAATCTATATAAAGCTCCATAGAGAACTGTGAGGAAGTTTCTCATATAACTCCTATAATATTTATGTAAATTTATGAATCCACCTAACGCCCAAAATAGCATACGACAATACGTACAACATCCGAGATCCTTTCATTTGGCACGTGTGCCGGATACAATTTTCAACAGTTTTTCCATACAAATGGAAAAGAACGTTAGTGAAATCGAGGAGCACGTACGGCGCCCGCATTAAATCCATTTGAAATATTTATCCAAAATTGTTAATATACAGCGTTACAAAAGGACCTTTCAATTTGAAAGGATGCGATTGTATTTGCATTAACAGTGGCATTGTTATGCCGGCATAAGGATATCATCGAGTGTAGCTTGTAGAGGGTGTGTGCGCACGAGTGTGAGTGTGGTGTGTGTGTGTGTTGTCAGTGTGTGTGTGCGTGTATCATCAGATCCTTTTTCAGTCAATGCGCGAAAGTGTGGCGCAGGCGCACGTGCGCTTAGATCCTGCGCATACATATATGCGAATAGAAGAGCGATTGTGATTGTGTTCAGGGGTGGATAAGCGCCCCTTTTGAGTGAAATGAAAACAAGTGGACGCCATTTCCGCAAATGGCTTAATTGGCGTGCCTGTTTTCGATCCTGGCTATCCTGATGTGTGTGGTGGTGTGTGCGCCCTCAGCCTAAGTACAGTGCGCAACCAGCATAGAGACTGTATTCAGGATATGCGCGTGTGAGAATCTAACGGCTGCGAGGACATCCAGAGGGTGGTGTTGCTGGTGTTCTATGTAGTCTGGTCTGGTGGTAGCTCTGGCTGGTGATTCACTTTGGGGTGGTTATAGTGCGCACAACCCCCAGGATATGGCACGGGTCCCTGTAAAGTTGTAACAGGCAGGTGCTGGCTCATGCTGGTGGCCGACTTTGATTCGGTTTGTTCGTTGATGATACCACCGTATTGTAGTATTTTGAACTCGAGTGATGCTGTTTGTCTACGGGTGCAGCTGCCTGTTTCAGTCAATGACCCGCTAGCTTAATCAATGCACAGTCCCTGCCTTGCTTGATTACATGGGTGACATAAATCATAACGGGGCACGGTCTGCAATGGCAGCTGCAAAAGCTTCAAGCCATCTAAACAAACTCGATACGCAGCTGAGTCCAACTGTACTCGATAAACTCTTACACTCGAGACGGCATTCAGGAGCATTTGATGAGCCAAAACTACAATAGGCAAATTTGTGCAACAGCACGGCAAGCGATTGACCACATTGGTATTGTTGGACACACCGGGCCTGGGGCGGCACGAGACAACGGATTTTGTTAAATGTCCTGCAAAAATCATATAAATTACTAGCAAGACATTAGCTGCACATTATCCGAAAAGCAAAAGCGGCAATCATTGCGCAATGCTGACGCTGTGCAAAATTGTTGAAGAAAATCAAGAAATCAACAATGTATCCCAACAATGGACAATGGCAATGGCAAGGAAAATCAGTGCAACACCGGGCCTTCGAGTCCCGGTTCTCGGCGCACATCTTGCCCCGATTTTCAATGCGTCCAATGTTTATGCCATTATTCTTCCGGCGCATAGCTATTGTCCCGCTGCAAGGGCAACACTTACATCAGCAGCAGCAGCAGCAGCATCAGCATCAGCTCCCTTCCTTTACTTTCCTTTCCTTTTTCTTCCTTCTTCCGTTGTCGCAAATGCAATCATTGTAATCGATTTTGCACAATTTCCAATGCGTTCGGCCCTCAAGACGTTCTTCTCCTCTTTAGCCCTCCTCTGCTATACGAATGCTCCTGATTTTGGTGTCTTAGGGGTTGTTGCTAGACGCCGCCGTCGCCACCGCCGCCACCTGGTATATTTTCATCCCCCTTCACAGTGCAGCAGCGGCCACAGCTGATCATACCAAGCACTCATAGCTCGTGCCAAAGCGCGCGAGGTTTTCTTAAAGAAAACGTCGCCTTCAGGCAGCGACGTCGGCAGAAGTGTATCACCGTCAACGAACCTAGCAAATGCAGCGAATAATGAGCATTTATACCCGAGTCTGTCTCTCTCTCTGCCTAGACTGCTTAGCAGCCGGCGCTCTTGCCGCCACCTCCGTCGTTGCCTCTGACTCTGACACCTTCAACTTTTGCTTGGCACAAGCCAAAAACTTCTAAACATCTGTCCCATATTTTGTGCTGTTTTAATGCGATACATTTGCCATTGGATTGAGACTGATACTCAGACTGGGGCTGGGGACGACCTTATCGCAGTTTGACAAATTTGGTAAGTGCGCCAAGGGTCCAATGTTGATTCTCCCCAATGCGATAATTGTTTACCAATGCAAAATTACACTGTTAGTTAATTAACTGACCTAGGCTAAGGGTTCCTTTCTCAAGTAGGTCCCCATTAGCCAAGGCGGCCAAAAGGAAAGAGAACTCGAAATATTCTCCATGGGGCAATTGGCTGATTGAACTTTTTGTTATTAACCCAAGTTTAGCATAATTGACTTTAATTCGAAAATATGTTTAGCTCCACTTCATAAACACTTTAATGGACACAAGGTGAAAATTCTCTTGCCCATAACTTGGATACATGTGGTATGTAAATGAAGGTCAACAAAGCTGAACATGTCTGGATTATTAGTTAGGGGCTGTTGCTATGTCTTCAGACTTTCAGAGTAAACAAGTTTATAAATATGCTTACCTGATAAAATTGAAAGGATATTTACTCGCTTGTAAGCTGATCATATTTGAGATGCTTTTAAAACTTCAGCTCAAAATGGATCCAATTTTATCCCATCGAAGGAGAGCAAATATTTTTTACCCAAAGAATTGTTTCTTAAAACTAAATAATAATAATAATAAAACTAAAGTTTTTTTGTAAAATAATCCATTGAAAGTATTTAATGATAATTGATTAAGATAGCACCAAAAGTTATTTAATTACCTTGTGACAAAATTATTATATCCTCCTCAAGGGGTTAAAAAATGATACTGAAGTTTGTTTTTAGTTTCTTGTTATTTTCCAATATTTATTGAAGAAATCTTGTGTAAATATTGTTAGGTAATCGCCACCTAGTGATGGTTTATTTTTCTTGTTTAGATAGCTCAAAGCAATATTTAATAAGAAAGACTGAATAATTATAGATATCTACCCCGTTATCGACCCCTTTTATGGCTTACTAGGAATTATGTGGCACATGCTAGGGAAGTTCAACGAACTGTTTGCTTTCATGTACCTAACCTAAGACAGTAGCAAAGACAA
This sequence comes from Drosophila neotestacea, assembly GCA_035044365.1. Lineage (NCBI taxonomy): Eukaryota > Metazoa > Arthropoda > Insecta > Diptera > Drosophilidae > Drosophila > Drosophila neotestacea. The sequence continues at coordinate 1,704,035 of JAWNMD010000757.1, forward strand.
GAAATAATTTTATGTGTGCCCCACATATGATAATGTTGTCTGGAATGTCTCATATACACCCCCTAACGGAACTCTAAATTCAACAGCCATATTAATAACATTGGGGTCATTGTCACGCCATCAGTTGCATTTATTTATACTTATAGAACGATCGTCTTGTCTTGGCAACTCATAAATGTCGGCAACTGTCTCCGACTCACTGGCAATCACTTGGGTGCAGTTTGGTGGAAAGGAACCCCCTACGAATAATGCACTCCATGCACTCCGGTGTGGAAGCCATGCGGTGGCATTAGTCAGTCGGGCTGGTTGGTTGGTCTATCGATCGGGTGGTTGTGGTGCTTTACTAGTACATATACGAGTTCGAGTACTCGTATATAGTGTATAGGAAAAAGTTGAACCCTCTTGTCGTATAAGCCAGTCAGTCTGCCAAGCAGCTGCTTAATGGTAGTTCTGGCGGCTCAGACTTGGAGAGTTTTTCCTGCTCTTCGCCACGTTTCATTTAATTTTTGCTTCATTTCAAATGCGATTGCATGCGACTGTGTGTTTGTGTGTGTGTGTGTGTGTTCGTCTGTGTGTGTGTGCCAAGGAGGCGAGCAAGGAGCAGGATTACTTATGGGCGATCGAGGTGGCATATGCGTTTTCTTGGCGCGAGCTATGCGGCAAATGCACACGCAAGGAAACAAGGAAGCAAAAAAAAAGCAGCAAGCAAGCAAGGACGTAAGGATATAAGGAAGCAGGCAAAGCAAGGCATGAAACACACAACACAAACACAAACAGGGAGAATAATGGGAAGTTGGCTATGGGTAGCAACTAAATTGGGGTGACGATGACGTCCTCATCCTCCAGGAAGGTGGTGCCATCGTCCTCAGAAGCAGCAGCAGCAGCAGGAGCCTCAGTAGCAGCCGGTGGTGCTTTCTGATGTAGAAATGCGCGCAAATGCAAAAATCTCGAAATCTCGAAAACCTCAAAACATACACAAAAAAAGAACTTAAGTTGAGCAACAAGAAAAGTGAAAAGCAGTCAAAAAGTGCAAGAACTACTCAATAAAAGAGCTTGTATCTGTGTGTGTGTGTGTGTGTGTGTGTGTTTGCAAGCTTATACATAGTCCAAGATGAATGCACATTCACACACATTCACACACAACATGCTATCAATAAATTTCAACACTCGAGCGAGTTTCCTTGGGGGGCAGCAACCTCAGTTTTGAGTCCCAGACGTTGAGTCGAGGTCCTTGCCACAATCACAAGTCGCAGCTGCTGCTGCATTTCTTCTTTCCTCACTGCAAAATTGTTGTTGCTTTTACTTACTGACTGACTGTCTGACTGACTGCAAGACGGGGCAAGGACAAGAATTAGAAAATTATGAAGCTGCAACCAAACGCCGGCTGCTCGCTGTCATTGATAATCTAGAGTCCTTGTGGCTCGTGCTACGGGTACAACATCATTTGTTACTCCGACTTGGTTGGGTGACTTTCTTTCTTAGTTGGCGCGTTTTGGAGATTTATTTGCAGGGGCGTCTGTGGACATATTGTGACGTGTCACGCCCAGGAGATCCTTTAGATCGCATTTGACCATCAATAGCCAGCTAATTATTATTGGCATTTGCCATTGTCCATGGGGTTTTGCAAGCTGGTTTACTGACTGCATTTGTTTTGGAGCAGACGGCACTACGTGGCGGGAGATCAATTAGTCTATGCTGCGGTCTCTGAAGTCTCTGAATTAGTCAGCAGTGGAAAATCCAGTTAGTGCTTTATTACATTTTTCAAATGTGATTCCATTGTCAGCCCTTAATAAGCAATAGAAAGGCCGCCCGCCAACTTTCCAACACCTCCTGGCCCAGACAAAGGTTTCGCTTCTAGCCAAAAAAAAACTTTAGAAACTTTCGACTCGACAACAATTGAAATGCAAATATGCGTAAAACTTCAAACCAATTAACTGCTACCAAGTAAGCAACTTAAAACGCCTTGCGGGCATATTGCGATCACAACATGGGCCAATTTGAATGTGAATGGTGAAAGGTAGCTTTCACTACGGGATCCCAGGAACTTAGAGCACCATCAAAATTCATGGCACACGCGGCCATTCAGCGCCAACGAAACGGAAAATGCAAATCCATATGGAAAATGCATAGTGAAAAGCTGGTGGAAATGCAAATGGGCTTAGCGATAAATCGAACTATCGAACAAGGTACTCGAGGGTAACCCTTTAGCTCATTAGTGTGTTTATTGATCTACGGCAGGAGGCAATCAAATTCACGTTTCGCAACATTAACATGACAATGTCATACAGAATCTAAGACGACAAGGATGTGGCTGAGGTTGAGAATAAGGACGAGTTTTGGGCTTAAGAATGAGGCAGCTAAGCGTTGCTAACTGTTGCGGCGCAGTTGCCAATCGATCGATCGAACCTCGAACCCGATCGACCCTATCAATGCCCAAAAAAATGAAAAAGAGTCGCTTTGAGCTGCCAGCTGAGGACACAGCTGAAATTCGCAATGAGCGCGCGCTAAAAAAATGCAATTAAATCCCTTGGTTCCCCCCTGCTTTTTCTACACATCCTATACTCGTTCCGATTCACGTACTCATCTATACATAAATTTGAAGCCAAAAGAGATTTGTAGCAAACGTCTTTGGTTTGACATATCCACATACCCTGCTTGCTCAACTATTTCTTACCCTTTTGTCGGAAACACTCTGGGAGTGGCAAGGTTGAGTAAGGTAGGATAACGTAACTTAAGGTAAGGTAAGGTAAGGTAGGGTAAGGTAAGGTAGGGTAAAGTAGGACCAGGTTGGGTAAGGTAGGTCTTCCACTGCCAAGCAATGTGTCATGGGGTTTTGTTTGTGTTTTTTTGCAATTGATTTGCGGAGAAAGCATCGATTGTAGGGTAATTGTGCAAAAATTGGAAAAAGTCACAGGAGACATTGCCAATGCAACGAATGTCAAAATGGGCGTGGTACGACATCCTTGTTGCAGTGTATTGAATCAGGGGCGGAAGGATTTTGTACCGATTCCACATATGATAAACGCGTAGTTGTTTCCTAAATGTGCTCTGAATGCAGCATTAATCTTGGTATGAATGGAACCTAAGGGCAACGCCCCATATATGAATTTTCGACTTTTCCTTTAACCAATTTATTAATATTGGGGAAGGTTTACGTAACACACAAAGTTAAACCAATCAACTGACTAGTTAAAGTATCCCCTGCAGTTGGACAATCGAGGTTCCCAGTCAAGGATTTGTCACACGATCAGTCAAGCTCTAGAGGATCCCCTAGCTGATCTAATTTTACTTCAAATGCTATCAGTGCGCTTCCACAAAACGCTCCCATGCCCGTTTCCGAACCCAAGAAATCCCACGACAAAAAAAAAGGTGAAATTGTAACACTCTCCCTTCTTTTTAAAGGGTCGCGCATGCGCCCAAAAGCTGTACCAGCTGCTACAATTCTTATCCTTCAGCTAGCTATTTATTTAATTACCAAATATTTATTGAACATACATTACGGTTAATGTTGAGTTACTTTCCCATGCCCCTTCCTTCTGGCGATTGTCGCAAGGGGATCGCATCTTGAATGCGTCACAAATTTTGCAATTTGCTAGAAGCTGCAGCAAGAAGGACAATGATGATTTCGCATACCATTCACGTATGTATATGCCACCCCGTCATAACTCAACTTTTGCCTAAGATTAGGTAAACCCACGGCAAGGAGAGTTTCTTTAGATTTTTAGGGTGAACTGCATCCGCATTGATTTCTCATCGATTTGGCAACTTGCTTGGCGCACCCTTCGCTACCATTTGCCTTTCATTAAAAATTTGCCACAACGCAGACAATTTTCATATTGATTGAGCTGAATTTTCTTGAATTTTCGCATACCTTAGCAAATAATTTATTGCGTTTCCCGATTTCCTCTTCGTTTTGCGTGCCCCGCAATTTAGAATTTGAATTTGAGGCGATTGTCTTGCTTGAATAAGGCTTATAATGAACTGAGCGGGGGGATGATCGAGGGCTTGATGTGGGATTGTGTACAACAAACTAATATGTATGTAGATACCTCTGTTAAAAAATTCGCTACATTTCAAGATTATCATGGCTAAACAAACTAGGGAGTACAAATTTTAAAGATCTTAAAATAATATGGTCTCAAACTAACTTGTAAAGTGACAAGATAATAAAATAAAATTAAAAATTGAGATTGATACAACAATCGAATATGAAATTCTCTAGATTTAAAGCAAGCAATCTAGTAAACAGTAATCTCTATGATCGTTGAAATACTATGTATAAACCTAAACTTTCTCACTTTGGGAACGATGAAAGTGACAAGATATTTTAATAAAATAAAATTATCTTTAAATTTTATTTAAACAACGCATTAAACTAATGAAATATTCAATGCTAAAAATGCCTTAAATTGAGTGTTATAAGCTGTTCTTTCCCCTCTAGGCATTTTAAAAACCTATTTGAATTTCTTTTTACAAAAAAAGTTCAACTTTTTTTATATTAGAAAGACTTTTTGCTTTGTAACACGCTTTTGCCATCCAAATAAAGCATTTTGTTAAGCTAATTTTTATCCCATTGTGAACAAAGTATTCTTAAACCCAACGATGGGTTTTTCATGTCATTTTTCTTACATCATGTAAAGAAAGTACCGCCCCAGGCGTTGCCATTGATAGCCAGGAAGCACAATGACAAAAAAAAAAAACATAAAAAAACAGTCAAAATTATGTTATAAATTATAAGAAAAAAGGGTAAAATCATGTTGAAAATTTCAAGTGTTTTGTAATAAAGCGCAGTAGTTGCAAGTAAATGAAAAAACTCTTCAACCCCAAAAGATCTTAAGAAAAAAAGCAGAAAAAAATGACAATGAATGTCAGAAAGAAGAAAAAAAAACAAAGTTTGCTTCATTATTTGCTTGTTTTTCCAGCGTATTTTGTTGTTGTTGTTCTTGCTGTTGTTGAATTGTATTTTTGGTCTGTGCAACGTCATGATGATATGATACCCCAAAACAAGCTCAACCCATCCGAAAAACCCAACCCAACCCAATCCAACCCAAACCAAATAATAGCAAACCAAAATCCCAAAGTACAAATTGTTGTTGCCCGCGAATGCATCGAAGCGGCTGCAATCGAAAGAAAACATATATATAGTATACAAAAGCTAGAAAAGAGTTGAGAACTGCCAAGGACTTGCGCTGAGATTCCCTCACCTAACCTGGCACCGTCTGTCACTCACTCACCCAGGCCACCCCTTGGCAACGACACCCTGCGTTCCTGGCACAGCCACTGCCACATTGGCATTGCCACTGCCTTGAGTCTTGATCATGATCGTTGTTGTCCTCGCCAGAAATAGCACCATCAGCCGGCTGCCCGGCGCTGGCATTGAGTAGCTAAATAAACCAAAAGATTTCACACGCCGCTGCAAAAGGCGTCAGTTGCGTTTTTTTCTCTCCTTCTTAATTTTTTTTTTCTTTCGTTCGCTGTCACCCCTGGCCGGGAGGGTCGGAGTTGTCGGAGATGATGATGGTGATGGTGATGGTAACGTTGCATTTTTTACTTGACGCCTTGGCACAAAGCTGCATAATAATTAACCGATACCCTTATCAGGCGCTACGAAGAGGCGTAGAGTGCGAAAAATCGCTGGAAAAATCTCATTTGAATATGCACGCATTTCCATATATGCATATGAGTTTGGGAAAAACCCATCTGAAATTAATGAATATTTTAGAATACTTTACGAGCCGTGCTTAAAGGGCCATAGACCGATCCATAGACCGTTGATTGCCTGCACTCATCATTTGCATAGTTGAATCGGAAACAAGTTTATCACTGGGTGGCAAGCAGCGAAGGCATCTCTGTGTCGCATTTCCTGCCCCATTGGAAGTGTTGCCACCTGTGTTAGCACTTCAGTTGGAATATCATATCCTTGCTACTTAAAACGCAATTAAAACCATGTGGAGTTTCACTTGCTCATCTGGGCCATGGGAAAGTGCGCAGCTCTAATTTTTCGGATAGACAAAAAACCAAAAGAAATAATGGAACTCGTGATTAATCATCGGAAATGCTTGTCGCTATATTACGTGCCGCTAACCCATTTACAGCAGCTCGTAAATAAAATGTTTGTCTACCCCTATAAAGAAATCGACATCGATAGACAGGCCAAAAGCGAGGGAGGAGAGAAAAAAAAAGAACCGAACAATTAGAGTGCCAAACATCAAGCTTGACGATCTTAAGTGCTCATAGAACTATCGGATTTCTCAAGTACCTCTCTCTTTGTACATATGTGTGTGTTTCATAAAAGTTCTTTTGCTCCCCTTTGACAACTTCATCATTCTCTCTCTGTTGTTGTGCTTATATCTGGGGGTAAGCTCAGTACGCAGTTTGAATAGAGTCCGTTATAGACTTTATTTCCATTCTTAGATGAATTATTGGGGGGTTCGATGTACTCTTTGCGTGCCTCAATGTGGCCTCATTTAGATCTACTATGATTTTTCTTTAGATTCTACGAGTGTGCTCTTGTCGTCTAGGCGTCATAAATTGAAATTTATGCTGGAGCATTTAATAGATTTCTTCATATAGTATATTTATATTTAAATTTGTTGTTTGGTTTCTTAATGATTTAGTGTAATTAGCTCGCAGGCTATGCGACGCTGTGTTCAAGGCGCCTGGGGTATTCAAATATCATTTGTGTTGGAATTGTTAGGGTGTCGTTCTTCTTATTTTCTTATGATTAAGATCTTCGAGTGCGAGTTTATTGTGCCGGACAGGCGGGCGAAGTGAAGTGGAGTGAAGGGAGCACCATGGAAAGTGGGCCGATTGTGAGATCATCAACGGAATTTTGGGCATTCAAATTGAGTTGAAGAGTACATGGAAAGCAAAGGGATTGGCTAATTGATACATCATGAGAAACATACATTAAAGAAACTTTCATGGGGGTCACTATAGGGAATAAAATGTATTAATTTATGATATAACAAAGCATTTCCTTTGTAATTATAAACTTTCGTTTAGTAAAATTGTTAAAGAGTTACCAAATGTCTTTGGTCACACGCTCGTCATTGTTTCTTTCGACATTTCCAACCGTTATCCCTTCTAAGCTAACAATCTATATTTGTTTCATTTTTCCTTTTTTTATTTTTTTATTTTTTATGCTTTTTCCCTAAACAAACGACTTAGTTTTGTGCAGGCCCTTTGAGGGCAATCACAATGAAAGCATCCCGCCTTTTACATCAACTTGAGACAACTTGTGGATGCTTTGCTTTGAAAAGCTGTAACGACCTTTGATCCTGTTTCTGGCCACCATTTGACATGCGCATGTAAATGTGCGCGTAATTCCCATAAAGCAGCTTAAGACACTTTCCATTCCATTGTATGGCAGGCTGTCGCTTTTCCGGGACAAAACACTTAAAAAAGCGCAGGAAATTTTCTACAACGTCGAACACTAAGCATAATGATCAGCGAGGTTGGGCCCAAAAGACGCCCAGGAATATCCCACACGGGACCATCGCAAAAGGGGTAACCTCTAATTTACATGACGTCTGTCTGTCTGCGCGTCTTCCTGTCCCTCTGCCTCTTTTTGCATGCTGCAGGGCGTGTCGAAAACTGGACCACGACGACTTTGTCCCGTACCGGTTGCTACTTGATTTGCTACATTTGATTGCCCGTGGAGGGTTGCAAGTCTGTAAAGATGGGAATATAGAGTTTAAGAAAATGAGGCAGTGAGGTAGTGAGGTAGTCCACACATGCGCAGCATCTTTGCATCTGTCCACGCGGGTCATGGTCATGGATGCGGCTAATGACCGTGCACAAAGGATGCAATGGACGAAGAGGGCCAGTCGCTTTTAGCTATTAGCGCACACAATGCAATCAAATAGCCATGAAGAAAGCTGTGTGCACCCTTTCCATTTAAATTTTTAATAATTTGCATTTGAAATCAGCTCAGATCAGCTTTGGAGTGGCCCCTGCTCTTGTTATTGTTGCTGTGTTTTTGCCCTTTGTGGACACTTTCTTTGGACATTTTTATTTTCATTTGTGATTTACTTACTTGGTCCGCTGAGCGGAGGATTAGCCCCTCGGGAGACCCTCGGAGGCTGCGGCGTCATTTGCCGCTACTTGACCTATTTTGCCAACTTTCGGCGAGCTATAAATGTCAGTGGCGTCATTAAAGTTTAATAATTTATGAAAAGCCGCCAGTCGAAGAGTTGCCGAGTTGTTGTCGAGTTACTTTCTATTTATATTTGGATATGTATCTGTATCCCTCCTGTTTTCCTCCTGTAGTTTCCCAAGTGTTTTTCAGTTCGGTCGTTGACTGTAATTACCAAAAATTAGTTTGATTTTCATATCAAGTTTTTCGAGCTGCAATTGTGGATTATTTCTGGATGTTTTGGAGTGTTTTGAGCACGCGCCACAGCCGGAAGTGGTTTTTCCCCGTGCATCGCTCGATCTATTTATAGAGTCTGATGGGATCTTGAAACATGGGGGCGTTGTGTTTTGCTTGTAACGAATTGTTTCAGTTTGTCAGCAACATTGAGGTTTTGTATAAAAGTGTATAAGTGTACATCTCTAGTTTGTTAGGAATTGGGGAGCTCAGGCTTGCAGACCCATCAACACAATCACTTATTTCGAGCCAAGTGAGTGACAGCTGGATGTGAGCTGTGAAGTACATTGTATCGCGGTTTATTTTTGTTAAATTACATTTACAGAAATGCGTGCGGCAGTTTTGTATTCAGGAATGAAAGAACCGCCCGGTTCTGATAACGGTTGGTAACTTAACAAAAGCTTGGCCCCAAAAAATTCTGCGTGCATTTTGGCCATTTAGACGCATTTCGAACTCAATTAGCGCTCATTAGCAAATAACTTGCAGACTAAGCGGCAAAAAATCACTCGAAAAGCGTTGCCAATGGGGTTGAGAATGGAACCGATGCTCTTCATCTCCTCTGCTGCTGAGGGGCCTAACACGCACAGAGGCGTGGCAGGGGCGAGAGGAGGCAAGGCGTGCGGCAAACTAAACGGAAATGAACATTGACAACGACAATTGCTTGTTATTTGCAAAGCGAATTCCAGTGCTTCATCATGTCGAAGAAGCCTTGGCACTTGTCCCCTGTCCCCTGTCCCCCTTTACCTCACTGCCCTCATTGTGAGACAGCCCTTTGGGGCCTCGGTTGTCGGTGCTGGGGCGTAATTATAATTATGAGCGAAGCGGGGCAGCATCATTACTGCCATTCGGGTCTCAACTTGACTCGACTCAACTCGATTTGAGCTCATCATTGCCATGATTATCATCCGGAGAACGACATCATCAACAGCAGAAGCACCAGCAGCATCACCAGCATCATCACCAGTTGTGCGAATTGGTGCGAAACGCACTTTGACTTGGACAACAAAATGCTTTTTGCTTTACTGCGAGACGGACAGAGAGAGAGAGAGAGAGTGCAAATGTGAGAGCGAGATAGCTGCAATGGATTGGCTTCATGTGATGCCTTGTTCCAGACATGAAATCTTTGCATGCTTGCCGCAAAACGAGATCGAATTTGTGTGCCAAGATTGTACACAGAAAAAAATCCGAGATCAAAGTTGATATATCCTCTTTTTTTTAAAGGTGAAATTTATAATTGAACTATTTTGATTGTCAGGGATTCATATCCGAATTTAGTACTTTAATAAAGTATCTTAGGTTTATTTGACCATTTTAATGCTAAATTTTTGTCTATAATTCGCATATATTTTTGATACATTTTGAATGGTTTTTTCCACTGTGTATTCCTCATTAACCTCCAAAGCTTTAATTTAAAAACATTATTTTCAGTCAATATTCTCATCAAGTTCATTCACAGATTGTATGTAGTAAATAATAATAAGTACTTATTGTGCAGAAAACTTCTACTTGAAAATTAGAATACTACTTCTCGGGATGCAAGTTGCAAATGCAGTTGAATTTCAATTGCTTACAGGGTATATTGCAGTCGAGTGGTTAAATACAAAAGTACGCTGTTCTTATTATTTTGCTGCCTTTGTTTGTAATGCAATTTTCAAAGCGCGAGAATTACAGGGAAACAAAACAATGAAAATCGCCTTCGTCGTCTTTGTCGTCGAAGTCCTCCTCTTCATTGTCGTTGTTGTTGTTCCCGTTGCTCTTGTTGTTGTCGTTGTCGAGTTCTTCGTGTTTGCAGAGAGTCTGCGACTTGACTTGGCACTGGCGTCTTACAGATACCCCTTGTGGCAAGCGCCTCCTCGTACTCCTTTTCTGTGTGGATCTGGAGCTGTAGCTGAAGTCGAAGTAGGAGTCCGAGTTGGAGTTTCTGGACAGCGAGAAGACTTCAATTTCAATTTAAATGAAAACAAACTGTAGGCACTTTGTATTTATGTATTTTGCGGCGTTCATTCAGCTTGTTTGCATCTGTAATGCTTCGTGACTTTCGAGTGTACTTAAAGATACAGATGGATGGACTTGGACTCGGACTGGTACTCGTACTGTATGTACATACAACGTGTGCGATGCAATTACAGATACAAAGACAAATACAGTTGTAGTTACATATACATCTATACTGAATTATGTGAGAGGATGTATAGGAAGATTGCTTGATATGCATAAATGTTATACGGTCCTATGTGCTGACTGATCCCACGACCTCTGCAATAGTGTTAATTAGTTATTATGATTGTAATGGATATCAATACATCTGGGGAACTAGCAGAATGACTCATTTCTATTTGATTTTAATATAAAAACTTCCGATAACACTTCCAGGCAGTCAAAAAGCCGTTATATGAAGTTACTAATATTCTTACTTATCAGCACTTCCATATATATATATCAAGAAATACCACGAGGCCACCCAAGCATCACATGGCTATTTAGCTAACAGCACAACACATAAACAGCTTCAAACCTTAACGCTCCATATGAAAATAAACAGAAATGTGAATGAATTTGAAACTGAGACTCAGTTTCGACTGGAGATTGAAACGGAAACAAAGAAACGGGGTCTGGGGCAGGCACTGAGAGACTAGCGCCTAGTAAAGTGTGAAGAAAAACAAGTCAAATTTTGCACGCCTTCCAGTTAAACAATTGTTTGTTGTTGCATCTAAGTGCGTTCCGCGAAAAACACAGGAATTTACCCCAAGCTGTGACAGCATTGGGCATCGGCATCAGCATCCAGCAACTCCAACTACTCAGTTGGCAGTTTCCAGTTCTAGAGACAGACCCCAGAAAACCAGCTGACAAACGGAAACGCGCAGCGCCGTCAGTCATATGTGCAAAGTTATTTTGAATATGCAAAAAAATATGAAACAAATAAAACTAAAAAGGAAAAAAAAAGCGACATAACACATACATATCCCCTTACCGAAGCACACATTCATATTCACAGCCATAAGAATGAAGTCGAAGATTGCTCCATTATGGAACGTATACGAGATGCTTGTGCAACAGTTGCTGTTGTTGTTACTGTTACTGTTGTTGTTGTTCTTGTTGTTGCTGCTGTTACTTTGTTGTAGAACATACAATAAAAACCCCAAACAGAATGGAAAGGAGAACAGGGACGGGCCAAGGGCTCAATGTCTACGAAGACGACGGTTACGACAAAGCCAACAAGTCGAGCAGCCCAGACCGTATTTAAAGATCATAAAACAACATTAACTGATCCATAGAGCTACAGAGAGATCAAGAGACCAAGAGAGAGAGACTGAGAGAGGGACTTGGTGATCTTCACATGCGAGTGTGAAATTGTCAAGTTGTTTAAAGTTTACGCAGCATAATTAAATATTTGCCAATCGGCGTTTATAGATGTTGTTGCCAGCCGGTCGCCTTGTCTTAGTCTCAGTCTCAGTCTCAGTCTCTTTAGCTCTCCGCAAATCTTTTTTTTTTTTTTTTGGTTTTCTCTAATTTTTTTTTATTTTAGTGTAGCAATTGTGTCGGCGCGACTGTTCGCATCTGTATTTTGCCGTGGGAATATTCTAAGCCCGTGATTTTTTATTTATCTGTTGCCTTATTTTTTATGTTTTTTTGGTTGTTGTCAAAGAAACTTTCCCAATTTTGGGACCCAGATCATGATCAGATGATGATGTTTATTTGTGTTGACAACAATATTGGCAACATACGAAGGTGGGCGTTATTAAGGGCTGCCAACTGGTTGCCTCCAGTTGGGAACGAGTTGTCCGTTACAAAATAGAAGGCAGTCTCCTCTCATATCTACATATATAGTATCTACACACACACACAGACTGGATGCTGAGCCCACACATAAATGGAATGTCTCCACATTTTCTAGCTCTGTGTGTAGAGTTGCTTGAACCTTAGATACAGACGAGGGGCCATAGTTTTCTGCGTCAACATACGGACTGAAGCTGCATCCCAGACCAAGACCGAGGGGCTTATATTAATATCGTTGTCGCAGCGTTGTGCGCTGTGTGTGTGGGGGCTGAACAGCTCCATCGCACAACACACACAAACACACACACACTTATACACAAGTAAACACACTCACACACATCCATGGAATTGTAGTGCATTAACTAAATGCATTGACCTTTTAGCTTGTGCGCTCACTTGGTGGCAGAAATACGAGTTTTCCATGTATCTATCCCCATATAACTAAGTGCACGACTCTTGTCTGTGTGTGTGTGTGTATGACTGTGGTGTGTGTGTGTTTGTGTGGGGAGTTGTTCTTAAACTTGTCCTGCATCTTTTCTATGTATCGCTCAACGCATCTTTGCGGTGGCGTAAGGCCATTTGATTTGCTCCCTTTATTTTTAGCCGCGCCTTGTCTTGTGGGGGCAGCATTTATTTTCAAGAGAACAAGATCGCTTTAAAAGTTATATTTTTGGTCGCTTTTGGCACGCACTTTTACAAAAAACAGAAACTCCTCAGAATAAAACTTTAAAGTATTCTCTTATACTAATTTGGGGTCACTTATCTAAAATTACAACATTTACAACTATACTTAATAGTAGAATCAATTTATAGATCAAATCATGACTAAAATGATAAATTCCGCACGAAAATCGGGTTAGAGTGGATAGAGTTATGCAAGTTTGAAATCTGTTGACCCTTAAGACTGTCAACTTTACAAGTCAAATGAAAATAACTCAAGAATTAGCAGACTCTTTACTCTATAAATTTGTCTGCATTGTATCAAAATATTGTTGCTAAGAATACCATACACTGATTAATAATTTATAATAGCATATTGAAAGCCTCATCATAAATAATCAAAAAGCCGTTCGGAAGTTCTGCAAACGACGCACGCATATTAAACATGAGTTAATGCACAGGCTGTTATTATTCCCACGGGACTCTTCGGCTGCGCGAATGGGATTTATAAGGAAACCAAACTCTGGAACAGAACAATGTTCATATCAGAGCCTGTTGCTTGTTTCCTACTCACTTATCAAATGGACTCCATTTGTTTAAGTGCTAAAAACGCTCGCCGATAAGCAGAGTGTAATGTAGTTCTCCATAGAGAAATTGGACAAACAATACGCTCGTATCTTTCATATTTGTTAATCACATAATTTGTTTGGTTTTTGCGGCAAGGAGCAAAGACAGGTACACATGGGAAGGACCACCTATTGGTGGCTACTTGTTGGCCGAGTGCAAAAAGGAAATCTCTTTATTAGTGGATGAGGATATGAATGGATCAAACAGGAAGCGAGTCGCATAAAAGGATCTATCGTTTTACGGTTTTTGATACTACATTCTTCTTTCTTATTCATTTGTTATTCTCTTGTTTTCTACCACAATGGTCAAGGATATACGGCTGGCGAAAATTGGCTATGAATGAATGAGCCCAGACAGACAGACTGACTGACAGGCAGTGCAACCACAGAAAGATGACGCTTTCGGTGTGGTAATCTCAGTCAGCTGCATGCCTCAATATCTCAGTCTCAGATCAATCTCTCCCACAACATTGTTGCCAATTTTCTGGAGGCTGACCGCAAATAATCAGTCAGGAAGCTGCCCAGTCAATGGCTAACAAATATTAGCCCCCTCGGGTACAAACTGAATGGTGTGTGTGGGCTTTAGCTGAACAAATTCATTAGGAAACGGAACACAGATACATTTGTATCTGCAAGTTATGTGCGTGCCACACAAACTAAAGTGGCTTTTAATGCCTCTATCTTGGCGCCCAATTAATTTTGTCCAATAAAATGAAAATTATATGCATAAAGGGTATATGTATAAATATATATGTATGTATCTGTATCTGTGTGTGTGTGTGTGTGTGCTTGCGTCTGGTTGTGATTGTGTGTGGCACGAAGGGCGAGCAAAGCGCACGGCATGAAAGAGATTTGCAGAAATTTTGGCGCCAAAATGCAAGTTGATAAACCAGTTGCGTTGCATATTTGCCCCTCAAATCTGTGCGCCTTTTTTTGCGACTTCTGTGTGAGTGTATCTCTGTGTGTGCTTGTGATTGTGAGAGTCGCTTATCGGCGCCGTCAAAGCGACAGTCAGTTGGCCAGACTGCGGTCCACATCTACATTTATAGTGCGTTTATACACATTATACACAGACACTTGTGCACACAACTTTATGAGTTTAAATTCTAAAAAAAAGTTGAAAAAAAATATGCACAAAAATGAAACCCTGGAGATTTTGAAGGAGAACTTGAAGATGAGGCTGAGGTTGAGGATGAGGATGAGGCTAAGGATGTATGCTGACGGCAAAAGGCGACGCATAATTTGTAATAAAGCTTGAGGACTAATGTGTTTTTGTACCTTGTGCCCATTGAGCCACACTAACTTAGCCTCGGCCCATAAGAAATCACTGAGAAAAGAATGAACGAAAAATTTGAGACTTTAAACTTTTCACTTAATGAATCTAAGCGGAGTGTAAGGAAGGAACAACAATCGGCAATCGGCTGTAGAGCTATGGAGCTGTGAAGCCTGGACGTGATCGTTGTCGTCGTCGTCGTCGTCATGATTACTGGCCCTGGCAGGTAGTAAAGTTGTGCAACATTTTTTCCCAGGAACTTTTTTTGTTGTCGAAACTCCTTATTGAAGCATATCGAGAACTGGTGGCACAGCATTCCATGGGACATCCACCAAAACCAAAACCAAACCGAACCGAAGTCGAGCCAAAATGCACAAAACATCGCCATCGCGGACGTATCAAAGACCTAAGCCATTGATCAATGGCATTTGTTGTTGTTAGTGTTGTTCTTGTTTGTTGTTGTTGTTGTTATTGCACTGTCTGGTTAGAACTGCAAGTTACCTGGCCCAAAGCCCATTTAACGTGCCAGACACATTTTCGGCGAAATGTTTTTAACAGCCAAACACAAAGTGCTGGTCCGACGAAGGATCGGACATCAGAGACATTTCGGACATCGGACGGACACGGTGCACGGTACATGGACATAAGCGAAAGCTAAGAACTTTGTCCAGTCTCAGACCCAGACATACAGACAGACTCAGTCCCAGAGCTTGCAACAAGGAGGCACAGTCAAGGAATTTGCAGTGCAAACTCTGCGTGATTAGAGAGTTAAATTGAGCGCTCGTTTTTATTTTGTTTTTTTTATTGGTATGTTTTGTGCAAGATATCGATATTCGGCTTTTGACTTTGCAATCACGCCTTCGCCTTTGCCTTTGTTTCCCTCTTTGTTCTCCTCTTCCATCGCGTCATCGTCTGCGTCTGCGTCCGTCTCCCACTCGTGATCGTATAAGAATGGGAAGTTCATATTTGTGTTATCGTGCTTTGCCACGATCGTTATGTGTGGTTCCCTCACTGAGAATGTATGTGAGAGTGTGTGTATATGTGGCTAAGTGTGTGTATAAAGACCGCCAAAGTGCAGAGGCAAGCATCGTTTTCGGTTTTTAGTGTGTGACGCAATTTTGGCGCGAAACTTGGCGTCTCTTTTTTGGGGCTTTGGTGTGTGCCATTGGGGCACGCTTTTCAGCGATTATATGAGAGTGTGTGTGTGTATGTGGTAAAAATTTGTTGTGCTGTGATAAACGATTCTGGAGTAGTTCTGTTGAAAAAGGCTTCTATGGATTCCTTCACCTGTACAGGAACTGTCAAAATGCTTCCTTCCGCTTCCTTCAAACGATTCAGGAAGGAAGTGTCCTGCGACAGACTTGCGGGAAAGTGTCTAACTGGACAACTTGTCGAACTTATTATCCTAAGTAAATAGTCACCAGGAACCAACCACATCCTGAGGGGAGAGCATAGGCTACCCGACCCTGAAGACTCTAAAAGTCGAAGCCGTTAAGCAAATTCCACTGACATGCCGATTGACCGCAAGAACCTTAAGGAAGAGCTGAAGTGACACTGCTCGAAATTCAATACTCTTGAAGAGGCTGCGATTGCTTGAGGACTTGGTGATGTCCTTCTCGACTTAAGTTACATAATCGACGACCACGAAGCTGTCAGTTTTACAGGGCGAGGACGGAACGAAAGATCGTCGAAAGATCATGAGGTTGCGAACTTCATATTTGCTCAAGTGTGTTGTTTTAGCGGGAAAATCTGTAGTGTGGTGGGCGTGTCACCTGTGTGTGTGTGACTAACCGTTAATAGAGTTGCCGCTTGTTGCATAAACCCGGATTTCGATTCCTAGAAACGATCGAACGCAAAGTGCTTGGCTAAGCGCCTCCATCGTTTGTCTTTTTGGCGAAATTTAGGATGGTGACAGTTTTAGAAAGATAACCGACTTGACATGCGATACCTAAGGGAAAGTGGTCCGTCCTTTGGTCCTTCGGGCTCTTTCTGTGTCTAGTCGAGGATGCGACCGGTTGATCCTATCTGTGCATAAATCTAAGCGCACCACTTGAATGGACACTTGAGCGTACAATTTTTCTCATGATTGCCAAAGTGCCATTGCCGTGTTGGTCAATTAATGAGCCGGAGCAGTTAGGAGGAGCTGGGCAAAAGGATCCTACTCGCATTCGACAAATACTTGTATCCTGTTGTGCACTTTACAGCAGTTGACACTCCAAATAAAGTGCAACAACGGCAAAAAGATACTTTTTTTTACGGCTAGTTATAGATATCCCTTGTTGGACAGACAGTTTGACATTTGTGGACAATCTATAGCCGCTACGTCCTGTGGTGCCTTGGTCTCGTCCTGTTAAGCAAACAACAAGTGAGCTGAGTCGAGTCGAGTCGAGTCGAGTTTTCTTGCCTTCTTCATCTACGCATCAGCTGAGAAGCGCTGGGAAAATTTTTGTGCAATCAGCTGTTCCCAAATTTGGTTGTTGTTGGCGACAACGTTGTGGGAAAATGGGATCATAATGTGGATTTTAGTAGGGGATTGAGGTACTATGTCCACATGTCTATGTCTGAAGTGTAGCTAAACCTGTTTGACTCTTGTTGTTTCTGGCTTTGCTTTGCTTTTTACTAGCACTGTCTGTGAGTATTGGTGGGTCGTTAATGCCCTTTCTACAGACGAGTGACTTGTTGCTTGGTATTGGTGTTAGCCTTGGCAGTGTCGAGCTCCTTTTGTTCCATTGCCTTGGCCAACAAAGAAGGCAGAGCAAATCATCAAGTGCTGCCGTTGATGATGATGATGACGACGATGATGGGAATCTAAAGCAAAGTCAAAGCCTGGATTGCAACATCATTTATCAGCTGCAAGAGCGTGGCAAGTGGGCAGTGACCGGAGCATACCTGCCGTGTGCTGATCTCACGCTTGCCAAACAATAAAGTCAAAGGCCATAGACATAGACCTATAAATAGGGTACATTATAGGTTGATAGACATATCCCCTCCTGAAAATACTAGACCCTAATAACGTCGCGTTATTTTGGCTTTGTACAATTCCTTTATTACTTTTCTGGGTGTTACAATTGCAGAATTATTGTCCTGGGAATCGGCTCCACCTACGTTTCGTAGGACCACCACCAGACAAATTGCCCGTCAAAGTCTAAACTCTGCACGTATATCATTCTCGATTCTCGATTCTCCATTCTCCAGACTTAGTCAGTCATCACACCCGCTCAATAAGCGAAACGTTATGCAAATAGCGAACCAAGTGAGGAGGAGGAGGAGATGGCGATAGGAAGAAGGGAGTGCAAACGGCTCAACAAATTTCAACATGAGGCATTTGCAGCCAGCAGCGACGTCAGCGTCGAAGTCGACGTTGGCAGCGACAGCAACGCTTGGTGCATAAGAAAATTTTGTCCGTTACAGAATCTGGCGCGCAACGGCTCAAAATTGTGTGTGTAGCGTGTGTGTGTGTGTGTGTTTATGTTTGATAAAATGCGATATGGGCACATTCTCATTCCGATTCTCATTCTCATTCCCATTCTCGTACTCAATAAACCCCCCTGCCTGGCTTTGGCTGGTGCAATGCGCCACAGTGAGAAAAGGAGAATGTGTGTAACTGAATAAGGGAGAGAGTGTGAGCGAAAGGGAGAAACAGAACGTGAGTTGCTACGCGAGCTAGTGATGACAACCACTCGGAAGAAAAACAGGAGAAACTGATCAAAAAATAGCGAAAAAGGGGAAAAGATTAAATAAAAAGAATATAGGACACATAACTTATGCTTTTAAAATATTAATACATCTCTTATATGTCAAGAAATACATAAAAAAAACCAAATAAGGATATTTTGACGTAAAATGTATAGAAATTGTCCAATTCAAAAATATCTATCAGATTAAATTTAATAGGACTTTGAAGAATTGACACATAGTAAATAATATAGCATTATTTTGAGAATCTTTTTCGTTAGCATATGGAGCATTTGTTCCTATTAGTAAGTCTTAAGTACTTTACTTATTTTAGTTAATGTTAAAAGAGGGTGAAGATTACTTTTACTTGAATTTATACGGATTTGAACAATTTTAGAACTTATCAAGCAGTGTAGATATGAGGTTAGGGGATGTTTGACATTTTTCCCGGCTGAAGTAGTTTTAAAAAGGACAGATCTATCCGGAAGAGGGCTGAGCTGGCAACACTAGCACGAGCGCAACATTGAGCACTCGGCTCAACCCGTCGTCGCCAGAGTCAGAGAGGAGAGTCAGTGGCAGCAACTGTGGCAGAGAGTATGGCAGAGGAAGAAGCAGAGGCAGAGGCAGGCGAGGCGCAACATAAACGAGCATAACGTATTTTTGCTGTCGGTGTAGCACTAATACACACACAAACAGAGATTCTCCCGGCTTGCCACTCTGCCCCTACCCCTGCCCCTGTCCATGGCCCTACTGCAGAGTGTCAACTTTTAGTCTCGAAGTTGAGGCAATAAAAACCAAATAATTGAAAAGTCGACAGCAAACGAACTACAAGTATGCCCAAAAATATCTTAAAGATTAGATGCGTACAAGAGAATGAAAGGGGTCTGGTTAGGGGTCAGAGGGGGCCCTGCCAATGTCTGGCTTCGACTCTGTACTGTGCCTGACTGTCAGCCTGCCTCAATGGGGGCAACGGGAAGACTCTTTTATGATTAATGTGATGGCAAAATTGAAAATATATTTTTACCCCCAAAAACAAAAATTAAGAAAAGGCAACGGAAATGAGGAGGAAGTCGTCGTATGGTATGGTTTATGTTGTGCCAAAAGAGTTGGGGTGTGATGCTTATGTTGATGTTGAAGCTGATGGTTATGGGGTCTGCTCAACATAAGAACATACGGCACAGATCACAAGCCTGGAGATTAGTTTGGAGTGCAGTCGAGGCTTGGCTGTTTAGGGGGAGTGTGTGTTTGAGATCGCGCCAAAGGAAGTGGAGTTCTGTCTGATGTATTCTTGGAAATAATCTTTATTGTACTTGGCTCACAATTGTTCAAAATATTCAAGAATGGATTCAGCTCCACAATGGGCATTAGTTGGTATTATTTACGGAGTTTCCTTAATAACTAACTGCCGACTCTTGAAAGTATGCAACAGATTTGTGCAAATAATTATAACTAAACTTAGTTATTTAGATGTACTATTATAAAGATTTCCTATAAAGGTTTGAAATATTTAAAAATTAGCTATAATTATTGCTATCCACGGAGTAATTTCTTTACTCTTACTTATTTCGATATACTTAATTATAGGTATTTATTGGTTAATTCTTTTCGGTGTTTCTTTCTTCTTTTGTTAATGATAATGTTTACATCACGACTCATTTTATTTTCTTAGTTTTGTTATAAATATACTTTATTTCCTATTTCTTATTTGTTTGCTATTGTTGCATAATTATGCAGCAATTAACACTTCATTGTAGTCTTTATTCATTGGCTCATTAGGAGTTGGTAAGTTCTTAGAACGAGATCCATCAATTTCCAATGTAAACCAATGCACGTGCGAATAATTCGGCAATTCGATGAACTAAAGAGAAGTGAAGTCAAGTTGAAAAATTACCTGCTGGCATTGCCCATAAACGATGCTGTCACTTGTCCAACCCACATATACACACACACATAGCGATGCACACGACACCCAGGGAGTGTGTGAAGATTTTTCCCAAAGTCACCTTAATGGCAAACCGAAAGTAAAGAAAGAAAAATGGGTACCCAAGCAGCAACAGCAACAGCAACAGCAATAATAATAATAATAATAAAATAAAATACATGACAGAAACGAAGAAAGAGTATTTGAAAAAGTAAACACGCCAGGATATCAAGTGTACACATGATACATTGGATCGGCCAAAGAGAGACAGAGACGCATGCGAAAGATCTCCAGTTTCTGCACTTGCAGTTGGCATTGGCATTGGCATTGGCATTGTCCGCACCGTTAGATAGCCAAGTCGGAAAGAGAGTATCGTGGGAATGGGCATTGTGGAATTGTCTGTGCGCTTTGTCAACGGTTCAAGTGTCGCCAAGACCTCTGTCTACTCTCCTCTTACTTGTAGTTGTAGTCTGTGTTTTTTTTTTGGACAAATGTTTCCAATTTTCTGATCTTTTTTGTATACTCATACACTTGCCTCCTCCCACTGTGGCACAAAGAAAGTGTAGTAGTACGCGTTTACCATGCGACCAACCATAAAAATCTTCAAGTGGTCATCGCTGGGAACGACATTGTCTTTGTTCCTTGCTAGTCTAATTTGTGCTAGCCATGGTGGACACTTGAGACAGTGAAAGGACACGAGGAAAACAACGATCCCAGCACAAAAGTGAAAGAGTAACTCACTCTAGTCTCTTGTCTTATGGGAACGGAGATAGGCCAGCTGCATTTGGCGTGCGTGGGAGTCAATTTTGCTAGGGCCAACGTGGGCATGATGCAATAATGCACTAACCCAATAAATAACATTGTTTTTGGGACTCTAAACCCAAGGAAGTGAGTTGAAGAGATTCCCACGACTTTGGGCAAGGTGTCAATTTGAATTGTCTAGCAAAAAAGCGAATTGTGCTGAAACTTGAAGTAAGGCTATAAGGTTTTGAATCTAAATTTTAGATAAATGAAATTGTATTACATAATTATAATTATAAAAAATGGTTTTCAAAATGAAAATTAAATAGGGAAATAAAATCATAAGTTAAAAATTTTAAAATAGGAATACTTATGGAATTTTTCACTTATTGCACTTATTATTCTTTCATAGCCAACTTTCATAACTTTAACAAAATTGAGCCAATGAGAATCTTGCTTCATTAATTTTTTTAATCTATTTTTTTTTTGGCAAAATTTAGTCAGCAGATTTTTAAACCCATTTCTCACATCCTCTTAAATCTAATACATTTTTAAACTTTTATATCAGTATTTCGGTATATTGTTTCTGTAAAGATAATGTATTTGATAATGAGTCTTATCTTTTCTTGGCAAATATATGGTATTCGAAGACGAAAACGATTGAGAAGACACGTACTATGGAAACACTTTGCACTTTAACCTGTTGCATAGCTATCGCTAGGATTAGAGTATAATTTACAATCGATAAATGGACACTTATGACCTTTTACACTGACTCTTCCGGCCATTGGCAAGTTCAGTCGAAATAAAATCAACGTTGAAAGATAATGTCATAAATCATTGACGAAATCGCCTTAAATACTTTTAACGCGGAACAGTGAAATACATATAGAGATACTGCGCATATATAAAAAAAAGGTACAAATCCAACCACAAATATTGCATGAATGAAAGGGACTGGACATGCAACAATGTTGTTAAGACTGCACAAACATTTGAAAGTTTGTTGCTCCGTTGTTTGCACTCAGATAAATTTCACTTTGGTTGTTGATAAGCTGGGGAGCTGTGTGTGCGGGTAGGTCGATAGGGCATCACATATGGCCGCAGATAAAATCGGAGGCATCAACAAAAAATATAATAATATTGTTCACAATTTTGTTGAAATTGTGCATTGTGCGAGAGAAATGCAAGAAATCAGCGTTAGGTTTGCTGATAAAAGTGTTGGAAACGAATGTTAATGCCAAGCGGCATTGTTTGACTAACAAACAGCGGGCGTAGATACTGAATGCATACACAGATACAGATACAGCAACAGTTAAAGATATAGCTACAGCTAAAGATACAGATACAAACATTATGTTTGCAGGCAGAAGTGCGCAAACATATTTCAACTTATTTAAAAGCGCGTAAAAAGTCGATAAATGTCACTTATCTGTTTGTCGAAAGTCAATAAAAGAAACTGCCATCTCAAATAAAGACCAAGAGAGAGAGAGAGAGAGAGATAGATAGAGAGAGAGGGAGAGGAGATGAGAAAGAGAAGAGTAGGCGGGTCTGGGCAGCAGCGGAAATTGCGAACTAAGCATTAGCGCCAGCTGCAATTACGTGACGTCATAAAGTTATCGCATTGCTGTTGTTGTTGTTGCTGCTGCTGCTGCTTTTGTCGTTGCGCATACGCCCCCTTTGCAGTCCGCATCCCTCACACACACACACACACACTGGCTGCACTGATAAGGCGAATTTTATGAATGAAACGGATTTTTTTATTGCCTTTTGTAAATATATATTTTTAACGGGCATTTCAATAGCTTTAACTGCCTTTGTTGTTATTGTTGCTGCCGCTGCTTATCAATGAAATTTAAAAAAAAAAAACATTTCGCTTGCAGCGAATTGCGAGTTGACTGGCGGAGTCTTTTGAAGAAAGCTGAGCAATCGACGTTGCCACTGACCTTGAATGCCACACAGATGGTATACACATACATACATATATGCATTTAAACATACATATACAGATATGCACAGCATTTGCACACACCGAGGTGTATGTGTGTCAGACGTGTTGTTGCCAAGTGTGTGTTGTATTTTTTGGTGGCACAAAATCATATTTTATCTTACTGCGGAAATGCTCGCGACGTGCTTCAAGAAGCATTGCAAAAAGTCTGTCAATTCGGTACAATTTCAGTCATTCAGAAATACACTCATATGAATATATGTACTCACATTCACACACATTTACATATATTCATTTGATTTTATTTACTCTTTTCAATATTTACTAAGCACGGCGCGTGCTTGGGTTTTGAATGAAGCAAATTATGCCTAAATATTGTTGTGTGTTGTACTTCTATATAAATATATCGCATACATGCATATATAGTTGCATACTCGAATTCATAGTCATTATCTGATACCCTACATGTTGCTGGATAAAATTATTTTAGTCTTTTTCTTAATCTTATACCCTTTCTTATCCGCTGACGTCCCTTAATGAACTCAATTGCCTATTTAAATTTGTGTAGGGCATAAATACGAAATATTGGCTCTCTATTTGCTGACCGTACATTGACTTACATAAATATGTTGTGATGTTTTTGCATATATTGATATCAGCAGCACAGCTGCGACCATTTACTTGATTCTCAAATACTCGCATTTGAATGATAAAAAGATACACACTGTATATACAAATTCTACGAAATTTGTCGGCGATCTATAAATACATATTTGAAGGTCTAAGAACACATTCCGGCATACCTTTTATCGTCCTAGGCATACTTTTATCTCTCTACTGTCTCTGAATGGTTTGCTTACAGGCACTCCTTTTTCTCATTCATACGCGCCCAGCTAAACCAAAATCATTCATTGAATAGTTTCTCATTCCTGGAAATGGATGGCACTTAGTTTCCACTGTCCCTGGACGCGAATCAGTTGTTGCCCACAGTGCAGTGGAATTGTCTCGCGGCCACTTCAAACTGGGCAACAGCAGCAGAGACAATATCATCCAACCACTCCAGATACTTTATGTTACACTAGTAACAATAGTTATGGTTATGGTTCTCGTAACCTGGAAATAATCTCAGAAGTGCATAACAAAATTGTTAAAGTTGCGTAGAGAAATTTTGTTTAGAAAATATGAATTACAAGGTATCCAGGCTTTGGGTGAAGTCTCCGCTGTGTCACGCTGTCGTTGCCCTCTGATCCTGAAGAGTTACCTGCCGAGCTCTGCACGATGTTCTGCATTTCTATTGCATAAGCGGTTAACTCTCGATTTGTCATTGTAACAGGTTGCTTAACCTCGTTGTTTTTTTCTCTCTTGGCCTTCTGTAAAAAAATCAACTTTTTAGAGCGAGTTCATTGAGGAGGTGTTAAACAAACGGCAGCTCGACCTGCCACTGTGCAGAAATTGTTAAAGACGGCATGCCAAAAAGTCTGTAGTATCTAAAACATAAAAGGATTTTCATTGATCTTAGTCTACAAAGGTATCCAAGGTGGTTCGAAGGAGGTATGCTGAATATAAAGAGTGCCTTTATTAGCAAGACTGCTGTTTGACCTCAGACACGCATAGTTTATTCTTTGCTTTCCAGGAAACAACTTTAAAAATAGTTAGACACATAGATTTAACCTTGTACAGGAGCTGCTACAAATCATATTAATTTAATTAAAGCTATAATTCTATAAAAAACCAATATTTTGCTGTGTTCTATGATATAGTCTAATATCGTAAATTGACATAAGGTCCAACTGATATTTATTTACAGACTTAAATTTGGCTAGTATTCTTTAACTGTGATTTTTCTTACTTCTTCCTATATTATACATACAAAAGATCACTTTGCTTTTTATTTAAAGACTTCAATTGACCTATTATCTTTATAAGTTATGTCTTCAAGTCTTTATTTATTACTTCTTTCTTAAAGATATTTCTTTTAGTAGAACGCAATACACCTGTCAAAAAAACTAAAAACAAAAGACTTTTAAAAAACAATTTCATACAATTAATGACAATAAAATCACATTAAAATTGCAACACAACAACGCCCACCCTCCAGTAACAACAACAGCAACAACAATTGCTTTTTTTTTAGATAACAACAACTACAAATTGACAACAATAGATAAAAGATACATTGTTTGTAGCAGGTCTTAAATACTCGTAATGCCGCGCTATTCAAAATAACTCGTAGTTCGCAGTTCATTGAAAATAGTGTCACATTGTAAGTCTATAGACGTGTATAGCCGTATATGGTATGTGTATATAATCGTATCGGCAAATGAACCAAATTATGGCTACAATGGGCGTGGCAACAACAACAACTACAACTACAACAACAACAACGAGTCGCACTCGACTTCTAGTTGCACGTGCGTGAGGCAAACAATTGGGCCGCAAAATGCAATTGTGTCATGTAGTACCTTCATGTGATGTCCTGTTGCACTGTCCACATAGTCCACTCTCTTGTGTATTTGAAATCAGCGATGTGAAAATTTCTAGAACGTGATTCTCTTGTCGTGTCTTCTTGTTTTCACATTTATTTTGTACTTTTTTTAACTGAAAAGTTGGCGCATTGTTTGGGCAGTTCATTATGGGTACTCGTACATATGTAGTTAGGTTGGTTTCTGTCGGGTTCAGCTATTGTTTAACATGGAGCGCATTTTGAGACACGTACGAGGAGTTATCGTATTGCTTAGCCAACATTTTACCGCCAAAAACTTGCCTTTGGGCAAAGACCGAACACCAAAGACCAAAAAAAACCAAAGACGCGGAATTGTTCATAAAGTAAGCTTTGCCGCGCCTGTGGTCGACTGCCTTTTTAGTGCCCGGCCATTAAACTAATTTATCACCAATATAGCGCAATTTCTTAGGGCTGGAATGGGACAAGGAGATCGGGATACGACAACCCTTGCTTTGTGGGAACTTGTGTCTGGATGTTCTAGGATACTATTGCAGTTGTGATGGTTGTGTTACCAAGGCAGCCGATCGGCTTTTGTGTCTATTTACCATAATGAAAACATTTTCAAATATTTTATGCAAAGTTGTTGTGCTGCAAGGCAGCCTTGACATGACCTTAGCTCAACCTCAAACGCTACCCCGCGGTGTTGTTGCTGCTGACGATCCCGCCAAGGATGCGGATGAGCATGCGCGCTTTTGGTATCCTGTCTGGGAATTGCAGGGATATGTATTCCAATACCGGTTAGTAATTTGCAAGCTGAACTAGTTCCTTCGGTCTTGGGCTGTCATTATGTAGATTTCATTTTGGGTAACTGTCAACTGGCTGATCCCAGCCCATCTTCTCCTCACCCCCTCTCCCCATAGACACAAATACAACTAATGGTTTGGTCTGCAAGTTGTTGTCGTTGTTAATGTTCTTGTAGTTAATGCTGATGTTGTAGTTGTAGTTGTTGTTGGGCCATCAACTATAGATTTTCTCACAGGAAGTATGAAATACCATTGCCATAAAACCTGGAAAGCACAAAGAGAGCTGATAACGATCCAGAGAGATGCAGCTAACAAAAGTATCCAAAAAAGGTAACAAAAGCGGCAATTGGGTTGTGAAAATCAAAGCAGACAGCAAAATATCCATTTGCAGGGAAGAGCTCTTGTTCTTGTTATGGCCATGTTTGCACTGGCCGACTGACTGTTTGACTGTCTAAGCCGCAGGTACAAAATGATTAACTTCAATGCCGTTCAAGATCTCACCGCAATTAGGACTGGCATCCTAATAAAAAGCAATCCACCAGGATCTAGTGCAACCCGAACAGGTTACCATCGGCCTGCTGAACCTGATAATGGCAAAGAATTGCGTCGTCACAGAGTTTCCTTCGGATCCTTGATACTTTTTCGCCCCTCAGAATCAAACCAATGCACTTAGCCATTAGATTCTCTTGTACCAAAAGAAATACCCTACATCTCTGTGTTTCTTTTGCCTGTGTGTTGGGGGCGAACGCAGCATTATTTTTAACATCAAACAAATAAAGGTCAAAACACAGACAGACAGTGTACAAGATTGTAGCTGGTATAAAAAAATTAGTGGTAAAAACGCAACTCAGCTGAGAGCCGAGGACGGGCCACAAAGGAGCGCGTGATTTGTTGCAAGATTTCTGTGTAAATGGCATATAAAAAACAGCTCCGAGTTGGCCAGAACGTCGAGAGGCAAGGCGACAGGCCGTGAGAGCGATGTGGCTGCTGTTAATGGCATGACGACCTCGTCGTCGTCCTCGACAATTAACACAACAACAATTTAGAGGCACATCCTTGGGAATGTCGAGCACTGAATACAGGCCTATTTCTTTTTTTATGAATTGTTCATAATTTTTGGTTTGCTCTTCATCGCTCTTGTGGACAAGGGCAGCTCAAAGGCTAGCCGACACATCTCAGCATCAGCTGATTTGTAGAGCTAATGGGGAGCTGGAAACGAGAACAGGGAGGGGATTAATTATGTTGACAGGTTACTGCAATTGAAGTGCCCCTTTTAGATAGTTCGAACAAGTCCTGGCCTAATGAATGGTAAACGGAGTGTGATTGTGACCAGAATAAGAATTAACTTTCCATTGATAGTTTGGCGTTTCCAGGAATCTAGGGCTGGGAACCTAATTTCAAAGGGTACCAGGACTTGTCTATTGACAAACAGAACTGGGCACGTACACAATTAACCGGAAAAAAGTATCCCCAACCCCAAAGACGCATTGCATAAAAAGTTCTTCTCCTTGGGAAGAATGTGATGGAATTTTCGCATAGGAAATGATTTGGCAATAAAATTGCAGACAAATATTTTCGCAAGAAATTTACAAATATCAATTATAAATTTTCATAATATTTCGGCAGGATTAGAAATAAAAATCAAACCCATTTTCCCTCGAGAGTCACTGCAAAATTCGTGAATGAAAATCGTTTTGTAACGGGCAAAACATTCGGATCAATGGAAAAAGGTGACAAGGCTCAACGCAAAACTCAGCTGGCCCGTTGCGATTGAATGTCGCCTCAGGTGACAAATCGCAATTCTTACCAACAGGTTACAGTTGCTTTTGGCCTTCCTTTTTGGCTAGGCACGCACAGGCAGGATGACAGAGAGTTTGTCTTAAAGTGAATGACGCGGCAGGTTTCGTGACCCGGTCAAAATGTGTCATTTCGCACCTCCATAAAACAACTTCGACGGCAATCGTGGCCAATAGGTAATGGCTAATGGTTAATGGCTTAAAGGGTCTTATGGCAGCCTTCGAACTGGGTTGCATAATGTGAACTGCCATACATTGGCAGGCCTTGTCTAATGTGCGATTTCCACTAAAACTGAATTTGCATACACAATTTTCATCAGTTTTCACACATGCTAGAAAGCAATTGCAGTCGAAAGGGTCAAGGCAACAGCAACAGGATGTGTAGGGATAATAGATAGGGGTACAAATATTTACATAACACTTTTTGGCGCGCAAAAATCAATGCCAAGTCTCTGTGCACTTCCTGTGTATGCAGCGTGTGCGGCATAAGTCCTTGTTATGTGTCTGTTATCCTGCACAGATCCTTCCTGTCGGCATGTCACGTGTGTGTGCGCATTGGCAGTTACCACCCAGGTTATGTAACCCAACGAATGAACAAGAATAACACAAGAATACACTTGCCCAAATGAAGTTGTCGACAAGGCCACAAAATTCCTTCTCACGCCTGTCCTGTCATGTGTTTTTTCATCTCTTCTTCCTTTTAAAGAAGAAGGAGGAGGAAAACCGCGCGGCAATTTCGCTTTAATGGCAAAATTGTACATATATTTCATTCATGTTGTGATCTCATTCAGCGAACGGAATTCATTGGAAGCGCTGTAAAAAATCTCCTACAATATCCTGGCATTGTGCGCCAACAATGCGTCCGAGGCAGGATAATAAGGACACAACTAGCAAATCTCTACAAGTACTTCAGGAACAATACAGGAACAGAGCGGCAGCTATACGTTCCTCTCTACGTTCCTGGCAAATTTAAAGGACATTCGACCAACAAATTCTCACGTTCATTTCCCCCCTCTCTCTCTCTCTCTCTCTTTCTTCTCTTTCTTTCTCTCAATTGGTGGTTGGGTGCATCATATTTTTTTGCGGCATTTCTCGTTGGTTTTTTAATGTTGGCTAAGGCCCGGCTTAGACCTCAAGTGACCGAGGGTTTGATGAGCTCACATTTGCAAAACGAGAAGCGGATGCGCCGCCACTCGGGTGTTCCTCCTCATCATCAACATCATCATCTCACGATCATCCGGATCTAGTTCAATGTGATTTTTTTTGTGTATAGTCTCCGTTCTTTTTTTTGCTTTCGCAATCGTCAGTCGGTGTTGCTTTTTGTGCAATTTTCATGGAATTTTCAACACATAATCGGAAGATAATGCCGTTGATTATCTCAGGAATTTCTATTCATGTGATCCTTATTGGTTGTTGTGCAAAGTGGCGCTGTTGCCGTTGTCCTTGTCGTGGCTTCCGTTTCATATTTCCTACAGCCGTTACGATGTGTGAGGCCCGACAAGGTGAGAATCGGATTGTGATTGGGGTTTCTTTCCCTAGAATTTGTGATCAAGTGGAGCAAAAGAATTGTTACACTCTTGGGAAAGTGCAAAAGGACAACTTGACAATTATCAGATACACAAATTTTGTTTGACAATAAATTAAATGTTGATTGCATATCAGTGCCAGACAGTTTTTCCATTTAGGATCTAGTTTTTCCCAGCACAACAACCCCAGAACCCGCATCACAATTTGTAGCTGGTCAACTTAGCCACAAGTTTTGCATTGTTTATGTAAATTATGCAGTTGATAAGCACGTTTCACTGAGAGTTGAATCTGTATCTGTATCTGTGTCCGTGTTGATGAAGATGAATGATGTAATAATTCCATCATAAAAATGCTTGCTCAGCCAACATTTCATCTGCAACTTAAACTGACAAGCTGGCCAGCCCCGTCAAGCGTCAAGGGGTTGATCCTTCTGGCTGTAGCTTTTCTGTATCACAGAAGTCGGGAAGAACGCTTAAAGCTAAGGCTGAGTACCCAATTTATAGTTGTAGTACTGGAGTCTAGCAGCTGCCCATCTGCGCTGAACTACAACAAGTTTTTACATTTGCCACAGTGCAATGCGGTGCGGAGATACATTTTCATTTAATTTTTCGAAACTGGTTTTTATTTTATCCATTTACATTTATCGTACTTAGGAGCATAAATTTTCCAAAGCAGCATTTCCACTGCAGCTTTGGTTTTGTGAATTTGATTGCTTTCAAATTTGATTGGCTGCAGAGTGAAATCTTAAAGTGAAATCCATTAATGTGCTTAGCCAGGCAGAATCCATCATAAAGGTAAATCTCTGTTTACCTTGACCCTGCCTCCACATACACACACATACATATGTATTTACACACACACACAAAGACACATACGCTGTCCGCTATCGAGTCGTGCATCCTTTAGGTTGTTGGATACTTGTTTTATGTCTTCTTCTTGTTCATTGCTTGCCCTCGACTCACCTTTTGATTTTTATACAACTTTGTTTTCAACGTCGATGAATTTTGTTTTGATTGCGCTCTTCGTCCAGAGTTGCTTGTCCATGTTGTTGTTGTTGCTGTTGTTGTTATTGTAAAGTCAAAGTGTCGAATTGTAAAGATCAGTCACCTTTTGGTGCCTAGGCGATCGTTGGGTATCCCATAGATACATAAACATTTACATTGCCTCCGTTGTTGTGGTATTGTATAGTATAGTATAGTATAGAGTACCAGGTTGCCCGTACCCCTTTATTATGCCAGGCATGTCGTTGGTTCTACTCGTATCCGTTCTCTTCCTCTGCCATGTAAGTATTTTTCTCTGTAATCACGCTTAAGCCGTGCCTCAGTCCCCATCGCAGTCGACGTCGACGTCGCTGTCGCTGTCGCAGTCTCTCCCCAGCTGTGGCAGCAAGTCTCTATGGCTAGCTACACGCTTATTTGTTTGTTTGTTGGCTCCAAACTGGTACTGTCAGACCGATTCTTGGGCTCAGCCCAGCCAAAAGTACAGTCCTCGTTTGTGTTTTTCCTGATTTTTCTTTAGGGTCCAGTGGAAGGCGCCCGTTGTGTTGCACCAACTGGTTTGTCTAGTATCCAGTATCTCCTCTTTTATTGCCCTTGCCACATGCCCCATCTTCTATGTATTTCTTAGAATGCTGTTTTCCTTCTTGTCGTATCTGGCGTCGATCAAGCCAAGTTTATTTACCTCGCCACAGGTTTGTTTACTTTCATCGACCAAGGAGCAACCAACCTCAGCTCACAGCTTGTACAATGTACAAAAGAATAAAAACTAACAGGGTATAAAAAAGAAACTATTCATAAGCCGATTTGTAGTCGCATAGACGGAAGGAAGTTACAAATGATGATGCGTGGAAAATACTAAGCAGTTGATGTAGTCTATGAAAACTCTGTATCGGAAATAAGGCTTAATTGAGAAACTATTACGGCAACAGGTCGTAAACATGTACAATCATGTCTTTTAATATGCTAATGTAGGACAGTAATAATAGAGAGAGCAAGCGTTAGAACATCCTCTTCGAAAATATGGAAATCTTCTTGGATTTACTAAAAGACATGCAGGAAGAATTTAAAACACCTAAAAAACATAATATCGTATTATAAACACACCTATGCATGATTGTAAATTTATATCATACTATGTATTCACTATCTATCACAAAAATGTGGAAATCTTTTCAGATTAACTGAAATACATATGCATGGATAATTTTATGAAACTAAGATACATTATATCTAGTTATAAACACATATACATACATATATGTATGACTGTAATTTCCTATCGTACATTTCTATCTTTTATTTTTGCTTCCTCATATTTAAGATGCTTTAAGAGCAATTAAAATATCACAGGATAACTATATTTAAAGATAGCTACCTCAAATTAGAAACTCAAGTGTCTCGCCCACACAAAAGTGAGTTGTTTCATTTAATGGCTAATTGATTTTAATCTGACCACCAAGACAGTGGCCAAAAATCAGCACACAAATCCGTATACATTACAGGAACAGAGAAGAGGGAACTGGGCAGAAAAGTACAGGTATTGAGATGCATAGGAGTATCTCGTGATAAGGTTGAACATTTTTCGCATCATCATTATCGGAATGGGTCCTATATAACTCCATTTCTAGGCAGGGATGCTTGAACAAATAATTATTATTGCGAACGCAGATTAGTTGCGCCCGAGTGAAAGTCGACCGAAAGAGAGTATCTGTGTGTTCGTTCATCCTGTATGCTGAGCAAGTGCAGCAATATGACTGTTACTATCTGGAGTCTCATATCTCTGGCGATGATAAATGCTTTAATGCACCGGACTGTCAACAAAGGAACCTGCAAGGATTTCCACAAATGCTTGTCTAACGGTCACTTTGAACCGGCATCAGTCAGCTGACTGCTTCACATTTGTATCTGTATCTGTATTTCCTTGGCTGTTTCTGTATCTCTATGTCCACTTGAGGTGCAGCCGAGCACATGATAGCATCTACTCGAAATGCAACCAACTCGAATTTGTTAAAAATCCATATGTAGTTTATCTAGGGTAACACTAAAAAGGGACTGAAAACAAAACTATTTTTGGCGCTCTTTTTTTTCCAATTTCATCTTGTTTTTGTGTTGGTCAAAGATGAACTGCAGTAATTTTACTGTGAAAGGATTTTTAGGCTGCCTTTGGAAAAAAGGATTTGGATAGAAACTGTTCATTTTGCAAGCCAATAACTAGGGATAGTATGTGTGTGTGTCTATGTGTGTGTTGTGCGCATTTCGTAGTCGGTATCTTGGACTCACATCATAACCAAGGATGACCAAAGGATCTAAGAGCGGCTTAAGATTTCTATTTGTCTCGAGCTACTCTCTAGAATTGCTTGGCATGTGGGTGTATCTGCTGCTGAAACAATATTACACACAGCCACAACCTGTACACCCACACACACCATCACACACACAATGATTGCTTTATATTCATTAAGAAATTCAACAAAACAATATGCAAGTTAGTTGTGTATTGCTCAAAACAATTCCAACAAAAAGCCTTAAACTATGTGAGCTAGCAATATTTTCAAGTTAAAGTAGGCTTATCCTTGCCTTAGATCCTTACTCAGTTCCTCGGGTCAAGCTATTGTAAATTGATTAAAAATCTACAACTTTGGCTGTTCAGTTAGCAGGCAAAGATTGGCCACAGCTGGACGAGTATCTGCATATTAGATCTAGGTAACTAGAACCTCAGGTTCATCTTCCTCTTCGACTCCGGATTCTAGCCGTGCTTGACCACACACAAGCGACCGTGTCCATTCATTTGGAAGTCTAAATGTGCGAAATACTTTTGTGCACATATGAGATGATCTCGTTTTTGTTGGCGAAAGAGTAGAGATAGAGATATGTGAGTATATGTACATATAGTATATACAGCATCTGCACCTATATTCCTATTTCTATTCAAATCACATTGATCCATGCCATTGAGCAATATGTCGTCAAACAGTTGCCGCCCCTAAGCCCTGAAGCTGGTCAATGCTATGCAAATTACTCTCAAATTGTTCAATTTCCTGGAACAATATCATATCCAGGCATTTCTATGGAGCTGACAAGTTTTTTTTCCTCTTTTTTTTGCACTAGACTCATATAAGTACATCTGTAGTTGAGTGTTGCCCGGAAGTTTTTATGTTTTTCCCGAGAAGTGCCGCCTTGTATTTTAACAGTAGCTGACTTACGTAATGTTTGTATTAGAGGTTTTTGATTTCAGTTTTATTGTTTTGGTGCTGGGTGCTGGGTTCAAGCTATTGCTGATCAGTCCAGACGCGGCAAAGACTGTAAAGATCAGCTAATGGTTTTTCACACTCTGCCGCTAAAATGCAAAGGGCATAGATTTTCCATAGTTTTGACTTGAATGTAAATGATTTCTGTTATATTTATTTACATAGAGTCTTAGGAGCTCAATGCCTTTTGTCTTAAGATTCCATTTTGTAGCAATGGAGGTGTGCTTAAAGGGAATTCAATGGGGGTATTCAACACTTGTGTGGCAATAACTGTTGATATATGAGTAGAAAATACGCGGGAAATCTAAAACAATTCAGAAATCTGACCTTGATGAAGTGTTTGATAAGTCTTCCTTTATATGAAAACTCTCTTTTAAATCAAAACTTTGACTCTGTAGGATTGAGTTTACTTTTTGCTTGAAAGTCGGCACATTTGATAGCATTGTCCTATCTGAACTAGGTTCTAAAGCAGTACTTCAAAGATGCCTACATATCAATATGTTTTGCAAACTCATGCAAGCATGTTAATTGCCTTTTGCAGAGTCTACAAAAAATGAGTTGTAAATGAGCAAAAACTATGTGCAAAGTGCGGCAAGAATCTCAAAATCAGTAGAGTTCGGTAGGCGGTTTCACAATTCATTGCGGTTTCTATATATCTATAGATACTATAGCTTGTCGGTATGCAAAAAGATCATGTGAGTCTCATCATTAATTACCCTTTTTGGCAGTAGTCAGTCGGGACTTGAAACAGACCGACACGTGCATTGTAATGATCATATCATCAGGCATAAGGAAAGGGTCCTGCAGGACACACGGGCATAACGGTAACAAATTGATTTGGCATCAGCAGTAGCTATAGGCAATAAGTATTACCAATCTCTGTAGATCAAAATCAAATATTTTATGCACACGCCTCGTTTCGACATTCCTGTTGAAAGGACCACGACCAACAAGCCGTGAAATTCTGTGTATCTAATGCATAAATCCAATAGTTATGAAAAAGCAATTATGTTAAGGTGATCGAGGATCGGTGATCAGTAATGTGAGGCCTGAGATCCCTTTATTTCTCTCTTGAACTGTTGGTTGAATGACCTCCAAAAATTGACCGTCGGCCGTGAGAATCTTCAATGCAACCCTTCATTAGATCAATTTTGAAGAGGTTACATAAAAATTAGATGATTGCTTTTAGTGTGTCATTAAAATTGAATATTTGTATAGCTCTAGAGTTCAGTACGATCCTAAAGAGCCTGCTTGAGGTTCTTTATGAAGGTGCTGGCTCAGCAATTTTCCGTTAAAATCAAAACATATAATTTTCTCCTTTGACTGCGGTGAGACAGACGAAAACTGTGAGGGAGATAGACAAACATGTAGAGAATATCAGTGCATAGAGGAAAATCCAATACATTACAGGTACATAGGCTCGACGGGGTAGAGAACAATAGAACCTGTTTGTAGGGGAAAGTCCAACTAGAAGACGTTGGCAGAGGCCCATAAGAACTGCTGAGATTTCCTGTAAAGAAATGGAAAACAAACAAGACAAAGGCAAAGGTGAAGACGAAGACGAAGGCATAGACAGGGATAGGAATATATAACAAATGGAAATTGATAAATGCCTAGCAAACAGGTTGAGGACAGGTACATGAGGAACACAACGAGTACATAAGAGTTGGAGTTGGAGTAGGAGAAGGAGCGGGGAGATTTAGGCTTATCGCGCAGTAGCCTTAAGCTGAGACTGAGGATGATATTGAAGCGCGGCCTGCACGTGGACGCTGATGAGGATCGGCTTGTGATGATGAAGCCTTTTCATGTCTATGCACACTTGGAGACGTCAAAGGCCCTGTAACGAGTTTTGAATGCCCTATTCGGGAAAAATGAAAACGAGTTAAGAGGGCCTGTGGTTTAATGGGGGTTTGGCTTTTTCACAGATTACCAAATTATATACCATTCTCTGGGGTTGTGTCTGTTGTGTCTGCCCAAACAAAGGAGCATAAAACAGGGAAATGTGTGATGTGGCTCCATTTGTATGCAGCCTGGGAAAAATCGATTCCCCATTTCGTTTGTTAAAGTCAGTTACAAACAAAGACTTTTGTCTGCTCTTAACTTTGTATACTTTTGAAATTGTTTTCGTAAGATGAACACATGTGTAGGATTTCTGGACTTTAGTTTGGATTATATTACCCGTAATTGAAAGAGTCTGACGGCATAAACAAACCCAAAAGTCGAGTCCTGCAGTAGCCAGGACTCTATGAAATATCAAATAATTCCTGATCCTGCCATGTCGCGACTCTGGAACCCAAACAATAACAATCTTTACGTCCTGTTAATGAGCAGCAGCAGTCGGAAAACCAAAGTTACTTGAGATTTTATCAAAACACAATGACAGCCTGACCATCAACCAGTCAGTTTTTTTTTTTAGATCCCTATTGCCAGTTGCTGGATGAGCGGTAGCCTCGATCGGTTTTCAGTAGATCCTTTGGCGCTGCCGCCTGTTTTGTTTATGGCTATGTGTTTATTAGGCGCTGGCTAGCTTAGTACTCCAAATTACGGGTATGTCGTGTAATTCGAGTCTTCCTTGTCCCTCTTTTTGAGTATTGGTGCGGTGCGGGGCTCTTGAAGTGGTCAACCAGTCAGAGCAAAAAAAAATATATATATATAAAAGCAGGGATCATCGGCGTCATTGGCCATATGTCGTCAGTGATTTATGTATATTGATTTTTGAACCTGAAACTAAAACTGAACCAGAACATGCTTTGCATGTGGTATTGATTGAGCAATTTAGGTGTCTCTGTATATTATATGTGTGCACTGATTTGGAAGCTGTCAGCAAGGTTGCTCCAATTTCATGGCCGATTTGCTCAAGTGCATTCTAATTAATGATGAGGGCATGGCTTTAGCAGTATCTCGTTAGCCACGAAATTTGACAACATCTGTTGTTTTTTCTTGCCATTAAGCTCACTTAATTGGCCAGTTAACGGTATTTCACTTTTGACTAAAATCTCAGGTTAACAACGTGATCGGCATACCAAACATGTAGATGCTATCTGGAAGAATTCAATCTGCCGAAGATTATGTGATACGCTCAAAATACTCAGAATATAAGATTCTTTACTAGACTGTAGAAAAAACCAATGAGTATACGGACAAACAGGACATAACATTTTGAAGCTTTGATCATTTTGGAATTTTGCTGTTAGTTTATATGTTTTTTTATTTATAAAACTAACTTGGGTCCGCTGAATAAGTTGAGTCTGAATAAATGATGAATAAATAAGTACTACTTATATTGACATATTTGATAGACCAATAAGTTAAAAGGTTTTATTATGAACAACGTTTTAACTTTATAGGAATCGTCTTAAACAGTAAAGTTAAGCCACTGCATAAAACATAAGACTAATATTCTAATCTTATTTGCAATAATATTTAAATTCAGTTCTTTGTGACTACCATTTGTTTTTTAGTAATGCTCAGTAATAATTCGTTAGATTCCATGCCGAATCAATTCTACGGACATATGATTCATATTGTATAAGAGAATTCCTTGTAAAACTAATAAAATATTCCTTAACAAATTTAATTGCGAAACTTTCAGAGAAATATTGCCATTAGAGAGGTATGAGTACATCTATTATGCCGACATTACCCAATGTTGTTTAGAAATCATGGCCATTAATGTTTTGGGCTGACTCCCCAGACATTTGGCATTATTGAAAGAGATCATTAGCAGGAATAAGATCGTAAAAACACATGACACGCGAAAAAAAGCCAGTGCCGCCCATTGGCCACTTGGACAGCCATGAAATTGCAATACAGAGATCGTATCCTGATCGTATGGATCCTGAGACCTCCCGGGAAATCAATATGTTCGATTGCAAACAATTGCGGCTCGAGTGGTGTGCAAAAGACAAAAGATGACCACGTTTACAAATTTATAGGGACACAAACATTAAGCAAGGACCTCGTCGGTGTCTTAGGAGTTAAAAAAAAAATACAACGTCATTCGGCGGTTGCAACGTCCCAAAAAATATATCATAAATGCACACAGGTTGAAGTTGAGACTGTGTCTGAGTTTATGTTTTTGAGGTTTTGCCGCCCCTTATATGTGTTGCTATTGTTGTTGCTGTTGTTGTTGGTGTTGTTGGTGTTGCGGTTGCTGTTGTTGTTGGCGGCTGTGTGGTCGCCGCGGGGCAAGCAATGTGAATTCTTGGAAGCTAACTACAAACGAGTTGGCGGCGGGATTGAGCAAAAATATTATGAGAAATAACAAAAGTAATCAAATAAAAGCCAAAGACAGCAGACCGAGTCCCAAATGAGATTCTGTCTTTGACTCTGACTCGTAGTCCTTATGGCAGTTAATATTTTCTTTTTATTTGGCTATTATTTATTTATACAATGCATTTGTTTGAACTGCAACCTATAGAGGGAGACCTTCAGTCTGGGCATACATATTATGAATCTCAAGTGATTTTGCGGCGTGAAGGAGTTAACAAACGATTATGATTTGCCACCACACAAGTCGAGGTCATATATCCCATATGCGAGGATATATGCAAAGTACACACTGGATGCGCAGTATAATGTGTCAAAATGTCAGCATGGGATCCGTGATCCTTGGCACAATTTCGCACGGTCAGTACCTGATCCTGGGCCTGGGCATGATCCTGAACCTAGGCCTGCGCCTGTCCCACGCAGTGCGCAGTTGCAGCAGCAGCAACAACTCCTCACAGTCGCAATCGCAATCGTCCTGCAGCTAGACATCGAGCTCATTAAGTATTCTCCTGGCTGGCGCCTATCCCGTCGAGTGTCTACCTTTCTGTTGGTGGCTTTGCAATTAACTGCAGCGCTTTGTTAGACAAACGCGCGCGCAGGACATTGTGACTTTCCAGGACATTGTGACTGTCACTGTGCCTCTCACTGCGCGTCGTTCACCATTTTTCACTCCTTTGCAGCAAATCTAATCGCAACGTTTCGTGCTGCTTAATTGCGCAGCAAAAGAAAGAACACTTGACCGGGCAGGACATCCAGCACATGGTGTGCTCATGCCAATCTCAAATAAATAGTTAACTGTTCTTCTACGCCCACCATCCCCAGCTGTGGTTGTGTTCGCTAACATGTGCTGGACAAAGTGCTCCTGTCGCCACACCCACAACTTCGCCCTCAAATCAATTGCAATCAGGCGACGCGTAATAGACAATAAATATATTTTATTGATTTCTAGTCTATATATCTGCACACACACACAACAACCTGCAATTGCCTGCAATTCAAGTCGAACAGAAATGGGATCCGAATCGGGTTCGGAATCGGGATCAGGTAGTTTTCGTCCTGTGCACTTGAACTAATTGACAAAATGAAAGGTGAGAGATTGCATTTGGGCGATAAGACAAACTGATTTTTGGCATTGTGTTCCTTTTGTGCGCCAACTCGAAATTTATTGCCGAGATCTCTTTGTTCGCAGGACTCGCCTCGATGGTTTCCCACTGCTCTCACCAAAACAAAGTGCCAGCCTGACAGCCTACGACAAGGACTATTAATTTGATTTTACGATGCACTTGTTGTGCCTTCTCTGTTGCCTTAGTTATAGTTCTTTTTGTTGTATTTTTATTACTGATCAATATTTTTGCACTAGTCCTGCTAAACGGCGTCCTTCCTCGACAGTTACGTGGGAAGCCACACACACACAGATCCTGGCCTACGCAAGGCCTCCACGAAGTTTTTATTACTTATCTTAACGCCAGTTTTTAGGGCGAAAGACAAACGATCGACCTACTTAAGTATGAGTAACTATATTCCCTCTTCCTCTATCTTTCTCTCTCTATATCTCTCTCTTTCTTAACGTGTCTTCTCCTCGCGTAATTCGATAGCTTTGCCAACTTTTCATATGCACATGTTGCACTTTACTGCTCTGCTGTGGCAAGTAACTTACTATATGCATCATATATTGTTTCATTGTGGCTACTACGTGCCCGAAAGCTGAATCCTTCCAAGTGCTCATTGATGTGAGCTTCCTGCCGCAACAAATGCCATTTAATGTGGGAATATTGTGCTGAACATGAGTTTTATGGCAGCTATAACTCTGGGCTATACCTTCAGCTTCTGGTTTTAAATGATCAAGAAGCGGTTCGAATCATTTTTGAATAAGGGAGGATAACTTGCATAACTTCTGCAAAACCAACCCGATTTTTATGCGAAATGCCATTTTGATCATGGTTAGATCAATAAATTGATTATTCATTTAAAATTTTTAAAGTAACTTACTTGTTACTTTTACTTTGCTTTTCTCAAACAGTAAGAGAAATTTGTAAATTAAGCAGTTATCTAATTTTAAATCGAATCAAGTTCTTATTCAAACTGGTTAATTTTGAGGTTCCTTTTAAAGTCAAGCACATATGGCCGTGAAATTACATAAATATACATACTGCCATGGTATGGTGCAAAATGTGAAATTTCCCATAAAAAGCAGGACACAAAAGTGTGAGTAGGACTTCAGTTGAAGTGGACAGCACATGGCCGGGTTGGGAACCGCATGCCACCCAAGCTAAATAGACGCCTGTTTCTTGAATTAATAATTGCAACATTTCGCGCTAAGTGAAACTCACAACAGGACAGCAAAAAGGACGCATGCTGTAGGCTGTAGGCTGTAGGAGGCAACACACATATGCCAAGCACATTTAGAACGGAGTCAGTTGGTCACTTTTCAAGTAATTACCAGGGTGGGTAGGCGTACAAAGGGCAGCGCGGCGTGAAGCTTCAGTTTGACTCGAAATTCTACAAGGCGCGCAAAGCAAACAAGAGTCGCAGGATAACAACACATGCCTACCATGTGAGAAGGAGAGTGTGCAGATCCTTGCGTGCGTGACCGTTACAAACTGGCGGTCTGTTGTGTCGGTTGCTATGACTCAGCGTTGGTGGTGCTGTTAGTGGTGCTATATGGCCATTATCAGTAGAGCGGCGCGCGTCAGTTGGCCAGGTCAAAGCTAACCCTTAAACCGTGTTAGCAGCCGGCAACTAAGTATGAACGCGCCCTCGTCTTCGTCCTCGTTCTCTCACCCTGTGCTAGTTTCAAATGCTGTCCAAAAGATAAACAAACAGCTAACGTCGCGCCCACATGATCTAAATGAAAGGTGCTTACCAAAGTGCCCAAAGTTCGTGTTGTTGTTGCTGTTTGTTCTTTATTGTTATCCTAGGAATATTTATTTATGTATAATTGTTATGCTGATGTTGGCACGAGCCAGAGCACATATGTCGCTAAGGTCCTGCAGCTCCTTGTAACATTTTCGTGCTTCACAGTGTCATTGACTGTCGGCCGTTGCATTTTTGGCGCCCAATTCAGGAAAACTCGAAAAACTCACAAGGGTTGCTGCTGCTGTAGCGCTATCATTGTCGCTAGGGAAAACTGTTAGTTCTGCCACCGACAACAGCAGCAGCACCACCACCGCCACCACCATCAGCGAACCGCGACCAAATTATGCCACTAACGTTGACGCAGCGCTTGGCTGACTTTGCCTTCGACTTTGCCTTTAACTTCAACTTCTACTTCTACTTCAACTTCACCTTCGACTTTAGCTACGATCAGAATGGGCAAACAGCACGCGCTCAAGAGAAAAAGAGCTAAGAGAGGTCGAGCGATTGCGCCACTTCCTCATTTCCTCAACTTCCTCAACTTGGGCTGCACCCAGAGTAATGAGTCGTCGGTGTCAGGTGCATGCATGTTACATTGGGAATGACCCGAGTCCGACCCCAACCCCAAAAATACCCTAGACATGCATTTTCTTAGCTCTTTTGCTGTTGCTGTTGCCCTGCGCGTAATTACAGCGACCAAGTTGAAGTTTTTCATTATGGGCGCAGGTCGACTTTAATGCGGTGCTCATTAGACCAAAGAATTTTCATGGCTATGACTGTGTGTGTGTGTGTGTGATAACAACTCGCGCACGAGCTATGCCTATTTTGTCCTTATGTTTAGTTCATTTCATCGTAATAATTTGAAATTTTGATCAGGTGTTCCTTTTTATTTTGTTTTGTTTCTTGTTTTGTTTATGTGGCTTTCTTTTGCCAGCCATTGGGGTTCAAAGGGGAACTATGAGCGTTAAGACTCGCCGAACCGTATAACACAACACTTACACACACTCACAAACACACACACTTGGACCCTGACCTGGCCGCATGTGGGCAGCAAAAAGCGCGCGGCTTTCGGTTCCCTTCAAACATCGGGCCACTTGACACTTGAACCGTGTCGTGCGGATTTCTTTAAGACAACTTGGTTCTTGGCAATAGGGTTGCAAATTTCAATGGGCAGTTGTGAAATTTGATTTGCTTGAAAGCCAAAGACAGGTGAACCAAGCTGATGTTATTTCCTCCCTATAAACTCTTTTCTCTATAACCAATAAAAAGTTGGCTAAACTCTTTCTTAGCTCTTAATACTCATCACCAGTTAACATTTTAATGAAAATATATGTCTGAAACTATTTCGAAACCAACCAAATTTTATCACTTTATCATATAACTGCTATAGAAACGATCAGTGGAAAAAAAGCCTGTAGTGAAAAAACTTTTTGGTTTTAAAAGACAGAGCCAAACTCACAAATTTTATATATAATGTAGTATTAAACATCCCTACCAAATTTGGTTACTCTTTAATATAGCTGTCATAGGAACGATCAGTATCGAAAATCAGTAGGAAAATAAAGTACTATTTAGACAAAACAGAATGTTGTGTATACAAATCAATCTCTTAGCTGTATAAAAACTTTGTTACTTTCGCATTTAGGGCTGGATAAGAATATATAATACTGTTTTTAAATATAGAGAGGAGTCTTGCGAAGTAGTTCGATTCTTTCCAAATGAGCCTGGATCATGTCTTAAAACAATATTTATTGTCTTTAAACCTACGCCCACTCCCTGTGCCAGTTAAGATATTCGTAAGCGTGGCCAACATTTTCTGATTCTCAGCTTTTGTGAAGATGAATGTCGAAAGGGTCGAACAGAATCTTACGCCCAGTTTGAAGTGTTCATCGCCCACTCGGATCGGATGGCGCTCCTAGATGTCGGTTGGCAACACGCCAACTCCTTTTGGCTGTGAGTTTATTAAGCAATTTGCTGGGACGTAAGAACTGATATATGTATTTATGAATCTGAGAATGCAATTCGAGTACTAATGATTGTCGGATCAAAGCCAATTTTGGGGCCGTCTTGCAGCCTACGTAAAGTCACGCAACATTCTGTACAGGATGAGTGAGGATGCCGAGCCCAGTTTCTTATGCACGTATGTAATATGCAGAAAAATAAGTACTTATATTATCATTATGAGTATGTATGTTTGTCTGTATGAGTGCATAATCAATTTCATCTTCTGAGGCCCACCAAAGCGTGCAGCGCACGTACGAAATAATAATTTGGACAATGATTTGCGGCAGCTGCCTGCTGATGAAAATTGCCGAAAAATGAGCTAAGAGAGGAAAAGCTTCACATGCAAATCAATGCAGAGTGTGGAGAGTAGTTGAAATTGGACTCGAAACTGATCCGCTTAACAATAACAATATACGAGTGATACTCGCAGACAAAAGAGTTGATTCACTGCCTTGATACGAGTTATAAGCAATAAGCAATTTGCTCGGCCATGACCGGAAAGTGCATTAAAAAACTGACCACACACGGATGGAACAATGCCTGTGGCTCAAGTGCTCCTAAATATTCAAAAGGTTAAGCGTCCGGGTCCCGAGGCAGTCATAAAATAAACAACGCTGGACAATGGCCACCCCGTTGCAGCCAGATTCTAATGCAATTAAAGTTTTTTCATAAGTCAAATGTAAATCGAAGCGGTCAACCCGCTTTGGAAGAGTGTTTGTTTAGTCGCGGTCAGTTGGGTTTGGTCAAAGGAATTGAAAGGATCTCGTTACTTGTAACTGTAACCGATCCTATGCAGTTAGATAACAAGGGGTCAGCATTGAAATCGTGTAAGGCCATCAAAATGTGGAAATTAAGCGTTAAATAGAAAAACAAAAGCTTAATCTTAAGAACAAGGCTATGAAAAGACAAACTAAATGCGCCGCACAAAGGAAATTTAATTAGGCCAGCCCAAGGGTCAGTTTGCAATAGTTAGGGGTTGCATTGGGTTGGGTATCAAGTTGGGGTGGTCACTTGAACCTCGCCTCGGTTCGCCCAAAATATGCAAACATCGAAACGGTCAACGGCGCATTTATGACAGTCTCTAAACCAGTTTGCATCTTTTTATTGTTGTTGTGGTTATTCAGAGAGTTTTGACGCTGTACGCGTAATGAAGATAAACGATTTACAATAAAATTGTATTATTCTTACACCACCACCAAATTGCACCGTTTGCATCTAAGAAGCATGCAACCGGCCAAGGACATTATTAATGATTGGCTGACCAGCACCATTAGAGTCGATGTCCTTGCAAAGCAAATGGTATGCGGGATTTGTATTCTGCTTCCCTGTGTGCCCTTGCATTAATCAAGTTTTGTGCACAAATCCTATGTGATTACTGTGATCTTTCCGATACCAACTAGTTTTGAATAGATCCTTTGGGAAATATGTATGTTAAGATAAACGTGAATATAGCTGCTTTTATAATAGATTATTTGCTTGAACTATTTTTCAGATACAAATTTACCATGACAAAAAAAGGTGAGTTCATTATCTGTCTAATTTGAAAATTTAAATTTTTATAGATTTCTTAAGTTACATTTTTGGTTTACAATTTAATAATCCCCTTAACATATTCATTATTCCGAAAACGATAGCTCAATTAGTTTCATACATTTTGCAAATCCTTGCAATATGTAGTAGAATAAATAGCTTAACGAATCTAATTTATCCAACCTTCTTGAGTTAGTGATACAAAATTGTAAGTATTAAAAAAAGGACGAATCGTTAGATAAAAATAGTTGTA
Organism: Drosophila neotestacea; assembly: GCA_035044365.1. NCBI lineage: Eukaryota > Metazoa > Arthropoda > Insecta > Diptera > Drosophilidae > Drosophila > Drosophila neotestacea. The sequence goes on from JAWNMD010000757.1 coordinate 1,748,751, forward strand.
GTTTGAAAGTAATTTTGGTTTTTTCCGTTTTTTGCATTGACTTTAAATTGAGCGCCTTGCAGTTCCCAATGACTGGCGCTTTGTAGTTCCTAACATGGCCAGAGGCGGCGCTTTGTAGTTCCTAACATGACCGTCGGCGCTAATAAAACAAAAGGAAATTGCTGAAACTAAAATTAATTTTTAACCGGGAAAACGATTTTTAATCAACAAAACTAGTTAATCCGAAATTCGACAAAAGATCCACTGGGGGCCAAGTTCCGTTCACAGCTTACTGAGAAGCTGCGGTTTTTACTGAAAAGCTTAGAAAAATCCAAATAAAATTCATGCAAATTTTCAATTCGATCCGTGAGTACGACGTAAAAAAGTGAAAAAACTTTTCGTTCACTTCAAAACGGCACTCACTCAAAACATTCTTTAAAAAAACTGGATCATTATTAATTCCGATAAAAGACAATAGTTGACGGTATTTTATTTAGTTGTGCTAAAAAACAATAGGCGCTAAAGTGACAGGGAAAATTCACTCAAAAAAGGGCCATAAAATCAGATATTCAATGAGTTTTTGTAACGTTTTTGGAAATAATAATAATACAAAAAGTTCGTTATCGGCCTTACCTATCTGGGAAATTTATGTATTAATAGATTTCTCAAGTTATGTTTTTTATTTACAATTTTTTCTTGAGTTAAAATAGGCAGCACTGGCATTACGAGCTTTCGTTAAGTGTGGAGCACTGTTATTTATTGAGGATTGCTTCGTTAAGTTTGGCGCGTAATTTAAACGAATGTTTATTTAAGAAAACGTCATCCCTCAGAATAAATTACAATTTTAATTTAAAAGCAGAGAAATTATAAAGTGGACTTAAAAATGTATTCAAAAATTCTGAAAATTTGGTTGTTGGATTTATAGTTTCTTTTTAAATGATAAATGCAAATTACATTTTTACTGGACATAAAATTACTTTTTAACCAACCTTTTTTTTACAAATAAGTTTGTTAAGTAAAAGTCAGGAATATTTGTAATTGTAATCGTGGGACAAATAAAAGGAAAGTCAAAAACATTAGTTATTAGAAAAGTAATTGATTCAAAGTCTTAATAGTTATTATTTTTTAATTTTTTATATACCCAGATTAAAAAATAATCCTTGGCACGGATATATGATATAGCTATCCGATCCGATTAGCTCCTACATAGCTTCCAAACTGAGAGACTAGTTTGCATTTAATGTACAGACTATATTTGGTTATATCGACTCAGCACGTCAAGAATCTATATACTTGATGTGGTCAGCCACGCCTCCTTTAATGTCAAAGAATAAAAATGTTTATTTTTAACTTTTCTTAAAACAACAAAACTAAATTTTTTTGTAAATTCTTTATCAGAGTTTAAGTTTTTGATGTAAATTGAGATAATTTGGAATTTGTTCCATGCAATTATCCCACTTAATCCTTGAATTGTGTGTTAATTAAGTTAAGGTCAATGGTCACTCATTAGGAACGTTTAAATATGCAAACCTAATTATGCAGCGAAAGGCTCTTGTTATGACATAAAACCAGATACTAGACATCCCTCTCCTTTAGTTAAGCTACTTATTCAAGTGAAAAATGGATATTGCAATGGGAATAAGAAGATTATCGCAGCACGAAATCAATAAAAGCAATATCGGACGAAAATAAATCTTATAAAAGCATTATTAGTGCCATGGCTTGGCGGACATTCAAAAACCAATTTATTTTTATGATTTTTTATCTCTGGTCTATGTACTCGAATAATCTTTATTATGAAATCGAGCCTGCAATGTGCCGCAATTAATTCCCAGTCAGGATTCTCGTGTTTTCTGGTAGTTCGCAATGCGATTTGATCAGATAATGGACGATTTAATTGCACGGAACTTGCCAAAAATAGCAGAATGGGTTTCGGGAGTTGGGAATCTAACCACATATATGACAGCCACAACAACCCTCAGGAGCAACCCCAACTTGTCGATTCTGAGGGTTTTCTGCAATAACATTGCATATGGCGTGGTACTTTTGCTTACGCATCGATTGGCATATGCGAGTAGCTTCAATAAGTTTGAATGCCGGTCCTTAGTCTGGCTCCACTGTCATGGGGAGTCCCCGAAGAGCTGTTGCTGACCCCTGCTAAAATGTTAAACTAATTCTACTTAAAGCGCTCACTCGGAAGCCCGCCGTTTGTGAAGTTTTTTGGGGACGTCGTCGTCTGGGTCTGGGTCTGGACCAGCTCCAGAATGTTTATTGTCTGCTTGAAGGGTTCAAAGTTGTTTCCGGCCTTTGACAAAAAAACATTTTTATTAAAATTATAATGCTTACGCATGTGAATCTGGTGGATTGGGAAAGACTGGCCACCAGCCGGCGTAATTGCAGCCGCACCACGTACTCAAAGGACTATGACTCTAGGACTTGCGGCATTCATAGCCCTTGAGGTTTTCCGTCTGCCTATGAAATATGCGACCGAATCCCACACTTCAATTCGGTCATGTTATTTTAATATGCAACGACGTTTCCAACCGCAGTCCGCACAAAAATGTTAATCCTTTTAAGTGCGTCAATACAAAACGTTATCGTCCCAGACATCTGGGAGCCCCATGCAAACCATTTAATCTTTTGTACTGAAAATGTCTACGGATTGGTAATAGACGGAATCGTCGCGCACATCTGTTGGCGGGCATAAATCTAATTTGAATGGAAAGTATTTTCCAATCCCATCATACACATACATACATCCATATGTAGATGAATTCATACATTGGATATTTTGGGTTGTCATAACAATTTCATTAACAATTGCCCTTTGCCTTTATGGCCAAGAACTGTCTGGCTTGGCTTATTTATGGGTGTAGGAAATTGAATTAAAACGGCAAAGGCGAAAACCGGAAAAACGTGGATGACTTTAAACAATTTTAAAGAAATTTAACATTTCGTAATATCTAGCCTTTCAACATTTATTGATAGCCTTTATCGCCGTAAACAATCTGGGGAATCGAAATGTTGTATTTTCAAAATAAATTTCTAAAAACCACAATACATGCAGCAATGTCGCGACTCTGTGGTTGTCGCTGCATGCACCACGAAGCATAAATCCAATTGGAATCTGATTTGGTCGTCGCCCTCACAATTTTCAATCACTTTTACAAGGGTTTGACATTTAAATTAACACATTACACGAAGCATGCTCAACGGGCATTTGGTGGTGGTTGCCAGTGGATTGGATACTATTCAACCGGCAGTGGCAGTCACTGACTGGTTAGTCCTTCCGGGTTGCTGCTTGGTAACGGATGTTCTATTGTTGAATTAAAATAATTATTTACATACACACATATTATATTCAGTTGGTTTTGACATTTAGTTTTATTTACGCTGTAGCATTTCATTGTTACAAATGAAAAAATGAAATTTCTTTAAACTCTGAGTATATAACTAGCGTATTCATAAATTTCGTTTAAATTACATAATATTAAACTAGATGTTTTCCCTTTCTCTCAACTGGAGTACGTATCGCTTATTGGTTTCATTATCTTTGTTTCCCTCATTTGTCTAGTTTAGTTTTATTTCGTTGAAAATTGAAGCACAAATCAAATCAAATTAGAACACAATTAAAGAGACAGCATCAATTATCAAGAGGGTTGTGTGGAGAAGAGATTATATAACAAAAATAGAAATACAATGATAATACAGAAGTACGTACGTAGAAGAAAACTAAACCAAACCACATAAACTAGTTTATTAAATTATTAATTAGCAGCTGTATGTGATATCAACAACTGTGGAACTACCAACAACAGTTTTGGTATGAGGCATGCTTTTGTGATCGATTGTAGGTGTTTTCTCGATTTCTGAACTGAGTGTTAATGAATTTTAAACATGATGTGCTGTTGGTTCACTCTCTCTCTTGGTTCTTCCTTTAAGTTTTCAATTGCATATTGGAATTAGGTTAAGTTTCAAGTATGAAAATGAATCCGATCTGCTTTGATTACATCCATCCTAATCCTTGCGCACCGTGCGTTTGCGAGCGGATTTTGTGGTGGATTCCTGTAGAGAAATCTTCAAGTTATTATCACATTCACATTCGTATATAATGACTGTAGACTTACCTCAGTCTGTGTGGGCTCGTCGCTGTTCTCATCCTGCTTAACTTGCTCGTTAATATCTAAATCAGACTTTTTATTCTTTTTGGGGCTAGCAGACTTTGGGACGTCTGTCTTACTGCTTTCACCAGCCACCTGTGCTGATGAGTCTTCCTCGCTCTCATCCTGTTCACCATTCTGCTCATTCTCATCATCGGGCTGTGGTTCATCTGTTTTCTTGGCCTTAGCAGCAGCATTTGCCGCCGAATCCTGTAATTTAATCATCATGTTAGCAACAATCTCACTGAAACTGTTGACAACTAGCCACGTTACCTGAGTCTTAGCCTTGCCAAATCTAAAGTAGATGCCGATAACAGTCATTGCAATAAAGACTACCAAGCCAATGCCCCAACCCGTGGGATAGGTCTTGGCTAGCTCAAGCACCTTATTTACGAATGAATCCTACAAGAAAGCAAATAGCAATAAGGGTGCATTGTGCATAACAAAATCAATGAATGTCGAGCGTTCTTTTAATGTGTGTGTGTGTGTGTGTTTGAGTGTGCGAACTAATACAGATACATAAGTAGATAATAGACAAAGTCTCAACCTCTTTTGCCCGTCGGTACAAGTAGAAGACGTAGCAGCTGGCGGGTATCAGTAAATAGAGAAAATATAATGCCCACCAGCCGGGTTTATAGTTCATGTGACGCATCAGGCGATGCCACAACGTTTTCTTCCGAATGCAGAGCAATTCAATTGTTTTTAATTTTGTTGTGTGGGTGTATAATATTTTCTTGGAGGCGTGGAAGCCAACTTACCGACTCCCTATCAATGTAACGACGTTTGATATCAAAGCTGTTGGCGGCAAAGTCACGTGCAACATCCACATCGTCCGTAATGATAAGATTGTCAAAAAGTATCTCATTAGACATGGACCACAGTTCAAGGCCAACGGCGCTCTAAATATACAGTAAATAAATTTAGATAGATAAAAGCTACATCTAAAACTTGTCGAGTTGCTTACGATTGGTGTCATTTTGAATGGCTTCAGATCCTCAAAGAAGTCGGGGTTGGCAATCTTGCGGGGTGCCCATTTGCCCTGATAATTGGGATTCTCAATCATCGGTGCTCGCCACTTGCCCTTGTACTCTGGGTTGGGAATATGTGGTGCCTTCCATTTGCCGCATCCAGGGGCCTTTTCACATGCCGGATTATCAACCAAAGGAGCCTCCCATTCGCCATCAATTTCGGTGTCCCAGTCCTCTGGTTTCTCGGCAGTGGGATCGGATATCATATCGGGCTCATCCTCAAGCCAACCTTCAGGCATGACAGCATTGACATCGGGTATTTGTGGTAGGGCATCATCATTCCAGTCATCCGGCTTTTGTGAAGTTGGATCGGGTATCTTCTCACGCTCATCCCATTCAGCTGGCTTCTGATCAGTGGGATCATCAATCTCTGCGGGTGGATTGACGGCTGGTTTGAAATCGGTCAGCAGAGAACCCTCGTTGATGATCTTGTGGTCCAAACGTATCTCAAAGCTATTGTCCGGTCGGACTACCAGCTGATACAAATGCGGCAGCTTGTCCTTGAATGGCTCCTCCAAGCGATTCCTAAAAAAAAACCACGGAATAGTAAGAGAACAAGTGAAAGTGCGAACAAGTGAATGGGAATGTGAATGACCGAGGCAATCAACACCAACCACCAGTAGCTGTTGCGCATGGGGTAAATAGACAAGTATTTGTTGATGCGCCGGCTTATCTGCACATGTCAACTAATGAACACAACAAATATAGGGGGTAGGTAGGTTGGGGGAAGGGAGCAGGGAACATGGACGGGGGCACGCACTTACTTTGGTTTGTTACAGTGCTTTTCAGTTATGGTGCCGTTAATTGGATTTACATGACGGAATATGAAGTGCATTTTCACATCGTTGCCGCACTTGTCCGGTCCAAACATAATGGTGTACGGTGTCTTGTCATTGAACTACAGAAACAAATGATACCAAATAGCAAAAAGAAAATGGTAAATAATATTGTTGACTTTTCGGGAGCAGTTGTCACAAGCTTACCGTGGTTAAATCGTCAGTTTCTTTGCCCGCCGACAATAGTTTGATGTACGAACCACCGCACTCTTGACCCTCCTGTGACCAGAGAAATGTAGAACATGAAATTGGGTCGATTAGTGACAGTTACTTTTAATTGGATTATCCGATTATTGTTGTAGCTGATGCAATCTGCATAGCCTTTGCAATAGCCAGTAGACAGTATTGAACCCACCTGCATTGTGACCTCATATTGAACCACCAAAGGTTTGTTGGCTTTGAAGTCAAACTGTTTTGTGAGGCGAGCCGAGATGGCGGCATGTTTTGCCTTTGATTTGAGCACTAGACCCTTATCCTTGGGCCAGACGATGCGCTGTGGGGATTCCCAGTTCCAGATACCATCGTATTTAGCTATTTCCTCGGCAATATCATCCTTCTTGGCCTGCGAAAGAGCCCACTGTTTGCGGGATGCTTCAATATCATCAAAATGGTCGGCAAAATGGAATTTTCTGGCATCGATGACGGGACTCTCGTAGACCAGCTCTTCTGAGGCTACGTCAACAGCTTCCTCCTAAAAGATACACATTCAAATAAACCACGTTTAGATAAGCGAAAGATACGATATGATAAAAAAAAACACGCGGCTGACACACTTTCCAAAGCAGAGAGAAAAGAGTGACAAAGAGAGATGGATCGAGAGGGGGGCTTGCGTAAGTGGGGTTAATTTATGCATACAGATATATGTCGAAATTGTAATATTAGTGCAAACTCATAGCCATAAACTACGGTCACGCGTAACCTATACATTTGAACCCCTCCCACAATACACTTCCGCCCCCTTCTAGAACAGATGTTGTTGCTACTGACGTGTACTTTTTGTGTGCCGGTTACCACCGGCCGCCAATCAACATATACACACATACATAAGTATGTAGAGTCATACATACATATGTATAAATGAATGCACGTTTGTTGAAAATCTCTCACCTGCACATCTTCAACGACTCCGTCGTCAAAATCATCAATATCTGCATTATTAGCGACAGCTGTGCCCGCAAGTAGACTGCAGGCCAACAGCAAAGCTATCGCTGTTCGACCCCGGCTAAATTTTTTCTGCATTTTTGCTAGTGGTTTTTTCGTTCAACCACTTCTCTCACTCACTCCCGTCCCGCTGTATGCAATATTAAATTGTATCACCGCCTTGAATTATCGCTTTGTTACTGCTTGCGTAGCTTTTCAACGATTACTGCGTACTGCTGGGCGCTGTGAAAAAATAACGAAAAATGAGATCTAGCGCGGCCAACTAATTGTAATTAAGTTAAATTAAATTATACATTCTCACTGCGCCTACTGCTTGCTTGCTGTTTTGTTTCTTTTTTCTCTTAGCTCGGTAGCAACCCTAGTTCACTTTGGTACTAAAAAATACCAACATTGTTCGAGTGTTTAGTGTTGCATAGTGCGCATGATCGCCATGTTGCTGACGTCACAGCTGACGATTGCAGCGACTAATTTGAAAAAATAACTGACATTAATTATTAAATAATAATATCGATTAAAGTTAATTTAACAATATGAAATAGAATAATAAATTAAAGCGTTCAGTATATTTGAAACTATAAAAAGAGGATTTTATTTTTAATTTTCAGTGGCTTTTCATTTTACACATTGAAAATTCCTTTGGTTTTATATTAGCAATAATATGCACTTATACATATGTTGAACTTTATAGCCTAATCAATCGAAAACCATCAACCCATTGATAAAACGTTTATTCAAATATATAAAAGAAAAATGTATCTTGCATGCTTGCAATTATTTTAAAAGCTTGCCAGCTCAATTAATGCATATCTTCGACATCAATAAAACTCCGTAATAAAGTCGACTGGGACAGCAAAACTTTGCAATATGCATGAACATAAAATGCGCATTTAAACATAAAATTAAAAAAAAAAATTGTTGGTTTATCAGGCGGAGAGTAGAGTGGTGCTATCACCCCATTCCTGTGCTCTAAGTACTGCCCTTAACCATTCAATTTATCTGCTCGACCATCGGCGTGTCTGACTGTTGCAGTTGTGAACAAAAAAGCTTTCTGTTTAATGGAATATTTAACACAATTTACAAAGTTTCTAAAGACAAACAATGGCTCAGACACTCGCTACACAATCAGGCAGAACTTTTATTGCAGCTTGCCGTTGAAACTCAGAAACTCAAGCGCAGACACACACGTACTTGTTGTTGTTTATGGAAATTGTGTAATGACAGTTAATGACGGCACTACACCTAGATATTGTATGTATGTACATTGTACACTACACCACACCTGCCCGGCCCCTCTGCATACCAGCGCATAATTAGTTTGAAGTGTCAGTGCTGGTAAGTGTTTTATTAGCTCAAGCAAGAAGCAGGACGCCTACAAACACTTGTGCTCGATTTTCAGCTTGTTGTTGTTGTTGTTGTTGCTGCTCCACTAAGCAAAGGGTGCATAATGAAAGCTAGCACAATGACAGCCTGCCTCTTGTACAGATAAAAGATATATGATAGTAAATATATTCCTAGAAAATGTTACATATATTTGTTAATTATCTAATTTTGTTTATATTTAATTTAGAGAAAGTTTAATGTGTTAAAGTATGCAAGTTTATTCTTTATGTGCACCTTAGAAATGAAATACTTGAAAAACGTACTTAACACTATAATCACAAGTACATGAAAAACGATTCAAAATGCTGTATGTTGAGCACACAGAGCCAACAAACACATACTAACACATTGGTAGGAGCTCATCAGAGGTCATAAGTAATGCGCAGGAGCAACGGCAAGGATGTCGACATTAATTTTGACGCCATAGCGTAAAAGTTTTGTTTTAAGCCTTTGGACAACGCTCTGTACACACAATAAAACTAAAAAAAAAAACTCAAACATTTTCACCTGCAGGCCAAGAGCAACACTTGCAGCGGAAGGGGTGCATTTAAGTATGTAGTGGTGTGTATGTGTGTGTGTGTGCCAAGTATCAAAAAACATATGAAGGAAGCGTCGTTACAAGCGCACGAGTTCAACTTAGTGTGTACTTCACTTCCGTTACATGGACGCCATACTACATACACTCACACTCTCTCGATGTGTGTGTTCAGTGTACTGTACATGCACGCACACACACATTCATAGTCCATTCACACGCATGGCTTGCTGCATATGTATGTGTGTGCGGTGTTTGTTTGTTTATGCCAAAAGTGTTGTAAAGTGCGGCGCTTTGTCGGCAGGAAACGCTGAAAATTTATTACCGGACAATTTTGCCATGGCATAAAAAAGAGAGAGACAAGCGCAGAGTGGGGCAAACAGTAGCCCTCTTACACACACACACTCACACAACAGAGAGACACAAGCACAACCATTCATATGCATATGCATAGTTTGCTGGGCGTAAGTGTATGCAAACATGCCTAAAAAAAAAAATGTGGAGCAACACGACATCAAGGAGCAAAGGCGGATGAAAAACCTAAGCAGGCGGGCGGAATGCATTAAAAATTCAAAATACCCGACGCCCAACGGACAAAGGCTGCCTGCCATTAACACCGAACTATGCGGCACACACACACATACTCTACACACACACACAAACACTCATACATTTGTTTGGCGGCCTCTTAAGCACCATCCTTTATGTGTTTGGGTCTGTGTGTGTGTTTGTCTGTGTGGGCGACTTTTGCTTTGCTCGCCTTTCAACAGTTCGTTTTCGCACCTTTCAAATGAGTCCTGTCCGTGCCCGTTCGTGTGTGTTTTAAGTGGGTGAAGGGAGGAGGGATCAGACAGGCGGGGCATCAAGAATTTGCACCGACGTTAAAACAGAATTGATTTGTTATTCATGTTTGCTGACTTATGGCCAACACTTTTGGCGTTGCGCCTACCATTCAACGAATCTGGCCCTGGCGCCAAGTTTCCTTTACGAGTATTTCTCACTTTGCTTGTATTTTATTTACTCTTTTTTTTTTTTCGTTTCGTTTATTTTTTATTTTGTGAATAGTGAAAATTTAATGCACGCAGTGCGCGCATTCACCTGAAATGGCTCTGTGTGTGTGTGTGTGTGTGTGTGTGTGTGTGTGTGTGTGTGTGTGTGTGTGTGTGTGGGAGGTACTCTGAATGAAAGGGGCACAGAGGGCACTCTGAAGTTGCCGCTTGGCTCTTATTTTTATTAAATTGCCGCAAGGGGAACATTTAGCGCATGTTTTAATATAAAAAATAAAAAAAAACAAAATACAAAATTGTATGGCCCAATGTTAGCTAGAATGGGGGCTGGGTCCGTGAGTGGCCAAAACTGAAGGGGTTTAGTAAATGAGGAAAACAGCGATAATATAATGTTAAAGGGCGCTTAAATGAATAACAATTTATTTAAAAAAAAAAACATTTTAATTAACGTTCAGTACTCTGCACTTCACTCAAGTTGTGTCCTAGAATAGCTAAGATGGATGATACTCCTGATGAAATGCACAAACTAATAAGCTTCTAGAGTATTGCAAAACTTGGTTGTGGGTAAAATGTTGCTTCAGCGAATATTTAAACTTTTTGACATTGGCGAAATTTTGAAAAACGCTTTTGATTTGGGTAGTCCTTGTGGTCCATTGTGTTTATCACAAAAGCTGGGCAACCTGGGAGCATTTAAAGTGTTTAGGGGATAATGCCACCAAGTTTTAATCACCTCAACTGACAAGTCAAGGCAAATAAAATTGGCTCCTGTCACATCTTTTGTGTGCTCGGGCGTGAAACCAGCTCAACCACGCCCACTCAGCCCATCCCATTAGTCTTGGATGCGAAGGTATAAAAAAATAAAAATAAAAACACTGACTGGATAAAACAATAAATCAAGGCATAGAAAATATTTAAATTTAAATGTTTTAAGCAGACGGAAACCGGAACTGAGTGCGGTGGTAGTCACTTTCATTATTGAAAATATAAATCACATTCATTTGGCTGCAAAATAACAAACAGCCAGGAGCTATGGACATATATACCCTTTGAGAGAACAGAGAGCTGCAAGTGAAGCCGTAGGTGGAGTTGGGTCAGTCGGCCTGGGACGATTTTGTTGTTTGTTTGTATTTTGCGGCTGCTTTGCGGTGGGTTTTACGATAAAAACAAACAAATTCATAGCTAATAAAATTGCTAATAAATAAACGAGAATGGCGTAAGCGCAAAAAGGGACACGAGCCAAAACAAAGCAGCCGCAAAGTAAAAAAAAACAAAAAATAAAAATGAAAAAAAGAAACAAAGAAAAATAATGAAAAGCACGGCGACGCCAACCTGGCCACACTGACCAACAGCCGGCGGCCATTTTGGGGCTAACGGTGCATTAACCAGGTGTGGGTGGGTGGCTCCAGTCGAAAGATGGGCGTGGCATTCGCGTGCCTCAACTGCCAACAATTGCCACCAATTCCGTGTTCCCATTCTATGCTCTCGTTTTTATTTGTTGTTGCCGGTTGTGGGGTTTTTTTTTTTTTTAAATTTATTACCGACTTGTTCATAAGAATATACGACTAACAAATACCCAATAATAGATGAAAGTGGCATCCTTTATAGGACTTATTGATTCCCATAAGTGGAACAGAAATAAATCAGGAAATTTCTATAGCTTGTTTCTTTAAACTCTTTCTTAGTCGTAACTTATCTGTTATTTGGAAATAGTAATGAGCATTTTAGGGCATTTAGGCGTTATTAAACTCTTTAGAACTTTATAAAGCATATCAACCGCACACGTTTTTATAGATATGTATGTATGTATATGTGAATTTTTTAACATTATTGTTTTCTTTGGCGCTCTGTTTGTTATTGTGCACCAATTTTAATCAAATGATTGTTGGCGTCGCGCTGTCGTCGTAGCTTACTTTTCAGCAGAAATCCAATTACCTTTTGATGAAAATGGCTAGGCAATGGCAGCATTTGGCTTTATGTAAATCAGTTGGCAAACTGTATTCAAGTTTATTAGCCCTTTTGCAGCTGACCGCAGGTGCTGGACCATAAAAAGTGCCCAACCAGCAAAATGAGTGTTGAAAAGATCAGAGCAGCGAGCGCAAAACGTGGGTCATCATTTCATGTCTCAGCTCATAAATCTGCAGCATAAAAACCGCTGAGAGTAGCAAAAGCATCTAAAGTTACCACCACTTACAGAGTCCAAAGTCCTGACCCAACTCCTGATTTAACTGACAGACTCATAGAGGTCATAATTCTCATGCAATTTGATTTCCTTTGTGTTGTTTTTTTTTCTTTCCCTGTGTTAAATGGCAAGAAGTTGTTTTTACGCTTTGCTCTTACTAAATATTTGCATTTTTATTAGGGCCGCCTTGAAATTGAGGCATTTAATGAGCTCAGAAGATACTTAAGCATTGACCAAGAGATTGACGTTGGATATGAAATACATTTAATGTGTATATATAAAGATTGTCAGATGGATTCTAGATCAAGTTTTAATGGCTGAATTTCGCTAAAGCTCTGCCTACTTAAACAACCTTCATGAGGCATATTGTGACAGATTTCCCACCTCACCATTGCGACAACATTTCTCTTCTTTTTTTTTTTAAGGAGCAAAAGGGATTCGAGTGGCGAATAATGTTGCACACTTTAATGCGAAATTAATAAACCAAAAACAGCTGCTAAGCCATAAACCAAACTAACTGAGCTGCTTTGGCGCCAGCGTAGGGCCCAGCTCTCTAATCTTGGCCTGAAATTCGACCTAAATAAACAATCATACACACACACACACACACACATACACATAGATAAACACACTCACACATGTATAGATAAGAGTACACAGATAGAAATCCAAGGTCGTGCTATGAGACGCGCTCGCTGATAAACTCAAGGGTCCAACCGCAATGTTCAGGCGTCGACAAAACAAACCAAACACAGAACATGCACAGAGTCAAAGGAATAAACCAAGCAAATAATCCTTTGGCTTAAATAAAAAAAAAAAATGAAAAAAAGTGAAAAGCAAAACAAAACAAAACAAAATGAAACCAAACAAAAATCTAAACGAAACGACAGCCAAAAAATACCCGACTGACAAGTGAAACCATCGAGTCGAGACGAGAGGAAGCCACCAAAATTGTGCCGACGACTATTTGGCTGGTTTTGTTCTGAACCTCATCATCCTTTTCTGCCTATACACATACTTACACAGACACAGACATGTATTTGTTTGTCTTGTATCTCAGACTTTTCATACTGATTTTAAAGGAAAAGCGCCAAGGAATCTACTCGGCGGTCGCATTGTCCTTTTGCTTATCGCGATGCTCGTGATATTCGGAAAAAAAGCATCCCCAGCCTGTGAGGCGACATTTTGAACTGTGTTTTTGATTTTGATTTCGCCTCATCATTCACTTTAGTCTCGCCTCATGTTCTTGGTGTTTGCCTTTGGGTTTTTTGTGCTGTGTATTCTTGGTATTAATTTGCTTAAGTGTTGTCCTTGTTGTCGGGTTAAGATTTCAGTCGGCGATAAGCGAGCTAATTTTGTGTAATGAAATAAATTAAAGTCCAGAAATAGGTACTACTCTGCACAAATGAAGCGTAATTTGCTTGCTCATTGTGAAATAAACAAATTGCCTTCATAATGCGTCATTACGCATACGCCCTGCTGTACATTTCATACTAATAGTCAAAGGGGCAAATTAAATTACAATTGTAGATAGAAAGATATGCTCAGCGTCATTTGAGTTGTTATAAGTTATTTATTGAAGAATGCCAGAATTTCATATTTGTGTTTTATTCACTTTAACAAGTTGGAAAATTTGTAAATGAATTATTATTATTTTGCAGAACCGGAAACAAGCTTAAAGTCTTACGGATTACAATATGAACTAAAATGCAAATACAAAGATTTTACACTCACTCTCTTTCTTTTGGCCTTGGCTCGAATTTCGTTTGTCGAATCTTTGTACGCCCTTTTTGGCGGCCATTTTATGAGTCTTCTCATTCCCCTGCAGGGCTAATTCGATGCCAAACTATAAAATTTGTTAGCTTTGCCACATATGAAAGCATTTATTTCAATATGTGGGCGTTTTACTATTCGAAACTTTGGCCATCGTGCGTTGTGCGTGTCTGTGTGGTTCTCTGTCTGTCTATCTGAGCGTCTGTGTTTGTTTAGGCCAGAGCTTAGCATATGGTAACTGACATAGTGGCCCACTCAAGTGGCCAATCTCACCCGACTGTCTGTCTGTCTGTCTGTTTGTCTGACTGTCTATCTATGTATAAGTTAGCCAGTCGTGTGGGCAATCTGTGTACGTGGCACTTGGCATGCTTAGAATCTCATCTGTGACACTCGTTAAACATGTCGCCATTTAGTTAAATCAACTAAACCGAATTCAACTATGGCCTGAGCTGGATATAAAATAGCCCCCCCCACACTTCAACTCCAGGCATGTAAACTCACGTACATTGACCGGATGCAAAGTCGGAAGTCGTGCATATCTCTTTCCTAGCGTGACTTTTCATAGCGTTCATTTTTATCAGCATAATTTAGTTGGGCGACGGGTAATAACCACAAGCCGTTCCACTGTGGTCCAACTGCATTAGTTAGAGTACTCCTATGTGTAACTATTTTCCAGATTAATACGCCCAGTGGTCAGCTTTAATTAAGCTGCCGCCTTTTGCTGTCACTTGAGTTATTTAACTAAAACACGCTAAAAATCATAACAAATTCCTTAACATGCGCATTTATGTAATTCATATCCGCTGGCTGGCATTTTTTTGGGTGGCTTATTTACCCAACTACCGCGCAATCATTTCCTTGTAACTTTGTATATTTGAAGTAGTTAATAATCTTCGTCCAGTTTAAGGTAACTTGAACAAAGTCTGGCAAATGCCTATGGCCACATGGATACCGACGAAGTGAAGTTGGCAAAGATGCGCATATTTCATAAAGATTGCAGCCAGCTGGCTTGGCTGACTTGGCTCGACCTGCACTTGAACTCCGCTGCGCTTTTGGCCATTAAAGTTAACGTGCTGCAAAAGTTGGTTAATCAATTTAGACTTGAGTGTTGATAATAGCCATAATCTTGACTAAATTTCGATGCATCGCCTTGGGCACTTTAGATTCTCAGTCCTATCATGCCTGATGATGTCATTGGGAACAGAATGCTTATGGCTAGGACCGACCGCAGAATTTAATCTACCGGCCACTTGGCCAGGCTTACAGCTCTGGACGCTTTCGTTGGCCAATGGCAACCTCATGATTCACGCAAACTCTCGCCTCGCCTTATTACATGTTTTGCCTGTGGCCAAATCTTAGCAACTAGTTGGCTCCGAGACCATGACTTTGAGTACAGAGCACCCGTTGGTTATGACCAGGCTTTTAGCCAGGTTTTTTGCAGCCGCAACGACAACGTCAACGGTTTTTCCCCAACTTGCTTCGTGCAGTTGCTGTCAAAGCCAAAACTGCGCGGCTCAGCCGCTTTTCGCGTAATTAAAAAGTGTGGCCAGCGTTGTACTTCTTCCCCTGCTTCCTGCTTCTCTTGGCCATACTTATACCTACTGGCCAAATGGGCACTCGCTTCACTTCACAGCCCTGTCAGATGAGAGGGGCGGGATGGGAGGTAAATGCGTTTGCTGTGGTCCACTTTTGCTGATGCTGGAGTTTTAGACGCAGCATAAGAGATTTCAACTCATCCCTTTCCCCCTCTCTGTTCTTCTGCCGCTTAATTTGCGTGAGCAACGTGGGAAAAAGGAGTGAAAAAAAATGTATATTTCAAATTAATTAACGCTAATGAAAATGTTTTAAACTTGCAAGTTTGAAGTTGTAGCCATGGGCAGCATTCGAGTTGATTTTCAGCAACTCTCTCTTGCTGTTTGTCGACTTGCAACTTCTTTTTGTTGCAAGTTTCTAAACTCTCTAACAACTCAGCAAAATTGTCAGCACACACCACAAAAGTCAAAATGGGGTTTCTCTCTCTCTCTCATTCTCTCTCTCTATCTTTGCCTTTACTTTGTCTCTATCTCTGTCACACATTGACGCTGATTTCCGCTTCCGCTTAGGACTCTTTCGGTCAGAGGACAAACAAAGCGCCTGCCAAACTTGTTTGTTCTCCACAAACTGTTGCACAAACAAGCACAATGCAATTTCAATCAATTTTATGGCACATTTATTTGCCAAGCACCTGAATACATACTTACCTACCTTTTCCCTCCCTACCATACCCATACCCATATTGATATTCTGCAGCTTGTAAATTACTTCCAAGTGCATCGAAAATTTCATAATAAACTATGGCAAACTTATTTGATTTCCTTTGTTTCCAGGTGAAACAAAAGAAGCTTTGCATAAAACTTTTCCATGGAATAGTTACCAAAGAAGAAACTTCCTATGGAGTGTAGAATATGATTCACAATACATGGATGCACATACATATTTTAAATTACTCTCAGCATGTGAGAAACTGCTTGAGACAAGACAAACAAACTTCATCTACTTCATTTGATGGCCTTTATTTTTTACGTTTACACATTCCTAAGCTCAGTTTTAAACATGGTTTAGTTTCCTTTCTATTTCTTTTGGCTTTTCAATTTCCAGAAGAATTTAGCTGTGATACAGTTATGACCAAATAATTGCTATTGACAATTGAGAAGCAAAAGGCATTTTGAGTTCGAAGTGCAAAATTAACAATACTCGTTGTAAATACACGAATGTATATCTGTATCTTCTCAATATCGTTTGTAATCCGTTCCTTTTGGCTTGTCATGTTGACAAAGCATAACTTTTGATTCCCCAAAACACAATACTATGACAAACAGCTACAAGCAACAAACGAACATACGTCATACGTTTTGAGACAAGTGCACAAGTCTAGAAATGGAGATTCCCAGAGACAGGGCCAAGGATGTAGACAACAATTCTGGATGCTAAGGCCAACATATGCGTTGCATGAAGCGATGTTGCCGCCTTTCAGTTGTCATATGTAGTATGGCCAGTTGCCTGCCTCATGTCTCTCTTGCCACCTCCCTCCCCTTGCCTGTTGTAGTTTACTGCCGCTGTTGACGTCTGTGGTGACATTTGAAGTGGCGCACACAGGGAGCGCAGGCGGTGTCATCAGGCATCCGAATAAATGCCGGCAGCATTATGTGAGAGCTGAGCACTAAGAGCTAAACACTGAATGCCTAACTTGCCACGCTGGCTGCAGGCAATAACAACAATCCTTTCTCTGTCCCATGCAATGGAGCAATGGAGCTTGCCACTTGCAGCTAGCAACTGGCCACTTGATTGTTGTTGCCTGTGCACGACATTTAAATGGCTAACGCAAATGCATAATCATGTAATTGTACTGTTTGTTTGGCGCTGCATTTGCACCTGAGCCCCGACATTGCGCATACGCAACGTAAGCCGGCATCCAGGCAGCTAGTTAAGTTAAGGCTTTTTTGTTTTTTTGGCCATTCATTTGATTTAATGCCCCGCTTAGTAACCGACAATTGTGCACAACACTTTGTTGGCATTCTTTTTGCGTAGCCTGACACTTAACTGTGAAAAATTGTGAATTATTATGGCAGCACTTGGTTCAAAGTCCCCAACAGTAAGTAGGCAGCCGTCGTCGTCGCAATGGCTGCCTTTACCAGTTTATGACTGCGATTTGTTACGCACCATTGTGCATGGTAGCCACAAAAGCTTCAACAACACGAGAACAAGCCCCTAGCTGCTCTAGGAAAAACAGAGAAGAGCCGAGGCCGAAGCTGAAGCTGAACCTCAAGCTGACTATTTGCTAGGCTATGCCAACAGGGCAGGTAAACAAATAATTCAAAGTCATTTGTGTGACGTGGGCCAGGCAGCTGCTCAGCTTAGCACCAGAGCAGGGACTGTCAAGTGTGGAAAAAAGTGTCACCTTCTTTGTGCTATGTAGGTGATTATGACACTAAAGAGGGGCGCCCTCTTTGGCTTTGGTCATGTTGTAGCAGCAAAGGTGTCAACAATGCTTTACGCATTCGCTTATCGGGACAGCATAAGAAGCAAATCTCAAGTATACCCTGTAATAGTCAGTCATGGGTATATTAAGTAGTGTGAGATTGCCCTATAGTCCAAATGAAACTGGAAATATAGTTTTAGTTGCGAATTCTTAAACGATATAAAGATAACAATAAATTGTATTATTACCGAAAAATTCAATTCAAATAAATATTTATATTTTGATACTTGATGTTAATCATTCACAGGGTAGTCAAAAGTAGACCCATCTACTTTAAACTTTAGTTTTTCTAGTTTGTGCAAAAATTGTTTGTTTTTAAAAGAAGACTCGAGAATTTATTTGTAAGTTTGAAAAGACAAATAATTTGAGTTCTTTCGTAGGAGATAAAATGCTAGATAAAATATTAAAAGTGGAAATCCAAAACTTGCATTCAATTTTATTAAAATAAAGAGTAATAAAGAGTTTCATAAGTTTTAGACAAATATTTCTTCAAGGCAGCTTGCTTGCTTATCTAATCAAATTCCATTAGAGTGAACAGATCTTAAAATAATTACTTAAAGCTTGTCTAGATAAATTTAAAAACCTATTTTACTCCTCGCAAACTTGTAACCTAAAAACAGTCTTTGCTTTTGCATTTTGCACCTCTGCACATAAAATGTGTTTACCCAAGGAAGCAAAAAACAACAAGAAAAAAAGAAAACGAATGAAAAGAGAAGAAAAACGAAGCGACCTTCGTCCTGCTCCTCGTTTCGCCTAGGCGCCTTCCCAAGATGTTGGCTTTGGCAAACAAAAAATCTCATTAATCCATTAAGTAAATGCGAAGAAAAAGTTCAAAGCGGCTGCTGCACAGTGGCTCAAATACATATACATACACCAGGACATCTACAAATGCCCAGGAATGTGTACATATAAGTGTGTGCTTGCAATTGTGTGTGTGTGGGTGTATACTGCCTGGCGACACTGTAAAAGAAAGCCTTTTGGGAGCACTAATGAGTTTGACATTGTTTCCTACTAACAAGCGCCAAAGTTAGACGAGGCCCAAGCAGCCAGCCACCAGGTGGCAACAGCTTCTGCACCGCCAGACATTTGCGTTGCCTTGGCATCCTCCTGGCATTTCTATTACGATTTCACCAGATGCTGGTCCCTGTCTCTTCTCTCTTTCAGTTGCCAGTCTTCTTCTGCCAGTTTCGACAACGGCTTTAATGAATTTTCTTGAAATTCACCATTTTCTGCACTAATTAAAAGAGTGTTGATAGCATTTTGCAAATTTAGCTGTTAAAGAGCTTAAAGCTGATCATTCGATGTGCTGGGAACAAAAGGGATTCATATCGAACCTGGACTGAATGAAGGCTTTTGAGTATTCTATGGCTGGCATTTCCTGCAACTGGCATTTTTGGCATGACTAATGTTTCCCTTTTGACTCATTTGGTTATACAGCAGAGCTCCTGAATGCAGGTTTTCACACACACAAACACACACACACACACCCAATCACAATCACAGAGACTGGGGCTAAAACTACGTTTTGTGTAACTTCATACTCGACTTTTGTGCTCGCAATTTTCGGCACCGCCAACACCGATTGTAAATTACACCGTAATGTGGCCATTTGTATGCTACAAAAATTGCCGCTTATTGAATATTTAGCAAGGAGCGCGACTACCTGACATCCTGATAGCAAGTTAGGAGTTTAGCAAAGACTCAACCTGGCAAGACCTGACTCGGCAGGTGTGGAGCTGTTTTTTTAAATGAACTCATTTGGGATTTCGTATGCGTGTTTTCGGTCGCAAAAAAGAAAAACTTTTGGCACTTTAAATAATTAAGCAAAGTGAAGGCAAAAAAAGACGCGCGATGAGCGGGTTGCATTTTGAATTCGAATACCGGCAAAGGGAATTCTCATACTCCTACTCTTATTGGTATATTCTTCTAGCATTGATAGGCCAACGTCAACAATGACTGACAGGCCAACTGCCAGGGGCCAGACGGGGCCAAATATCCGATAAGAGCTAAACAAGCAAATGAAATTCGAAGTCTGCCTAGGGCCGAAGTTTGCCACAATGGGCAAGTCTTGATATTTCTTACTTTCATAGAGCTTTTTTTTCCAGAGAATTTAAAGGCTTACAAAAAATTGTCATTCCTGGAACATTTCTTATAATACCTTTTGACTTTATCTCGGAGGCTGTTTGCTTTTGACTTTGATCATTAAATTTCACATGTACACATTTGTCAATTGCGTCCCACAGTGACATCCTTGGAAATGTCATTTTAAAATGTCTTTCAATTCGGTCTATGCACCCACAACGACAACAGGAGGATTCAGAGCTGTATGCCTTTTGGTGGCGTTGGCAATGACGCAATCGATACTTCATTAAGATATCGTGTTTTTGTGCCTAGACTCTTTCCGTTAACGTTTCCTTGATTACTTTACATAGTTGTTCCTTTACTCGGCTCAATTGCTTTGGCCCTGCTGTCTTATCTGCATTTTGGCCTACACACTTTAAGACTGACTGTTTGACTGTTTGGCTGGTTGGCTGGTTGACTGCTTGGCTCTTTGTCTTTTACACTTGGCAAATAAATCGCAAAATCCTATCAGAGAGAGAGAGGCCCAACATTATTTGCCAACGGATGTATGCATGGAGGCGTCATGTGGCTCCATTTGCCATGGGGCTGTGCCTATTTAATCGTCTGGTCTGAGCCAGGCCAGATGAGTCCGTTAGACCGAATGTCTGTTTATCGCACGAACACAATCAAATTAGCGCACATCGAGTACAAATAACTAAAGATAGGCAAACAAATGACACGATGCCAGCTGGTATTATCGCCATAATAGCTATAGAATGGAAGGATGGTCATAAGCAAAATGTGTGGTTGGCTTTTGGATTCTGGCGGTTGTCATCAGACAGCCAACTGACAACTGCCAACTGCGAACTGCATTTGGCTTATGAGCAACTAAGTAGCCGTGGCCCAATGCAACATTGTGTTTGTCAGTTGAACATTTTTGAGTCTTGTACTTTTGTATCTTTTGCTGTCTTTCGAGTTGAGGTAGCCGCCTGCTGTGCGCACGTCTTTCATGGACTTGGGCTGGCAAATGAACTTCTGCAGGGTCTTTGGATCTTTGGATCCTTAGGGCTCTCGGGTGTCTGCAACAATTGCAGTTTGTACTTTACTTTTGCCACTGTTGTTGTCACATTGTCAAGACTTTTGTTGCGCTGTCAACGGGCGCTGCAAGAAACTTTGTTCATATCGTCACATGACAGCCAGCTCACAAAAATATGAGCAAGGGTCCACGACACATACGAGTATACTATAAGTAGCTACCCTTCACCCTTCACCCGCCACCCGCTACCCTGTATAAGCTACCCTCGGTACGGTGCATGTCAGGCTTACCACAATGTTGCAGGCTTGTCGTTGTCATATCAACAGCCACATGCACGCCTTTCCACCCATTTAATCAACATTACTTGTGCTTAAATCAATTACAACTAATTACATTTTATGCCCCGTTGAAGGCAACTTTGTGGCTCTCACTCTTTGTCGTTTTATCTTCCTCTCTCTTTCTCTTTTTGGGGTCACCTAAAAGTATGCAGTGCAACATTTTGCAAAGAATGCCAACAAAAGGAACAATCCTTTGAGTCTGCCGTTGCGTCGAGCTTCTCAACTTCAACTCAAATGCGCTAATAGAAACTGACATTGTGACCCCTAACACCTCCCTACACACACACACACATACACACATATACCCACAAACTTCCGGATGGAGCACATTTTTCAGCTTTGTCTCATTTGGGAAATTGCCGTTGACATCTTTTGCTTTTGACATACAACTTTAAATACAGGTGCACAAATGAAACATCAGAAACATGGCTTATACCTTGTTTAATCCTTCTTTTTGTAGCAAGGCCTGACAGTTAAAAGTAGTGATATGGTATAGTAATATGAAATGGAAAAGATCTGGAATACCGGAGAAAATCATTTCAAAACATTGTCAAATGTTGGGTGATCTCGTATTTTCATAAACTATGTACGAAAGTCTTGATTGAAGTACGCTTTTCACTCTCAGTATATATTTATATTCAGCATATAAATTTGTGAGTTTTAATTTTGTGAGTTTTAGCGACCTTTTTAATTGTTTGTATATATTTAAATGTTTTAAATTTAAATGGTTTAGCTGACTCGAGGTCGAAGTAGATAATTATGTCGAAATGACATGATTCTCTATTCATACAATTATGATTAACAATGTTTGTTTGACAACAAATGTTGACAATTGTTAACAAATTATACTACAAATTGTACAACAACAACAATACAACATAAGCCTTTACTAAGTGAATAGCATATCAGCATATATATTACGAATATATAAATGTATAATGCATATAATTTAATCAAATATCTTTTGCTTATTAGCTATTATAGTTGTTTAATGTTAAACTTGTAATTTTGAGTGATTTTTGTGTTCTGTGTATTGATCAGATATCTATATTTATTAGCTAGATATTCAATATACTCCGCTTTTATATCATTCCGCTTTGATAATAATTATTAAACAATAAAAGAGATAATAAGAGCTATGTATAAATATAGTATTAGGAAGGAGTAACACCTTTGATTATGTGTAGAAATAATTAAAAGTATCTATGTATATTATATCTAGCTTATGTTTTGTGATATTAATTATCCGTTGTTGGCATTTTCATACATGAGACTCAAAGTACTAGCTTTTAAACTTTAATCTAGACATCTATGCTTACACGTTTAATACCGTGTATAAGTTTTCGTAATTCATAGTCCCACCATTTAGCTTACTATATAATAATAGTCTTTAGTCTCTCAGCGAAAACATAGTAGAAGAACGTACATGTATGTGCAGCTGAAGTTACGAGTTAATAACAGTATTAGGAGCAGACTGACTGCAGGATTTTGAGTAGCTCATAAATATGCATTTGCGTTTCGCCTTTTGTGCCGAGGACTTCCTATATCAATTTTTAATATGCCAACGCAGTTTGTTAGGGTTGGGTGGACTTCCTGACCCGACTATATGTCCGACTACCTGTCCGACTAGGGGACAAAAAGCGTTGGCTAATTAGCGTTCTC
Organism: Drosophila neotestacea; assembly: GCA_035044365.1. Lineage (NCBI taxonomy): Eukaryota > Metazoa > Arthropoda > Insecta > Diptera > Drosophilidae > Drosophila > Drosophila neotestacea. The sequence continues at coordinate 1,771,904 of JAWNMD010000757.1, forward strand.
GCTCAATGGTCGATTGCCACGCGAAATCAGCGACATGGCCAGCTACAATGCCAATGGCCCGGACTAAACACAGCGTTTAAAGCCAAAAAATAAACAACAATTTAGTGCAGATTAGCGCTTTTGTCCTTCTGTTTGTGCTTTTGTGCCATTGTTTCTGAGCTGGACAGGTGGACAGCTGGATAGCTGGAGAGTTGGACAGGTGGGCTGTGGGACTAGTGACATTTAGGCTTGAATAGAGCCTGCTGCCTACTTACATGGACATGGACATTGCCACTGTTTGGCTAATTGCTTGGCGCGCACACAAACAATAGCGACTCGGCACAAGGCACAAGGTAAACTTCCGCTTCCATTGTATAGTGTCGAGAAAGGTGCGGATTGAGGGTTGTGGTTTATGAGTGGAGGAAGAGAAGGAAGAATAAAGGGGAAGTTTGGAGCTGGCAAACTAATTAGATTCGTGCGCCTCATTTGGCCACTTTTTGATTTGTGTTTGTGTGCCAAGCAGTTGGCCAAAAACTTTTTGGCCCAGAAATGTTTTTATCTTACAGATGCTTCTGCTTTGACTACAGCTGCATGAAGGGGAGCGGGGAGCTTGATGCTATGCATATTTGGTTCAAGTTCGGCTTGCAATTTTTCATCAAATGAAAAGCAGATGAAGAAGAAGTAGAAGAAGATCAGAAGGAAAACTGCGCCAAAACAACAAATGCTAACAAATGCGACATGTGGCTGGCAAAAAAGTTGAGCCAAGCCGCAAAAACAAAAACTTTTTCAAAAAGTAAACGAAAGCACATCGACCAACAACAGCAACAACAACAACAATAATAACAACAACAACAATGACAAAATTATGCGAAATTTAATTTGACTTTTTCGTTGTTGTTGTCGCTCGCTTGGCATCTACTCTTGCACTTTTCTTTTTAGTTTCCCTGCTCTCTCTCTCTCTCTCTCTCGCTCTCTCCCTTTGTTGTTGTTCCTGTTGCTGTTGGTAGTTGCATTGCCAGCTGGCAAGTGCTGCCAACAAGGATACCCAGCTCGTAATTTGCCAGCTTGGCTTGTACATATTTTATATTATTTAGTTGGGAATTGTTGTGTGACAAAAAAATAGTATATATCAAGTATACGCAGAGTTGAGACGAGTTGCAAGTGACGAAGAAATATGATAATCTCATGCAGCACTGCAGTGCCAGGACATGTGTGGCCCAACTATGTCAGTCTGATTCTGAAATCCAATCAACTGGAATGATCACTAATTTAATTAAAATTAAGAATTACACTTAACATCCCAAACTTTCCAATAAAATCAAAATCACTTGGATGACAGTTAAGCTAATTCTTGTATCATCTATGTGTTAGTTGTGTCAATTTTCCAGAAGCCAACTGTCAAATGTGGAACTCATGCGAACATTTGAAGTAAATTCTCATGTTAGATGCGTTGTCTATTAATGCTTAAATTATATATATTTTAGTCAAGGTGCATCACATGCCGTAATTGACTTTTCGTGTCAAAGTGAGATACTTTCAAATACCAATAGAATATCATGATTTTAGTTATTTATCTAGCTAAAATAGATTTTGCATTGTTACGACTATTTGCACATGAGCATAATATAAGTTTGTGCCCTTGACTGAGTAAGAGAGAGAGAGAGAGAGAGAGAGAGAGAGAGAGAGAGATAAGAGAAAGAGAGAATGGGAATTAATAATTTATAGACACGTTTCTGCTGTGGCTGTTGTTGCATATTAGGATTCGAGCTGGCAACCGCTGTGGGTGCCACCTGGGGGACTATGTGGCATGAGGCATGGGGCATGAGGGCATGCAATATGCATAATGTGTTTCCTTTGATTTGCGTTTGTGAGCACATTTATTTATATTTTATTTCAACTCCGACTCTCTCTCTCGTGTTGTTTTTCTCCCTGCTGTTTTTGCCTCAATCAGAGATTTAGTTTTGCATTTTTTATTTATTTCAGTTGGTGGAAGGAAGGTAGAGACTGCTGGCTAAACACTTTCGCATTTTGCAATGTGCTTAGCTTACACAAAACTTGACTCAAGCACACAGACACACACACAAACACTCACACACACACACAGACACCTAATCACACTCATATAGGGGTTATTATGTACATAAGTTGTTGTTGATGCTTTTCCACATTTTTTTTGTTTGGGTGTCCTGCCAAAAAAAAAAAAACAAAATAAAAACTATACAAACTAGCAGAAAACAAGCAGCGTCAGCTTCAGCGTCAACTACAGCGCTTAATATTAAAAGCCAAGCCGCAACAGAAACAACAACAACAACAGCAACAGCTACAGCTCTGGGAAATGGCATAAGAGTGAAAAAAAATTAAGTATGTATGTGTATATGTGTACATGTGTATATAAATATATGTATACACATGTATGTATATGTGCATGCTTTTAGCTGATACAAACAGCATTTGGTTGGTAAGCTGCATTGCAGTATCTACTTTTACCCAAACTCCTCTTATTCCTACTCCACTTTGTGTCGTCCACCCGCATCCTTCGTCCTCGTCCTGGACAGTCCTGGAGTCTCATGTTTTTCTAATTTTTACTCTCTCTTTCGCTCTTTTGTGTTATTTTGTTGGTCTTTTTATTTCGCAACTCATACGCTTGTGACTTTTAACCTTCTTTTCTCTTTTGGTTTTCATTTTCGCTTAGTGTATTTAACATTCTTCTCAAATGATACTCGACACAAGTGGCATTTGTTTGTCTGTCCCATCCTGTCCTATTTTGTCCTGTTCCGTGTGCTGCTTGTTGTCTCTCAATGTTGGTCTCTGTGAGAGCCACATAAGCTTGTATACCGTTAAATGGGGCTGCAAGTTGCGGTAACAGTTGTCAAAGTGACCTCAAAGCAGCGGCACTCAACAACCACAGCAAAAACAATAAGCTGAAGTCAAAAAGAGTACTGTTATCGAGATACCCATATACTCTACCTTTACATTTCTGTTAATGCAATTAAAAAGGCTAAATAAACTTATATAGAAACAAAAATGTTTTCTCAAATTCAAGCTTAAAGTTGTTGATTTGAACTTTAATTGTTTAAGTATGTAATACGTAAAATTGTTAAATATTTACTATATATGGTTAAAATTGGCTAAAAAATCCATATATGTTTAATTCAAGTACATAATTCCTTTAAAGCCACCGATATACCAAATGTTTTCTAAGAAAAATCTTAGAAATTCCTAGATCACCAACACCAACAGCAACATGAACAAAAATGCCTCTTTTACAGGGTATTAATTGTACGTGAATTTTTGTCTGTTTGCACTTCTGCTGAAGAGCTTAGCTTGAACAGTTTATGTATGCATACAAGTAAGTGTATGTAATTGTAGGTATGAAAGGGAAAGAGAGAGAGAGAGGAAGAGGAAGATGTAGAGTTAATGTATTTGTTGCTGCGTTTGCTTGTCTGTTCATTTGGCCGCTTTAATGAGTCTCAAACATTGCCTGCTTAGGGGCTAAAATACGTTTTACATTTTTTTCAAAATAAACAAGACATGTTTTGTTTTACAACACAAATGTAATTATGTTTGGTGTACATTTGAATTTGTAGGTGTACTGTCTTTTAATTCTGCTCATAATGAGCATTCTTTTTCAAGATATTTTTAATTAAATATGCAATTGTTTTGTATACAGTTTGTCTGTCTGATCTGTGGCTTAAAGTGTGTGTTGCATGTTGCAAATGGCCATGGTCCAGTTTTGGTGGCAGCATCGCCTTGAGTACACACTGACAGTTTTCAGTGACGTGGCAACTGAAAATGAAGCGAGCGGACTGCGTTCATCAAGTGTGCACTGCCAGTAACTCATTTGATTTACTTTTCATTTCCGGCTGCCAAGTGCTGCTGTCTGACTGTATGTCCGTCTGCCTGTCCGTGCATTCTCCCTTCACCTTAGGCAAGCGGATGACACCTTCGTGCCTCTTACTTTCCACAACACAACAGCAACAACAACTACAGTGACAACATAAAGATGGGACAACTCATGTGTCGTTGCTGTCGTTGTTGGTGCCGTGCTCGGCGCCTTGTCGCCACGTCTGTCCTCCAGGTTGAGCGTTATGCAATTATAACTTTTGTCATTAGCAACTTAAAATGCAAATTGCTGCAATGAGGCGTCGTTGTCGTTTTTCGGCAGTTGTCGCACTTCGGGCAGCCAAGAGAAGACGGAAAAGAGGGCGGAATTTTGAGGTGTATATGGATGATTGGCGCGAAAGGAGTAAGGGTACCATTACCCGGTAGGGATAGAGGTAGAGGTAGGGGTAGGGTACAACATGCCGTTATTTAAAGTGTTATGACTTAAGTTGCTGCCGTTGGCTTTTAAACGTTATCTAAGTAGCTGCCCTCAAGCAAACCTCCTATCAGCCATATGGAGCACATGGAGATGGAACTGGAAACTAGAGATGGAGTTAACACACGTAGAGAAGACAAAAGTCAACACGTTACATAGTTGGGTAGCCAATTAGTGCTTGTCGCCAGTTAATTTGGTTGCATGGTTGTATGGCATTCTGTTGGCCATAAAGTTGTTGGCAACATAAAATGGCTCGCAACAAAGTTGCATCTGACAAAAAGCCACAAAAGAAGTAACCATAAATGTAAGTGTACTTCTGCAGCTGTCTGAGTAAAAGCTGAACTCAACTGAACTACGATGTACAACTATCCCTTCACTTATCCCCAGACACTTTAAGTCATGGCAAGCTGACTCATTCCCTTGGCCAAGTCACGTCCGAGAAATTAAATAGTTAAGCTGTTTTTTTTTAAATGCAATTTCCAGGTGCGGAATTTGCAGGAAGGCAAAAGGGTACGTTTTTGCTTACATTACGCTAGTTAAATCATTAAGCTTTAAGTTTCGATTCGATTCGATCGGATGTGGATGTTGGCCAAGTGGGAAATCAGTTAAAAAGGATGCATTGAAAAAGGCACTGATTCAAATGATTGAAATTGAAATTTTCATTAGAAATTAGAATTTTCTATCTATACACCTTTTATATAGAAACAGTTGAATCTATTTGACAGATATATTGACGTCAAATGTATAGAAAATGTTAATAAATTGAAAAATATCTATAAAATTAAATGTAATTGAAGTTATTTTATGTCAAAAACCCTAAATAAGTCATGATAGATTTGATTGAATTTAATCTGTTGCCCATTGTACTTGGTCTGCTATAATTTAGTTTTTCTTTCTTTTTCGATTGCCAAAAAGTAGACACATGTTAATGGACATGCAGGACACATTGAGAGATAGAGAGAGAGCGAGTGTTAGTGATGTCCTTGCGTCTGATTGCTGTTGTTCAGTTGATTAAATTGGTGTTAAAAAGTTTAAGTGGCTGTCAGTACAATGTAAGCCACTAAAATTTCATAGCCTACTTTGCAGTGCTACGTCTGACGTTTTGTGTGTCGACTTTGCCATTTGGGCCATAAAATGCTGTTAAGAGCGGCGCTAACGTGTATAGTTGAAGTGCGCACTTACCCACTTAGATCAAGAGCAGCCCTCCTGGGCTTGGATTTACCCCTTGGTTAACGCTTATCGGTTAACGGCTAAGGCTTGTAAGCTGACGGAAATCCTCAATCGTCCCCTTGTCCCCCGTCACTCTTTCCCTTGACGATGAATTATAGCTTGTTGCGGATATACGCATAAGGCATGTGTCTGCGCTGTCTAATTGGCAAAGCGAATGAATCTCTGGCAGCTTTTGAATCTCTCCGCTGACCGCTGCCCTCTCTAACTCTCTCTCTCTCTCCCTTGGTAACTAATGCCGCAGCATTTTCAATTAGACGCTGCGAGTTTTCGATTTGCGTATTATTTATGGCGCTCGCAAATCGTGCGCATTATTCATAAGCCGAAAGGCAGCTTAATGGCCATGGCCCTAACCCTGGCCTTGCCCCTGTCCCTGCCCTGGACGTGAGTCGAAGTGAAGTGGGGGGTGATGCCACAAGCAGGGGTTGCAATTTTGCAAGTGGTCGTTTTGCTTATTGAGTGCAATGCAACCTTAAAGTATTCCCCAGTTCATTTGATACCGAGTGAGAGCTGGTTTGATTATGTTCGTTAGTAAATGCATAAAGCGACACTAATTTGACGCGTGCACCTTGCGGTTGCACATGCCACCCAGTGTCAACTTCATGCAACATTTTGAAGCTTTATGGCAGTTGCTCCAGCAACAGCTGCTCATGTCTGGCTTGCTGCTATAAACGTTTGTCTTTGCCACCAACAGAAACCAAATAAACCAAATGCCACAAAGGCATCGCGTCCATATCCAACTTCATGTCCACACACACACATTCAGGTAACAGACTCTGTGTCTGGAACCCTTGAAGCACTTAAGACGACCGCATAACCAAGCCAAGCGAGTATTTGATGCCTCGCCTACTCATCTTGAATGAGTCATGGTGGTTTGTCTTTTGTCTTACGCTGATCTTGGTTGTCAGAACAACGCGGCAGCTGAATATGAATTGTAGCAAGGGATTGGCAAAAGAAATATACATTTAACACAGGCAAGTGTACAGTTTATATTAATACTGAACTTAATTTATTGCACAAGTAATGGCTTATTAACAGACTACAATTTTAACTCTAGTGCAATGTATACCTAATAATACTTGATGCTTAATAATAGAAAGATTCTAAGGTTTTATGATTTCGACAGATCATATTTGTAAACTGTCTTTGATTACATTTACTTGACCAACTAGCAAATGTAGCTAGTTTTTAAATGGTCTACTTTCATTTTCTTAGAGCAGTATGTTAACAGTTTACTATTAAGTTGGAAATTAACAGCAGTGCAGCTGCGCAGTTGTCAGCATTATTCTCTTAAATGTTAACTTACTGTTAAGTTAACTGCCTGATCTGTTAAAGTGCGTTTTATGTGTTCCAATTCCGAATAGTTTCAAAGTAAATTTGTGGGTGAAGGAAGAGTCTTGCATGTTTCTTGCACATTTTGTGGCATGCATAAAATATATATATGCCTACTGGTGGCGCCTCAAATAGAACTTTGCCACACAGCCATTGCCATTGCGTGTACAGAAAGCGTTTGCTGCCATATCGAGGAGACAGTACCCAAAAATATATGGGCTGGCACTTGATAAAACCTGTTGAAAGTGCGCCGAGTGCAGCGTTGATTTATTAGTTTTTTGGGCAGGCTGACAATATTTTAATTAAAATCTTTCATCTTTCGATCGCCACCGACGACAGATGCTTTCCCAATTTCTGTTCCCCAACTGCTTTTCCCTGAAGTAATTTTGTAAGAGCAGACGAATATTGGCAGAAAATGCAGACACCTAATAAAAGTTTTGCGACAAGGAGAAAACTCAAGTGTAACGAAAACAAAAACAATAATTTTGGAGTTTATTTCGGACGACCGACCTGAACCTGGTCTAGAGGTTCTCAAGGACATGGGTGGAGATGACGGTGTCGATGCCAATGCGGTTGCTTTTTATCTGTCCCCCACTTCGAAGAGAATGAGTCTGAGCCAGAGATAGAGTCAGAGTCAGAGACACAGTCAGTCAGTGGGACATTTGCAGTTTTCCATTTGCTGTCGTTGTTGCTTTAGCTGTTGGAAAACTATTTGCCATCTCGACAATTTCTTGCACGTGCAGAGCATTTCAATGCTGGCGCAAGGACCAAAAGAAGTTACGAAAAGGACGAGGGACGATGTTGAGGGCATCTCATAAGTGTCAGGTACAATATTTCAATAAAATACATTTACGTTAGGTAAGCAGAAAACTTTTGATGATTTCATATTTGTCGATTCATTCAAATGAGCCACTTGGCACTGTTTTCAACTAAATTTTGCTTTTTGTTTTTTTTTTTATTTACAGTATTCTCTTAGCTTTAAATGTTTTTCATAAATTTGTCAGTTTGTGCAACCGATTGAACAATTTTGTGGCATAACAATTAATAACAATTAGAGGCGACGCCGCGATCTAAGCCTAATTGGGGATAATATCTATACTGTGTATGTGTATTCTATGTGTATCTGTGTGTGTGTGTGTGTGTGTTAGTAGCGGCTGCCAACTATTTCTTGTACATTGTCGAATAATTTATGCCAAAAGCGTAATTAAATTAATTAGGATTAACTTTGGCGGCGCACGCATTAAACTAGCTTTGATTAGCTTATGTTTCCACGCACACACACACACACACACACACACATGCGACTAAGACATGCATAAATCCATATATTTATGTATCTCTGTGTGTTTGTGGCACACATGTGGCATGTGCTATTTAATCTATATGTTGGCTTTGGGTCGCTTCGCTAATCATAAAGATGGCATAAGCGATGAGCTTGTCTACATGTGCCAATTTAGCAAAGGTTTCTTTTCCTTTCATGCTTGAAGTAATAACAGTTTAGGTCCATTTTCCAAAAGTTACTTTAATGCGATTTTCTTGACTCGTAAAAACAGAATTTGTTGTTTTATTGATTCTATTTATTAAGTATTTATTAAAAGCATGTCTAATGATACCTTTGAACTGAAAAACTTTTACAACGGCTAACAAGTTGCAACTAACTCAACTTTAACTACTTATAATAAATATACACATTTAACTTAAAGTAAAGAATTTTTAATCACATATGTCTATTGACACCTTTGAACTCTAAAGGAATATTTTCTTTATTTATTAATACCTCTTACAGCGATTAACGAGTTGCATTTAACTTAACTTTAATTAGAATTCAAGTCAAGTCTTTTTGTAAATTAAAGTAACTAGCGGTCAATTTAGTAGACAATTGTTGAGTTGTGTTTGTGGCATGGAATGTGTGGTTAAATGTCAAAATGTCCTTTTGTGGCTGCCACAGCTTAAGACAGCTGACCAATCGGTTGGTCAGACTTTGTCTAATTTATATTGCGAATAAATGTGTCGCAAATCATTATGCGGAACATTTTTCTATTTCTATTTCTTTCTTTTTTTGTTTTGTTTTGTTTTTTGCAGTGTGTGCTTGGAGTGTTGGGCTCTTTATTTAATGGCTTGGAAATGGAAAAAATAAACAAACCAACTGACTCCAAGTCATGGCGGAAACAATGCCAACCACAACAACAATAACTACAGCAGGAACAACAACAACATCGGGAGCAACTATGATGTGACGTTGGGGCTTCAGATGAACGAACCATCTAAATATAGACACAAATCACAAAAAACTCGAAGGCAAAACACAAAACCAGAGCTGAAGCTGATGTTGTTGTTGTTGCTGTTGTTGCTGTTGTTGTTGTTGGTGGTGGTGGTGCTGTGGTGTCGGCGGTGGCTGGGAATGAGCATATTAAATCAAAAGTGGTGCATAACACAGGCAGAGGTTGAGTCAAGGCGCCTGCATAAAGCAAAAGTTGAGTGGAGCCAATGCGAAAACACAAGGATTAAAGGCAGAAAGACGATGATGAGGATGAGGATAAGGATGACGACGACGACGTCGAAAACGATGTGAACGTTTAACGCCTGCAGGATATTTATGATCATGAATTTTCTTATTGTGCTGTTGGCTGCTAGCCTGGTCTTTACAGGACTAGGACTCTGACTACGGGTGAGTTTTCAGGGCAGCTCCGTTAGCTGCTCTTGTAAGCGATTTATTAAAATGTGCAGCAACACGAAAACTGAAAGGCGCCCAAAGGACAGCTGTCTGTAGCACTGTGGCAATGGTATGGTATGAACTTAACTGAAGCAACTTGCCCTTGCCACACTCTAGGAGCGTATCAAATGTGCGCCCATTTATTTATACACATCGCTGGCCGCGCCCACCAATCGACAGAAATGAGTTATAAAACTTCAATAATCTCAGTGAAATGTTTATTTATGTTTAGCACGAGAAAGGGAGTGGGAATGGCAATGGCAATGGAAAGAAGATCGAGAGAGGAGGCTTGACTATAAGGTTAGGGATCTGAAATAGGGGGTATGGGTATGCAAAGGAGCGCGAATGCCTTGAGCTGCCATTACATTATTTGCATCATATCCAGCGGGTTGGCACGAGGAGCACTTACAGCGAATCAATAACAAAATAAATCGTTTTACAACCGCAGGACATTGTATTGTGTTACACAAAAGATTGGCAATGCCATGCCATAGTATACGGGGCAACCCCAGGATACAACCAGGAAGTCTCTGGAGCCAGTCCAATTCAGACAACGAAAGCGAAAGAAACGATATGAAACCAAACGAATCGAAACGAATCGAAACGAAACGAAAGGAAAAGAAAATGCACAACAACAATATGTATAAGAATAACACGAAAACACACAAAAGAGAAAAGAAAAGAAAAGCAGAAAAAGAAAAAGAACTAGGTAGCTAAAGTACAAGCACAACAAACAATGCCAGGCACTTGCAGTGAAAACAAGCATTGAAAGGATATTATAGTTAAAGTATTTACAAGATGAAAGAGGACAAAGGCGAGTACCGAGTACCGAGAACCGAGCGACAAGGATGAAAATGTACTCGCATTCGTAAGGTAAGGTGAAATATAAAGTGAAAGGAAGTAGAAAGTATAAATCGTTGCAATCAATTTTTGCTATGTGGTATGAATTGATAAACTGCCCCAGCTCCAGTTATTGCATCCGCAACTGTTGGGTGCTATCTTTTCTGTAAGACGATACGGCAGGTGGAGTATATGAAACTGAAGCTGAAGCTGAAGCTGGACCTGGACCTGGACACTGTCAGGTGCAAGCTCCTATTTGGGTTACCTACATAGGAGCTCTTAAAGTGAGAGCTTATGGCTCCAAAAGGGGGCGGAGTGTGTTTTTGTTTAGGGATTGTTTTGGTTCAGGTGCAACCTGTGTATGATGAAGAAGCTTTGGCTACTCTACAACTCCTGGTCACGTGATACTTTATGGATTGCAGAACATTTAATTTGTGCTTTGATAAATGAAATGATTGCAGATATGGCTCCACAGTTTGTTGAATTTTCTTTTACACTCTCCACACGATAAGTAACTGAGACAATGATTAATAACATTATAGATTTCATAATTATTTATTTCGTGTTATTAAGCATAACCTACATAGACAAAGTTATTTGGGCCATGCTTCTGGCGGAAACTCGTTACGGGTTCGCCTGGCAAACAACCGTTTCTGCAGTGGCAGCCACGTGGATTGCACTTGCCACGGCCACACCAGGTGCCATACACAGCATCTCCATTGCCACAGATTTTCTTCTCGCAGGTCTCATGGTTATGATACTTTCCACCAAATGTGCCACAACTGGTATTATTGCCATTCTCTGCCAGCTTGTATAAAATCTTGACGGGCTTGCAGCAATCGGCTGACGTAGTCGACATCAGGCAACTTAGCCAAAAGACCAAAGACAGAGCTACGATCGCTAGAAATCTCATATTGTAGTCAGTAACAATGATAAACTGAATTAAAGACAGCAAAGATGTGAGTATATATAGTCTTCAGTTAGCCTTATCAATTGACGCCAATGCCCAAGAGAAACATCTTTTCTGATTGCTTTTAATTCGATAATGTTTGATTAATTTGATAAGTGTCTTGTTCTTTCAAAATGTAAAAATAATTAAAGCTACTGTCAGCGATAAGTTGACATGACAAAATGTTTACAATTACAATTATTAAACGACATTTATGATTAACTACAAGAAATAAACAATATAATAATCTCCGAAGAATTCAATGAACCTCTTTACTGCATCGCCCTTACGACAACCTCTTTCACAGTGGCAACCAAATAATGTGCACGATCCATGGCCACAGTATCTTCCTGTAATAGAAGTGCCATCTTCACAGACTCCTTTACTTTTTGACTCGGCATTATAATAGCTGCAGTCATCATTGTCATCGATCAGAGATCGAAAAGAGATTACTTTCAAAGGACAACAAACGCTTTCTCCAGGTTGCACTAGTTGCATTACTCCTAGAAGTAACAAAGGCATAACCCAGCTAAATACCATCACTCTATTTGCAACCATCTGATATAGAAATATTTATATTGCAGGACAACATATAATGCGGCGATTTCAATAATGACTTACACTAGTCACTTAAAAAGAGAGATATAAATTTTATGTTTTTAATAATAATTAATTGTTGACAAACTTTGAAACGGTTTCTACTTTTAATGAAGAAAGTATAACAAGTCAAACAGTAGCTTTGCTCTATTGCTTCTATTGCTCTATAGCGAAAGACTGTTTGGGAAATTGATGGAAATTGAAGTTTCTATTTCAACAGACTTCCAACTTACATAACTTATTATAAGCATGGTTTAATCTTTAAAAAGATTGTACATTTAAAAATACTTCTAGTTAGTTATAGTTTTTAGTGATGAGTTTTGAATTATCACAATCAGAAAATCGGCAGTACTTCACTTCCGTTTAGCAAAAAAAACCATAAAAATGCCATCGATTTTCTGTCATTGATTTATTCTGGGGAACACAAACCATGTTATAAAAAAATATACTCTCTGAAGACTTTTTCTTCATAATTGAATATTTTTTTGTTAAATTTATTGCCAGTTTTCCAATAAGGAATATATGTTCTATAAATTGAAAGTTCTATTAGTATCAATTGACGTTTCATTGGCTTTTATCTATTGCATTTTAAAGCTCTCTCTGTGCACTTGTTCTCCATGGTAAATGCTTTATGTGCTACGAGACAGCTAACAAGTTTGAGCTAATGCTTGGCAATTGCTGGAGGTAAATCGATTGGAAATGATTTGATTAAATGTTAGAGAGTATTGAAATATGAACTAAGGCAGGCAGTTTCATAAACTATACAACAGTTGTGCACGAATTAATATATATTCAAGATGTTATGTTAAGTATACGCTGCGTTGGCCTTGCACACTAAAAATGAAATTTATATACAAGAGAGATACTGTGGCAGCATTGGGCTAGTAAATATTTTATAATTTAATCAACATAAAAGCAACAAAGCAATGACAATGGGGCTGTATGAGAATTGTGCCGCCTCTGTGGTTAACGGGGACAATAAAAACCGGCAATGGCAAAGTGAACGGCAGCGAAGACGCCAAAACGAATGTCAAATACGTTGCGCGATAATGTTTAATGATAAGCAGGCGAGTCGGGCCAACTTGAAATACAGTCGGCAATAGTCGAAGATGTTTATCGTGCGAGTGCGACAATAAAAGCGAAGACAACCGCCATGTGGCAAGGCCTCCATTTCCATTTTTGGAGACTGAAACACAGAGAAAGTGAGAGAGAGAGAGGGAGAGAGACAATAAGTGAGACTGGATGACTGGATGACTGGGGAGCCTACCTCTGACAAATGGACCGTGTCTGACAGGCGACGGGCCCGTTGTCATCTAAACAATGGACAAGTTTATATTTGCATTTATTTCTATTAGGCACACATTTGTCAAAAGCTGTTTATGTGCTCGCCAAGATGAGAGATCTTGATCTCTTGGCCAGACTCAAAATGTGACTTTAACTTGACTTGCCCGCATCTTAAGTCAAAAAGTAGGCAATACTTTAAGTTGCCGCTCACTGCTTTGGATTGGTAGACACCAACACCATCACCATCACCATCGCAATAAAATATTTATTCGGTATTGTCGTGCACTTTTATTTGACATCATAAACAAAAGCCACGAAAGTGTAAACACAACTTTGCTCAACGGCAAAAGTTATTTGCACTGCTGCCTTTCACCTCCTCCCTCACCCTTCTCACTCCTCACTTGAGTTGTTAACGCTACTGCTTTTGCTGTTGTTGTTGTTGCCGTGTTGTTGACTTATTTAAGCCATAAAGTTCTCTCGCACACTTCCACACTCGCCCACGTATTACTTGAGTATTGACATTGAGCACGTGTGGGTGTGCCAAATTTAACGCCGTTCTACGCACGTTCATAGACGGAGACAATAGCAATGAGAAAAGCAAACAACGGCACAACCAAATGCCAACAAATATATACATGTATAAAAAAGGGAGAACTAATCAAATCCGACTTATATACGCTCTTGTTTATATACATAGTAGAGTAGTTAATTGTCATAAAAAAAAAATATTTAAACAATTTCCATTCCTTTTATTGCATAGAGATATCGTTGTTTAGCATTGAGTGAATATCTGACAATATTTTACATTTATCCTTGTTAATTTAATATCAAATATAATTAAAATCATATATGAAACAATTCAAATTAATTATATACTATATGTAATTTAATTTTTCGTCTAAAAGCCTAAAATTGAAAGTTTTAAATTTAGAATTCTATTCGAGCGTTACAAACATCATCAAGTTGTTAACTGATATATTCTTTTGGTATTAAAAAGGCCGACAGCAATTGAAAAGCGCATAAATTTTAGGGCCAGCTACACAAAAGTTGTGCGTGTGTGTGGAGAGTGTGTGTGATTGGGTTGTGTTACTAGGTCTTGACATTGCTTTTGACGTGCTTTGGATTTTTTCGTTTGTTTATTTTTTTTTGCTTTCCTCTGCTTATTTATTTAGTTTTCTCTGTGCTTTGCCATTGAACCCGTTGCCTACTTTTGAGTGTAGTCCTTGACACCCTATTTGGTTAGATGCTACAAGTGGAAGAAGCTGTAATTCCGACCTATATCTGAAATCAGAATGACCTAAAAAAAAAACTAATTGATCAAGATGTGTGCGACAGTTCATTATGCATCTGTCGTGGATTCGTGGTCATGCAACATCCACAGGTTTATTTGCAATAACAATTTGTGTTTATGTGTCACTGACTGTGTTATTCCTTTCTTCCTCTCTCGCTCACTCAGATCTGCTGTGGATTGAGCTCCAGCCTCCTATTGCCTTAGTCGCATTTTTTGTTTACGTTTAACGCTGCTGCCGACGCTCCTTGGACGGTCACCTTGCCGTTTACGTGCCACGCATATAAATTATTGTATCTCGGGCGTATTAAAAATGTACGAGTGCTCATCTTGTTATCCTGTTGTGTAAGCGGATTATGTCGGGCATAAATGTCATGCGTTGTGCGGCTGTTGAAACCACGCCATATTCAACGACTCCAGCACAGCTCTGCGTTATCCCACCAGGACTTTATGTTTTCTGCTCTCTCTCTTTGACGCACTCTATCTTTCTATCTCTCTCTTATTTTACTCTTGTGGAGGATAACCTGATTTAGTGATTCAATAAGTAACTCAATTAAAAGATTGAGTCCTGCTTAATTACTGATATTTTCAGTTCCTATTTAATGATTTTGATTGATACTTTTAATCATACTCTCTTATTATTAACAATTTAATTTATACAATTTATTTATTTCTTTAAACTTTCTTATCAGGCGATCGAAACCCATAAAGTTTACTACGGAGCGTTCCATCGATCCTATCGGTATATGGTAATCATCGACACTATTTCGGCTCAAATCTCTTACCGACTTTGCTAAGTAGTTTATGCTAACCATGGTATCAGGTAAGTATATTTTATATTCGTCACAAACTTTCAAAGAAAACCTTTCTTTCTTGTTTTTTCTGTTCATTTGTGTGTATGGCAGCGATTTGTGTGGCACTGTTTTTCTGTCATTTTGTATTAAGCATTACGCAGTGCCATGCACGTGCCACCTTCCACAACCACAATATTTCCATCCTCCATCTTTCATTCTCCACCTACGACCCACATTCATCGTCTTTTTCTCCGCGCATCGAAAATATTTTGATTTTCATTTTATTGAAATTTAAACCACAGTTCGTCGGCAAGAATCGATGGCTGGCAATGAAATTCAATTCGCACATAACTTTGTACTTTAAACTGTTAACCGATCACAAACAGGTTGTGAATTGGGTGGTAAACAGGCGTTAAGATGGGAGGCAGAAGGGAGGAGGCAACTGACGATGGGGCAACACAAATTCGCGTCCAGCAACTGCAGTCGTTAATGGCAGTTTCCGATTTCATTTCAGCATTTTGGTCACATTTTGTGCGAGTGTATGGAAAAAAACGGTCTATGCAAATATTACGAGTGACTTTTGCGAATGTTTGCATTAGCCCAAATTTTATTGGATGCGAAATTGCAAACGTTGCATTGCAACAACGAATGTTGTGGCAGCTTATCGCATGCATTGCGGCAACAATTTTATTCGCTTCACAAGTTGAAAGGAATGTAATGCTGTGCTGATATGTAAATGCAAAGATATGAAAGCACACAACAGCATTTGGTAAAGAATCTGGCTTAGATGTGCTGAACTTGTCTTGTTATACCCTGATTGTGGCGGGGCGGAGAAATTCAGGTAATTATATCCACGAAAGAAAAATTGTTCGAGATTTATATTTCACTTCTTTATTACTTCACTTTAGGTTTCTTACTAACTTAAACTATGGTAACTCTAACTAGAGCATAGTAAAAAGGCGGGAAAAACGGAGAGAGCCGCTGTGGTGAAAAGTGGGCTCAGTGCTGAGCAACTAGCTATGTTGTGGCTAGCTTTGCCATCATGTTCAACATGAACATTCTCCCCCCCTTTGCAAGGAATTGCAAGGATTTTCGCGAGGGGGGATCGGAATCAGCATGAGCAAGATCCTGATACCATCCAACCAAAGATGGTGTTCTGAGCCAAAGGAAGCCCATTTTGGCTTGGCATAAAGCCCTCACGAATTACGTGATTGGCGACATCAGCTCCCAGAACCAGGAATATCGATGATGGCCGGTGGAACGACTCGTCTGCCAAAGTGAGGTTAGCAAAACGAGCCTGCACGCTGTCCCCCAGTGGTTTAAGTGGCGTACGAATGTGTAGCCCTTCAACGATCTTCAGCAGTACCTCAAACCGGAGCTCTGGGTTGATCCTCGAGGCCACTGTCGCCGTACAGACCTTGTCCTCCCCGACTGGTAAAGCTTGCAGCTTCAGAGTCGATGCCAAAGATGCGCTGATGGCGCTAACTGCCGAGCATGTGTCAAACAAGGCCTGCATCACATACTTCCGCTCTCCCATTTCGAGCGACACCAGTGCCGTGGGTAGCACATTTGTGCTTTTGTGCTGCAACAAAGACGCCAGGTTTGGCGGTTGATCAGTGGCAGGGATCGGATGCGATGGCAGAGTCGGGGAGCCTGAGCGTGATCTTGACCGCAAGTCGGGAGTGGAGGACCGCGACTTCGAGCTTGAGCGGGGGTGCCTGGAGCGGCGTTCCTGCGTGGAAGGGCTGCGCTGTCGATTAGATCGTCTTTGGTGTGAGGAGGAGCGAGGCTGCCGTTTGTGTGCGCTGCTTCGCTCGTGCATGTGGAGAAGCGTGTGATGCTCCTGACCGCATTTTCGGCATTTGTCCTTGCTCCGACACGATTGCCCAGAATGTTGGTGGGCGAGGCAATTCGAGCAGTACTTATTTATAAGCACCGCTCGGAGGCGCTTTTCCGCGCTCAGGCGCAGGAAGCGGTTGCATTTTCGTAGGGGATGGATTCCCCGGCAGATTCGGCAACGGAAGGATCTAGTTCCTCGGGAACATCTGCCATCAAGCGCCTGAGCGTTTGCAGTTCGAGGTGCCATAATAAAACTGCTGAGTATTATGAAAAAAGAATGACGTTAGATGGATGAAGATGAACTATAGACTACTCCTAATACTATGTAAACTAAGTTCTATAATTGAGGAAAGAACGTCAGAGCCTAGCACTGACTTGGAATAGAGGTGTCAGTGGGAAGATATAATAATTTGACAATAGGTCTCTTCAGGATGCCCTGTGCAGTCTGGACGTCGACTACGCGAACCCGACTGTCGGAGCCGGGATAAATGGCCACGACTCTGCCGAGGCGCCATTCGCAAGATGGTAGATTGTCATCTTTGACAATGACCATATTGCCCACCTGGAGATCCTTCCCTGGAAACTGCCATTTGTTCCGCTTGTGAAGCTCCTTCAAATATTCGTCCTTCCATCGCAAGCAAAACTGTTGGCTTATGGCTTTGAGCCGCTGCCACCGGTTTATGATGGACATGGCAGGCTCCTTAATTTCGGGCTCAGAGACAGACAGAAGTGGAGCCCCGATCAGGAAGTGGCCCGGTGTCAGTGCCAAAAGGTCAGACGAGTCTTCTGACATCGGGGAAATCGGCCTTGAGTTTAGGCACGCTTCAACTCTACACAAGAGCGTGGAAAGCTCTTCAAATGTGTATTTGGTGGAAGAGGTGGACCTATAAAAAAGAGTCTTGAAGCTCTTTACGCCTGCTTCCCAGAGACCGCCCATATGAGGAGCACTGGGAGGATTAAAGTGCCAGGATAGGCTATTGTGACTAAACTTTGAGGTAACCAGCTTAGTAGCTTCTATGAAGTCATGTGTAAGTGCTCTGGAAGCACCAACAAAGGTTTTCCCATTGTCGGAATACATTCGACGAGGACAGCCACGTCTCGAAACAAAGCGTGCAAACGCGGCCAGAAACTTTTCTGCTGTGAGATCAGATGTGGCCTCTAAATGGATGGCCTTCGTACAAAAACATACGAAGACACAGACGTAACCCTTTGTTATCAGGCACGCACGACCTGTATAATTTTTAATTTCGAATGGTCCTGCAAAGTCGACACCTGTGTTGGTGAACGCCCTGGAGAACGTCGTTCTTTCTAAAGGTAGGGAGCCCATCAACTGCGTTTGCAACTTCTTCCTATGAACTATGCATACCTTGCAGGAGCCGATGGTGGATTTGACAAGAACTTTTACCTTTGGAATCCAGTACTTAGCCCGTATGAGGCGCACCATTAACTGGTTGCCTCCGTGGAGAGTAATCATGTGAGTAAACCTAACCAAGAGGCGCGAAAAGTCACAATCATAAGGAAGGAGGACTGGATGCCTTTCGTCGTAGCTTAAGGAGGCGGACGCATTTGCTCGTCCGCAAGAGCGAAGTATACCCTTCTGGTCGATAAAAGGATTTAAATTGGCAATGCGACTGGATTTGTGGAGCTGCTTTTTGTCCGTCAGACCGCAGTATTCCTTTGGATATGCTGTGCGTTGGGTCATCATAATAAGCACGTCTTGAGCTTCAGCCAGTTCCGCGCTGCTGAGCTCCACTGGAAAAGTGACCGATGTTTTCCTGCACCGTTGGATAAACCGCAAGGCCCGAGCGAAAGATCGCAATGCCTTGTCTAGTCTTGAAAAACGGCCTAAAATACTGCTCGGGGGAACCTGCGCAGCATTGCACTTTACAGCTCGCTGCTCCAACTCAGTCTCTTCGATGCCGTCTGGAATGGGCCATCTGTCCGAGGCCTGCTGCAACCATTCTGGTCCTTGCCACCATAAAGAATTTCCCATCAGCTCTTGTGGAGTAACACCTCGGCTTGCCAAGTCCGCTGGATTCTGCTCGGAACGCACATGAGCCCATCTTGCATTGAATGCCGTAATTTTCGCTACTCGGTTAGCTACAAAGGTGGTCCACCTACATGGAGTCTTACTCAACCAGGCCAAGACGATAGTTGAATCTGTCCAAAAGAATATTTCGGAACTTTCGACAGGTAGCTGAGGAATAATGGCAGAACTTAATTCTGCTAGAAGCACAGCGCCACAAAGCTCTAGGCGCGGTAATGACACGGTTTTGACAGGTGCCACTCTGGTCTTCGCTGTGAGGAGATGGATGGAGATTTGCCCGTTCACTTCTGTGCGCACATAAAGAGATGCGCCATATGCGCGTTGGGAGGCGTCACAAAACCCGTGGAATTGAACTCTCGAATTTGGCCGGAAGCCAACAAATCGGGGAACGCGGATCTCTCCTAGGAACGGATAGTTGCGGAGGAACTCGTGCCAACGTTGCACCAGTTCTTCTGGTAGGATATCATCCCACCCAAGCTCATGCAGCCAAATTTCCTGCATAAATATTTTTGCGCTAACAATGACTGGAGCTAGCCATCCTGCCGGATCGAACAACTTCGCAATCTGTGAGAGCACCTCACGCTTCGTCACAGACTTCGTTGACGATAAGTCGGAAGGCGAAAAGAAAAACTCATCGGAGTCAGCCTGCCATCGAATGCCTAGTGTCTTGGCTACGCTAGCTTCTTCAATTTCAAGGAAATCAACTCGGAGTAGATGTTCCTTCGGAATGTTGCGTAGCACAGTCTTATTGTTGGATGTCCATTTTCTCAATGGAAAGCCGGCAGTGTCGAGCGCAGCACGCAATTCATCGATTGCCAGAATTGCCTGAGACGTGGAGTGCGCTCCTGCAAGCACATCATCCACGTACATGTGCTCGGAAAGAATCGCGCTTGCTATGGGATATTGGCCTTGGACGTCTTTGGCCAACTGCTGCAGAACGCGAATCGCCAGGAACGGAGCACAGTTAACGCCAAAGGTGACAGTGTTGAGCTCAAAATCGCACAACATGTCATCTTTGTTGCGAAAGAGGATTCTCTGGAAAGGTGTGTGCTCCGGGTCCACAAGTATCTGCCGATACATCTTGGTTATGTCGGCGTTAAATACATAACGATAAAACCGCCACTTTAGAATTTGGATGGTCAGATCGGATTGGAGGACTGGTCCTGTGTGCAGGATGTCATTAAGGCTTTTGCCATTCGAAGAGGGGCTCGAGGCGTTGAAGACAACGCGAACCTTTGTCGTAGTGCTGTCTGGCTTAAATACAGCATGGTGAGGCAGATAAAAGTTGCGTGAGTCGTTACCTGGAGAGACTTGTCTCATATGACCTAAGTCTAAGTACTCCTGAATCACTGAGTCGTACTGCTCTTTTAAAGGAATGTTTCTCTTAAGTCGATTTTCGTTCTTAAGGAACTGAGCAAGTGCGATGGACCTTGAATGTCCCAAACTAATGTGATCAGGAGTTACGAAAGGAAGAGTAACGACATATCTACCAGAACTATTTCTTCTGGTAGTGCGGACAAAATTCTCCTCACAAATGGAATCACTTTCCTTCACCAGTTTAACTGGTAGATCCTCCACCTCCCAAAACTTGGTGAGAAGATTTTCCAGCCTTTGTGCTGGGCTGACCGTGATTCTTGTTGAAAATGAAGAGATTGACTTGGCTGATGACTTCACTACTGGTCCTGTCAAAATCCATCCGAAAATGGTCTCTTGACCCAATAGTGAGCCGCATATGTTGGACCGTGAGCCGCCTATTAAAATGGAAGGGAGGATATCAGCACCTATAAGTACATCAATCTGCGAGCTCAGATAAAAGGAGGGGTCAGCCAGCTGGATGTTTGGCAGGTCTCTCAAAAAACTTTGTGGAATCGGATAAGATGGTAGATTCCCTGCCAACTGAGGAAGAACGAAAGCAGAGGTCTCGATTTGGAGCCTCGGCTTCGATGGGGAGCCAATGTTGAAGTGACATAACTTCTTTGGCGTAGCAGCCACTGCTTGGTTTAAGCCAGAGACTTGTGCCTGCACGTGCTGATATGGAAGCTTAATCAGACGGAACATCCGTTCGGAAATGAACGAAGCCTCTGATCCGGAATCAATCAAAGCCCTTGCTTTGTACGATGCCCCTTGATGGCAAATGTTAACCATGGCCGTACCCAAAAGGACGCCTTGAACACTTGCCGCCATGTAGCTTTGGACATTCGGAATGCTGGATGAAGCGGACTGTATATTTGGAGTGTTAGAACTTGAAGATGATGCGCCAGAGGTTGATTGCGGAGGGCTGCCACGATGGAGTAATGTATTGTGGCGACCTTTGCACGTATAACAATTGTGCGCACTTGTGCAATCTTTCAGCTGATGGCCTCTGGCAAAGCAGTTTAAGCACAACTTTTGTTTCTTTATGTATGACGACCTTTCATTGACAGACATATGTAAGAAACTCGGACATAAACGGATCGGATGGTTCTCTTTTGAACACAACTTGCAAGATTGAGGGTTCGTATTAACCCTACTCTCAAAGGACTTTAGTCTTCTTGCACTGGATTCTTTACCGACCGGCTTTGCTTGGGACTGAGCACTGGAGTTAGCTTTAATGGCTGCAATGGCCTCTAAGGTACGGTATCTATCGAGAAGAAAAGAATTGAACTCGTCCCATGTTGGAACTTCTGCCTTATTCTGGAGAGACTGTTCCCAAAGAGACAGCGTCAGTGTTGGCAACTTCAGCGAACACATATACACCAGGAAGCAGTCCCAATTCTCCGTTTGGACATTTGCCAATTTCAGTGCATTAAGACACCCTTGGACGGTGCTCTGCAATCCCTTTAATGCTGCACCACATTCCTGGGAAATGGAGGAGAGGCCGAACAAAATTTCAAGCTGATTGGTTACTAGTAACCTTTTGTTCTCGAACCTTTGGGTCAAGTTTCGCCAAGCGGACTCAAAACCGTCATTAGTGAGCGGGGACCTGGACACAATATCATTGGCTTCTCCACTAGTTTTGGAATTGAGATGGAAAAGTTTCTCAACTGGAGTGAGCCTTGGATTATTGATATATATGGCAGTAAACAAATCGCGGAAAGTGGGCCAACGTGAATAATCGCCATGGAAAACCTCTGTTTCGCACGGAGGCAATCTGCAACCACTGGATGAAGGAGCAACGTACTGCGGGGTTGGTCTATTTTGAGTCTCAAAAATTGCGATCTGTTCCCCAATTTGGGAAGCACATCGCTCGTAAACAGCGTAGCAGTGCGAATATTTAGCCAGAATTTCCTTTAAATCGGAAGTTTTGGAAGCCTCTTCTGGCGACGCATCTCCCCTTAACGCTTTGGAACACAATCCATACTCCTGCTCAACCCTTGCCCAAATATTCTGAACCTGTTCACGTCGTATCTTTAAGGAAGACAACGTCGGAGTTGTCAGAGGAGTGGTGGCTAGTATAGCCTCAAATTGGCTAAGTCTGTCACTAGCCGCAATGAAATCGTTCAGAGCCATTTTACTGCGACTTTGTTGACCTTGTGTCACGGAACGTGTCTGCTTGCGAGTAATTAGACGTGGCTCGGACTTGACCCTGGGAGTGAGAGTCTTCTGAAACTTGGGGTTGGGTGTTAGAGCTTTCCCTGGATGCGTGTTAGCAGATGGGTTAACGTTAGAAGTTGATTGCTCACTCTTGGACGCTGACGAAGTAGATGGTCTCACGGACAAACCAGGAATAGATTTTTGCTTGTGTTCGGACTTCTTCTTTGGATCGTCTCCAATTGGCATAATTTACTCACCCTGGAGTCAACGGAAAACTTGGACGTTGAGGAAAAACAAAAAACAATCACGTTTTTCAATTACAGTGCAATACAAATTATTGCCGTTTTTCTTATACCTTTGGACGGAATGCAACAATGGAAGTACAATAGTGGATCAGACGGAAATAAAAAACATAATATATGAACGCATGTAGGGTTGAAATTCTTAATAAAAATATAATTCGAATGAATATTCACACAATAAGTGCAAATAAATATAAGAATAACAATTTTAATAAAAACTCAAAGGAAATTGCAATAATAGCTGCGAACAAATAATAATTGAAATAAAACACAGTTTTAAAAAATATATATTTGTTTGTTTAGATTTTTTTTTTTATAACTTATAAAAAATTTCGAAGGTTGCGATGAATTAACGAACCAGGAAAATTGCGGAATACCACTATTGTTTCAACACTACTTGCAATGATTGAGTGCGATGATCGTACACTTATCGATAGTTTTGCGTTGTTGCCGTCGCTAATTGGTTTGTTGTGATATGTGTATGTAATAATTTTATTATTTTATATGCAATTTATTGCATTTATTATGCGTTAAATTGTGACAAATGTTTATGCTGTGTGTGTGTGTGATCCGTGTGATTAACAACCATATAACTGTGGATAGTTGCGTTCGTTCTGTGTTAGTTTCACCCCTTGTGTTTGTTTTACTTTATTATATACATATGTAATATATGTCTCAGAATGTGGCTCGTTTTTTTTTATTTGTTTTGTTTTATTTTTTTATATTTATTGGGAGCCGAACATGCACATATGGAATGGTAAGTACATATAAAAATATTTTATTGCAAATATGTACATATGTATGTATGTATATCACTGCGATCGCATATACATATGTATGTATGTACATATGTTGCTCAATAAGAATTTGCAATGTAATGTAATTTGTACTTATAATTACAGCTTTGGACAAAGGATCGGACCACTAGTGGCCTTAAATGGATATTGAGGCTGACTGGATGAGTGGACACAATAAATATGCACATATATAGCTATGTGCATATGTGCATAAAATCTCACAGTAAGTTGGGAGTTATTTATTATGTTATAAATAATAAATATTAACCCGGACAAAACTTACAGATACGGATGTGAGTCAACGATGGATTTATGGACCGCTGGACTTTGGAAGTTGCAAAACGAAAAATCAAATTTGCAACAGAAATGGCGGACCACAGAAGGTATGTACATATGTATGTATGTACAATTAAAAGTTGTCAACTTATCTTTAATTAAATTCTCCACCGAAGCTATGTAGGGGCGAGGCGTCTCTCTGGATGTTCAGGATCCGGCTCGAAGGACCAATGATTGTGGCGGGGCGGAGAAATTCAGGTAATTATATCCACGAAAGAAAAATTGTTCGAGATTTATATTTCACTTCTTTATTACTTCACTTTAGGTTTCTTACTAACTTAAACTATGGTAACTCTAACTAGAGCATAGTAAAAAGGCGGGAAAAACGGAGAGAGCCGCTGTGGTGAAAAGTGGGCTCAGTGCTGAGCAACTAGCTATGTTGTGGCTAGCTTTGCCATCATGTTCAACATGAACATACCCTGTACAAATATATGAATGTCTAAATATTTAAATCCACTTATTAAGTTATTTTCGTCCTAGCCCGTTATACAGTATTGTTGTTTAATAATTTTAAACATACATAACTCTTATTTAACAATAATTAAAACAGCATTTTTTGTGATAGCTAGATGTGAAAAAATATAGGATATACAATACGATTTCAGTAGTCTCTTAAATTATATTTGAAAAACCCATCTTCTTGAAAACTCAATAGGGTAGATAGAAAGTTATAACACGATAAGCTGGTATAGTCGTTCAACTTCTTGTTTTAGCTTATTTCAGGATCACTGAACTTATAATGCGTCTACAGTGCCTCCAAGTAATGAGAAATGTTCAATTATGAAGAGTAGAAAAACAATGAGGAATATCTATAATTAGCGTAATTAACGATTCTAACGAAATGCTTCATTACTGACAACATTTATTGTTTTATTCACACTTCGATAATTGCAACTAATTGGATTAGAAGTAGCTTATCATATTTCTTTTTGTGGGTGTGGCTCGTACAGAACTTATGATATACTCCTTTAACTTGCGTCAGAATGAGGCAAAAGCGTTAAGCCAGATGCTGTGAATTGGCAGTCAGTCAGTAAACTGGTCAGTTGGTCTGTTTGCCAATCTGTCAGCCGGCATCAGTTTGTTGAACAGTAGACTGGACTGTTATGGCCATAGAGATATGAGAAAACATAAAGCCCTAACAACCATATACACCCACACTCGGACCGAGACACTTGGTCACAATGTTGTTTTGTTTTTGAAGAGCCTTTGATATTGATGCTTTTGTCTATGCTCTATCTCTTTTTGTTTTTTTTTATCCCTACCTCTCTCTCTTTCTCTTCCTCTCTGTCTTGGGCACATACAAATTATTTGCAGCTTATCAGCGCGTTGCTGTTGTCCATTTTATGGGTATTTTTGCCTTTGTTGTCGTTGTTTTTAGTTACTTAGCTTGGCCCCACGGTCGAGGATTGAGAGTACGAGGTCTGAGGTCTGAACCACTCCACAGTTCAGGGATTTGTCGCTGTTGAAGTGATGCGTGTGTGGTCGCTATGAATGTGTGTGTGTGTGTGTGTAACCACAAATGCTCGACACACAGACAGAGACAGACAGTGAAGCACACTTATCGCAACCAACAGAGAAGGACATCACTTGAAAATTGCCTAAGCAGTTTCCCCCCTTACCATTTTTTCAATGTGAAGTGCGCGCTTCTCGTTTTTGTTTTTACGATGCTCCCCAAATGGTTGGGCATAGATTTTGTTGTTGTTTTGCTGTTTTTATACTGTTTTGTTTTGTAGTTTTGTTTTGCTTTTTGTCATTTTGGGCCAAATGAAATGTCGAAAACATAGGCAAAGCCAATGAGAAAGTTGGACGGACAACAAATATTTACCGCAACGCTTTTTTGTTTCAGTATATCTCAAAGTACACAACTTTTGCCAACATATTCAAAAAGCTATCAGTCGTTAACCGCAAATATGTTGGGCCAGATTTGAAATGGCTCCCAATCAAGTAACATACATGATATACAAAATAGCTAAGATACTTATACTATATTAAGGAAGCACAAGAAAGGCGTGTAAGCTATAAACTATAGTTTCAGCTTAAACAGAGGAGGGAGGTCTGAGTGTTTTAAAGTCAACGTTCTCTATGCAAACTGCAAATTGATCATAATAAATTAATATTAATTATACTCCTGCTGCATCAACAGTGAATACCCGTCACAACTTTCATCATTCACCGTACGAAATGAGCGGCCAGTTAAACAGTTGATTTTGCGGTTGCGGTGTCATTGATTGAATCTACAGACAGTTCTCCAGACCAGACCAGACCAGACCAGGCCAGACCAGAACCCTCTCAGCCAAGCCATCAATAAATTCTGAACTGATTGCCGTCATCGTCGTCGATGTGGATATTGTTTAAATCCACCGCTGACCGTTGATTCTCGACAGACAACTACTGAACTGTCATTAAATGTGACCACAGGTTGAGCAGTTGAGCAGTTGACCAGGCCAAGAGTTGGCTGCAATTAAGCTGTGACTATTTGCCCATTGTCGTACTTTGACCTTCTGCATATGTGTTATAGATAATAAGCGCAAGGCATTTTTTTAATATGTTTAATTTTATAAATTAAGTGCGATAAGGGACAATGTAAATACCTAAAGTGCATTTCATTTTAACGCATTAACGTTCTTAACTTTTTAATCCTCTGCCTACCTGCTGTGAATTTGTGGGCATAATTTGATTTAATTGCCAAACTGCTCTTGCAAAAACGACTATGAATAAGAATGCTAATATGAATATGAATATGGAAACTTACGAACAAGTTCGCCATCATAAAGTTGCCAGTAAAATATAAAATCCATTACCGAACAGCCTGAGTGTTAATAAAATAAATATATTTATTTTAAAATATTACAATTCTTACTTTACGTGCTTACGAAGTTTTTTATGATTATGATTATGTCACAGGATATATAATGCAATGAAGGAAAGAATTATGCAAAGTGCGATTATAAGTATTTAAACATTCTGTTTCCATCTTTCTTTTCTGAAATGTGTTTGGAAATAATTGAATTTACTGTCATATAAACACTTTCCCCATTTCAAAAGGTATTTCATTTTTCACTAGGTCTCTTTTTGTGATTACATGGACTTAGAATCTTTTGAGTTGTCTATCTAAAATCTTTTAAGTAGCTACTTTTTGTTAACTGGTAAAATGGTATTTGCAGCTTTTTTGGTCTTGTTATCTTCTGGTTTGTTATAAGTTAATATTAATTTCTAATGGGTCAAAGTAAAATTGTTTTTTAATGGTTGCAACGTGCGTTGCAGCCAAATGCTACGATTAGGCACTCAAAGGACACGTGTCTAGAGTCTCGTAAAATTATGTAGGCACACATCATTACAAATAGAAGACATGCCCCACGCCTTGTGTTCTCCATGCCACACAAGCTGCTCTTAGCTGAAATGCTGTGGTTTTGATTTTTAATTTATGTTAATTAACAACAGACTTGGCAAATAATTGAAAGCATTTTGGCGGCCGTTGCCGAGACAACAAAGGGGGCAAGACGCCGAGCGGCTTACGACAAAATGCAAAGGACTTTGCCATAAGAGTCTGCTGAAAATCTATTTCCGCTCTGTGTTTGTTTTGGCACACAAAACCGCCGGCAAGGTAAACACACAAAAGGATGCGTTAAGACAGATTTAATACGAGAATCTCTTGGGCTGGTTGCTTGGGAGTGCCGCATAGATAAGAAGGATGTGCAGGATACACAGGATATGAGTGGTATCTACCCACAGTATTATGATGATATCAATGCACAAAAGTATACACGCTCTTAATTAGTTTTCCAAATACATGCTGAACTCAGATTCCTCTTACTCGAAACGAGAACGGCTTTAATATATTGATTTTGTCGTTGCTTCAGATTATTAAAAATATATTTGTAACTGTGTTCTCATCGTTGTATTTATTTAATACGAGCTGTCGAGATTTTCAAGCCGAACATTCAGATTCCGAAACAATTAATGAATAAAAATAACAAATAGAATTGAATAGTTACCAAATGGGTGACTTGAAATTACCCTGCAGCCAAATTTACAGTTTGTATTTAAGAGGAACTACTTCATCCAATTGTTGTTGAATAAATTATAGCTTAAAATTAATATAGGTATATACTATAAAGCTACAGTATACCCCATTTTACTGCTATAGGGTATATCAATTGATGACATTTTTTCAATAAAGTAGATTCACGCACAGAATATTTTCGGTCAATGGCCATTTAAACCTATCTTTCTGTTATATTTTTCCACTTTTCATAAAACATTCATTTTTAAAAGGTTGTAATAATTTGACAATATGCAGTACCCTCCAACTACTATAGAAAAACAAAACTATTGACGAAAAATATTGATAAAAAGCCCCCGCTGCCATCATCTTTATTCATTGTCAATGCCTTTTTGTGTGCCTGCGCATTTAATTTATTAAAATCATTTTCCTTTTGGCCAAAAATAATATAAAAACTTACGAAGGGATTTACCGATTCGATCGAAGCGTCAACAACAGATCAAAACTGTTCCGTGTGCTGTTTTTTGCCAAGTAAATTTAATCGGATAGGATTTACAATTTTTGATAACATTAAAAAAAAGCAATATAAAATGTAATTAACCCGACGTTTATCGTAACTTTGTGGAAAGAGAAAATAAAACTGGCACTAGTTTATGTATTACATTTGACTAATAATAACATATTTGACTCTTACCACTATAAAAAAGTGACGATTAGGGATATTTTTTGACCAGAAATATTGTTTAAATACATTGGAGCTGCCTTTCCTTGCCTATTAAATACATATATATCAAATATATAAAGTTTTCAAGGTTTATAACTTTAACTTTTGTGAATGTTTTATTCCCTTTTATGGGGAATTCGAACTTTTTGCGAAAGGAATTTATAAATGAAATGTTGAAATAAAATCCATATTAATATTTTGAAGCAACACATATTCATCAACAGACAAAAAGGGGCAACGGGGAAAAAGGCAACATTAGTGGCAACTCAAAGAAACATACGTTAAGAATATTTGACTTATTAAAAGAGCAGTCCGTTGACATAGGCACCTCAAGTGGAAGTGCTAGTAGAGTACTTCAGATTTAATTTATTTTATTAACAAGTTGCAGAGCTACAACAAACAAAACAAATCTTTTCCCCTTTATTCCCGCTCTTAAGACAAACTTTGAGCTGGATGCAACTAAATGAAAATGAAACTGATGCCATTGAATTACAGTTGTTGTTATAACAGAACGCTGTTGGTTGTTTTTGTTTTTTTTTTTGGGGTTTTTAATTAAATTAATATCTGTTGTCGTCACTGTGAGTGGATCGAGGGGATTGCAACCCGCCCCTTTCTTCGCACCCACAAATCAGGCAATGCAATGTTTATGTAGACCCCGTCTTAAAGCAAACAGTTTGCTCGAAAATTCTTGTGACACCGAAATGAATTTGTAGCAATTCATTAACATTCAAGCAGCCAGGCAGCATAAATTGCTCATATAAGCCAACAACAACAGCAGTAACAACAAGGATATCTATCAGAGCAGCATATATCTTTTCTTTTATACCCTTTCAACCCGAGCAAGCGAGCTGGGTTATAAATAAGCGCAGCAACAATAACAAGAACAACGACAACAACAGCAACAACAACAGCAACGACAACAACAGCAACAACAACAACAGCAACAACAACATCAGCTAGATGGCATTTTCAAGGACATTTTGAACAAGAACAACTCCAACGGACCAGTCCTTGCCCAGCTGGCCACTGCCGCTTTGCCATTTCTTATTTATTTTTTTGTTTTTGTGCTTTTGTTATTGTTCTTTTTTTGTCTTTGTTTTTGTTGTTGTTGTTGTTTTTTTGTTCTCTCGCCTGCGAAAATTTATACGACTTGCTAAAATTGCACATAAATTAAATTTATGTTTTATGAGCGTTGCCTTCAGTTGTTGTCTTCAGTTTTGTTCAGTTTGGTTTGGTTTTCTATAGTCTTGTTGTATTTCGTTTGGTTTAGTTTTTGCCTTTTGTCTTACTTTGTTACTGTTTTCTACTCTGATCTCAGTGTTAATATTGTGCGACGCATTCACGTGCCGGAAAAATCGCATTTATTTAATACGCACAGTAAACTTCCAACACTTGAAACTAAATAGACGCACATTTAGTGTCATTTCGATAGGCAACATATATGTAGGAGGAGGATTTTTTCATTATCTAAGGACAGCCTGCCCACATGACATTAATAATTCACTTTGCGCAGTCAATTTGGCCAAATCGCTTGGCTATTCAGCCTGCCTGCCTTTTTTATTTTTATTTTATTATTTTCTTCTTTTTTTCGGACTTTGTTGTTCATTATTTTTAAACGTCGCTGACAGTTGTAAATCTGTCAGGCTTATTAACCGTTAAATGTCACTTAACTGTCATGCGCTTGGTCAACAACATCAGCAACAGTAACACCCCGAGGATGAGGAGGAGGAAGGGGAAGGACCAGAAGGCGGGGTAGCAAATGAGGTCCAAAATATGCGCATATTACAAAAATTGTATAAAATTCGCTGATGGCAGCAGCAGCAACAACAACAACAGCAACAACAATAATAATAATAACACTCGTAATAAAGCATCCATTTCAGCAATTGTAATTATTTTTCATGTCTTTATTACATTTAAATGCCAATTTATTGCCTTCGATTAAATTACCAGCATGCATATATAATGAATAGCCATAACCGGAGTGGAAAAGGTGGCTCCGTGGTTCATTGGTTCAGTGGTTCAGCTGCAAAACAATTGAGCAATGGGCTTTATAAGCAATATATTTTATAATTTGATTTATGTGAATACTTTGCCTGACCAACTAACTACTCAGTTACAAAAGAAAGCCAAAACAACATCTATTGACTGGATGGTAAAATACGAGTTCAAGTGAAAGTACGATTTGTCGCAGATCCAAATTTAGCCATTGTATTAAGGCATTAAAGTCTTAAACACTATCATGCCTAATTCTATAATTTATGTTCTTTTTCAGCCAAACAATGTGCCAGGTAGCTTTATTAATAGATCTGATAAATAGGCAAATTTAAACAGATATCTGTTGGCTTTCAACAAATTTTAAATGCACTTTAGCACAGAGAGAAAGAGCGATCCTTTCAAATGAGGCAAATGCAAATACATTTTCATAAATCTGCCAGCACTTTAATAATTTCCGTTTATCTCTTGTACTTGCAACGGCTGTGGCACAATGCCTCTGAGTCTCCGTTTGTTGTTTTTATGGCTGCTTACTTCCATGGCTTCTCCAGTTGCTGTTGCTGTTGCTCTTACTCTTACTCTTGGCTGCTGCTTGGCATTTTATAAATCGCTTGACATAGCAGCAGCAGCAACAACAATGCCAAGTGAAAGTACAAAACTAAACAATGCAGGCAGAGTAAGAGTAAGAGTCGACAGAGTCAGAGTCTGAAGCGGAGGCTGTGGCTGTGCCACAGTCTGGGGCAGTAGGACTTCAAGTAAGGCTATTTTGTAACAAGAGCAAAAAAGTATCTACGAATATGAAACATGGCAATAAATATTGTGCAGGCATTAAACGTTTGGCTTATTTTACTTGCAACTGATGTGATTGTGGGCTTAAGGACGAATAGGGGCTGGACGAAGGGCGTTGCCAGCATTGAACATCTTCTAACTGCCTTAGTTAGCACTCGGCTTAGCTCTGTGCTTGCTTTGTTTATGCGTGTGTCTCTGTCTGTGTCTGTGTTTGTGTTTGTGTATCTGTATCTGTGCTTAGAGTCTTGGCAAGAGCTTTTCTCCGACCTGCCTTTAGTTTTCTCTTCCGTAAAGCATTTCCACACCATTAAATTGACAATGCAATAAAATGCCAAGTCCTTTTGGCCAGCTGCTCTTCAGTCGGTTACGTGCTGCATATTTCATGGCAGCGGCATTAATAAACGACACTAGCATTCCGATTTGGGTCTGTCCACAAAAGGTAAAGATACTCCCTTTACTCATACTCAAACATACATAAATAGATACTATTTTTGCAACTTGCTTTCGACAGACAAATTTGCTTGTGCGTTATCAGCGATAGTTAATTTCTGCACTACAAACACATAGCGTATGCGCAATATTTCAAAAGCTACCAAAGGTAAAAGATCTCTTAATTTTAAAGCGAAATGTAACTGGTCAATCCGCTTAAATATTTCAGCACCCGAAACAAGCAAATCGTTTAGTGCACTTAGCTTCCGTTTCAGGAAAAGCAACGGAAACATTGCCAAGCCCACGCAGACAATCAAACCATTTTCTACCCTATTTCTATTTCCATGTCTCTCTGTGTGTGTGTGTGTGTCTGTGTGTGTGTTGCACATAATCGCAGCTGACTGCCCATTCAGGCAAATGCAATATGTCTGATTGTAGAACTGGCAGGCCAAGATAGGACAGAAACCTTCATGGATCAGACCGACAACCGACAACCGACACGGCCAACACCGCTAACACGGCCAACACTTTCAACAGGGCAACAACAAAAGGAGCGTATGTGTATTGAAGGTGTTGAAAGCAATTGGCGTTGCAAAAATGTAGACTAACACACATCCCCACACACACAGAGTGAGTGAGAGAGGAAACAGACTGTAGACGCCAGACAAAACGCATCGAGACGAGACGTGGCAAACGTGCCTAAAAATGTGAACATTTTCTAGACTGCAAAGCGTGAAAAGGCAGTTGAAAAGCAGCAGAAGCAGCAGCAGCAGAAGGTCTTTAAATGCTGTTGCCATGTAGGCGTGGCTGACTTAAAACGGCTGTGGCTATAAGCTGCTGAAAAGGTAATTTCTCTTTGAGCCGGCCGGCTTGCTGGCAAGGCTAAAATGAATTGCCACATGCATGAAGTTGCAGCTACCATTTCCGAATAAAGCTGAGTGTGTGACTCTGTGTGTGTGTATGTTGGCCAAAATGTTTGCCCAGTGGGTGGCATAATAACTTTACATATGCAATTTGTGCGCTCGATAAGCGAAATGCTTAAAGTAGAAGCTATTGCAATTCACAGAGGCAAAACTGTATTTCTCTATCACTCCATTCGACAGTGTCTTATGCCAATTGTGGCTTTTGGAAAGTCATTGAAAATGATCTTACTTTAACGACTGGCAAAAATAAACTAGGCTATTGTCAACAACTGTTCCCCATACAAAAATTAAATCTCATAATCGAAATGCGAAGCCAGACAGACACATATTTTGGTTCTTTTTTCTCAATTCTATTTTTCACATCATACCCTCAGGCATCGTTGTCAAAAATGGCAACGCAAGTCAACTGCCAAAAATAAAAACAAAAACAAGCAAAAGTATAATAAGAGAGGAGAGGAGAGGAGAGCAGAGAGTGTGAGAAATGATGAGCAGCACTACGAGTAAATTACAAATTAAATCATAAAACGCAAGTGACAGCGCACAGGGCACAGATTTAGATTTATTACGTGACTGGAAACATTAAACGCTTTTGCCATTAACACACGCGCCGGGAACAAGGAGACTGGGAGCAGGATAAGAGTCGGAGGACGAGAACGAGACAGGAGATAGGAGACAAGGCACTGCTCAGAAGCACATGACATGTATATCTTTAGCCATGCATCTAATGTTGCCATTTGTAATCTGACTTTGAATCTTTCAACTGTTTATTACTGTTACATTATTAAACATTTAATTGTCATACAAAAAGCTACATATTGTTTGCTTCTTACCCTGTTTTTGAATGTTACACACGAGTGCAGATTGATGGGCGGTCATTTATGGATCAATGGATGTCGAGTTTCAATAAATTAATTAGCAACTTGCACGCTAATTGTGATTAGAGTGATGAATTATGTACTCATATATGAGTCTGTGTATGTGTATTTGTACTGTGCATATACTTTTGCCTAATTTAATGCGGTTTTTGTTGCCTTTTCGTTCAATATGGCCAATTAACTTTGGCTTTTGTGTGAATGTCACATATTCACTTAATGTCAATTCAAATTTCGATACTTTTTCGAGGTGTGGCATGCACTTAAGTATCTGACTATTTTTCCCTCTCTCCGTAGAAATACTTATTTATATGTATTCAAGTATGTGAATGTGTGTGGGAGAGAGTGTGATTTGGTTTGAGCGAATGTTGAGCAAAGTACTTGTAGAAAGTAATTTTCATTTAATTGACATAATTGCACACACTGTGCATATGTAATCAATTGTCACAGCTACTGCAAACAGCCCAAGTGACAAACGGCATTCCTGGCATTCCATCACAAACACACACACACATGCACACATAAAGGCACACACACACACATAGACAAGCAGTAGTAGACACTATCAATTGTTGTTCACTTTGCTGTTAAGCTGACAATGACAGCAATGGCAATTTTATTGGCAGGCACTGGCAAAATGGCCACTGGCATAGATAAATATTTGTTGGCTTACCATTGCATTCTCTCTCTCTCACACACACACACACACACATAGTGCCACACAAATCACACACACTTTCAAAATGCCACGCCTCAATATTCAAAAGCCAAAGCTTTCACTCAAATGTCACTTATCGTCTCACCGTCATTGGCGTCAAACTTTACTACAACCAAACATCAGATACTTCAACATCTGTGTACCATTTATGTTGATGTTTGTGTGTGTGTATGTGTGTATGCGTGGCTGCATCCATTTCTATGTGTGTGTGCTTCTGTGTATTTTAATGGTTGTTTGTTTTCACCGCTTTTGACTTCGTTTTAGTTACTAATGATATACAATCGAAAAGTTTGCAAGCGAAGTTCAGTTCAATGAATTTGGCAAATTAACATAAACAAAAGTAACTAATAATGTTATTAGAGAAATGGAAATAAGGAGAGTAGGAGATAAAGATGTGGGAGAGAAAAATAAACAGACTTTTTAGTTATTATACTTTTAAATAAAAACTTTATTGCAAGAATAAAGCAGCAAAGACAGATCGAACTTGTTTTTGTTCAATATTGAAAAGTTATAAAAATAATTGTATATTCAAGGAATGTTTGTTAAATCCGTGACTTTGACAATCCTGAACAGTAATTTTACAAAAAATAAAGCCATTTAATTTAGAATTAAGTTTTTTTCATCAGCAAAACAAATGCCTAATTTCAGAACCTTAAAAAGCAGTATCATTATTAAGCTGTATAAAGTTTCAAGGAAATTTTGTTCCCAAATAAAATGTTTTCTTTTAAAAGTTTTTTATTGCATTTTAAACTGCCCTCCTCTGTATATTAACTATAACTATAATTATTAGAAATACTTATAATAATTGAAACATCAAACAAATATTTTACAACGCAATATTGATATATAAGTGTCATTTTTGTTTAATATTATTTTATATCTCTTGCAATGTTAAATATTAAACTTTAGTAGAGTTGTTAATTCGCCACGCTCAGCGTTTATTTAGTGGATGTCTCGATAATGTTGCATCTTCAGTCTGACCTGGGACATAAATGTGGAGCTGCATAATTTAAAGTAAGCTGAAATTACCAGCCGCTTGATATAATTATGCATTAATGTTAATTATCGCAGCCATTGTTCGGCGGCATCACGCCCACGGCTTAAGAACAAAGGCGCTGCTGCAATTTAAGATCCAATCAGAGAGATGCCACAACCGAAAGGAAGAACACAATGCCACAATGCAGAAAATGATTTTAATTACAATTAATTAATGAGTGTTTAAATGTTCTGCATATTGTGTTGCTTTCCAATGTTGTATTAAACGTTGCCGAATGCTTCAATAATGACCCAATGGTTTTCTGTTTACTGCAACAGGCTTACCTTTGATGCAATTAATTTGGCTTAATGATTGCCACACACACACACACATACAAACACATTTACCACACATGAGATATGCAACATTAAGTTACTGAGGTCTAGCAGCCGCGACAAAGTCGTGAAAGTCGTGAAAAATGATCAAAGTGCTGTCAAAGGCATATGGAAAAGTTTCCGTCAAATGTCCAAAGCAGAGCTGGGCAAACCCTTGAAGGATCAAGGACCTAAAACTAACCAAAAACTAAATTTCAAGGCTCATTGCGTGCGAATAATGTGGCCAATGTTTGAGGAGGCAAAGGGACAACCCGCTGAAGGTTCGACCAGCCAGTCAGTCAGTCAGCCAGTCACTTATGTGTAGGGTCTTCGTTGTGCACTCAACCTCACTAATGCTGCGGTCACACAGACATACACACACACACTCACAACCACTCACACACAATCCCACACATTGACAAAAGTTTGACTTTCTTTGGACGGATGTCTGCGGCTGGGCCAATGGCAATGGCAATTTGCATATGAAGCACAAAAACGTTAATGATGCATAAAATGATTTTGTTAGCTTGTAAAATTCTTTCGATATATGCAAACATAAGTATATACCATATAAATGAATGAGCAGCAAATGTGGAATGTGGGGCGTGACAGTCCGTAGCCAATCCGCCCACTCGTTAGCACCCAGACAGCTGTTAAGCTGCTTGTTAACCTGTTGATAAATATTTAGCAACAGTTCATATTGCAGTCGTGATTTTCAGTTAGATTTCAATATTGATTTTTATCACACACAAAACTCTGACAAAAATAAAATATAT
The DNA here is from genome assembly GCA_035044365.1 of Drosophila neotestacea. NCBI lineage: Eukaryota > Metazoa > Arthropoda > Insecta > Diptera > Drosophilidae > Drosophila > Drosophila neotestacea. The sequence goes on from JAWNMD010000757.1 coordinate 1,808,638, forward strand.
AATGCCAAATAAATAAAACGCGAGAAAAGCAACTCAAATCACATGTAAAATTATGAAAAATGAGCAAAAAACGAGAGCTCCCCGAGGGATACACTTTGCAGGTAGCAAACTCTCCGAACCGGAGCATAAAGTGAATGAGTCAGTCGGGAAACATAAATCATTCGAATGCGAAAATCAGTTAAAGCATAATTCGGAATAACGACTCAAATATGTATTATGCAAGCTTTATGTTTTGTTTTTTTTTGTGTATTTGTTCCTTTTATTTAAAGCAGCAACCAGGGACATAAACCAATAAATAAACGACCTGCAAAGGCAGCAAATTTTGACAAGCATATACAAACGTACTGGCCAGCAAATTCAATATGCTGTGGTTTTCTAGGGTATCATAATTTGGTGTACGTTTTACGAGTAACACTAAAGAGAATGAATTCAGTATAAATGCTTTGCGCTTGAAATTCAAATTGATTCCATAAAATACGCCCAAAATAGGTTTTCAAAACCGCGAAAAAGTATGCTATATAAAAGTTTGCCGACTCAAGTAAAGCTAATGTGTCAATTTAGTTTTTATTAGAGGGTATAAGATAGCGAGCACAGCAATGAACAAATTATGTATGCAGCCATTCACAATATTGATGAGTTTAACACCATCTACACATGAATAATTCAAGTTAAAATTGTTGCTTGAGGCTCAAAATCTATGAACTAATTAAAGCCAACGTCAGATTAATGTGTCAAGCGTTTGTCACGCTCTTTAAAGGACAGTCACGCCTGCTCTTCATACTCATTTGCACAAGTGGGATGAGTATTAAAAACTTGCAATCAACTTCTCACTCACTCACACATACAAATGCAGCTGTGCGATTAAATTAATAACTGAAAAGGATTTAAAAACTAACTGGCATGGCAAGGACATGCGCGCAACCAGCTGCTTGCTGCGTCTACTCCTGCTGTTGGCCCTAAAACTTTCGCTGCAGTTAAGCAGCAAAGGGGTAAACTAAGCAGCAGCTCCTCCTCCCTGTCTCCTCCGGTTGGCCCATCACTCTCTACCCTCATTTTTTGTAGCATAGCCCCAGGCACTCATTTGCATAATATTTACTTGTGAGCCATTGCTGCTCCTCCGCCTGTGTGGAAGAAAATAATTTGCTAAATTATGTCTTAAATAGTTAACAAAGTTTGCACGAAATTTTGCGGACCTTTTGTTTGGTGAGGCAGCAAATTTTCCAGTTGGTCGAGGGCATAAAGACACGGTAATAGAAGAACTCTCGCATGTTGGTTGTAGTTAAGTTGCTTGTTAATTTACTTGGACGTCCGTGTGCTGTCATCAGGGTTCGCCTTGAGACTATGACTCGGACTGTGAGACACCCCGCTGTAAGAGCAAACATCAAAGTGGCATTAAAATTGTAAACGATGTGACAAGCCGTTGATGGGGAAAGATTGTTGCTCCAGCGACAAAACAGATACTTGTTACGACAAATCAACAGCATAAGCTTTAATTTCAACTCATCCGTTGCAGAACTAATTCATTTAAAGTTGAAACCAATCTACCCGCATTCTCTCCCACCTTTACTGTTACTTATCTTCACATGACGCCGGTTGGCGACTGGCGGTCCTCGGCATATCGTAAATTTCGCCCAAAAACTTTCCATTAAGAAGCTCAAAAACAGATACGCCAAACTTTCAAGTGCTCATCCGCTTGGCTGGCTTGGACTATGAGGGGGGCATAAGTGGGGATGGGTGGAGGTGTAGGTGGAGGCGCGACGTACGCCGCGCAACAAATCACGCGTCGCAGCCGCCGACCAGGCCAAATGGAAATGCCAACACTCCAGCTGCTGGCCAGAAAGTGGGCAGAGAAAAAAAAATTATAGCAGGAAGTGCACGCAGTCTGTTAGTAGGGAAACGAATATCATAATTTACTTTGTCACCCGCTGCGAATTAGCATTGTGTGTGGTGTGTGTGTGAGTGTGTGTAGTCTGCCACGCCCACATTTAACTGTTCAGCAGGCGGAACATTTTAAACAAAGCGACGTCATTGCGAAAAACTTTCTACAAAGCACTTAAAAATTTTGCATGAGCGCTGACTTTAACATACGATAAAGAGGCAAACATACTAAAAGATAGAGTGAGAGAGATAGAACTCGAGAGAAAGAGAGAGCAAGGCAGTCCAGGCCAGACAAATAAGTATAGTTGCAGCCCCCAGACTCAGCCTTCAGACTCAGATTGCAGCCAATGAATAAGAGCTGATTGTCGCGGTTGTTGCCCCCTTCCAAGCCACCGCAACTTTTCGCACATCTCCAAGTGCTTATGTGTGTGTGTGTGTGTGTGTTGGCCTACGAGGCAAATTAATAAAAAAGCATTTGAGGCTGAAAATGTTCAACTGCAGCGCTAATAAATAACGCGACGGCGACAGCTTCATTTGTTTAAGTGCCAGACAGAGAGACAGGCAGAGAGAGAGAGAGTGAAGATTGTTTTTAAATGCAAAGAATAAAGTTTAATTTAGAATACATCTGCAAATCAGGATATAGCAATGCTTTAAGCACATATTCGTTAGACACTTTCACTAGAATCATGCAATAGTCGAAGGATCTATTCAATTACTAAAGGAAATCATATCCGGGTGAGCATTAGCAGGAAACAAATTACCGAAATTACATTTGTGTTATCAGTGCTCAGTTCGCAGTCTTCGTATTCCTTATGGTCATTCAATACAGATACAGATACACAGATACAGATACAAATACAGCAAATCACGCATATCTCACTGCAGATACACAGCATATACTTTTATGCGCTCAGCTTTCAATATGATTGCCCCCCAATGCTATTTGCAAAGTCATCACGTATACGCCACCGCACACCAAACATGATATGAGCACATGAAGGGAGACAGTCGTTTGGTTAGCCGGTTAGATATGAGCATCACACACTTAGATGCGTTTAGATTGGTTCATTGCCTGATTTCATTTTCTGTTACGTCATTATTTCCGTTGTTATTTGCCATTATGACAATTTGGTTAGTAAAATTCGTTACGAGCTTAAAACTAATTTCAGATTAAGTTCACAGATTTGCAAGGAATCGCTAAGAAGGGACAGAAATAGGGGACAGAAATTTGCGTCAAGCATTGAGACAGACTATGTAGAATGAAGTCGAATCGAATAAAAATGAAAACGAATCGAATGTAATAAGTGATTTACATGACTCGCAGGAATTTCGCCACAAGGCACAAGGCACAAGGCACAAAAAAGAAAATCGAGAATGCGAGAAATCGATACTTCATTAAGATACCAAACGTGGCTAAGGCAGTCAGTCCAATGCGTTGATTGTCAAATGACAGTCTCTCTCTGACTATCTGCCTTTCTAACTGTGTGTTTGTGTGTAAGCGTGTGTGTGTTTGTGGTGCAGTATCTAACGACTTCACTTCGTGTCGTGTCTTTGCCGAGGCCTATCTAAATTGATAGATGAGTGAAATGATAGACGGAATCGCGTCGTTCTGCCGCTGACTTGACAGTTCCGTCTTGACGTCATGTCGTATACGCAATATGCACACTTGCACAATAAAATCATGTTAAAGCCCAGCATTCTGTAGGCATTTTTTATTGACCATCAATGTTTTAATTTCAACTAAATTGCCAGTCTTGTTTATGGAGTCTGATTAAGTGCACCGCGCCCATATCATTTGGCCACGGGCACAAGAGCTCGATTTATGACGTCGCTCACATTATTGAATGCGATAAATCACGTAATTACTACGCCCATACGAATATATGTATATGTATTTATATATTAAGTATGTGTAAGTATCTGACTGCTGCAAATCGCCTAAATATTTCATGTGTAAATTTCAAATCACCTCGCGATCAATTGAACAATTGAAATGTTATCGTTCTCATAAATTATTAAAATATTTTGTTAGCTCATTGAACAGACAGAGAGAGGGCCACATGATTTTATTTGATGTGGCAATAACTCAATTAAAACCTAACCAAAATATTGTGAGCTCCTGATGACCATAATGACTGCAGGTTGTCACTATAGCTTGATGTAAAAACAATTTTACATTTAATTTGAATTATTTAAGCTGACAGGTTGTGTGGGGACGGGAGCTTGTATAACTAAATAGGCCAACAACAAATAATAGCAACGGAAATTGAAATTATGTTTTGCTTGGCCTCATTTTGCATTTGTCGATGGTGTAAATTAAATGATGACCGCTTCTAAAATGTCGTTTATTGTTCTTTTTTTATTTTATTTCTAACTTTTTGGTAATTTACACTAAAATTGCATTTAGTTTGCATTTAAATTGTTTTCCAATGCTGTACCCAATTTTCATTGCTTACAAATTGTAAATGCCTAATTCTATGCTTCAAATACATGCATAAATGTTTAAATGAATGCATGCAAATAGCATTTATGTATGTATTTGGTGCTCAGATTTCGATAAGCCGATTTGCGTCTCCACCTCATTCAAATTATCTTATTGGTGCCCCATGCATTTGTATCTTATGAATTTGTGTATGTACATAAATGTTGTCTAATGTGGCCATTTTGTACATATTCAACAGAGTTATTACTTACAGGCAAATACGCTTAAGTAGCAAAATAACTGCAAACCATTCAACAATTGTGTGTCTATAAATAAGAATTTCCTTAAGAGTTTAAAATATTTGAATGAACAATTTGGATTTATTTGGAACTTTTGTATTCCAAATAATTTATATGTGAGAATCACACGATGGAAGCTCTTAGATATTGCGGTATAACAATTTCTACATATCAGAAACAACTTAAAATTGTCTGGGCTTGTTTGAAGATTAAGGTTATAATACCCTAATATTTTTAAACAAATGCAAACTTATTTATAGAAAAAAAAATAAAAATAAAAACAGGTTTGTACAATCAGATAAATACCAAGCAAACTATGTAAATAAAGAAAGTTGAAAGTTTCTTAACAATTATCCCCTTTTTTTCAGATATAGAAAAACAAAGTTTTGTTTTTAAACTGAATTGTTAAGCTCACTGGGGGCATCTCCTAATAAATAAGTATGATTGTATGTTTTTTCATAAATATTTTACTGTTTGTCCTGCCTTAACTCGTGCTTATTATGCAAAACTCAATTAAATATGACAATTTAGTCAAGTTGCAAGAAATCAAATTACACAACTCCCACAGCGTTAATTGAAGAATTCTCAATCAAAAAGAATGCCAACTCGTTAGGCCATTACTTAAAACGAATTTTTGTATGCTCGCGGCAACCCTTCAACCTCTCAACCCTTCAATCATTCCCAACCCACATCTCACACTGAGATTATCCCAAAAGTTAAGCCGAACGCAAAAAAGCAAAGAAGTAAAAAAGAAAGCTCTGCATACCGCCAGACGCAGAGCGGAAATAGAATGGCAACATCAAAAGCGACGCAGCGTGTGCGAAAGACAGCAGAATGTAGAGAATAATGTGCAAAAGGAGAGAGAGAGAGAGAGAGAGAGAGAGAGAGAGAGAGAGAGAGAAAATGAAAGATGATAAAGGAAAAGGCACAAAATACACGCACGCCCAGTTTTTTTTTTGGGCTGAACAACGAAGGGCTATTAAGACGTTAAACATTTTTAACACCTTCTTGTAACGCGCCCCGAGTCTGCAAATGGAATGAGGAGGAGGAGGAGGAGGAGGAGGAGAAGGCATGCCACAATTTGGGGCAGCAGGCGGAAACGAAGACGTAGCGGTAAAAAAGAGAAATAGTTGTAAAAATGAAATGAAATGCTTCTAATTCAGTACAACGCATTTAAAAGTAATGAAAATGGGAAAAGAAATTGACGGGCGTTGCGACATACTTACCACGCCCACTTCACCTCCGTTAACACCCCCACCCCCCACCATCTCTCCTTCCTCCTCCTTCTCCTCAATCGTGATGTGCTGTTGACACTTAAGCATGGACTGAATGGAAAGACAGTCAGCAGGCGACCGACGACAGACGACAGACGACAGACGACAGGACATGCGTTTGGGTGTGTCACATCCGTCATTGCCCTGCTCGCAATTCAGAACTCACAACTTGCAACATTTTCCGCTTTTATTTATAATATGAACAATTTCCTGCATCGTTTTCCCTTGGCGCACAAAACTATACAATGAATGCTGCCACTTTCACGAAAAATGCACTTCCCATAAACTTTTCAATTTCGGTAGCCGCCAGAGATTCGTCGTTGTCCTCGCCGTTGTCGTTGTCGTTGTCCTTGTCGTGTGCCACGTCTCGTCCTTGTCGCTAATGACAATACACTTGTGTGAGTCTGTTAAGGGAATGTGTGTTTGTGTGTGTGTGTGTGTGTGTGTGTGTGTCTATATGTGTGTACGTTGCGCGCATTTGCGCTTCTTACTTATTTGATTTACGTTTCATTTCCGGTTGCCATCTGCTGCCTCGCATGTGAATGCCAGCAATGGCGGCATTTTAGTTAGTTGCAACTGCTCGCATGTGTGTGTGCGAGTATGTGTGTGTGTGTGTCACTTCACTCTGCCCCACCTCGTGAGCACGTTATGCAATTATAACTTTTGTCGTTAGCAACTTTAAGTAACTTTAAACGTAAATTGCAGCCATGAAGTAGCTTTTGGTGCACACTCTAAAGCAAAGGGGCACAACACACAAGCACACACACTCCTACACACACACAGCCATACACCCACACACACATACGCTTACACTCAAACGCTAAATGTTATAGTTTGTTGTCGGCTTTAGCGCCAAGTGTGTGAAAGGTGTTTTATTGAATTAAGTGGGTTTAACGGGATTTCTATAATGCCAACGACGACGACGACGACGACGGTGAGGATAAAGATGAGGAGAAGAAGGAGTATGAGATTGCATATGTATTTATTGTCACTACTGTATACAGTTGCCTCTTCTCTCTCTCTCTGTGTGTGTGTGTGTGTGTGTGTGTGTGGGATGCTGCATAGATATGAGTTTGTCAGGCAAGCAACAACAACAACAACAAAAACAAGTACAACAAGAACAACAACGCATGACAGTGTCGCACTTTTAGTTAAACTTTTTGTACATAATGCATATTTTATTTAATTTTTATGATTTTGCAACCGAAAGTGGAAATGATGTGGTGGCAGGATGCAGGAAGCAGCAGTTGGAGTGCCCCGTTGTTGAAATTGTTTGCCAACATTTAAGTGGTGTTGAGTTATAATGCGAAAGCAGAAATTACGAGTCCACATAATGCACAATTCACAATGCACAATAAGCAGTTGTCAAGCATTCAGAAACTAAGTAAACTACAGAGTAATTGCTCAGTTCTGATGTTCACACGAAATGAAAAACCTGAATAATCCAGTACAATCATTAACGAGAGAATGTCCCACAGTTGTGAGTGATTTGCATAATAAGTTATATTTAAAAATGTAGAAATTGTGGATAGTGGAAGCTTATAAATAGTTAAAATTAAACAATATACATATTCAAACAAGAAGTTCTCACCAAACTCTGAGAATAAGGTAAAGGACAACATTTTTAGACCCAGTACTTTAAAAAAGTACAAATGGGTCTATTAAGTTTGTGCAAAAAAAATGTGCGTAACAGGCAGAAGGAGGCGTGGCAGACCCCATAAAGTATATATATTCTTGATCAGCATCAACAGCCGAGTCGATATAGCGATGTCCGTCTGTCCGTCTGTCCGTCTGTCCGTCCGTCCGTCTGTCCGTCTGTCCGTCTGTCTGTCCCTTTTTTGAACACCTATATCTCAGAGACTATAAGAGCTAGAGCCACCAAATTTGGCATGAAGGTTCATCTGTATATCGCATTGATGAAGTTTGTTTTAGAATTTTGCCACGCCCCCCTCCGCCCCCGTAAATTTGAAACAAAATTTCAAAGTCGAATAACGAAAGCACCTTTAATGCTAGCGATATGATTTTTTTCACACATGATAAACTTTATAGTCCAATCCTGTCCTGAAAGTTTTATCCGGATCGGATAATAAACGGATAGTATACGGCTGATCGAAATTTCGAAAATATGAACACCTAGATATTAGAGACTATAAAAACTAGAGACATCAAATTTGGTATGTAGGTTCATATATATCTCCCATTGATCAAGTTTGTTTTAGATTTTTGCCACGCCTCCCTCCGCCCCCGGAAATTGAAATACAAAATTTCGAATTCGAACTGAAGGAGCCCCTTTAATGTTAGCGACTTCATTATTGGTATATATAATATACACTATGGTCCAAACCTGTCCAGAAAATTTCATTCCAATCGGATGATAAACACGGAAGTTATTCAACTAACAATGTTAAAGGCAAAAGGAAGAAGAAGAGACGTTAGCGACCTCTGTGTTTATTAACTTCGTAGTGGCGCCATCTATTGTTTGGTACGCATTATTGAAGAACAATCAATAGTGAACGGTTTGCACTCAAAAAGTACTGGGTCTCCTACTGTCGAGCTTGCTCCACTGTAGCTTACTGTATTTTTATAAATAAACTTAGAACTGAAATTGTGGGCTTATCAATTATTTAGTCAAGTGATAACTGTTTGTATTTACAAGGATATCCTTGTAGCACATCAAATAAATATATTAATAACACATATTTATTAATTAATAATTTTTTAAACATTTCATTTATAAATTCGTAATTAATCAACCCTTTCAAGAGTATTTAAAACCTTTTTAAAAAAATTAAATAGAAAGCGTACTTTTCAAAGGCCGACAATGACAGACCCAGAAGTGCTTCCATTCCAGGAATTTTTTCATATTATACTTTAACAGTGCCACTTTTTTCTACTTTGATTTCGTTAGTGTGTTTTATATGAAGTGCATATGGACATAAATATTTTGACAGAGAAATATGTGTACGAAAAAAAAACGCGCGTGTTGCATGCAAAGCTGAAACTGAAACTCATTTCCCCTGACGAGCACTTAAAAGCTCGCACTACTGCAGTTATTTACCATGTTTTGCTCAACGAGAACTTGTTTTTTTCTGCAGCTGAACTGGACATGCAACGACGGAGGTGCATGCCACTGCTTCTGCCTCTGCCACTGCAACTGTAAAGAGGGGACACCTTTATGGTGTGGTCCGTCAAATTGACTTCCTCCTGAAATTAGGCAAATGGCCAGCAATTAAACATGTGATTCCTTCTGGGCGCTTTGGCTTAACTTGGCCAACTTGTCCGACTTGTCAGAGTAGCGACAAGCGGCATGTTGCGTTTGTGCTTAATTTATTTGAGGTGTTTTTTTGTAAATGGTCGTTAAATATTAATAAGCCATTTAACTGCCACAACACGTTGATGCATGGGCCTCAATTAGGCTGCAAATAGCTCGAATTGTTTACTTAATAAACGCCATTCATCAAATCGACACGTTTTTTCAATGGTGCCCCTTATGGCCCACAAAACACGCAAGGTTCGCTCCCATTTAACCCCATTGTAGGCGCTACAAAATACAGGTCAAATGGTAGGCGTGGCAAGGCCAAGACATGTTGCAAAAGGTTTATTGAAAAATCCAATTTCGTGATGAGACACCGTGTCTCAGCGAATGCGATTGAAGGTGAAATGAATTCAATTCGATTCGATTTGTTTGAGCTTGCATTGAATGCGGCCTAATTTGCCACATGCGGTGTCTGAATTGCGGCATTTTATACTCGTTTTGCATTCAACAATTCGAATCCTTTTACTGAATGCGACACCGCAATTGACGTCGTTGAGTTGCAGTTGCTGCACCCCTTGACAAAAAACAATATAAATATTAATGCTATTTGATTAACGTTTCAATTGAATGAGGGTTCGAGGGCTTAAAGGTGGCAACACTTGGTCGTTTCACACGCCAGGAACAGAAACCGGCACAGAAGGTGGCACAGACAGAGGCAGACACGGGACGCATCCATCGAGGATATCAACGGGGCGTCGCATATTAATCAGAGCTGGCATAGGTACGAGTCGAGTTATCCTTGTTCATATGTACATAACAAAAAAAAAAGGAAAGTGCGTACCACTCCATGATGTCCATGAATGTTTCATCTGCAGTTCGCGACTGTTGACTCTGTCCGGGATGAGACCCATCGAGGGGTTGCATTCATTTTAGGGTGTAAGTCGACGCAAATACTTTAATCCACTTCAGAGTGACAGTGAAATTAACACACACACACACACACAGTGAGATACGGCAACGATGCAACAGTGACATCGACAACCCCCGAAATTTGGTCAGCAGGGTGAAGAAGTTGAAGGGGGTCTGAATGGTATCGCAACGGCATTCAAATTGGCTGCTATAGCAATTATTCATATGGCGGCGACACTCATAAAATGTCGCGCAAGTGGCGTCCAGCCAGACGGCGAGACGACCAGACAGTCAGACTATCAGACAACCAACCTGGCTGTTCCATTTGGATGTTACACACACACACACACACACAAACACACACACACACGCACACAGTCACAAACTGAGCTGACGTCCTTTTGACAGATGAAACACAAATGCAATTATCACTTTATTTTAAACGATTTATGTGCAACACGACAGTGTCCTGGCAAACACGACAACAGAACAACGGAACATGTAGACATAAAGCCGACAGCGGCGAACGGAAACGGAAATGGCAACAAGCGTTGCCTCGCTCCAACCATCCGCGTTCGCCATCGATGTGTGTGCGTAGGTGAAACCATAGCTACACAGCAACTGAAAATATAAATTAACCATAAAAGTAACCGCACAAATTTGACCCCAATTCACCTCCCCCTGATTTATAATTTTTGTTATTTTTAGGAACTTTGCGTTTCTGCATGAAATATTCAATACAGATATCTTTCAAATTCATTCACAATGCAATTAAATTACTGCTCGATTTTGTATGACTCACAAAAGACTGCAGTCGAATGGAAAATAGGAGAAGTTTGAGTTGGAAAGTTACATTGTTGTTCATCGAGTTGGTCTAGTAAACTTAAACAAAAACAATAACACAACACTTTGTGAATACCATAATTATCTCAATGAACATAATGAACCATTGGATATGAGTTTAATAATATTTACTTTAAATTAATGAGATAGAGATTCTCTTTTCTGTCTTTGGATCTGCTTCTGAATGTCAGATAAAGGAACATCAAGTCGGACTCGATTCTCTTGGTCTCCGATAGACGCTTGTCGAACTTCTTCTTCTGCTGCTCAGATTTCTGAGCGTTGGCATCTACTTCTCACAGATTTTGATAGCTGCCGGCGACTTACTGCAATGACAAAGCGATAATTGTAATCGATTAATATTGCTGCAAAATTATTATTAATATTTTTTGGAATTCAGTTGGCAAAAAGAAATAACGCATTTAAAACGAAATTAATTAAAAGAAACATTTATTAAGAAATAAATCAATATAATTTGTTGCAAGGAATGGCCAATAAAACCCAATCAGATCAATAAAAAGAAATAAAAATAAAAACTATAACAGATCCTTATTCGATGAAGAAAGATATGGCGATTTGTGAAAATATGCACTTAACTCCACACAGCGAATTTTTATAACAATTAAATATTTCATTTCATATTATAATGTATTTAAATATATTATTACTATATACAAACTTCATCTTAATTAACGGAAAAGTTAGGCACATGAAGCAACTAGCTTCACGTCGACCATTCGCTTAATGGATTAATGTGATGTCATTGACAGTGGATTAGTAAAATGATCCATTTAATATAACAGATTAAATATGTTCAAATAAAACCACATTTCTGATATATATTTTGGCATAAATTCAAAGCCGAGTCATTTGTATGGCAAGTGCACATAATTTTTATCGGAAACATCTTGTCTCTGGATGCCTAATGTGTTTTATGCCTCAGTTGCAACATATTTGACAGATATATATATATATTTTTTATCAAAATGCCTTATTGAAACTGACAGAAGGTTAATGGCGTCGAATGAGGACGCAAGGGAGAATGAGGAGGAAGAGGAGGACTGCTGGCAATTTAACACCCTGCTGGGCAGGGACTTGAGTCTGATCAGCGACCGCACCACATGACTGCGATTCGTAACAGCCGCTTAGATTTTGGACGGAACGGGAGAGATTGGGAGATTTACGATAAAAAATGATTGCACATGTGAGCGTTCGGCTCAAAATTGCAACATTTGCGGCATGAAAATACTTCACAATCCAAAGATAACTCAACAAATTCTTAACAATGAGAGGCGGCACAATGTTATCCAAAAACGGATAGTGGGTAGAGGGGTAGGTTGATGAGAGAGGGGGATGAACGAATCAGAGCAGTACTTGCCTTTCAGCATCGACCCAGATTTGCACTTGCCGCCCAGTTTAGTCGGGTTATCAGTGACCTCGGCCATAAATCACTGTCAAGTGTCATTCGCCCTCGTCGATGGCTGCAACAGGAGAAGCTAAAGCAAAAGCAGGAGCTGCTGCATCCTTTATCCTTGCTACGTTCGACAGCACGGCATCGCAAGTTTTTTAACACAATCACACACATGATGCACAGGAGAAAGAGGGAACTATCAGTTTACAACGACCACACGAGCATGTGCATTCGCCCGGGAGCCAAAAGGTGCATCACCGGAAACTGCAACAACAACAACAGCAAAAGCAATAACAAACAGCAGAAGCAGCAGCCACTCAACGCGAGCTACAAACAAAAAAGTTGCTAATTAAACTTTGCGCTCGGCGGGAACCATGAACTTTGCCCCGACAGGCAAGCCGCCATTTCCCGTTGCAGCGAAAGTGTTGCCCCAAAATGGCTGTCACAGTCACAGTCCCAGTCACATTCGCAGTCACAGTCGCCGTCTGGCAGTCGCCAATCTGAGATTCACTTTTCCCCACTTCCTTTTTCCCTCTTCTCCTGTCTCATAGTCACAGCACGCGTACATTCGTTACGCTTTGGTTAACATTTCGTTACGCTGTCAATGCCGTGCACAACCGCAAGTGAGTCCTGCCACCAGTGACTTCTTGTCTATCCTCGCCTCCCTTCCCTCGTGGCTCTCTTCCTGTATCAGTATCCTTATGGCAGGCCTCTGGCATGTCTAATTTCCGCTATTGTTCATAATTTTTATTGCGCTTGTTGCGAATTAGTTTCGGTTACGCCTGATGTACTCCCTTCGTCCCTTCCTCTATTCTGTGCCCATCCCCAACCCTTGTTACTTGCATTTTGCATTATTGCAATTTTTTGCAATTTAAAATTTTGCTCTAATTGACGCAGTCTTCATTTAGGGGTTGACTTTAGTTCCTGACTTTCGGGTCTCTATCCTCATACACAGGCGTTGACAGCGGTTATAGTTACAACAACAAGCAACAGCCTGTGATTAACATGACTGCGAACATGTTCAAGGAACTGCAACAAGGGGTGAGAGTGTGGCAAGGGGTGAGTCTTTATTGGTGGGTGTAAACGCATTTTGTATTTATGTTACAGCTCATTGCAATTAAACTGTCGGAGGTTTGCCCAAAGGCGTCGCGAGCATTTGCTTGTGCCTGCGGAGGGAAGCAGGTGCGCGTTAAGGAATGCCAAACAGTGACTGTAAATAGTCCGTTGACATTACAGAGTGTTGTGTATACATTATGTAAACAAGTACGTGGCTTCCCTATGGCTGTTTCTTGCTAACAAAATATTCTGTGAGCACAACAGTAATTGATACGGCATAATAACAGCTTACAACAGAATATTGCTTTTACAGACACAATGATAAGTTAAATTCTTGCCAAATGTTAACTGTTGTTTAACATAACATTGCAACGTAAAAATGTATTGCCGTATGCCTATGTATAAATGTGTTTCCCTATGGCTGTTTCCTGCTAACAAAATGTTCTGTTAGCACAACAGTAATTGATACCGCATAATAACAGTTCACAACAGAGTGTTGCTTTTACAGACACAATGAAAAGTTAAATTCTTGCTCAGTGTTAACTTTTGTTTAACATAACATTGCCACGTACAAATGTATTGCCGCATACCTATATATGAATGCGCGTTAACGAATGCCTAACAGTTACTGTAAATAGTCTGTTGACATTACAGAGTGTTGTGTACATTATGAAAATAAGTACTTGGCTTCCCTATGGCTGTTTCCCGCTAACAAAATATTCTGTTAGCACAACAGTAATTGATACTGCATAATAACAGAACACAACAGAATGTTGCTTTTACAGGCACACTGACAAGTTAAATTCTTGCAACATAACATTGAAATGTACAAATGTATTGCCGTTTATTATGAATGCTAAAAGACATGCTTAAAAACAGAAATGTCAGGACATGATTTTTAAAAAATATTATTTATTGCGTTGCTAAATTTAATTTACATAAAAATTACAACAACAAAAATAGGAAATAATCGTTAGTTATAAATTAATTAAAATATGTCTATGTATATATTTTAGATAAAAATTTTAAGTATTATTTATTTAATTATAATTATTAAACTAATACTTAAAGGTAAATAAGAAATTTAAGGTCTTTAGCAGCAGTTTAAATTTACCACTTCGGCCAATCTTTTTATTACAGAAAATTTTGACATAAGGTCTCGCTTCGAAGTGGGGTATAATTGAAAAGTCTTTTCGAAATCATGTTAAATGACTTTACGGAACAGCATAGTCAGATATCTTAACATCAGTAAAAACAACTTCGAACTTCGAAGTTATGGTACAGTGGTATTAACAGCCTATGCTTGTTTGGCAAATCAGTTCTCCAGGCCATAACTGTTATGCTATGTTTCTTTCTACATAACAGAAGGACTTTCGAAGCCAGGGGTAGTCTGCTTTCTCGTGAATCGAAACTGTTATCTTTTGGTATGTTAAATACTCAGTTATGTTATGTTACTGTTTACTCGAACGACTTCGAAGGGGTGGTTTTTATACCCTTGCAGAGGGTATTATATTTTTGTCACGAAATGTGTAACGCATTGAAGGAAGCCTCACAGACCCCATAAAGTATATATATTCTTGATCAGGGCGACGAGCTGAGTCGATATAGCCATGTCCGTCTGTCTGTCCGTCTGTCCGTCTGTCCGTCGGTCCGTCTGTCCGTCTGTCCGTCTGTCCGTCTGTCTGTCTGTTTCTATGCAAACTAGTCTCTCAGTTTTGAAGCTATCTTGATGAAACTTGGTACAGATCCGTCTTTTTGCTGCACGCAGCACATATGTCGGAGCCGGCCGGATCGGATAACTATATCATATAGCTGCCATAGGAACGATCGGTTGGAAATAAACATTTAGTATGAAAAACTTTTTTGTTTCTCAAGATATCTCAACCAAATATACACATTATGTGTTTGATTAAGTTTTAAACAGGCTGACCAAATTTGGTGTAAATCGGATTACTATATCATATAGCTGCCATAGGAACGATCGGTTCGAAAACAACATTTAGTATAAAAAACTTTTTTGTTTCTCAAGATATCTCAACCAAATATACACATTGTGTGTTTTATTAAGTTTTAAACAGGCTGACGAAATTTGATATAAATCGGATTACTATATCATATAGCTGCCATAGGAACGATCGGTTCGAAAACAACATTTAGTATGAAAAACTTTTTTGTTTCTCAAGATATCTCCAACCAAATATACACATTGTGTGTTTAATTAAGTTTTAAACAGGCTGACCAAATTTGGTTTAAATCGGACTACTATATCATATAGCTGCCATAGGAACGATCGGTTCAAAATCAACATATAACAAATTTTTTAAAAAATCTGATGGCTTACACAGGGGACTGCAAGGGTATCCAAACTTTGGCGCGCCAAAGTTAGCTTGCGCTATATTTCTATACTCGAATTCAATGTAAAACCAACAGCAGCTACTGGCAGATATGTTTATGTTAACTGCATAAAGCCGTTTAACAAGGCAAACTGTAAATGGACTGCAAACATATTTCGAATTTCGAACTACCGCTAACAATATACTCGGTTTCGTTACTCCCCTTCAAAACTTTCTGCTAAGGAACATTTACTTTAAAATTGTTCATGTAGTTTTAACACACTTCTGTTTTCTGTGGAGAAATTATATTAACCCTCTAACATAACCGTCTTTAGTCTTTTAAGCTACAGGGGTAGAACTGATGAATATGATTTTTTAAAAATATGTATTATATACCTAAGAATTTGTTTTCTGACATTTTGATATATAAATAAATTTTCTGCGATCTTGCAGCATTAAAATTATGAAAACTACCAAAATAAAATATTACAAAAAAAATATGGCTATGTTAGGGACAACATCGAATCTGGTAGTCCAGATCATTTCGAATCCATTCAGGAATACATAAAGGGAATTAAGGAAGAAGAGTTTGTTCAAGACTTCAGCTTCTCATGTAATGTTTGCATATATTCTCTGCAAGCGCTTCCTTACAGACAATACTTCTGACTCGAGGACTTGTTTCCTTCAAGAAAAGCGTTCGTTCAGTAGCAGTCGCCAAGTATTAGTTGATCAGCTGTTTTTCTTATTCCTAATATTTGATATAATGGTGAAAATCGATGACCAATGTGGTAAGATATGCAAGGAAAGAAAAGGTTCAAACAGTGCAAAATGTCACAATTTCAAGTAATTTTGCTGAAGGTGTTCTCCAAATTTTACAGAATCAGCTTTGACCTCAAATAATGGCATATTGTACGACATTTCACAGTATATAATTACATGACAATAAAGATATTCCGCATACCATACAAATTCATACTGTAGTAAAAAGTAAGTAGACCAACCATAAGTCAACCCAACAGGTGTTCAGCTAAAAAGCCTACAATTTGTAATTATTGCTGATGGTTATCTGTCGGTCTTACTTGTTTTACACAACTATAAAAAAGTATGAAAATGTAATTTATTTGGTCAGAACATTTAATACATAATACAATAACTTTTAAGGAGGGGAATTCAATAATCACATATTTAATACATAATACAATAACTTTTAGGAGGGGAATTCAATAGCCATATGGAATTCTCATCAGTTCACCTTTGATGAAACGTATATTACTAACAAAATGTTAGTTACTAGATCTAAAAAAGAGTCAAATCATTGCTGTACAATTTCTAGCTGTACCATTCCCAATTGGACCAAAGCAGAGGTTGACGAGCCACAAATTGTTTGTGTAGGTCGCGAACGATTCAAAACTAAAGAGAATCTTATCAGTTGTTGGCTTATCACAAATGTTTTTCGGAAATCGTGGTGAGTTTCGGAGTACAAAACAAAATGTTAGCTCTCTTGCTTGCTATCTCTCGCTCTCTCTCTCCATCTCACTGTTGGACGCCCAGGACCGACCAGGAAGCGAAACACCCGCGCAGAAATCAAGGCAAATGAAACGAATTGCAGCAACGGTAAAATGCTTCGGCTTCGTTGTGGTGGAAATATACTTCGGCTGTTCGGGCCGAAGTTCGAGCTGTGCTTCGACGCTGATGAGCTGAGAATTTATTAGCGCAAAAACCGAATGCGCTTCAGTTTCGTGTTTGTTGTGCGCTCGTAAGGATGTGTCCGCAACCGCTGACGGACCTCGTGCGTTCGCGTCGCGTGTGTGCGCGTCCAGGACGCTGAACGTTCAGCAAGTTGTATGCCACAGCCAACCGTTGCAACGGTGGCAACGTAAAAAGCCGAAGTTAAAGGCAACCAAGCCAAGCAAGCTAAGCAAATAATTTAAGGCCTCGTGCCGAATGTGTCTCAAGTGAATAATTGAATAAATACCTCGAATAATTTGTGAATCTTGCCAAAATAGAGAAAAAAAAGAGAAAAGCAAAACAAGAATAATGAAGTTAAATATCTTCGCGAATCTGGTATGCCACAACCGGCTGCCAGTTGCAATAAGCCCGTGTGGCATTCAAGGGAACCACAGCAAAAGGTGTGCATATTCACGTAGTAGTAACTGACCCACAATCAGCACACATAACTCATCTCATGTGGCATATGTACACACAGTGTGCACAGTGAGGCGAGTATGTAAATCAGGCGCCACAAAATACGCCTCAAAGTATTCCACAGGCGTTTAACTGTGGCGCGGCTTGCATGCAAATTTCCCTTGTTGCAGATTCAAAATGTTGTTGCCTCAGCAGCGCCTGGCCTTTGCTCTTGCCTTGGCCTTAAAGGCTCAATAATTTAGCGCTTAGTGTTGAGAAATTCGGATATTCAAAGCTCGTAACCGGGCCAAGACGAGCGAGAAGCAAATGCCAAGTAAATGCGTTTTTCCGCCAACATATTTTGCATATTTGGCCGCTAAAGTTTTAGCCATTCCGGTTGAGTGACCCACTTTTGGGTGATTTTCATAATCAATTTGTGAAAATAACCTTTCAAATATCCCATTCTCTATTCTTTGCACTTCCCCACTCTCCACTCCTCACTCCCAATTAATTAGTTTAATTAGTGGCTGTTGGCGCTTTTACTTAACCAAAAAATTGTTTTGGCATTTTGTAAACGACTTTCAAAAAGTTTCAAATTGCTGACCCCAAGATTCAACGTTGAACGCCCACCAGGGCTAATAGCTGGGCATTAACAAACACACGCACACCCACACGCACACCCACACACACACACACACTCGCGTATACACTGACAAAAAAAGGACCTCGATCAACTGTGCATGTGCCATTTAACAAACACTAAGGCGAACCCTTTGTGTCCATTTTTCTTAATTTCACTCGCATTTGCTTGTTCTTTTGCTCTTGCTCCAGAACCGTTCAACTCATTCAATTGCTGTACATATTTTGTGTTCTGGCATTCTGACCATTTTGCCCCATTTTGGCCATTCAAGCAATAAAAGCCGTCAGCGACTTAAGACATTTCGTGGCCCCAAATGGCACAGTAGCAACAACATCAAGTTAAAGCAAACTAAAAGAAATTTATTTACTTTGCCACTAAATTTGCGCTGATTTTTGTTGTTTTGCCGGCCATTGGTCGATGCCCCATGCCTCATGCCCCTTGCCACATTCCGTATGCCGCATGGCCGTTTCTCGATTGCCTCATTTGATGTTTGCCCTACTCAAAAAATGTTTGTCAACAAAAGCAACGAAGCACAAAAATGGTCCAAAACTAAGTTGAAGGCAACTCAAAACGCGCACACATACAATAACTCTCAATGTGTGTGTGTGTGTGTGTGTATTTGTGATATTTTTTGCTCAAGTATGCCACGTCCAGTTCCAACTATGAGTATGTTATTTTAAAATTTGTGGCACGTGCCCCAAATAGCAAATATCAGCAAATAATAAATTCATTGTAAGCCGTTGCACGACGCGTTTCAAAGTTTTTAGAGTTCAGAACCCAACACAAGAGGGGAACGGGGTAGCGGGGGGAGCTGTGCAACCAAATTAGCTGGCTCTGGCCTTTTTGGCATCTGGTTAAGCGCAGTTTACAGCATGCTTAGGTATCCATTAAAGTATGTGAGTGGCATGCCACAAAAATATAAAAGCACAGACAACGCAAACAATCTTGAATTGTGCCACACGCGTACTTGCATTGTTGTTGCTGCCACAAAGCAGCAATTGACGTTGCACTCAAAATTGCAAAAAGGGGATTTTTATTCATACATGACGCAACACTTGTGGCTACCTACTTCTTATGTTTTGTGGCAACATTCCGTTGTTTTCTTCGTCTTCTAATGTATAATACACAATAAAGGCGTTGCAGTTGCACTTGAGTTGCATGCTGCTGCAATTACCGCTATTCTGGTTCCAATGTAAGGCATCCATTGTGTGGCAACGTGTTGCAGCTTGTGGCATCGTTATCTATATTCAGAGCAACTGATGCAACATTATGCGACATGCAGTATTTTGATTTTAAACTTGTGTGATTTGTAGAAAATTTTCTTTAATTATACAAAATGGTTTAATTTAATAATTTTTTTATGAGAAGACATTGCTTTGCATTGTAACATTACTTTTAATAACGATATAAATTATTTCTATATTAATGTTCTTGAAATGATGACACTGTTAATGTTTTAAATAGAAATAAAATAAATGTTTTTATTACTTGATTATTAATTAAATTTTATACGACTCTTTAAATAGCTCATTTACAGTTACAGTTGCTACACTCGTTGATATTAAAGTTAAAGCACAAACTTGTCTTGTTTAAGGATATATAATTATTAGTTGTGATATGTTAAATTTCAAATGCAATTGGGACCTCGTTCTAAGCCCTCTTCATCCATCCTTGTGTCAATTAGCTGGAAATGTAATTTTGTGACATTGCGACGGTGTTGGCAGTAAAGTTTCAATTCATTTGATTGCATTTCTTTCATGTCAAAGCATTCAGTTTTATATCTGCAACTTATTTGTAGCTATTTCTACTCTTTGCATTATTTATTTATGATTTTCCTGACTTTCCTTGACTTTTCTTTTCGCTGGCTTAATTCATTTTTTATATCAACGTAAATAAGCAGTAAATTACAGCAGCAACTGTTGCTGATGTTGCTGCTGTCGTTGCTTTCGTTGCTGTTGGCGTGTTACTTGTGCTGTGCATATTTTTTGTGCGATTTTTTCTCTTTGGCTATATTAGTGCTGTCCACAGTTACCAACTCCCACTTTTACATCGCATTTCAGTGCTCAGTACTATTCATTAGCAACCTGCTGTTGCCCATTGCTGTTGCAGCAGCAGCAATTTAAGTTTCAGGTTTGCAACTAGAAATAGCGTTCAGTTCTTCATTATGTGGCAGCATTGCTGGTAACTCTTGAAGTCGATTGGCTTTGTCATAACTGCCCCCCATTTATCTACTACCCGCTCCTTTTTCGACTCATTCATCTATAAAATACCTCCACGGCTTGGTTCTGTCCGTGGAGGAAAAGACAAGTACGACTGGTAGTCGGAATTATGTGAAAAAATTGTAAAACCTGCTGAACTGAAATGCTGGCAGTCACTTTAATTGCTCTACTACAACTACAAGTGGTCATTAGCCTAGGCAGGTGCCGGATGGATGGATAGGTGGTGGGTGGGTGGTGAGTGGTGGCTGAATACCTCAGTGGGTGGTGCACAAGGGAACTTGTTGAGTGGTGGACAGTTGGCAACCAGTTGGCGTCCAGTTGATGAGTTCTCGCCCCTTAGTCGTTAAGGTGCTTAGCGAAAGACGTTTCCTTGACTGCTACTGCGGCTCTAACTGTAACTGTTGCCATTATTAGGGCTTCTTGGGGCAACGTCTCTAAGTATTAGGATTAGATGGAGAATTTTGTCGTTAAATGTCAGGTCGTAAACACCTGGTCCCATTTGTTGTGGTATCATTTAAAAGACCAAAAATAGGGTGAATACAATTCCCACAGTAGGCTTTATCAACATCTGAGTATTATTTAGGAATTATATCAAGTGTAACAAAAACCATTAATGTATGTAATGGTTAATACATAGAAACACATTTGTGAAAAATAGTATTATTCAAAAATTATATCAAGTGTAACTATAACCGTTTTAGTAAACAATTGGCTAGCTTATCTGAACATAATATAAAGAAGCATATTTAAGAAAAAAAGTAGTATTTAAAATGTATATCAAGTGAAGCAATAACATTTAACAAACAAATTTGATAGTTTTCCCTGACATAATATGGAAAAAAACTTAAGATGGTCAAGAAGCGGAATACATTTCGGAAAGACAATTCCAAAAAATGTAACGCAATTAAACATGAGACCAATTGGACTCTTTGCAGTTGGAATAAGCAACAAAAAACATGAATATTGGAGTTAAGTTTGTAAAATTAATTTAAAACAACAAACAAAAGTGAAATGTAGAAAAATAATTTTGATATCCTCACCTGTATATTATTCTTGTACCGAGTTAAACTTGTTTTGTGCAAAGTTTTTTTAAATTTACCTGAAATAACTGTAAAAGAATACTTGGTTTGCTTTCATAAAACAGTTGGATTCCAATTCATGCTTTTTGTTGTATACACATAGACTCACATATATATTCTCCTACACATGTATCTGATTTTGCTTGCTTGTGGCAGACCCAGGTCTAGACCCATACACACACACACACACACACACACACTCTCGGACACAGAGAGTTTAACTTTAACTTTTCCACACATATTTTAACTTTCACAAAAAATAATGCTGTAAAATTGTTTGTGTGCTGACAATATGGTCAGATATGTAAATATGTAACTACCGTGTCTGTGTGTGTGTGTTTGTGTGTGTGTATTGTTTGTTCTCGTTGAAAGACAGAAATTGCAGCCAGTTTTTTCACACATAAAATGAGAGGGTGTGTAAAATGTTAAAATAACTTTAATTACCAGCTACCTGAGGGATACACGTTTTTAAAATCCAAAGGAAAAGCCAACCATTTATGTTGCCATGAAACAGTTTAAACAAAAACCAAATACAACATTTTCAATCATTTCTCTGTAATTGCACAGTCTTGTTCAAATACTGGAAAAATATGGAAAATCTTTCCACATGTAACAATTACAAGCGTCTCTCTTTTGATTTTTCCTATTGGTGTTTGTGTTCAGTCCATAAATTTATTTCATTTTTGCTTAATTTTAGCCCAGTTCTCGTAATACTTGCAAATAAGCAGAATTTTAGTCAGTGATAAATCATATTTGTGATTTTTCTGATTCAAATTGTGGTCTGAAATGTCAATTAATATTATATAGGATATCAACAATAGTACTATTTCAAACTCTTTGGTTAGCTTGAAAATTATAGACAAATGAAGTACATATGTAGACAGAATAATATACAACTCTCAAGCAACATATCTGAATAATTGAACTGTGTCAGGGACACCTTTTGTCAGCCCTGGACACCCATTGGTATCCATCAAGAACGGGGATTAAAAGGTACACAGCAAACTTTCGTTTCAGTTTTCATTTCACATTAAAACAAAGTTTTTAAAAGCAACCACAGCATTTACGTCATGTGTGGCAGGTTGCTTTGTTTGTATACGATGTTGTTGCTACTGTTGTTGTGGAGTTGTTGTGGTTTGAAGTTGAAGTTGTAGTTAATGTTAAAGTTGCTGCTCTTGTGCCTGCGCTTTGTGTGCTGCATGAAAGTGGCAGCTTTAAGGTGCTTACCCCACAGTTTTGCAGTTTTTATAGTTAAAAGGCAACAAGCCAAGTTGCTTAAACATGCAACAACAAATGCAACAACAACAATAACCGCCATTTGTTGCCACATGTTGTAACTGTTGCCGCATTAAATGTGCACCCCCAGCTGTGGCTCATGTTGCCGTTGTTGCAAATGTTGCTGATGCTGTTGGTTATGTTGTTGTTGCTGTTGTTACTGTTGTTGCTGTTGCTGTTGTGCCAGGCGAATTTCACTTTTATGTTGGCGGATCTACAGCACTTTTATACTGTTGCAAGCGACAGATCCTCTTGCCCCTTTCTTGCCACTTCACCATTAGTTCACTGGGCACCACCAGCAGAGATTTCACTTCATTTTATGTTGTCAGACTTCCGAGTGCGCCGTTCTTGTTATAAAAAAGCCAAATTCATTTTGCACATATAACTTTTATACTCCGACACAAATGCATGTGGACTATATGTATGTGAGTGTGTGGATGTGGTGTGTGCGTGTGTGTAATGCTTATGTTCCCCGCTGCTTTTGGTTGACATCTTTGGTTAATTTTGCAGCCACAACTCTAAAATGCCAGCAGTCAGACTTCTATTAAAAGCATTTATATAAATAATTCAATTTAAACAGTTTTTAAAATGTCCCTCTTTATTTTACAGCTCAAACAAAATGATCACTTAGAGCCAAGCCCAAATGCAAACAAATAAACAAACTAAAACAAGTACAATACAAATTAATATCACAAAAAGAAAAGAGAAAGAGAGGGAGAAATTGACTCAATATTGAATTGGCTTGAAAAACAAATAAAAGTATAATTCAATTTGATGGCCAATGGTCCATTGATAATACAAATCTAAACCAAAATCCAACTAAAAAGCAAACTAAATCAAACAAAATCCAAACTATACCCAAAAAGTAACGTAAACCACCGCAAAACAATTGCTTTAATACAACAACATTACCAATTACAACAACAACAGCAACTACCAAAAAATAAATAGCAACAACCTCTACAAAATGACGCTGCGCATATCGGCCAAATCGAGAAATCATCGTGGACTCATAATTTACGGCTTTGTGTTGCTGCTAACAACATTAATGCCATCCATCGAGGCGGGACGTATTTTTGGTAAGTTCCGGAAAATCTTTGAATGAAAGTGAAAGTGAATCTATGAGAAGCAGCAGCTTCTGCTTTTCTCTTCGTTCTTTGTCCAGTTAGCTAATTTTCCATTCAATGCGAGGACTAATTAATGCGCACAGTTTGCAGTTAATGGAATTTTTAATGCAATGAAGACGCAATGTGAACACGTTCCACAAATTGCAAAATAAAGGGAAGCTTTAAAAGAGCTTCAAGTTGACATCCCTTTTGTGGATGATACACCCTGCAATTAAGTAAATGTAAGGGGTATATTCATTAAGATTTCTTAATATAACCTAAAATTAACGGGTATATCAAGTATGATTACTTAATATAACTTAACATTAACTAGGCGTCCATCTATTGTAGTTTTTGTTTTATGAGCTGGTATTTCTAGATTAAGTTTATGTAATTTTTCGCACAAGTAAAGGGTATTTTGTAGCTTATCATTCTCTTTTTCAAGTTTGTTACTTATCTTTTATTGGTTTTGCAGTATATCGCTGCCGGCGCGGGTTCACGTTATTTTCGTATTAATTAGAATTACAAAAGGCTGTTTTTACATGCTTCTTGACGTCATTTGCGTTAATGAGGTTCCCTAATTCAAACACACGTACACACACAAACACACAACTCACAGATACATGTTTGTATACCTCCAATGTTGGCAGTGTTAAAGTCAATTGTTATGTGTGAGCTTTGTAAAAAATAATTAAAAATAATTACATTTCTTGGAAAAAAGGTTTTCGATTGAGAGTATGTGTACGTAGGGCTCTGAGCTCCGGCCTAATTATGCATAAAATTAATAAATGAACAAACAGTTTTGGACATGTGGTTATAATTTACATGTAATTATGGCAACACAACTAGTTGCGACCCGAATTCAAGTCAAACGGGTTGTGTAAATGCCGTTTAAAGAGGGTAGCAATAAAAGCAACAAACAAACCGAGAGCTAATTGCAATTTTATCTGGCTGGCCGCACTTAAAAAAGGGGCGTTAGATTTTGAATAGGCCATTGGCAGCTCTCATTTATGGCAGCAGCACAATGACAATGGCCAAAAACAAAATACTCGCTACAACCACTAGCATAACGTGCACCATCGACTTTTGTTGACACACATTTTGTTGCGGCTTGCCCCAAAAAGTATGCTGCGAAAATGTTCACGCAAATAAGAGAAATTTGCGAGGGAAACACAAACCAAACCACATACATAGATACATATGTATATGTAAAAAAAAATGACACACACACACACACACAATCACAGCGCACTTAATACCATGTCGAATTGGTAGGGTCTGTATGTGTGTGTGTGTGTGTATATGCATTGGTATTAGACTGCCAGTCGCTGGCTCTTTTTGTCGAGCAATTTAAATGCCGCTGTGGAGGCAACCACCATCATAGCCGCAACAGCCGCAACAACAATAGCAAAGCAATAAAACTGCAGCCAGGCGTATATTCACACACACACAGACACACACACACAATCCTATACATACACAGATACAGTCACACTTACAAATTCTCACACATGGAGAAGTGAAAGCGTAAAGTTTACGCGCTTGTTTGCTATAATTTCGATTGTTTTCCCTGCAACGCAGCAGCCTTCACAGTTGCCGCCCAGCCACGCCTATTGACAGGCAAACAAATCCCTCTGCCTCCTCTTCTCTCTTGCCTCTTGCCACTGCCTTGTGGCAGCGACAGAAGCGCGACAATTTTACTGCAATTTTCGTTTTATTGATGTGCGAGCAGCTCAGCTGTTCAGTTGTTTCTGCCGTTGTCGTTGCCGTTGTTGTGGCGCACAACTTTGCCAACTAACAGCACTTACAACAATAATAACAACAACAACAACAAGTATAAAATATGCCCCATAAGTAGCACACTTTTGCATTTGGGATTCCCTTTTTTTTAGTGCAGCTTTGTGTTTTTGGTTAAGTGCGAGCAAATTTATGAAAAACTTTTGCAAATGTTGTGCAATTGAAGTTGCCCCAAAAACAAAAGACGAAACAAAACGACAGCAAGAAATAAATGCCGGAAAATGACACTAAATGCCACGCCCATATTTAAACGACTTATCTTAAGTGTGCGTAATGGAAGCATATGTAAATTCTATAGAAAAACTTTATTTTTACTTAACTTTCCATATATTTCCTCTTACTTACTTAAGCTATTCGATCTCTGTCAATTGTTTGTAAGTCAGCGAAAGCTAAAAGAATGTCAAGCACAAAAACAAAAGTTTACTTAGCCGTTCTTGGCCATAAAATTGTAGTAATTTTGTAGTGTCAACAAATGGCACGTGTGGCACATGAAGAATCACTTTTCTCACATATCACAAACTTCTTTTCATGTCCTTGGTTACATAATTGCCTCTTTGGCCAGCTCGACAATAACAGCCATTATGCGTATATAAGTAAGCCGAACGATTAATGCTCTTTAGGAATTTGGGAATATACTGAGTTCAACTTTCTAAAATATATGCCTTGCTGGATTTTGTGTTATCTTATAAAGATTGAAAGAGAAATGCTCTGCAAGTGTCAGAAAGAGTGTATCTTCTAGTCGACAACAGACTTTAATATTGCTTTACATGTCGTTTTTGTAACAATAAACAACTTTGTCTTTAGCGTAAGACGCACTTTATATTCAGCTCATTACATTAAAGCCAAACAATTGGCGACATCCAAAAATATCAACAAGAGCAATAACTACAGCTCAGCTTTTATTTTATAAGGCAATGTCCTTGGCCGGAACAGAGTATTGCGTAATTGCTTTATTAGATTCTGGACAATTTTCACTTGACATTCTCATTTATACAGTTTAGCGGCCACCAAAAAACTTGAAACAATTACATATTTTTTCAGCTATGAGTTTTGTCACAACGCATTTTGTTGAAAAATATTCACAAAATACTGATAATTTAATAGTACATCAGCTTTTGTTGCGGTTTAAACAATTGTCAAATAAATAAAAACTGAAAAGAATTGTTTTAAATTTATAAAAATAGTAAAATTTAACAACTAAAACATTTTAGATTTAAATATAATGTATTTGAACAAATTGGTAAAAGTACAACTATAGAAAAAAATTTTATTTCTTTAGCAATAGTTCTAATATGTCTAGAATTTAAAAATTGAGTCACAACTTTGACTTTACTCAATTGTAATTATAAATAAAATCAACTTTAAAGTATTCTCTTATACTAATTTAAGCACAGTTGAAGTTGACAGAAGTAGTTGTAACAAATGTCACATTTAATAATCTTGTTCTATAGTTTATCAATTGAAGCATATTATAGAGCTTGAAAATGATCTTTTGATTATTAAATTATATATTTTAGTAAAACAAGTCTACTTTGGTTATTTGTCTTATACATTTGAATATAACTAAAATTCAAGAATCAATGTATAAAAGGATTGTCTTTGTCTATGCTTAAACCAAAGCTATCATCATCTTGCAAATAGCTTGTTCGGCATATCGAATAAATTTGATTACTGTTTATTAAATTTATAATCCCTTAGGTGATACTGAATGAAAGCAAAAGTATTGTTTGTTTTATTTTATAGCAAATAACATATAATAAATAGTTTGCATCAGCTGACCTGTATTTTGTTCTATTCACTTGGCGCTCAAATACAAATACTCGTATTCGCTGTTACCAATTATTCCTATGGGAAATCTTTCCAACTGTAGTACTATTTAAATATATATATATAAATATATTTATTGTTAGTTCTATTTTGTTGCTGTAAAATAACAATTTACTAGGGTCATTAGACATTCTAATTGAATCTATTGTTTGTTTTTGCACTTTATTTAAACAAACAACAATTGATTACAAACTCATGACCATAAATATCGATAATTTATACGGTAGCCCAATGGGGATGATTAGATAACTCGAAAAGCAACCATAATGAATTGAATATTGAAGTTTTATGTCATAATTGAAATTAAATGGATGTTGAGTGCCAAATTGATTTAAAATTATTTATATACAAAGTGTACTTTTGTGAAACATTTCAAATTTATTTGTATTATAAAATTTTACATAAGAAATTTGATTAAAGTTCTTCAACTTGGCTTTAAGCATTATCAGAAATGCAAACTATGTGGCAATGCAAAGACTCCACAAAAGGTCTCACCTGGTTCATTATCCTTGCTGCTCCCGAATGCCTATTATAATCTCAGCTAAGCCTCTGCGATTATTGTCTACAAAATTCATGTATTTCATTATTAGCCAGCGTTACAGTCAGGACAACGGCTCAGCATTTCCGGCTCAGTCCCTGCCCCGTTAGATATGGCTGCAACCTCATTGCCCGACTGTCAGGCTGCCTGGCTGCCAGGCTGCTGGTGCTCATCGTCGGTTGTTCATTTGCTGTCATAATTTAATTTTTACCACCGGCCATGGCGACTCGCACAGAGAAGAACACACACAGATAGACAGACATGGCGACAGAAAGACAGACAGACAGGCAGCACATCCTGTCGAGCTGTGCCTGTCTGCCTGCGGCCTGACTGACTGAGTTTTTGTCCATTCTCGTGGCATGCAAAGCGCCCAGCTTGCAATCGTGGTCTGTAAAAAAGCCAACGTGATTTCAAATGGACAGGCCTCAAAAATCCCAATGTGGTTGCTGCTGTGGCTCATTAATCCGTGCAGTTGAACGGCCGCCAACGAACCTCGACCCACAACCTTTTCAAGCCTTATTTTGCTCCAGCTTCTCTCTGATCAGAGAGCCACACATAAATCAGCTGCCTCTGGGCACTTTATCATCGTCATCGTCATTATCCCAGACCTCATCATCGTCCTTAGTAGCAGCAACTCAGCTGCCAACTGGGACACCAATTTAGTCGCTCTCACCCTCTCTCTTACTTATTCTCATACTCTATCTCGCGCATGAATGTCACAATTTTTGTCGCTCAATTTGCTAAGCAAATTATAAACACCAAATGGAAACTGTAATAAAAACCAAGAACCAGCATCTGTATAAAACAAACTTCAACTTTAGTGTTTGTCCAAAATGGAAATGCCTCAAGCTGATTTCAACATTTATGCGCTAGCAACGTCAACGTTGAAAGTCAATAATGAAAATTTCAACGGGGCCATGTCTTTAAACGGCCACCCCAGAAAAAAGCCCATAACAGCTACAGCAAGAGGCAGAGGAGCAACAACAAGAAGAGTAATTCGGACTCAGCGGGGGCAGCAACTAAATGTAATAAAATTCGCATAAAAACATTTCACAGGCTTTAGACCCGACACAGTTGCTAAACTTGTGCCGTCTGCCCGGAGCCGCCCAAAGTAAAAGTACGACCCGGAGAAAGAGACGGAGACGGAGTCGGATCCCAGGCCGGAGAGAGATCATGTGACAGCAGGAGAAATTAAAGCAAGCTGCTTAAAAAGTTGTGCAACTTCCGGACGAAAGGCCGCATCCGAGTTGGTGGCAGAAACAGCTCTCAACCGCTCACTTGCTGCAGCCGACAGTGGCACACTGTGACACACATGACAGTGGATACATTTGTCAGCTGCATTTGGTTGAGAATTGTTATTAGTTGCCAAGTTAATTTAAAGGCAGTTGCATGACCCAAGGCATGATTTTCATAAGACAAGCACTTGCAAATGAGAAGGATATATATGCTTTAACCTTTTTAGAAACTTATTTAGATGTCTTACCCCATTGTACTACCAATTCTGTGACTCTTTCAATGCCGCCTGCAGTTGGCAACACGCCCAAGCTGCTTTTTCCGGGGAGTTCCGTGATGTTGCGCCTATCACAACCAATTTACTAACGAAGCAGATAAATCCAATTTCTGGCCAGAAGCAGCTCAGACTCGCTATAATAACAACAACCATAACAATGAAAGTGGCAAGTTAATAGAAGCAGAAGCCAACAAAAAAATAAGAACGAATCGCCGTGTTTTTGTTGTCAGAGACAATTTCCGCTTCCGCTCGACTAGGCCGACATCTAAAAATTACATGCCTTTGACCCTCCACCGAGGGTTACTTTTAGTTTATTAGGCTTATCAGACGAGTTTATTAGACTCTTTAACCATTTACTTAGCAGACTGTCAAAGTATCTTTAACTGATCCACAGAATCTTCGAACTCGTTGGTTTAACTTAAAGTGAGGTAAAGAAATTGAAACTATCATGCAACGTTTGCAATAAAAACAAAGAAGAAAGGAAATTCTAGTGAAACCTGATAGTTTAAAACCTCCCAAGGAGATGAAAGTCAACTATTCACCATTGCGTTTGTCAGTCCTTACTTTATGGTCATCAGCTTTTTTTTCCGTCTATTCCATCACTTCTCTTTTCGCACTCGCCTCACTTTAATGAATTCACAATCCGAACATTAAAGGAGACTTTAAAGTTGCTTATAAGACAGTTATGGACGATTTTATTTAAGCTCGACATATTCAAATTTAAGTGAGTTTTAATGCAAACTGTAAATAAATAAGACACAAGGCGAATGTAAGTAAGATGGCAGATGGATGCAGCACATGTGCTAAGCCTGCATTATTGTTGTCTTTGGCCTGTGCAAGTATCCTTTGAAACACGCATTTATTTATGCTCCCAGGAATGAGCAAAAGTTTTAAATTAAATTTTATGTACGGGCAGTCGAGCAGTCCAAGGCAATGTAAATAGAAATGTAAGCTTTGACCCAAATACCAAAGCAAAAGGCAAGCACAAAATGCACAAGATGCCGTCCTGTATTTCTCTCTCTCACTGTCATTGCCTCTTTCACTCTGCTGTCTATATCTATCTCGCACAATCTCTTGCTTTCTCGGTCTGTATGTATTTTCCTTATTGTCTTTTCATGCATCTTGGCCTGGGTGTGTTGTCAGTCTCAGTTAGGTAAGGCAAACAGTGGTTAGGCCCTTCCATGCTTTTCCAGCTTTCTGACAATGGCACAGCAAACATGCCGCCAATTAAGCCACTGTCGAAGTCCTTGAGTATTTCCTGTGGGCAGGTTTCTTCATTTTTCTTCATTCCGTTTTTAAAGCATACTTTTGTGCGCTCATAAAATTCGATTATGCATCGCTTTCACTTTCAATGTGCGTGGCGTGTGAATATAATAAGATTTTTATAATTTAATCAAGCAGAAAGCTGACGCTCTCTCTCTCTTTCTTTCTCTTGTCTGTATCTCCATTTATATATTTATCTGTCTCCCTTTCTTGATCTCTGTCCATTTGAGTCGTTGTGCGTGGCAATAAAAATAAGTACAACAATAAAACAAAAGCTGGCAAACGCGCATCCGTATGTTGAGATTAACAGCGGCAGCATCACAGGTTTTACGACCAAACGCATTTGTCATACACTTTTCAGGCCATTAAAGGACTCTCGAAGGGTTGCCCCCCTCTTGCCACTTGCCCCATCAACAATTTAATATATGTGGCGTCAATAACACGAACAATAGACTCGCTTTAAAGGCTTTAAATTGCAGTTTGTTACTTTAGTTTTGGTCGCCAAAATCATTTTGCTCACACCTTGTTGGTTGCCAATTTATCAATTCATTGCCTGATACAATAACCAATAATACGTGAAAAGACCAATGTGTTCGTCTGTTAATTACTATAAACACATAC
The DNA here is from genome assembly GCA_035044365.1 of Drosophila neotestacea. Classification (NCBI taxonomy): domain Eukaryota; kingdom Metazoa; phylum Arthropoda; class Insecta; order Diptera; family Drosophilidae; genus Drosophila; species Drosophila neotestacea. Next base: position 1,840,315 of record JAWNMD010000757.1, read on the forward strand.
ACATACACACGTGATCAATCAATTTGTTGGTCAAGCAAATAAGCCCAGTATATGTATAAGTAAGTATTCGATGACTATAAATGGGTCATTGTAACTTGTCATACATATATTCTTGATTTATGTGCTGCTGCTGTGTGTGTGTGTGTGTGTGTGTGTGTGTATGCCACGTCATGTTGCAAGCTCTAATGAATAATTTGATCAATATAATAGACTGCACATACAACTATACTAAAATTGTCAAATGAGTATTGATTTATTGAGTCAAGAGAAACTCTTGAATTTGACTTTAAATTTGTCAAGGCTTATGATCGCAAACCGGAGACTACGGCAACAAATGTTTATCTGTGTAGGCCATGAATATTTTACGAGTGCTTAAAAATTGTTAACAAATCAAACTCAGCTCAGCAGTAAAAACAACAACAACAACAGCAACAATTGGGTAAATAAATGCAATACAATTTGAATAAACAGGCTTACATACATTTAAATAAATGCACGACTGATTTCTGTTTTCATGTGTGTGTGTGTGTGTGTCTGTCAACCACTTGTTATGCCTGGTATGTGTTTTTTGTTGCTGTGTGTATGTTTGTGTGTATTTCGAAACAATTTATATCCGATTTTAATATTGAATCTCTCGAGCGTAAGTCGAAATCTCTTGGAAAAGCAAATCTTTTGGGGTGGTCTGTTCACCCACTTAGCAAAGTTTCCAAGCAGCTCAGAGGAAGTGGAATGTCCAATTAAAGCTTGTCAGACAATTCAACTTGGATGTGTGCATAAAATTCCAAATAAACTTGTACAAAATTGAGCAATTGTGAATTTAAAAATGCAAAAGCTATTATAATACGCATTTAGACTATTCTCTTCAGATCAATAAAGTTGCCAGGCACCGCATTTCCTGTCAAATTGAACTAATTAGGTTGTCTTGAGTAACAGGCCACAGAACAAAGCCTCGGCTACAATCGAGCAGACACACACACACACACACACACTCATGTGTGTAGGCGTGAGGAAGTCATAGAGTAGGAAAACGTGAGCTCGGAAATTGGAGAAAACGGCGGGAAATGTAATCAGGACTTTTGATGATAGCATTTGGCACAGCAAGTCATGCGTATATACTACATATAACGAAAAGAGGGTGATACAGCAACAATAATGAAAATAACAATATGACTAACGCTCTCATGCACAAACAAAAAATACATAAATCAAATTGTTGGAAATTGGTAACCAAGCAGAGATAAACTCGCATTATTATGCCGCCTATTTTGTATAGCTGCTTGGCAACGTATTCTATACTCCCACACACACACACACACACATACAGTTCTCTTTTATAAGGAAAAACACGTTACTTATCATCCATCAATCAATTGATATGAGCCAGCTATTCGCAATATTAATAGCTCTTGGCACTCATCGTTGATAATTTGAGTCCCAAGACTGATTTGCATGGAAACTTTTTCAACAATTTATTGAAGAGTTTGGACCAGACCCAAATGTAATATGATTAACCGGATAGATTGAACCGATACCTTTGAAGAGTCTAGCTAAATTTCAATTTAAAATGCAAGACAATTGCCGCGATTTGCTGACCACACTTGAGGTTCCTAATTAGTGCCATAATTGATTGGCTCACACACATACACACACACATGCTTATTGTCCAATTAATATTAAGATGCATTTATTTGTGTGTACTGCAGTTGATTGAACCTACATTAAATCCCACAAGAGTCAGAATTTCGTATTGTGGTCTACAATTCTCAGTCCTCCTGCAGACAATTGTATGGGTTTATTGCTGTCGATGGTAATAACTGGCGAAGGCTTAGGATGATTTGTTCAAGGGATTTACAGAGTCAGCAGCAATAGGTACCCTCTCCCAATACATTTTAAGTGCTTCAAATTTCCATAAATTTATGCCGAAAGGCTGAAAGAGTGCTGTGAGAATGTGTTGAGAATGTCTTGAAATGTTAAGCCAAGTTGAAGAGCCAAGAAAAGCGACCTCAGTAAATTATGCAAATGCAAAAGGCAAGCCAATTTAGCGCACAATTTGCACGTTGACCGCAACATTTACTGGTTGACCAGCCTGTCGTCCAATGGCCACCCACTTCCTGATTCCCAGTTGGTGGCCAAAAGGCTAGGCAAGAAGGGGCATACTTAAAGGAGGGCCAGAACAGCTGGTGGCCCGCAGTAAATGTATACCGCATGATTTGTATCACAAATAGGCCACAAATGGACGAAACACACACACAACCATTCAGAAGCAGTGGCACTGTGAGCCAATGCAAACATTTATTGCTAATTGCTGAAAGGACATTTGCATAAACTTAACAAAACCCCAAAATTCTCATGCAAGCTAGCAAATAAACGACAAAATGACCAGACACACACACATTCTCATACACATACAAGTAGGTGAATGTCAGCAAATAAACGTCTTGGCTATTGCACAGTTCATTCTGGCCTTTAGATTGTGGTCAAATCAGAGTAGGACATTGGGCGTGGCATGGCCCAATTTGCATGCCAGTTGAACCAGTTGACCAGTTAACAAACATTGCGGCCCTGTGGCTGCAACAAGAACAACAGCAACCAAAAGCAAAAGCAAAATCAAAAGCATAAACATAAATCAACTTGTTCTACCTGACAATTTGTGAAGCAACGAGCAGCACTTTCAATTAACAAACTTATAATTGATTTCAGAGCACGATACCATTTATAGGCACACCATGGAGAATGGCAAATTGATTAACAGACTCACACTTTTTACCAGTCAGTGTCTAAATGTCATTCGAGTCCGTTGCGTAAGTTTGTGGCACACACAAGTGCAACTAATTAGTGTGCAACACTTGTGCATTTCATTAGCTCTCAAGTACACGTATCACATGCGGCGTATGCGTGATGCGCACCAAAGTACACATTAATTTAGTATGCCACAAACGCCTGGCCCATTTAAGCAGTTCCAGATGTAGTGTCAATCGGCCAAGGACATTACGCTGTTAAACATTTTGCGTGCCAATTCATTCGAACACATAAATTGACCAAATTAATGTGAATACTTTGCACGCGCTGTCAATGCCTATGAATTGATGAGAGAATCAGAGAGAGAGAGAGAGAGAGAGAGAGAAGCAAAAGATGAATGTGAAGAAATATCAAAGTATAGTTGTCTGTAGGCCTGCACTTTATACTTTGGCTTTTGCCATTTGCCTTTACTTTACTTCTGTGGGCAGAAGAAGTACTTGGAAATCGGAAAGAACGACAGAACGATTTGTTGAATTGCCCTCATCAAAGCAACAACAGGCACTGGCATTCACATGGCCATTCCTTTGATTACTCTTTCTCTGTCTCCGTCTCCCTCTCTTTCTCCAGTTGCTGATTTCTTTCTTTTTTCTTTCCTCTATTTTGCTTTGTATCCTGTTCAAATCATGCTGCGTTCTTAATTTGCATTGTCTGGTGACCTGTTATTCTTCTCTTGAACAGAATCCTTTGATTGCTTTGCAGCTGTCAACACTTAAAATCAATTCAATGACAAAAAAAAAAACAGAAACTCAACTTTGAAGACATTGTAAGTGCGTGGGCGTAGTAACATTCATTTTTATTGATAAAACTTTTGTAAGTGTTGCACCAACTTTTACCTGTTATCGTACAGCCAATTCTTTTGGTTCAAACGCAGAGTAGAAGAAGCTAGTGGATTTCTGATGCCAAAAATCAGAAATTGACGTACAAAAAGTCAGTGCGGAAATAACACCGACTTACAGACTGCTATTCTTCCATTCTTCGCATACAATGCAACGGAAATTGTGCTACATTGGCGCCAAGAGATATAAGAATTTGAAGTTAACTTTGTGCTGGACGTCGAGCAAAGAAATTAAAGCCCGTTTATGAAGTCATTGTCCTACCATGTTGCACTGTTGCTGCGGTTGAAGAAATCTGTTGCCACTTTGCTGCATTTCGCATTTTCTTTTATATATTTTTCCAACAGTGCTCTCTGGCCACTGCTGTTACTACTTGTATTTAAATGCATTTGGAGTGAATGCGAGTGGCATTTAGCAAACAAAACGTGGCCAAAAACCCAACGGCAAGTGGGTGTAAATGAGGCAACCAGCGAGTAGTAATGGAAACGACAACCGCAGCTCAGAAACTCCAAGGACGAAAGCTGTGTCTACAGTTTTTGCAATTACAAGACGGCAGCTTCATTGTTATGGCTGTAATGAAAATCGTGCCGCAGTCATTTTTGGCTTAGCTTGGGCATTTTATATTAATTAATGTTAAGCATACGACCCGTTGGCAGCCGGACAATGGCATATTTGCATATGACATTGCAATTTGATTGATTAAAAATGTAATTGCATATATGTGAGATGAAAAGCTGAAAATGAAACGAAAATCTTAAAGGTTTCCAGTAAACTTCAATTGGTTTGTTAAAGTAATATGCAAGTGGATAAACTGTTGTTATTACATGTTAAAAAATAGCTTATTAAAATGTAGTTCACTAACAAACTAATAAAGAGTGACAGTAAAAATGTCCTTAAGTAGCTTTAAATGATTTGTGACGTTGGGGAAAACGCTACTTGAATTCTTGAAAGTCTCTTCTTGTGGGTGGCAACACAAGTAGTTGAAACATTTGTTTACTTCTTGTGCCAACTTCAATGTCACTCTGGTTGCTGCTGTTGCTGTTGCCCTTGCTGTCGCTGGAGGAAGTGTAGATAGTTGCTGAGGGGCAGCCAATCAGTTGACTTCGCTCTCTTCCCGTCCTTTTATTTTTCTTCTTTTGGCAGCAACAAAACGATGACAGACACAAATTCAGAGTTGCAATATTTTTCACTTTTCGTTCGTTTCATTTGCTACTTTATATTTTTTCTACTGTTTTCCCTCTTCTCTTTTTGTGTCATTTTGGCATTTCATTTTGATAAATTGCCTGCCGAGGTTCAAAGATGTCTCCCTCCTTCTCGGCTGGTTGTATGGGCGTGTCGTTCAATTTGAGGACATTAAATAACGCGACTCCACTAACCCAAACTTTCCAATTCATTTCTGTTGCTTCTCTTTCTGTTACTGTTTCTGTTGCTGTTTCTATTTCTGTTTCATTAACCCCATTTGTGGGTCAAGCGAACTATTTAATTTTCCTCTACATATATTGGGCTACCAGTCAAAGTATTCGTATTCGGATTATATATTATTGCTGTTTATGCAAAATAATCATTAGTTTTGCTTAATTAAGCGTCAGTCAGCGTAATGACAATAATTTCAACCTATTTTCGACCATGTCATTTGCAGTAACCGTTGCAGTTACAGTTGCAGTTGCAGTTGGCAATAAGCAATAAGCGACACCTCAAATTGAATTGGAATTGCATCAAATGCGCATAAATTATGCAGATGAAGCAATTAGCAGGATGTGTTCAGTTTTTGCCATCACTTGCCAATTCGTATACGATTTAACATTGTCACCTGCCAGTTGCCAATGGTAGAGCATTGCCCAATTTACATTCAATTTCTATGCTCATTTGTAAAATTCACAAATTAATTGCCAACACACACTCACACACACACACACACACACATTACATTTCATTCAAATTAGAATAACTCGAATGCAATTCTAATTTTCAAGTGCCTAACGAGCCAATTACCAGATCAACCACAGTTCTATAGTAATTCGAAAGATAATTATTTATCATAATAAAATAAGTGCTAAACTCAGATCTATGAGATACTCGATTGATTTATGGTAATATTCGTTCATTCATTCATTGGGCCTTTTGAATAACTTCTGCTAGGGCAAATACAAAAACAATCTAAGCCGATTGACGCACACCTTGAAAGCGTAATTTCCTGAAATCAAAATTAATGCCATGATTTCCATTGAGTGATTTCTAAATAAATAAAAAAATTGTATGTCTGTATTAGAAAGATAAAAAGAGGCAGAGATTTTCTTTCAATTGCTCAGTCGGTCAGATAATTCCACTGTGTGACACGTTTGCTGCCTTTCTTTTTTCCTTTTATGATATTAAAAAGACAAAAATATATATATATATGTACATAAATACATAAGTAAGTGAAATGAAATGAATTTCCATGGCGTATGCAAATGTCGTTACATTGGCGCGAATAATATAATTTCAATGGCATTCATAAAAACAATTTTAATAATTGAAGCAAAAACATTCAGCGAGCCTTATACAAATTTGCATAACAACAAAAACCAAACCGTGAGAGTAGCTTAACATTTAAATACACCAAAAAGAAATTCTCGTTTTATGGACTTATTTTATTTTCAAGTATTTTTTTTCATTTTCCCATTTTTTGTTGTTTTGCTTTCGTCCAAAAATTGTATTTGCAGCTTTGTGATTCATGAACCCGTTGAACGATAAAACTTTTCCCACCTGCTCCACACTTGAAATTTTACGATGCTCGACAATCGAGCATCGACTGTGGCGGCAAAGTTTGCAGACGACTATCGAATGGGATTAGAAGTCCGACGGAATGACGCTAACTGCAGCTCATTGGCGTTTATGGCCGCTTAGCCGTAATTTTTATTATTTACCAAGCGGCCGTGGCATACTCAAAAAAAATCAACAATTAAAAGCTGCAGACTGCGCCCACGGGCGTGCTGTGAACAAATTGAGGTCAGGCAAGGACTTCGAAGAGGTTCACTCCACAAAAATTGAAACCGAAACAGAAACAGAGAATCCGCAAGAGAGGACCCAAACAACTGTTAAAAGAAAATTGGCTGCTGCTACAGGCAACCACAAATGAAGGCAGCAAGGCAGTGAGGAAAAAGAAGGGAAATAGGGGTTAAAATGGAACCGGATGTGAATCTGGCACTTGGCCGTGGCTTACAGCCAGACTCTTGTTTTCGCTGGGGCCATAAAAGCAACACAAAATTGTGCTAATTAACCCTAAAAGCATGTATATGTGAATGTGTGTGATTTTCAACAGATTCCCCTTGTCCCTCTCTACCCCTGTCTCTCACTCTCTCTCATAGACACGCACACACTCGTCCTCTCACTCTCGTTCTGGCTCTATAAGTGCACGTTTAAAAATTATTATGCACATTATTGTTCTTCATTGTTTTTATAACCCAATTATTACAACAGCAGCAACATCTATGCATGTCCTGCCCTCCATTTCCCATTTTTGCCTCATGGAGGTGGACTTCCTTTCTGTATTTAGCAAAAGGCAAAGCTTTAATTGGCCCCCATTTAATACGAAAAAAGATCTGTTTCTGCATGTGGCTAATGTTGTGGCAAAAATGCTGAAATAGTTTTATTATGCGCCTGTCAAGTGGCAATATAACGCATACGACCCATCGACCCGTCGAAACTGTTCTCAAAATATGAGTAATTAGTTGTTAAAGGTAAACAACATATTTAGCATGTTATTATTGCCATCATTATTCTCATTGTTATTACTAGAAATGTCGATTGAGCTGCTTGCTTGTTGCCATGCACCCAAAAAATTAAACGCAAACATTTGTTAACAATTTCTGATGCGTTCGCGTGTATGTGTGTCGGCAAAACAATCAAATAAAGCAACTAATATATAAACACAACAACAGGCAAATATTGTGCCATACGGAAGAAAGAAACCAACATTCTGGCAAAGAAAACAAACGCACGAAAGGTCCTGCCAATAACTAACCACATAACGCATTTTGCGATTCTAAATACATATATTATTAGTTGGGAACGAAAAGAGTCTTCAGACATACCCTTAGTTGAAGCACAAATATGCACATACTGAAAATGATTATCGAAAAACCATTAGGCCCTCACATAAAAAGGACGCTAAAAAAGTGAGGAAAAGCGAAATGAAACGAGCGAACTGGAAAGGGAAAATGTTAAGATTAACGGGCAAAAAGGAGTCATCCTGCTGTCGGCAGCAAATGTCAGCAAGCAAATTTAAATTTAAGCGACAGTCGCTAATGTGAGCGGTTGGTTGCCAGGCACAATAACAAACGACGCAGGTAGGCAGACAGACAGACAGAGACACAGGAAGACAGGAAGACAGGTGTATAGATACGAGTACCCAAAAAAAACATGCTCGCACCGGATGTGCGTGTTTTGTTGGCTGCTGCCTGCTGCCTGCCTGCATGTCTAATGCCGCAAAGTCATTTGGCGGCTTACGCAGCGACTTAGAGGTGGCCCACACCAAGGCAGCAAAAAAGGCCAAGCCATAGGTAAAACATGCGCAAACATTGCCAAAGAAAAAACGCCGTAACAAGCCAGATCATTTATATCTTGTGAAGGTGTGTGTGTAAGTGTGCACAACGTTGCGTATGAGTAACATGTCTTTCCACTACCAGCAAACAGTTGTTGGTGTTGCTCTGGGTTAATGGTGTTTGGCTAGCTATTGCTACCTCAGCTATTGCTATCGTTGTCATTCTTGTTATTTCCGTTCACATTGTCGTTGTTGTTGTTGCTGTTGTTGTTGCTTTTTCTGCTGCTGCGTGCGTTGTTGTCATTAGAATTACTTCGTTTAACGCCTTTTGCCAGAGTCCTAACCAAAAGCAGAGTTTAACAACTTTACCCAAAGCAATGTTACATTGAGATATCAATAATTTGAGAGTTTCCTTGCCAAGAATATCTAAAGTACGACTTGTGTCCTAGTTAAAGTTTACTTAATGTATCTCAAACGTTGTGATTATGTTGCTTTGTTCAAGAGCTCTTTAATAGACACGTTGCCATCGCCAGTTTGAAGTTATTTCTGAGTTCTTCTTTCACTCACTTACTCTGACTGTCTGTTGCCTTGAGACGATGATATATTAATTGGTTTTTTATTTATGATGCCAGGACATTGCCACTTGCCACAAGGACATTGACTGCGTTTGCTAGTGTTTATTTATGTCGCCCCAGTTTCTTTTACTTTCAAATAATTGATTTTCACATTCAGACAAAACTCATACACTCATATGAGTACACTCAAAGTATCCCATCAATGACCAGTTCAATAAACTGCTGATGACTTCGAGTCAAGGTTTAGGATCAAATCAGGCAATGACATCCAATGACCGCCAACAGAGCTATGAGAATTGTTGGTCTATGTGGAAATTTGCTTTGCGGCTATGACAATTTATTAGCAGCTGTAATGAGTAGAGTTTATTGAGGTCCCGTGTGTTTATAATTTAAATTTAGATGCACATGACTGCATACACATACATAGACATAACTACTCTTACATATGTTTCAGTATAGTTAGAACAACTAGCAAATGCAATTGCTGTCTATGGGGGTAATGTAAACACTTGTCATCATTAAAATAACTGCAGATACATACAACTGCAACAGATGTTGTTGCTGTGCAGCTAAACAATAAATAAAGGCAATTTGCAATTATGAGAACTGATAACAATAGTTAGCCAACAACCTACAGACACACACACACACACACACACACACACGCACACATGCACATGATAATATTTATTCTGTGAGGATGCTTTGGTTCATAACGTTATTTCGAAATATTTACACATTGATGACCGCAGACTGGTTGCCCACTTTGTGGCACAACTAAATAAAGGCTCAAACTATAATACGAGTTGGAGAATGGAATGAAAATACATAAGAGACTGTATTATGTAACAAAAAGGATTCTAAGGCATTCCCTTTGCTTTGCATTGCCTAATTAAGTGGTTTAAACTAATGACTGTTATTAGTAGCAGATTATTATCAAATGCAACAAACTGATAATTAATTGTCATAAATTTAATGCATATATAATAATTAAACTTTTGCCTTGTTCTGTCTAAACATTTGTCTCAAAAATTCTACAAATAATTTGTGCGGTGTCTTGAGATGCTCTCAGGAACCTGAGCTTTAGTACTGCTTAAATTTAACTTAATTATCGCCCACACTCACTCACAACCAACCCACTAACACACATACAACTCTTGTGTGTATATGTATATATGCACAATAATGAAATTAGACTAATGAAAACAAATGCATATCGAAATTAATCAAATAATGTCGTCCTTATTTATAGACAACAGTCAGCAGCATAAGTGACAAATGAGCTGAGTCATTACAGTCATTACTCGTTAGATGCTACATGGGCGTGGCCGCAGCCCACTTTGCTTCGAATAAAGCAATGAGAAATGCAAAATCATTGTGAAACAGAGCTTAAATCGAAAACAGGACCAAAGCTATTGTGATTATTTGATCTGCACGCAAGCAATGACATAGACTCACACACAGATACACAGTGACATACATAGATAGTATGTATTAGATACACAGACGACGCCATTATGAAATGGTTAAAAGCAGCTCCAACTGCTACAGTTTGCATGCTGCTGAAGTCTGGGACTGTCTGGCTGGGAACAACTCATAAGCAAATAATCATGATGCATTTTAATGACTAAACCAAGCGCTTAATAGTTAATTTTATATGGTAAAAGAGAGAAGGAGAGAGTGCAAAGCTGATGAGCAGACGGCAGCAATTTGCATTAGCAGACATTTAAGTTTTGCCAGCTTGTAATTAAAATAATAAACACGCACAAAATGCATTTGAAAATTTAGCTGAGATCTGCGCAAAGAGACTGTATAGAGAACCGAGTCATGGCTATGTTGCTGTGGTGGTGGTGGTGGTGCTGCTGCTGCTGCTGCTGCTGAGTGGTTGTGGCAATTGTCACAAAAACATACTGACACATACATATATACACATACATACTCAGCTCATGACTCTGATGTACATACGAAGCGCCTGGCAAGCTAGACAATGCCCCACGTTGCGTATACGCAACGCTTGACATTTGTTTGCTCAGCCAAAGCGCCATGCATGTGTATGTATGTGTGTGTGAGTGTGTGTGTTTGTGGGACAAACGTGTGCTATTTGTGTTGGCTGTTTCACTTAGTGTGTTACTGACTTCAGGCCTCAGGTGAGTTTTGTGGGCAGTAGTAAGAGTGGTAGCGAGGGGTAAAGGGTATGGAGCAAAGGCCATCGTCTATTGTGGTGCGGCATGCGCTACGCACTTGACCCACAAAAACGCTTACAATGGCAGCACAAGTTCTACAAACTGGGCCAAGAGCTGAAAATGTGAAAATCAGGCATAAGATGAAGTCCTTTGCTTTTGACCGTACTTTTATCTGAGTATCTTCTGGTTTCAACTGGCATCAAATCAACAAAACTAATTTGATTTGATGCGAGCATGCTAATTGTCGGTATGTGTGTTTCTTATTGTCGAGCACTTAATGGTTAGTAACGAATATTTTCATTCAAATGAGCTCAGTGTCTAACCCAACTGTCGGAAAGGTAAACTCAACAAAACTACGACTAAGTACAAGCAATTTATGTTGGCCACAATCAACATTTAAACGCTTGCAACTAAGTACTTGACTGTATTTTGATGACCGGCTTGGCACAATGAGACACTCAAGCCTTTCCGCCACTCACACACTCAAAACAGTTGGCTAAACACTGCAACAGTAACAAACAACAACAGCAGCAGCAGATACAAAAAATTACAAATGACAACAATGGCTTGGGTTAGGTTGGGGAGAGAGGGACGGAAGAGATGTGGTTCTGAGGTTGACTGAGTGCCTGCCCGACTGCATTACAGATCTAGACGTCAACTGTGTCAGTCTCTTGCTGATTTTGTTGTTGTTGTTGTTGTTGTTGCTGCTGCTGTTGTTGAGTGCGTCTGTCGACGCTTGAGTGTATCAAACCCAACGCTACATCAGCTGCATACTTTTAGCTGCAACTGTCTCGCTGTGTGTGTGTGCGTGTGTGTGTGTGTGTGCACTTAAGTGTCATGGTGTCAGTGAGCGACTGACCCACTTTGTGATAAGCACCACAACACCAACATCCAACACTAACAGTAGCAGCATCAACAAAAACACAGCCAGCAACAGCAACAACAATGAATTGCAATGGCGGTTGCACACTCTGTATTTATCATGTTGCATATTTTTGGGCTGCATTTAAATAACGCTAACACAAACACACTGCTGCTATGCATGTGTGTGTGTATCTGTTGTTGTGGAAAAATAAATAGATACTGTTTTCCTTTCATTTCCATTGTTGTGCATTTATGAAAGTATTGAAAATTCAACAATATAAAAGTAAACAATTGAACTTTAAGCTTTGTCAATTTGTTAGCGCTAATTTAACGTTGATTATCTCACACACAAACACACACACATAAACGTATAGATAGATACTGTTACTTTGCCTGTTCCACTTTAGCTTTAGCTTTCTCTTTCTTTTGTTTTCGCTTTCGTTTTGTAAGCAATTTGCCGTTGACAATTAAATGAAAGTAAGATAAATTGTCGCGTTTGTTTACAGTTCAACTTGTCGTTTTTGTGCTCAATTCAAGGCACATTCTGCCTGAGGACAAAGCCAATCTATAGTGCCAGCTCTTTCTATCTCCCCTACCCCTTCACTCTCTCCCTCGATCTCTCCTCACGGTTGTGGCACATTGTATCGTCTAATTTATTAGATGGGTTCCTCTTGCCGCAAGTATTTTTGCGAGATAAATACCCAAATGTCATGTCATTTGTTGTAGGCCCCAAAAGCGAAAGGCATGCGATGCTCCAGGGGGCGTGGCAATACTGACAAGCTATGCCTACTTAGCCCCGCTTATAGCTTGATAGGTACCCTGCATTGTAAAGTAATGAGCACAAGTGAAGGACAAGTTGTCGGTAACTTTTTTATTCTTAAATGGAACTGACAAATATTAAATTGGAGTTGCAAATAAAATGTAAATACAAGTAAATAGATTGGTGACAAAAAAAAAGAGAATCATTTAAAAGTACTGAGTATAATTGAAACAAAAGTTGTCTTTTATAAGGAAACTCTTAAATAAAACTGACAAATTTTAAACAGAAGTTGTAAATAAACGGAAATACAAGACGTAGATTGACTTCAAAAAGAGCCATTGAAAAGCAATGATCATAAATGAGGGAAGGTTATTTTTAATATGAAAACTCTTTAATGGAAATGACATATATTAAATTGTAGTTCAGTTGGAGAAGTTATGTTTTGATACCAACTGGGTTATTCTAGTAAAAATATCAGTAAGGAATTTTTAAATTAAACTGAGAAATAAATAATTGAAATGTAGGTAAGGAAGTCGCATTCGGGTGCCTGCATATGTAAATATTAGTATGTAAATCGTTGTAAAAAAAACTGAAAGTCTTTTAAATGTTAGATAAGTTATGATTTGATGCTTGCTACATTATTTAAATATAAATGTATTTTAGTATTTAGTAAATTGCAGTCAAAACCTTTTGGCGACACTGTGTTGACAACCGCAGGACAACTGTGAAACATATGAAAGGATAGTAAAAAAAAAGGAAATAGATAAAAAAAGTGAAGAGGAATCTGCGGCTAAGTTCTTTTCTGTGTATAAACAGAACACATGTGTGTAAGTGAATGCCATGGGGCAAGTGCGCTTGTTACTGCCACAGGTGCCACATAGTGACAGCGAGCAGGTGTTTTTGCTGCAACTATTTTGTGACGCAATTAAAGTGCCGCTGGTGTTGTAGTCGTCGAGTGGACTGAGAATAAAACCTGCTTCGTTTTCTACTTCAGTGAAATGTAAATTTGATTATTCCAGAAACAAATATTTGCCATGTGCCCGTGTTGACCGAGTCCAATCCATATGCAGGGTTCAGAAATAAGAGAAGAGGGAGCAGGTTCGAGGGTCATCGCTGTCACAGAAAATGGCCGCATGTCCGGGTGGGTGAAAAGGGGAGGAGTTAGGAATTGAGGGGCGCGTATTTTGTCGTTGACATATTTATCTAGACGTTTGTTGTTCACATTTTGCTGTCGTTGTTGTTTACCAAATACGTATTTCTAGACTCGATTTGACGCCCTCTCCACTGGCAGCTTGACTTTTGTTTAGCCAGGCAATGATTAATTAAAACATGAGCGCTTTCATTGTTGCTATTGTTGCCATTGTTGTCGTTGTCGCTGTCGCTGTCGCTGTCGCTGTCGTCCAGCACAACATTTATATACTATGTACTTATTTTACCACGCCAGCCTTTTAAACAAATTACACAAACAACATGCCATCCGTTGATGTCCTGCCAGCCTTGTCACCATCAACAGCACTTTTTTGTTGCTTCTGTTGTTGTTGTTGTGTTGTTGTCTACGGACATTAGCTCAAATAATTCCCCCCCTCTCTACAATAGGGATTTAGGATGGAGCCCTTTGCAGTGTGCGGGCGTTGGATTTTGGACTCATTAGGCAGCTTCAGCTGCTGGTGTCAAAATTGCTTTTGCCATGTGCCTGTATGTCTGTGTGATTGTTTGTTTGTTTGTGTGCGAGTGTGTGTGCATGTGTATGTTTGTAGGTGTGTAGGTGTGTGCTGGTAAACATGACGCCTAATGAGAAAGAAACTTACTCTACTATTTGAGTTTGCTTTTCGGCGTTGTTTGGGTCTTCTGTTTGCCAAGGCGCGAGCCGTGGGGCATGGGCATGGGGAATGGGGCATGAGGCGTGTGGCATTTGGCACGGGGCGTGGGGCAAGGGGAATGAGGTGAGGTGTGCATAGCGAGTGGCACACAAACAAACAGATTGCTTACAGCCAAAATATCAGTGTGAGTAGCCTAATATTTTCAGCTAGCTGGCATTTAATTAAAGCCAATATTAAAATTAGAATTCAAATAAAATTCATTTGCTGTTTTCATGTTATTACATTTGATATAATCTAAAATTATAGACAAAACAAATTCAGAAGTAAATGGGGAGGTTTTTGTGCACCGTAATTTGTTCCTCTTTATTATAGCTTATATAATATTTAGATTATTATATGACTGCTTTATGGTATTCTTGTTTTGTTCAATATTTAATGTTAATTTTAGTTTAAGATTATTGGGAAAAAAACAGAAGTTTTTTAAAGTATACTTATTGAATAGTGATTAGTGCTGTAAATTACAAGATATTTACTATTAAAAAGCTTTTAGCTCTTAACCTAAAACATTCTTTAACAATAAAAGAATAAATACAAATTATAAATAACATAAATTAATTGTATTTTATACAGAATATTATCACGACGAGCTTGGCAAAAAGTATATTATTTTGCTATCTGATTTTTATTTAATTATTACGCTTATTGTTTAACACATGACAGGTGAATAACCAATTATAATAAATAGCGACAAATGTTATTGAAGAGTCATCAAAATGAGGAGAACATTGAATTAAAATTAATTAAAATGTATCAGTAAATTGGTGTAACAGGAGTCAAGGATGTCCACGTGGATGCTGTTGAAATCAGAGACAAGAACAATTCAGATATTCCACATAAATATGCAAATTATACATAGTTTTGAGATCATAGCTTACTTAGCATTGAGCAATAAGGATTTTCCTGCCACTAATATCAACTGGAAGCTAAAGGAGCTTCTGTAGACACGTAATGGAAGCGGGCGCAGGACAAAGCAGGACATGGAAAACTGGTGGCAAAAGCATCGCTAATTACTTGCTCATTATGTTGGCTATTTAGCTTTAATTACGCCAAGCGCCATCCATGACAAGGGCGACAACGAGACACACTCACACTAATACACACTCTTTCACACACAAACATATACTCACATAGATACACTCACACGTAGATACGCTTGAAGCGGTATTCAACGGCAAAAACTCGCTAAAAATTTGCCTGGCAAAACAGCAACAACATTGGGAGCCTTTCACTTTTCACCTGCCGTCGGTGGCCTCACATTGCCCCCGGCCGTGTCCTGCCCCTTAGTCCTGAAAAGTGCACAGTTTTCTATTCAAGTGCCGCAATACCAATGGCAAAAGCAGGAGGTGAAAGGTACAGGATTGTGGTATTGCGATGCTCCGCCAATTTTGCAGGCTTTCAAAGAGGACACTCACTGCGTCCGTGTGCCCAAATGGACGACAGGAGGAAACATGCCGAGAGGTGATAATGTGCACTTTGTGAAAGTAATACCCTTTACTCGTATTTCAAAAGCTCTTTTGATTATTTAAATATAATTTAAATTGTTCAAAGTTTATTTTAATCGATTTTTAAATATTTCCCAGTAATTAACTTTAATTTGTTTATAATTTTATGTGAATATCACAAGTGTGTGTGAATGACACCCTTTGAGAGATGAGTGACATGTTTTTAAAATTAAAGGGGGATGTTTCTTATGTAAGAGAGCTACAAGAAGGGTTGCAGCCAAGCAGCTGAAAATTTAAATGAATTATATATTATTTTTAAACTTATTTTAATCCGAATTTGTGTAATGAGATGGAAGCACTTAATGCCGGCCGTCAAACAATTACCATCCCCTACCAACTCAGCAACTTACCAAGCCAGCCATTCAATCATTCACATCATATTACTGAAGATGAAGTTGAACGAAATTGAAAAACACACTCACACATCCTCCTGTACACACACGCACTTGTCTCAGTTTGGGTTGACAGGAGCGTCAGCTTGGCTTCAAAATGATGTCAGCATTAGTGACTGATCCATGATGGGCCAGGACCATTTCATAAGAGAAGCACTTGTGTGTTCACCTGCATGCGAGTATTGTGGCCCAATCATATATCCCACGCATGCCACATGCCACATGCCACTTGTCAGGCTTTATCTTTCCACAAACTTTAGATAACAGGGTATCAATGAAGTTTAGCTACTAAGTAAATGAGGTTCTTAGAAACTTCACTTTTTTAATAAGACGGTTAAAATAAGAAGATTCGGAATATTAATAAATAAAATATTAAAATATAAATGCAATTTAAAAAGTGAAATAATTTTAATAAAATCTTAATCTTAAGCGAGATATTTTTAAGAGTAAAAGAGCTCTCATATGGAAAAATCTTAAAAAAATTGCGAAAAAGCAAGAGTATTGTTGTTTTAAATTGAACCAAGTTTTAATCCTAAACTTTGGGCACAGGTTCGCTAAAAACCTATTTATAAACAGAACTATAATTTAGATTTGTTTGAACCTTGAGTCTTCGTGTTTGTTACTTTTCTATAGGGTATTTGGAAGTCAAGCGATTCACTTATTTAAGGATATTATAATCATTTACTGTGTGTGTGTGCGTGTGTGCGTGGGTGGGTGCATTGTAATTTCATTATTTGCAGCGCTCAGGCATAAAAAAAGGGATATCTTGTCGCCATGTGAACGAGCCGCTGTCTCTGCTGCCCTTGTCATGAGCTGGACCGCTGTCTGTAGGTCTACTTAAGCATTTATTTACATTGAAGAGACAACCTACACCAGTACCACATCCAAGGGATGACAGACTGTCTATTCAATCAGCGAGCCAGTCAGCCATTCAGTGCGTCAGTCAGAGAAACAGGCAGACAGACAGACAGACAGGGGGCAGAGACATACACACACACGTATCCTTTACAGTTGCTGTCCTTGGCACGTGCCTTAAGCAAGTGCAAAGTAAAATAAAAATATTGAAAAAGTAAAAGCGGATTGCCAAGTTAATATGGAGGCAGAAAATGCAAAGGCTTGAATTTAAACTACATAATTATTCAAGCACTTCAATCGAAGATAAAGCTGAAATAAATGCTGTTATCGAAGGAGTTGTGGTTAATCAGATTCCAATAGCAATAAATGACAAAAAATGCATTCAATTATCTCTAGAGAGATTACAACAACAGTTTCAAGTGTTGAAGCGTGGCAAATGTGTTTACAACGAGAAAGTTCAAGTGGAAATGGAATGCCAGAAAGATCAAACTAAGTCCATCACTAACGGCTGCCACTTTATAAACTGAGCACAAAAAGCATTGTTTGTGTCGATACCCATTTTAATGCGACTGAAGCCGTTGCGAGGCCATTTAAATAGTGCACATTGAGTCCACTGGACACCAAATTGTATGGCAATGATTTCATAAATGGCCTTTTCCAAAATTTCATAGAGCAGCACAATTGGCACAACTTGTTGGCCGTTCCCAAAATGCAGTCCAAAAAGGCAGCCAAAATGAACTGCGTTTTATTGCAGTGAGAAGACGAGTCGACAGATAGACAGGCAGACAGACTGACAAACAGACAAACAGACTGTGGATGGCTTAAATGTTTGGGCATCCAACGAATATTCCCAGAAAGCAGGCAAAACAGCAAAAAGCCTTTTGCGATCCTATTGGCAGCAAGTTGTTGGTCAAAAGGCAACAGCAGAAGGATTAAAAAGCAATTGCCCTCGCACAGAACGATGTGGATGTTGCTGTTGGGCAGACAATGTCAATTTTGTAGAATTTGGCTCAACTGAATATCCTCCTTTTTCCAACCTACAGAGTCTGAATGATTCAGTTTTTGACTGTTTTTGATGAACTCTAGAGAGAATACTAAATGTAAGACTAGACCAAACAGATCAGATCGATTCAGTTGATTTCTGAGCTGATTCAAAAATTAAAAACTATGATTGTGGACTTTTACTGAGAGTTACTTAATAAATTGATTTCATATAATTTTTTTGTACTAAACAATTTGTAGTTGGAATACTTAATTAAATTCTATACCAAGTCACTTTTAGATTAATTTGATTCCTGAGCTGATTAACAAATTTCTTGTTATTTAAAAATTAAGCCATTTCGACTGTTGAATATACGTAAATAGAACAGTTCATAATTGATGATAAATTTAAATTTTAAGTCGGAAAATTTCCTTATTATAGTTAATAATGTATTCCAAGTATTCTACGTAACAGTTTGTAGGTATCTGTACATCTATAATTGTGCCAATTAGAGCATGACAGGCACACAGACTGTTTTGATATAATCGGTTAGTACTACGCCCAGATCAAGGATACTACAAATATGTATGCATTTTGTGGATTGGAAAATGATTTTCTTGTAGCAGCAAATTGTTAATGCTGTTTGGTAATCTGAGTAGAACGCAGTTGAGCTTCTGTGCATTCAGTAACATTGACTGGCACTGACCCACAACTAACTGCAGTGGCAGTGGCAGTGGCAGTCGCAACAATCATGCCCCCACGCTTCTCCTAATGATAGTTGCAACTCGATTCTCTTGAGGGCCATTGGCAGGTTCAACCGTGCAGAGCAGAACGATTTGGTTCAGAACTCAATGCCAAGTGCTGGTGATTTTGTTGGCCATTGACTCTGGTCAGGAGTACACAGGACCTGTTGGCCAATTGTACACGTCTAAATATACTAATAACAATAATGATTTCGACTCGACACTGTTTGCCACACGCAGTGGGCGCAACGATGCATGGATTCAATTTTAATTCACAGACAGACAGACAGTTCGACAGATAGACAAAAGGAGAGACACACACACACAGACAGACAGAAAGATTGAATGGGAGTCAAAAAGATAAAAAGGCTGGACAGATTGCCATAGTAGCAGACGCCACAAGAGGCAATTGTCGGAGTGAAAACGTTTTTCGTTGATTAGAATCAACATAAATAAAATTAATTGTTGCCGCTTCGTCTGTTGCCAGCTTTTGAGGGTTGCATTCAATTTGATTATTAGCTTTGCCCCGAACCCAGTCAAGTGAACCGCAAGCCAAGTGCAATTGCTGCTGCCGGGGTTGCTTGGCCAATTGTACTGGGTCCTCAGACTCAGACTCAGAACTCAGTTTCAGACAGTGATTCCCCTGGGTACTCGAGCAGCCATCCAAATGTTCGTAATTATAATTTATTTACGCAGTGTCTGCTTGGCTGCATAATTTGGGCTTGTTTTTTAATTGTTCAACGGAACTTGTATCTTTCATTGCGATGTCAGTGTTATTCAATTCGAAAAACCTGAACTCCATTCCAACATTTTGCAATGTCGCATAAATTGGACACAATTGTTTCCTGAATTATAGCATGGCTCTCATTATGTAGAGTATGATGAAGATGGGGAGAATGGAGAGCACTTGGCATTTGGATGGAATGACCCAACATCGCGATTTTGCATCGAAAAATGATCAGGAAATTAAACACTCTGCCCTCGGGTCACAGTTGTGCTGCTCTTTGGGCCACTCATCAGCATGCGGCTGGCATAATAAGTATGCAAAATCTCTGGCAGCTGCAGTGGTTCCTGGTCCGGCAGTCAGGCAGTCGTTTCCTGGTGCCGAAAGCCATAAATTACACAAAACTGACCACCACAGCCCAGTATTAGAACCAGAACCAGAACCAAAACTAGGTCCACGCTGGCAGCCCACACCCATTGGGTCATTCTACAGAAATTGAGAAGCAGACGCGTCCAGCTGGGACTATGGTCAGCTTATAATATGCAAAATATGCGTACGGGTGCCAAGCCGATCCCCATGCTGTCTGTGGCATGAGAGACAATTACACAGATGCCGTTGGCAGGCACTGCCAAAAGTCCGAGTTGGAATCAGAATCAGAATCAGAGCCAAAACTAGCGGCGAGAGCTGTATAATTAAGCGCGCTTGGGATGAGTTTTTGGGAACACCCTGAAAAAGCATCCCCTAGAGGTGTCATATACATGAGAATAAGCCACAGGCCTGTAAAAATTCCTTAGTTTTGACATTCAAAACTTGACACAAATCAAGCTTAAATTCAACAATCTATCTACTCGTTGCTCGTTGTGCCTTGCATTGAAGTTGCATCAGAGCTGACCATGTTGCCAATTGAATGCAACCACTAAGCCAGTGTCCACAATGCCCCAAAATCCAGTCATAGCCATGGAGAATCTAGCCATAACTGTTTGAGAGGTGTGTTGCCAGTTGCAAATTGCATAGAAACTGATTGCAGATAGACTCCTCATGCTGTTGTTGCTGCTGCAACTAGTTGCATTGCCGCTGGCAATTGTTTTTCAATATGATTTTTCAATTGGGACATGGTCATTTTCGTCATGCCTAATGCTTATTACAAACACTTGGACGCTTACAAATTTATGCGGCACAAACAAAATGCTGCATGCCAAAACAATCTGGTTAGCCAAGGACTTCCAGGGGGAAGCCATAATCAATTTGTTGTTTTTATAATTTTAATTGAAGCTCCGGTTCAGTCCAGATAGAGCCTGTGCTTGAAGTCTATACTAAAGTGGCACAAACTGTGTTGTATAAGACCTAATGCTGAAATGCGTTTGGCAATTTCCTAAACAAATATTGCTCAGAAGGATCAAAGGTAAGCCTGTGTCTGTCTGTCTGTCGGTCTGTCTGGTATGTCGTCCTGTCTGTGTGCATGCACAATTTACACACACACACACACACACACGGATTGAAGTTGCACCTGGGCAACAGGCAACTTGCAAGCCATTTTCAATAGTTTGTTGCAAGAAATTGCATTCAGCAAGGAACTTTATAATCTCGGCCAAAACATTTTGTGTAATTAAAATGCCTTCAAGATATTTTCACAACATTTTTCACAACTTTGTAGCCAACACAACTTAAGCGCCTTTTCACCAGGTTCACATTTGGCCAGAAAACATTGTATTTACCTTTGTTAAAAATTCTCTCCATCTCTATCTCTATCTCTTCTTTTCTCTTCTCTTTGCAGACGTCACGAATCTGGACTACGTCAAGGTAAATGCCGAGGCTGGCAAGAATGTGACCATACCATGTCCGGGTGTTACCGAACACTCCCTGGTCGACACGTTGGTCTGGAAAACAGCATCAACGACAATTGCACAGTTTGCCAATCGCATCCCATTGTTGCATAGCCCGAGGGTAAGTTTCGATTTATCAGTTTATCAGTATTGTTGATTCCAACTAGAATAACTAGTAAAATACTCCATGGGGAAGAAATCTCTTGAGAACTGTACAAGTAGCAAGACTTGATGTCATATTAGAATTCATTACCCACTTGCCACACTCGCTTTGCTGGCACTTTATGGCCCCGACAAAAGCACTTGAGTTTGGCTATTAAATATTTTTGGTTCCTAGCTGCCATTGCTACATTTTTGGCAGACAAAAAACGTAGCTGTTAAAATAATTGATAGCCAGTTAGTTTCAAGGCGGCTGTTTGAACTTTGCCACCGCCAAACGAAAGACTTCGGAAAACTGTAAGAAAGTGCAGCAAAAGTCGAAAGAACTAAGTGGCCATCAGAGGGGGAGTTGGTTGGGTATACACGATGGTTGCAGCTGTTTGCAAAATGTACGTAGACTGTAGAGTGTAGACGGTAGACAGTGGAGTCCAATATATTTTTAATGTTTGATAGTTGTACTAAAATAAAAAAACGACGAGGCGCAAAAATGGTTTAAGTGGCTGCCAAACACCCAACAGCTAACAGGCAAGTTGCACGGCTTTAAACGCACTCAGGGGGCCAATGAGGGCGGCAAACAAAATGATGAAGAAGTTCCAGCTGCAAGGATGTGGATGATGGCACAATGGCTTGGCTTGCCTTAGCGTGGAATAAGGAACTACCTCTGGCCGTACTCACATTGTGTTAAATAGCAAACTGGGACACTTGAGCTGCAGCCAAAGTTGGCGGCAAAAGCTAAGCAGAGCTTGTTACCTGCTCCGGACTTTCGCTCATATTTCTTGGCCATTTTGGCCTTTGCCATTGCTCAATGTGCGACGGCTGCGTTGTGTGCTTAATGCTTGGCTATTATGTGTATTAAAACTTTTTTTACCCCGTCCCAGAAGCTGCTTCATTTTATTACAACTGACACTATGGCAACACACTTACACACACACAAACTTAATCTGAAACATCTATTAACTTTTGTTTTATGGTTGCAAGCTAAAAATGATTCATGTTCCTGTCGCTGAGTGTTGGCAACTTAAACGAGCTTAACTGGGCTAGTCGACGAATCTAAGTTTCTCTTAGTTAGTGATTCTTTAAAGTCGTAACAGAATCTAGATTAAAATCAGAGCTCTCCCTGACGGATGAACTAGAAATGCAATCAACTTGCCAGGCAGTTGCAGTAATTTGTAGCATGTAATTAAAATGTTGTTGCAAGCTCTTGCATGACTGCAGACTGCAATGTAAATTGAAAATCCGAGCAGAAAAATTGGAAAATTGTTTGCGGCCAGCAACTCTTGGTTATTGCTTAATAATAAAATCCAATCGAGCAACAAACTGTTGGTAAACTCTCGAAGGGAGAGAAGATATGCAATTTACCATAGAATTTTGTGCAGAAAAAAAATAGATACACATGCACACACATTACATTCTTAGTAGATAACATGGTCAGATAAATGTCAGAAGGTTGAAAGGGATTTCGTAACGCAGGCAACCGAATTATTTCAAATAATTCATTAGATACGAAAAGTTTTCACATTCACCTCTAGCAATGGCCTTATAAAAACTAGACAGTGCTTATGTCCTTAAAACAATCCTTGAGATGTCAGACACTTTTAACATAACTGTCGTTGAAAGGCTTGCTCTGGGCATATAATTTGTAATAGATTTCCTGAAA
Organism: Drosophila neotestacea; assembly: GCA_035044365.1. Classification (NCBI taxonomy): domain Eukaryota; kingdom Metazoa; phylum Arthropoda; class Insecta; order Diptera; family Drosophilidae; genus Drosophila; species Drosophila neotestacea. The sequence continues at coordinate 1,863,568 of JAWNMD010000757.1, forward strand.
ATTGTAAAAGAGATATTAAATGGCATGCATTTATAAATGCTTCTAATACATTCAAGTAAAGCTAACAAATTTAAAAGCCATTTACGAGTATTGCCCCAAACTCAATTTTCCCAAGCTCAATTATGAGCACAAAGAGATTTTTACCAGCAGCAACAACAACTTTAACTACAACAGCATGAAATTTTCCATTTGCATTGGAAAGTTTACGGATACGGCAACAAATTGTCGCTAGAGTCAAATGTTGGCTCGATATGCATGTACATACGTACTCGTATCTGGCCAGTTTAAGTGCTGACCATGCAGGCAACAAACTGACCATCTGGTAGAGTATAGACTGAAGGGAAAGATAGGAATAGAAGGGAGGGAGATGAGGAGGGGATAGGTGGTCATGCAGCAAACTTGGTAACTTATTTGTCTTTTGTATTAAAAAGTTTGTGGAGCCTAAAGTAGAAACTCGTGTTGTCCACATTGTTGTCAGGCACTGTCAACATCTCTATGTCCGTTTGTTTTCCCCTCCTGCCCCTGCCTTCGTCTGGAGTCTCCTTTATCTAGCGTTTGGTTTGGTTTTTCAACCTACTCTCACTGCACTTGTTTTGCACACGTTGAGTCAAATTTGTTTGTTATACCAATTGATGGCAAGCCAAAATAGATTAGGCTCCGAAGCGACAGATACTGTTCATTCATTTCGAATTTCAGTCGAAAATAGTTGAAAAACTATGGCCAAGAGGATGTAATAATTACTAAATCTGAATCTACTGGCATTTGACTCAAATACTTTTCCAATTGCAGATACAGCTGTTGTCGGATAACTTTGGTCTGCAATTCTCACCGGCTTTGGCCAGCGATACGACAGAGTACATATGTCTGGTCAATGATCGTCACATACCTGAAGCCATTGTTGATCTTTTGGTACAAGGTGAGTAATACAATAAAATAGAAGAAAACACAAAAGCAAATTTTCGTTTAAATTTGTATACTTTTGTTAAAAGAAAGAGTATTAGCTGGGTAAGTCTGCAATTTCTATCTGATGATAGAGATTGACATCTCAATCAAGACTTCTTTTTGTGGATACCTCGATTCAGCTAATACTCTTTATTTTAATATGATAAGTGTTTACTGTACATTAAAGTTAAGTGAGCGTATACTGTCTTCGGAGTGTCGAAGTTGTCTTTTCCTCATTATCAGCGCTTGCCTTCCATGTTATTCTCATTTCGTTTGGTTTGGCTTTTCTCATTTATTAAAAACCATAACTACATTATTGATTCATCCGGTTTCCTTTCATTTTGGTGATTTAATTTCCAGATATGTGTTCACTTTGTAGATATCCACACACACACAGCACATTTTCTTTCGTTCTCTTTCGTGTCATGATTTTCATTTCATTTGCATTTCACAGATATCTGGCATTTCTCTCATGTGTTGTTATTTCTTTCATTTCATACAGATGTGCCCGATCCACCAGAGCGTCCTTTGTTAATAAGTTTCACGTCACGCTCGGTGAACTTATCCTGGGCTCACTCGCAGCATCCACGGAATGCACCCGTGACGCATTTCGTAATTGAAACTCGGTGAGTATAGACTGCCATTGCATTCGGTTTTTTGAATTAAAATTGATATCGAAAGGTGATAATATTTTAATTTATTAAAATCTTTGAGTATAGTCTGTGCCTAGTCTCAAGCATGGCCAGTGGACAGTTAATACAATGGAATTCTTTGAGCGAGATTCATTGAGAATGCAGGCATTCAATTAAACTCATGCGTTTATTGCTTTTCGACTGTCGATTGTAAATCGCTGTGCTTTGTACTGCCTCCCTGTTGTCACTGCCACGCCCACTCGCCCACAGTTGCATGCATGGGTACTTTAATTAATATGTGAATACGCGAATACGAGTATGAGTATGAGTGCGAGTGTGAGTGTGAGTGTGATTGTGAGTACGAGTATGTGAAAGGATACGCACTTCACTTGTGCTCCATTTAAATAGAAAAGAAAACACGCACACAGAATGCAGCGTGCTGGGCAACTCGTTTAACACACACATACTACATACACACGCTTGAAGAAACACATGCAGAGGCGTTCTTGCAGCGGCTATTTTCCGAATAACTTGAACTCAATGCGGAGCATGAAATAAAAACGATTGCCGCCAGTGCAATACAAAGGCCATCACAGAGAATGCAAAAGAACTGAAAAGCGAAACTTTTTCAATAAATTCCCATCATCAGCAGCAGTAGCAGCAGCAACTGCAGCAGTAGTATCGAAAGCAGGCACATGATTCGAGATTGTGGAAGGAAGAGACGCAAGACCGGGCGACGTGCTGTCGACCTGCAGAAGACACCGAGGCCGGCAATCGATGACAGGCAACTGGAAAGCAAAACCTGTGGTGCATTTATGCAAAATAAGAAATAACCACACACAAGCACGCGTTGTATGCACACCCACAAACGCACACACAGTCACACAAAAGCCGAACAAGCGCGAATATATTTTCGAGGGTGGACTGATAAATAGTTCGCTTATATAGGAAAATACTTTTGGAAAATAACAAATTTAAACATAGATTCTAAGAAAAAAGTTGAAATGATGGTTCTCAATTTAATTGTAAATTATTTTATAAAGACATAATGTTACAACTTCTTCTATATCTGTTATTGTGGTTAGTTCATTAAATAACCCACAGGGTATAAAAAGCACATGTAGCACTAGAAACCAAGTTGTCATAAGTATATCAACTAATATTTCAATATATTTTTTTTGCCATCAATTCACTTTTTTTGACGATCCTCAAACATATTAATGCTTTCCAAAAAAAAAGTTTTATCAAAGTCCAATGAACTAATTTATTTCACAGATTATTTCGAAAATAGATTATTGTATAATAGAAGAATGCTTAACCGATGCTTATCGCAATTCAAAAAATTTGTACATGAAGCTGTTCACTATAACTAATATGGTCTGAAAATGAAATAGTGTGACCGTACTTCATATAACTTAACCAACCATCAGTTAATGAGTTAACATATTCTTCAAAACAACAGCTTCATTATAAAAATGGCGTTTCCTACTTAGACCAAGGACTTATCAGCTCACCCTCGTAGCATACTTTTTTGGGCGTGCGCTCAATGCACAAAATGAAGCCACCGATGGGTACCGACTGCAACGTTGACAGCGACGCTGACTGCGTTTTATGTAAATTCCCATCGATGTGAAGTGATGTGAAGTGGGAGGTTGAGTTGATGCTATTGTTGTTGTTGTTGCTCTTCTTGTTGCTGTTGTTGTTGCTGGCATAGCACGCCTCTTATTTACATTTTCGCTTGATTCGGTTTATTTGCGCATATGCATACACCAGCGAGGGGGGAGAGGGTCGATAAGTATGGGTATTGATACGGCGAATGTCTTTCGGTTCGCCTGTAAATTGAAAGACGTTGACAACGACATGCTTCAGCTGAGATCTTGCATTGCAATCCACACGGAATGGCAATGCAATTGAAATAAGTTGAGGCGGCTCTCAAGTGGCCCCCAAAACAAGATTTCTTACATTAATACGACCCATTAACGAGTGTGTGTGCGTGTCTGTGAGTGCGTGCTGTTATGATTTGTTATTAAATATATATTATGGCTTTTATGCAAATATAGACTTGTACTTACAGGAGAGCAGAAAGACAGACAAATATACCTATGTTTATATTGACCCATTGTTGTTGATTTTTGGTTTTCGTTCAGATAAAATACACGTATAAATTCACAAAAAACAATACACATAACATATGTATGTCAAACGAATACAATGTGAAATATCTATCATAATTTAAAGTGATTAAATCAAATTATTTCCCCCTTTTAATTATTCATTTAGTTGTTTTAAATGCAGAAGCAGATTTTTATTGAACTGCAATTAGTTTGAAAATGATAACAATAAGGGTATTAAAAATACATTTATATTAGTTATACATTATAAATTAATTTTTCATTATTTAATTAATATACGTTTACGTTTAGTTTACTTTATATTTTATTTATAATTGTACTGTTTTGCTAATAAACTAAAACATATTCTATTGTTGAGCTATTAGAAATTTGTTTCGTGTTACGAGTATTTGCATTTATCCGCACATTATCTATGCAGTTCAATGTACTTTTATATTTTATATAGTTGTTCAACCACAAATAAATTTGCATCTTTAAACAACTCGTGCGTGAACTTTGTCCTTACACACAAACACGTATACACAAGCACACACGCACACCCACGCATACTGCTATAAGCCATATGTTAAAAGCAGCAACAAATTTTAAGCGGCTTACAAAAAAATGTGTGTATTTTATACCGATTTTAAAGCAACACCGAAGGGTGTAGAGGGGATGACCACAAATTTATTTGCCATTGCGGTTACTTTGCTGTTTATTTTCTTGTTGTTGCCACCGTTGTTGTTATTGTTGTTGTTGCTGCTGTCGCAGCGAGCTGTTTTTAGGCCCACAACATTTTTCAAAAGTTTTTGCCGCCCATTTTTCATGAAGTCGCCAAGACTTTTTTCCCCGCCCGTACAGCAGTGTACACATTACGTATACGTATGCATATGCTTTGCCCAGCTTTCCCCAATCCTCCGATTCACCTCACACAGTCCCAGTCAGAAACAGCTTGTGTTCGTTTTTACAAAATGCGCATTGACAACACAGTCACATCTGTTATACACACACACACACACACACACATACATAAGCTGGCCACACGCATTTATTAATTTTAATGCTTTTTCATGAAACTTAAAAAAATGTTTACCATTTTTTTATTGGTAGTCAAATATTTTGTTATTTTATTTGGTTTTTTTATTCTTTTGCTTTCGACGACATCTCATATTTAATGCATTTTTAATCACACATAAAAGCTGCTCATTCATTCTATACTCGTTGAGCTGATGTTGTGCATAAGCCCTAATAACATAATGTGAGCATTTTCAACACACACACACAGATACACACACCCCCATCTATACATATAGCCATAACGTAACGTGCGTGAAATTTATGCAACCCCAAAAAATATAAAAAAAAGATGCTAAATTTTTGCAAGTTTAAACAAAATTTACTGCACTTTGATATTGGTCATGAAAAATGCTCATTGGGCTCAGTCTCTGTTACAAATTTATGCGACAAAGCAGACCCCAATTTCCCAACACAAATTTGTTGTTTCTAAAATGGGTGTGTGTTTGGCATGGTAAAAATCACATAAATATTTTAGTGCCTAAGCTCCACACACACAAACACACACACACACACACTCGCAAACTCACACGACCTCGTTCAAATTATGCCACGCCCCTGCATGTTCAAAAATGCATCTTCTGTCTATGATTTATATTTATGTGTATCCGTTTACTGATTGACCACTAAAGTGAATGCTGTTGTCGTAGTAAAAAATCAAATTGCACTCTCAGGTGGTAATTGAAAAAAATGCAATGCAAATTTAACAGTTAACGAACATAAATGGTTAATTTACACAGCAGAGGGTCTTTAAATTCGATGGGGGGAAAATATAAAAGCAATGGGATAGATTTATTTAGTCAACTTGAATTGATAGCGGTTGTCTCAGCAAGTTTCTCACTGTCAGATCGGATTGACAAACATGTACAAGAATTATATATATGTACATAGTTATGTTTGAAATGATCAGAATATTGATATCGAAAATGCTAGTATTGTAAACATGAAGCCGAGTACAGTTTTCATTATACTGTCAGCAAATATTTTGATTATAAAGGTTCTCTTAAGAATTTCGTACTCAAAACAAAAATGTTAGTTCTATCTGTATATTTTAAGGCAGATTCATTTTTATCTGATCAGCATATAGCTCTAATTTAACAATTATATTCAGAATGTATACTTAAAAGATTTTCAGCTTGAATTTAAAACGATATTTTGTTTTTCCTGTGTAAAATGTTTTTAGTTGTTTCTCATAACAAACATTTTCTTTGACTATTGCAGAGAGGGCGAGGATGGTATCTGGGATCAGGTGGCTCGGATATATACGAGAACCAATGCGACGTCATATCAGGTGACCGGCCTGACGCCCTTCACCGTGTACAGCTTTCGTTTGTTGGCCGTTAACAAACTGGGCGTGAGTCCGCCCTCCAAGGAATCCTACTATATTGTGACTCTGCGTGAGGGTAAGTACAAAAGTGATCCTGGCACGTGTAGTTGGGCTATACTTACGTTATTTTATGACAGTGAGTCACATTAATTGCCCGACAGGCTGACATGATACTTTTTACAATCGCATTAAATTTTCATTTGAATTTTATGCCGACTCCGACTCTGACTCCGAACGGAGCTGAGTTACCTTTTAAGTGCTGCCTATAAACCCATCCATGCCTTTAAGCCTCATATACGTTTAATTATTTTTACGTTCAACTTGATGTCAGTGTGTGACATGGCAAGGACATCAAACTACAACTTTACAGGATGTTTACGAGATGTATTCCCCAGTAGAAACAGACCGCTTATCCTGCTCTGGGTGACTCCTGTCAAGGTTTCAGACCACAAATTGATAAATATTGATGGTGACTAAACCAGGTCCTAGTGTGTCAAAAGAGGATTGCAGTGCAAGTTTGCATACTGTTTTAGCGTGTCGTGCTACATGCGTGTGGCATTGACATTCCACCTGCCACAGTTGCTGCCACGGACAATGATTAATCATCAGAGCATACTTTTTGGGCAAGCTGACCCCAAAAAGTCAGAAAAGTTTTCATAGGCTTTAAGTGCGCCGCCTTGTAGACATTAATCACAGCATAAGGGGCACAACATCTGCCTTCCAGTTGCCACGCCCCTTTGTAGAGTCCCTCATCTTTACTACAGTATTAGCCTTGTATCCCACGGCGACAGCGACAAGCTATTAGCAACACATTTGTCTTGAGAACAGCACTCTAAATGACATTGCCATCGTCCGTTAAGGGACCCGAATTGGCGTGAAATTCCATTTATGCCACAGAATATTGGAATGCGAGTTGAGCAGCTGCTACTGCAACGTTCTACATGCTACATGCTACTTGCTATTTGCTACTTGCTACATGTGGCTGCTGCAAATTAGTCAATAGTCTGCGGCTCGAAGCTCATTAAGAGCCACCGTCGCGACGGTTTGTTATGTTGGGCTAATGCCACAAATGCCTCACATAACTGCGGCTTTTGCCAATTTGTATAAATTAAGCTTGTCGCATGCATAAATTAGGAACATGCCGCAACAAGGCATCGAAGAAGTTGGAGGAGTTTTCAATTTTAGCCTGATTTGGTGTCAAAGTCAAAAGAAAATATCATTTAATTTATTTATACGTAGAACAACTTTAGTTGCCAAGTGACAAACTGGCAGAAGAACTTGCCAAAGTCCCCTTTTCTTTCTCCCCTCCCCCAAACATTAAACTCCAACTTCAACTCTGCCGTCAATTCGGAGTCAGTTCACCTGCCCATCAGACCGTCACACCGTGAGACTGTCAGAGGGCCTGAGGCACACGCACCATTTAACTTGATGCGACCGAGGAGTCAAAGAGAACAGCCAGGAGGAAAGCAAATCTTATGGCCATATAGCTTAGGTGCGGGGCACTTGCAACTTATGTTGCGTGACAGTGACAACTTGACAATGCCACAGAAAACAGACAACAGACAACGAAACGTCGACGTTGACGACCCAGCGAGCCCAAGTGCAAGAGCCTAACTTTTTGTGCGGCATTTTTAATTTGAAATTTTTGAGTTTGCGCCAAGTTTTTGGCAGCCAAAGTTGATACTGAGAGTCCTACTCATCTTTCTTTCTCTTTTACTTACAGCACCCACGGGAAAACCGATACCAACGACGGCACACAACACCTCCTCCACCTCGGTGTACATCTCATGGAAGCCACCATCGCCGGATACCATATTGGGCGAGTTTCTTGGCTATCGCATTACATATCGGCCACGAGATCGCAGTCCCAACGATACCAAGGAAATCTATATACGTGACAATACTGTGGAGGTGAGAGAGACGGAGAAACTCTTAAATTGAATTTCCACAATTTCTGACACTTTAGCGTATTGAAATTGCCAGCACATGCCGCAAAATCGAACACTCTATTGATTTCCATTAAAGTTTATTCTCAGAGTTCTCTGAATCCGTCTGTCTGTCGGTCTGTCTGAGTGTTTGTCTGTTATCCATGCATGCATGCATCCATACAATACCATTTCTCAATTGGACTTCAAGTATGCTAAAATATTCCTCATGTTTTTCGTATTGTCATTCGACGGCTTTGAGCCACGTCAGCAACGCGTCGCGACGTATTAAAAAGTAATTTACACCTGCTGCCAAAAGGTGCTTTTCTCACACAGCCACGCCCAGATAACAGCCAACATTCAACAGCCATCAGCCACACATGTGGCAGGCACAAAAAGAGAGAAAGCTATTGTTATTGTTGTTGTTGTTGTTGGTTCAACCTGTCAGGTATCAGTTTTGCCATGGGGCTCATTTACCATATCTTGTAGTGGTCGCTATCACAAGCAATTTGTTAACGATTAGTTGAGAACGAGACTTATAAGGGAGACTGTACATGAATGTTTGAGTGTGTGTGTTTGTGTGTGTGTGTGTGTGAGTACCTTTCAAATACCAACACACGCGAGGACGCTAATGAAGTGTGAGAATGTAGCATTGATACTATGCGGATAGCCAAAAGTGGCACGTGCTTAGAAACATGCCACATGGGAATACCCTTAACCAAAAGCTGAGAGCAATGTCTTACGCCAAATAAAAGGTAACACCTAATAGCCAAGGGGGCTTGAAACCAACCTATCCTTCGATGCGATGCGTTAGATAGTCCCAACTACTATTTAAATTGTAAGCCCATGGGTATCATGTGAAATTAGCTAATGACTGGCGACACAAGGGTCAGAGTTAATGTTTCCTGCATAGATTTTTCGATTTACAGCCTTTTTATGTGCTAAAGCCATTAAATTGAACAGAGAGGAAGTGTAAAATCGAACGGACAGTCAAAGAAACTTCGCTACAATATATTCTGGATTAGCATCAAGATTAAAATGGGATTCTGAACGTTTAGGTAGAAGGTGACAACTCAGGCCCCTTAAATTAAATATTTTCAGAGTCAGCATGTTCTATATATGACTTGAAGGTTGTGTATTTTGATTTAAGCTAAACTAAATAGTAAATGCAGAAATAACTCACCAAACTATGTTAGTTTAGAACAGACAGACGAAGAAACAGGAGATCTTTCTGTAATAAAACAGTTTCGCCAAGAATCAATAAATTAGAGCTGAGTGCAGAGTATCTCAAAATCGAGTATTGGCAACTCAAACATGCATAATTTGTATTATTTTGTCACTTTAAGTATAGAAATATTAGATATTTTAAGTTTTAAATTTAGCTTTAAGCCATTATTATTTTGTAACTTTAAATATAGAAATATTAGATATTTTATTTCGACTTCGAGTCAGCTAAACCATTTAAATTTAAAAACATTTAAATAAATACAAACAATTAAAAAGGTCGCTAAAGCTCACAAATTTAACTAGATATTTTAAGTTTTATATTTAGCTTTAAGCCATACCATTTTCCTATTTAAATTCCAATCATTCTCCTCCCGCGCTACGTATTCTATTTAAAGCCGTAATATGCAGGGCATGCAATGAATTTTTGTGAATTTTGAGTATTTTCTATCCATGGTTTTGGGCAACATTGTGTTGGCTCAATGGAAGAAGGGGGAGGAGGAGCTTAAAATATGCAAAAATTATTAGCGATAATGCTCACGTACGACACTCGACGCGACGTAGTTGCCTAAAATGCCAAAAACTATGCGATGTGTCGCGAGGAGGGTGCATGGGTTGTAGGGGGTGTAGGGACAGGGTGAGTTGCAGGTTCCGCTGATAGCGACATGGCACGCTTTTGTGCTTGAGTGCATATTTTGCAGTTATCTAGACGCTTGCCCCGCAGTCAAAACCAGGAGAGAAAAAAAAACAGAGAGCATAGCTGAGCTGAGCTGAACTGAACTGAACTGGCTTCTATTCTTTTTGCTTGTCAGTTCCATGTTGAAATATTATCCTTGCAGGCAGAAACGTGCGACTTCATTTTTTAAGTTGCTCTGAAAACTCGAGGGCATGGCTTTCTGTATTCCCATATCACCATACCAAGCGCCGTTAGCTGTCATGCCTCCCTTCTCGACCCCTCGAACCCTTAAACCCTTAACTATGCCTAGTTGGACAGCAGCACTGGTTGGCTACATTGAGCTGTCACGTGTGAAAGAGCTTGGAGCGAGACTACTCTGAAGCTGTGCTAAATTTGCCAATTTTCTAATTAAAATTTCTGCGCCGTAAAGCATAAATTTTCCTCGCATAACACAAAATGCGGCAAAGGAAACTGAAACTGAGTCGTATAAACTTTAACATTTTTCGCGTGGGCAACGTGGCAAACTACAAATTTGTTAATTGTTTCAGTTGTTTCTGATGTGCCTAATTGTTGGCACATTCCATTTCTCATTTTTGCATTTCTCATTTTTGCTACACTTTCATTAACAAACTAAAGCTGGAAATCTGCACTAATTGCCAGATTTCCAACAGTCTCGATCGAAAGTGTGCAACATTTGCAAAGCAATTTATCATACTTTTAGCTAAGCACTCAGCTTGCCTCTATCAATTACATTATATCAATTAACTGTGCTGACCTTGGGCGCTGCCAACTTTTGGTGACCATAAAAGTGGCAGCAGTTGTAAATTTCTGGGCTCATTTACTAGGCACAGTCATTCTTCGACGACGACTACATAAAATGAAATTATATAGTGGCATTAGCGTCGCCAGGGCAACTAAAACCTCTCTACTATTCAGAAACTCTAACACTGAAAAGATATGTGTGTGCTGTCGCTTGTTAAATCAAAGCGTTCGTTGGCCAACTCTGGCGCCCAACAGCCACTTAAGCTTTTGGCATGGCAGTCAATCCGTTTCTAAGCACAAGCTTTGAGCCGTACCAGGGACTGGAAAACCAACCGCTTTGTGGTCAGAACAGGCGACCAACAACAACAACAGCACAGAAACATAAACCCAAGTCAGGCAGTTGAAAGCAACGCTCTAATGTATGCAACATAAATTGTGTGTTTGTTGTAGCAGCAGCCATTTTTGGCTTGTGTGTGTCTCTCTCTTTCTCTATATGTGTATGTGTATGTGTGTTTGAGTACGGGTTACGAACTTCTCAAAGCCAGCGGCTTGTTTTATGGTTTCGCACTGCCTTCTGACCTTTCGTTAAATTTTAATAAACCGCACCCGCCAGGATATGCTCGTGTACCTAAGTAGTTTTTTCCTGGCTTCGATGGGTCCACTCAGAGTGCAAACTTCACTGATTGCTTTTGCACCCACTTACATATATCTATATGTATGTCCATACATGAAAGTTGCCTTGTACAATTAAGAAGGCCATGCAACTCAATTTCCTCCTCAACAGCAAATACATTTTTAACTGCCGCCATTTTTTGTGCTTATTTGCCAACAACACACAAAAGTATGCAATGCGCAATTTCCGCTCCAAGAATGAGCAGAAAAAGAAAGTCTCAAGAATTGTACAAACTCTGAAATATACTTACTCTGAAAGCTCATTGAATGTTGATGTTATAAAGTATTATGTGGAATCTTTTAACATTTGCATTGCATTTCCCTTTATCATTTCAGAGCCATGAGATACAAAACCTGCAGACGTATACTCAATATAAGGTCACAGTGCAGGTATTCAATCCAGAGGGCCTTGGCCCAGAAACAACCATACTGGTGATGACAGATGAAGGAGGTAAGTTTTTAACCAGATTAACTTAACTTTAAGATGATAACTTTTTAAATAGCCGAGGGTTGAGAGTAAAATATTAAATAAGTATGAGTTTGAGGCTGCTGTTTAAATGCTGTCACTAATGATTGAACACCTTTATTGGAGGAAAGCAGACCTATTAATAAAGCAGGGTGTTCATTTCATATACTTAACTACATAATAATACGAAAGTATGGAATATGTAGATAATAATCTACTAATATTTATAGCATGTGGTTTTTCAAGAACCCTATGATACTTTGAACCGCTTTGTCTTACTTATGTTTCTGCTCTATTGCCTTATGAATTTCATCAACTAAAATATTAAAGGAAACTTTGACTGATTTTCTGGTATTGGGAAAAGTTTTTCATAAATTCACTCACCGCATTGACTTCAATCACACTTGCAACTTATTTTCAAAAGAAGTCATTTTGCAGACAATGCACTGAGACAGTCTCTTTGCCGAAGCCGCATTAAATGTGCAGAAGAAAACTTCGACAAGTACAAGTATTATGCCACATGAATACAATATGTGTGGCATGTGGCCATGGCCACTTGAATGGACAGCCAAAGCTGATTCCGAGATATTTGATTTATCTCTTTTTTGCATTTATGGACAGGAATCTTTTGATATGCAAGTTGAAAATGCAACTAAATATTTCGCACATATGGAAAATGCAGATGCAACTACTTATTGGAATGCCAAGTGACCAGAAATTGACCAAGATACACATTCTGCTCATACTCTGCACATGCACAAAAAACAACAACAACAACAACTAACTGAAAGAGTGCCACAACAAACAAATTCGGCTTTGTGTGCAGCTCTCATATTTATTTTTTCACAATTTCTCAATTCTCAATTTAAATGGAGAAAAGAGCTGAGGCTTTGACTCGTTCGACCGCAAAATGTCTGTGCCATGCAATGAAGCAAACAAATAAAAGTTGAGTTAGACCAACAGAAGCAAAATATGGTACAATTTCTCATATTTCTTTCACCAGCTGCAAGCGGACTTACTACAAATACTATACTCATATATGTGTGTGTGTGTGTGAGAGTGCGCTTTGGTGTGGAATATAAATAAAAATTGCTTACTTAAACTTTTGCCATATGCTGCACATTCAGCAGCAAATCGAGGCAAAAACTGTTCAGGCATATCTTTTATGCGCCACGTTGCGATCTCCATTTCCATTTCCATTTCCCAGGAAATTTTCGGTATTTTGTTTTGTTGTCGCGGTCTACGGTGGATTTCCGTTGCCGTTTCAGTCTGAGGCACAGACGCCGCCATTTACGGAAGTCCTCAGACTCCAGACACCGGCCAATGTCTTCAACTTACTTGGCATGAACTGAAGGGAGGTCCTGCCAAGGAGTAGTTAAGTAAATAATAACCAACGCGCAATTCATTCTTTTCTTTTTTTTTGTCTAACTTTAATTTTTGAAAAGTCTTCGCCTAAGCTGTTTACTCTAAGCCAACTTCCAACTCTTTGATGAAGAGTCTTTGGAATAAAGTTGAAAGTCTAGCGCATAATTAACACATAATTCAGCGGAAAATCCGCTCAGTAAAAGTCGATTTCAAGGTTAAATCTATCCCGGTGAAAATATTCTACAAAAGGCAGCCAAAAATACAACTTTTAATTCACATTTATCAAAATGGCAATTGGGTATGTGGGAGTATTTGAGTAACATTGTAAAGACTGCGGAATTTCTGGAGAAATGTGAAATATTTGGATGATATACTCACTTGTACTTTGTAAGAGTATATACTTGGCAGATTTCTTGTTTACTTTGGACTAACAATTTTTGGCACATTTTCATAAGCGCCTTTGACTTGGTCTGATTCTGCGAACTTTTGAAAAATGTACCATCTGGCATAATTTTGTAATTTCATTTCATTTTTATTTTTCATCAGCTGGTTTCTTTTTTTTTGTGTGTGTTCAACTCGCATTTATTCTACGCTTTCGGGCTGCCAGGTGCAGACAGGCAAGGCTTTCAAGGGATTTGCAGAGGCTTAGCCGACAAGTTTAAACAGCTGCGGATGCGACTAGGGAATGAGGATGAGAATGAGTATAAGGACAAGGATGCGGATGTGGATGTGGATGTGGATGCGGATACGACTGCGGCGAAGGCTTGATGAGATTGGCAACATGTAGGCAATGCCTTTGACAGACTTGATTAATTAGCAGTTAGAAGTCCCTCAAAACTCAAATCAGACTTAATGAATTTCATTTCATTTTCAAATGCTACTCTTTTACTTGATACATATGTATCTGTATGTTCTGTCGCCAGACTGTCTGCAACATTCGGTTACATGCTGTGTAGCATGCCTCATGCGGTGAGCATTATGAGAAGCCCTGCAGCAATACCCCCTTCCTATTCCTCTTTTTTAAGTACAGTGTCCTTCACGGGAAATATTTACTTGAGACTAAGAAAGTGATAATGCCGTTAACTGTACCAACAACAAAAAAAAGGGACACGTGGCAATTGCTTAGTAATTCTAAGGCTTCACATGTTTCGCCTTTAACATTCTTTTTTTTTTCAATATTCTTTCAGTTGTGGGTGTTTTTGTTATTGTTATTACTGTTTGCCGACTGTTAAATCCTGTGCCTGCACTTTGACTTGAACAGCTCGGCAGGCCGTCTTTGATTAAAATTTTGCCACTTGCCTTTTACTGCTTTTGTTTTTGTGTTGTTTTTGTTTTTGCTGTTGCTGTTGCGTTTTAACTTTTGACATTGACCCGAGAGTCCGGGTCTGATTCCGGCTTTGGCTTTGACTGTGATTCCGTCTCCGTCTCTGGCTCGGATCGGATTTGGATCGCCTTGCACTTTAGTCGGCACGCACTAGAATTTCATTTGGACCTTTGGCATGTGCTTTGTGGCTGCCTGCCTCCTGTCATGCAGTCCAGGGATGGGATGAACCCCGAAACACTTATCCCTGAGAGACAGCGAGACAGCAATAATAGCCATGTGCCTTCAGTCAAGATAACTTCGTTTCATTTTCATTTCCATTTCACTTGCGTAGTTTTACTTTTGGCCTGTCATACTTGTTCTTGTCCTTGTCTTCTTCTTTGTACAGTCCATTGTAGCACTTGATGGGTCTTCTTGTTGTTGCAACAACTTTTAACTTGAACGCGTCTTGTTTCAAGCAATGACAGTAACATTTTCTTTCAGACATGGCCTTTGATATTTGTCTTTAACTGTTCTCCTTATATCTGAGAGGTCACAACAAAGGCCAGACAAAACAGGTGGCTAGGTGTTCAACTGGGGTGTCAGTTGATGACCCGATGTCTTGACTTACAGTTGTTGTTGAACTACTTAGGAATTATATTCAAGTCGAGACATTTGCTTTTATGCTGAGATAATATGTCAAAAATATAAATAGAACATTTATCTGTAGCAAAAACAGGAGCTTAAATACTTGAAAAGAATTTCTAAAGAAATTTATATTTCCAAAGGACAAAAGGACATTTTCCACTTAGGTCCTACGCTTTATATGTAATATAATTTAAGATTTACTGAATGATTGAATTTAAGATTGAATGCTTTAACAATTTTATTGCATAGAGATATATATATATATTTTTAAATTTTAAACAACATTTTTTATAGTCTACAAACAAAGATCAGAGACAATTATATTGACCTCAGAATCTTATCAAATATATATCTCTACATTTCTGATTTGCAAGAGAATGAAATAACCTGCTAACGATAATCTCATACAGAATCACCGTCGTCCATTTAACTGCTTCATTTGACGCTTTGTTCGCCAATCAGATGAAGTCACATTTTCCATAGTCATTTATCAGGTCGCCTTTGCTGTCAACGCCCCCATGTTGGGGTGTGGCAAGGAAAATTAATAGACATATGCAGTAGCGACAGCAAAAGGAAAAGTGCAGTGGAAAATGTAGGGACAACTGCAGTAGTTCCTTAAGTATTTCACAGTTTCCAGCGAGTTTGACGAAAAAAAACCAAACGAAAAGGAAATGTACAAAATTGCGGCCACTCATTCTTAATGAGTATGAAAGTAAATGGTGAAATCCATTTGCAACGAGGACTGTCAAAGGCTCCTGGCAATGCAACGTCACCTGGCTCTTTGGTCCGATCTGTTGAAACTACTAAACTAAACTAAACTGAGTTGAGCTGAGTTGAGATGAGGAGTTGAGCAGAGTTCAGCTGAGAGTTTCGCGGTTTAATGGTACTAGCTGATGTTTGCCTTGGGAGGCATACTCTACTCTACTCATACAACAATTTCTACTCCATTTCCTACTCATGCTCATATAAAACTTGCAGCAACAAAATTAATTACCTTTGGCTACTTTCAACTAGCTGTGGCTTGGCCAAAAAGGTGGCCCTACATCCGCTTTCCGACTGCTTTTAAAGCGCAAGCCGCAAAAGCTGCGCCAAAAAAAGAAAGAAAATAGAAAATAGAAAACCATCAAACAGTGAACAAGTTTTACCAGCGAAAAGTGGGGGCGGCGGATGTGACAAAACAACAACAACAAGAAAGACAGTAGCAAAAAAAACATGAAGCAGGGACAACGAGGATGGCAAATAAAAAGATGGTTGCAGTTAAAGAAGAACACGACAACTTCAACGATGAGAACGAAACGGAAGAGATACAACGCGAAAAGTATGTTTTAATAAAAGCGGAAATGAAGCAGCGTTACCGTTATTTCCTGTTTGCGCGCAGTTTTGTTTGAATCTGCCTCAAGAGAAGCAGCAGCCTTCTAGAGTTTTGACCTGCTGCATTTCATTCCCAACCACTTGCAAAAAACTTGCCGACAACTGAGAGAAAAAAAAACACTGCTTGTAAACAGATGAAATTAATGTGCGGCAACGAAAATTGCATGCCAAGTTGTTGGAGAACAGATTGAGAGAGAAAGAGAAGGGGGAGCCGGAGCCGGAGACAGAGACAGAGCATCATACTCAGTTGTATTGATTTCACCTAGTATTTAATTGAATTTGAAGTCCAAACAAAGTGTTCTTAAACATAGTTTCCACAGCAACTTGATTAGGTTAAAACTGTAAAACTAACAAATAATGCACTTTAATTTGATATGTTGAGAAGGAACTCTTAGAAAATACAATTTTAGTTGTGGCTTTGTGTATTTAATAATATATTGATTACATTATTAGTTTGCCAATTTTATTTATATTGTTTTCAAATTAAATTATATGTTATTCATTTATAAAACATTTAATATTAATTAGTATAAGAAAACACATTAAATTCAACTTTGAAGAGTGCTTTTCTTTGCAAAACTTTATGCCAAAAATAACCCATGAATGTTACTTGTAAAGTTGCCAGTTCCAAGTGTCCACAGATTTTAAACACCCATAACTTTAACAAAACCAGTTCGATTTGTATGCTGAAAGTTTTTTTGATCTTGGTTTGATCTATAAATTAACTACATTTATATTCCATAGAGGAGAAGAATTGACTTGCAACATGGAGAGCTTATCGGATTGCCAAACTAAAATCATCATATTGCCACATATCTTATCCACACATTTGTGCAGGCAACCGCAATGCAACCGTCAATGTTATTGTTGCAGCTCCTGCTCCCATGCCCCATTCTCTGAATCTGCCCCCGAATAGTAAGCTTATAAAACATTTGAAAGCAATCACAACTTTTGCGCTCCAGTTCGATGGCTGTCATTGCATGTCTGCGCCGTTTGGCATGCAATTCCATAGAATAAAAATATGTAGAAAAAAAATATCATGAGCATGAATTGAAACTGAAACCGAAACAGAAACAGAAACAGAAATAGAAACATGAAATTCAAAATATATAAAAGTATGGAGCTGTCTTTTACCTACATCCTCGAGCGAAACCAAAAATGTGGCGCATGCCAAAATGAAAACGAAATGAAAACGAAATGTTGGAAAGTTGTTGAAAATGGCGTTGACAAATAATTTCATATCATGTCTGCGCTTTTTGGCAACGCGATTGGCATTTGCCTCTGCTTAGATTTCTTTTGATTTCCTTCCTTCATTCTTGCTCCCCCCACTTGTCTAGGCCAGGATCAGTTTCATTTGATTTCGTGAGGGAATGTGGAAAGAGAGTGCAGCTTATCCACCTGTCTGATGCCTCACAATGACTCCATTCAACTTTTTTTTGACAAATTTACCCTCAGGCTTACGACACACACTCTCAATCACTTTATCGACGAAGGATTTTAAAGTCTTTAACTTGTCTTTTGACTTTCTCTGTGTGGCGCAACAAAGAAAAAAGTAAAGTTCATAGTCAAAAGGATTGGAGTTTCGGTCGATGTCAAACAACGTACAGGAAATCTTTTGAGGCCACCTTCTGAAGGATGTGTGGGTGTCGGGTTCGTCCTTTCGTGCGTATATTCCCATCCTGGACCCGAAACTGAACCTCTTTTTCTCTATCTGTATGTGTGTATGGGTGTGTATGTGTGTGTGTGTTTTTGTCGTATAGGTCCTGCGGGTTTTTACTGTTTTGCCGCCTTCTTCTCACCACTTACCGGTTTTGGCTTGGCAAAAGTGCAGAAAATTTGTGCAAGTTACGTGCTTGATTACATTTTTTCCAAGTTTTCACTTCCTTTTTTTTCTTGGCTTGTTTTTCCTTTTTTTTTTGCTCTTCTTTATTTTTTTGGGAAGATACCCATTGATGGGTTACAAAAGTTCCAGCACTCGATAAGGTTAAGGTTTGAATAAATGTATAATGTGTTTGTGTGTGTGTGTTTGTGTGTGTGTGTGTAACTGTGATATGTCTGCTGGCGACGTTGTTCTTTTGATTGTCTAACTGCCCTTAGAGGTATATCGATAGTCTGAATGCATTTCATGTCTGGCGATTACCATAATTGAGCAAACACCTGTCCGACCACAAACAAAAGCTTTTAACAAATTGTGGTCAACTGTAATCGGCTTAAAGCAAACACACCTAAGCAATTAAGTTAGAAACAACACTTAATCAAATGGATTAAAATCAATCAGCTATCAACTATCTCACATACATTTCACAAACTATCTATGATATATAGTAATAGTATTATATTGTTACGACAGCCTATTTGTAAATGGCTTTTATTTATGTCAATGCAAGTACAACAATCGATGTCAATGCAATTTAAGATTGCAACAGAGAGAGAGAGAGAGAGCGGGTAAAAAAATGTGTCACAAAGTGTGGCAATTGCACAACATGACGTATGATAGATTTCTCTTTAAGCTTGTTCCAGTAACTGCTTCGGGCTTGTCCAATACATAGACGACATACAACATGTTGCCAAGACTCCGTGACTCTTCAGGCTGTTGCGCATTTGTCTCCACTTGCTGAGACTGTTGCTGTTGTTGCTGCTGTTGTTGCTGCTATTGTTGGTGCTGCAAGCTACACTCTGTAAAATTAGTTTTGCACTTTGTACATTGTCAGTGGCATTCTTTACACTTCTTGCTCTTGGTCACATTCCCTACTCCTTCTGCTTTAAGTTGTTTGTCTCCACCTAACTCGGTTAAGGTTCTCCCATCCAACTGTGGCTCAGGCGTGGCCCCAAAGTATGTGTGTCTCCAGTGGTTATCTCGTTGTGTGTGTGTGTGTGTGTACCACTCAACTTCAGCTTGTCATGTTGCACGTACATATGCACTTGTATGTGTATAACTAAAACGACTTTCATGTGGTTAGTTTGCTGGCCCAGACAAAACTCTGCACACATTTAATGCTAAATGGGCGTGCCCATTTCCGCCCTACATCCCATTTTCTAGACTCTCCGAATCGTGGCTTTAGCAAATCAGCTTTGAAATTTATCTAAATGCCTAAAGCTCGTTATAAAATGAGCCCGGACAGGCGTAGATTTATGCAGAAATGTGCCATGTGCCAAGTGCCAGTTGCACAGTTGCAAGTTGCCAGTTGCACAGTTGCAAGTTGCGGGTTGCCGAGGAAAGTTATGCAAGAGGCGCTGTTAAGTAAGCAACATATTTTAGCCTAGGCCTAGACTCGACAACGCTTTGAACTGATTGCCCATATATGAATGTAGACACACAAATACAGACAGACACGCATTTATGTATGCATTCATTTTCATTTACAGCACTAGCTTGTCGACACTCCACATCCCCCTCCCCCCCCCCTTGACACACCCCAAACGCACTTAGCCAAATTGCATTGCTTGGCAATGTCTTCGCGCAGTCGCTGTTCCCATATTGTTTTTGTTGATGTTGTTGTTGTTGTCGTTGTCGCAATCGTAAAGCGTTAAAACCGCATTTGCAAACCAACACAACTCGTATCCCAATGTGGCAGCCAGATCCATGGATTCCGCTCTCCTTCCCACTTACTTTTCCTCCCATAATTTTCCTTCCATTTCCACAGTCCCGCCTCTGCCCGGCTGCTGCTGCGTTCTGTGCGTTTTTAAAATGTAAATCCTGCAAATTTTATGCACATTGTGTACATATATACGAACCGAATCTCTTCCCCTGTCTCTCTCTCTCTCTCTCTCTGTAACTCTCTATCTCTATATTTTAGCCTCCTTCTGTCTGTGTCCGCTCGCCTATGTAAAATATTTTGTAAAACTGCATTTACACCACAAACACATTTGCATTTGAAATGTGCTGTTGCTATTGCTGGTATTACAACTACAACTGTCTCGATGACACGCCCACCAGTCGACTGGCAATGCATTTACCTAATGCCACAGTGGAGCAAAATTATATTTGATATTTATAAAATCAAAAAATGAAAGTTAATTCAGTAGGTCTTAGCTTTTACCTTCATAAGTGTTTTCAAGCACTGTAAAACATTTTCAAAAGCCAGTTTATATTGAATATTGCACCACTGTGCAACTGAGACAGTTGTCTGCTGAGACTGCTGCTGCTGCCCGCATTTGTTTAGTGTTGTTGTCATTTTTCTTGCAACATTTTGTTAAATGCCATGTAGCCTGGAAATCCTGTTTAGCAATATCCTCAGGACAACATGGCAGCTTCCGCAGCTGTTGCACATATTGCACCACATGGATAAGAGAGAGGTAACTCCTGGTGGTTTTAACTCTATCAGCCATCTTCTCACATCAGATATTAGCCAAAAGGCATACCATAATAGAATGCCTGCTGAGCCATCAAAGGGTACGCGAACTTGTCGCTGATTAATTGTGGCAAGTACAAGGACTTAACTGAATTGAATAGTCTACTTAACAGGGCCTATTTTGCATTATTAGCTTGCCTTCAGTCTTGGCATTATTGACAGGTATTCTAAAGGCCAAATTAACGCCCGCTATTTTGTCCAAACTTTGGCTTTTGTCAGCGTGTTGCACTCAAGATGTGTTCATTTGATTTAAGCATTTGTGGCATGCGGTCGTTGCTGCCATCACCAAGAGGACAATTTTCAAAAGCGCTTTGTGCCTGCCAGCTGTGGCATGAGCTTTGCAACAGCAGCGACCACAACAACAATAACAATAACAACAACAACAACAACAATAGAACAAGACGAACAGCTATATGACATGGTCACCGTAGCATGTCACAGCTAGACCAAGGACCGCCTTTTGTTCGTTATCCTTGTCGAGCAAAATGAGATGCCTTTTAAAACTTTGGCGTCAAAAATAAAATATTATTAAAGTCAACGCAAAATGCATATTTTGAGCGAACAATAAACCAACGCAAAACCATAAAATTTTGCATTCTGCGGCCGGAAGGCGTGGCAACTGCGGCACTCTATGTGGATGCCATGAAAACGAGCTTCGCGCCGCGACCACAAAAAGCTTAAATGAAAGCATTTTTGATTAAATAGCACATCTACAAGTGCAAGGACAAAAGGGTTACGCACTTACGAATATTTTAAAGTAGAGCATTATGATATTGCAAACAGATTGACAGTATGAGAAATGAGGCAAGAGTCTTGTGGCAACTTTAATATTTGATGAACGCCTTGTTGCACTTTAATTTAAGATAATTTATTTGGGAATGAGAAAAATGAAAAAGCGCTACAACAAATTCCTAATAAATGAGTGCACTAAGCACAACGAATAAATTTAATCAATCAAGTTTACATTTCGATGCTTATGCTTTATGTATTAATTTAACCAATTTAAAGGCTTTAAAATATTTTATTTATTTATTTATTAAATTCAATAAATATGTATACTTTTTGAATACAAATATTTGTTTTTATTTTTATTTATATACCACTTAGTTGATCAGTTTTTGTGTAAGATTTAAAAAAAATAACTTTGTTCATCCCAGAATAAATTGGGTTTAAAGGTCATATTTTTAGTCACTATTGCATGCAGTGCTATCATTCAAGTGTGTTATTTTAACAGAGTTATATTAAATGACCTTTAGATATTTACAAATTGTGACGCAATATGACCTCTTACTCCGTCATGGTAAATCCAAACTCAAATTTTTGCCTTTCTCTTTGGTTTCCTTTGCGGTTGCTAGTTCATACGCTCATACGTAAGTTGACAGTCTGCGGGCGACGTGCCGAGCGCATAAATTTTATTCAATTTCTGTCATATCCTGAAATGTACATATAAACACATCACTCGATGCTGACGTCGACTGCGAGGTCGACGTCGAATTCGACGTCATTGTCGACAGCGTGTGTTTGACAGGCGGCTGCCGCAGTTGCCGCAGTGATGCCTGCCACACATACCGCGCACCTGAGCTCTGTCCTTGCATTGCCAAGTTGTGGTTTATATTGCCGAGCCTCTGTTTTGCCAATGTTTAAACTCAGCTCTTCGTACCAAAAATACGTATACGACGCGTGTGCTGACGCGACCAAAAAACACGCGCGCCAAATATTATTTGCAACATTTTCTCTGTGCCGCTGTGTCCGCCTCTTTGTCAGTTGAGCAGCGGAAAATAGTTTGCGCTTAGAGAAATGCCAGGAAACGGCTGCGGATGTGGCATACGAAATGCAAATAAAGTTGGGACAAGACCTATGAAAAAATATGAATACAACACAGACTGCAAGCAGCTGTCTGTCAAAGAAAAGAGAAAGAGGAAAAGATGCAATAGCTAAGTAAATACTCTAAATGCTTCTCGTCGCGCTTCTGTGGCAGGAGCAACAGCAAAACTCTTAAATTAGCAGAAATTTTTGAATTAAAGATCGACAGGTCGTATACGCTATTTTTGAGACAATTAAATAAGACCTTATGGCAAAAACAATTGCAACAGCCATTAGTTGCTAATTCCAAAATGCAGTTACACGATAAGCTGCTGTTTTTGTCTGCTTTAAGCCATGGAAACAATTTCGAATTCTCTTCTCTTTGGCTTAGCACATTGAAGAACTTTAAGCCGCTTAAACTGAAAATTAAGCAAAATTTGCTATGTGGAGTAGCTACTTGCAGACCCAGACACACACACACCCACACACACACACACACACACACACTCACACAGACACACATGTTGCAGTGCGTTCTATGGCAAATCAATGTAAATGGAATGCATACATTACTCATACGCAATGTTGTATGGCAACCGCACTAAAAGCTTGCAGCTAATGATCCTTCAATTGCTGTTTCATATGAGTTGCAAAATGTTGAATGAATGAGCCCCATTGAATTGAATGACAGAAGCTTTGCAGCAAGTGCAGCATCGTGGCAGGGTTGCAATAGTAACACTAAGTAAGTGCTTGAAGAGATTGAAGGGGGGCGAGGACTGTCGACGATGTTGATAATGATGCATGTTTCAAATCAATTTTGTTGTATTGTGCCAAAAATGTGCACGCTCTCGAGTGCGGTGAAAGTGCTGTAACTGCAACAACAACAACGACAACAGTAACAACAACAACAGCACAAACAGTAACAACAACTTGTACTGGGACGCATTAGCAGCCAGTGTTGTGCTAGGACGTGATGTCCTGGTGCGGGTTTTTCAGTTCCACCCAAGCGCTCAGCTTTTATGTTGCGACTCGTTGAATGATTTCTAGCAATTCTTTTTCACCAGCTCAGCTCGTTCTTGCTGCTTGCTTACTTTTTATGTGGCACGCCCCCCTTTGCAGTGCTTGCATTACTTTCACCATTTGATGTCGCAATACTTTGCAGCCATGTGGCATGTTGTGAAGTTCGCACCAGGCCCGCCTCCGTTCTTCAATTGGGGGCAACAAATGTAACCAGGCTCTGCTGCTGGTGCTTCAATCTTTTTTTCAACATTCGCGTGCTTTTTGCTTGCTTGAGAATTAGTGTTATTGGCTTAAGATACACACACTTACATACACACTCACACACTTGCTATTTTTCTGTAGTTTTCTTATGTTTGTTGACCTAAACTCATCGCTTTGTAAATAATTGTCTTCAAGTCCGTTTCCTTTTACATTTTTTAACAAGTTTTTATATAACTTGTGTCTGACTTTTTATTTACTTAGTTGTTTCCCGTCGTACTTCGGACATTTAATTATTGATAGATAAAAGAAATGAAATACAAATGAAAGAAGTATGATTTTGACAATACAGCATATTAAAGAAAATTTATTCAATCAACGTATTAATCTATTTATAAAAAACTCTTTGTCCTTATTGACTGATTCACTAATTAATTGAGTCATCATCGTGGAGCTGAAATGAGAAGAACTATGGGGCTGAAATTTGTACACAACATAGCTGAGATTAATTATCGTGCATAAGATAAATACAAAATTATAGTCATATTAAAGCAATAGCTATTATATATCGCAGATTTTTTATATTTTCAATTTAATGTTCTCAATCCTAGTATATAATATAGATGTATGTTCATTTATCCAATAAAAAACGAAATCAAACGTTCTTGATTTACTTAATAAACTACATGACAGAATATCGAAAACGCAATTTGATTCATTAGAGAAAGTCAAATTGAAAAAAAAAAAGATAACAGACGACTTTTGGTGGCAATTTTCGCACATCGTTTTCAATTCTTGTTCCGTTTTTTCTGCACAACGAAAAGGAAAAACTGTTACGACATTTTCATTTTAATCTTATTAAAATGTTACACGCTTTGTGCCACTTTCATCGTGGGCGCAGCGATGCCTTTTCCTTTTTGCGTCTACTTTGAGCCCACTTTGATATTGAAATAAGTTTTTAAATTAATTTTTTGTTAGCAAAAGTTGGCTAAACTGAACTGAACTCAACTGGACTCAACTGAACTGAACTGAACTGGACTAAACTGACTTGGTTTGCCCAAGGGCAGGGACAAGGGCAGGGTCAGGACAGAGGGGTCGAACAAAAAAAAAAAAAACGCTTTTGCTTCCTCCACAGTTGCCAAATGGGCGTGTGAATGGACCAATTGTGTTTCATATTGATTGAATCGGCTATAGTATAGTATATAAACAGCCATTGTTAGCTATTTGTTGCTGCAAAATTGAAAAACTTTTGCATGGCCATTGATTGACAGAAAGTTGAGGGAAAAAACTTGTAATTAAAATATAAACGTTCCCACGTCAAGAGTAACGTCAGCGCTTGTTAGGGGTACCCCTTGGACCAGTTTTGGGGGTGGGGGATACAAGAAAAACATGCAACAACAACATTTTCGCATTTTCTTATTTTCTCATTTTCCATTTTCCATTTCCCAATTCGTCAATTGTGTGTTTATTTATGAAAGTGTTTGTAATGCGCCCCAGCATGGCAGCTGTGGGAGATTTTTGAATTGAGCTGTCCATCAGTTTGTCAGTGGGTTAAGAGTACACTCTATAACACTTCCATACAACCTCCCCTGTTTCCCCCACTTCCCCTTGTTACTCAATTGAACTCGTGTGTTGTATATTGTATGTTGCATGTTGCATTTTGCTTTTGCTGGAGTATCACGTTGCCTGTTTGACTTTTATGCGCATTTCATTTGGCAGAAACACTTTTCATATACTTCATGCTAGAATATGCAAGTGCCACAGCGCCATACGGACACCTCCGACCACTTTGATGGTCCCCTAACACCCTTTACCACTCTAACAACACTAGCGCATAAATCACATAAACAACATTCTGATTTTTCGCGCATGATATTTGTGCCTTCCGTTAAACAAAAAACTCAAAAAACTACAAATAGAATGCGGCGATTTGTGGGTTGCAAGAGGTTGCAGAAACAAATATCGCAACACGAAATACGGAAACACATATAAACAGATAAAAAAAATAAAAAATTAAAAAAAAATGATAGTATACGAGTTTAAAACGGAACCGCACTGCGCATGATGAGCAATAAAAATGAGTATAAAAATGAGAATACAATGAGACGACTGTTGAGTTATTACTTGCATTTTTTGGCACTGATTTGTTATGTTTGTTCCCTTTGTGCTCATTCGATTGCAACTTTTGCAACAATGCAATGATTTTTATGTAGCCATCAAATTTGTAGCACGACGATTCATCGTTTCCACATTTACTGTAAGAGAATAAGGGACAATGAATTATACTTATGTTACATAGTATCTCCATCAAATTTATTTACTTTCTTCTCCCACTTTCAGAGTTTCAAAAGAATATTTTGTACATAAGGAAGTTTATCAATAGATTATCGAAATTTGGGAATACCTTCGATGCTTTTGAATTACAATACAATACAAAATACATAAGAATTGAAGCGAATTGAAGGGACTTTGGGAATACTCGTTTGGGGAGTACAAATATTTTTGGTAGCTTCCGAATAATTCTGTCACATAAACCTATACTTATCCCAGGTACATTTTTTTCTGTTTTCTCTCCATTCTTAAAAGATTTATTTCAGATACACAACTTTATCATCACTTATTATCTATTATTTTTAAATATATATATATAAAAGAGAATTTTCTGTTTTGATGCAGACTCTAGAATAAGTGGATACTCTGATATTTGGGAGCCTTTTAAATGTAGTTTAAGAAATTTTCAAGCACTTGCATATACTAAGAAAATACCCCCTTAAGTGAATAGATGCTTTTACTCTTATTTGTTAAATTGTGCCCTATACACAAACTCTCATATATCTCTTGTCATTTGCCATTTTTATTTAATTTGCTACACTTTTCTCCATTTTTACAATGCGCTACATTTTTCAATTTACTTGTGACACACACACATACACAGAGATATGGATAGAGACAGAAACTCTGCTCACTTCGGCGTAATTTACACATTTTTCTGCCACATTAAGCGACGTTTTGCCTTACACAAGGCAAACCGAGTCGAGTCGAGTCAAGTTGAGTTGTTGGGCTTACTTGGGTTGGGTCGGGAGTGATATTCCCCAAAGTGCAATAAACATGCGCGCTACTGACACACACACACACATATACACACACACACTGGTGCCTATGTCATGGCACACTTAAATTTTGCAAGACAGTCAAAAAAAAGGGAGAAAAAGAGAGGAAACTTTGCCGAATATAAATGCAGACTAAAGAAGAAATAAACTTCAAATAAGCGAGCGAGCCATTTCCAAGATGGCTTACAGCCTGACACACACACACACGAATACATACATATGTGTGGATTTGTAAATGTATATGTATGTGTGTGTGTGTGTGTGTTAAGTAGCAGTTGTTGTTGGCACTCAAACTCATGGCCCGACAACCATTTAAAGCGCCTGTAAAGCTGAATCCCTAGACAAGACTCCATATTGTCTATATAAATAACTTTAAATATATATATATATTGTACTTATATACACTAGATATATGCACATATACGTACATGCGAATATATCTGGTTATCCATCTATATATCAGAGCATGGTCTTCTTGTTGCGCACAGCCTTAAACACTCCAAGCTTAAGCGTTGCACAAATATTTATTGTGTCATTGATTTTGCCGCTAAGCCGCCAAGACTTGGCGCTCAACTTTTCTCTCTTTGGGATCCTGTTGCCTTCCTTATGCCTTTGTTTACTTTCCTAACGCATTGCTTTTGTATCTTCTGTGTGTGTGTGTGTGTCTAGTGTAGGGCAGCAGAAAAGTGTTTCTGGCAACACAAATATTAAATTTCACACATACATACTTACGATGAAAAGGGACACTTTTTTTGCGAAAGTCACAAGGGAGACCTCCAAGCTGATGCTGATTGAAATTGAAAATATTATTTTATATGTCCTTTCAAATTGTTTAAAGGTCGCGATTTTTAATATAGTTTAAGAATGATGTGCCTTTTAAAAAAGCAGCCTTTCTCTCAAGAGGAAGTCAATCTGTAGAATAGAAATTAATCCTTGAGGCGCTTCAGAAATGACTCATATTGAAATCGGCAATGAACGCTTACCAGAGAAGGACAGTAAACAAAAGTCAAGGGACAAGATCTAATTTTGATTTGTGGTTATGTTATTTCGGAAACTAAATGGTCTCCCAATTATTCACGTTTAAAACAATTAATATACATTAAAAATCCATTATTTTAGTTATTATACGCATAAATGATTGTCTTTGCTTTAAATACTTAATCACAACCTTACTTATTTCATTTCATTGCAGGTAAGTCGAGCAGTCAATTATGCGGTTTTTTATGGTTTCATGTGAGTTACAACATAAAGTCATTTTTAATTGAAATGAACTGTAAAAACAAACACACATACACAAGCACACAGAGAAAATGTGTTGTGTAAATCCAACTAATCCCCGGTTGAGCGACCGCATAAATCAACCACAAATAACAAGAGGGTAGACCGAGTCTATTATAGTGCACTATTCAATGCAAAATAAAAATACCCCTAGGCCTAATTGCCTAAACGCACAAGCACACAAAGGAAAAAGCTACGCCATTTTAGCTGAATATGCATCAATAATTCATAAAATTAAATAGCAGCAAATTAATATTGCATATAGGGAGAGAGAGGGAGGGCCGTGTTGTGGTGGTGCGATGGTGCGTAACGGTGCGAACAATGTGTATAAACATTGATTGACTAGATAGCAAGCTGACAAGCTAATGCCACATCACCCATACGCCACGTTTGTCAGGCCCATAAAAATCAGACATACACGAGGCGATGAACTTGCAACATCAACATAATAATAATGAATTAAAATATTAGCGCTTAATTAAAATTTTGCAATCGACTCAAACCATTTGGCGAATTGTCATTGAGCTGACAGCCGCAGAGTCACCACCCACTGTTTGCTGGTATTTTTCAATGAAACGAGAAGGCATTAAATCAACAACACGCATACGCCCCATTGGACCGCAGGCAAATATTTGCAAATTAGCCAACATCTGATAGATGGAGCATTTTGCGTTGTGAATCGCAAATACTTAAACTAAATACATAATTATTTGATGCATTAAATATGAATTCGCTTATGCTTTAATTCACATGAGAAGACACTGCATAAATATTAGGAATACTCATAAAGCGAATATTTATTCAAATTTAAAACAATTAGCTATTCCAATCGGCAAACAACAATATTGACATTGAGAGATTAAAGTTACGGCGAATTGAAATAGTTTAAATGTTTGAGATGCTTTAAAATCCCTGCAACTTTTCAATGATATGCTGAGTTTCCCTTTTGTGAGTTGACAACAGTTTCCAGGTCGTCTTTCAGCTCATTTAACTGCCAACAAGATTAACCTGGAGTGCAATCGAAATCCTCATCCAAATCCATAGCCAACTGGTTGCTGTCTGTGCCATAAAGCAGACGCGTGCCAATGTCAAAGCAGCACACATAAATCAATCAAACTGCGCAACTTTGCAGTTGCACAATCGACTAATCACAATCAGCTGAGCGAACTCATCTCCTCCACCATGTGCGGCAAGCTGGCTGTGTGGCTGTGTGGCAGTGTGGCCGTGTGGCAATGTGGTGCTGCCAATGCCAGTTGCATAAAGTCAATGACATCAATTTCCGTTGTCAATAATTCAACTTCAGAATGAAATTTAATCTACCTGGATGCGAATATACTATGTATATGTATGTGTCCTTTAGCTGTTGCACTTGCGATTGCCATTGCAGTATTTCAATCAACTAACCGAAGCCAAAAGTGTTTGTTCACATATCCTTTCAAGTGTTTACCGTTATTAATCTGATTACATTTAACGTGCCAAGGAACTGAACAGCTAAAGAGATCCCTGAGAGAAAGAAAGAGAGTGAGAGAAGCGATAAAGTAGGAGGCAACGTTCCGTCAACTTGCAGCGTTTTAAGGATTCCCTCAACTTCCGCACATTTCATTTGAAACTTTTCAAGTGCCCATATATGTAATGGCATATCAGTCAGTCGATCTGTGTGTGTGCGGGTGTGTCTGTGTGTGTCTGTGTGTGTGTGTGTGTGGAAAAATGTCATGACAGTCTTGTGCCAATTGACAGCTTGACAAGTGAGCAACATGAGAATTCAACTCGTATGTCAAACTCCAGCTCGAACAAGAATATGCAAAGTAAAAACAAAATGCCAAAAATATTTGTTATAAAAACTTTTTAGCTGTGACAACTTTTGCTCAACTTTGCCTGCAAATGTGCAACTGTCTGCATGAGTGTGTGCATATCTGTGTGTCACTCGCTCAGTCGCTATCTAGACCAGAGATTTAATTAATCAATTATAACGATAGCAACTTTTTGACCAGCATAGAGCCATTGGCAAAGCCTTACATTGAGAAACGCATAGAGCATAAATCTAAATGTCAAAAGCTGTTCAACAATTTAACAACATGGAAGTAGAAAATTCAACTGCAGCTGCAGTTGAAGTTGACATCAAAAAGTGTTGCATACTTTTTTGGGCATGTCATTGTGCCTATTGATGCGTTCGTTCTACCAAATGTGCATTCAACAATATTTCAATAAAACTTTTGTTATTTTCAATTTATATATTAAAAATTCCGCAAATTTATTATTTTGAAACGAGCTTAAAATGTAAATGAAAATTGCAGTTATTTATCAATTAAACAAAAATAGTTTTGTATTTTAATTGATTTAAGAGAAATTTCATGCCAATTGCATTGAGGTTCTCAAACATCAATTACTAAATAATTTAAAAGTTTGAGCTTAAGCTGCAACTGCCACATCAAAGGGCCTTAAGCGGATGTTGCATGAAGATTGATTTAGCATTGTTTGTAGCTTTACTTGTTGTGGTTTCTCCCTCAGTTGAAGAACAAAAGCAAATTCTATAAACAATTAATTGAAAAATTGACAAAGCCTAGGCTGAAATTGCTAACGCTTTCTTTCCATTTGCCTTTAGTCAATATAATACTCATTGTGACCGCAGAACTGCATAGTGTTTAAATTTTCCACACACACACACACTCACATACACCCAGGGCATTTCCCAGGTGCTGTGTTTGTGTGTGTGTGTGTCTTTTGTGGTAAAAGCATGCATAAAATATGACAATGTATATACTCTATCCAATGTTCCCAGCAGCACACATGACGCATTCATCTCCATTTGCTTAAAGTGACGAGACAATACACATACACACAAACATATACAACACAGACACACACCAAATTCAAATTCTTCTGCACTCAGGCGGGCATACCCCATTGGAACTTCAATTCATCCATAGTGCACAATTTCTAACACTCATACGCCCAGTTGGCGTGCTCTGGGCTTGAGATAGAAACACTTTACAATGCACAATGCCCCCAATGCAGTATTTTGTCATATTTCTCCTCTTTTACTTGTTGTTCGATGTAAGTGTGTTGTTGTGTTGCTGTTGTTGTCTTTTAAGGTTCATCAAAGCTTCAACATTGTTTGGTCACAGTTGTTGGCTACGCTGCCAATCCAACTACTCCTATGCCTCTCCCTCTTCCTCTTCTCTTTTCCCTTTTCCCTTTTTCCCTTGTACCCGACATGTTCGTCATAGCTTCTAAACTGTCTTGTGAAATTTTTCCTGTGGGAGTTAAAATATGCACAGACTGGCTGGCTCCATGATGTGTCATCCTGCCCCCTTCCCTTTCTCTGCCCCTTCGATAGCTGACTTCTTTGCTTTACCATCCTGGGCTTCAGATACGCATACATATACATTTTTCGCATGGTACTGTAACGGGTAGTTATGCTCTAGTGCATGTGCAACTTGTCTGTTGTTTATGACACCCCCAGCTCTTTATCCTCAATCCACACAAGGATATGTGTGTGGGGCGGTGAGTATGTGCATGTGTATGCGTATGTGTATGTGTATGTGTATGAGTGGTGTGGGGATCTGCGTGTTGCTGCCATCAACGTCGTTGTCGTCATCAACATCATCATACGTCTCGGTTTTGTGCTCCAATCACAAGCATATCATCATACACTCACACACACACACACATACTATCTCACACACACACATGCAAAATGAGCTCAACACTTGTCCACAGCTTTGACTGTGAGAACGACTTGTGTCGTTGTCTAGGGCGCATCAGAGAATACACATTTGAATTTAGCCTTTGGTTTTAGCTTCGTGACCCCCTTATCGAATATTTTCTAATCTCGAGCATGTCGAGATAAAAAATTTAATAAATACTTACGCATATTTTCTTGATGGCCAACCAATATAAGCTGACCTAAACCTTAATAAATGACTATCGCATATGCATTTAAGAGCGTTCTCAGCTATTTCTCTCTATATATTTAATTTGATGTGCCTTTATTCAGAATACAATTAAATATTATTAGAGCAAGGTTAGAAACTGCATTAAAGAATCTCAGTATAGTTTTTGATATCTACAATTAAAAAGTGTAAAATATATCAAAATTTCGCTATTTAAATTGGATCAATACTGAACGTTTCCTTTTCTTAGTACTCTTTAATTGCACTAACCATGGCTCTAATCAGTTAATATTACACACATTAATTTTTTTATTTAAAGCTTTAATAGCTTGAGAAATCTCTTTTTCATTTATTTTTTCCAGCAGCTAACGGATAAAGGTGTAAAGCATACATAAGTCAGTAATAATGCTGTAGGATATTGATGCAGAAAGAAAAAAAGAGCAAACACTTTAAAAGTTGCGCACAATTAATGGAAAATGTCTGCAAATTTAAGATTCAAATTGAGCATAAGTGTAATGAGCATACATTTAGTTACACATCTTTTATTTTCTTATTTTAATCTTCTTTTTCTCGATTTGCTGATTTCGACTCAAGCATTCAACACCAAACAGTGTAAAATATTTTTCAATAAAAATGCGCTTTCAGTGAAATTTATTGTAGCTGCAGTAAATTGCAAAGCACAAATGTGTATGAGGGTGGTGTGAGGGAGGTGTGTGTGTGTGTGTGTGTGTGCAGATTACCACTGTGAGTAATGGCTCAGACAAATGGCAAGGCAGTCGACAGTTTCTGTCCTAGTCCCTCACAGGCAGTCATTCAGTCATTTAGTCAGTTCGTCAGACCGTCAGTCGGCTGCGAGTCATTCTATAGTGTAGAGAAGTGAGTGCACTAGAACTGAGACTGGAAAGCGAAGAGTGGGACAGATCATCGCACCAACAAAAATATTATTATGTCAGCATTATGTTCACAATGTCGTCTGCCATTAAGTCAACGACAACAACAACAACAACAACAAAAACAACCATAACAATGGAAATGCAAGTGACATATGAAAATGTGCAGACAGTTGGTTTGCATAATAGAAAACATAAATTTTTCAGTTGCACAATTGTTCCTATGTTCCTATGTTCACTTCTCTCCTCCAGGGGACTGCAGTTGGTCAGCCTGGTGGGATATATTTTGATCATTAAAAGCCTTGAGTGCTTGAGTAAGGATATGTCCGAATTTGTTATATCCAGCAAAAACGTTAAGATGAAGACTGATAGGGACTATCTTTCATTTAAACATCATAGCCTATGAGACTGTATCTCTTATATCGATTATAATATAAGTTTTCTGTTTCAATTTTAAGAAAAGCATCATAAAAGTACTAAAAATAATTATAAAAAAAGAAAAATAAACAACAACTTTATTACGTTAATATATTTAACTATTAAAGCTAAGTTTATTCTATTCATTAAAATATTTCTTGAGTTGCCATTACTGACAATTATCAATGTAAATTCCTAAGGGCAGCAAAAGTCTTAAATGAATTTGCAGATTTACAGAAAAAGGTGGATGCTCAATTGTAAAATTCAATTTATGTTTCACCTCTGGCTATGCTGCAAACTGCATTCTTTAATCTTGTCTGTATTCCATGTATTTATATTCAATTAGAGTATACTAGTTTTGATTAAACTGCTTGATAATATTAGTTTTGAGCACAGGGTATCTTCTTGGTGAGCACTTGTAACCTTCTTTCTATTTTTAACATGCTTTTTACTTATTGCGGTTGCACTTAACGCATAATTTCCTCAGTTTTGTGCTGCTTTTGACAAGAGACGCCTCCAAAAAGCGTTTGCTCTGCAGATCTTCTTATATCTGTGTGTTTCGGTGTCTGAAAGCATGAAATTAAATTCCATGTCAAAAACAATAACCGGGACTGCCAACAAAAACAACGTTCATTTCAAAATCCCAGCGATGCGGCAGCCGCTGGCCAAAAGGGCGGAAAATAAATTGAATCGAATTTAATGTCAAAAGTGCAGCATATAATTGGCTTAATGTTGTTGTTGCTCCTGCTGCTGTTTGTTGTGGTAGTCGGAATTGGGATGATAGCCACCAGGGTAAAGGCTAAAAACTGCATTAAATGCGTGTGTTTCTCTGTATGTATGTGTTTGTGTGTGCGTGTGTGTGTGTTAAACACACCTGTGAGTGTGCCATTATCCACGCCTCCTATTTGCCACTCCCATCCCTGCCATACTCTCGCATCCGTTAGCCTTTGTGCGTTTGCCATTAAAAGCGCAAAATTCAATTTCGTTTTATTGTTCGTTGGTTAAACAGCAGAGCACAGGGTGTAAATATCATAGCCTTATATAGTATAAAGGATATATGGTAGCACTGTGGCTGTGTTAGGGCGTGGCAATTGTATTACGCCCACCTGTGACTCGTGGCTATTTTTCGCACACAAACAAAGAGAGCTCACGGTACGTATGAGTAATTTTTGTTCACGTTGGCCCCTGCTGCTACCCGCAAAAGGGGAAAAGAGGAAAAGGGGGTGGTAACACGGCAAAGGGAGTAAAGATTTTCGCTGACACTGCTATTATTGTAGATGCTGTTGTTACCACTCCTCTTCATGTTGATGTAATGCAACTAATTTTGTTTTTGGTCAACGGACCGAACATTTCGTAGGGGGATCAGAACATTGTATTTAAACCAATTGAAAGGCTGACAAATTTCAGTTGGAATTAAACAGAATGGCAATGCCAACTGTGCTTAATACCTTGTCAAAGACGGCACTAAAGCCACAGATCTACACTCAGGCATTTATCAATTACCAATTGCAGCCTGACGAAATGCAATATTAGTTCCAAGCCACAAATATTATGGCTTTCAGTCTGAATGCACTTCAAATGACATGTCATTGACCTGAGTTCTGATTGAGATTATTAAACCCAGAGTAATTACATGACTTGCCAGCAGCAGGCATATAGTTTAGCACTCAAAAGGGACACGTATTTGCCAGGATTCATAAAGCTTCTGCTTCTCAAATAATATTGCACGTAATTAAGAACTCAACTGATTGGAATCCAGTTTAACTTACACCTATCCCAACATTATGACACTTTTCTGAAGAAAAGAGAACCATTCTATCATTTATCACATGACGCAATTTTGCTTTCATAAATATTGCTACCTTCAAGCATTTTGCACAGCAATTTTCCAGCATTTTTGTCACAATTTCTTATCTCGTGGGCATAAAATTAACAACCCAACAAAATGGCGCCAAAATCAACGAAAAATCTTGCACATTATTATTTGGCTGAACGACGAAAGTACGCACAGCAAAACCAAAAAGGACCAAAAAGGACCAAAGAACCAAAGAACGACGAATACGAGGCATTATTTAAAATCGACGCCTGCGGCGATGCTATAAAAATTTGTGCGCGATAAAATGGAATTATGAAAACGACAAGAAACGATGCTGAGGACGATGTATAAACGACACGTGTTCTTATTAATTTTAATACATATTAAAAATCGCAGCCTGCGGGACTCCTGAGCAGTAAGAAAGTCAGCAACAGCAACAGCTAAAAACCTCGTCCCGAAGTTGTAACTTCTGAGGAGCGTATCAATAAAGCTAAGAAACGGTAAAACGGGAGGCAAGCAGATCTGACGAGTTTGGAGCAAACTCATAAAATGCCAAAACCACAACAATATACAACACACACACACTTACACACACACACACACTCGTGCAAGGCTGGCACTGACTTATGTTTATTAGATTTTATGGGTCCCTGTATGAGCTGTGTGGTATTCTGTTCACAATTTCGGTTCTACATTAAAATATCTTAATAGAAAAGAGATAAGTCATAAAATATTAAATGAGTGGCTACCACACACACAAACACACACATATACATACTCACCCCCACACACACACATACACACTTGCAGACAGCAGGTCATAATCAGTCAGACAGACAGTCGGTGAGGTAGGCCAAGTGGCACACAGCGGTTTCATCTGCTTCTGGCAAGCTGTTGTCTTCGTCTGGTCCGCTATTATACCGCAATGTTGTGGTTATGATTTGTTGTACCCTGTACTTGAGAAACCAAAAGGGGTTGTTTCTGTACGCAACAGTAAAGAAAGCTCCACTCTCTATCCTCTATTACTCTTATGTTTTTTTATGAAAATTCAGCATTAATTGAAATATTCAGTCAACTTGCAGATTTTTTAATAAAAGGCCAAGCTCTAAATTTTGTTTGTTAACTTTCTGTTGAAACAAATAAATATAGGTTTAAAAACTAAATCACTACTGCTTATGTAGTGTAGTATATTTTCGTTATTCGTAATTTACATTCATTGGAATATTTAATGCGCAGATAAACAATTGAAGCTTTCTAATGAAACTCTTTCATTTAATTATTCAGTATGCATTGAGCTATGGTTCAGGCATAAAAATATTATTGAAATCGTTTGCCTGACTGTCAGTCTGACATAGCAATAGGAATAACGTTTTATAATTTCTTAGAATCCTTTGTAGGATATTAAATAGTCGCTAAATGAGTATGGCAAACGATCTTGTTTGTTCTTAGTGCTCATGTTTTCATTTTGCAGATAAATAATGCACAAAAGTTGTTCATTTAACTTTGCTTGTTTGTTTCGTTTCGTTTCACTTTTTTGTTTGTTTTGCTCGTTGGCGGTCGCAATGCCTGTCAGATTGCCAGACTGTGAGACTTTTGGACTGCCAGACAAGCCTGCCATGTGCCAGATATAAATCTTGAGAGCCTAAAACCGACCGGGGGCAACTTTTTTGTGTGGGGAAGCCCATAGAACAGTTTCACAACCAAAAATAAGTTAAGAAACTCATTCACATAATTTTCGAGTTTATTGTTAGCTGCTGTTGCTGTTGCTGTTCTTCTTCATGTTGTTGTTGTTGTTGTTGTTGGTGTTGTTGGAGTTGTTGCTGCCATGGCATGATATACACCTGGCAGGCAAGGCATAAACCTGCTCTAATTACCAGGCCCCAAAAAGAGCCCATAAAATATAAATAAAAATCATTCATTTTCAGTGCATGCTGGATGGAGAGTTTTTGCCTAACCTAACCTAAGGCGCCAACATTTTCTCCTACTGCCACAGGCACTTCTGCTCCTTGAGGCCCTTTAGATGATGAGGATTTTGTTGCTACCGTTGCTACTGCGATTGCGGCTGCCTTTATGTGCGTAAAATTTTTATAGCCTACACTTGGGCGCTCGAGCAAGTTACTACCACTTAATGAATTAACATTATTTTGATGGGTTTTATGATTTTGTTCATACACAAATAGGCCACAGCCACAGTCCACAATCCACAGCCACAGCCTCAACAGCAATGGCAGCGGCAACACCTCGAACTGTTTTTAACTTTTTAATAAGCCACAAAAATATGGAAAGAAAGAAAAATAAAGACTACAAAATTAAGTATATTCAAGCATAAGCATAACTCCACTCAAATCATTTCATTAATATTTGGGCGTGACTTTGGGACCACAGCAACATCAGGAGCAGGAGCAGCATCAGGAACAGCAGCCCTTTTTATGTTTGGTCCGCATGGAAATTGCTTTTTAAGTACTTGGCTTCAATGCAGCGCAAAAGTTTTAGCTGCAACGCCACACAAAAAAAGGCAAGAAAATCAAAAAACGGGAGGAAAAAAAATTAAATGAAAAGCGTTGAGGAAAATGCGAACGCTGAAGTGAAAGTTTTTATTAAATGCATAAAACGAGTCAAAGTCGTGACTATGTGGTATCTATGTATGTGTGTGGAAGTGTATGTGTGTGTGTATGCGTGTGTATCGGGCGACATAAATCTAAGTGCTTTAACGCCCCTAAGGCAGCTTGTGCAGCGCCTACTTTTGTGGCCAATGGTGCAAACTGTTTTACCAGTTATAGCCACCTTTTTCCCTCTCACTTTCTATGTGAGTGTGTATGTATTACAATGTGTATGTTATATAACACATTGTGTGCTGCTTTTGTAATGAGTTTTCAAGTGGTTTTATGCATAGGCAGGTAATTTTAACATAATACCTAATGATGTATCTCTTCCACGAAGCTTACAAAATGGCCACACAAAAAATGTGGCAATAACCTGAAAGTTAAGCGCTTCTATAGTTATTGTGCATATTAAGTAGCTAAGGATGTCAAATATTACAGCATTTGCCATGGAACATGACTTAAGAAGAACAAGTGAAAAAATAGTTTTAGCTTGTACACTTTCTAGGGACCAATTCAAATAAGATTAATGTTAAATTAATATTAGGAAATATAAATAATAAGAGTATACTCCTCTGTGGGGTATTAATAAATTTAAATAATAGTTCCCCACTAATGTATACTCTTAATACACATATAGTTATACCCTTTTCAGTCCTTCAACTCCTAATCTAATTGATTTATTTTATCATTTTTATCTACTATGATATACAAACTAATTACATTGCTTATCGCTGAGCTACTTCATAATTGATAAGCCCACACTTATATATATAACAAATATTTGCTTAGTACTTGTTGTTTACTATCAATAAGTCGAAATCTGGCAAATATAATATTAATTCCCGCAACTGTTATCGATATCCATAAAACACACGTGCATTTCCCACAATTCAAATGCGCGCCCAATAAATAAAATTCCCTAACTACGTAATTTCCCCTTTGCACTCGCTCTTTTTGTTTGGTTTGGCGAGTCGCTCACAAACACAAACGCTCTCTCTCACTCACTCTCTCTCTCGAGCAGCAGCTGCCGCATATGCCGCACCACGGCGAATTCACGGCGAATGTATCTGACAGTAGCAGCAGCAGTCGCCCGTGTGTTTGTCTGTCTCTGTCATCATAGTCGCCGTCGTCGTTGTCGCCGCCGTCTCGTTGCTGTGTAGTTTTTCTGATTGTGGCCCATGCAAAAAGAGGCAAATTTTTATAAAAATCTTAATAAAATCTTCAATGAAATACACAAAGTGCAAAAACATTTGCTGACTACAAGAAAATAACAAACAAATCGCAGTGACTTTCTGCTGGCAGACGTGAAAAATCTTGTGCAATTTTCGTGTAGTGCGTTCGCCTGAAAAATTCTCTGCGCAGCAGCCGCCTTTTTTTTCGGCAGCTGCGGACAGTTTGGTACAAAGCATAAAAAAGAATATTGAATAAAGCAACTAAATTTAACAATATATTGACTAATTATCATACATATATCTCAGTGTTTATATCTATGTACATCTATGGCAACAGTCTGGAAATATTAAAGACATTGTACAAACGTATCTGCATAAGAATATACTTATGCTTGTGTATATATACCAACTGTTTTAAAACAATTAAGAAAGTTTTATAAATTGTGTCGAAAGTAAAAACAAAACTAAATTTACATCATAATGTAAATGGGATTTGAAAAAATATGACAATAAACTTTATGAATATCCAACAAACAAAAAAAAAACCTACATAGTTCCCAATTGTGCGCCCAGTGTTAACATCTTGTTGTTGTTGTTGCCTTTGTTCGTTGCGTTGCTCCTTATGTTGTTGTTGTTGTTGCTGCTGCTGCTGTTTGTATTGTTCTTGTAGTTGTTGTTATTCGCATTTTGTGTACCTTTCAAGAAATCAATAAAACAAAAAAAAACACAGAACGCAACCCAAAGGCCAGGCAAATTCGCTCAAAACGAGTCGCGCGAGAGAGAGAGGGAGAGAAAGAGAGCAAAGAGTTTAATACAAAGAGAGCAAGAGAGTTGAATTCTCAGCTCTCGTCGAGTTTTGTTGACATTCTGTTTTCTATAGAATACGCAAGAAGTCAAGCTTTAGTTCTGTTTTTTTTTTTGTTTTTCATGTTGGTTCTTTTACAACGACGCCATAATTTAGCATATTTAGCAAAAGAAGAACTAAGCAAAGTCATCAGATGAATTGTTGAAAGAGAAGACAACAATAAATACAATATCATGATAGGCACGCTCAGTTCGGTGCTTTGACAGTTAAGTGACACAATTTCAGTGGATTTTGTGCTAGTTCCCTTGGTTCTATTCGGTATTTTGAGAGATCTTTCAATAGAGGTCTCTGGAAATCTCGTCTCGTTGTCACACGAGTAAGTTTTCGTCGGTACCACGTGCATTTTACCCAGCCCAGCCCGGTTCTATTGATTTTTCACCATGTCCTGTGGCGCCAATGTCCTTTTGTGTGCATGCGCATCTTTTGCACGGCCCAAGAGTCTCAGTGCACTGACCTTAGCCCATAGCACATCCAGTCACAATTCGGGGATTCATTCATTGCATTTCTGCGCTTTCGTTTATTTCCCTAACAAATTAACGCCTATCAAAGAGTCGGTTAAAACAACAAACTGTATATTCGAGCTCACAATATAGACCATTCATAAGAGTATAATAAAAAACCGCTTGTTTGGGTCGAAAAAAAATAAACAAACATTCCATGTGGGACGCGTGTTGTAGCCAGCATGTACATATAACAAATACAAATATATAGCATGTATTTGATTAGAGGGTTTCTCCAACTAGATGTGGGTTCTCCGTGATTCTCACGCTTATTATATGCACTATCTTTAATCTATAAATTCAGAATTCTTTGATTCCCACACGAATGCAGAAGATCTTTGCTTCACACACACATTGCACACGGACACGGACAGTTTCGCAAGCTTAAAGCACAGCCTTTACAAAACCAGTGCACAAAGCTTTTGCGGCAAAAGTTCACTAATACACATACATATATCTGAGCTTATTTATCTTCGTAGTCAAGATCAGTCCAGAGTTTGTTAACAGTTTAGCAAATGACAATAGTTGTAATAATCTTTACCGTAATAGCATCAGTTGCAGTCAATTGGTTCATCAATTAGATGATTTTTTATTGACACTTGAGACACTTTAACACACTTTCACATATTTTACTCAGCATTCTCTGTTCTCTGTTCTCTTTTCTCTGTTCTCTTTTCTCTGCTTCCTACACCCACACAATATCTTAGCTCTTAGGTTGCCCCCATAAAAATGCCAGTTTTGTATAGAATCGAAATGAAAATCGGCTTAGGCTTATTTTGGGCAGTTTAGGGCCAAGTAGCTTCTACTTCCGTTCCCAGCAAAAAGGCGTCTACGAATTTATGAATATTGTTACCTGTCAGAACGACAATTTGTTAAGTTTTTATCAATCACACACATACAAATACACATGACTTTGGCTTATTATTATTATTATTTATGTATATGACAAGCATAATGGGAGCTTATCTGTACAAGCGGCCATAAAAAAGTCGTCACGATTCTATGTGTGTGTGAGTATGTGTGTGTGTGTGTTTGATTGCTATTTATGGGTCATACAAATACGAATGTATGTGTGTCCCCATTGCTGCTCTTCCGTTCTGCACTTGACAGCGAACAGTGGGCAATTTTTCAATTGCGTTTGCAATTGCCGGGCACATGTCATAGGCCAGCTGTGAATCTGCTAATCAAATTGTTGGCCCAAAGTCGCTGACCCCGATTCGATTATTAAATATTGACAGAGGCTTCCCTATGTATGAGTGTTATTACAATGGCTATGGCCATTATTTTTACGACCACCGCCTGCTTATCGCATTTGCTGCCTGCGTCAACACAGACAACGTTCTCTTGGCCATAAATGGCCAACAATTGTCACTTGATTGACCAATTTTCGTCGTCTCGTCGTCAACTCATTTTCCAATATCGTTTTATAACTATAGTTGCCCTCTTCCCCTGTAATCCACTTGTGTTTATGTGTGAGTGTGTTCCCTTTCTGTCTGTCTTTATGTGTCACATTTTGACATTTATTTTTTCTACCTTCGTTTGGAGTTACGTCTAACTGAGAACTAATGCTCAGAGTTAGCCCGATAAGCATTATAATTGCCGTTCCTTACTTGCTGACTTTTTTGCATGTGGCTGCAGTTTGATGAGCTGCTAATTAGCACCGGCTGCTCGTCAGTCACGAGAATCGGAGAGTCGGGGAGGGAATAGGAGAACGAGAAACGAGAAACACTTTACCCTAAGCACATGGCGTGCCGAGGCAAAAGGCAGCTCTGAATGAATCAGCACGAGCGCACTGTAATTTGCACTTTGCTCACTTCCCTTTCTTTTTCCCTTCTGCTTTGACCACAGAGAGAACCAGAGATACGCTTTAGGCGAGGTATATTAGTTCAACTTATTGATTGGCAGATATTGCATTAGAGTAGCTATACGTTCGGCAATTAGTCAGCCAGATTGACACATTGATAGACAGCAAACAAGTTTTTCCTTTTTTGAACTAATAACAGTGCTAATAGTGTGCTCTTAGCCCACAAAAATACGCAGAGATAAAAGTATATTTTAAAATTCAAATTTACAATTCCTAGGATACAAATGAAGTAAAGATCTGAACTTGAATCAAGTAATAGCTTAAGAAAGTTGTAGACCAGCGAACTGTTGCCACCGTTTGGATTGAATTTATCTTAGAAGTTCCGAATTTGTTTCTGTGTATCTGACATAGTAGCGGACAATTCTTTCGACTATGCCTAGCATTTGTATGTTGAATCAGTGAGCTTCGCCGATCTATGTGTTCAGAAACAAGACAACCCTCCAGTGCGACCAGCTGTTGCACACATGTCAACGGGAGGAAGACATCGTCTTCGGAGTCGCCAATTTGTGGCAAGCTTCTCATATTTTATATGGGCACATTTATATATTTATCATGTGGTCGACTGGTCACACATGAGTACGCCCCTTCAGTTTGAGAAAGATTGAACCTCGTTGAACTCGACGCTCTTCGCTCTCTGCTTGAAAGTGTGTTTTGAGTGTGTATTTTGAAGCAATAAAGCGCAAAAAAGTGCAAAAGAAAGCGCAAGAGAACAAAGGGCGGCAAAGAAGAGAGAAGTAAGGAGAGAGAGGGACAAACAAAAGGCGAAAGAGTAAGTTGAAACAATGGCAGAATATCGAAAAAATGCAATAAATTATCATAAAAAGTGACAGCTTCGCTTGGGTTGGTTTATTTTTTACACATTTATACATAAACATTACAACAACAGCAACAACAACTGTTAGCGCAGATCAAGAGAAGAATTCTCCAACAACAACAAGAACAACTTGCAAATCAGTTATTTATTTGTACAATTTTGTATGTGATAGTGTCAAAATGGAAATCATTTAAGCATATAACAAACTATAGCAATAAATTAGACGATAAACAAGAAATGCACAAAAAAAACTAAACAAATCCTAATATAATAAAATGCACAAAATGTTGTAATCAAGTGGCAAAAAGCTAATAACAACAATACCAAAAGGCTTGAGTCCTACATTCGTGACGCCACGCGTGCACAGTGGGACAAAAGCGCACAGTCAAGAACGAGAATACAAGGAGAAATGAGAAGAGAGAAGAATAAGGAAAGAAAAGGAAACAAAACGCACAAAAAGCAAACAACCGATCGAATTGCAAAACTAAATCAAAGCACAACGAATATAGCATAAATAATAGGAATAATGCCACGCCCACATCAGTTGCCCCTTGTGCTGCGTGCCCTGTTGCAACTGTTGCTCTTCAGCAACATTGCGCAGCAACACTGGACCACCGCATTGCCCACAACAACCACGCCAGCAACACTCACTGCGGCAACCAGCAACATCATCAGTGGCACCAGCAGCAGCAGCAGCAACACAGAGTTGCCCATGGTCAGCTCATCTTCGGATCGGAATATAATGGATCTGATTAATGCGGATGGACATGCTGGCTCTGGCTGGGAAACCCTTGAGACTGAATTTCATTTAGCCACGCACAGTCCTCCCCAACAACCACAGGGCACTGCACCAACATCCATTGAGCAACAAGATCAACCACCGGCAATTCCAGCCACAACTCTGGCCTTTTCCAATGCTGTTGCTGTCGCCGGGGACACAATGGACTCCACACTGGGCGGCGATGCCACGCCTCCCTATGCCGCCGTTGATGATAATTATGGTAAATTTGTTGCAAATATATTTTTAACAATATTAAATGTTCTTGTGACTCACTTGATGGTTTGGAAAGGGGAATTGACCTCAGCTCAACTCAAAACTAATTTGAATCCGTTTGTAAAAAGCTGTTGATTCATTTCATTGTTTATGAATGTTCATGAATAATGAATTCATCTACTTTAAGCGATTAATGATAAGTATACTATTTTAAGGCTGGGAATTCATGATGAAGGGTCAGTTGTAAATAATTATAGGAAACTCACATAGTTCTATGTATAATTTATCAAGTCATCATTTTAATAGAAAATCAATTTACTTTAAGCATTTCTCAAACCAATTTCAGCTGCATATGAGTCCTTTAATTTCCTCTTCTGGTCAACTGAGCCATAGTTAGTTCATTAAATGACTACAAGACTTTCCCATTATAGCCAAGTTGTTGCCCGAGGTAGTAGGCAGAGAGGTTCATTGACATCACAAAAGTTTGC
Organism: Drosophila neotestacea; assembly: GCA_035044365.1. Classification (NCBI taxonomy): domain Eukaryota; kingdom Metazoa; phylum Arthropoda; class Insecta; order Diptera; family Drosophilidae; genus Drosophila; species Drosophila neotestacea. The sequence continues at coordinate 1,908,140 of JAWNMD010000757.1, forward strand.
TGCAAAGGGCGGACAAACTTATGCCTCAAAGTGTGGTTCCATTAGATAGATGGATGGTAACCTAGGCCCGAACCGAATGACAGACAGTTCAGTGGCTCAGCTGTTCAGTTCTTATCGATAACATGGAAAACAATAACAAAATGAATGAACTATAACAATTCTCTGCATACTTCAAGGCAATTAACTGAGTTTTCATTTCTGGTTTAACACGCAGAGTCTCAACTTGCCGGAGGGTGTAAGCCACCCTCTGTGATATGGCTAAATTCTCACGCAAAACTTTCAGCTCGTCGAATGAATTATTTAACATTGTTTTTGCGGTACAAGTTTTTGGGGCCGCTGCCCGATGTTTGATGAAATATGCCTAAGGATTGACATCCACAATAACAACAACAACAACAATAACAACATCGGCAAAATTAACAGCTCGTCAAAAGTTGGGCGCAAAATATTCATTGAAATCCGCTCATCACGCGATGTCTACAATGAATGGAAATGGATGCGATGAAACTGGCCAAACAGAGCAATTAACAACTTAACTTTTATGGCCCACAATTATTTGGTATTTATTGTTAAGCTCTAACTAACTGTGCACAATCTTTATGGCCTGGTTTAAATTCAAGCTGCTGACAAGCTTACTGTTTATCGTTTAATTGTAACCTCCATCCACAATTTACATCTGGCCACACTCCAAAACTTGATAAAGAGTTGGGGCCACGTGGCGTATGTGCAATTTGCATGTTTGGTTCATTGCGTGCTGACCAACATTTTACAAGTCCACTCAATATCGAGAGCAGACTGACAGCTGGCAAATTGCAGGGCACAACCCAAGGTAGGGGGCGTGGCACAAAAGGCTGGGCGCTGATTTAGCGGTCACACGCAAAACTTCAATTAAAATGCATTTAGTTTTTGTATTTAGTTTTGCACTTGTTCCCAATACAAATCAAAATGAATAAAGGGGCCAAGTAAATGGCATAGCAGATCATTTTTCATTCCGATTGTAACCCAAATACCAAAAATAACTTCCTTTGCATAGCCTTGAACTTGTCTGAAATTCCACTTAAGTTCAATTAGACAACTCTCAAGAGGCAATCAAATTTTTCATGTTGCTTTTATGAGTGGTCAACAAATAAAAGTACCTTAGAGTTTGTCTCATTCTTTTGCTATTTTAAAGTTTAATTGCAGTTTAGTGACACGTGGGAGAAATCAATAAATGGATTTGTAAATATGACGAATCAATTTTAAACTATTTTTATATATATTTACCTACACAATAAAATAACCTTGACTGTAGCCATACTTATATCATTTATTCCATTTGAATTGTCATTCCTGAACGCAGCCAAGAATATTTTTATACAATTTTATGCAAATGACTTGAAAGACGACGACGCAGTTTGCAAATTAAGCAATTGTAGTCTCTCAACTCTGAAATGCGCTTAGCGTTAATTATTATTTGAGTCAAACAAATTCATTTGTTTTTCACTTGAGAGAAAGACGAAAACACATTTAGATATGTGCGCATTTAATAAAATTTTCGGCTCAATTGATATAAGCACAGAGTTAATATCTATACATTACCTAATAATGAGCTTACAACAGACTTATGATAGTAAATCAATTAAGTAGAGCATGTGTTTAGAAACTTATGCAATTCAAGTGGCAAACCTAATCGATTATTGAGAAACTAAAGCTAATTGACAGCATTATTCAATGACAAGACAGATGAGAACAATACAAAATATTATCGTAAAGTAAAATCAACTTCTTACAATTCACGTCATGCTCTGTTCATGTAAATTTCTATCAAGTCATTAGTTTAATTAATCGTTTTTCACAACTTTGCACAGTCCTTTCAACTGCTGGTGTTGAGTTAATTTTTGTGTAAATTCATTTGAGGAAGCATTTCACAATTTTGTAACACTTTCGGCCTCATCGCTGGCTCATGAAATGCCAGAGGCAAGACTCAAGTCCCAAGTCTACCCCCAACAATGCCGCTAATTTTGTTGAGAACTGAACTGGGATATCTGTCGTCAGCTTTACTGAATGACACTTGAGAGAGACGACGAGTGGCATGAAATTGAAATTGCTTGCAGCTCGCAGCTCGTAGCTCGCAACATGCAGTAGAGTGTCTGCATTTTCTTCAAGCCAGACCCAATTTGCAATTAAATGCACTCGAGTATCTGTCAGATGCTGCAGAGTCTGTTGACGACATAATGACAAACAACAGTTGACAAAAGTTTCGCAACTCGAACTTTTCTCAGAAGAATTACTTGTATAATTAATTTCGGCGAGGTGCCATGTGTAACTGTCATAGCGACAGACTACTGTACCAGTATGCAGAATAAAGTGTTAAGATTTAGGCCATTAACTCAATGATACTTTGAAGCTAGTTAACATTTTCAAACCGCAAACCTCATACAATTTAAACTATACAAAAAATAGATTTCAAAAATCTTTGGGAATATCATCTTCCATGGATAGAATCTCAGCATTGGCCACTCAAAGTTTTGTATATCCGGAAAAGTTGCTAATACAAATTGACGTAACTTTTGGCTTGTCAACAGCAAACAGCCAAAGTTTGGTGCGTTTTTTGACAAATGATTTGCCTTGCACGAAATAAACAAAAACACACAGAAACTCACACACACACACACACACACACACACACTCTCTCTCTCTCTCAGAAGCGGTGCCAAAGTCAGTCTAAACGAAAAATAACTAAAAAGCGGCCAACACAAACTTTGGACTTTAACTTTGCTGCAAAACTTTCAATGCCTGCAATGGTTAAGGATTGGGAAGTTGCTGACTTTTGGGTGTAGTTGAGGGTGTATTTGGACTAGGCGTCACTCATAGAAATTTTACAGGACACTGAGTTATGAACATGACTTGTCAAAAAATACATTAAAAGTGCAAAGTAGTGGAAGCAGCAAGAAGAAAACAATCATTTAGTAGCCGGCAAATTTCTCACAACTAAGTGAAAAGCATAAATCATTGAACTTTTCCTACGCTCCGTTGTCCGTTGGCTCTGTTTTGGCTAGCAGCCATTTTGCAAAACAGCCATCAATCATTTTTCTAGCTGCTGTCTTGATTTTAATTTGCGACATGACCACACACACAAACACACACACACACAATCACACTAGCAAGAAACACTTGACAAGAAACGCATACGTGCTTAAGGCGTTTTGACTCTAACGTTGATAAGCCAAGTAAAGATTCTAGACTTGTCTTTAGGCACTTGACACTCTCCTTACACACACACATATATACTATAAGATGTCGCGGTGTAAAAACATTTTGCCTACTTTTCGGCTGAGTTAATTTATGAAACTCGTCCACCTAAAGACAGACACACAATAGAAGACATACAATGTAAACGGATAAACCTGAAGAGATAAACACTTTTTATCGGCCCTTTTGGGCTTAGAGCGAGCTCCAAAAATGGTTGCCACAGCAACAACAGCAACTTCCGCCTAACTGCACTCCAACATCACAATCTATTTGTTCTCCCTACAACAACAATAACAAGGGGTACAGTACAACAACCCTGAATGACAACAAGAGCATCGTTTACTTGCCGACTGAGGGTGTGTTGTGATGGCTGCCTTTTTTTGCACTTGAAAGTCACTTGTAGGCGGACGCCTTTTGTCTGCCTACTGCATCATTTGTATCTGTGTGTGTACACACACACATACACACACACATATGCGGTGCTTAAAGTCATAAACACCTTGTTAGTGCAGCAACTCGACACGTTGAACGTGACATTGATGCCTTCTTTTGTAGCTGCCACTGTCGACAGATACATCTACCATCTACCGAGCTCTAAACAGTTTCCGTGTCTCAAGTGAGCTCGTGTCTACTCCTCCCACAACCGGAAGGTAATGGCCGCCATAATATCATGGTGCTGCCATGTGCAACTTCCTGTCGATAACCTTTGCCCATGGCACAAGCCGGCGCCGTTGGATTTATCGCACAATTGTTTATGTTCCCTTTGGTATGGGCGAAGCTTAATTAGCCAACGCGATTTAAAGCTGGCCAAAAGCAGAGACAACTTTGTTTAATGTGTGCAAATAAAACAGCAAATGGTTGAATGGAATACCTGCTACTTATTTACCTGTCGATCCTTTGTTTTGTGCTTAGTTAATGACCGAAGCGGACACATGTCAAGAAGCCCTGCTCGAAAATTTGTGGACAGTTAAGAATTTCCTCAAGCGATGAGCAACAATCAAATAACAGCAACAAATGACATGTGACAGACAAATGACCCAGGACACACAATCTAACAACGTAATATTGTAAAAGGGTTAAGGGTTTATATTCCCAGAAAATGTTGAGTGTGCATTTAAATGTCTTATAAATGAATACATGTAGATGCTACATTAACTTGAGTAATAGCTTAAAGGTATGTCATTTTCTATGACAACATTAGACAGTAATACACGTTAAAACCTGAAAAGGATTAAGGAAGAGTAAGATAATAATTCACGTTAAAAACAAATGCTCTTTAAATTATTTACTACAAAGCATTCAAAAGCATCAAGAGTTAAACAATCTTAACAAGTGCAACAACTTTAGTTTAGACACTTTTCACAATTGTAATGAACACTTTAAAGTTTGCGTTTAAGGCACAGGCTTAACACTGCCACGCCCCCAACCGACACACCTTGTTTTCCGTCCGCCTCTTGGGTTTTCTCTAGTTGCTAGACAAACTTTTTCATTTATTTTTTCGGCTTTATTTCGCATAATTTTTTGCGCCTTTATGCGAACTCTCTAGAAGTCGAGTCGAGCCTTTGACGCCCCATTGAAAGGCAGCCAACCGCGTTGCGTTCACATGTCAAATTGCATGTGAATCAGGATGTGTGTGTGTGCGTGGGTGTGTGTTTGTGGGTGTGTGTCCTTAGCACATCTCTATCCTCTGCCGCTTTAATTGTTTGCCTCTGTGTCTGAGACTACCGCCTGGACTCTCCTTCTTCCTACCTCGCTCTCTTTCTCTGTATATCCTGCTCTTCCTTTTTATCGCTGTCGCTTTGCACGTTGCCTTTTGTTTAGTTTTTACGTCTGGCTTAATCCAAAAGCAGCTCGTAAACTTCAGTGACAACAACAATAACACACTGCCGCCTGAAGGACAGCAACTAAAAATAAAGCACACGCGTAACAATAGCAAAGACTTGTTTCATTTATACCCTAACATCAAGCATTACGACTTGCTTGTCCATCCGTAAATGTTAACATACAATTAACTCTATATTTCAGCATAAAATGTTAATGTTTTTGAATTAATTTATCCACTTACTTTTATAGGGCATTAAGTTGTCAGTGTGTGCACATAAGAGTAATTTTCCTTATGTTTTTCTTGACTTTATTTTTAGCGTAGTTTTTTTTTAGGCTCAGACAACTTAATGCTATTTGCTTTACACTCACACACAGTCAAGCACACATTGCAGTCCCTTTACCATCTACTACACTAACCCTGCCTCTTCCTACTCTCCTACCCTCCTACCTCCATCCATCCATTCGCCCACAGCCTTTGTTTGCTTTTCTTAACAACTTAAGCACGTCGTCTATATTGGTTTTCGGGCGTTACTCTTTTAAAAAAAGATTTTGCTTCCTGCTTTTGCCTTCGCTTTGTGAAAATAATCACGCGCTGCTTTGTGTTTTTTTTTTATTCCCCACCTTTTTTTGCACAGTTTTTCTTTTGCTTTTCACACTTGGCTTCTTCCGCTGGGCGCCGGGAAACTAAAAGTGTGCCCTCTCTTTATTGTTTTCTTTTAATTTGTAGCTCCCTGTTGGTCGCCCTTTAAACTTATTAGAAAAAAAGATTCGAAGATGCTATAAAAATGTAACAAGCTGAGATTTTTAGAATTTCATAAAGATTATCACGACTACAACTTGAACCAACTAGCTTTAGCCCGACTTCAAGGATACGTTGATAAAATTAAAAGATTTTGGAAGTGAAAATAAATAAATAAATTTATTAAGCTGCTCGAACTTTATATTGGCAAAAAATTGAATATGCTACAAAACTATTATTTGTACAAACTTAGCATGATATTTACAAAGTAAAACTATGCATTTTAATAAATAATGAATAATAATAAATCTAAAATGAATAGAAAGCAGGAACAGACAGAACCTGAATATTCGTCTTTAGGTTTATAATATGAACTACACAAACATATGTATATATATATATGTACATAGACTTGAAGAAAAAATATTTACAATTATTATGGAATAAGCTATTATATTTTGAAATTTCTATTATCAATTAAGCCCACATTAATTGAAAATCATGATCGAATTATATCAAGTAATTTCCTGGCACAAATCCTTGGAAGGATGTTTCAAAAGAGGTTAATCAGTGGACAGGAAAGCGCATGCAAATCAATTTACAGTCAACTAAGGGCAAACAAAGCGGCTTCACATGATTGTAAACGATATAGCGAAAACCAATTAGGAGCACTTAAGACAGGCTCACAGATACAGATACAGAGACAGAGACAGGAACAAGGGTTTGGATAGCGGAGAAGAAGGAGGGGGAATGATTAAGATAGTCGACAAAGAAAATGTATGGACAACTGTCTCTGGCATCTGTCAATGCTATTAACTTTTGCCCCCCTTTTGGTCGACCCCTTGCCATAAAGTTCCATTGCTCGGTTCACCTTCGACGACATTTATCCTTTGGCGCCTGAGTGTATGCAGCACTTTGTTGCTTAATTGATTTTAATGCCACGCGCACGGGGCCTACAATTTGTCCCCCTCTCTCTTTCTCTCTCTCTATATATATTCCCATCCCTCTCTCACTGCCTCTATCTGCTCGCTTTCATAGTTGGTAGTCTATAAATTGGCTTTTTCCTTTGCCGTTTGCCATTCTCGTACCCTCCGCACCCCGCACCCTTTTCAATGCAGCTCCTTGTCTACCCATTTCCCATTTCCATTTCCGTTTTCAATTGCATAGAGCTGAACAAGAGGTAGAGGAACAGAGCAGCAGAATGGCAAACTGGAGCAGAAAAAGAGAAATGCCATTTATTGAATTGTATAAATTTCTGCACATTGACAGCGACTGTTTATTTTATACACACACACACAAACACATGTGGATAGAGTGTGGGTGTTTGTGAGTCTGAGAATGTGTTGTGTTTTGTTAAGCTTTATCGCATTTGCATGGCACACTCAGAGCCATAGTTAAAGTCAGAGTCCAAGTCAGAGCCAGTGTCAGGTCAAGTGCTTGGACCACCCTCGGGTCAGTCATTTGTTCTTTTGATTGCAGCCAAACGCAAAACGTTTTTGCCTTTGCCCTTTGTCCATAACCATTTGCCATTTGCTTTTGTTGTATTAGTAAAATAAATTACCATTTAGTGCTTTTTGCCACTCACATACATTACAGACTTGGACTCGAACTCAAACTCAGGACCCCGCAATTCTTTTCAACTTCCTTTTCGATCGTCACACATGGTCGACTGTTGTCCTTTGGCTGGCAAATGAAATTATTGCTGCAGCTTTGCATCCTTTTAGTTTGGTTTGTAGGATTATAACCAGTATGTGGGAGTATCTATCGATGTGGGTGAGTGTGTGTGTAACTTAGAGAGACTCACAATTGCAGCAATAATAAATTGCTCGCAATCGCATTTCCGTTTCTTTATGCGCTTCGATTACTTTGCGCTTGACTTGTGCCAGTTTTTTTTCTTTTTCTCTGTCTCTCCCTGTCTCTTCGTTTCTCTTCTAGTATCTTCTTCGTAATTGAATATATAATTTTATTGTACCTCCTTACAAATACACACACACATGCACTCACATGCTTTCAAGTGAGTGGCATTTGAATATAAATTGTTTCGTCTGCTTGCAAAATATTCATTTCAATTTATTTCACTCTCTTTTTTCTGTTCTCACTTATTCTTCCATTCATTTGCTTGCAACTTTTATTGTTGTTTGTTATTTAATAAATTATTTATATGCCCTCGCATGTATATTACTTTTTGGAGCTTTGCTGAGCGGCACTTCCGGCTTGGCTCTCATTATGCGTTTCCGCCGCAAAGTATGCTACGCCAACTTTTTGTTTGGGGACTTTTCTTCTATGATTGTCAAGCGTTAGGATTTGTTTGGCAGCTGTGATGCCTTTGATAAAACAATGTTTAACTTTCTACTTTTTTTCTAAGAAGGAGGAGTGCTTGTCAAACGACAGATACTTGTAATTTCACCGTCTAAGCTTTTGAGTCTATACGTATTTAACTTATCAACTTTCTTGTTCTTTGCAGTGCCAAGCAATCCTCAGAATCTTACCGTCCTGGATGTATCCGCAAATAGCATTACAATGTCCTGGCATCCACCAAAGAATCAAAATGGCGCCATTGCCGGCTATCATGTTTTTCATATACACGACAATCAAACTGGTGTAGAGATTGTTAAGAATTCCCGTAACTCGGCCGAAACGCTGATACACTTCGAACTCCAGAGTCTGAGTAAGTACATTTTAATTCTGAACAAGACATAAGATATGTCTTCTATTTAGTTATAATCGACAAGTGGCATTTTACGTTAAAAATATAATTCTAAAGATTTATAAGTCAAAGACTTACAAGTTAAATTGTTCCTAAAGTGAACAACAAGTCATTGGAAATGTCTTCTATTTATGGACGACAAATAGGATTACGTTAGTAAAATAATTCCAAAAATTATGAAACAAAATTCATAAAAGTTAAGTTGTTCTAATCACTTTCACAGCCAATTTAAAACCTTCAAATAGTGTGATATAATATCTTAAGACTCTTGAAATTGACTTAAAATTTAAATGTAATTAATTTTAAATATTAATTCTGCATAATTTGCAAACTTGCCAAATAAATATCTTAAACATCTGAGCTCTATTAAGCTACTTATTAAAAGTGTCGTCATGCCCGCAAGCTGTCAACACTTGACACGCAATTTTAATTGCTTTCTATTGGCCAGCAACCGTCAAGCTGTCAATACCTAAGACCGATACACACCAGTCGAGCTGTCAGCTAGGTGGCTCATGTTGGTCCTTACCTTTTATTAGCGTTAATTGAAGCTGAAGTCAATTGTTTGCCCGCCGCTTTGTAATTAAATAGTTTCAAGTACTTTCCGCTGGCCACTTTTTGTTGTTAACAACTTTGACGCCTGTAATTATGAGCCAGCAATAGAACCGTTAAGCTTAGTCCAACCTGGACAAGCGAAAGCCAGGTAAAATTATTTGCTAGTCAGCAGCAGACTCCCCTCGCATAAAACCCTTAACCATAGCAAATTTATAGGATTCAAGAGAGAAGAGTCAGGGGAAGAGTAAGAGACATGGCATCTCAAACTGTTGCATAGTTTCTACGTTACTCTGAATTATTAGAAGCAGAGCATGCCTTTTCAGAGGCAGTGCAATTAAGTTGCGAGTCACATTCCACGTTACTCATACGCAACGTGCGCCATCATGTCAAAGAAGCAACCGCCGCCCACATTGTTTAATTAATTACGCGCATCAGGTGCTCCAGGCAACGCGTTGTTGTTATTGTTGTCGAGTTGCAGTTCTTGCTCCGACCTGCAGATTTTCTTGCATGCAATTTTCAAAGAGCTTTCGGAATGCGCCCTTTGCCAAATTTGCTTGCATGTACAGTACAGCATTTAAATGTTGAAAATTTAATTTTCATAAATTATATGGAATTCTTACCACCGTTGCAGTAATTAAAAACTCACAACATAAATATAATCAACCCACAGGGCAAAGTGAACAATTTTTCATTTTGTCACTGCATATTAAATCAGTTTCTCATGGTTATTGTTGGTGTCGATGTTGCCTCAGTTGATATTATTAACGCTCGACACTTTGTCAGCTAAGGGATGCTTACCACCTTCAATAGTTGTTGCATCCACATGCTCGTATTTCAGCATATATAATTATAGCCCAAAGAGCTTGTCATTCCCCCTTATTGCACATTTACAAAGCCATCAGCAATAACCAACCAACCAACAATTGGCAAAAATTGGAAAAATACAAGGAAAAGTCAAACATATCACATTTAATTTAAAATTAATTAATAAATTACAGATTTTAAATCTGTTTAAATTAAAATAGGAATAATATTGATATTTTATATGGTACAAATATTAAAGTCTTGTACAAAAATAATCATTTTATGAATACAATTTGTTGTATTCAAAAACAATAGACTTATGAAGCTTCTTAGAATTGTAGGACAAATATTTTTAAACGTATTTGTTCAAAATTTATTTAAGTTATTAATGTATTTGACAAATTAGTGATATAACTGAAAACAAAGATAAAACAGACCCATCGTAATCTAATTGTTCTTTTTGTTAATTATTCTCGTCTTTATTTTTGTGTTTTGTAGAACCCTTTACCGACTACCGTGTCATTGTGAAAGCATTCACAACAAAAAATGAGGGAGAACCCTCCGATCAGATTGCCCAGCGTACAGATGTGGGTGGACCGAGTGCACCCGCTATTGTAAATCTGACATGTCATTCGCAGGAGTCAATTACGATACGCTGGAAGCGACCCTATGAGTTCTACAACACCATCGATTTTTACATCATTAAAACGAGATTGGCCGGCCAGGATACGCACCGTGATATACGCATCAATGCATCTGCCAAGGAGCTGGAAACGGCGGTAAGTAGGGGGAAAAAAGTCCGAGGACCAAAGACTGGCATTGTTTTACGGCCAGACTAACCGGTTTTATAAACCATACTGTGCGTCAGCTTGTTGGCTAACCATTTATCATCTTTTTGTTGTTTTTTTTTTGTCTGCCTGAGTTGTAACTTTCAACTTGAAACACCTTTCCACAGTCGAAAAATTGTTCTATGTGAATAGTATATAGTTTATATTTTTTGCCAGTTTTTCTCCCTTTGTAATGGTTTTATTCTATTTTCGCACAAAAAAATTGTTGATTTTTGGCAACTTTACAATGATAGTCTTTTTAAATATTTTTGTTGGTCCCGCTTTGGTCACCCTCAAAAAGTATGCTTTGATAAACAGACTATGTTAGCGAGTTCAGACGGGAACAATCGGTAACAAACAGGATAACAGCCAACACGGGGAAACTATAGAGAATTTGCCAAAAACTTCAAACAATAATTGCATTTTTATGCCACAAAGAGCATAAATAACCAACTGTAGTAGAGTATTTCCAACTGTAGACTAGTCTACCTTGAGATACTCTATTTTGAGTTTCAACAAAACGATCTATAATAAAGATTTTATAATTAAAAATTCTGTTAGCTAAAGTAAATTATTAGTAATTTAATACACCATTTAAATAAATAAATTCACATTTAATATCAAGTTACTGTAGAGGCTTCTCTATTAAAAATCATTCAATTCTGACAAAGTGCTGAGTGTAAAAGGTATGAGATATGAGCTTGAACTTTGTTATCAATTGAATCCGAAACGAAAAACTGTATAGAGTTTTATGCTTATGAAGATGTCTGCTGCAGATCAAAAATATAACATAGTGAGCTGATACTTTTAACTACAGTTACGAAAAGTAACCACTGAAAATATTGTGGTTCTGTGGCCCGATTCATGTAAATAATTCACAATTGCTTATCTGCAGTGACGCCCCCACGAGCCAGAGCTATTGCTTTTCCTTTGGCTTTGTGCAACATACATAAATTCTTGGCAAAAATAATACGCACACTCATACACACACACACAGACTCACACACATATATAGGACATCTGGCACACCTGTATGGTTTGGCAGTGCAAATAAATTAAATTTATGCTGTTTTTGCTGCTTTGTATTATTTCTTTTTTTTCCTCAACGCTTCTGTTTTTAGTGTATTGCCGCCGCTTTGTCCGCAGCTTTCGCTTCTTTATTTTTTTTTTTGGCAAGCAAAAATACATAAAACTCCGGCGAAACAAGTCAACAAAATATCGTAACAATAAAATTGTATAATACCCGTAGTATATGTAGTATGCAGTACTCTGACTTTTTTCCATTTACTAAGAGCACAGCCAAAAGGTATTCTATTGTTTTTGTTAGTTCTGCACTGTTCTGTTCCTATTTGTAATATGAGCTCATCCTCTGTGATGTTCTCGGTTCCCCGTTTTGTCGCGCATTTTTCATTGTTGTATTCGGTGAAAACTATTTTTGTAATTGAAGCATTCCGTAGGAAAAAGAAATCAAATAAAATACGAAATGTAATAATATTTTTCCGAAAAAATAAATGAAATTGTAAAACAATTCATGAAGCGCTATAAATTATTGTTTGTTTTTACTCGTATGTTTGTTTCCTTTAATAATATACTCTTTTATTTTTCAGATGATTTTACAAAACCTGACAACAAATTCCTACTACGAAGTCAAAGTGGCAGCGGCAACATTCAGCGTTATAAATCCCAAGAAAATTGTGGTTGGCAAGTTTTCTGATCCGAGAATCGTAAGTATCACATAAAGAAACAAATACACCACCCACACAACAAGGCAAGCTATTTGAATACTGACACTTGATTTGGAATATGAATACTGGGAAAATGCAATGTCTGTGGTAAAGCCAGTCTTATGGTTGTGGCATGCCATAAACTTGCCTGTAATATTACAAAATTGTGTCAGTTCTGATTACGCGTGTCTGTGGACTTGTCAGCTCGGCTAAGAGTTTATTGCATATTTGCCACTGCATTGCAAAAATACAAGCTTATTTTAAAGCTGTCATATCTTGTGTATGTGCCTTTAGTTTGTCCCTCGCGGCGTATGTGTAATATTTATTATTTAATGGCACTTTGTCAACAATAATCAGACATGCCTATCAATAATACACGCGTTCGTTTATTGACTTTTAAACTCTGTCACAAGACATTCAACTTGTCATAACAACATCCTTAATGACATTTAACCCCTCACACACACACACACACACACACACACACACACATGCACAGCAAAGCAAACTAAAACTTTGTCGTATGCATAAAATATGGTGCAAAGCCGTGACAAAATATACCAATTTAGTTGACCTTGTTGCCCATTGTTGGGCATAGTTGCGAAGGATTGGGAATGGGAATGGGAATGGGAATGGGAATGGGAATGGGAAATGTCACGCCCTCATAATTTTTGCAGTCTCTGCTGGTTTGCCTTGCTGGGTTGTTGCTTTTTTCTGTGCATTTACATATAATTCATGGTTGGCTGTTGTGTTTTCGCTTGCATTTCAAGTGGCTGCACCTTTTGGTCACATTTACATGCTACACTTCCGTTACAACTTCCGCTTAGGCGCTCCTCGACCTGGCAAAGCACATAACAAATGCTTTTTAAATAAATATAATTTATGCAACAACAATGCAAACAAAACAATATTTAATTTCTGCACAAAAGGCAACAGCACCAGAAGGTTGCAAAAATATGAAATTCTATTTTGCTAAATGCTAAAGCAAAGGACGAAGGGCACACAGAATTGTAGCATACGTCGAGGCGCCATTTACACACACATAAACCCCATTTAAATAGTAACTGCTGCTGTTGCAACTTGCAAAGGACGAACATAAATCTCAGCAAGTTTTCTCTTTGACTTTCTCTGACTCTTTCTCTTTTCAGATTCAACTACAACCGAATTGTGAAAAGATTCAACCTCTGCTGCGTCAATCGCATAATGACTACAACTTGGCCGTGTTAGTGGGCATCATTTTCAGCTGCTTTGGCATCGTGCTGATCGTTATGGCCTTCTTTTTGTGGAGGTAAGTGGCGATCCTTGTCTACATCTACTCAGCCCCAGCCCTTTCAATCCTCCACCCTGAAGCAAGTGCAGACGGCATGAGCAACCCCATAAATAAAAGACGCCCAGTTCTTAGTTCCCAGTTCCCCTTAGTGCGTCTCAACTCACACCCGCCACACCCCCGCGGTGTAATATAAATAGCCAAGACAACAAATCAAACTGTGAACTGGGCTGATGCCATAGAAACTAATGCTGAATCCAATGTTGCACAGCAGGCAATGTTTGTTGCATGCGATGCTAGCTTCTATTTTTATGCGTGTGCTGATGAAAATGTTGTTTTTATTTTGTATTTGATTTCCCTAAAACCGACAAAAATATATATGCACTTAGATTTAGTCGTATTTATATAATTGCGTATATATAATCATATATGTATATGTGGCACAGAAAGAGTTGTGAACTGTTTGAACTGTGCAGCTGATTAGTCTGGGGATTGGCGAATAGAGCTATTGAAAAATCTAACACATAAGCTGTCTGCTCTATTTCATCATATATAAGTATAATTAAATTCTGTGGTCCAAGTAATAAAATCATATATCCATTGAAAACTAAAACAACTTCACTTATATTGCAATTAAAATTTGTACTTATATTTATGTCAAGATATCTTAATTTAACTACAATTCACAAAGTTATTATCTTGCTCTGGTTACAATTAAAAGACATTGTTAATTTTGCTGGTGTCAACTTTGTAGCAAATGAATCAATTCCGTACACTCATCTGCAAATAATTGAACTTCATACTGTCCATTCAATAATAAAGTCAAACTTGGCACATCCTTTGAAACTGAATTCGCCTGAATAGGAGAGTAAACAGCAAAAGGCAGAATCCTAGAGATCAAAATTAAAATCTAGACATGCTGGAGCATGGGCAGCTGTAACGAAAGGGGTTTGGATACTCTAACCCTTACCCTTACCCGTATGCCCGCATATTCATTAGAAATGTTAATTAAAACTCAAATCACACAAACATAAACCCGACAGAAAGAAAGAGCGTAAAGTAAAGAAATGGAAAGGAAAGTAAAGACAAGCAAACAGTTTTAAGTTACTTAAAGTCTTTATTATGTGTAAGAGTGGTTAACCCATTGCCGTAACCGTTACCCAATCTCCGGGAAAACAAAGGCCTCGGGCAACATTATTGCCGGAAGACCCACATCCAGCACAGCATAAAGAAAATGCGAAACATTTTTAACTTCAATGAAATATTTTAACTCTTTTTTTTCTATGCCATTTTTCATGCTCCCGCGAATATGTCAAATAAAAGTTACCGCTCTCCCCTTCCACTTCCCCTCCACATACCCTCACACCATTCAAGAGCTCGTGTTTTCTAACAAATTAATGCCATTTTATTTATTTTTTACAAATACGCCGGGAAGTTAAGGGACATCACTCAGCAAGGCATGGGGAATAACAAAAAAAAAGGGGGGAAAGTACTTTTTAAAAGCTTACCATTTCTCAACTTGCCAAAGTTTTGGTTCAGTAAAAAATTAAATTTCTTTATATTTACCAAACAAAATAAATTTATACCATTTCCCTTTCAATGCAAACAAATAAAAGATCCAGCTAAATGAGAATAAAAAGGTTCAGTCCATGAGTAGGGTAAATAAAAGGCTACTTGGTTATACATACATATAATCATGTTAAAAGAAACTTGAAATTAAAAATTTAAACTAAAAAATTATAGGTTCAGCATTCAAGGTGATTTCTTTTCTTTTGAAGAATTTGAAAATGTTAATATTATATTTGTTACACTTGCCTAACTTCAGATATATTTATAGCTTAACCAAAGAGCTTGTGGAAAATGCCTGTATTTTTGGTTCGATAGTTAAGTTCGTCCTACAAGGACCTTAACTTGTGCTAGCAAAACTTTTATGCTGATGTCACACAAAATACTCAAAGAATTTATATTGGAACAATTTGCCGGTTAGAATACTTACGAAAATATGTCAAAGATAACAACAATTTTTATTTACATTTTGACGCCAAGTGAAAAAAGAAGCGCAGCTAACAAAAATGGAAAAACTTTATATCTTCCTAGCACATGAACCTATGTAGTATTTCTATCTCTCTTTATATATCTATATATGTACACACGTGTGTGTCTTTTTCGCACCCTTTGCTTATGAGTGTGTACTCGTATGTTGGTAGTTTCAAATTTTATGCAGTTTGGCAACATTTTTTCGCGGCGATGGCTTTGTTTGCCATGTGCTGAGGGAAGGGGACGGGGGCGTGAAAAGGCGGTTGTTGTGTCAGAAAATGTTGCTGCCAAGTTTTGGCTTTACCCAAAAATAAAACAACAATGCTGGCAAGAAATTGTTTTGGCTTCGTATGCGCAACTTTTGCCAACGTGCCATTGTTACCCGTTTCCCTGGCAGCAGCAGAAATATTAGAAGCACGTGTGTACGATGGACCAAGATGGGTGGGTCAAAGTGTAAGACCCTTTCTGGGAAAAAAAAAATCAAAAAAAACTTGAAGGCTGCCGTAAAGTGAACCTGAAAAAAATATATATATTTATATGTATGTCTGTATAAGATTTCACTTCATCAGTTTCATTTGTTGTTGTGTTCAAACTGCTGGCAGCTATGTAACTTTTCCAACTTGAACTTTAATATCTATAGCATCTTCGACATGCGGACATGTTTTTGGCTCTCACTTTTCATGCTTTTGCATATCGAGTGCCAAGTCTTTCTAATTCTACACTTGTACTTTACCTGTTTTCTTGTTTTATCAACAGTTGTGGAAAAACTTTAGCTATGGAATTGTTATTCTTACTGCCAATTAGGCGATTAATCTGTCTGATTGTAATAAGACGTCTCTATTAAAAGTTTTCCATTCGATTTCAGTGAGTAAAGGGTTTTGTTTCTAGTAGAACAAAGAGAGAGGGCGAAAGATAAAAAGAGATATATGTAATACGCTTATCTAGCATACAGCTGTTTGATATGACAGCCGTAAAAGCTCGCTCACTCTCTTAGAGATCGAGAGAGCGAGCACTTAACATGCTCATGTTAAGCTTAACATTAGCATTAACAGTATGAAATTAACATGGAGGCGCGCTGTCAAGCCTACCGCAGCATTTGATTCCAATTGGGATTTTCAGTTGCGTTTTGATAATCGACTCGTGATCAACAAGTGAGCGAAGTGAGAGAGAAATAGAATTTAATCTACGCATTCTGGAATGTAACGAACATTGCTTATCAAAACAGAGAGAAATAGCAAAAAGCGATAAGCAATTGAATTAATTTTTGTTGTATTCTAGTTATACATTCTCTAGTTGCTGTGCCAAAACATAAAAGAATAAGTGGGTGTGCGTGTTAGTGCCGCAATTGCGTACTATACAATTTTGCAAGTGCTTGGCGACAGAGCGGCTGAACGCGCCTGCAATTGCCAATATGACGTAATTTGTGTAAATAAAAGTGTACAACTAAGAGCAGCAATAACAACAACAACAACAACAACAACAGCAACAAGTGCAATGCAATTTAACTTGTAGGCAACAAAGTTGCGTCCCCACCCTCTACCTACACCCCCTCTCACAGAGAGACAGAGAGGGATCATCATTATAAGTTTTGAGGAACATGTCAGCTGAGGGGGAAAAGCGGCGCAGCAGCTCAATGCTGGCAACAACAACAACATCGACGCCACTTGTACGCCGCAAATCGCAACGTGGAAATTGGTTTACGTAAGTTTCTCGTACTCACAGACCCAGTTGTGGGCCAGTCAGTAAGTAAGTGGGCCATTCAGGTTCCCCCTCACGTGTAGGGGTCACCCAACGTAAACAGAATCTTCCGATCAACTTTATGACAAAAAACAATCAACAACAGAGAATATGCATAGCAAATGAGCACAGCAACAATAACAACAACCACATTTAAACTGCTGCCAAAAGCATAAGAAATAAATAAGCAAAACGGAAGTTGACAAAGAAAACAAGCAAAAAGAATACGATACCAACGTCGAATTATAGATACTCTAATGTCAAGTTAATGTTTTTTACATAAGCTAAAACCCTTAGCTAGTTATCAACAAACATTTATCAATCGTACTAAATTATCCATTTGATTTTCTGATTACAAAACTGAGAAAAAGTCATTTAAATAATTAAGTACACACTCTGTCAGATTTTAATGTGTACTTACTTTATAGGGTCGTAAATGTCTCGCTCTTTTGATTTACAAACATCGTGACCAATTTTATAGTAAATGTATTTTGCTACAATAAATATTTGGTGCGTAATAGCCGCCCATAAACAATAACAAACTAAGGAATTGAATAACAACACTCACACATACAGTAAAATATATTTAAATATGTGTGAATATTAACAAAGACTTTTTTAAAGTTGTCGTTGTTATTTTACAAGAGTAGCTTTATTATTATTATTATTGATAAACAAACTCAACTGACAGATGCCTTGGATCAGTTTTAAAGAAAACATTTCTCCTCAATCGCATTCCATATCATATTATACGAATATTTAAACAGAAAATCAATTCCTGCATTGTTTATGTTGAAAGAAAAAAGCTTGTGAAAACACACAATATTCAAACAAAGCACATTTGTATGTCTATCTGTGGTAAAGGAGTGTTCTATAGTCAACAGATTGCAAAATCTTATCAGCTCAGAGAGCAAAAGAGAGAGAGAGAGAGAGAAAGAGAGATAAGATGCTAATCAGAAGCACTTCGCACCATAAGCAAAAACAAAAGAGGCTCGCAAATTTCTGATTGGCTTGCTTGCAACTTTCATAAAATGCAACGAACCATAATCGTTATTTAGAGCTTTGGTCCAGACGAGAGGCAACTAGTTGAAAACTTTAAGCAAAGTTCTTGCCAAGTTCTATTTTTTGTACACTCGTAAAGCTCTCAATTTCGCTCTCTGAATGAAACTTGGCGCGAAAGTTTGTGCTCCTTGTAATCGCTTAAGCCAATTACAAAACTTAACCTCAATTTGTAAGCAGGCACTGCAGCAGATGCCATTCAAAGTGTGATGGGATTCCCAGGTGGATATTAAAGCATCCTTGCCATTGTTGTCACTCATTTGTTGTGCACTTATGCACAAATATTTGCGTTAAAGTTCATGTCTACCTAAAGCAGGACGGAGCTTGTTCCATTTACCATTAACCAGATGCCAAGGCTTATAAAAAATTTCCGTTTTCCGTTTCCTGTTCATGCCTGGATGCTACTAAATACCATTAATGTTGACCATGTACTTACGCTGAGTCCTTCAATGGTCAACCAGCTGTCTACTTTCTTTTTCTCCTGCCCCTGTTCCATCTTGTTCGCCTGGTCCTTTTCATCATCTGACAGCTTATTATTTATGCATTTTGATTTTGTTAAAAGCACGTTGCACATTGAATGCCCGTCTTTCCCCCCCCCCCCCCCCCCACTCCATCTCACTTTATATTCTCTTTCTACATTGAGCTTACCTGACACCTGGTATTTCATAATTTCTGTTATTTCACGCAATTTCTATTAATTCTAAAAAATATACAAATGTTTTTGTGTTGTTTTCCATGACAGTAAATGATACTTGAGTATTCATTTCCAGCATCTGAAGTATTTCCTAGGGATACAGCAACAAGAAATGTTTGCTTATTATTAATAAGCTTTTGATTGCAAATACATTTCTGATGAGCTTCTCTAAATAAGCTTATAATAAACCACAGTTCCAAGAATAATCGATTAATTTGTATTTGTAATTGGAATTTGATTAACACATGAACTCTGTGGTCTCACTAATTTCAGCAGAAAGTGCTTCCATGCCGCCTATTACTATCTGGACGACCCTCCACATCATCCTAATGCACCCCAGGTGGACTGGGAGGTGCCCGTGAAGATTGGAGATGAGATAAGAGCTGCTGTTCCTGTGAATGAGTTTGCCAAGCACGTGGCTTCTCTCCATGCGGATGGAGATATCGGATTCAGTCGGGAATACGAAGCCATTCAGAATGAATGCATCACCGATGATTTGGCCTGTGAACACTCACAGCATCCGGAGAACAAGCGCAAGAATCGCTACCTGAATATTACAGCCTGTAAGTTGTGATACAAGGATTTAAAGAATATTTTCTTTATAATACTATATCCTTAATCCACAGACGATCACAGTCGCGTGCATTTGCATCCAACACCTGGACAGAAGAAGAACCTAGACTATATCAATGCCAACTTCATTGATGGCTATCAGAAGTCACATGCTTTTATCGGTACTCAAGGACCGCTGCCTGATACCTTCGATTGCTTCTGGCGCATGATCTGGGAGCAGCGTGTGGCCATCATTGTCATGATCACCAATTTAGTCGAGCGCGGTAGACGCAAGTGTGACATGTATTGGCCCAAGGATGGCGTTGAAACCTACGGCGTTATACAGGTTAAACTGGTCGAGGAGGAGGTCATGTCCACTTACACGGTGCGAACTCTGCAGATTAAGCATCTGAAGGTTAGTAGGTTTTCCTAAAGATTTCCATTCACTTTTGGTTATGGTATAAAAGTTTCTGATTCCGATGCGTTATTGATTTCCATTCCTAATCTCTATTCATCAACTAATTATTTAAATTCAATTTTCATCCGCAGTTGAAGAAGAAGAAGCAGTGCAATATGGAGAAACTTGTCTATCAATATCACTACACCAATTGGCCAGATCATGGCACACCGGATCATCCTTTACCAGTACTGAATTTCATCAAGAAGTCCTCTGCCGCTAATCCCGCCGAGGCGGGTCCAATTGTTGTCCATTGCAGGTGAGTGTCAGCTTAAAAATCAGTATATAAATGACTCATAACTAATTTTGAATGTGAATTCTTTCTCTTGCAGCGCTGGCGTTGGACGCACTGGCACCTACATTGTTCTGGACGCCATGCTGAAGCAGATTCAGCAAAAATCGATAGTCAATGTCTTTGGATTTTTGCGACACATTCGTGCACAGCGTAATTTCCTTGTCCAGACGGAGGAACAGTACATCTTCCTGCACGATGCCCTGGTGGAGGCCATTGCCTCTGGAGAGACCAATCTGCCAACCGAGCAAATTGAGGAACTGAAGAACTGTACTCCCTACTTGGAGCAGCAGTACAAGAACATCATACAATTCCAGACAAAGGACATACACATTGCCTCGGCCATGAAACAAGTGAACTCGATTAAAAATCGTGGTGCCATCTTTCCCATCGAGGGCAGTCGGGTTCATCTTACACCCAAGCCAGGAGAGGATGGCAGTGATTACATCAATGCCTCCTGGCTCCATGGTTTCAGGCGTCTACGCGACTTTATTGTCACCCAGCATCCCATGACGCACACGATAAAGGATTTCTGGCAAATGGTCTGGGATCACAATGCACAGACCATCGTGTTGCTCTCATCACTGGATGATATTGTAAGTACATTTCAATTGGATGAATCAGAAGAGTTACAAATGTTTTCTTTGCAGAACTTTGCCCAGTTCTGGCCGGACGAGGCCACGCCCATCGAAAGCGATTATTATCGCGTCAAATTCCTGAATAAGACGAATAAAAGCGATTATGTGAGTCGTGATTTCGTTATTCAGTCCATACAAGATGACTATGAGCTGAGTGTCAAAATGCTGCACTGTCCCAGCTGGCCAGAGATGTCCAATCCGAATAGCATTTATGACTTTATTGTCGATGTACACGAGCGTTGTAATGATTACCGCAATGGACCCATTGTCATTGTCGATAGGTGAGTAGATGCATTCATTTGCAATGGGAAATTAAATGATCCTGATTGGTTATCCTTATCACATTCAGATATGGCGGAGCACAGGCATGTACCTTCTGTGCTATCTCATCGCTGGCCATTGAGATGGAATACTGCAACACGGCAAATGTATATCAATATGCGAAGCTGTATCACAATAAGCGTCCTGGTGTTTGGACCTCCAGCGAGGATATACGTCTCATCTACAACATTCTGTCCTATTTGCCTGGCAATTTGAATTTACTGAAGCGCACGGCGTTGCGCACTGAATTCGAGGATGTGACAACGGCAACGCCGGATCTCTATAGCAAAATCTGCAGCAACGGTAATGTTCCACACCAACAACAACAACTACTACATCAACAGCAACAGCTGATGCTGGCGCAGCAGCAACAACATCTGCTGCAGCTGCAAATGCAACATGAAACACAGCAGCAACAACTGCAACAGCAACATCTGCAACAGCAACAGCAAACACAACAAAATCTCATTAGTCATAATAGTCATCAAACAGAAGTAGGAATCATAACAAAAACAGATACAGATACAAATACAAATACAGAAACAGATACAGAATTAGGAACAGAAACAGCTCCAACTGCAACAATACCAACAACAACAACAAATCCAATTGAATCAACAACAAATACTAATTCTTCCTTATTACCCATCTCATCATTGTTACCTCCCACAGTTGCTCCATCATCCATCACACCCACACCATCAACGTCAAATAGCTCCGACATGCCCAACCATCATACAACAGTCCCAAACAATATAACATCAACAACAACAGCAACACCAATCACACCACCTTCAGTAACAACACCAACTGCAATAATACCAACAACAACAACAGCCACAACAACACCTACAACTGATCTAACCCATACTAATGCTAATCTTACCACTGTTACTAATAATGCTGCTAATTTGGTCACTGATGGACCGATGATTGTTGATGCCACCACCTGTGATGATGATCTGAACTTGGCCCAACACCAACAACAACAAATGCTGGCACTGATGCAACAACAAACACAACTGCAACAACAATACAATAATCATCAACAACAACAACAACCACAACAACATTCGGATAATGCCAACTGCTTGCTGCCACCAAATGTTGATGATTTGATCAATCCAATAAACACAATGATCAATCCGAACAACATTAACAACAATAAAACAAACAACAATCTGCAACAACTTCATGCAGCAGTCACAGATGCTCAAAACTTAGATATTGTAGGCTAAATTATAAACAACAACAACAACAAAAACAAAAAAACAAAACAAAATAATAATAATATAAATATAAATATTAATAATTTTATATGTATATGCTAAGATATTGATACATCTAAATATAAATATAAATACATTTAATTAAATATAATTATGTATACACTTCAATGTATTTAAGCGAGTGAACTTAGCGTTTAGCGCAATTTCCTTCAACTATTATTTATGTTTTATTTATTGATATAGTTTTGCTTTTATTTGATTGACTTCTATGTGTAACCCTCTCCTTCATCCTAACTGTACTCCTAAAGTGAATACATCCAATAATTATTCATACTTTTAAAGTTATTAGTCACAACTAACAAATAGTCAACAAATAAACAACTAGAAACATAGAAACAAGGCACAGGATTATATTACATAATATCAATTAAAAATACGATAATGTAGCTTAACGC
This sequence comes from Drosophila neotestacea, assembly GCA_035044365.1. Lineage (NCBI taxonomy): Eukaryota > Metazoa > Arthropoda > Insecta > Diptera > Drosophilidae > Drosophila > Drosophila neotestacea. The sequence continues at coordinate 1,931,286 of JAWNMD010000757.1, forward strand.
ACAAAGTGAATGGATAGTTCCCCAATACAAATAATAATAATAAACAAACAAAGGCATAATAATGCTAATATTTATATCCCATATATTGTTAATATTCTTTAAACTTAAATAGTTTTGCATAGAAGCTGAAAAATTGTTGTATTTTTGTGCCATGCTCTAATATTTAGTTGTAATCAGGTCTTAAATGCCAGTTAACCCAAATCGTTGAAAATGAGCATAATTTGTTTTATCGTTTTGCAAAATTAAATTAATTCAATGTCCGTCCTAGAATCTGTTATTGATACTGTTTTTCAGCTCACATTTTTATCAATTAATTGTTGAACTTGATGCAATTGAATTAAATGAAAATAATGGAAAATCTTAGCAAAAAAAATTATGCGAATTTAAAAGACGAAAAAGTGAACAACTTACAAATACATATTCAAGAATTTACAAATACCAATATTGTCAAATATGTATTTTCCCAGGCACGTACACAAAATATTTTTCAAACTTAAATAAAATCAAGCACTTAACGAGCACATCACTGTAAATCCTAAAAAAAACAATTGAACTAATCACAAACAGTCGCATCACAATTGTAAATAGTATATTTAACACAAAGTACGTAAAATTGCATGAAAGAATCAGTAAAAATAAATTTAAGACCTTTAAGACGGGCCCTGGACTGGACTGGTTTGGTCTGAACCGGCTCCTAATGCTATAAATATTGTAAAAATAAAAATATACTATATGATACGATAAAAATGATAAAACTGCTTAGCGTCTAGTTAATAAGAACTAATTATTTGTAAAGCAAATCGCAAGCAAAGTATTACTAAAATATAAATTCATGTGGAAAAACTGAAAGAAAAAAATGGTAAATATTAAAAATTGTTTTTCTCACTCGTGGAATATGCTAAAGCGAAAAAAAAAGAAAAACAAACAAAGAAAAGAGCACATTTTTTAATGACTCCAGAAATGAGACTTGAATTTTGAATTTCAAGCTTACCCAGCTTCATAAAATATATTGCCAAGTAATTCGCCGAGTCCCATTTCCAGAAAACGAGCCCTCACTTGTACAGACAAATAAAATACCTAACTTAGTTTTGCACTTTTGAATTGCCATGGCTATAAAAATAATCAATAAAAATAAATATATATTTATTTCTAAGAACACTCACATATATGATGAATCGACGGATCGTGCATGTACAAGTTTTCAAAGTAATCTTATAAGCATATAGTATTAATTGCATAAGAGCAGGGTGCTATAATTACGATCAGTTGGATTCTAAACAGCTGTACAAATCCCACATTTATGCATGAGTCAGTTTCGCACCCTGTTCCACCGGCTCGACATTTAAGAAACTAGAAAGTAATAGATTTACACATTTGTAAGTGAATTGTATGTATTTACTGATAAAAATGTTTTAAAGACTGGTTTTTTGTACACTTTATCTTAAGCAGGTATACTGATTATGATTACAATGTATTATTGCATCTAACCTTTAACGTTTATTGATTTGCCCATGTCGACAAGATTGGTTTTCATTTAATGCTACCAAGGTATACCAAAAGTTCATGTCTGTTTACTAGTTCAGAATTCATAATAAAATCAAATGATTGGCTTTAGATGAAAATATGTTTATCTGGAGATATCAGCATAGTATAATGTATTAGTCGCAAAATTATGATATGTGAACGCAGATATAATTTGGTTTTCTACAATTTATTCAAGCTGCATTATTATATTCAAATCAAATTACATGAACTTTAATGAAAATGAAAATAAACATTTGAACCTAACGACCAATTTTGAAATTATGTTTATTGAAAAGAGAACAAACTCGAGGCCCTTTTATAATTAAGTGATTAAGAAACAATTTGTGTGTATGTCCTTATATCCCGAAGGCTTGTAAATTCTCATACTAAAGGCAAACTAGAATGCTTCATCTGTAATATACAAAACCATATTATTTCAACTTAAACATAACTACAGCATTTTAACTATTACAAAAACAAACAGAGTAGCTTTTAGATATACATAATTGTATGTAATACTATAAATTGAATTGAATGAATGATTGAGAATATTTGTAAATGACAGCCAAATAACCTTGACGAATCTGGCTAGTAATATCCCAGCCAATGTGAAGAATACAAGAACCGAAACAAAACGAATCGAAATAAAACAGAACACTGCACCATCTTCTCGAGCAAGGAAACCTTTCCAAGACTAACTACCTTCACAAATCATATATAATTAAAATAAATATTATCTAATTGACGGTGTTATGCAATTTATAAATGTGATGAATGTCAAACTTAAGCGTATAAAACGATAACAAAACAGAAAACCTTAAAAAAATAAAAAGAAAAATACAACAGATTAGTAAGAAAGCTGAATGTAGCGAAAACTTAAGTAAGCATAACCGACGATTTTAGAGCTAAGTAAAATGCGAAAGGATACAAAAAAATGAGCCCATAGTTTTAAAGGGAATTACAGAGTAGCAGCTAAATAAAAATCAAGCAGAGCAAAGTAGAAGAGCGGCGAGTCAAATGAAGTGAAAGAACATTAAAAATCAGAATCAGAAAATAGAAAACTTAATGAAAGCTTCATATAGTGCACGAAGAAAGAATGAGCCGATGCATAAGAAAAAGTATCTCGATATACACAAATGAAATAAGTTTATGTATGTACACTTAAGTTACGAATAAGCCAATGAACAGTTGATATGGATGCAAAACAAAACTTATAAAACTAAAGAAAATGCAAATAAAAATAAAGAACATCTGATTTCACACTTACATTATAGTTATGGAGGCGACCGCGATTGCAGAGTAAATTCAACTTGCATCAGTCCAAAGTGACTACGTGCCAGGACATCAGGAGTCCACGATAAGAGCAATCCACTTTTAACCGTTTGGTCAGTATCAAAGAGAATAGTAGCCATATAGAGCCTTAATTTTGTATAGACAGTACGCTGTTTGGACGATGAATATGTCTGCACAGGAGCCTGGCGCACATATGGCTTAAAATATCCATCTGCCTCTCGTTCAAAGGAGCGTTCCAGCTGCAGGCATAGCTGTTACAAAAATAAATTAGTTTCCGCTTTACATTTCTAGACTTGATACCCACATTACGACTACTGAAGATACGCTTGACAGTGTGCGAGGCACTGAAGTGCCATACATACTTGCTGAGACCTTTATGTTTGCCAGTTTCAATGACAGACACCTTATGAAGTGGGCGTCGTTTGATTCCAGCACTGAAGCTTTTGCTAAAGTGAGAGAAGGTTTCCTAAAAAACAGACAGAGATGAGTGTTTGTAAAGTCCAGTTTAATCACTAGCATACCATGTGCACATGAAGACTATGCTGCACCAAACGCGTGCTTACTGCTGTCTGTTCCGGTGAGGGCTCAACGGAGTCGTTAATCAGTTCTATCACATAATCCAACCAGGCTTCGTAGGCCAACGCTGGCTCCGTCTTTACTCCAATAGCTTCTACTGAAGCTGTACCCGTTGAATCATTTACGATTAGAGTACGTTTCGCTGGTAACGGCGGATGCTTACGAGTCTTCACTTCATTTACAATTTCGGACGCTTTGATGGCCGACTCTTTGATCACTGATATAGTGGGCAATTCAATGGGTGGCAACTGATTGGCTGTTGGTGGCGGGGCTTTTGTAAAAATGGGCGGAGGCGCCAGTATGTTGAAAGGCTCACTGACCAGTGGCAATTCAATATCGTCGCTGCACAGATCAATTTGGTCAGTCAATTGATATTGATCCATGAGCTCAATATTGCAATCCGTTAGTTCCAGATGTTGATTTTGCTGTTCTGCATATATGTCATAATTGGACAAAAGTTGGGCATCGTTAGCGTAGCGGACCACAGCATTGTTGCTGGCACTGTTCTGAGCCGGCGTGGAGTCCACATTGTATACCACATCGGGAAGCTCCTCCGGCAGGGGCAGCAGCTGTAATGTAATAATAATAATAAAAGCGAACTGCATGGTTTTTTAAACTAATGCAAACTTACGTCCGTTGCTGTCTCACAGCATTCGTCGTCAAAGATATAAATATCCTCATGTGGATCAATATCACCGCCAATGTTGATGCTTAAGCTCAGCCGCAAATCATCGTGGGTGACCTCGCCCAGAGGCGTTTCCAGCTTGGCGGGCATCCAAAAGGATTGTAAACTTTTCGTAAAGTTTCCGTAGACCGTTTTACCTTGGGGCGAACTTAGAATGCCGGCTAAAACGAGAAGTAGATGGTCGCAAATCTCATCCTGCATGACTAGAGAGTTGTCTGGCTCCACAATGATCTTAAGCTTTCGACATGCACACGCATATGTGCCCTTTTTGGTGGACAAACCATTAGCTAGTGCCGTAACATGTAAATGCTCTGCTGGAAACGTATTCGACCGTTCACATTTAACAACAAAAGTTGTCGCATTCAAGCGTTGTACAGCCGGCAGTTGTTCCTGATCCTCGGCGGACTTGTATTGTTGCCATAGCTGTTGTTTTTGCTCCAGGCTTATGTTTAGATTACAGAGTACTTCCCTTGAAACCGTATAGACCGTCGCCTTGGGCATCTGATCACTGCATTCTCGACAGGCTTTGATGTGCTTGCAATTGTTGTCGTTCTTGCAGGCATCCACATAACAGATGGCTTTGCTCGACACAACAGCGGCATTCGGCTGCAGTGACAATGTGACATCTTCAATGCACACAAAATTACGCGGTTGTGCATCCCGCTCCCGTTCCTTTGTCCGCAATGAATAAACCGCACAGCCGGTTCGCCGGCAGACCAATTGTACTCCATCGAGTACGTTCTTATTTTGTGGGCACACGGGATTGCGACACAGAAGCGCACGACTGCCATTAATAGCTCCACAACTTGAGCATTTTTTAATACCGCGTAGTGTAGCTGGAAGATGACTTTGTTTTGAATCAAATGGCATGACAGCCGCGTTTACTTCTGTTGGTCAACAAACAACACACTCACCAGTGTTACCAGCTCAGTCAAAGCAAAGAATTAGGTGGCTTCTTTTTGACAAATTTTAATTTATTATTTATATAATTAGCATTAACAAATACATCAAAATTATTTTCTTTATTTAATCTAGTTTATAACTCAAATGGTTTAGTGAAATGTTGTCTTGTTAAATATAATTTAAATTTCGCGCACTCGTTTAACAACAATTTCGATGAATAAGTAGCCTATCGGTATCACCTTTGTATGTATTAATTCCTTTTTAAATTAATACCATTGAAACTAAAGCGCAATTTTCAAATTCTTTATTTAATCAAACTACAATCTAGCAGCATGTCTCTGTAGACTCTCCAAGCAGTCGAATCCAACCTGTGCCTCTATCCAGCGTGCAACTGTGAGAAGCAGCTGTTCATTAAAGCTGTTGCTCATTAATTGTAAGCTGAGTGGTAAGCCACCTTTAGACAAACGCACGGGAATTGAAATCGCTGGGATGCCTGCCATATTGGCGGGCTGAGTACAGTAGTCTTGCACAGCACACTGATCACGATTGCTCTGTGCTATGAAGTCCTTATAATGCGGTGCATCACTTAGCGTTGTGGGGGTTAATAGTATATCCACCTTGTCACAATCTGCCTGGGCTTCAAACACCCTAAGAAAGTCTTCTGCAATCAAGCGACGCACACGTAACGCCTTTTCAAAATAGTGATCATAGTTTTTGCGCAAAAGCAAAAAGTTACCCGTCAGTATGCGTGTCTTGACTACATGGTTAAAGCCCTCTGCCCGAGATTGAGCATAGAGCTGTTCCGTACTCCGCTCATCGTCGGCACGATGTCCATACTCGATGCCATCATAGCGAGCCATGTTACTCGCTACCTCGCACTGATTCAGAATCGAGTACACGAATATACTGGCCGCTGTGTTGGGCAATGACACCTGACGTACATTAGCGCCTGCACTCTCCAGTAAGTCGGCCACTTTAGTCCAGGTTTCCAGAACCTCGACGGACAAGCCATCGCAGTGATATTCCTTTGGTATCCCAATCCGCACAGATCTCAAGTCAATTTGGTCAACTTCTGGTAGATGTAGCTTCTTAAATGGCTGTTGTGTGCTCGTCGAATCCAGGGGATCTGGACCGGCTACATTATTAAGCACATCCACGCAGTCACTAACCGAGCGGGTGAGTATTCCAGGCACATCCATTGAGTTGACCAGTGGTATTAGGCCATGGCGTGAGCAAAGGCCATATGTAGGTTTCAGACCCACCACTCCACAGTATGAAGCTGGGTTTCTCGTTGATCCGCCCGTATCAGATCCAATTGCACTGGAAAATAAATAAATAATTTCGTACAAATAATAAATAAAATACATAAATATATAAGGAGTTACTTGATAAACAATCAAAATAAGAATAAAAAAGATAATGGAATATTATCGCATTAGATAATTAAATCCCCTTAAATCTTTTTAGAATAAGTTTGGACCATTTTAAATTTTATACCGATAACTCGATAAGAAATATTAATCAACCGATAGACATTTTTCGATTACAGGCACAGCTGACATAAAGCAGCAAAACGGTCACACTGCGATAAAAACGAACGAAGTATCTGTAACATTTACGAAATTTGCAAACATTTTAGCGTTCCGAAGCGATGTCTGCGCTTTTTCGCCTAACCAGCCGCGCCGTGGCGCTTCAGCGTTCTGTGGCGCTTAATCAAGGTGCTACTCTGAGTGCCTGCCGCAGCATCAAAACGTCACCAAAGAAGGACGAGACTGTTGCAGCACCCGCCAGCGTTACAACCGAAGATTTTGCCAATCCCAGCCCTAAAAACTGGATGAGCTATGGATTCGACTACAAAACTGAAGCAGAGGATCGCAAAGCAACCAAATCTACATTCTTCGTTGCCGTAACCCTTTGCCTGGTATGGGGAACATTCTACTGGTCATATTTGCCCGACACTCAACTTCGCAATTGGGCACAACGTGAAGGATTCCTTGAGCTGCGTCGTCGTGAGCAGGCGGGCCTTGATTTGGTTAGCCCCGACTACGTAGACAAAGCTAGCATAGTGCTGCCTTCAGACGAGGAACTCGGCGATACGGAAATTATAATTTAAACAATTAGTGCACTTTAGTTTGTTTTGTAAGCGAATGTTATGTAATTGAGAAAGCTAGTTTCCACTGCTGTGTTGTGCATCCGCTCGGCATCAATAAAATTGCATATTTCGGCATGAAATATTGGAGTCAAATGGTTTACAAAAGCTTTGCGAAATATTTACACAACTTATTGACTTTTTTGAGACTGGCGCAAGTTGAGGTTAGAGAGAATAACAAAAAGGTAAACAAAGATTCTTATGCTAGGTTTACATTGCTTCGCTGAGCATGCACAGAGCCTCAGGGCCTTACAACCGACTGTTTAAATTTCGGAAGTTCAGCCACCAAAATATGACGCAATTTGAACCTAGCATAACAAAAAAGTTAGCAAAGATTTTTACTTACGCATAACACAAACCCGCTGCAACAGCTGATGCCGAACCACCTGAGCTACCTCCCGCTATTCTCCAGTTGTCCTTGGTCAAGTCCTCGCTCCAAATATTCTTCGTTGGCCCATAAATGGAATCCACTGTACCTGCGCCCATGGAAAACTGATCCAAGTTGGTTTTACCAACTAAAACAGCTCCAGCTTGACGTAGACGTGAGCTCATTGTCGAATCATAGGGCGGCACAAAATCCTTTAGCATGCTAAAATGATGAATAAGTTTTAAATTTTAACAATAAGCCTATTGGCGTGATCTTTATCCCCAAACATTTACCGGGAAGCACAAGTAGTATGCACATTTGTAGTGCAAAAATTATCCTTAATAGCAATAGTTACACCATCTAGTTCCCCAATGGGTTTCTTCTGTGTATATCGCTGTGCCGACTCCTTGGCCTGCTGTAGAGCCTGCTCAGGTGTGACGCACACAAAGGCATTCAAAGTCTTAAGGTTGGAAGCATCCTCCAGTGCCTGCTCCGCAACAGCGAGTGGCGACAATTGACCGTTGATGTAACCGGCAGTCAGCTGAAGTTTCCGTCTTTTAAAAACCATGTCAAGAATATGCGGATATTACGTACCTGTTTGATGCTCAGCTGCATGTGACGCCTCATTGTTAATTTAGAACTGAAAGTCAAAAATCCTAAGTGATAGCGTAATTTCTTTTATTTATAATAAGAACATAATAATCAAAATGAATTCACAGCTTTTTTTTGTCTTCAACAATTGTCAACTAGAGATGGGCATAATATCGATAATTGCAGACTTGCCTGCAACTTTTTAAATGACGCGGTCTCCAATTATCATTAGACGTGGAATAAGAATATTTGTAAAACCATCATCTTGTTTGACTAACAAGTAAGCATATGCACATGTATTTATATTTCATAAGACAATTAACATTATTAAACGAATTCGACTACATATTACACTGAATTCTATAAATTATATAGGGATCTGTTCTTCTCTTTACTTTTTTGACTTTCGTCTCCATGTGCTGTAGTTGTATTAATAGATATGTTTGTTTCAAGTTGCTCCTCTTTCTTAATCTCCCGTTTAACGGTAATAGAAGATGAAGGTTCATCGTCTTCGGTCTCAGATTCGCATTTCTGTAGATGATAAAAAGAATACACGTATGAGTATTATTATGAGAAAGAACACAAGTGCAAACTATATTAAAATGAAATGGTACATGCAGGTTGTGATTTGAATCATGGGAGTATTCAATCCCTCCAAGGCAGTCCGTCAATGCCTTGGAGAATAATCATAAGATCATCATCGACTTGATTCATTTCAAAATTTGATTCGATTTGAATGTCATTTAAAATTGGAGATGCTTCTTCAATTAGATTCGGTTCTTGATTTTCAAGATTTAAGCCACTATTCAAATAAGGATCTTCGAGCCCAAGCCCAAGTTCACTAAAGTCCATATTAAGTAGCATGGCAAAGCTCTCATCAATAGAACTAGCCAGATCTTCGGTTGTAACGTCATCAAAGTTAAATATACCATTTGTCAAGTCCAAAAGATTTTCAGACACATTAGTTCGTTCACCTTCACCGTCGCCGACACTGTTATAACTATCCGCAGTGCGGTCTGTTCCATAAATACTTTTAATCTTCGGTTTCCTCGGTATTTCATAAAACTATGAGGAGGGAGGGGGGTGAGAGGTCGGTCTTTTATTCAAATTTGATCACAAGCTTGTTCATTTAACTCTACGAAATACTTATGTATGCGTGTATGTTTAGCTATATATCTAGTACGTAATACAGCACTACCAAGTAATTTGGGTATGAATGCTATATGTATGTCCTTTGAATTCTAGGAATATGCAAATATGTTTACGTAAGTGTGTATATGCTTTTAGTTTTTATACAAATGTAGGCTTATTTAGGTGCTAGTGTGGTAGTGGGTTTGGTAGTGGTAGTAGTAGATAGGCTCAGCCTCTATTTAACGCACCTTTTGTATGTACTGGCGCTTGGCCGTTGCCACGTTCAAATGGAGGACACAAGTCGAGTCCTCGAGTATGCTAGCCACTGGTTCTTGGCACACAACCCCACTACGTTCAACGCCGCAAGCGCGATACAACACTTGACGCTTATCCTCTAGAATGTGCTTGCGGCAATGCTTGCAACATGGCAGTGTTCGTTCACCACACTTAACGCCGCCCTCGGTAAAGATGCACTTGGGCTGGCTTGAGGATTTGGCTGTCAGTAACGTGTCCCGTGCGCGCTTTTCCTTCATCTTCTTATAGAGCACAGCCTCCATGCCCTGCCTACGATGGTAACCGTTCAATGCCTTCAGTTGCTCATATAATTTGCGTTCGTGCGGTGTATCCTTCAATTGATCATGAATGCTGCCTGTAATTTAGTATTATAATTATATAAACAATTTCGGCACAGATAGAAATGAACTAATAATTTACAGTATGTCTCCCGCTCTCGGCGAATATCGTGTAAATAGCTGCGACGCCTCTGCTTGAAAACATGTTGCAAATGTGTGATCTGGTCGCGGTACAATCCCTGTAACTTGATCAACTTCATTTCAGAGAGACGCACAGCCTCGGCACGAGTGTAGACACCAGCATGTCTGCAATTATAATTGTTTAATATATTTAAGTACGTTTCAAGATTATTAATGGGATTCCGGGAACAGTTTTAGATTAATTAAACTAATTTTAAACTATTTCCAATACTATTTCTTACTTTAGTGGATCATCTTCCTCGGAGTCAACGCTCTCGTAGTCCGATTCAAAGAACTCTAGATCTCGTGCCGTATTCCTCAGACACGGTGGGTCGTCATCATTGCTAGAGCTGTCTGAAGCATAATCCAAAACGCGACGACGCTTTCGCACACTGGCAACAACCTGTCCAATACTATTCGTATGATCCTGATTAACTGCAATTGACGATTAGAAACCATTTCACAATCAGACAAAGAGGTACTTACCAAAAGGTGTCACGTGCGGAGATACGACATCTATTTCATCATCGTCTGGCTCGGCTCTAGGTAGCTCTGGTTTAATATCCTCCACGTTAATGTGATGCGATAGACTATTTAATAGGGTCTCATTGGTCTCGACACGACTGCGCAATCGACCCACCGACAAATGAGTCTTTTGCAACTGTGTCTGACGATTGTGCTCAAAGCACAGTGTAGTTAGAATCTGTTCCTTTTTGGTATCAAGCTTTGGCACAGCATTGGTGCACTTTCTCCCATTGGGATACACATGTGTGCACTGGCGATAATTGGCGCGTGGGTCGCGTAAAATATGACGAATACAATACTCATACCCATCAAGGCGCATCAAACTACATTCGTATGTCGGATTGCTGCAGTACTTAATCTTGGCCAGCTCGCTGTGAATTTGATCGCGTAGTTTTTGCTCCTTCTCTGGTGTACATGCAGTTCCTGTGAACCGTGCGCATTGGCGCAATTGGTTCGGAGAAAAACTTGCCATTTTTCTTTTTAATATTTTCTTTTCGCTGCGACAGTTTTTCCAAACGACAGACTGAAAATGCGAAGCTACTTGCTAAAGATGTGACGTTAGATAAACTGTTTATATCGATAGCTTGGTGTTGATATCGCATGCTGCGATGTTTAATAACAATCAGTTAAAAATTTAACAGTTCCACAAGTGTTTTACAATTGCAGCTTACAAAATTGTTTATTTTTAATTCTATATAATAATAATATCTAACATCCGTTACAAAGTGTAGGGAAATGCGTAATTTGATATGGAACTAGTTATCGATTTCTTTTGAAACAGCCGATATATTACTGCATCGCTACTGACAAATCATGAACGAGGGAAAAATGAATTTGATATGTAAGTAATTTTTGAATTAAATAATAAATATTACTAATATGATGAATTCCAGATGATGTGACCGGTGAGGAGGACAGTGATTCAATTGTCGACCATGAGACCGACGAGCACTCGGAGAGTCAAAACACAATTCCCCTTCCTAAGCACCATCGTCACAGCTACGTCTGGAGATACTTTACCCCAGTGCCTGACCATTTGGAAGTATATAGATGCAAGATATGCAGTGAAACCTTTGGTAACAAAACCACCAACCTTGGACGTCATTTACAAACGATACACGGCGTCAACGACGTCGTAAGTAGTCTTCAAATGTATTTGTGTAAACTGTTTGGTAACAAGTTTGTATTTCCCTGTAGCATCATGACGACTCTGTGAAGAAAGGACGGCCGAATCGCAGTATCGTTTGGAATTTCTGCACCAAGCTAGATCACAAACGAGCACTTTGCCATTTGTGTAAGAAAGTGCTGTATTTTGGAGGCGGCAACACTTCCAATATTACAAAGCACATAAGACGCATGCATGCCGAAAAAATTGATGAAGTGGTATGTGGAAACCTCCTATTTTACCTCCTATTACTTATAATAATTCTTATAGTTATTAATACTTATTGACCTATGGCTCTAAATAATACTAATACTAATTCTTATTGATCTGATTAAGTGTTTCAGAGTTTTCCCCAATCCTTGCAACGAACTTTGCATAGTTTAATAGTTTTATATGAATACCCCCGACTTTTATATGTTAAGCTTTTTATATTTTGTCACTTCTTAATTGAAATTTATGTATTATTTATTTGATAATTATTCAACTGATTTAAGTAGACGTTATATAAATAAAGGATCTCTTCACAATTCTAGGTAAACAAAATTCCGAGAAATGTTCGGTGGAGAACGGATTCGCCTCCTGGCAAAAAAGAGCGCAAGGGATCAAGCTATGTTTGGAACTACTGCGAGAAGCTATCCAAGAATACAGTGCTTTGCAAACTGTGCAATAGAAGAATGCGGTTCCATGGGACGGCCAATGTAATTACTCATCTGCAGCGCAGACACGACGTTATGGACGAAACGAGCATTGTGAAAATAGAATCACCTGGCAATATCCAAGAGGCAGCCACGTCCAGTACAAACGAGAACACAACGCCTCGAAGGAGCAGCCTAAGTGGCAGTGTGGTTTGGAAATACATTACACGGCTCACTGAGGATACGGTTCGATGTCGTGTGTGCCTTAAGAACTTATCATATCAGGGCACAAGTAATCTGCAACGTCATCTGCATCGCATGCATAATATTATATGGAACGTCCAAGATACTTCGATGCCAGCCAAAGTGCAGTTGAGCCCTTCAAGCGTAGATTCATTTTTTGATTTTTGTGAATCCACCACCGATCCGTCGGTGTTGAAGTGCCAAATGTGTGAGGAGCATTTCGAAGAAATCGAAAACATGCACGAAATGGTTAGCGCGCATATGATTAAGATTCACAGAGCTGCGATGAGAAGAGAATATCATGATGTAAGTTATTGCAATTATTTCTATTTTTCTACTTATATTAAAGGAGATTTATCCACTTTGTGTAGGAGTTTCCCGCGACAGAGAACGATGAAGAGCTTGTCACACTTTATTCCAATACCGTTGGGGAAGAAAGCGATGAGAGAGTTGCTGATCAAGTGGAAATTGTCGTTTCAGAAACCGATGAAGCACTTTATAACGAGATTATTGAAGTTGAAGAAAACCTCAACGATGTTGAAGAGGTTGGAGACTATTTAATGGAAAGCGCCACTTGTGAAAACTCACTGTCTCCGCAGTCGGATGGAAATGTTCTCTCTGATTTTAGCAATGATAGCAACGATGCCCAGCTGGTGACGACAACGATTCAAGCCGATGATACGCCACTCATACGGGAACTCAAAGAGGATCTCTTGCGCCAGCAGGCAATGTATTTTAGTGAAAAAGCTGGTTTCTACCGCATGCAAAAGTTTCTGGTTGCGCAAAAGGTTCGAAGAGAGCGTCTGGAATTTGAGAAGCTGAAAAGTATGGGAAAAAGCGAAATGTCGGTGGATTCATAATAGTTCTCCAACTTTCTCAATTTCTGTTTATTGTTAAGTGTACTGTATTTTAAGATAAAATTGTTACATAGGCCAACTATCATAAATGTTTATAATCGTATATAGATGTATAACACAATAATTGTGTGCAGGCTTAATTAATTTTCCACAACATTCATGTCAAGTAAAAGTTTCTTCGTTTGAAGATCAATAAGTCTCCGCTTAGCTCTTGCTAATTCGGCCATTTCATTGTAATATATGGTCTCCGCTTTAAGTTTCTCCTCTATTTGAGTGGTCTGCTCCTCAAGTAAATTCCCATCGCCTGGGTGATGCAAAGAAGGGTTCATACTCGATTGATCTTCAGCACAATGTCTGGGTACCATGACATCCGAGTTGTCCACGACATATTCGTAAAACGGTTCCTCCTGCAAAATCTCATTAGAATCCATCCACAGCAAGGCTAATCAATTTGCAAATACGTACCTCATCCTCCATTTGGTCGGTCACCTTCTCAATAATGCTGTCGACATCGTCAAAGTCTAACTTTTCCAGCGGATCAACTTGTCCTCTGATTTCGGTTTTCAAACTCTCCTTTTTGGGTAATATTAAGCTGTGTTGAGAGTAACTCAAGTTCTTCGAAAAGCTATTATGTCGACGAATTATGTGCCTCATCAGATTGGACGACGAGTGTTTTGAAGATAAGGTTTTACCGCAATGCTTGCATTTGGCCATAGATTCATTTATACGAATAAAATGCGCCCACAGTTTATTATTCTTACCAATAATTTTGTTCCGGTAATCTGAATTGTGACGATGTGGCTCCTGCCGTTCTTGGTGCTGCTGACCATCAATTATGTTGCGTACAGCATTTTTAGTTTCCATCTCGCCCATGTTTTCCTCCATGAGGTCGTCAGCAGGTTTAGGATCGGGGGCATCGAGTTCCTGCCTTAGCTCGGCAAGCATTTTGCCTTCGTCACCAGCGAATATGGCCCGCGCAAGTAACTTGTGATTCCTAATTAAATGGCGCGTCAAATTCGAGGAGGTGTGTTTTGATGACAGCGTTTTATCGCAGTGCTTGCATTGCACAATGTATTCCGACAGACGGTGATAGTGTGCCAACGCTTTTGCATTTCTTCCCACCATTGTTGCAATTGACTTTTATTTAGTGTGCTGTTAGTATTTATTTGTCAACAAACTTTGTTTTTGCCCGGAGTTTTCCTGGGTTAAATTATCTGGTTCTTCCAATTCTACTGAATCGTTCCGAATAAAAGTTCGATCGAACGAACAACTTCACAAATCCTGAACGAAAAATTTTTTTAGTTCGTGTACAGTTGCTGTACATTTGCGATTCATTAGGATTATTGATAAGTATCGATATATTTCGTGATAATACACGATGGGCACAATAACTGATAATATCGCTATCGATATATTTGCTATAAATCTTATCTACAGACAAACTGGCTCTTAAAAAATTAGTTTTGTATACATTTTACCCTATAGTTTAAAAACAATTTATATTAAACATATATAGATAAATCGGCTAAATCAATATATTACAATTGTGACAGGTTGGCAGCACTTTAAGAGAAAGCAACCCTGCAAAAGTGCTGCCCATCGCTGTCAAATGGCAAAAGTAGTGCCCAGTCGATAACCTAAAAATTTTTGACACGAGGCTGTGCGTGTCTTTTCCTTTCTTTCTCGCTTTTTACTCGAACATGGGTAAGTCGTCGGCTTGATAAAATTGTGTTAAAATATCAAGAAAATCAACTGTGATATGCATAAAAATAGCAAAAAAGTGCGAATAACACATGGCTGCATGCTTTGCAGTAGAGGAATATGTGAAATGTATAAATTTTGCAGATATTTGCACCTTTAAAGTTGAGTAGCAGCAACACCGCGTGCTGCAGTGTTGTGTGTGTGTGTGTTTGTGTGATTTTCTTGATATTTTGACAACTTGACTGATTACATGCTGCCATTTGAATTGAATTTAACTTGTGCATATTATTTTAACTAATTTAAGGTATTAGCCGCGATAGTTCACACAAGCGTCGCGCCACTGGTGGCAAGCGCAAGTCGCTCCGTAAGAAGCGCAAGTTCGAGTTGGGCCGCCCCGCAGCCAACACCAAGGTGAGTTCCCTTCCTCTCCCCATACAATCCGCCATTGATTGATAAATATGTTGTAACTTATTTCCACTGGGCTTTGCTAATCTTCCATCTTAAAGATGGTCCATCAAAATTAAAATGATCCTCAATTTGTATATTGAAAAAGCTGATCAAAGATACAAATAATATAACGTAGTAATCCTTTACCAAAGATTATAATGTTATTTAATTCAAATATACACTAACAAATGACCAAAGAGACCCAAATCAAAAGCAATGCAATCAGCTGTTTGATAAGCTCATCAATTGATGGCAGCCTAGTGGAAATAGGGTATTATAAATTTGTACATAAAATGATGTTAACGCGTGTCAACTGCAATCGCACTCGACTAGTTCGTGAGCAAATATCTTTGATGATTAAAAAGCATTATGTTCGGACTACTGATTACTTATCAGAACTACCTGTAATTTGAATCCGTGAAAATCCTTGCTAATGTGTGGACACTTGTATTTAATTTCAGCTTGCTTCCTCCCGCGTGCACTCAGTGCGCACTCGTGGTGGAAACTCCAAATTGCGTGCCCTGCGCCTGGATCACGGAAACTTTGCGTGGGCCTCTGAGGGCGTTGCACGCAAGACGCGTATTGCCGATGTTGTCTACAATGCCTCCAACAACGAGCTGGTGCGCACCAAGACGCTGGTGAAGAACAGCATTGTTGTCATCGATGCCACTCCATTCCGTCAATGGTACGAGTCACACTATGTGTTGCCTCTGGGTCGCAAGCGTAATCCCAAGCACGCTCAGAAGGAGGATGAGAACGATGTGCTGTCCAAGAAGCGCAGCGACAAGGTCATGAAGAAGTACCTGGAGCGCCAAAAGTACGGCAAGGTCGAGCAGGCTCTTGAGGATCAGTTCACCTCTGGTCGCATCTTGGGTACGTTTTATTTCGATTCCATTTATGTAATTATCTCAGTCGATGATGAAAGAAACTATAGCGATCCAGCTAATTTATTGCATCAATCTTGTTTTAAGTGCGATGCAAGCCAGTTGGGTGTGAATTTTGCTTGTCATAGTTACTCTGATGACATTGTTTATTTAATTTTATTTCGACTTTGTTTATGCTTCCTGTACTAATGGCTGATTTCTCTCTCTGACAGCTTGCGTCTCTTCCCGCCCTGGACAGTGCGGCCGCTCCGATGGCTACATTCTGGAAGGCAAGGAATTGGAATTCTACCTTAAGAAGATCAAGTCTAAGAAATAAAGGCACTAGATAAGAATGCAAACCACCAACTGATTTGCAAACAGAAAACAATAAAACGGCTTGTTTTTTTTATAAGAAAACATTTTACACATTTTACTACTCAATCGTATTTGTGCGCAATGCAATTAACTATGTTATATAGTTTATGTTTATAATTCCTCTTAAATTGCTATTAAAAACAAAACAAGCACAGACAGCCAGAAGTTCCTATAAAGGGGAATCTATATTGGGGATTGTATGTTTAGGCTATAACAAATGTCAAGTCCATTATGATTGTACCTTAATTATACTAGAGTGATATTAGATGCTGGCAAAGTTACCCGTTAATATAGACAGCTTTTCTATTATCTGATCGTGATATTGCATAGGGATTATTTATAATTACGTTTAAAGGTGGATTTTATTCAGATCTATTGTTTTAAGCCCTTTACCCATTGTAGTAATGTTTGCTACAGATGTAAAGATTGATCTGTTTTAGACATAAATCTGCCAATATGGACATATCTGCACATATACTCTAACAGAAAGTATTAATATTTTGTTACGAATTAAAGCGTTATGAGGCGTGTCTGTAGCTTTAAATTATTGATAAACAGTGAGACGGTCTTCAGCCTTATAGTCACTCATTTCTCTGTAGAATACAAATGGGATTTAATTATTATTACAGTTGGTGCCTTAGGAACAACGCATTGTAATAAGATATAGTAGCTTTTCATTATTCGAACTAACATTGGATGCAATGACACTTGGTTACTTTTTGTTATTCCACTGCAGTGGAGCCTCATTGGTTAAGATTCTCTGAAATGCAAAACGTTTACATGCGGAGTAAAAATAAAAGAGCTTATAAAAGCAGTGGATTCATGCTTAAAGAAGTATATTTATATGTATTTTTTTCACTTTGTTTTTTGCAATTTTAATTCATACAGTATGTTACAAAATATACGTAATCAATAACAATAGTTCAAATATCATTCGTATTAGTTGGCTATAATTACATAACACAAACAGGGCCAGTCATTTTGTCGTAGTCGAGGACGTGGTACAACAAATATCTGGCAATTTGTACTGCCAATGACAAAATCAAATTGCAGTGGCTATGAAAGTAACAGAAAATTTTAGAGCAACTTCTAATTGTTTGTTGGGAGCTCAGTGTTCGAATAGCATCGTCATGACGGCCATTAAAGCAATGCCAAAGACAAGGGCCAGCAGCTGTTTGACAGACTCCTTGCGCTCCTCCTCCTTTAAGAGATCTGGTAATACTGTGACCAACGCTATGTGGAGAAACCCGCCAGCGGTAAATGGCATAATCCAAGATGTCCTCGCCTCTGCAATCAAAATGAGTTTAGTTATATTTAATGAATGTATGATTATCGTAAATATGCATACCCATTGCTGATGTCACCCCGGAGCCGCCTATGGCCACGAGAGCACCCAATAAACCGGCACTGGCCGTCAGCAATTGTGCGCGTGCCGCATCCCAGCGACTAAAACCAGAACGCAGGAGAATAGCAAAGTCTCCCACCTCATGGGGAATTTCATGGACTGCAAATAGACAAATTAGATATGCTGTTGCTTAGCTGGAGAGGCGAGAATCACTTACGCAATATGGCAAAAGTGGCCAGCACTCCATGCCTAAAGGAGACCAGAAATGAACCGGCCACTGCAAGACCGTGTGTAAAGTTGTCTATGGAATTGGCCAGCAAATTCAAATAGCCAGCAACTTTCTTGGGCTGTTCCTTCTGCACCTTGGCCTTCTGTTCCTGTTCTCGCAAAAAGCAGACCTTACCCACATCCTCAATGTCGCAGGCACCACCACAACTATCCGATGTCTGACCTTCGGGAAGTTTGCCTCCATGGCGACGTAATAGACAGTTAGCAATCTCCACGCACTTGGGCTGTGGATTCTCCTCGTCAGCGCTTGTATAGCCGGAAAAGATTTTCTCGACTATGGTAAAGATGAGTATTCCGGAAAGCACCCACAAGCCGGAGCGCAACGATGGATGACCGTCGGAGCCTATAATTAACAAATGGGGACATTTTGTTATCTCTCTTCTAAGAACCACAACAATTGCAACAAAAGATTACTCACTCTGGTTATCGCCTTCCCAGGCTTCTGGCAGTAAATGTAGGAAAACATCACCCAACAATCCGCCCACCGCAAAACTGAGCAGCACCCGCAAAAACTTGGACTCAGATGCTATAAATAGAGCAAATAAAAAGTGCAATACCTGGTTATTGTTGTTCGTTTCTGATTGTGACAGACTTACGATCTTTATAGCCTTCTTTTTCCAACTTTTCGTTTGAGGGTATTATGAAGAGCGGAAAGATGCCGCTGAGGCCAATCACAACGGAGCCGAGAAGCGAAAATATCCATGGTGTGTACTCCAAGCTCTTTATATATTCGGGCATATACTGATTCATCAGATTTGAATAGATCATGCCAAAGTGTTCATCGAAGAAACCGCTGCTCACATTCATTGTGATTGAATCTTTTAGATGATGATGCGTCACCTGCTTGGCTATCCCTGTGTGTTTGCTATATATGGATTATGTGTTAAGTGTCTTTGGTATTTGGCTATGGCTTAATCAAGTCCTTGTCATGTCCTTCAACTGTGGAACGCTGTGTTGTTGTAGAAACTGCAATAAGTAACAAACAAAACATTAATAAACAAGATACAAATAAAACATTTTTTTTGTTTTGGAATTTTTTTGAATTAATATTAATAATTTTACTAGATTTCAAGCAAACAACTAACAACAAAAGTTTCAAAGCCCAGTCGCCTAGCAACCAATCAGTGCAGGAACTTTTCCTGATACTAGATTGATGTACAAATCCTCACAATTCACGTCACAGTAACATATGTTCTTCACCGGGCAACAGCCGATAGGGCCACAAGAACCACAAGCTCCTTGATTGACACAACCGATAAGGTCTAAAACTCAAGTAGCACAGCTTATATATGACTAGATAACTGATAACTGTGTAAAAAGTGACAGTTTATCAAAAGTCGCTTAACCCCATGGGGCTCATAAAAGATTTTCTAATCTTCGTGAGGGTTTTTCAAGTTCGTGGCAAGCATGAAGCATAAAGATGGAACAGTATTGTATTACTCACTTCAAAGCATTTACTGCATATTAATAATTGCAACATTTAAAGATATCTGCTTAAGTACTTAAATACACCGATTTGTATGTCTAATAGCTGCTTAAACAAACAAATGTTGGATAAAAGCTTGAAATTTTAATTGAACAGTATTGATAAAAACTGAAGTTGATAATAACTTATATCTTTTCACTACTTGATTTCAGCAATAGAAGGAACTTTAATAAGATATTAATAGGATACAATTGTAATAAATATGCAACAATTTTAAGCACTTTTTTTAAATAACATTTAATCACTTTTAAGGTCTCTTATAAACTAAGTTTTTATACGCGCTAATCAAATGAAACTGCCCTGAATTTTGTAACGCGATCTTTCAATAGCAAATATCGGGTTGTACTCAAGGAAAACCAGCAAGTAAATGATTAAAATTAACACAAATTTACACACTCACAGGCTGTATAAAGTTAATCAAGTGAAAAAATCCACACTTTGAGGAAAGTCTGGAACAACACTTCCAATAGTAATGAAACACAATCTGAATCCGAATCTGAATCTGAATCTGAATCAGTTGGCGAACACAAGAAGACTGAACGATTGAAAAAATTTGGAATAGCACTTGGAAGCCGAGTTGGAGAACTGTGCACCTGTTGATTTACGACACAGTTTGAATCAGTTCGCTTCACTTTTGATTGGATGTGCACAATGCAGCTTAAATTGTTCAATTTCTGGCGATAAGATACATATAAATAGACGCCGCTAAATGGCAATACCGAGTGTGTAGACGGTTAGAAGATATAGGTACTTATGTCTATGATTAACTTGGGGCCTAACTGGGAGTCTTCGAGGTGTTAGCGACCCGTCAACTATGGATAAATATCGAAAAACGTGAACAGTGGACTTGCTCCTCTTGGTCTCTCTCTCTCTCTCTCTCTCTCTCTCTGTCTGTCACTCGATTGTGATTGATCACTCGGCGTGGACGGGGGATGAATATGTGTGAGTCGCGTTCGAATATCACGTATACGTACATCAATGCCAAATTGGTGAAGCAAATGCGTTTAAAGTTTAAACGGTTTCTGTTAACGCGTCTCACCTGCTGACAACGACACCAGCGACTGTTAAATGCTCAACAATTCTATCAAAGTAGCGTCAGAGTCTGAAAGCAACTGCGGTTTGCTTATCAAAAAAAAAAAAAAAACCAAGCACTCATAGTTGATTTTAGCCTTACAGTACTAAGCTAATCAGCAAGACGCACTTTGTTTGTTTGTAAATAAATGCAATGCTTCTCTCGCTAAACTATCAGTTGCGGTTCTCACATCAAGATTACTCAATCTATATTTAAAAGCCAAGGAAACAATGTACAACTTGATGTAAGTAAAGATGTCGTATTTACATTGTAGTCAATCAATCTAAATTTAAAAAGAAACTACAATTTTCTAGAACACATGTGTTTTGAAGTCGGCAAGACACTTGTACATACACGCTAACCAGAAGAACAAGATAACCATGGCTAATACCAGTTTATTATTAATTTATACATAACTAAGTAGGTATGTTTGAATTTTGCTTCGAGCTAAAACCGAAGCAAAGCTCGTAAATTAAAAAGAAATAGCCGTCTCCAGATGGGAGCTGAGTTCTTGATATCACACACAGAACCAACACACTCTATATACACACAATGAAAAAATATTTCAATTATAGAAATTGACACTCGTACATATATTCACATAAAGATCATACATAGGTGTAGATATGGAGGACAAAAGACCGACAACGCGCAAGTTGTTGCCTATTGAAAATTGACAAGTGCTTGCTGCCTCCGACTGCGGTTGTTGCCGGTGCTTTGAACTTGATTTGTGGTATCCGTGTATTTGTGGATGTATTTGTTTATCTTCAACCCAAAACACAATACAATTTCATGGCACTCACTCACTTGTCTTGACTTGCTGCTAATGCGGAAATTTACGATCGTCCGTCTTATCGCGCCAGCAACTTTGCTCGATATGACAAGAGAGATGCGTTGCTCCCCCGTTTATAATACTTTACGACTGTCCGATCTGTAAATACTATTTATTTTCGGGGGGTTCCAGAAGCTCTGGTGTATTGATGGGCCAGTGTTGCTAAGCACATACATACATATTTCATATTGTCCACATCAATATGAATCAGCTACTTATGACTTTGTTGATCAGAGTGGTTTTGTAATGGCGCAGATTATTTTGCACGCTGCACTCTATGTATAAGAAATTGCAATAGGAGAACAAAGGGGAATAGAGCAACTTGTACTGTCTATCAAAACGTGCCGTTCCAGCAAGTCAATTTAATGAGCATGTGTCACTTGTACTTATTAGTACATGCATACAGTTTGGCAAGTAATTGTTTAGACAAAATGAGAAGCTCACATATTTTTGTTTGTTATAATAACAAATGTTCACATTGGTTTTAACGTTTTTTATGGCAACTAGAAAAAGTTACGATATATAAATAATGAGATTTATTGAGTTTAACTATATTTAATAATAAAAAACAAATATGTAATTTTTTTATTTGTCGAAACAATTACTTGCCAAAGTGTACGAGTGTACGTAAATATGTATCCACATAAATATTGTATAGTAGCAAGAAATCACAGCCACTGTGACGAAATGATAAGAGCAAGAGCGCGTGAGTCGATCAGCTGTGCGAGCAATAAAAGATAGTGAGAGAGGGAAGCCATTGAGAGCAAAAGTGGGAACATGGCGTCGTTCGCTGCTATTCCATATGTGCATTCATATGTATGAACATATGCACATTGTACATATATATGTACAATCATGCACAAAGCCAATAACAAAAGATTGTGAAATGAAAAGCTATTTTTTGTTTGTGTCGACCAAGGGGTTTATCCACATAATTTGACCCCTGTAAAAGTGCTAACGGCGCAATTGAGCTGTAGCCAAGAACCGGTTTATCAATTTTAGCCCATTTGCTATTGTTGCTGTATAATTCGTGTTATCGTTTTGATTATCAGCAAAGACATTCGGGCATACATTGAATTGTATTTTAGCGCACAGATTCACTTTAATAACTTTAGTGCTGCTCGCAAAATAACAAATATGGCTGCTTTCAGTGACGATTTATTATCTCTACTTGAAACTTGTTACGTACATATTTACACAAACAATATTGGTTATAGGTGTAGGTTAGTTATGCAGTTAGAGAATTTCCGTCTTACCGTCTTATTTTTTGTGTGATGATTTTGGAGGTAATTCACTTAGCCGTCTTTGTCTGCATTATAGCTTACACATTTAATTCATACTCTGGAGAATGTTAACTTTTGATCAAAAGCGTTATTACTTCTTTGTGTAGTCTGTGGTTAGGCAAAAATGCAAAAAGGTTCTTAATGCGCAGTTTCGATCAATTTTGCCAGGCCACTAATCTACCCTGAGACTGAGTAACTGGAATTTATTCGAGATGCTTACAAGCTTATCTTATTTTTGTATTACACTTTTATTTCATTTACAGGGATTGTGACCCAGTTGTTTAGCTTTCGAGAGTGTTATAAAATCTTTGCGGTTTCGTCGCGGCCTTTACAGCTGAAATGAAGCAGGTATGGCTTATGCGCGTACTTTTGTTTTGTTTTGGGCCGTGCGAAAAAACAAACATGGCTACACGAACAGCTGAGAATACGTCACGAGCTGCAATAGTTAAAACACGAACTATCGATGACTAATCGGTATGGTACAAATTTCGATTTGTAAAGTTCGGTCACACTACATGTATCAAGCCGCGCTGCTTTTGTTCCTCTTTTTCAATTACAACAACTGCTTAATTTAACAATAAGATACAAATTTAAGTAAATTTATATTTACAATATATTAAATATAGATTATCATTTAATGATAACTCCTTAAGGGGCAAAGTTGTTTTAAATTAAATCAAAGATAAAAAAAATTTAAATTTAAAAAAATGTTAAACAGAATATCATAAGAAGTGACAAATAACTATAGATAGCATATTTTTGGAAAAAAAATATCGTGCAAAAGTCACGACAAATATCTATCGATGTATTGCATATTTTAAACAGCTCTACGCATGCAACAGCTGTTTGAGTTGTGTTATAAATTTACTGTCGGGCTTTGTTTATGTTTGTTCTGTAAAAATAAATAATATTAAGTGCAGTGTTTATATTTAAGTAGATGTGATTTGAAGTGTATTGTGAGAGCTGAGTGAATGTGTATTGGTTGTAAAACGAAATGAGCACAGACGATTTGTTGGTACGTCATGATGATAAAGGCGAAGATTCACCGTCAACGTCGCCATCAACGCCAACGCCTGCGCCCAGTTCATCATTGAATCGCCTGCGCGACACCTTTCGCCGCACAGAGAGTATATCATCACATATATTTAACCACATTTCAACACAATTCTCGAATGCTGCAGCTGCAGCGGCCGCCTCTGAGATTATTGACGGTACCACCACATACCCAGAAGTGCCACAGACGGTGGCGACGCCCCCCTCAACACTTCCGTCTATCAGTGCTAATTCCAAACGTAAAAAGCCCGGTGAGTACAAACGATTATTTTTTAACTTAATTGCTCGATAAAATTTAAGAAAACCGAAAGTGCGGCATTTGAATTTAAATGCGTGTTTCTTGTGAAGCTTAAAAATGTGCAAAATGTTATCATGAACACCCCTTGTGAAAAGCTCTCAAAAAGCTGCGTCTCCAAGCGCGCTTGACAAATCAATAAGAGCTTTTGCCTCAGTCATACTCTACGAAACAACAGGATAACTCATCGCAGCGCCCAAAAAAACATCAAATTGTCCATATTTTGTCATAGTTTCGCAGTACAAATATTATAACATATTCATTAAGTGTGTCCGGAACATCTGTGCTAAAAGGCACATCAACACACGCGATTAAAAGCCGCAGGAAAACGCTGGAATAACTCGATTATTTAAACGTACGTTGTGTGCCATATGCGCAGCTTTTTTTAACCGTTCAATGCACTCATTTTTGGAAATCTATTTTTATTGCTCTACCTGAAATGGACAACACAGTTAGTGGAAAGATGCGTGGATTAGTCGAGGATGCGAAAAAGACAAAAGTGTCACAGGCCAACAATAACAACAACAGTTTGGCCAGTGGACGTGCAAAACCAATAACATCGATGACAAGTGCAAGTACGTCCAGGCAATTAAAGGGAGTCATCAAAACACCAACAACATCGTCCGTTGGTGCAAAGAAAACGCCACACTTGCAACAACAAGTCGGCAAGTCCACGAAGTCTACGGCTGCGTCATCAACTGCAGCAGCAACAACGCCAACAAATACCACAATGACAACAACAACAGCTACCACCACAGCGAGCAGCTCAAGCGCAAAGCCAGCGACGGTAAAAGCACAAAAGGGTCAGAATCAACCCCAACAAGCGCAGCCAACGTCCACAGTGACAGTCATACCCACACCCACACCCACACCCGCTCCCCCGTTGCAACCACAGGCACAACAGCTGCAACCGTACAACAACAACAGCAACACAATTGCAATACCAAAAGCATCGCATGCCAACACCAATGAGGAGTTGGCCGGTGGAGTACAGGATACAATTTATCTATGCAATTTCCGTGTCTCCGTCGATGGTGAATGGTTGTGCCTCAAGGAGCTGCAGGACATCGATGTGGCCGGTGGTGTAAAGACAGTTGGCGGCGGTGCTGCAGCTCTAAACGTATCCGCTGGTGGAGGTAACAGTGGTGTTGGTACCACAAGTGGTGGCTTTGTGCAGCAACGTCATCAGACAAATCATCAGTTTGGACAGCGAAACAAACGATTCTCGGGTCTCTCGACGGCCAGTGGCGGCAGCACTCTCGAGGATAATGGTATTATGGCAATTGAAAATCTAATCGGGCGTCGTCTGTGCGACGTTGTCGGCTCAAATGCACTAGCGGCACCGCATCAGCAACACAAGAATGTGGGCCTCATCGGTGGCACACTTGCTGAGTGGTCGCATCTCTGTAGGTTGCTTCTTGTCCGTTCTTCATTTGCAAGCGTTTTTATTTCGTGTTTCCAATTCTTTTGTAGTGTGTAGTTTGTTTATCAAATGTGTTAATCATCATTAACTACGTTTATGCTACCATATGCACATTTTGGTTTTCACACTAATTGAATTTGATTGTTTGTTTGACATTGTTGACAACTCAAATTAATGGCGGAAGCACGCTAAGTTGGCTGCGACTGTCAATTGCATGAAGTGAGGTTAAATTCGTTCAATACTTTCACCTATTACTCTTTTAAGCAAGGCTTCAAGCCTTCAAATCTGTTGAAGAAGGTTCGGTTCGGTTCGGTAGTTCGAAACTAAGGCCAAGATTTCGGTTCAATTTAATTTAACACACAAAAACAATTTTATTTTCCTAATTGTTTTCCATTTATTCTTTATTTTATGCACATAAGATTTCAAATATTAAATTGTTTTTACTTTTTTGAAAAGTTTCAATCCTGATAAATTTTTTAAAATTATTTTTCCACTTTTCAAAACATAATTGGGTTTTTTTTCCATATTCCTAACTGAAACTTCTTTTAAGAATGTGGTCAGCTTGGAAGGGTAGAAAATTCGTTTTATAATCTGGTTAGGTTAACATAAAAACCCGAGTCGAACCGGTTGCAGCCTTGCTTTTAAAACAATAAGTAAAGTTGCCACAAATGCATATCACATTTTATTTGTTCTTAAACCCCATTGCATCAAATGATTTTGTTGTTAATTGACAGGATAAACGTAAAAGATAATATTCATTTGGCATGTTACTGCATTATTACGCTTTGTACACACTTTTGTCTTACCGTATCTTTCGTCTCAAGGAGGCTTGTCCTAATCTTAAATCATGGTGTAGGCAACAGCTTAAAAAGACAATGAACTTTATTAAGCAAATATATTTGTAAACAATGTAAAAGGGAAAATAGGGGACGCGCAAATGCTCTTCACTTGCTTTCTTCTTTTTTAAAAGTTTCCCAGTTGCCCGAATTATTTGATGACTAAATAGGTTATGATAAGATATGAGTCCTACAATATAGGTTATAATGTGAACTTACCTGGCAGGCGGCACTTGGCTGAGCTGGAGAAGAAAGGGGTTTCGATACAGCCTCTGGGTTGTCAGGTTGCGACTCGATTGTCGCAAGTGGCACAACGTTTGCCACAACAGAGTTGCTGGGATTAGGCTCAGGGAACTTACTTCTCATATCAGTTGTTCCCAGTTTCCTGCTTAGATTCTGTTTTATCAGCCTATCATGGTTGCCCTTGCAGTAATGGCTATAACTACTTGAATCACTCTCGCCGGGTTTCATCTAATGTCAGTTTGGATATGGCTTTAGGTTCTTAAGTAATAGATTACTTACCTTTCTGTCATGTGGATTACTACTCAGTCCACCCTCCTGTCTGTTTAATTTATTTTGACCATAGAGTTCTTTTGTACTTGCTTCCTCTTTAACGGGGACTTTTATTTTCGAATCCCTCTTTGGCAATTCATCTTCAAATATAGTCTGTGGTTTCTGATGTCTTCGCTCCCGTTCCCGCTCGCGTTCTCGCTTTGGTTTGGAACGTTTCCTTTCTGCTTTTGCGTAATATTCGTCTCGTTTCTCTTGACATATTTTAAGGGGTATGAACTTTCTCTGCAATTGATAGGCCAGCGATGAGGTTGATGTCATCGAGTCCCGTTCATAATCATCCTCTGTGTTTGAAGAAAATTTTGGGATTTTAGGACTGAGGTAACAGTTTATTCGATGTCTTTCTTACCTTTTTTGCGGGGAATATACTTTTTTAAATTGGCCATTTTTAGGGGATAGGGATAGGAGTCGTCCTGTTGACTGCCTATTAAACCCATTCCTGGAGTTGAGTGATTTACGCCAGGCGAATCTTCAAGCTTCTTCCTGTGTTTTTTGCGACTGCGGAATAGATTGCTCCAACAACTTTCATGTCTCTCATCCTCTTCGGGCGGTGGTGCCTCAACATCTAAGATTTGTTTTTCCGGTGATTTCTCAGTTGGTTTTTCTTTTGGTTTTGGATGCGGTCGTAAATTGCCAATAAACTTTTTTCTACGTCTTTGCAAGCAACAACAGATAATTAAGAGCAGGATCAACAGGAGCACAGCCAAGAATGCGGCGATGTAGGGCACATAGTTCTCATCGTCGCACTCCTCCACACACTCCTCTTCATTAGGGTCATTGGGATTCTTGGTCCCTTCTTGGTCGGTAGCGGCACATGGACCGTGACTTTGTGGAGGAGAGCGGCTCTGTTTCCGTGAAGCTGCAGCTTCTTTATTCTTTTTGTTTTTCTGGTGACGCTCAGTTTTGTTATTGCTATCTTTCTCGGTAACATTGTCGTCTTCGTCAGGGGAGTTCTCATAGTCCTTGCAATCTTCTTCGTTTAATACTGAGTCCTCGTTCTCTTCTGCGTGCTTTGAGGGTTTTGTCGCGCAAGAACCAATCGCCTCGTAAATCTGTAACACACCACCTAGACCTGGATAGAAAGCCTCATCCCGATAGTGCAATTGGAGGCTTTCACGAATCCAGTTGCGCAGTTTCTGATTGTAGGTCTTTGGATTGATACCCTGGAAACGATAGCAATTATTAAGTGCCTTGAAGAACTTGACCAGGATGAAGGCCTCATCGGGAGAACGCAAATTGTAGATGCGTCGATGTTTAAAAGGCAGAAAGATATTGCTAAGAAAGCCATTGCTATCCTCAGACTCTAGATGTGGCAATGGCACTATCATCTGATCCTTCTGTGCATCCTCATTCAGACAGCTTTGATCTAGCAAGGCACAGCTTGAAGCATCGTTTTCACAGCCCTTCTCCTCGTTTAGCTTAATAGGTTTAATATTCACGGTCTTCAGCTGACTTAGCACGTCCGTCACGGGTGTCTTCCAGCCATTTCCATTTGTATTGAGGACCAGTCGACACTGGCGATAGAGGGCCACTAGACGCTCTACCGTACAGAGCTTTAGACGACCAGCGTAGTAGGATACCTGTGCCACGGGCACCAAATAGAATCGCAGATAACCACCCAAGGCATCGTAGAAGGCACGTTGAAGCAGTCGTCTTGATTCTACGTCGGATATTCGCTGTATCACCTGATTGACACTATTGAAATACTTCATCAAGGTGTAGACAATGCCGTCGTAAAGCAGACACTGTGGATAGGATTTGGGTATGAGCGCCTCAAAGTCCTTGCGTGCGGACATCAAGGCAATGTCTTCCGCAGAGAAGCATTTCTTGGGATAGTTGCCAAAGAGATTTGTACCAAGAAATGACGCCTCATCGCTGGCACTTCGATAGACCTTACTCTTCAGAGGTTCAGCCTCTGTATCCAAGTCTGGATCCAATTCTTCCGCCGAGGCAGCTGCAAAACGAGTGGCCTTAATGCGATCCTCAATGCTGCGCATCAACTCACTCCGTTCCATCAGATCCTCTGGACTCTCGGGATGGGCCTGCTCGAAATGTTGAGCAGCTGACAATTCATTTATTTTCGCATTTGCGTTTAGTCTACTTCTGTACTGATGCAATTCGGAAGACAACATTGATTGGAGCGTCAGCTCATTCTGAAAGTCATTAGGGACCTCCAGTGTGGACAGATCGATGCTATAGATGGGACAACCGCCGGGCGCCAGAAACAACAGCAACGAGAACAGCACATAAATGTTCATAATTTATATTGAGTTTTCATTGTTTTTGACGCAGAATGCCCCGGTTCGACAATAACTTCGATCTTAGATACGTGTTCGCTATGTAGTTACACATGTTAGCCAAATTCCCGGCCAGAAAAGTTACACTAAACCATCACTTGGGCCAATCACTTCTCTTGCAGCACGCGACACGGCCGAAATCGAGCGGAGTAATCTGGTAAACATATGTAAACTGGTTGTCAAGGAACTGTTGGAACAATCATTGCGTTATGGACGCATGTTGGACTCGGATCATTTGCCTTTGCAGCACTTTTTCATAGTAATCGAGCATGTGTTGGGACACGGATTGAGGCCCAAGAAGGGATTGTTGGGACCTCGCAAGGAGCTTTGGGATTTGTTGCAAAGTGTTGAAAACTATTGTCCAGAGGCACAGGACATTACGGCCAGTGTACGTGACCTGCCCACGGTACGGACACACATTGGTCGAGCCCGTGCCTGGCTACGCATTGCGTTGATGCAAAAGAAGCTATCCGATTACCTGCAGGCGTTGATCGAGCATCGAGATGATTCCCTCTTTGATTACTACGAACCACATGCACTCATGATGAGCGACGAGGTCTGTGGCCATTAATCCTGGCCAGCTTGGCGATTAGTAACTCCTTACCATTGCCTTGCAGATTGTTGTGATAATGGGCATTCTGGTGGGTCTTAATGTCATCGACTGCAATCTCTGTGTCAAAGAGGAGGACCTGGATTCACAGCAGGGTGTTATTGACTTTTCGCTTTATTTGCGCTCCAGCTCCCGCAATGCGGAAGCCAACGAGGAGACCAATGCCCCACCTGCACCGCTCGATGCGACTGGACAGGGAAATATGATTGCCGTACTGGATCAGAAGAACTACATTGAAGAGCTCAATCGACATCTCAAGTGCGTCTAGCAAGTCCTTAACCGCCTTGACGAATGGATCCAACTAAGTAATGTATTTCCACACGCATTTCAGCGCAACCGTTGCCAATCTGCAGGCCAAGGTAGAGTCGCTGACCACCACCAATGCCCTGATGAAGGAGGATCTGGCCATAGCACGCAACAGTCTTTTGGCCCTACAGGCCGAGAACCAGGCCATGCGTCAGTCAGCCAGCCAAACAGCACAGAATAACTCGGACAACAGCTCCACTGGAAGTGGCAGTGACAAGGAGAAGGCCCAGCAAGCAGAGGCTGTAAATGCTGAGTTGACCGAAGAGCGAAAGAAGAACGTTGAACTGGACAAGGAACTAAAGTTGCAGGTGTCTCTCAAGGCGGAATCTGACATGGCTATGAAGCTGCTGGAGAAGGACATTCATGAGAAGCAGGACACGATTGTGTCGCTGCGAAGGCAACTGGATGACATCAAGCAAATCAATCTGGAGATGTATCGCAAGCTGCAGGTGCGTATCCCCTCACAGATCATCAGCATCATTCATGACACAACGACACAATTAAAACCAAACTCATCTGATCACATTCATCATCATAATCAACTCATTTGGTCGCTAGTTATTGGTTTGTTTGCTGTCTTTGGTTTAATGTTTCAACAAATTCGACCCAAATCGTAAGCTGGCTTTTAGCCTGGCCAATCTGTTGTCAATAAGCTTTCAATCAAAAAACATAACTCCTCCCCCTCGTTTAAAATTCAATTAGGAATGTGAAGATGAACTCACACAGAAAGGCGAGATGGTCTCTCGTTTGCAAACGAAAGCCTCACAAATTGGTAACATTTTACAATCGCTAGAAAAGAAATACGAATCCAAGCTCGTCGACCAGCAGCAGGTGAGCATCCACTCGGATCGAGGGGGTGGCGATCGATCTCCCAACACGCGACGTCTACAGAATCTGCAGAAGTTCGAGGCCCTCACCAAGAAGCACAAACAGGACACTGGGCCACCAATGAAGCGTCTACACCTCAAGATGGACGGCATTCCTCCTTTCAATCCCAACAATTATCGCAAATCACCAGCGAACGCAATTCCCCAGGAACCATCCCAGATGCCCCCTGGAGATACCGCAGACATTAAAACGCCCACATCCGCCAAATCCTTGAACGATGAACTGGCCGAGGCAGCTGCTGCCGTAACGCAGCATTTCAAGGTCGGCGGCGATGGTTCTCGAAGTGACTACGTCCTGTCCCAGGATCAGGAACAGGACACGCTGGGAAAGACTTAAAGTCACCAGCTGTAGCTTTAATAACTTGTTGAGAAGGCATTTACTTAAGTTTTATAATCTACTATATGATCATTTGTGTTAGGATGGTGACTAATTAGTAAATTGTAGGGACTGCAACCCTATATACAAGTACTATGTTCCTGGATGCGATCTGACGACCTGCTGTCACCTGTAGAGTTACAAAACAAACCTAATCGGAACTCAATGTGCAACTGCTTAACAATAAAAGTTATTATCGAGTCTATGTTTTATATACGATATTACTTAAATGTACGATGCCTTCAATGCTTAAATATCCCTAGTCATTATGATATAGAAATACATATATAATCGTAACAAGTTGTTGAAGATTTTGCAAATTATAAGCTGTTAGCTGAATACCCTTCCTCCCTGAATGAAGAATTCCAAATTATATTATGATATAATGTACGTATGTATAGATATAGAGCTGAATTATTATATTATATGTACTTATACTTATACCCGATGATACTCGATCCCCATATGTACTTTCAACTTGCTTTACTAACAATGTAATTATATAAATATGTATCTATACTTACATGTTAAAGGGACTACATACATACACATACTACTAATAACTCTAGCTAAACAAAATCAAATCAAACCAAAGAAATAAAACTTATCTTAACTCTAGTCTTTCATTTCGTACTAATCTTCGAACAATCTTGCATTATGACTAAAGATTGTTATATTCTTAACAGAGAAACACGTACAAAAATTTCTTGTATCTTATTTTTATCGACAGGACTGCAATTCATCGCTGAGCCACAAAACGGAATTAATGAGCAAATTAGAGTGCCAAAAAGAAGACATGGCGAGCACAATTGATCTATTAGAGAAAAAGTAAGATGGAATTTATGGCTTTAATCAGATACATTGTCAAACTCAGTTAGAACTTTTGCTACAGGAGACTTCAAGTGGGATTTAGTAGTCCGTTGACTAAATCTGGCATTCGTTATGTAAGCAGTCTATCAATTATTCTAGGCTTAGGCTTATTTACAACGCGGTGTCACAGTTTTTTGACTGATAGGTCTTATAGATCGACAATTCAAATGACTGTTTTTGGATTTTTAGTAGATTCTGAGGTCCTACATTCAGATAGATGCGCTTTGACGCTCTGGGACGCAGTGTGAACCTAGCATTAGAAACATTACATTATAATTATTGATACGATAAGTCAATCTATTCAGCCAATTCTTTAAAACTCAAAACTGTCTTCAATCTAACAATTGCTTTGGAATCTATGCCATACTAAGCACAGGTACCAATTGAACCAATCTTTTAGAATTCCCAACTTTTTCAAAGTATGCTAAATTCCATACCAAAAATATTAGAAGCGTATATGTAATCTGCTATACCCCTATCAAAATTTTATTAATACGCCTCCAATTAAGAGCGAGTGTCTAATCCTTTTTCCTTCTCCCCTAGATGGTCTAATGATAAGAGCAACTTGGGTGAGATATTAAAGACTACCTCGCAAACATTATCCACTCAACTGACGGCTTGCGAAGAGCGGGCTGCTCGTGCAGAGGCTGAGATTCGTATTGAACGTGACTGGCGTGTTTCCTTGCAAGAGAAGGAGGTCAAACTAAAGGAAAAGATTGCATCGTTACAAAATGGTGTCAAAGAGCATTTAGAGGAGAAACAGAAGAGTGACAAGCTTAAGTTTGACTTGGAAAAAGTGCGCACTCAGTGGTCCGAGGCTCAGACAACGCTCGAGGAACTTGGCATACAGTTAAGCGCCAGCAAACTTAGGATATCCGAGTTTGAGGACAAAGAACGATGTCAACAACAGTTACTATCCGGTTCATCACAGTCTCTTCAGACCCTGCCCGAAACGGTAGGCAGTCCTGGCATTTGGGCTCCAGATTCCATAACTACCCACTGCACGGCTTGCACTCGAGAGTTCAATTTGACCAGGCGCAAACATCATTGTCGCAGCTGTGGAGAGATCTTCTGCAAGGCTTGCTCCGAGCACACACTGCCACTGCTCAATGCCCAGGGACAGCCTGGAAGACCTGTGCGAGTTTGTGATGCGTGCTATGCTTCCACTGGAAAATGATCAATAATAATGTTTATACACATTTGTATTTACTACATTTATATGCATATATAGTTGCCAATAATTGTTACAAATAAATATTGTTTTGAGTCTATGTATACATTATCCATTTATTGACTCGTTTTGTCGGACAAACACATTCCTAATTGGCAAATTATGCGACTATACGTCTCAAATTATGTTACATTTTATTTTAAATAATAACCTTGTTTAAAATTAATAAATATATATCCATATCCCTTACTTAATATTCTTTTAATATTACAAATTGAATCCAACTGAAATTCTAACAGGAAAATTTGAGTTGTATATGCTTTTAAAACCAAACCATAGGTGGCGCTTTTATGTTTCGCTTACAGACAAAAGGTGGCGAGTTATGCACGTGAAAAATAACGTTTTTTGAAATTTGACGAATTTTAATTTCATTAACTCAAACAAATTAATACAAATTTAATAATCTGTAGTCTGTATTTTTCTGTTATATTTTATAAATCCATCGAGTATCGAGTTATCGCTATTGAAAATGACAATATAGCCTTTTCTTTTGCCGCTTAAGTTCAAAAGTTACACTATGATCACAAAACTAACATCGTTAACTTGGCTAAATCAATTTGGTTTTTTAAATTTTGTAACTGCTCTGCATAATAAATTTCGTAGAATGGATAACTAAATATATATTTATCTGTTACAATCGCTTTATAACTTTTTAACACATTTAATGAACTTCTGCATGTCCCAGCCAAAACATTAATATCGTTAACCGTAGTGAAAGTGGGAAAATGGCTGTCATTTCATCGGCCATTGTGTAAAACCCTACACATATTATAGTTTTTTAATTAAATCAAATAAAATTCACAGCTGGCAGCGTCTATAACTAAATACAGCCCACGGCCGTTTGAGAGTTGTCATTACCATAACTGGAGAGAGTGAATATAAACCCAGGGTTTGGCAGGGAAACACGCGCCCTAGTCCAGGCATATGTGCAGATTCAACTAATAACAGTTACCTCACCAAGTTGTCAAAGGGGCGTTTTTTCTGAGCTCCTAACTGAGGGTTAGATAACTGGGTTGGGTAATCGCAGTTCAGTTCAGTTGGTTGGGGTGGCTCATCGAAATCGGAAACAGTGTTTGTACCCAAACAATGGCAGTGAGTTTTGAGAGCCAGGCTAAAGGGCGTTGCCTCTTCATGTTCTTGATTGTTATTAAAAAATTATACAAACTGTATACAATATTGTGTTATTATATTAACACCCAAAATGAGTCCATGTCATAGCCAAAGTCAGTCATGAGCAGCCCAAAGAACTGCGACCTTGTTTTGGGTAATGTGGCCAGCTCAAATTACAGGTACCGGTACGAGCAAGAGGCATCATAATCCCATCGTCCTGCCCTACTAACGATCCTATAATGGACCGTTTGCGTCAGGGTGTCAAATTTGATTTTGTGCCGGAATTCGCAATATTGTATAAATGTGAATGTTGTTTCTTGAGCCATTTTGTGTCACGGCAATTGTTTGAAATGTGAGCTTCCGGTCTGGTGTTATTTTGCAAGATTTGTAGTGCCAATTTCAGTGCGAATTTCCAAGGAATGCTTTTGGCGTGTGTCAAGTAACAGAGAATTACAAATTCCAAATTCGATTACAATAACAAATAGGTAATTGTCAGAGTTCTGGATACATCCGAGCATATGAATGCATGCGGATATGTATAGGATCTGCATATGACACCAGACAATCTTGCGAGCTACGGCTAGAAGCAGAGGAAACTCAGCTAACAACTTTGGCAGGAAAACAACAAACAACACAAAAGTTTCTGTGAACTTTTAACAAAATTTCACGTTTCCTTGAATTCAAGTTACTCTTATTTGTCCTTCGTCCTACGCTAGCCAGCAGCACGTGGAAGATGAAAATGGCTTCCGACTTTCACGGTACTTCCCCCTCAATACTCTGCTTGTAGTAGTAAATATATTATCGTCGAAAGCGGAAGAAGAGAAGCAAAATGTAATTTCATGGCTCGCTGAACGACGAGAACGAAATACAAGAGAGTTCAAAGTTTCAGCTTGTAGCAAAGGCGAGCAGCTTTCTAGATGCTGGATATGCTGGCAGGACCTGGCGCACAGGACTTGAAAGCGCCGGAAGTTATTTAATGAGATTTCTTTATGTCAAAGATAAGTCGAAGAAGAAATATTCACAGTTTGTAACTAAGAAAGAAAATATTCTGGTCTTGTAAAACAATATGCTAAGGCCACAAAAAACAAAATAGAACTGTCTCTCGACCAGACTCAAGCTTGAACGAGGGTTGTGGCTTTATTAACATGATGATGATACGGCGATGGAGATGACGACGGCAACGGCGACGGCAACACAGTTGAAAAGGATAAGCGCAGACCGACAATTGTTGCACACACTTGAAATTAAATTAACTTTTTTCTCGCCCCTGTCCACTTGGAGTGGCTGCGTCGTCGCTTTGTTCAATGCCTGCCGCTGACAGTTCCAAATGGAAAGCGTTTTGGAGTTGAGGATACGCTTTGGGTGGCTGTACCTACCGAAGACCTTTCAAAATAGAGACAATGTTCGTGTGCAGCCTGATGCGCCTCTCGGTCCAGCTTCGATGATTGCTCAAATATTGTCTTTGGATGCGGCGCAAGACGCAAAAACATAAAACACAAGTTCAACTGCGCAACAACACACAGCAGCAACAACAGCAACAGCAGCAACAACAGCAACAGCAGCAGCAACAACAACAACGACAGCAACATCTACAATAATAATCATAAAACGTAAAACAAACAAATCGCAATCGGAATGAATGAATGAGGCAATGACGCAAGGAAATCTCATTAGCCGCGTGTCTTCAAGTTTCATTTTTAATTTTGTACAATTTTTTTATCTCTCTACCTTCAGTGAGCAGACACAAAGATCTTTGTATACATATTATTTTTTCGGTGGTCTTGATCAAATAATTTTGCGGCCAATGCATGGCAAATATTTGTCAACATTTTAAGGCACTTTTCTTT
This sequence comes from Drosophila neotestacea, assembly GCA_035044365.1. NCBI lineage: Eukaryota > Metazoa > Arthropoda > Insecta > Diptera > Drosophilidae > Drosophila > Drosophila neotestacea. Next base: position 1,968,085 of record JAWNMD010000757.1, read on the forward strand.
TGTCTCTCAATCGTCTTCGGTAAGTGCCCCTCCGAGCCCCTCTACCATACCAACCACACACTTATACCCCTATACCTTTTGTATCTGTCACTGTCTCGACATCTGAATCAGAAGCAGTTCATCGTAACTTACAGGCTGCTGCTCACTTCAGCACTTGAGCCTCGGACTTCGCCCCGTCGGAGTCATCAAAAGCAAAGAGACATGGCCAACAGGCAACAGTAAACAGTCAACAGAGGCACGTAAAGTAGCAAGTAGCAATGATCTTCAAGTGATTTCAACTTTCGTCACTAGCTACCTTTTCCATGACCATCACAATCAGTACTTTGTATATACAACAACTACAAGTAACGGCTACTTATTTATTCGAATCGTATTTCCATATAACCAAACCACCGAAATTAACTTTAGCCACATGATGTTTATAAATTGAATTTAATAACATATGAATTATTAGGTATTTTCCAAAAATTGTATGTTTTTTTGTAAGTATCATATTTAAGTTTTTGCAAGATGGATTAAAGAGAATTAATTAAGTATAATCTAGAACTCTGGAACAAAAGATTCTAATAAGTATTTCAAGTAATTTTTAATTATTAAATGGCACAATCATTAAAAGATGGGTCAACAGACTTCAAAGTCGTCAAAACTAGACTGATTTTTATACTGAAGTTAAATAGATATTTTAAAGGTACAGTACAAAACGTTCTCATCTAAATATAATATAATAATACTAAACTAAAGCACCTTGATTGGTTATTGGAAATATAATACCTAATTTTAAAAATCTTGAATTCTTAAATCTTTACTATATTCTTATTGAAATAAAGTTTAAAATTTTTTTAAATTCAAAAGAAATGCGTTAAAGTACTCAAGTAACCACTTAGCGCATATCAGATTCATCATGCCATTGTAAATATATTTCAGTTCATGTTGTCATTTATGTGGTTGTTGTTGTTGTTTGTTGCTGTTAAGTACACTTTGTAGTTGTAGTGTACTGGCTACTGGTTATACTCGCTACTGATTGATGCCTTGACTGCGGTAGCTGATGATTACGAATATTGTTTGTATTGGACTATGCCGCCTTATTGGTACCCCGTGGGTTCCCCCATAGGCTCCCCCAATGGCTCTGTTGTGGAGCCCAGCTCATGCATGAAGAGCGGCGGCCAAGTCGACGATATAATGGACATGTTTCAGCTTTTGTTGGTTGAAGAAGTTGTCAGTGCGGTCCAACTGATTTGCATATTTGGCCCCCAGTAAAAACACTTTTTAAGTGGCCACCCAGCAACACACAGCACATTTCTCTCTGTGTGTGAGTGTGTGTACTTTAAACAAAGTTAAAATGTAGAAATAGGCTCCTCGCTAAAACTGGTAGCAACAACAAAGCCAACAAATTCTAGCCATTTACAGTTGCCAACAACAGTGGCTGTCTGTACGTGTAGTTATATGCGCGAGAGCAACGGAGAGAAAGAGAGAGAGAAAGCCTGTTAGTTGTCCTGGTGCCGCTCTCTCACACACACTTTCATACATACAGCTCTACTGCTTTTGGCTCCTCTCTTCAGTTTGGAAACTTGTTTCTTTTGGACCAGCTGGCAAGCAAATACAACATTGTAGCCGCTTTGTGTTTTTATTGTGTGTGTACAAATGTGCGTTCGCCAGTGTGTGTGTGTGTGTTTATGAGCAATGACTCCGCCTCTGCGCGTAGGCGGAGTCTCAATATGAAGAGCGCAAAACGTGCAGCGCGCAAAAGAGAGTGAGAGCGAGAGAGCGCAGAATGCGCAGAGCTTTTAAAATGTCGTCGCTTCTGTCGCACACGTGACTTTTGGTTTGATGTTGTTGCTGTTAAAAGCGCTGCTGGCGTCGCCGTCACAGTTTGTTTCAATTGCAATAATTTTGTAACATTCTAATAGGCCAATACGACCCACTGGCGCCGCCATTGCCCCACATAGCCCCTGCCTGGAATTCTTATATACAAGCACCTTTAAGTTATTTGTTATTGTAGCCGTCCTGCTTCGATTCTCGATGTTATCGAAGTGCACAAAATTACATAGTTATCTTTTACTGTGACTTGTATAGATTAAAGTAAATTTCATAAAAGATACAAAATATATTTATTTCAATGATATAATTGCCAACTATACAAACTTGCAATAAAAAACATATTCTCTCAATCAAATCTATAAATATTTAATAAAGTATAATACGCAACAAATAGTTTTCACCAAAACTGGGGTTTTTAAGTTATCTTTTAAAATGATCTACAATCGGAACGCGAAAACGAACCGAATCACTTCCTATAAAAAAGTTAGGGTTGGAAAACAAAAATTAAATCAGTTGCTTGCTGTTTCTTATCGACGCAATACTTAAAATCTCTATTTAAATAATAGATTATAATTTAGTCATAATCTTAAATAAAATTCTTTAAAAATTGTACACTTTTGTATTAAAGAATCTTATTAGCTTAAAAAGTCGGCAAAAATGAGATCAAAATAAAATTTTGTTGGGAGTAAATGGAACTATATAAGCTTCAAACCAAAATCATGGGTTCAGAAGATCTTAAACCCAAATCAATATCTCTATATTTCGCTCTAACCAACCGAAACTTCTTAATAATCTTAAAGGTTTTCAGTCTTAATGTGAAGAGTACATCAGTCCAAGAATCAATAATTTTAAACTTACCTGTATTGCTAATGTGATCATCCAAACTTAGAAAACTTTATTTCTTTCATCTTATTGATGTGAATACTACCCATAGCTAGTATTATTCACATCAAAACATAAACAGCTTTTTCTTTTTATGCGATAGATTTTAAGTTAGCCGCTGAGTGAAAATTTCTTAATTATAAACAATAAACAATTATTTGCCCCCTACTTTGATGCCATTGTTTTTTGAGCAGCTGAAAATGAAAAGCAAAGTGGCAACATGCCAAAAACCCAAGCAGCTTTAACATTGAGAGCAGCTGCACAATGATTCAGACGACTCCAGGCTGTAACTGGAGGTTGACCTCCTAAGCTTCTCCATCCTCTCTTGTCCATTCTTTGTACATAAGCAAAGGAAACAACAAATACTGTATGCCAACTGTGTCAGTTGTGTCTCTCACAGTGTGCGTGTGTGTGTGTGTGTGTGTGTGTGTTAGTGTATCGCCTACGCTGTCATGCCAACCAGCAGCGAGGTCGCGTTGCTGCTGAGGGGCAACAACGTTTTTGGTTGGCTGTTCCATTAACGAAGCTCTCACACACATACACACAGCTTAAGCTAAAAAAAACAACAACGATGAAAAAGAAATTGTGAAACAAAAGCAACAAAGAAAATGAAAGAAACCTCAAACAACCACCAGCGGTACCACCACCACCACCACCACCAGCAATAGCTCTAGCAGCAGAAGCAACCACAGCCAACCACCAAACCCGCTCCATACAGCACGTTGCTCATACGCCGCGTCTGCCGCAGTTGCCGTCGGTTCTGCCTCGCCTCGAGTGCACAAATTTGTATACAGTACCAAATTAGATTTTGAAACTTTTTTCTTAATTGCTGCTGCCGTCGCTGTTGCTGCTGCCTTGGCTCTGCTGCTGCTGTCGACGTCGACGCAGGCAGCATACAAAAGGTGGTGGCAACACTCTCTGAATGTCCCATTTATATGAGTGTGTATGTATTTGCAACCCTCGTTTTGCCTCTCCCCGACAGTGAGTGTGTATGTGTGCCGCTTTTGTATTGGTAAATGTTGCCGCTTGCCGCCATTTGCCCTGATGCTGCCGCCGCCGTCAGCAACGTTGCTGTTGCTGTTGCCGCTGCCTTGGCTGCTGCTCGCTTTAGATTTATCCAAAGTTGATTCAGTTGCAATCGAGTGCTCCGTCTGACATGGTCGTCAATGCGCGTGTTGTTTATTAACCGTGATCGTAACCGTTACCAAGATCGCTACATCGCATGAAATGCGCGTGAATGAGAAATTGAAAAACAAACGAAATTGTTTATGACAAATACAACAAGAAAACAGATCCCAAAAGCAGATCAAAGTATAACTCTGAAAGAGTGTGTGAAGTGTAGTGTGTGTAATTTTGTATACATTTGTGTGTGTGCAGGATGAGTTTACCGTCGGGCGTGGATATGCAGAATCTAATGTCCCAACATCCAGTTCTGGGCGCCCTGCCGCCCGCCTTCTTTCTCCGTGCCGCCTCGGAGCGTTATCAACGGACTCCGAAATGTGCCCGCTGTCGTAATCATGGCGTGGTGAGTCTACCTAACTCCCAAGAGCACTCTATGGACACCTACTTACAAGATCATCATCTGTTTAATATTGCAGGTTAGCGCCTTGAAGGGTCATAAGCGTTATTGCCGCTGGCGGGATTGCGTCTGTGCCAAATGCACGCTCATTGCGGAGCGTCAACGTGTCATGGCTGCACAGGTGGGTGGCTAATAGTCGTGCCAAGCCGCATAGTCATCTAATCTGTTAGTTTTCCACTTCTATTGGCTTCCAGGTCGCCCTGCGTCGTCAGCAGGCGCAGGAGGAGAATGAAGCACGTGAGCTGGGACTTCTATATACTTCGGTGCCTGGTTCGGGACAACAGAATGGAAGCGACAGCGTCACGCCCACCTCACACAGTCCACCACATGGAGGCGGCAATGCATCCGCTGGAGGTGGCAATGTTCAAGCACAGAATGGGGTTTTCCATGGCGGCATTCCTTCGCCACCTAGCGATGGATATGAGGCGAATTCAACGCCCAACCATCATCAGCAACATCATCAGCAACACCAACAGCAACGTCAGTCGACGCAGCATTACAATGGCAATGAATCCGACACGGATGGACGCACACGGTCTGAGCACCTGAGCGTGGGCTTCTCACCGACACGCACCGAACTGGACGAGAGTCCTGGTAAGTCCTGCAAAATATGAAATTATTATATTTATGCCCTGTTGCTCGCCATGCCCAAACAACGGGGCACTTCACAGTGCAGCTGATGTGTGACATTACCCCGTCCTGACCCCCCAAACCTCCTTCTCCCTCCCACTTCTGTGGCCACATCCCCGCAAGCGCGCTTCAAAGTCTGAAGAAGAAAAAACACGCGCTTAAGAAAATACCAGCATAATTTTTATTTTCAATTGTCAAAAGCGCAACGGTGCATAAAGTGCCACACTCCCCATATATGTATGTATGTGTGTGCTTGACTGTTTAAGTGTGTGTGTGTGAGTGTGTTGTTCTGTGTTTGTGGGGGTCTAGGTGTTGTTAGCACAAAGGTTTCCCAGTCAAGGCGTTGCCTTGCACTTGGTTAAACGGCGGATCGGTTTTCTAACCTCCCAAGCAAATATTTTGAGTTTAAAGTCGAAGTAAAGTGCAAAAATATTGCAACAATTAAAGAGAAATCCTATATTCAAGATTTTCTTATTACAACAATTTACGGCAAATATTTTACTGAACACAACTTTAAATAGCATAGAGACTTAGTTGCATCTCTATAAATTCGTAATTGGCACTTTTAATATTTATCCTTGTTAACCAGTGACAGGTTAAAGGTTAGCTTTCGAATGAAAAAGCATTATATAAATAAATATTACTACTGCTACTACTACCAAATAAACACTATCCACTTGAACGCTTTATTTACTTTATTTGAAGTCCAAAGTTAAAGTTTTCTAATTCTTCGTTTGCCAAATGTAAAACAAGATACTATACATACTAGATACAAAAAACCAGTAGCGTTTCCCTCTCTACAGTTCTCAAGATTTGATTTTTGATTTCGTTGATCAACTCACTCCAAATTATACCAACATTTTAAGCGGGCTTGACTTATAGCTGGTTACACTCAAAGTAAACTCCAAAGTTGACAGAACTCTAAAGTGCTGTAATAACCATAATATTCGAAACTGAAGACACACATTAGCATCCTTTGAGTATCATCCCTATAACCAGCAACCAAGCAACAATTCAAACAGTTTCAAACCCTATCAATAGATACTTAGCCAGTCAATGGGCTAATTTGGATGTGGATTACATCGCCAGGCTGTAAGACAATTCCAAACTGAGGGCGTAATACGAGACTCGCAATACTTGTAGACTTTTTTGCTGCTCCTTTGCTCCTTTTTTGATTTTTGTTTGCCTTTATTGTTTCGAGAAAGGAAAACACACAAAGATTCTCACGCGAATCAATCGAACCTGTCCATTTAAGTAGTGCACTGTTTATTTGCACTGAAATTCAAGACGATTTTACGCTTGAGTTTTTATCAAAAAATAAAATTCGAAGCAGCAACAGCATCAACAGCATCAACAGCATCACCAGGTGTCCGTATTTGTGTCCCAGTTCGTGCTCAGAGGAATGTATCTGTATCGGAATACCGGGTCTGAGGGTTACGAATCGACAGGGAGCAACTTAATTAAATTTTCACTGCGGCTTCGTCAACTGACAAATCAAATAGAAAAAAAATATCGTATAACTTGTTTCATTTCGGTACAGGTTGCAGTCAGCATAACCCCCGATCCTGACTCATCTGATTGTCTCTGGGGTTGGCATGTCAACGAACCCTCTCTACCATCCTCTGTCCTCCAAACTCCATTTGTGTGTTTGCGATTCCCGTGATTACATTTTGTTTATCTTTTTATTTTCATTTTAAATTTTTCTTTTTCTATGTCCTCTGCGCACCATTCGATACTTTTATTTGTTTTGCCCTGTCAAGTGGAAAACCGCACAGTTTCCCACAACTACCTGCCTGATCTAACCTCGGCTCTGGCTCTGCGTTTCTATTCATTTGCAGTTTCAAAACGCGGCACAGCACTCTCGAATGAAACCGATCAGGATTCGGGCTCGGAATCCGGCTCACCCAGTAGCCCAAGGCCCAAGGTTGCCGGTCTATTCAATTTGACCTCTAGCCTTTCACCTGCACGCACCGGTCCGCCCAGCTCACCAGAATCTGATCTGGACGTGGATTCGGCTCCAGACGAGGCCACGCCTGAGAATCTGAGTTTGAAGAAGGAGGACAGCAATTCGCCACCAAACACACCCGCCGAGAACTTACATTTGTTGCGTTCCTTTGGCAACGGACATGCCCAGGGATTCATGCCCTATCATCACACGCAGTTCCTGGCCGCCGCTGGACTTCCCGCCCATCATCCGGCAGCCCAGTCACAGCTACAACAACAGCATTTGGCACAACATCCGCAGTCTCAGCATCAGCATCAGCAACAACAGCGCTCACCTATCGATGTCCTCATGCGTGTTTTTCCCAACCGACGGCGCAGCGATGTGGAGCAGTTGATGCAACGATTCCGAGGAGATGTACTCCAAGCCATGGAGTGCATGTTGGCTGGCGAGGATTTGACGCAAACGCCGCCACCGCAGGTGCCTCCATCACCACCATTCCCAATGAAGTCCGCCTTCTCGCCCCTTGTACCGCCCGCTGTCTTCGGCTCTCCCACACATCCGCATCGCTATCATCCATTCATGCAGGCGCACGCCAAGCGTTTCCTATCTGCTCCCTATGCCGGCACGGGTTACCTGCCTGGAGTGTTGAGCACACCCGATATAGAGCAATCCGAATCGAATGGCGCCGGCGGCATTGCCATGGATCGGACCAGCAACGCTGGTGACTCTCAGGATTGAGGCTCCAGCAACAGCAACGCCAATGACAGCGGTGTTGTCGTCTTCCGACCCTTTGAGCCATAGCTCTAAGCCTCATCCGCCATACGCCATATGGATAAGGTTTATTGTTAACATTCTTTTAGGGAAATCGCCGAATCTTAGCCTAGCAATTGGTTTTCTTTAGTTTGTAAGGTCCTCGTATACGTATACGTATACGTATACGATTGTAACTCTGGCTATACTCGTATCCTAGAATCTAGTTACCCCTAAATGTGTACCCAGCGAACCACCCTTTAAACATAACTGTAAATTGTATCTGCGGCATGTTTATCACTCAGAAGTATTGTACCATACGTTAAGAGCTCTAAGATACGATTAGATGAAATTAACCTTATTGAGATTATTGTGTAAAGAATCATATATATATATAAATATAAACCTAATGAGATACCTATGTATATGTACCATATACCATATATATCGTACTATGTATTAGATAATACATTTCAAACACTGTGTTAAAGTATTTAATAAATTTAAAAACAAATTCAATAAATCAAATTATACGAATGTTTTCTTAAACAAATATGGGATGGTCATGATGGTTAACAGTTTATCCAGAATAATTTAAAGTTATAATAGCCGGCTTCATTTGTAGCATTCGCTTTAGATCACAGTTAAGATTGATTTAGAATTCGACCAAAATAAATGCATCCGGAATGTTTAAGGGGTAGTCAAGTGTCCAAGGGATTTTCAGTCACCCAATTTTAGCGGAAGGTTAAGGTGAAGGCCGAACTAAGTGGTTACTCATCAACGTCAATCCTGGAATTGACAACTCAGAACAGTTGGACAAGAATTTCTGCTTGTCAGACAAAAATAATATGTAAACTGCCAGTTTATCCTGGTAAAGACCCTCAAACGGTTTAGCAGTTGAGATTTTGTGCATTTTTAGACCCTGTACCTTTAAAATGGATGGGATCTATTAAGTTAGTCAATAAAAGAGTTCCTAACAGGCAGAAGGCTAGAATGGATGTATATTCTTGTGCAGCATCAACAGCCGAGTCGATATAGCCATGTTCGTCAGTCTGTATAAGCAGCTAATTTTCAGGGACTCTAAAATCTAGAGACAACAAACATGGTTTTTAAGTTAGTTTTTAACTTTTCAACGACCTTACATATTAAAAAACAGAAACTCGAAATGCAAGAGTAATGTTAAAGCCTTGGGTGTATTCACACTTTAATCAGGACACGTTTTGAAAATAATATTATTATCGCATAGTAAACTCGAACGTTATTTAAGAAAAAGGGTAAGAAGGCCAAAAGGAAGAAAAAGAAAACGTGATGTAAAACGTGTATGTGAATATACACAAAAAATACAGGGTCTCTTACAGTCGGGTTCTCACGACTGGATTATATTTTCCATATTATTTTTATCCTACACAGTCTACAAGAACTTCTTTTGAAATCTTACTTAGTTTAATGAATGACTTTCCATCAATAAATCCCGATATTAAATGACCAAAGGTCAAATTCAATAAGACACTGGTAAACTCTCGTAATTGATTCATTAATCATATAATTGCTCAAAAATGTGGGAAATATGTTAGTATGCAGCAATAAATGCGGGAAAATTGCAAACAACTTATTGTGAGAATATTTCCAATTGGGCACTATCATTGACAATAAAGGGCTTATGATACGATGAGGACGAGGAAAATTGTGAAGCGTTAAGCCATATAAATATTATCTATTTATTCGCCACTATAAAATATTATCAAACTAACGGCACACGACCCCAGAGACAGACCCAAAAATTGGACACTATGAAAACTGTAAAGTGTAAACTGTGTGGAAAAGTGTGAAAACCTTTTTCACACAAATGGTTTCGCTTGTTTGTTGTTCGGACACACGACACATAAACAAATTATAATAAAACTAATGCCCACACACTGAGGATTAGGGCTAGAGTCGGGGTCAGGGGTCAGCAGTCAGGGATGCGAAAATGATCAGCATGACGAGGATGTGGTTGAGATACTTTACAATGGCCAAAAAGGACTCACAGGCTGGGATGACAATAATATCGGTTACACGCATGCCGGAGTGCAAATTACAAAACTATTTTCCAACATGGAGCTGAAATGGATAACAAAATTAAATTATTGGATATCAATTTGTCCAATACGTTGTGTGGCATTGTGTGCTATGCCAAACTCGAAAAGTCAACGACAACAACAACAACAGCAACAACAATAATAACAAAAACAGTAGTGTGTGTATATTTATGCCTCATATGTGTGTTTTGCTGGCAACAGGGGCATACAATGCGCTCTATGGTACCATTGTCAGGGCCTAACAATGACTGGGGTGGACCACAGACCATCCACCAATCGCTTCAGTGGACAATAGAACTACCAGTCGACTGACTTGTGGCTGCTTCTGGCCTGCTGCCAGTTAGTCAGTCAGTCAGTTGGTCTGCCGTTCGGCCTGAACTTCCCTTTACTGGACTTGCCTGGTCTGGGCTGAGTTGGGCTTGTTATTGTCAATGGACGACTTGTCGATAATATCTTAGAGTATCGGTCCATGTAGGCCAAACAATGGAGCGAGCAGGCAACAACATGCATGCTGCTTATACCGCTAGAGTGGCTCACAAAATGCATACAATGTCAGGATGCAAGGAAATGCTTGATAATAGACAATGAATTAATAGCAGGCGATTACGCCAATGTGAAGCCAAACAAACAAATAAACCAACACACAACGAAAGAGCAGACCAACAAATAGATATTTAGATACGATAGATAGATAGATAGCTTGATCTGGCATAGAATGTGCCCTCTGGGCTCATCTCTCTCCTGCTGCAGATGCCACACGGCTCTTGCGGCTTCCCATAAGTGCCGTCAATTAAAAACCCAAACAAGCTCTCCAATAATGCCAAAGAAATGGCAAATGGTTGGAACATCTTGAAGAACACCCTTTGGCTGTTTACGAGCGACAGGAACCTTGCCAAAGGGTTACTTAACAGCTTAAATGCCCGACCATATGTTTCGCCTTTGCCTAATAAAACGAGGGTGGTCCTTGGAACATCAGATCTGTCATGGCATTAGTTTCATTTATTTGTTATTATTTGCTTTGCCAGATTTCAAATGCGTTTTCCCTCATGTTATTACAAGGCAAACAAAAAAGACACAGCGGCTCATTGGCCCATTGGGTAACCCAATCTGCGGCTTGTCAAGCACCGGGTCATAAGGCTACATAGCAACTAATTTGGCAGGTTCCCCCCCCTTCAACCAGTACAAAATGTTGTTTTGTTTTTCCAACACACAGACAAAAAAAAATAGCTACGAAAAAACAACAAATGCCATTTCAAGTAGCTAACGTGTAAAGTAGGTGGCCCAGACCTTTTGCCGCACCGAGAGACACCGCCACCGTCGCACAGTGACCCCAGCTCGTCGTACATTGTGCCAAAAATTATATAGGTAAATGTAAGAGGTAGAGAAATATTAAATCGAATATTTAACATTTATTCAGAGTTTGTTTAACAGTTTTGCATGCAGAGTTTATTGTATAATAGAGTTTCTTAATTGAAAAGTTAGTCCAGCTAGGGGGCCTCTTTATAGGCTATTTTGAAAATAAAGCCCTTAAATATGTTCTCCCGTTCCCCAAATTGTCTTGCTGCTATGTTTAAGTATTGTTTATTAAAAAAAACAAGTAAACATATGTTAACAACCTTTCCAATTATTAATTTTGGTTTTTAACTGCCTCAGGGTACGTCTTCTTTTCTTTTTCCGACAATATTTAATGTCGATCTAACCACTGTGCGACGTCAATGAGGCTAGTTCAGTCAGCTAATAAGCAGAGTGTCCATACATTGGAGTAGAAACCCAACCTGACTGCCTGTTGAGCAATTGACGCGATGAGAAATCAATTTTTATGCCGCCCAAGCAGACAACAGATGATAGGACCCATCCCTACATATGAACATACGATATATTCGGTGATTTAATACAGTAGCTGGCCTGTTTGACTAATGGCTGTTCTCCCACTCTGTTCTTTGATGCACTCTCTCGCCGTTGTGGTTTGTTTACACAAAATTCATAATTTACATATTGTTTTTTGATTTTTTTTGGTAGTTTTTCTGTGTTGTCTTTCAAATGATTTTTTACATTTGTCGGGGTTGCTTTGTTTTTTAGAGGGGAACGAGAAGAAGAAAACTGCTTTCTTCTTTTATCCCAGCCGACACTATGCGACGCATCACTTTGATTATTTCATTTTGTTCTGTTTGAATATGATTAAAGTAAATATACATACACAGGAAAAAAAATTCGGCATTTCCTGCATAAAATCAATCCGAAAATTTGGGAAATCTCTGATTTTCTTGACTTAATTTCATGTTTTCATTTCACTCTCAGCAAATATTTAGGGCTCTTACAATAATTAAATAATTAAGAAGTTGAATCAAATGTTATACTAGTCCTGTTTTAGCTCTGAGTCCCTGCCATTTGATCCGCATATACGAGTAGTATTAACTTAACATATTTATACTGACAACAGAATTTTAAACTGGAAATTTAGAATGAATTGTTTTCTGTGTAAATACAGATGTGTGTTCCGGAACGCAACTGTACCCCATTACTTTTTTTATGTTTGTACTTATGCTAAACAAATGGTCATGGGATGAGTAATAAAAGGAGGGAGGGTAGTTTCCTTTGCTCATTGTTTTCCCATCAGCGTCCTCATCATTTGTATTAACGTATAACGTCGCCCGTCAAAGTCCTCGTGATTTTTCAACTCAGCACAAAAGTCACGTGTTGTCTCTGCGGTTGACATCGCGTGAGCGTGAGAGGGCAGCTGGTTGGGTGGAGAGGGGAAAGGAGAACTAGCATAACTAAGTGCGATAAATATCTAAATGCAACGCTTTTTGCGGGGTGTTCATGTTTATCCAACAGTTTATTTTGGGTGTGAGGTTATGCATGTTGTGGGTTTGTGTGGTAATTGACAACAAATCATGAGTTGAGGACTTTGTGTGGGGCACGTGGGACAGATTGGCATTGTGTTAATTGGCACACGGTTGCAAGCACATGCAAATTATTATTCAGATTTAATAATCAAATTTCCTAGATTGTATTAGCTCAGATATTCAAAATGCACAAGGCACTAAATGTGCTAAAAAAAAAAGAGTATACCAAAGCAGTCCGTATGTAACTTTATTTGATTAAGTATACGGCATATTTATCTACTTGCTCTCTCTCTCTCTCGCTTATCCTTGACATTCGGTTGAACAGAAAACTGCAATAACAAATAAAGTTAAACACTAACAAGCAAAAATACAACAACAAAAGTCCCTACTATTGGACACTTAAGCGACAAAGGCAACAACAAAAGGCGTATAAAAACGAAAACACAAAATACAATATGCAAAATAAATGCTCAAATAATAAAGAGTGAAACGCACACAAAAATGGCAACGTAACTCAAGAGCTACTCCAAAAAAGCGAGGGAAAGAACAAAAGAGAAGCAGCCAGAGGAATGTCGGCTACAGGCTAAAAGAGAGAGAGAGAGGGAGAGCGGGAGAGAGTTATAACAATACAGTTCAGAGCATGAAAGTGATGCAAAAAGAAAAAAATTTAAATTTTATAAAAGCAATATTAAAATAAATTGAAAACAAGCGGAGTCGGGCTGTAAAAATAGTCAAAGGAATTATACCAATGGAAAGCAAGTGACAGAATAGCACAAGCATACAAGTATAATTGAATGCGAGAGAGAGAGAGAGAGAGAGAAAGAAAGCAAGAAAATGATAGAGCTAAAGTGGGCAGAAATAAAAGAAATAAAATATACATATACATGAACAATACAAGAAATACATTTTATTTCGCAGCTTTTGCACGGGATATGGACCAGAAGCCTGGATCAGCCCTTTCCACCAACCTCCCCTCCTGACCTCTTGCCATAGTCACATTGACAGGCAGCGGCAGCAGAGAGAAATAAAGGATTCTCGTCATCAGTTGTCCTTTGTGCGCATTGTTGATCGAGTAGTTTTTGTTTTTATATTATTTTCATTTGTCCGTGTGTTGTAGCCTCAAAGGAAATACATTTTGTACACTCGCATTATATGTTTGTGTGAGTATTTTTATTTTTTTTGGCATCGCAGCTACAAATAAAGTTTTAATCAAAATGTAGTTGAGTGTTGAAGGGTTGTTCTTCAGTTGCTTTGACTCTCCCTCCCAAAGTATGTGTGTGTTTGTGTGTGCTTGTGTATGTGAATTGTTTATGTCAATCAGCAGCTCCTTTTGTTGCAGCTGAAGGATACAACGTGATATTGATTTCGAGTTGCGGCAAATACAATGGCTGCGCACTCAATTGAGAGGGGCGGCGACCGCAACCAATGAGAAAAGTTTCAAAGATACGAGTGTGCCTCACACACACATACTCGTACATACAAAAATATACACACACACACACACACACACGCAGGCACATAAAAGCGCATGTGGTATGCTTAAATGGCAGCCGGAAACATATACACCACACACATTTACACACACACATATCACATTCATGCTCATTGCATAGTTTCATAATTACAAACTGCAATGGCGCAGGACAGTCCAGTGGCAAACCGAGATCTGACCACTTGGCATCGCAACGCCCCCTGGCACCACACACCAGTGTTGCCAAATCAGCTTTTTTCACGTCAAATCTGGCTGTTTTTACAACCCAGAAGAAGTAAATCTGGCCACACTGAAAGTTTCAACAAAATTTGCTTTTATGTCAAAATCTATCCTCAGAAGGTGAAGGTTTTCGAATACTTCAAAACACCTTAACTGAAAATATTGTCAGATTTAAGCGTGATTTTTTTTCTCATGATTTAACCTTTTAATTTAAACCAAGCTTCAATTTTGTAAAATAAATTTGTATGTGTAAAGCTGACAGTCCAAAGGGTAATCAGACTTTAAACTTCCATAACTTTGTCCATACATAACCGATTTTCATGTGGAATGTGTATTTGAACCATTGTTTGATAGATTGATTCTGCATTTACAATTAGTTCTTTTTTAAATTAAATTATTTGAAGTATTTATTTTAAAATTTAAACTAATTGGAACAATCGACTCGAAGGACAAACACAAAAATTATATAACGAAATTGTTAAAAAACAAAAGAACTAATTTTAATAAACATGTCGGAAATGTATTTTTTTTAGGTTTTTAGCCATCAAACTGTTGGCAGCACTGCCACACACACTCTCACACCATACACACACACTGAACACAGTTGAGTTTTCTATGTTTTATGTGCCTTCAACTTCGCCTTGTGTGCGGCATGCGACATATTCAGGTTCGTCCCTCCATCTCCATTTCCCTCTGTCTCAATCTCTCTCTCTCTCAGTGGAGTCGCAGCTGGTGGCAAATTTCATTTAAATGTGGTTAAACGCTTGTTGGCATTGCACGTCAACGGGGGGTTATGCCACCCTTCCCTCTTCCCTCTTCCCTTGCCGTTGCCCGTTAAAACTCAATTAAAACGGCATTTAAATCATGCAAATTTCTCGTTTTTCCTTTGGAAACGTTGCAATGAAATTCTTTGGCAATACCCTTAAACACCCTCACACACCCCCAACATCACCACAGTGCCCCCTAAGAGTTTTAGCTTGGCATTTGCTTCTTGAGCTTGGAATTGTTAACACTTTGTTATGACTCGTATCGAATCGGGAACTGAGTAAAAGCAATCGAATCAGTTCATCCTTTGTTCAATTCCCAGCTACCATGTCTGCAATTTACGCACATTTTTATTCAAATTTTGTGTAGTGTACAAATTGCTGTTGCAAATAGCAAACGCCCTCGATAATGTGCTCCGAAAAGGAATACAAAAAAATGTCATATAAAAATTCAGCGGAAAATATACAATTGCGATTGCATCGAATATGATATACACTTACTGATATTCAAGAAAAAGTTATTACTCAAAATCCAAGCAAGCAAAGAAATAATCATGTGGTTTCATGAACACAAACTTTATCAGAATCAATACTCTAGTATATACATAAATAAGTATTTCCATATTTAATTGAAGGGAATGTTTAATATACATAAATTGTACATTAATAATCTCAAGAATTAAGGAATTATTTCATAAAGATTGTTAGGATATCAAGAATTGAGAAATGATTTATAAAGGACTTAAAGACTGTTTGAGTCAAACATTATTGTTAACTGAATATCCTCTAATTGGGATCTTTTTATCGTAAATTTTCATATTTAGATCTTCATCTGCCAGTACTCTCAGCATACCCTGCTTTTTAGATATCATAAGATAAAAAACCGCTATCATCTAGCACATTAACGACTTCATATCAAGTCGGCAACTATGCCACAGGCACATTTGCATATTTATGTTTTTTTTTTGTTTTCGGTTATATTCTCTTAGCAACTGGCAGAACATTAGCATTTCTCCAAAGGATAATGCGCGACCAGCTCCTCACCCCAAAAGAAAAATATCTCTTGATTCCTTTCAAGCCAAGTTGTTTGGCATTCTTCTACTGACATATTCACGTACTTTTTATACTTTGCCAGGCCGACAACCATTTGTTGTTCTCTGTGTGAGGATATGTGAGTGTGAGAGTGTGTGTGCGTGCGTGTGCTTAAGAGCCTCGTTAACAAAGTTATTTTGTCTTTTATAACTCACTATTCTGTTTGAGCTGTCAAACATAATTTGCCATGTGCCGAGCGGGCATTAAGTTATACAAATTACATACTTCGATTCGCTTGACGTCATATGATATGACATAGTTGTTAGCTGTTGGTTGTTGGTTAGCTGTTGTTCATTGGGTGTTGCAGAGAGGTACACGTACATTTTATATCATGTTCGAGCACAACGTGCTGGCATGCATGGCGTATGAGCAATATTAATGGCTAGTTCCAAAGAACATGGCAAATTTTTGGCTTTGTCATTCTGTTGCAGCCTCAAAACAGAAATTTCTTATATGTAGTTTCTCGTCTGTTTTATTGGCACGCCCATACGCACAATTAATCTTTTGTCGAAGCACTTAATTGAATTACCATCGTGGTCTACGCTCTGCAAATATCAATTACAACTGCAATTATCAGGACAATAGGCCAAGTAAGAGTACTCTAACACATGAGTAGGAAGTACCAAGTGTTCCACTTCGTGAATCGGGATCCGCATTTAATTGAATTACAATTTCAGAAATTCAATAAATGATTGTTCGCATTTCGTAGGAAAAAACAAAACCAAATTTAATGATGCCTCAGTGGCATCAACATGGGTGCAGGATGCGTTGTCGGAAATTTTAGACGCCGCGCATGCGCAGTTCGTCGAGGGGATCACGGGATCACGGGATGACGGAATCTCGGATCTCGGGAATGCTTACAACTTTTTAACACATTGCACAATGGGAACAATGGCAGAGACGCTCAAACTTCTTTTTGTGCTCTCCAAATGGACCACTCGCGTGTTCATTGTACACACATACATTAATATTATATGTATATCCATTCCCTAAGTACTAGTTATGGTTCTGCCCCCGATTCTGATGCCGCTGTCGACCCCAACCCCCGTCTTGTTAAATATTGAAATGCGCACATAATGCCAACAATTGGAAGTTATGTGTAAAGTATACATATACAATACATAAGTTTAAATGTTCAAGTGATTCGCATCGGTTTCCATTGTGCGCTTTTATTTCTCTTGAAACCTTTGCGCAGTCGCAGTCACAGTCGACGCTCTGCCTCTGCCTCTGCCTCAGTCGCCGCCGCCGTTGCCGTCGGCGTCACAATGGCGTCCCTAGCCGAAGCTTTTGCCAGAGCAAAGCCCACTTAATTCCAGGAAATTTAGTCTTTAAATGCTGCATATAATTGTACCCTTGAGTTTGTGGCCACTTAGGATTGTTAAGAGACTCAAGTCTCGGGCACAGGAAAAGACGTTTTATGTTGCCAAATGAGATTTCTTAAAAGGAAGAGAATTCAATGACAGTAACTTTGAATGTATTGTTATCAACAGTAAGTCTTATTAACTATTTCAAACACAATATTTAATTTATGTTAATGTAAGAAAGAGGAAAGACAAATCAACTCTGACTTTAAAATGAATATATCCTCTTCACCAGTTCAACAGTTATATGAGGGAAAGGTATATAATATATACTATATATATTGAGTTTAAGGACTTATCAAGTTTATCTTATTATTATAAATACTTCTTAATGTATCTCACCTAACTGTATTTTCTGAACTGAACAGTTGTTCCACAGTACCTATTTAAATTCTAATTTAACGACGACTTAAAACAGTCGAAAATTACAAAAAGCATTCAAAATAAAATAATACCAAAATTATAATTTAACAAATAAGCAAATAGTTACTTATAAAATTTAAATTTACAATTGAAGAGCAAGGAAAATTCTAGTTGAAGAGCTCTTTTACTTTTACAATTTCAAAGTCCCCCTTCAAAATTACGAAGCACTGTCACAATTTCATTCATCAATGGTCCAAATATCATAAGATAATTTCTTATTTTCAATGAAATGTCAACAACTGAAGAACACCCCACCAATAAAGTCCCCTCCCTTTCATGGGGCACTTCAATATAATTCAAATGCCAGCAAAACATATTCTTCGTATTCTCTCAACAATAGGGCAAAGGGCAAACGGGGGAAACTCTGGGCTGTGCAAAAGCATTTCAAGCGAAATATCACACTTTGACATTGTCTGTGAGTTTGTGGAGACCCTGGGATCGCTGGGGTTGCAATCCCTGTGTATTGCCAATAAACGTCGCGCCCCAAACCCACAAAGAGAACGCCCTTTTTGGACGCGCGCGGCGGGTGCAAAAACACTTTGTAATACATATTTATCGAAGCAAGGTGAGGAGATGCTGCCCTTAGTGAGATCAAGAGGTCTGAGGGGGGGAGTCGATCTGTGGCAACATTGCGTGTCAAAAGGCAAGCCAACAATGGGGTTGCTGACGGGTAGCCGGTGGCTGTTTTTCTGCCTAGTGACTGGTGGCTTTTGAGTGGGTGGTTGGGTGAAAAAGTGGGTGGGTAAATGTCTGTGTGTGACATTCCGCACACCAAATACAAATTTCATTTGCCAACTCTGCTGAACCGCAAGCACCCATCAAATTTAGACACGAAAAGTGTGTAAATAAGTTCATTATATTTACATCAATTTGATTGAGTGATCAACTCCGACTCCGAGCTATAGACCTGGCCAATTGGGCCAGGTGTGCTTCAGTAACAATTGGTAATTAAAATCTTGAACAAATTAAAGGTAACAACAGTTTAATTCAATTTGTTTGTCACGCTCAAACGATTTACCAAACACAAATCAAATTTAGGATACGAAAATTCTCAACTCGTCCCTTTACAAAGGATGCTGGGCATCAGCATCATCATCATTGTGTGCTTATGCCCGACTGCCAAGGATAACTGTCTGTCTGGGCCCTGGCAAGACAAATGGGGGTGCAAATCGTTTATGGAACTCGCAACTCGGAACTCAAACTCAAACTCACATTCACTCATCACTGAACTGAGTCAAGCTGTAACGGATGCATTTAATTTATTATTAGAATTATTTATGACAAACGGGTGGGTTGGGGTGATAAAAAGCCGTTATTGTTAAGTTTATTAGAGCAGCAAAGTAAGGGACCAAAAGGGGTGCGACAGTGGTTGAAATAGACCCTCAGTGTGGGCACAAATGTATATTGAACTGATTGAAATCATGCTGAGAAAACAAAAACATTTAAATTTCAAGTTTAAAATCCTGGATATTTAATTAAACTAATATAGTTACATATATATGTATTAAGATAACCAAACTTTAGACACAGTTAAGATTGATGTTATCCCAAAAATCTTGAATTTTTCTCAATAGTACCCTGTAAAGTTCAAAGGGTAAACACTACTCAAATAAACATTTATATATTGATATTTTAATATCTTTAAATAAGGCTTAAAAGCTGACAGTGAAAATACATAATTTATTAAGTAACATAATTTACAGAGCTATAATGACATTTGTTCCACTGTATCATACACATAAAGTTTCAAACTTTGGACGGGTGGCACAAGAAAAATTCAAATGGTCCTGGCAAAAATGATCAAAAACAGCCAAAACGCATAATTCATGCATCAGCAACATGGCAGAGTCCTAACCGGGAAAGGACCATTCAAATAAATTGCAGACCATCCAAACGGATGACCAGTAACCACAATGCGATTACAATAACAACTGGGACAACAACAAAAGCAACAACAGCAACGAGGAGGACGACGACGACAAGTCGACGCACACTTGAGCCCATAAAAGGATAACAATTTAACAGCATACAAATATTTTTGTAACTTGCCGAAGAACCCAAAATGAAAATTTGTTTTCAATTTGAAAGTGAAATATGTTTTGGTGACATTAAGCCGTCGGAATCAGGATTAGATGCAGCCGCCTGCGTGGACAATAGCAAAGAGTCTAAGGACTAGGCCACAGGATAAACTCCAGCAACCAAAGTGATTATGCACGGCACGTGCTCATCATTTTCATTGGATTGGACTTCTCGCTTACTTTTTAGACCCAGTACTTTAAAAAAGTACAAATGGGTCTATTACGTTTGTGCAAATGTGCGTAACAGGCAGAAGGAGGCGTGGCAGACCCCATAAAGTATATATATTCTTGATCAGCATAAACAGCCGAGTCGATATAGCCATGTCCGTCTGTCTGTCCGTCTGTCCGTCTGACCGTCCTGTCCGTCTGTCCGTCTGTCCCTTTTTTGAACACCTATATCTCAGAGACTATAAGAGGTAGAGCTACCAAATTTGGCATGTACGTTCATCTGCATCTTGCATTAAACGAGTTTGTTTTAGATTTTTGCCACGCCCCCTCCGCCCACGTAAATTTGAAACAAAATTTCAAAGTCGAATAACGAAAGCTCCCTTAATGCTAGCGATATGATTTTTGGCATACATGATAAACTCTATAGTCCAATCCTGTCCTGAAAGTTTTATCCGGATCGGATAATAAACGGATAGTATACGGCTGTTCAAAATTTCGAAAATATGAACACCTAGATCTCAGAGACTATAAGAGCTAGAGACACCAAATTTGGCATGTAGGTTCATCTATATCTCCCATTGATCAAGTTTGTTTTGGATTTTTGCCACGCCCCCTCCGCCCCCCGAAATTGCAAAACAAAATTTCAAAGTCGAATTACAAGAGCCCCTTTAAGACTAGCGCCTTGATTATTGGTACATATAATATACACTATAGTCCAAACCTGTCCAGAAAATTTCATTCCAATCGGATGATAAACGGAAGTTATTCAACTAACAATGTTACAGGCAAAAGGAAGAAGAAGAGACGCTAGCGACCTCTGTGTTTAATAACTTCGTAGTGGCGCCATCTATTGTTTGGTACGCATTATTGAAGAACAATCAATAGTGAACGCTTTGCACTCAAAAAGTACTGGGTCTCCTACTGTCGAGCTTGCTCCACTGTAGCTTACTGCATTTTTTTTTTAATAAGTAGCAAATTTTTTAAACATTTGGAAATGTTGTTATCCTTGACAGCGGAGCAGGATGATTGGAAAAGAGAAGAGTGGGACAAGGCGTGCCAGGATGCCGTGTCAATCGCATTCAAAAAATTGTTCAAAATTTAATTTGGCATTTGATGCTTCATATGGCTCTGGCATTGGCATTGGCATCTGCCATCATTTGGTTGCCAAAGGATTAGTGCTCTTCTTCTTTGACTGCTGCTGGTTGTCACCTTCAACTTTGGCAAGGAGCAACTTTTTCCTTTCGGCTACAAAACAGCCAGGACATATTTATGCAAATTTTTCTCATTACGTTGTCGCCGCCTTCATTGTACGCTTGTTATTGTTGTGCTCCTGCTGTTCCTGTTGCTGTCTTGTTTAATTCAAAGTTATTTTCCAAGTGAATTTAATTAAATTAAATATTCAGCACACGCTTCAGCGGAGAGCGTTTTTCATTTCGAATCGCCTAGCTAACACTTTGGCACCTTTCGGTGCCTGATTTTATTTCATTTTAATTAATATTTACCACTTCAAATCTTTGCAATTCTTACACGTATCAGGCAATTTCTTAAGATGTCTGTAATTAAATAAAATCTTAATAAACGATGAGTAGTATGAAAATACAGCAAATGTTAAAAATAGAAAATCAACTCCTTATAGAATTTTGAAAAATTATTGCAGAAAAGCTCAAAAAGTTAATGAATACATATTTTATGAACATTTGCCACTGAAAGTCTTACAATTCCTAAGATGTCTGTAACTAAAGAAAGTCTTAAATAAAATGTACAATGAAAAGTAGTTTGACACACAGTAAATGTAAATAAAAGTGGACCTCATAATTGAGCCAAATCTATGTGAAAATTATATTTAAATTAAAATAAGACACCCTCTGCAAGGGTATAAAACTATAGATTGATAACTATAATATAATTGATAATGATATTTGAATGTAAATTAACAACAAATGAATAAGCTTTGCAAAGAAGTGCAAAAAATTAATGAAAACATCTTTACTCAACTCATTTGTAAATTCTGAAATAAATTTCCTTGTAAATTAAAAACTTGGGCGTCTTTAAGCCACGATTACAGCACCTGCTTACAGTGGTAACAGCTGTCTCAAGAAGCCAGGAAACCACAGAACCGCCAAAGCCTCTCCTTGAACCCAGCAATTATGTTGCACAAAGGGAATTGTGGTTTATTTGACACAGGGCATATCTTTTAAATACAAATAATAATTTACAGCGAGTGGAAGCGAGACACATGGTAGCAGAGAGAGATAGAGAGAGAGGAGATGGAGATGGAAATGGAGGTGCTAGGCAAGGTAAGAAAGCGGCCATTTTGTTTATGCACCGCGCACAAAGGAAAGCAACAGCAGCAATAAAAAACTCAACACCAGCATAAACAACAAGAACAACAACAACAAAGGCAGCAACTACATACAACAATAACAACAATAAAAGCCGAAGCCAGTCAAGAGGCTCCGGAAAAGCCCAAAGAGCAAAGGAATTGAGGGGGGTAAAGGGGGAGAACTACGCGTTTTTAGTGCGAAAAATAATTGTGAAATCTGCAAAAGGTTTTTTTCCCTGGCTACACACAAAGGTAACACAATGGATGCTGCTGCTCAGCTTCTCCTCCTCAGCATCTCCTCAGCTCTTGAGAGGCTTTGTGCGAAATTTGCCTCCTTGCACAACAAATCCTCTTGGCACACTGTGTGTGGTAAAAATTGCAATTTAATTGCAGTTAAATTGCTGGCGATTTGCCAAAATCAAAATCAACAAAGTAAACACACAATCAACAAATAAAAATAGATATACTTAGGAATAGAAATGGAAATAGAGAAAATAAACGATGATCTCGAGTGGTTGGCTGTCAGTTTCGCAGGCCATTCGCTCAAGTGGAAGAAAGGTTCAGAAATGTATCTAAAGAATACGCATGTCGTGTATCTGTATAGCTGTATTTGTATCTGTATCTGTATCTGTATCTGTGACTCTGCATCTGTTTTGTGTGGGAAGATTGTTAGCTGGCAGGTTGCACTCGAATCTCGAGTGTATGGAGTATCCAGAGTTTATGTCTATCTCATTATTTGTTTGCCATTTCGAAAGCAATGCATGAGAATGTCCTTGGGGCACTTATTTCTAGACGAATAAACGCAAATAAATAAATGCATATCATAATCAAAATGATAAACTCAGCGAAACCATTTAAAGGACACAACTCACACACAATCACGAATGCGCTCAAGTGGCTGTTATTGTTGTTCTTCTCTATATATAAATATAAGCCTTTGCATCCGATAAGTATCTATTGGATAGGCTAATTGCAGATACTCGTATAGCATCAGCTTTAATCGTTAACCCCTTGACAGATGCGTCTGTTTTCGGCCTGCGGGAAAATGCGTTGTCTGTTGAATTTATGAGCCAGATTCCTCATTGACTGCATTACCTTGGTTATTTAATTTGGTTATTGTATTCATTGACACAAAAGCCAAAACAGTCAGCCGCCCGCTGTTCACGGCATTTGGCTCTTGCTTTTTATTCTGGTATCCTGCCAACAACTGCCACAACCGGGTAAAACAATGTCCCCCGACCCCATCAACCGCCTCCAAGCCTCCAAGCCTCCAAGTGGTTGGCCTAAGCTGCGCCAGCAATATGTTTTAGTCAAGTTTATGAATAAAATTACACGGCATTTGCAGAAATGGAGTGGGACACATATCAACGCCAACGAAGGATGAAGGATAATAAGCGTATCCACTTAATGGTTGCCAGGAGAGAGTGCCAAACACGCGGTCAAATGCAAACATACAATGAATAAGCTCACAGTTCCAACCGACTCTTATTGTGGGTTATGGTGTGTGGTTGTCGATATATAGTAGGTGTAGGTGTAGTCGGGTGTTCGCTGAAAATCCTTTGCTTGTAATCAAGCGTAAAATAGTACAATGAATATATCTACAATATATTTATAACAATGGCCACCAAGCCAGCGATCATGGCATGGGATAACTCCCGATTGTCAGTTGGCAAACAAAAGGATTTTGCAGCACACGCAGGTTAATGAGTTCTACGAATAACAGAGCGTTACACACAACAGAAAGTGGAACAGAGATAGAGAGAATGTGTGTGGGTGTGTGTGTTGGTTTGTAGAGTGTGTAACTTGGCAATTGTCGATGCCAAGTGGGCGGTGGGTGGCCAGTCACACATTGC
This sequence comes from Drosophila neotestacea, assembly GCA_035044365.1. Taxonomy (NCBI): domain Eukaryota; kingdom Metazoa; phylum Arthropoda; class Insecta; order Diptera; family Drosophilidae; genus Drosophila; species Drosophila neotestacea. Next base: position 1,992,386 of record JAWNMD010000757.1, read on the forward strand.
TTACATGGAAAACAGATAAAAGTAACAAGAAGCAGACAGGATACAGGAGACAACGGGAATGCAAGTATGTGAGTTAACTGGCATTTGAGAGGGTAGCTTACAAAGTTGCCAACAAGCATAAGCAATTTTCTGAAATGAAATTGGCACAGATATAAAAAATGCACTTTCAAAAAATCTTGGCAAAAATGAGAACTGCAACAGGTCTGAATATAATGCACAACTAACCTTTCCTGAGGATTCTATGGTATCCTATGTAGTTACTTTATATAATTGTCGAAGCCCGTAGAGTTTCATTAAATTTACAGACAGATTTTGAACAAGCAACTTAAACTGATTTAGTTAATTTAATAAGTTAAGACACATTGCACAGACTTGAAAAAGTGTTTGTGTAATTTGAGGCTCGAAAGATTTGATGGCTTCATAAATTGTAAGTTTTAACTGTATGATAAAACTAATGGATTTTGATCAAACAACTTAAGCTTATTAGTTATAGCCTAATTCAACTACAAAAGTATGTATGTAAATTGACATAAGGATTTTTTTACCTAGCTCCACTATAGTATGTTTTCGTTTGATTAAACAATAGTTGTAAAAATGTTTTGACTTTTTTTAGCTATTGTAAGCTAAACTTGTCAGCCAACCCTCGGAAGGCAAAAATGTCAATAAGTTGCAGACAGATTTTAGCTATCTCGCTCTGTGCCACACCCAAAGCAACACACTTTTGTCTAAGTTGTCTCTTCTCTCGCTCTATCTCATTTTCGCTCTCTCTTTTGCACTTGACATTGCGCATACGCCGTGTGTGACCAGCAGCAATTGTTGCCTTTGTTAATTCAGATATAGATATGAAGGAATTAAAAAAGATGAAAGATATAACGACTCAATTGCAACTTACAATAATAATTATTATAATCGATGATGTCTGCAGCACAGTTCTTTGCCTTCATCTTAATTGCTGATGACCGCTAATGACTATAGGAGGAACTGTAGGAGCGACTGTAGGAGCTTTAGGTATCTGGGCACGCCCTTAAGCCATTCTACTGCCAACTGCCATTTGCGGCAACTAAGCACAATTAATTAACGGTTCTGTCCACTTGCAAATGAGAATAGAAAAAATTATATAAAATGTAGGCACTTCATGCTGCCACCCCAAGATAGAGTGAGAGAGATAGGAGAGAGAGAAACAAAAGGGTCATGGGGAGAGTTGGCAAAAGAAATGCAGCTTAATGCTAAATTAATTCCAATTACCACGTTGCCTGTCCACTAGCTGCATACAGTCAGTTCATCCGACAAGTGGACAAGAACACTCGACCACAAGCCGCATGCCACAAGGCGCATGCCACCACCCACACAGAAGCCCACCCAGCAACGCCCCCAACTCCGACTGTAGTAATTTAGCAGCGCTAATGCGCGGACTGTGGTCAACAAAAGCCACAGCACGCGCTGACCTCCATGCCACATACCATCTACTGAACAGTTTCAGCCGTAAGTCCGGGTCCTTTTAAATATGAAATATTTAATTTTTTTTTATTACAGACTGAAGCTGCCCGCATAGCAGTTGTTTGGCTTTGTGCCTGTTCGAAAGATTCGCTAATTAATAATTAATTAAGCTTACAAATTGCCATGCCCACAATTTCCCTTCGAGTGTAAGAAAAATAAAAATAAAGAATAATTGAAAGAACTTTCGAGTTTGGAAAGAATTCCAATTTTCTAGCATTTCTTTTGCTGCAGCAGAAGTTGGCTAACTTTTTGGCAGTACAACTTTTGGCACAATGTGTCGCCTAGTTTGGCCAAAACGCCTCCTTCACAGGGTTAAAAAGTTTTTACTGTCGCATTTGTTGGCGGCAACTCGGCAAGTTGGTAAGTTGGTAAGTTGGCAAGTTGGCGCACTAAAATGCAGACTCACGCTTTGCTGCACATGAGCCTGGTCGAGTGGAGCTTTCGTTGGCAGGTCCTTGTAAAGATTTCCCGCTGCTTCAAAACAAAACGCACGTGTGCCCGCTCCATCAATTGATGCCACACCACTTGCTGCCATTCAACATCATGGAGCTGACCTTTCGCCTGCCCCTCACAAAAGTGTACACATTTTTTACTGTAGTAAACTGAGCGTTTTGCAAATGTGAAAAACTGAAACTGAAAACTGAAAAGCGCAAAACATTTTATATTTAATTGGTGAGTGTGTTGCAAGTATATACATATTTGTATGTGTGTGGCTCCCGTCGGCTGCTCCTGTTTTTCTGTTCACCCATTGCCCATCCAATTGAGTTTCAAAGTTGCAATTAGAGCAGCTTCAATGAGCGGCCGGCACTGACCCATTGGTGCATGCAACGTTCATACAATGGAAACAGTTGAGACTGGACTCCAAAAGGACGAAGAACAGAAACAATGCGTATCAAAAGAAACATATTGCAGACCATTAAACTCCAAAACGAACGTTTCAAAATTAAATACAAAAGAGTCGAATTGAAATAAACAGAAGGGGAGCGAAGAATATTTAGGGGATGAGGAAAAGTGGGAGAGAGAGGGAGAGAGAGAGAGAAAAGAAAAGAAAAGTGGAAAACAGAGAAATCCGTGAATACCATAAAAGCCACCAATTAGGAAGATCTTTTAATAAATTCCCAAGAGCAAGTATCTTTCTCTTTTATACAGAAGTCAAGGATGCTCGACCACGACAGCTTTTATTTGGTAGAGACATGCATAGTTTTACTTAATTAAGAGTATACTATTTTAAAAAAATTATAATTCAATAACTTAATTAACTTATTCATGTTCTTATTATTTTAGTTGACATTAAATATTTTGACTATTTATTCTAATGTCTTCTTATGTTTCATTTCATTTAACTGATATATGTTTTGTATAAAATGTTAAGAAATTCATTAATGATTTAAAACATGCAAGACAAAGTTGTAACATTGTTACATACGTGTATTCTAAGTACTTACAATCAATAACAAAAAACTAATTTGACATACATATTATATGAATATATTTTTCAACAATGTATAAATACAATGGGCAATTGCTAGGATACAGACATAAGCCTGGAGCTTTATATGAAGGCATTACCCTTGATAAATGTATAGTTTAAAATGGATATTATTATACAAAGGATCCCTAATCATTGTTACATTGATAATTGCATATTTTAGGTCATGTTTCTGACAGATCTCTATTGCAATTCCTTTTGTTTAAATGTACAATTCAATGTTGAATGAGGAACAATCATAACAAATCGCTTAGATCTTTGAAACTACGTCTGCATGGGAAACTAAGCAAACCAAAAAATCAAAAACCGGATGCAAATCGAATAAAAAATCAAATTGAATTCACTTTGCCTTTGACTATGAGTATAATACGCCCAAAGCTCTGTCGCCCCGCCCTCAATTCACGAAAAGTGTCAAGTGTTTATCGATGGGCAACGCCAGCTAGAAGGATGACGATGATGATGAGGTTGAGGATGAGGATGAGGTTGGGGTTGGGGTAGAGGTAGATGTTGAGGATGATGATTTCTTTACACGACATTTAATTGAGAAATAATTGAATAGGTCGTGTGAAGTGTTTGTTTGGCGTTTGCGGTCTTACGTATCGATAAGCCCGGTTCGGTAAGCCCGCCGCAATGAAATTAGCTTTGTCAAACGGGGCTGACATATGCACGGGTTGAAGTTGAATGGTGCGGAAAGATGTATTGCAGCGTGAAAACGACACAGCGAGTTGTTAATGAAGTAGTCACAGTCAACGGAGAAAGTCTCACATCATACACATTCGTATGTACCTGTATGTGGATAATGTATGTAGTACATATACATATGTGCCTCGTCAAGACAAAAACAAAGTGAAATAAGTAAAAACGCAGTCAAAGACGACAACAAGAAGGAATTCACGTTTGATTGCAAGCTCGAATTGTGCAATCAGTCGAAAGCTTATAATTGCAGTTGCAATTTAGACTATTTATTGTGGGAAATGGTAAAGGAGTTAAGGATGGGAGTGTTAATTCCTTCAACTCAGACTCACTTAAAAAAGTTGAGTTGAGACAAAGAAACCGTAGCGAGATTAATGTGCATTTTATTATTGCTCTTATCAAATATGATATGATACAGTGATTTGGAGTTATTTCAATATTCGATTCGTCTTATTAATCAAATTAGTTTAATCTTTCATATCAAACAATTAATTAATTAGCGCTTATCAGTGCTTATGAGTTTAGGTTTGAATCACAGCAGAACTTGGGTGATTATACTTTATTATTTTAAAACATATAAACAATCGTATTACTATACATCTTTATCTAATACCGACTTCTTAAAAAACAATTTCAATTGTTATTTCAAATCTACTTTTTTACTTTTCATGAATGGAAATATATAAAGTACTTTTAAGCAACAATAACAATATCAAATTCAGTAAAACACGAACTTGTATACAAGCTTGCTAATTTTATTGGTACGACAATGCTGATAAATAAGTATACAAAAATGAATAAACAGACCATCTCACTCACTGGCTAATAAACCACGTACGCGTTTTAAAATCAACACTAGAGAATTGTTGACTTGGAGATACACATTTAGTAGAAATTGACTAAGAGATACTCTGTTATTTAGTAATTTATTTGTAGACAACTGTTTACAGCAGTTGCAGTTTACAACGGAAATTATAATAGTCTTATTTGAGTTAAATTTAAAAGTAAAATAATAGTATATCAAAATATTTTAAAATATTACATTTGAAACCTAATTATATATATAAAGTATTGGTAAAACAAATGCAAATTATAATTAAGTATTACAATATATAAAAATTTTTGAAATAAACTTAAAGCTTGGCTCAGCTATCAATCAAACTTGTTATCTCGCGTTTTAATAATAACCGAGAATGATAACAGAGAGGAATATACTACTGTCTGATACCTGTGTACACTGTACAGGGTATGCAAAGTACAAAGTAGCAAACAAACTATAGACAGCTGAAGTGGCATGTACGACCTGGACCTGGCTTTTAGCCTGGCTACTACGTGCGTCTCACAGATTCTAAAACAATGATGATACAATGATGATGAGAGCAATTAGAATCGTTGCGTAGACTTCCATGAATTCTAGGTTAATGCCAATGCCAACGCGTTAATCGTAACTGGTTTGTCAACTGCTAGATTCTATATATAACAGATGTGAGTGGCTTGCACCATTTTCAAAGTGTTGACAGTCGATTGAGTATGATGTGTCGGTTCACTTTGCGTCTGCTATTCTGTTGCTGTCTTCTTGGTCTTATCGATGTCTTGGCAGCCGGAACAGCCTTTAAGCCTGCCTGGGAGCTGCCGACAACGGAGCAAATGCAGGAAAGCCTGCAAAACTGTCAGATTAAAGCTGCTGGTAAAGATGCGGAAATGCTGAGATGCCTGGTGGAGCAACTAGGTCTATGGACAGATAAGCAGGGATACAATGCTAAGCGCATAGCAAAGATATTTGCAGCGAGAAAACAAATAGAGGAGCTCATGGTGGTCATCGAGTACTGCAACAATAAGGAGCGCCGAGAGGATCAGCCTTCACTGTGGGCCATTGAGGCCTACAAGTGCGCCACTTCGGGTAGATTTGGCAGATGGGTCAAAGATTATGTGAAGCACCAGCAAAAATTTAAATAAACAATCATTTTATTAAACAATTTGAACTGGTGTGCAGTTATCAGGGTTCTGGAAGTGGGATCTCTTTAAGCCTTAACGCTGTGCTGCACAAGTTGCAGATTGGAGCGCATGAAGCACATGCCCCCACGGTAGGCCCAAGTGCAAGCATCGCTGCCCTGAGAGTTATTGTCCGCACAGGCGGCGATCTTCTGGTGTGTCTCATCGGTGTGATCCACGGTGCTGCCATTAGCCAATTGCTCATGAACCTTGTGGACATCGAATCCGTGCACGGCATCGAAGAAACCAAACTTCTCAAAGACGCACTTCATATAGCAACGGGTCTTCTCCTCATCTGGATACTGCCACTTGACGTACTTGGCCACTTCTTCTGGTGTGGCATGAACCTGCTCAGAGCAGACACTACGATAACTGACCAGATCCTCATGGGTTTTCACAACGTAGCCTGAGCTGTGCTCATGATGATGATGATGTTCATGCTCATCGGCTAGAGCCACAGCCAAAGTCAGCAACAGAATGAAAACTTTCATGGTGGAAATATACAAATAAGGTGCTCGGAATGCAACTGCAATTTTTGCTGCGATTGCATTAATATTTATAGGATCCCGACTAGACAACAGCGAGAAGTCACCTTCTAAGGTCCACATAAGTGATTGACTGCTTTATTGATTACCTTATCAATGAGCTAAAGGTTAACAAGCAAATGTGACGGTTCACCGGGACCATCTCATGATAAAGACAGACCTGTAATCCAAGCCCCAACATCGGCTGTTTCTAATAATATCGCATAGAAGTAAACAGTACCTTATTCTACTCAATTAAAACGTTTTTCCATAGTTCAAACAGATTGAAGAAATTAGTGCACTTGTTCATAGAAAGAGCTGCATGCAGGGTAACTCGTAGTCGAGCACGCAACTATATCACTCTCACTTTTTATTATTTTTCATTTCTAAGCAATTAAAAAACAATTTAAGTCTAACGGCTGTTTATAAACAATCCGAAGCTGAAATAGTAGGTAGAGCCATCTACCGTCAAAATGAATCGAATGTGTCGCCATCTGTCGTTAAAACAAAAATCGTTCGCCATCTCGCGACGGAAACCAGTCTTGCACACTTCCAAAGCTGCTAGCTTCTGCAAGTGAGCTATATATAATTTAGTTTTTTAAAACCGCTCAAATTCAATTTAATTTGTTTTATTAAAAAAAAACACATTAAAATTAAACGATTTTAATTATAAATTATTATATATTAATGAGTTTTGGTTGTGTGCTCTTTATAAAAATGCTGATTCTTTTAATATTTATATATAAAAACAATAAAGCACAATAAAATTGGGACAAGAGGTGACAATCCTGGGGGGTCAGCATAGTACGTACGCACTCTATAGGTGGCGTCAGCTTGGGTACGTCCACTTTATAGGTGGCGCCCGTTGCAAGTGGCATCGCGCACTTATTTAAAAATAAAATAGAAAACTATTTTTTAAGTAACAACCGATTTTTTTTTCAAAAATTATTGAAATTCGAAATTAGATAAATTCAAGGGGACTCTTTTGACATATCTTTCGTCTTTGTAGCCCTTTCGGGGGCCTAGTTCCTTCAAATGAGTCCTAAAACATCTGGAAATTTCAGGAAAGGTAGAAAAAATTCTACAAAAAATCTATGCAAAATTTCAATGATTTTTATTTTCGAGTGAATTTCTTGAATGTCCAATCGACAAAATTTGGGGGTCACTCGATTTCGGTGACCAGAGTTGTCAGGTGTGTCCAATTTTGGCGCCATCCCTTGTTTGCTAGCGCCGATTTTTTAGAACTACACTTTGTACCGTTTGGCGTCGATTTTGAATTTGTATTGTGTGCAGTTTTCAAAAACCAATTTAAACAAAGGTGGATGTTGTTGTGTGTGTGCGCTCCTTCCTTTTTTTCTTCACTCCTCGAGAGGTGAGTTGTTATTAAATAATTCGATTTACCTCTAAACTAATTATACAAACAAATTTTGACTCAAAAAACTTGAAATTCAGAGAAAAGAAAACAAACAATTTTATTTATTCATTAATTTATTATAATATAGTATAATTCACATAGAATATCAACCCGATTTATGATATAGGGGAACAATCAGTTGTAGTTATTTTAATCATATAAATAAAAATAAGTTTCTAAGACCTGTAAATTCATTTTGAACATGTAAATCAGAATTGTTTTTGTTAAAATTTTGAAATAATGATGTTACAAAATATTCTATTTACAAGCTACATATTAGAAACAATCATGATCTATACATGATCTTCTCGATTAGTAGAAAGCTTTGTAGGCATAATTCGTAGCTTTTGAATCGTGATGATAATATACACCTGGTAAAATAACAACAACTAATGAACTACTACCTGCCAGAGCAAGAAGCCATGAAAAGTTCAAAGACTCATTATGCCAATCAAACAGGCAGCAAACGTGAAAAGGGAAAGCGAAAGTTCATGCAATAAAGAAAACGCAACAGGAGGCAGCACCAGCAACAACAACAACAACTGCAAGCAACTAACAACAACAATATATCTTCAAATTGTTGATTGACCCCAAGAGTTGTCGGCAGATATAGTCGAGTGTGGGTGGGGAATACTGCTGACAGACCAACACTTATCACCTCTGTCAGTGAACGTGACTACAGACAAAGTTAGCCATAAGTGTCTAACTAAAAGATACCCTGTATAAAAGGATACCCTAAATAGTACATATGTAGTTCGAATCATGTTGTATGTGTCAACGAAACCATTCGTAATATAATAAGAGAAATAGCATTGTATTCTTGCAAAACAACATACCTTTATTGCTGCTCACAAAACATAGGGTATAACGATCTTGCAAGAGAGCAGTCGGGCAGGGGGACGATATAATAGCTGTTTTGATACAAAGTGTGGGGCGTGCGGTAACAACTCGTAAACAACAGCTACAGAAATAACCACAATATGAATAGCAGTTCTTAGAGACATTGCAATGAAAGTGAAACTAGCTAAGCTCATTTGTTATGGGCTAGAATCGAAGGGGTGTCTGGACGGGTCTGATCAATAGTTGGTCAGTCTCTCGCTCATTATTCTATACTTTCGCTCAGTTAACTGCATCAAATTGATTGCGATGCCAGCGCAATTAAATCAGTAGTAATCAAAATGCAACAAAAGGTATTTAAAATGCTTTCTGGAGCAGACCACATTGAAGTTTTTATACACTACAAATCAGCTATATGAAAAGTAATGAAGAATTGAGGCGAATGATAATTTTTATATATGAAACTCAATTATTAGTAATCAAAATGCAACAAAAGGTATTTTAAACACAATCTGGAACAGACTCTAATAAAAAAGGGTTTTAAAGAAAAACTAAAGCACAGGATAATTTAGAAGTATGTTTATATCAGCTGATTTGTCAAAAGAATCTGTTTCATATTAAAATTCATTGTTATTCATTTGACTAAAATAATTATTTATTATTAAAAATTGTCCTCCTACACCGCCTAATGTAGAAAAATTTTAAGATTTGTAGCTTGTGGATCCTTGTTATTGTCAAACTGAATCATTAAACTGTTGTACCCCAATGCAAGGTTCTCAAAACTAGGCCAAATACAAGAAGTTCCTGCAGAGCACCATAAAGCTCCAATTGCCAAAGGCAGCAACTATTTCCAGCGACGCAACGTCGACGCCAGCGTCGCTGCTGCCGGTGAAGGTATAAAAGGTAGGAGACCGCCCAGTTGCTCGCTCAAATCCAATAAGAAACGCGCGTGCGCAGCCGCCGTCAGTTGAACGTCAGCAGCCTCTGAGCCAACTCGCGTATTTGTTCGTGTCTCTATCGTCAGTTGTTGCCACCAGTGCTAAGTTCCAGTGCGATTCGTCGGCATTTAGTTGCATTTAGTTTTGCATGTGGAATATATTGCAATATAATTTATAGCAACTTGTTTTCAAAGTCATTACGTGTCGACTCAACAATTTGTGCATTTCAAAAGTATACACAGACTTAACAACAAATAACAAACACACATACTTAATACAAAAATAAAAGGAAATAAAGGAAATATATCAACAAAAATACCCAGTGCAGTTTATGCGATTTATGCGTTATTTTTTTTCGGACATTTCTTAAGTTTCCTGCAAGTCGCATATATTTTTCGAACACAACTTGCATACAAAAATCCAAAAAGACGGACAGCAATGCAAATGACAAAGGTAAATGATGTCTTGATTGGGCATTGATAAAGTTATTGGTGTTGGAATTGGTATTGTTATAGGTATTGGTATTTGATTTAGATCCCACGCTCCCCATTTTGAGCAACACTTTCACTTTTTGTGTGGTGCCAGGTTTAAGGTTACATTAGTGACCATTTTATTGCCTTTGAACTGGTCTGATCTTTTAGCCATGACTCTGAGTGTGGCAGTTGGCTGACTCAGACTCTTAGTCTAACATGCAAAGCTGACAAACTGAAATAAACAAGAACGAGATCAAATACATTAAGTGGACTAACCACAAATTGAAAATCATTCACACAATCTTAAAAGTTCAACTCAAATTAAGTTTAGTTTTCAAATTGCATCGTAGATCACTTTTTAATTTGTTAGTCTATAAAGCAATTCGTATAATCACCATTGAAGTGGGCACACCCACATTGTAAGGCTGTTAATCGGCAATCGAAGCTTAACTTTTAAGCCTAAACACATCCAGGGCCAAGAGCGTGATCTTCAAAGGCGACCCGCAGCATCTCGTGCATTATTTTCAGCTAACGTTCATGTTGTTGTTTTTAAACAAGCCACAAAACTCGTACTTTTGGCACTTAAGCTGCCCCAATTTTGAGCATTGAAGTGCACTTACACTTCATCATCATCATCGTCATAATGATCATGATCGTCATGATCCGTTCATGATCGGCACGAGCTGAGCAATTGCTGTGTGTGGCTGTTGTTGTTGTTGTACTGTTTGTTGATTCAATTTCAAACAATTCGATTCATTTCACTGCCGAGTACAAGAGCACAAAAGCCAAAAGGAAAAGCGTTGAAAATTGGTCTCTGATCTTTCAATTGATGCTTGCATGGCTTGATTTGAAAGCCCACAAACAGACAGACAGACAGACAGACAGTCAGACAGTCAGACAGGGAACAGGCGCAATGGTGGGCGAGCAATCACGAGCTGGTGCGTGGGTGGAGAATGCTTTTCTTTCTAGCCGTGTCCATGGGCCATGGCAAGGCAAGGAAAGTCAAAGTGAAAATGAATGGAAAGCAAAGCCAATTACTAACTAACTCCAATCCAATCCCATAGAGAAGAAGGAGAAGCGAGCCCAGCATAAATGTATCTTGGTAATCTGAGCACAGTTGGCGCGGATTACAAAAGCAATTGAGAGTGCCAGGCGTGCACAAATGCAAAGATCAAGATCAGTAGAAACTCGGTCACAGATCACACTACGAGTATGTGAGTGTATGAGTGCATGAGTGGATACGAGTTCGAGTATGAGTATGAGTATGTGTACTCGTCACTTCATGGGCTAGCGCATTTGCATGCCAACTGGCCAACTTGTTTAACCGGACCTATGACCAAAGCTCCGGATCACATGGAGGTGCCTAAGGAAAGGCTCAAAATTCCAAAGCTCAGCCCATTCGATCCGATCCGATCGCTGACCGACCGTCCGGTTTGATCGGCTTCATATTAATCCAATTAAAGGAACAATCTACATTTCAATTCAAAACTAATGAACTGTAGTTAATTCTCAACAATGGCAACACATGTGTCTGTATTGATTGTTGTTGTCGTTGTTGTTGTTGTTTTTGTTTTTGCTTAAGTTAAACTATTGGAGCACGTTTTGAATGCAATACTCGTAGCTTGGAGATCGAAGCGAATCGATCTCTCAATCGCTTAACTGGCATTTGAAAGTCATGAACACTTGGCGATGACGTCGAACATGTGGCCAGCTCTAAACTTCTAGTATTACTAAGAAGCCAGCGCCGGCTTCCTTGTCGATGGTCCACAACCCCGACTTCCGTCAAGGTTCGCCGTCCCAAATAAAGAAGAAAAAAAACCTATAGCCAACACAATTGTTAACAATTCATTGATTGATGATCGATATGGCGATCAATTAAACAGCGTTAAATGTCTTAGTGACAAATCATGGACTCGTAGACAATTGAAGTGAAGCCCAAGATATGTAAACACAATTTTCAAGTAAGCCCCTCTCCATTCTATTTACAGTTCGGACTACCAATCTTGCTGTTGGTGCTTGCTCTTTGCGTCAGTTCCAGTCATGGAGCGCGTCGACTGCGGAAGAAACCAAAGGTCTACAACGCCCTTATCACCACAGACGATAATTTGACCTCAAGTCGGGCATATCCTGTCATCCAGCCCACAATACACGAACCGGGCTATGCGCCCTTTGGGCCCTATAATCCCTTTGGTTTCTACAGTCCGCCCCTGGTGAGATTTGGTCAGCCTTTGGTGCCTGGACTACCGCCTAATGAGCGAGTAAGTTGAGAAAAGAAATTGTTGTAAACACTTACTAATCATTACTTATTACAGCTACCATATCCACTGCCAACTGCAGCTCAATTCCCGCCCATCTACAATCCCTATGATCCCAATCAACCCAGCATTATACCCGCCGAACGGCAGCCACCACCACAACCAGAGTTGACACCTCAATCTCCAGCAGCAGACGAGTCGGAGCCCAAGGAGATTATGTCAAAGGATCAGTTACCTATACCGCTTAATGAACAGGGTCTGCCGCCTGTTCTGATACCACTGAATTCCCATTATAATAGTCAACCAATGCATCTGCCGCCCTATCCCTACAATCAATATCCGTTGATTTATGACCAGGCAGGATTTGTTCGTCAGCGCGAGAATTATTTACCGCCCTATGATTACTACCCCAGCCAAGGTTATCCGACGCGTAGTCCTCCTCCCACAGCACCACCGATGCAGCCAGTGCAGCCTCCGCAGCCGGAAGTGCAACCACTGCCATTAGATAGCTTGGATTCCACACCCAGCTTTGATGACATTAAGAATGGATCTGAAAACAAAAATAGCGATGTTCCCGACGTACCTCCACCTCCAATACCTTCTGGTCCAAAGCGCCCCAGGAAAGATAATTGAGGCGTAGACCGGACGTTGTCCCCTTCGAAGTATACACGTATTTATTACCATTTTTCTTAAGCATTTCGATTTGATGTCGTTTAACCCATAAGTTTAGTAAGTGTTTCATCAAAGATAATAAACAAAATAATAAATACCGCAGAAGCGGTGAATGAACTTGGTAGACTGAACTCTGGGGAAATGGTTTGTTGAGCTCTGGATGGCTCTCCCTGGGGATTTGTTTATCTTTAGCAAGTGGGCCTATAAAAGCTGCGAAGTCAGCATGCAATGGCACAGTTTGCATTGAGAATTTTGCAATATGAAATTCACACTGCTGTTGGTTCTGTGTTTTTGCCTATTAAATTTCGGTATGTGGAAATATCATTTTTAATTTTTATAGTATTTAAGAGCCAATTTACCAACAGCCTACGGCAATACCATTGTCGCTACCAAGCCACCGTTTGTGCGCAGTCGTTATAGTCTTCGATGGCGTAAAACAACAACAGTTAATCCCCAAAGCACAACAGGTCGCGTCATGGAGCTGGGAACCTCAACACAGCATCCTATGCTTGGAACTTCAACGGCCAGTCCAGACTACGATTACTATGGCAACGGCGAAGCTGACAACTTGGTGCACAAATAAATAACTTTGTCTTTGCTGTTCAAATATCTAAATACACAATATACATGTAACTTTCATAAATATTCAATAAAATACACATACATAGAATGCATATGTAATTCCAAATTCAAATTCAAATTTATTCGTCTTTGGATTGGCGGTAACTGCGATTTTTGTAAGAAGAAGCATCGATATATCGATAAATTAATATTTTTTTCAACAACCCTATGCAAAAAAGTCCGCAGCTCACGATTGTTTACGTCCAAAAAAAACAACAAGAGATTACCAGTTTTCCATGAGAAAAAGTTATCAAGTATATTTTATAAGTTAAATATACTATTTAGGTGTTAAGGAAAACAAACGCTTTTATTTTTATTCACGTATTTTTATCCAACTGTTGTGAACAGCATACACGCCCCGAAATATTCATTGCAATAACAAACCAGTTTTCCAGAATGTTATTAACAAATAAGAGCTTGAAGCACGGATTGGGCTTTCAAAAAGTTGCAAATCTGCTTAATAAGCAAACAACATTTTCTTGGTTGGTAACTGCCGCCGGTTTAAAGCCAGCAACAAAAACATTAAATGCTCTCGAACGGAGAGAAGGGAGCAGACGATTGTGGTGGTGAGTACTAGATGTGATTTACTCCAAGATTGAGAGCAGCTTTGTTTGCGCGCAGCAGCTACAGATATGCGAGCTCAGTTCTATACCCGACATCAACGAGAGCAGCAGCAACTGTTGCTAGCAATTGCCAGATTTACAACAAACAACAATTCCGCACAATAACCACAACAGCAGTGACAAAACGCAAAATGGTGGTAAGTTAATATCTGGTTCAATAAAGTAAATAACCATAACATAACATACCTCGAATTAAATATCATTATCGCTTGGGGGCATGCGAGGTCAGCACTTGATCCCAAGGGCACGCAGCGAAAGTCTCAGCTATAGCAATAAACATAAACATTCAACACTTGTTGCTCATAAACACTTTTCTTATACAGGCTAAACTAAATGAACAAGAACGCACCGAAAAACTGCAGCCATTGCTGGACGCAGGCTGGACAATGGTCGAAGGACGGGATGCAATTTACAAGGAGTTTCTCATGAAGGACTTTAATCAAGCGTTCAGCTTCATGGCTGGAGGTGCTTTGCTGGCTGAGAAAATGAATCATCATCCGGAATGGTTCAACTGCTACAACAAAGTTCAGGTCACTTTGAGCACCCACGACGTTAGTGGCCTCAGTAGCAATGACATTCGCATGGCCAAATACTTTGATGCCCAGGCCAAGTTGTTGAATTGTTAAGACTTAAACCAAATTGTTGAAATATACTATTCATTTATATCGGAATGAACTATATATATAAACATCTAGCCCTGCTAGGTCTTCTTACTTAATATCTGATAGTCAGCCTCTTGCAAAATGTCTGGTGAAGTTTCATCTGTGACATACCCAAGGGTTTTAAAGAACGTTAACGAGTTTTCATTATTATTTAACACGGTGAGCATGACTTTCTCAAGTCGCCAAACGTCCGCACATAGTTCCAGCGATTCCATCATGAATTTCCCAAGTCCTTTTCTTTGGTACTCTGGCGAGATTTGTATCTCATAGCTGGAGAAACAGAACAATCAATTAAAACAAAGAGCAAATAACAATGGTCATATATGTATGTGTTTACCAATAGAGCACGCTATCTCCATCGTCCATATCAAAGCGGAACATTGTGTAAGCCACAGGTTGATTCTGTTGATTCACTGCAACCATATAACGGGCCCAGTTTTTATTCAGCTCGGCCTGCTTAATTTTGGGCTTCCATCCCATCTTCAGTTGTTTGTAGTAGGAGCCGACATTCTGTTCCGCTAGTTTAAATGCCCACTTGAGGGTTTTAGCATCCATGTCAGACTTGGCGCGGCAATATAGTTTAAACTCCTCAGAGGATTTAGATTTGAAGATATCATATCGTACCGGTACTTTTTCAAATGGATTTTTTGCACGTGCAGCCGCTTCAATAAATTTGTGCTTCGCAGCTGCACTGAGTTCGTCCCGATTTGTCATTATTTATAGTTTTATAGTTTAACAGCGATTTGCAATTGTTTATTGGGTTGTTATTAGAGAGCGTGTGTTGCACCAAAAAGCGGGAAACTAGTGTTGATAAACATCCATGCAAAATGCAGCTCTGAAATAATACTTTTCTTAACACTGGTAGTCTCAACAAGTAAACAACGCATCGATATTGGCTATTTCTTACAATTACATTAAGCAATTAAATTTAAGCAATTCCTTAGAAATTACCGAAGTTGGAATCATCAGAGGACTCTCATACGCAAATATACCTGTGAAGAAATGTAGGATTTATCATCATACATGTATGTATACAAAAACTTATGTCTTTTTGCTGACGTTATCGTTTGTTTTCTAGAACAATAAACAAACCAAATTTACCAATTACTACAATGTTTAAGAAGTCAAAACCTAAGGTGGCACCACCACCACCACCACCCACAGTAGAAGAAATGCTCGCTGATATTGAAACGTTTGAAATAAGTCAGCCAGCTGGAAATACCAACTTTGGCAGCAGTGCAGCTTTTGAGCACGCACTGCTTACAGAACCAGAGAACTTGGCCCTTGAAACATGGTGGCAGGTGTTTGACGAATATGACCAAAAAGTCAAGAAACTGGAGACTATGGAGGTAACATTAGACGCACAAAAAGAGAAGTTATTAGCCTGTAAATTTAAGCTAGAGAAAAATGCAAAAGATCTGCGTGAAGGCATAAACAAGCAACAAAAGCTAATTAAAGAAGTCATAGATTGTTAACAAAACGATATAATTGTTTTAAATTAGTTTCGCCTATCGGTACTGCTTCCGATGACGTTGTAATCGATGACAATACATACACAACACGTGCTATCGAGTACATAGTTAGACAGCGCTCAGAAAGCATCGATACTAGTTACCTGCAGCCGTTTTATATGTGGGGAAAAATAAAATAATTGTTTTTAAAATCATTGCATTAAAATGCAAGTGTTTAATTAAACAAAAAGTAAGCTTTGTGAGTTAAGGAAACGCGTCAAATAAAAAGCGTGAAACTTAAGAACAAAATATTTATTTTCGTTCCATGAATAAGCCTGGGAACAGGTTTAGGCCAGAAAAAAAACTTGGCTGGCTTACCATTTACGCCACAGCGTTAATGGCAATACAACAACAGCGAGCGGAGGTCGATTGTTTTGTGTGTGTGCGTGTGTGTATGTGTTAGTGTGGTTGCTTTAAAATTTTGCCTGTGAGTTAGCCCAAATCCAATTACCAAAACGAAAAAGTGCAACAATTGCTAAGGCAAAATATAACAACCCTTGTGCTCTGACTAATTGAATTTTACGTATTTTATTTTGGCTAAGCTAATGATACTAACAACAATAACAGTGAGCAGTCATGGCTTAAAGAATACACACAAACACAGTGGATTATTACCCAATTAAACGGTTGTCAATATAGAAAAAGAATGCAATTCATTTAATGCCCAATAAGAATTGTGTGCAAAAAACCACTAAGCAACTAACAGTAATTTTCACGGGCACACACAACACAAGCAAATCGTACGTGTAAATGTGTATGTGTTGTTTATGCCTTTGCTTCGTGCGTGCATGCATGTGTATGTGTGTGAACAAAGTGCTAATGAGATGCTGATGCTGTGCTGCTTCTTCTTTCCAGCCGTTTGTTGCTTTTGCCATTTATGCAAAAATACGTAAATTTTGAACAAAAGATGTACATACATATTTTATTGTTTTCAACTGTTGCGAATCTCGCTTGCTAACGAACTCGCTGCAAAAGGTGAAAGCAACTTTTTTTTATTGTGTTTGCTTTTGCTCATGCTGATGCTGTGTGATTTGTATGAATTACACATATGTGTATTTTTTAAAGTGCAATCTCTTTGTGCCACCGTTATTGCAATCAACTCGATTAAACTTATTCTTTCATTCTTTCGCAGCAGCTACGCGTGAGATGTCACATGCGATTGTAACGGATTTTCAAACTTTGACAATTCATATTGGCAAAACAACAACTGCTGCAATAATGTAAGAGACGGAGGCTAACAAAGGTCAATCTAAGCCAACAAACCCAGCCTAGAACTAGTTAGGTTTCCACACACACACACACTCACATACAAATACACGTAGTCACCTTAAGCATGGATTGGTTGTCAACGCTGCTGACTCTGCTGCTTGGGATCAACGAGCTGCTGGCAGTTCCAACTCCGCTCAAGCTACCAGGTGAGTCCAATCAGACTTTCGCTAGATGCTGTAAACCCAATATCAGTGTTGTTCCTAATTAACTAATAATAAAATAATGCCAATGAAACCACATTTTGCTGGCATTTAAAATAGTAGTGCTAATGAAAATAAATAAATACTACTAAAATGATAAATGACTAGTGCTAATAAAATGACGATTCACCAGCATTGAAAATACTAGAAAAATATTTAATAATAATAAAAAATTTAAACCTCATTGAAAAGCATTGAAAATACCACTGAAATAAACTTTCATTAGCACTATGTTGTATGTTCAATGCTACTGTAATAAACTTTCATCAGCACTATGTAGTATTTTCAATGCTAGTGAAATTCTTTTTTTTAATTTTCCTTATTTTTTCAATAATAATGAAAAAGTTATGACAATGTTTATGGACACACTTATAATGATCTTGATTTGAATAATTTCAGGTTACACACACAAGCTGACGCCATATATCAAACACTGGGAGGCAGCGAACTTCGATCGCTCCGTGCTGCAGGTGGCACAACAAAGACACTTGGAGCAGGCCAGAGCTCGCCGAAAACGTCAAGTGGATCCCTCAAGTGGGCTGGGATTGGCGCACACAATACGATTGAATTTCTCTGCACACGACAGGTGAGTGCGTGGGTTTTTCTACCTTAACTCAAGTTGCATTTTGTATATATATATGTATATATTCACATTCTCATTCTTTTGTT
Source organism: Drosophila neotestacea (assembly GCA_035044365.1). Taxonomy (NCBI): domain Eukaryota; kingdom Metazoa; phylum Arthropoda; class Insecta; order Diptera; family Drosophilidae; genus Drosophila; species Drosophila neotestacea. The sequence goes on from JAWNMD010000757.1 coordinate 2,010,725, forward strand.
TACAGAGACTTTCTTTTGGTGCTGCGTCAGCAACCAAATTCGGTGTTCGCTAATGATGTGGAAATCGAAAACACACTGGGACCCATCGATTATGATGTGTCACGCATTTACACGGGCAGCTTGGAGGATGATGAGTCTGCCCATGTCCAGGCGATACTCACAAGTGATAATCTGTTGGATGGCACCATTGAGACGCAAGCTGAGCACTATTACATTGAGCCAGCTCAGCGTTATTCACAACAATTGGCGGAGAGTGGAGTGCACAGCATTGTCTATAAGCTAAGTGATGTAAATATGCAGCAGCATAATTCATTTGGAAGCGGTTTATCATCACAGGCGCCCATTAAGACACATTGCGCCAGTGAACGATTGAGGCAGAAACGTTGGTTACCAGAGGAGGAGGTAAGTAGTAGCTTTAATCAATTTTAATAATACTTGGCCTGACTACTGATCATTATTTGTAGCATGTCACTGTTCCAACTTATAATCGCAATCCGCCTTTGCCGCTGGATCTAGAGGTACCGTACAATGATGATTTTCGCGTTCTGGCCTCTGAGGAGGATCGAAGTGATGAGGAACATAAAAAATCTACATCAACAACAACTATGCGCAGCACAGAAAGCTTTCTCGCGACGCTAACCAAGCCCACACCCAATCGCAATATACTTGTAAATAACTATAATCCCTCCAATGTTGGCGATAGCAGTCGAAGCTATAATGGCAACAGCAACACCAATTCAAATTCCAACAACAACAATAACAACGTGCGCAAGTTGTACACGAAACATAAAAACATCATTGTTAGCACCTACAATCGGCCAATAGAGCCAGAGTTTGGCACACCCTATGAGGAGCCCAATGCCAACAATAGCAACAGCCTGCCAAATAACTTTTTCAATGCCAATTGGACAACACTTTCAATGGGTAACAGCAACAATGGAGCAAATGATCGTCCTAGCCATAAGACGCATGTAGAGATCATCACCAAGAATGGCGCTACCAAGAAACCCAATATTATTGTAAACAATTACAATCCGGAGATCATTTTTGCACCCAATCCGCACAATCCCAGTTTTAACACCATGCTAATGACGAACCTTTTAAGTGGTCGTGGCGATGACATACACAGCTCGCCGCGTCTGCTCTACGATCGCAAGACCACTTGCATGCTTTATTTGCAGGCAGATCACACGTTCTTCCAGAAGATGGGCAGTGATGAAGCCTCAATTGAGGCCATCACACGTCACGTTCAACGCGCCAATTCGATTTATCGAAATACGGATTTTAACAACGATGGAAAACCTGACAATATTACGTTTATGATAAAGCGTATTAAGGTACATAACATGAACGCCATGAAGGATCCCAGTTATCGATTTCCCGGTAACTATGGAGTGGAAAAGTTTTTAGAGTTGTTCTCAGGTAAGTTGACATGCAATACTCTCTAAAGTAGTGTTTAATTTGCTGTTTTCTTTAACAATTTCACAGAGGAGGATTATGATGCTTTTTGTCTGGCCTATATGTTTACCTATCGCGATTTTGAGATGGGTACTTTGGGCCTGGCTTGGACTGGCGATCTGAAGAATGCAGGTGGCGTTTGCGAAAAGAATGGTCACTATCGTGGATCTCTTAAGTCATTAAATACTGGCATTGTCACACTCTTAAATTATGGCAAACACGTTCCACCCGCCGTTTCACATGTGACGCTGGCCCACGAAATTGGTCACAACTTTGGTTCACCTGTAAGCAATGGTTTTAATAATAGTTTCTATAAAAAACAAATTTATTTGTTTTCTCAACCACAGCACGATCCGGAGCTGTGCACACCAGGTGGTGAAGATGGTAACTTTATTATGTTCGCGCGAGCCACCTCCGGCGATAAGAAGAACAATAATAAGTTTAGTGCGTGCTCCTTAAAGTCCATAGAGCCAGTGTTGAATGCAAAGGCACGTTCGATGAAGGGCTGCTTTACAGAACCGCAGTCGTCTATCTGTGGCAATGGCGTTGTGGAGCCGGGCGAGCAGTGTGACTGTGGATGGGAGGAGGACTGCAAAGATTCATGCTGTTTTCCCATGTCTCGACAGCCGCATCTTGATGAAACGCCCTGCACGCTGACTCCCCATGCCCGTTGCAGTCCCTCGCAGGGACCTTGCTGCACTACCGACTGCAAGGTGAAATTTGGTGACAAGTGTCGCGACGACAACGGCTGTCGCGATCCCTCATTTTGTGATGGACGTGTGCCCCAATGCCCACCATCGGTGAACAAACCAAACAAGACCATTTGCAACAAGGAGTTTGTTTGTTACATGGGCGATTGCACAGGCAGTATTTGTTTGGCTTATGGTCTCGAATCATGCCAGTGCATACCTGGACCCCAGGATGATCGCATTAAGTCATGCGAGTTGTGTTGCAAACTGCCTGGAGAGAACAATCCGTGTCGCAGTTCGTTTGAATGGAATGAGGCACCGTTTGATGTGCCTGACATGTACTCCAAACCGGGAACGCCCTGCAATGACTACAATGGGTATTTTACAGAGTTTATTCAATGAAATCGCGTTACTAATCTAATCTTTATTTACAGCTACTGCGATGTTTTTCAAAAATGCCGCGAGGTCGATCCCTCTGGACCCTTGGCCACGTTGCGAAAGTTATTGCTCTCTGAAGAGAGCATAGCCACATTTAAGAAGTGGATGCAGCATCATTGGTACACCGTTGCCCTGGCTGCCATTGGAGTCTTTCTATTGCTGGTATGCTAAACATTTTCCATGCCTAGAAAAAAGATTATACACTTTAACAGGGAATCATACTGAGACGAAACCAGGTTTCTGTTTCATCCTTCTATGCCTTTTGGTATTTGGTTGCCGGTTTTATATTTTGTAAATTAATAATCGGCTCTTTTGAAACGCAAACCAACTTGATTCCTTGTTTCTTCACCATCTAAGAATTATTTTAACAATTATCTAGGAATACAGTCCGAAAATTATTGACAATCGTCATTTAAAAACCTTATTTGTAAGCTGGTAAATGTGGTTTTTATGTAAAAATTTTCTAATTTTAATGCGTTTTTGTTTGGAAAGCTTATGCGTATAATTACAAATATGTTAAGGGATCAGTATGAGGCCGAATCGCACGCCATGGGCGAGGGTGAGCCCAGATATAAACCCCAACTGAACCTAGTAAATCTAATTGATAAACGCTTCATCCGCCAATTGATAACAAGGCTATTTTAGAACGCATTTATTCTTGAACTCATGCAACCACATCTATTCCGAATTGCAATCATTAATATTATATCCACTAATCAATTGATTTATGCTTACCCTTAGATACTGAGCACAAAGCTGCTGGCGAAACGCTCGAATCTGAAGCTTAAATCGGTGACCATCATTCATAGTGCCACCACGGAAACTGTGCGCCTGCCAGAGAACAACAATGGTGTCATAGTACACACAGCCGTACGCACCAAAGTGCCATTTAAAAAGAAGGTTCGTGGTGAACGCAGCAAGAAAACTGGAGCCGGTTTAGGAGCAACAGCAGGAGTACGCTCTAGTGCAGTAACCAAGGGCAATAATGCCAGTGCAGAGCCAAATAAAACAACTCGAACACAGGCGCAGGCAAAGAAGAAGCTGAAAACAAATGTAACGGATGAGGATCAGGCCAAAAAGTCCAACAAAAAGCTGGGCAAGCATATGAAGGAAATCATCGATTATTCGCAGCGCAACAATAACGCAAATGGTGCTGATGATGGCTCCAATCTATCGGCGACCAACAATCATACCAACACTTTTGGTAAAGTACAAAAGTGGCTGTTGGAGTCGCCGATTGTGGCACAACCTTTGTCGCACATAGAGCATAGCTCACGAGTGCGCAATGTGATGAGTAAGTCGCAGTCAACGCCAGAGAGATTGGTACAGAAAACTCCACAGAAGACCAAGTCCATGGGCAATCTGTCCAATGAAAAGGTTAAGCTACAAGTCGTCTATAAGCCACCCTTCAAGTTCTCGCTGCGTCTATCCAAGAAGCCCAAGGTGAAGACGCATGTGGTAGGCGTAAGCGCTGGCGCTCGTCCAAAGCGTACTCAAAAGAGCAATGCACGGTCTAGCGGACAGGCGACAACGTCCAAGGGACCTTATACGGAACGTGCTAAACGTACCGCTCTGCTCCTGTGCAACGAAGCAGAGGACGATAACCAAATGTTGACTCTCAACGAACCCAACTATGAAACGCTAAAGCCACCAACGCGCAACACCGAGCACTGCTACGAGAATGTTGAGCTGCCAAGTGGCAGTGTGGCAAACGATGTTGCAGCTACGTCAAAACCAAGCAGCAGCAGCAGCAATGGCAAAATTGGGCCTAGCTCAAATCGGGCCAGTCTGGAAGCCACATCAATAGCTCCAGGGCAACGGAGCTCCTATCGACGCTCGAATTCTCTGTCTACACACAATCCGTTTGCAGTTGCGCCGCGTCGCAGCAGCAGCAAGGCTGGCAAGAATGAGGCACAGTCATCCGGGGGTTCCATTAATTTAACTCGCAACTTTGGTAGCACACAAAATCTCATCAATTTGAGTCAAAACATGGCCAAGTCTAAGAAGCGTAGCAGTCTCAATCTTAAAGCAAGTGCTGCCAAAAACGGCAAGGATCCGCCTACAACTACAACAACAGCTCCAACGGCAACACCACAGCGCCGATCATCTTCTAATGCAAATCTTCGCAGAAATAGCAGCGTCTCGAACTCGGCGCCACATGCAGCGCCGGTGCCGCCCACGCGCATTTCGCGTAACAGCTTCAGTAACATTCCACGCGCCAGTCTCAATGGTCAAAGCGGCTCCTCCTCCTCAACAACGGCAGCAGCAGCAGTAGCAGCGACGTCATCACTAGCGCCGCCTAGTTTCTCCCGTCAATCGTCAAGCAGCACAACGACAACATCGTCGAGTGTTGGAACGAATGCGTTGCCGCTTTCATTGCAACAATCCGCTTCCACCAGCGCCATGGCCAGCCAACAACGACAAGCTGTGCCGCCCACGAGACGCAGTCTTAACAATTTCAGATCACGTCCTACGGCAGCGACAGCAGCACCAACATTACCAACAACAACAACGACGACGGCGGCAATGGACAATGAATTGCCATCGGATCTGGAGGTTGTTGTCTCTGACATTGAGAATTTGGTTAGCTAAGAGCAGCGCCATTCCTTTTCATTTCAAACCAACCAAGTGAAAGTGATAAGTCCTAAAATTAGTTATACAAATTGTCGCATAGGTTTAAATGCATATATATACATATATATAAAATTTAGATTTGTATATATATAAATATACATATATACAGATATGTATGTACTTTACACTGCCTTAAACTTGCCGTTTCTGCTGAATATGTGAATGCCACGCCAATACATCCCCACACCAAATACCAAAATGACCACAAAATATCATTATTAACAACGCTAACAACGCTCGTGCTTATGGCTCCATCCACCCATACACCTGACACAAGTTAACATCCGTAAACCATTAACGCCCACCACCCACCCAATGCCACCGCCACCGCAACCGCCGAAGCCAGCCGCACTCACCGCACATTGTACCTTTTACTGTTTAACTGTTGTATTGTATTCGTGATCTGTAACTATAACTTGTAACTGTAATTTAATCTGAAACCCTATAACCTAAATTGTGTTCAGTTGTCGTAATGCGATCGATTTGAATATACTCAAAATATTAAATTAAGTTTAAGCAAAAACTTGAGCTCCTAAACCAAACACTTTATATACAACGCAAACATCGGAAACCAACATAGACATACAATATATCCAATAGACCGATTCATTGTTAGTTTCCATTAAGATGTATAGACAAACCGTCGCTGTTCGATGGCTGAACACAAAACTATTCTTATACTATTATTGGCTTGTTAATATTGTTTCCTATATAGAATTATCTTTTGTTACGTTTCTATATATCTAGCTATTTTTCTCATATGTATCTTTTAACGTTTTCAACAACGACCATTGTCATCTGTAATCTTCGACACACACAAAACAGAACAACAATACAAGGTGCTATTTTAGTAACGAATGTAAAAAAGAATTAACCAACAAATTTTTAAACTCTTATGAATATTTTCCAAGATGATCAAAAATGATATTAAGATTTGTAGTTGAGAATGGAGATGTAGACGAGGTGTTTGTAGCCAGACTGTTGTAGACTGGAAGCAGGGGGAAGTCAGGGGAAGTTGCAAATTAATAATACTTAGTAACAATAAAATATAACCAACGATAACTGTCAATAAATCAAAAGTAATATGCATCGAACGTAGTTTATAGTAGTCGCAATAAAATCAAATAGAAAAGTTTATAATGCTGTGTCCCCCAATCACACCCTCACTCACTCCCCACTTACACACACACTGACAAACACACACACAAATGCCTGCGCCATTCTTAGTAGTAGTGTATATAAGAAATCAAATTGAAATATATACATAAATAAATAGTTTTTATATGCAATAACAAATTATAGCAATGAAAGAACAAACACCTAAGGATATTCAAACTCACACACAAAACACGAATAGTCACGTAGCGTATTGAATCACGGAGCAAACGGCTTACAAAAAAAACCCTAATATTAACGATTTGTAGTCTTACAATAAGCTAATTGGAATCTCTACACATAGATACATACATATACATATGTATGTAATTGTAGCTACTACTTAATTGTAATACTGTGTTGAATATCGGCGTTTAAGATTGCGTATAGTTCTGATATGTATTTGAATTTGTATGGGTGGTAAAATAGTTACACGGGGAGTGCAATTTTATGAGCATTTGGGTATATTTTTTTGAAATATACAATACCATTAATAAATAGAAATACTTATGCTCAGCTCAAAAGACCGACCCATCTTGGGACAGACAGTTAACGTTAATGCGTAGGCAAGCTAAGAAACGGAAAATAAACAAAAAACGAAAATCGATAAAGTACGCGACAATCGCTTTGAAATGCTTAATTAACAAAAAGAAAACTCGAATTTTAGTTTTAAGCTCGTCTTAACAATATATATATATAAATCGAAAATCTATGATAACTATTTAAATATGAAACTATACAAGGCGCAGATTCTTTTTTAAACGTCAAAATATCGGCAATATCATTAAACTTACCAAAAAAAAAAGAAAAGAAAAATATTACAAAAATAATAAAATAAAAGACAAGAAAATTGCCAATGTTTATGTACTGTATATAATAAATGCAAAGAAATATGATCTAAGGAGAGGATCGGCTAATAATAATAATAAAAGTATTTGGAGCGTGGACGAAAAGACTATTTAAAGCGAAATTAACCGTTTTTGTGTATTGTATATAAGAAATTAATTGATTTTAATCTATATACATATGTATATGTAATAATTTAGTCGTAAAACTGCAAAACAGATTTTAAAATCTTTGTGTGTACCTCAATTGTAATTAATTTTGTGTATGGTATTTTCATCAAGGTTTTTGCACTCACTTCACCTGATTGATTGATTACAACGACTATTTGTTTGTATAATTTAGCTAAATGAATTTTAACACGTATTCAAAACCCCTCGCAGAGATCCGTTCCCCTAGTGAATAACCAGATTTAAATGTTGTCAAAGACCGTATCAAATATGAAGTATTTTGTCAATTAATAATGCGTAAATGAATGTCGAAAAATAAAACATATGTATGTATAATGCATCATTTAAGAACAATAATTATCATATAATAAGTTGCGAACAAAGCTAAACAGAGAAATATGTGAACACTTAAGTTGTACTTAGTTTTAATGGCATGATTACAGTAATTATTTTATTTATTAATATTATCATTAAACGATTATGCAAATGTAACTAATTTTTAACACTGCACATGCATTGCGATATTTTATAATTTTTCATTTAATGCAAAATTCAAATAACAATAAAAACGAAACTAAAACATTAAACTTATGTGGATTTCTTAGCAGACTTTTCCAATTTTGAGGCACGTTTAGCCATAATCCAAAAATAAACCGACGGCAATAAGTGGCGCAAATAATAAGCAACCTTGGCTTGGAAATCGCTAACAATAATGTCGGGTTCATTACGCAAGATGCATTGTAAAATGCGTTCTGATAACTTTTCAGGCGACATTCCTTTAGCCGTAGTTTCATCCATTTCTAAAATTAATCAAATATGTGAGTAATATGTAGGTAACAACAAGAGGTTTTTACTAACTGCCATAGCTGCCACCCGAACCAGTCAAGGCATTCATCGAGAGCTGAGTGCGTATGTATCCAGGACTGACCATTGACACATTAATCTTACTACTGGCCACCTCGGCACGTAGAGCATCGGCAAAGGCCTGCATTGCATGCTTGGAAGCGGAGTAAGCTGCTCTCTGAGGTATAGCAAATTTTCCTTGTACGGAGCTAATGAAGCAAATGTGGCCACTCTGACGTTTTATCATAGAAGGCAATAATGCTAAAAGTGAACACAAATCATATCAAACCTTCCACTATCTAGTTTTATACAGTGAGTAACTTTCGTACCTTTCGTCAGTGCCACACTTCCAAAGTAGTTGACCAACATCACCTTTAGATCCACATCGACAGCAGTTGAAACCACATCGGCACGTACACTAATTCCACCATTGTTTATCAGTATATCAACTTGGTTGTACACAGCCAAGGAGCGTGTGACAAAATCTGGTATGGAATTCAGTTCTGATAAATCCAAAGCAAGAACCGTGGGAGGGTATGCTGGATCCTGCAATCAGCTTTGAATAAATAAATAAAATGTTAAAACTATGCATTCCTTACCACATCCAAGGCCAGTAAATCTTTCTTCACGCGCTCTAGCTCTTGGACACGACGGGCAGCCAGAATAACTTTACAGCCTGCACGATAAAAGACATGTGCAAGGGACTCTCCCAGACCTGAGCTGGCGCCAGTAATAAGCACAACCTATAATCATTTTATATAAGCAATTACTCTATTGATTTTTTAATCCAGATATTATTAATTCTAACCTTGCCGGGCAATTGATTACGGTATTTTTGAGCGCGAAAACGTTGCCACAAATTAATGAAGGCCAGTGGCAAAGCCACTGGCATTAGAAGGCTGCCAAGTACCCAGTAAAGAACATTCCAATCGCTGGTGGGTGCGCACTTTTCCATTTCTTGCAATTTCATTGCCAAACTTGATTTACAACTCTGAGAACTTTGCACTTTTCTGCAGTGGACAACAAACAAAAACAAATATAGCTCAAGACTATCGATAACGATATTGTCTTATGATAAAATATCAATCGATATATCAATGTTTGTTCAACAACCCTGTCAGAGTGAACAGCTGACATTTGTTACGTTGTTGCTCTCGCGGTTTGCCGTCACATAATTGTTATTTTACTTTAAAATAATATATTTAAATGCACAGTTTAGTGAGACAAACTAGCCGCTTAAGCATCTGGCTACCAGCAGCTCGAATTCACACTTCTGCCGTGCAGCGCGCTTTCTGGGAGCGAGAAAAGAAATCCGGCTACAAAACCAAACTGCCTGAACCCTCCAAAAAGGAGCTTATTGTAAATGGATTTCGCGACTTGAAAGAAGAAATCAAACTTTGGCGCCAGGAAGTCAAGGAAAAGCTAGAAAGTGATCCCATATTGGTGTTTAGACCTGGCGAAACGGATGTCGTATTTGATTTCAAGGCTCCCGATGTACTCGATAAATGGACTGTGACAACAGACGCAGATCATGGAGAAGGTAAAAGTAACGCCACATTAGAGTTGAGTGCAGCAGGTGCAGGACTTTTTCACGGAGAAGTTAACTCGCAGCACACAAAGGATGGTATCATCAAAAGGACAGGCTATGCAAACATACGCACCAAGCGTGTGCGGGTCAGTAAATATTCTAAACAATTATCCAATTGTTTTTACAATTTTATTATCTGTTATAGAAATCATTCAAACGAGAGACTACCTACGATTGGACGCAATATAATATGCTTGTGCTGAAGGTGCGAGGAGACGGACGTAGCTATCTTATTAATTTACACACCGAGGGATATTTTGATCTCATGTGGAATGATATCTATCATTATGTTCTATACACTCGCGGTGGTCCACACTGGCAAATAGCCAAAATACCTTTCTCCAAGTTCTTTCTATCCTCAAAAGGTCGTATTCAAGATCGACAGAATGCCATACACCTAAATTGTGTAACGCATTTTGGTTTCTCCGTAGCGGCCAAGAAAGGCATGGACGGTCCATTTGGCTTGGAAATCGACTATGTGGGAGTAGAATTTGATCCTAGTCATCGCGAGGAATTTGCCTACGAAATGTACAAGACACCCAAGTATATTGTAGCCACGTAAAATCAAATGTTATTTAATTGTAAAGTAATAAATGCATAGAAATTTTGTTGTAAAATCCTCTCTGATTGCACTCTCTTTTGCTCTCTCTCAAATCAGCTGTTTAAATGTTTACATTCACTCACTCCTCAGGGTCACCCAGGTTTTTCTTTACGATTCAACAGATACTGTTTATTCGCAATTTGCTTTTATGCTTCTTGCGTTCACTTTGAAAGGTGCTTCGGTTGCGACAGTTGCCAATTAGAAACTCACGAACAAAACTTGCGCTCTCTGTTATTGCCTCAGTCTCGCTCTGACTCTTGTTCCTGAAAGTTGTAGATAACGTAGCGGAAAAACTTCCGCCTCAGCTCTGCGTGGGTGCTGTGGTTTTTTATTATCAAATAAACGTAAATAATAGATAAAAATATGGTGAGTATTTTCGGCTTGTATTGCAAACAGATTTCCAACTAGACAAATCGAAAAAACAACAACGTGGCCATGTGATAGTTCACTCACCAGCCAACCGGCTGTGACCTTGAATGGACGGACTGCGAATATATAATCCTGTCCATGGCATAAACTCAACAAACCGAAATCAATAATAAAGATTCAAATTGTGGCTTGTACGCAATTTACCGGTTTGCTGTTGATGTTGACGTTGAAATTTATGGGCGAAAAACATGATACCACAAAAGAAAAAACCAGTCAGCGGCTATCGAAAGTGATTGAGCTGAAGAAACCAGTTACCAATTACCGTTCCTGATATCGGTTTCTGTTCAGTTCAGGTAGCTGTCTAGCTGTTGTCTTTCTACACCACAGTTGTGCTCTTAGCAGCGTCAACTGCTGACGTTGGCCCTTTTTTTGTAGCATTTAAAATGGTGCAATATACGGTAGAATCCTTTTATAGTTCAATTATACTGGATATACTAATTAATTTTCTCCGTTTATCACTAATTACAGCAAGAGACGTATCTTTACGATCCGAAACTGCTGCTCCAGCTTGATTTTCATCGTAGCCCAGCTAAATTTCAGCCTTTTATCTCGGCTGCCAATTCGGGTGAACCCTGGATGAAGGTGCGTCCCCTGAAGGATACGGATTATGATCGTGGCTTCCTGCAGTTGCTGACTCAGCTAACGCATGTTGGCAATGTATCTCGCACTCAATTTCTCAGTAAGTGGCATATAAAAGATACAATTAGTAGCCAAGCTAACATCCATTTACATATGCAGCACGCTTCTCGCAGATGAAAGCAAGCGGAGATTACTATGTCACTGTGATTGAGGATACCCGTAAGGGAGAGATTATTGGTGCTGCCTCTCTGATCATTGAGCGCAAGTTTATACACAATTGTTCAGTGGTAAGTTATGTTATACTCTCTAATGAAACCTCAAGTAAACTATCTCATCTGCTTTTCAGCGTGGCCGCCTCGAAGATGTTGTGGTCAACGACACCTATCGTGGCAAGCAACTAGGAAAACTGTAAGTTGAATTATTCCACCTAAGTAGGCTTAACTCTTAAATTGTCCCACTCTTCACTTGACAGCATTGTGGTCACCGTATCGCTGCTGGCCGAGGAACTTGGTTGTTACAAAATGTCGCTCGATTGCAAGGACAAGCTCATCAAATTCTATGAGACTTTGGGTTACGTTCTCATACCCGGCAATTCCAACTCTATGACTATTCGCTATGATGAAGCACCAACGAAAAGAAATGCTACCTCGGCCGGCGTTATATCCGCTTCCTCAGGCGATGCTTGCCAAACTGTGAGCCTTGATTTTGCCTCTTGACAATTAGCCGCCAACGCTTCTCCAAAATCCAAGCTTTAGGTAATTTTTTACCTAAGGCTACAAACTGCGCAAGGCGCAATGTTAAAAAAAAAAAAACAATAACAAATGGATCCGAAAAAATACGTCCATTTGGTGCATTTACCAAAATCTATTGCAAAAATTGCATTGCACTTGGCGCATGGATTTTTGGACAGCGCTGGCAGGCGGTGGTGTCTTTATGGTTCCTCCCATAAGGACATACAATTAGATATATATGGCTAAGGCAACCGCAATGGTTGTATTCTATTTTTAATTCTTACAGAACTCTCAATTTTATAATTTTTTCTCTCCTTTCTGCTACTGAATGTGAGGCGCGCCCTTTAAATTAAAGGTTGTTGTTATACTTCCTTTCAAGAGTACGTTCATCAAGTAGCTTTAACTTTCTACAAATATATGTATATTATGACTAAGACTTTGTTTTATTTACAAACTTTCAATAGTTATTTGACTAATATTAACCCAGAATTGGCATCACAATTGCAATAAATGGTTTCTATTAAGAATGAGCAAATGGCTCTTCCACGTATCAAGAAAACGCACACAAGTGTCCACATTTAGGACATTTTGAATGCTTAGCGAAGTATTGCTGCAGATGCTCGATATGCCCGCCATGGGAGCAGCCTTGGCACCAGGCATAGACACCACGGACAATCAGTCCACAGACGCAGCACTTGGCCGACTGCATGGATTTGCATTTGTCACAGTACCAGCCCACATTGCCGCCTAGTGGACGACCACACTCGCCGCAATTCGTGTGCATGCCTGTGGATTGTTGGTTTAATTGTTTCACAGATCGCATCCAGGTGCGGTTGATCACTTCACAAGCCTCGTTCCATAGCTCGTAGCGATGCAACTGATCCACATAGGAGTGAAACCAATGTTCCTGTTAAAGATAACATAATGTCGTAAAATGGAAACTTTTGTAACAGATAAACTTACAACCAAGGCATCGTCAATTGGAATCAACTTGCGTGCTTCTCCTAAAACTATGAGCACGGTCAATGCTGTTTGCACATCACCAACATCGTTTTGTAGCATCAGGGCATCCGCCATGAATTGGTGTGGCTGCCACATGGGTATCGGTGGCACGTGACTCACTTTTAATATGCTGGGCACATGTGGTGGCTAATCAAAAGGAATAAAGTTCAGATTGTTAATATATTTAGCTTTTCATTACATAGATTCTCTACTCACTGGTGACTTTTCATGATCCGATGCCTTCAAGTCTAGTTGAGGTCGTGCAGCTTGTACATCATGATGAAGCGCAGTGTCAGGAAAGGCTAATGCTTTTGTTACATCCGCTGGACCAACGTATATGAATCCATCGCGTAACAGCTCAAAGTTATCAAACGTAATCTCGGTAATGATTTGCGTCTCAGAGAGTATAACCGAACTCGTAGGCGGTGGCTGCTGTTTTCCACCTCCACCCAGCTCATCGCCGTCTTCACTTGCATCCGCGATTTCGTTCGACACTTCTTGGCCATTACCATTTGGATCCTGACCTAGTTCGTGTGGCGGCCAATCGTTTGCCACTTGTGTGGGACGACGTGAACTCATGGGATTCTTTTGATTGGAAAAAGAGGAACGATGCTCAAATGGTGGCTCAAAAAGATTGCTGCCATAGAAGAGCTTAGCGAAATTCCACAAAGTGGTAGCCTGCAAAAATATCTTGTTTATACAAATTGCAGTTGATAAAATTAAGATTATATACATTATGCTTGCCGTATTTCTTGGACACCTCTGCATTGTGCTCGCACAGTTCAGCCAGCTTCTTGCCGCTCAACAGTAGCTCCCTGGCGCAGCCAATGAAGCACTCATGCACCCGCAACTCAGTTGTGGTATCATGCGCTGGATACCCTGTACCAGAATTCATGTTCTATCATAGTTAAAAAAATTGATTAAGTTACAAACAGGAAAAGATAATTCCAGCTATTAAATTACCATATTTTTGAGCATAAACATGTACATCTTGGAATGATCCAGATGGAATTGCATGTTCCCGGGCAAAGTAGATTTGCGTCGACTTCTACAAGATAAAACACATAAAAACAGGGGATATATAAATAAGTAACTTAAACTTACATAAAGTTTGAGGTCTTTGTATTGGAGATACCACTGGATTTTGCTGCAAATTCCTTAATTTTGTTGGCAAAAGATATGTCGCCATGTCTACCCAAACTTGCGCCTTGTGCATTGGCTTTTAGTGCCGGTCGCGTGGCATCCTTAAAGGCATGCTTATAAATGCTTGAATCCTTGCTGGTAGAGAGCAAACAATGCGAATCGCTTCCCTGCCACGCGATGCCAGTGGTGACGTTTGTATGCTCATTAAAAGAAGCAAATGGTATATAGGGTCTCCGAATGTCCCACACATGGACGCTGTAGTCCACCACGAGGGCACAACTAGCTATGTGGTAACTATAAAAGTAAAGTTATTAAAATATGTACATGAGACTTTTCTAATGGTCCACTATAAGACTTACGTTCGCTCTGGTCGCCACTTGACACGTCCAACCACAGCAATAGTGTGAATGGTGTATTCCAGACTAGCACGTCCATCCATGTTCCAGACTTTGATCTGCTTGTCTCGGCTGCCCGTCGCCAGCCAATTTCGTGTGGGATGCCAATCACAGGTGTAGACGGGTCCACTGTGGGCAGTAAACTGTACCATACATTTATCCCACTTTCGCATATCCCAAAGTTGAACAGTGCCATTTTCCGATACGGCGGAAAATACGTTTTGAGAGTGGGGTGAAAACTTGAGATCGCGAACAGACTCTGAGTTACTGAAATATGTATTGACCGACTTATCGGAGCGTATATCAAAGCACTTGATGGTTCCATCCTGTGACCCGGAGATTAATATATTTGGTTCCGTGCTATGAAATGTGACTGTGTGTGCTGTACGCTCGTGCTCATTGTAAACAAGCAGTTGTTTTTGTCGTCCAAACTTGGATAGATCCCACACAGAAACGACACCATTCGTTGCTGCTGTTGCCAATATATTGCTATCCAGGGTACTCCAAGCAACGTCATTGGATGAATAACTGAGGTTTTGGGGTTTGCCGCCCCGCATATTGCAAACCTCTGTGAAGCCATCGCTATCAATTGAATAAACCTTAAGCACTAAAAGGAATTGGAATCTTATAAAAAGTTTTGAATCCCAAGACGAATTCGTTTTAATCTACGTGCTCTTACAGCTACGCCCGGCAACTGCAATCTGATTGTGATCCTTGTTCAGGGCCAAAGCATTGGCATGCCCCTCCGAACATATTGTGGATATCGTCGAAGGGTCTGAGTCCTCCAGGGAATCCGGCATTTTAACAAAACTAAAATCCGTTTAAGTATCGTCGACCAGTTCTTCTTCTTCTTAGTCTTTATCTCGAAACAATGTTTATATATCGATAAGTGCTCTTATCGCTTTCGATAATTTCCTGCGATATCTCTGTGCTATCACAAATTAACATTATCGATTTCAGCATCGACTATTTTGCAGCCCTATTCGTGAGAGCTTTGATGAAATACTTGTTGTTCATGTAGAATTTGTTCAATCAATTGCAAAATGCCGGACATCAAAATAACACCGTTGGGAGCCGGGCAGGACGTGGGTCGTAGCTGCCTGTTGCTTTCAATGGGCGGCAAGAACATAATGCTCGATTGTGGCATGCATATGGGTTACAATGATGAAAGACGATTTCCAGATTTCTCATACATTGTGCCGGAAGGACCTATTACCAGCCACATAGACTGTGTGATTATATCTCACTTTCATCTGGGTAAGTGGTTATTTAACCAAATTCCCTTCACAAAAATATCAAACAATCCATTCCGTATAGATCATTGTGGCGCCTTACCATATATGTCGGAGATCGTGGGTTACACTGGTCCCATTTACATGACTCATCCGACCAAGGCGATAGCTCCTATATTACTAGAGGATATGCGTAAAGTGGCCGTTGAGCGCAAGGGTGAATCGAATTTCTTTACCACGCAAATGATCAAGGATTGCATGAAGAAGGTAATTCCCGTGACATTGCACCAGAGCATGATGGTAGATACTGATCTGGAAATTAAGGCTTATTATGCTGGCCATGTGCTGGGAGCTGCAATGTTCTGGATTAAGGTTGGCTCCCAGAGTGTTGTATATACTGGTGATTATAACATGACGCCGGATCGACATTTGGGCGCTGCCTGGATAGATAAATGCCGGCCGGATCTGCTCATCTCAGAGAGCACCTATGCAACCACAATACGAGACTCAAAGCGCTGTCGCGAGCGTGATTTCCTCAAGAAAGTACACGAATGTGTTGCCAAAGGTGGAAAGGTATTAATACCCGTATTTGCCCTTGGACGTGCACAAGAACTGTGTATCCTACTTGAGACTTATTGGGAGCGCATGAACCTCAAGTATCCAATATATTTTGCCCTGGGTCTCACGGAGAAGGCAAATACATATTACAAAATGTTTATTACCTGGACAAATCAAAAGATACGTAAAACTTTTGTGCATCGCAACATGTTTGACTTCAAGCACATAAAACCCTTCGATAAGGCCTATATAGATAATCCCGGTGCCATGGTTGTATTTGCAACGCCGGGTATGTTGCATGCTGGCCTCTCGCTGCAAATCTTTAAGAAATGGGCTCCCAATGAGAACAACATGGTTATCATGCCAGGCTACTGTGTGCAGGGAACTGTAGGCAATAAGATTCTAAGTGGAGCCAAAAAAGTCGAATTCGAGAACCGACAAGTGGTTGAGGTTAAAATGGCTGTGGAGTACATGAGCTTTTCAGCGCATGCCGATGCCAAGGGTAAGTGAGAGATTCTAAAAATAATATAAATATTAAATATAAATGTATAATATTTTTAGGTATAATGCAGCTCATACAGAATTGTGAGCCCAAAAACGTAATGCTCGTTCACGGCGAAGCCGAGAAGATGAAATTCCTGCGTGCTAAGATTCGCGATGAATTCAACTTGGAAACCTATATGCCAGCAAACGGCGAGACATGTGTGATTTCCACCCCGGTCAAAATACCCGTCGATGCATCCATTTCGTTGCTCAAAGCGGAGGCACGCTCTTATAATGCACAACCACCAGATCCAAAGCGCCGACGTCTCATACACGGCATCCTAGTGATGAAGGACAATCGAATTATGCTTCAAAATTTAACAGATGCCCTTAAAGAGATCGGTATCAATCGCCACGTCATGCGCTTCACATCAAAGGTTAAAATGGACGATCCAGGACCAAAGGTGCGCACCATCGAAAAGCTCAAACAGTTGTTGGATGAGAAATTAACCGGTTGGACAGTGAATTTGCAAGAGAATGGCACCATAGTCATAGAAAGCGTAGAGATCAATGTTGAAGAGGATGAAAAGGATCCGAAACAAAAGACCGTACTGATCACATGGACCAATCAAGATGAAGACATTGGTGCCTTTATTCTGAACGTACTTCAGAATATGTGCTAAGGCCACAGATTACATTCGAAGAGCTGGTCCGATTCCATAGTTGTTAAGTAAACAGTGTTAATATAAAATTGTGGTTATTGAAGTTGTCTTAAAATACATTTATCAACCTTTCAAATCTTCTCTTTGATATGCAGGTCAGAGAACTGGCAAGGATTATTAGCAAGGCTTGAATTGGTTCGTTTCACGTTATTTATTCTGGGTTTATATCAGATAATTATAACTTTTATATTATTTAAATACGCAGCTCCGTCCGGCGTTATCGAATCGTAATTGTAGTTAGATTTCAAAGAATCGTAGGTTTTTAAGCTGCGGCTCAAACTGGAGTGTGGGCAGTACACTTCTTATTCCAGGGCAGCGGCACCAGAGATGATTTCAATCAGCTCACGGGTAATGACAGCCTGTCGGGTGCGGTTGAATGTTAGGGTCAGCTTCTCAATCATTTCACCGGCGTTCTTTGAGGCATTGTCCATGGCAGTCATGCGGGACGATTGCTCTGAGCAAGCGCCCTCCTTCATGGTGTAGAAGATCAGCGAAGCCAAAGAGAACTCCAGATAGCTCTTGATAACATCGCTGTCGATCGAATCGTAAACAGCCAATTTCTCCGACTTCTCCACAGTGGGTCCACTGAAGATGGGCAACGAAGAGACTTGGTAAGACACCACAGACTTGAACTTGTTGTAATAGATCTTGCCCTCAGTGTAATCATAACCAGTCGACAACACTTCATGCGCAATCTTCGATGCATCGAGGAAGGTAGGTGGGACGCGTCCCAAATCACTCGCCACCATCAGGATGTTCTTGCCATAAAGACGTGACAGAATGGCACGCGACTTGTCACCAACGCAGAAGATTTTGGTGTTTGTATCGTCCTGTTGCATCTCACCACGGATTTGACGGGCAACGCCGGTGTGGACGGCACCGCAGAGACCACGATCCGAAGTCACGGCGATGAGGAGCTTCTTGGGCTCAGCTGCTCCATCGGCACTGATTTCAGTTTTCTCGAAGAATTGCTGAGCACCAATGCCATAGGGACGTGCAGACTTCAATTCACGCTCAGCACGGGTGTATTTGGCCGCGGACACCATCTTCATTGATTGCGTAATTTTCTGAATATTCTTTACGGATTTCAGGCGCATGGAGATTGTCTTCAACGTAGCCATGCCACGCTGCTGTTGGGCCACAAAGGTGGCTTCAATTGCCAGAGGCAACAAGAGCTGAGTACGTTGCATCATCATCCTGCGAGCTGTTGAATTTCCTGCAAAAATAAATTAGCACAAAATTCTACGAACGAACAGCGAAAATTCACCTGCGTGAAGTTGGCAGCAAGACGAATGTTATAACACAGAGCGGCGATGCCACATTACTCAACTGTCAAAACATGTTTTGAATGTATATGCGGTTGCCGGACTTTAAAACGGTGGAGAGCCATCCCTTGTTTGCTAGCGCCGTCACTAGCAGTAGCTGTCAACTTTATGAACTAGGATTTTAAACTACTGCTGGGTAAAGACCGCTCTCATGTTCATGCTCACATGATTCTTAACGAGCAAACAAGCTTACTAAATCGTTACACATAAATTCAAATATTATATTATAATGATTATTATATAACAAAACTAAAAGTACACCGTGCGCAATCACGGCACAGTAGTCGTGGTTCTGAATCAACAGCACCTTCAGTTCCTTAACACACCTGAGTGAACACTGAGCAAGTCAGCCAAAAGAACAAGTGAGCCAAAAAGAGGACAGAGCTTGTTCCCTCGATCAGTTTAGGGAACAACTCTTATTGGCCCACTCACTCATGAGCAATAGGGCTGGCAAACTATCGATATTGGCGCCATTCAATATTTTCGATAAACTTAAAAATTTACTTACCATTGGCTTCAAAATAAATGAGACTTCTCCATGCCCACAACGCCAACAACACCAATTAAAATTTAACTTTATCTTTTTTGGCAGTTCTACGAATCTTGGGGCGGACAGATCTGATGATGGATTCCGGTAGAACTCGTCAAAATAAGACGAAAAAATTAAATAAAATTTTTTGATTTTCGGCTCGGTTCTCGAGATATTGGAACCGATAAGTCGCCGGTTTCCATACAAACTGGTCAGCGTGCCAGCCGCTCTTTGCACTGTGTTAGAGCGAGACACCGATAGTATTTCTTACAGCAGTGCTGTATAGTGTCCGTTTCAACTTCATCGCTTGGCGCGGATATTCAAACTATTTTATTTTATTACATTACTTGCTAATTTACATATTGAAATCGAATAAATTTACAGCTGTTGTTGTTATTGCTTTTATACTACATGAGACATTAGTATATGACAGGGTGTGGTGAATAGAATAATTTTTTACAAGAATGCAATTTGTAAAGTAATGTGAAATGAGCGCCGCAGGCAAAAATTTTTTTTTCGAAAAATCGCGCGATTTTTTTAAAAAAAATTTTTATCTACGGCACTTTTTGTCATACACTTATGTCTCCTACAGGGAAAATAATAACATAAACAATAACACCAACAACAAAAAACAACAACAATATATAAATTAGCTAGAAATGTAATAAAATAAAAAGGTTTGAATATCCGCGCCAAGCGGTGAAGTAGAAACGGACACCTTACAGCACTGCTCTAGGCAATACAGTGCAAAGAGCAGCTGGCACGCTGGCCAGTTTGTATGGGAATCGGTGACTTATCGGTCCCAATATCTCGAGAACCGAGCCGAAAATCAAAAAATTTTATTTAATTTTTTCGTTTTATTTTGACGAGTTCTACCGAAATCCATCATCAGATCTGTCCGCCCCAAGATTCGTAGAGTCCCCTCTTTTTTAATATTTGCGTATTTAAATAAAATTGTATGAAGAATTTTTCGAATTTAAGCTTGGTGCCAATACAAGTGATGAGCAAGTAAATTTGTTTGACTATCGATAGTGGTAGTTTTTGCCATCGATAGTGGAGAAAACCAGGCCGGCTATCGATATATCGATAGTGACATCGATAGCTTGCCAGCTCTAATGAGCAACCCAACACTAGGGAAAAGGTTAGAAACAATAAAGAAACAACATTTATTTGGGGCACAACCGTTGTTATTAATAAATATAAATAGCATAAATAAATAATGTAATATTGTACTATTATCAAACGCGTTAGTCTTTAATTTCGTATTAAGCCTTAAAACATTCGATTAAAATCCCGAAAGTATGTTGGAAAATTGTTGCTCGTGTGCAAAGGAAACAAAACTATAGATTGAACATACATACGTGTGCAAAAAAGTAGAACGACAAGAGTGCAAGCGATTTGTTGATAAATCTCGAGAAACGTTAACAGCTGGCAAATAAAGGATTACGATAAATACAAACGGCTGAAAAGTGGGTAGTATTATGATGTGATGGTGTTGGTGATGTACACGTATTAACGTTAATGTCCCTCTCTCTCTTTCACTCTATTGGCAGCGTCTCTCTTCTTCTGCCTTAAACAATAGTCAACAGCAACAGCTGTGTGTGTGAGCGTGTGGGCTAGTGTGTGTTGTTGTGAAGTTTGTCGCATTTTGTTGTTGTGTTTGTCGGACGTAACAAAATATTGAGCCGTCGAGCAAAACACATGATGTGGTCGTTCTTTTCGCGCGACTCCTCCAAAGATTTTCCATATGACATTGGCGAACCCGTTGCTGGTTTTGACAACTATTCCATATGGACACTCCACAAGGCCAAGCGCAAGGGAACTTTAGAGGAAGTCTCTGTGTTTGTCTACGATATTCGTAGCGGCTCCGAAACGAAATGTGAACTTGCCAAGGCGGCATTGAAGCGCCTGAAGACGTTGCGTCATCCGAGCATATTACAATATCTGGACTCCCTCGAAACAGATAAAATGCTGTATGTGGCCACCGAGGCTGTGGAACCCCTTGGCACGTTTTTTACCAAGCTCGCCACAGACAATGTACAAAAGGGCCTTTATTTGGCTTGGGGCATCTTCCAGATAACGGCAAGTGGAAAAGAATGCTTTATTTTAAAATTATTTATAAACTGATTCAATATGTTTACAGCGAGCGCTTTCCTTTCTGAATAACGATGGAAATTTGCGACACAATAATGTCTCTGCCTGGTCGGTATTTGTAAATGCATCCGGCGAATGGAAACTCGGCAGCTTGGAATACGTTGCCGCTGCCGATGGCAATCCCATGCCGCCAGTAAAGATTCCCGTCACTCTGGAAGTGTACGATTCGCCGGAGAAGAATGATCAGAGCAAGCTCAAAGCTGCCACTAAATGGTATAGAACATTTAATGTTTGCAAATCATTTGTAATTTATATATCTCCTTCACATTTCATTTGGCAGTTCCGTGGACATGTGGGGCTTGGGCTGTCTTGTTTGGGAGGCCTTCAATGGCGTGTTAAAGCAACGCTCCAATCTCAAGGATATTGAACACATACCCAAGTCGCTACAGTCTCTTTATTGTGAACTGGTTGGCGCATCGCCTTCAAATCGACCAAATCCGGCGGATATTATCACACGTTGTCGCAAGCCTGGCGGTTTCTTTAAGAACGATTTAGTGGACACACTGCTTTTCCTAGAGGAAATCCAAATCAAGGACAAGGCGGAGAAGAATCGTTTCTTCAGTGGCCTGACCACACATTTGGAGAACTTTCCGGATAATGTTTGCAAACACAAAATACTTCCACAGCTGATAACCGCCTATGAGTACGGCGATGCAGGTTCAGCGGTGCTGGCACCCATGTTCAAGGTAAAGTCAATAAACTATTTTTTATCTATTGATATAATAAATATTTTTCTTATTAAATAATATAGCTGGGCAAACTTCTGGACGAAGTGGAGTACCAGAAACGAATTGTGCCGTGTGTTGTGAAGCTTTTTGCCTCTACAGATCGTGTTACCCGATCACGTCTGCTCCAGCAATTGGATTTGTTCATTGCGCATCTGCAGCCTCCAGTAGTCAATGAACAGATATTTCCACAAGTGGCACATGGCTTCCTGGACACAAATGCTACCATTCGTGAGCAGACAGTCAAATCTATCATTCATTTGGCTCCCAAGCTAAACTACAATAATCTGAATGTGGAGGTGTTGCGTCACTTTGCACGCTTACAAGCGCGCGATGATCAAGGTGGCATTCGCACCAATACTACAGTTTGTCTGGGCAAGATTGCACCACATCTGCATCCGCAGGTGCGTCAACGCGTTCTTGTCTCTGCATTCATACGTGCCATGCGTGATCCTTTCCCGCCGGCAAGAGTGGCTGGCGTTCTGGCGCTGGCAGCCACACAGCAATATTTCTTGCTCAGTGAGGTGGCCAATCGTGTCTTACCATCGTTGTGTTCGCTGACTGTTGACCCTGAGAAAACAGTGCGCGAGCCAGCCTTTAAAACAATACGCGGTTTTCTTGGCAAACTCGAGAAGGTCTCCGAAGATCCAAGTCTGCGCGAGACAATGGGTAAGTTGGGAAAAACTAACACAGTAAATAGAAAAACAATTGACATTTAAATTCAAATTTGCAGAAGCGGATGTTCATACCGCAACGCCTTCAATTGGAAATGCGGCTGCCACCTGGGCTGGATGGGCAGTAACCGCTGTAACTGCCAAGTTCTATCGCAGTCAAAGCGATTCATCTAGACCAAGACCGCCTTTGACAGGCCGCAATCTATCAAAGCCAGCGTCACTGGGTAAGTTATCATCAGAGATCATTATTCAGCTTTTGATTAATTATTATGTATTGTTTTTTTTTACAGAGCAACCCTCGAGTAGCAGCCTATCGACCACTACAAGTAGCGTCACTTCTATGACGTCTTTAGAGCACGAAAGTAATGATACATCCGCCTCAGCCTCTGACTATGGCAATAACGATTGGGATAATGAGAACTGGGGAGAAATGGATGTGAGTTGATTGTTTAAGAAATAACTCTTTTGGGCATGTTGATTGAGTTATTTTTTTTTAAATTTCTTTATGCAGACCTCGCAGGACCCGAGTAGTCCAATGGCACCTAGTTCCAACAATGGCCAACTAGTCGCAGCCAATGCCTTAAACGAAGTACGCGATGGCTGGGACAATGAGGAGTGGGGCAGCCTGGAGGAGGATCCGGTAAGCTATATATTTAAGAAAATCTACACTCGTTCAAGACAAGTTAACTAACTTTGTGTTTCTTCGAGCAGTGCGAGGAGGAAGAACAAGCGGAGCAGGAACAACAACAGCAACAGATGGCCAGACAGTCAATATCCTCAACGACATCATCGAGTCAACAACAACAGCGACCTTTGCTGCCACACCAGCATCAACAGCAGCTGCAGCAGCATGAGCTCAATGATCTTATCGAACCGCTGGCTAAGCTTAACTCACACATCACCACATCGCCATCGAGACAACAACAGTCGACGCTGCGACCAAAAGAGCTAGCCAATCTCTCAAGCAGTGCCACCACATCACCAACAACGCCGGGTGCATTGACCAATTGCAATAACATTAGTCCGCCTTCATCGCATTTGAATAACTCGATGAATAATGCCAATTGGAACAGCGATTCATGGGCTGATGGCGAGTTCGAACCTGTTGATGAGCCGGGCTTAGGTAATTTGAAAAGTGTTTTCAACAAAAAGTAGTGGTATTATAAATATGTGTTCTCTGTCTTTCCTACAGGCAATAGCAAACTAGATGAGGCGCGTCGCAAGCGTGAGGAGAAGAAGGTGCAACGTCAGCGGGAATTGGAGGCGCGTCGAGCGCAACGCGCCACTGGCCCATTGAAATTGGGCGCCAAAAAGCTTTAAAAGGATTTACAGAGCTCCAACAAAGTGCTTGCAATTTCTAGCATTGTATATTTATTAGCTCTTATTCCAAAACTGTAAGCCTAAAGTGTATGTATGCATTTGTATATCGGTTTGTGTGTGTTTCTTCCCTTATCTGTGTGTGTATGTGAGTGTGTGTGCGTGTGTGTGTGTGTGTGTGCATAACTTTGCATTGAATGCAATCTCGATGTTCAAATCTCCATTTAAATTTTTTGCCCATAGGCGCAATAAAAATGCATACTTATATTAAAGTGTAATGCTGGTACAATATTATTTAAGCATTGACATTATCTAAAACCCTGTAAGCTTAACACATAAGTGTGTAAGCAATCTAAAAAACTAAACAAATCCTATTTAACAGCAGAAAACCAACCTAGATAGTAAATAATTTCAAATTTATACTTCAGTAAGCCAATTACTAAAAGATAAACGATATGAAAAATAGATGTGAAGATATTTGGTTCAATCTACAAGGATGGAGGTTGCAGCTTCCAGATATCAGATCTCATCATTATGCGATATCTTTTGGTATAACATGGTAATATCGAATTGCATTGTCTCTCTTTATGTATCTGTGTGTGTGTATGAGTGTGTAGGAATTTAACAATTTCATCAAATTCAATTCGATTTGTGTGGTTTTGTGTGCCTGATGTTGTCTGTATGTTTAAACTTTCAAGAAAAAAGTCCCTAAGAAATTTGCTCAGCCATTTTCAGAGTTAAAAACGAATTAGTATTCCAGATTTGACTTTCTAGGAACGCTGTACAACAAATGTAAACGCGTTTTTGCCGTACGAGTATAGCAAAACTAAAGTAAAAGAATGTGAATTTTAATATATATACATATATATTGTATTTTTATATAGTACCTAAACACAATAAACAAAACACATAAAACAAAAAGATGAAAACAACCGCAAGCAATTATCAAACGAAATAATTTGTAAGCTTTTTCATATTACAATTTGTACGTAGTAAAAATTGCACCTGTTATTACCTATGTTGCTATATAGGAACAAAATCCAAATCCGATTACTGAATAGTCGAGAATGAATTTGGTAAAGAAAACAATTTTTAAATGTGAATTTTCCCACTAACAGCACCAAGCGCAAACCATTTTTTGCATCTCAAAGTTACATAACAAATACCTTACCTTATATTATAGCCTGTATATATACAACATGACAAACGAGTACATGAGTACATACATACATACATACATAACATATACGCCGATTTTTTCCAATACCTCAATATCAGTGTACAATTTTTCCATATATATTTTTTAATACCCAAAAACAAAGAAAGATAAAAAACGATAATCGATAAAAGTAAAACAAAAAAACAAAACAAAAAAATGTGAAGAAAATATGGAGAAATGTTGAATTTTGAAATCTGATTGTTGTCGCCGCATCAGTTGTTTTTGAATTGGTACTTATTGCAATTTATCTAGCAAAAAGTAAAAGTAATGCTACCTAGTCCTAGAGATACGAGTATTTGTGGCATTCATTTTTAATAACATTTCTAGAAAATACAATTTTCAGAGCAACATAATATTAGTGAATGAAATTTATTAAAACTAAAAACATGAAAATTCATTGTTTAGACAAATTTTTAAGACTGCAAAGAATTCATTGAACGTGGTAATGATAAAAACAACAACAAAAAAACCAAAAACAAAACGAAACGAAACAAAATTAAAATTATTTAGTACTAATCATCAGTAAAAATACATTTTGAAAAATTTAACACATAATTATCGGAGTCTCTTTGGAATTGGAAGTTGGAATTTGTTTTTCAGCTAAAAAGAAAAGTGTCCATTTAAGAACATCTGTCCATCTAAACGGCAAGAATCGATCTACATTAAAGACATATGTACATATAGTACATATATAACAGATTGGCACCTGAGTGCATTTTCTTTTGTTCAGCCACCCTCAAGACAAATGGTCAGGCAAATTCTGAAAATTGGTTTCACAACTGTTTCGCATTGTTTGCTAATTGCAACAATTAAACCAATGGCATTAACCGCTTCGGATATTGTATTATTTAAATGCCTGTTTAGACAGCTGTTTTAACTGGCCCCAAGGACTACACAGATGGAGCCAAAGAAGTGCCACGCAGAGATCACAAATGTGCCACAAATATACCAGCACGTACCACTCACAGTTGTTTCTTTATTTTGTTAAGAAAGAGGAAAAGCAGCTATATTCGGCATACCGAAGATCGAATACACTTTCCAATGCTTGACTTCATTTTCTTGCAACTTTTTCATGCAACACATTTCTAGTTGCCACAAAAGAAGCTTATTCACAAAGTATACCCCGTTCAACTTGGAAACTGAGGTTTTATTTAAAACCATTATAAAATATATATAGACTAAGGAATCGGTTTGAAATCTTTAATTACTCAAAGTATTTTCTAACAACCACATTCCATACTTCAAAAATAGTTCCACATTGAAAATTTACCTCGATTATGCTGGTTTGATTTGAAACTCTCAAGCACCCGTATATGTATCATGATTAGCAGGGCATTGACTTTATTTGAATATAAGGGTATCTGGGAGGGAGATTGGACAGTTGAGAATATTCTTAAGCATCGACTCTTCAATTATTACAGATCGTTTCACATCGTCACGCCATTTTGAGGCGCTCCACTTACTTATTTATAGGTAAGACCAAGCCACAAAACTGTGCTAATTTGATTGGCTGCTTTTCTCACGCGCTCGTTTCGCATTCATTTGTTGCACTTTAATGTTGGAGCTGCCCTTGCCATGAGTCAATTACTCATTACAAGTATACTCGAGTGTTGCATTCCCCCTCTACGTTTTTGTTTTAGTCGAGCTGGTCCGAAATAGTTTCGTTTAGCAAAATCTGAAATGTCTTTGGAGTGTATTTTTAGTGGCTGAAGTCATTGCTAAGAACAGCCGTACAATCTCAATTGCAAACTTGGGAAGGGGGTGTTTGACAAGCAAAAATAAAAACAACAACAACAAAAAGCAGCAACAACAATTGAAATAATCACAGCATTAACAATGCTGCACTTGCATTACTCATACGCCCTGCCTTACCAGAGATCGCGTGTCTAATTGTGCTGTGTGTGTCTAGTGTTGTCGTTGAATCGTATAATTAAATAGTTAGTCGTGATAAAGCTGTGCAAATATTGAGATCATTATGTTAATAATAAAGACTGCCCTCCAGCGACAGTAACGACAGCATCTTGGGCCAAATCAAATGCCACCCATATTGCGCATACGTATGTATAAGTGTTTGCATTAAACTTGAAATATTTATCTGTTTTTTTTGTCACTGATGCGGGCCAATTGGGCACGCAGGTGTGCGGTAATGTCAACAATTTAACAATTCTACAAAATGCACAATATTCACATCATTTTCTTGCTTTAAGCGTGCGCAAAATGCATTAAATGCTTTTTGTTACTGATGTCGCACCAACTATTGCACTTTTATTGCTTTTGTTAAAAATACCCTGTAAATAGAAGAATACGTTTGTAGGTATCTTTAGTACAGTTTCACCATGCAGAGTAGTTTGCTTAGAGTTCAACTTAAACTTATCTAGGACCTAGAAAAAAGTGTATTTAATTAATTTTGACTCATTCACAATATGATATGTCAGAAATAGTTGACCAATCTTTAGTTTCTTTAGTTCTTAGAGGAAACCCACATTTATTTTTATTTTCAATTCTTTTGTACACGGTATCTCTTGATTGAGCAGTCTCTTTACCAATTTCTTTATTATTTAGCGATTTCAACTTCAACTTTAAAGTCAACGTTTCGCATTCAATTCAATCAAAGCGCAACGTGCCGCTGCCTTTGGCTTTGGATTCGGATTTGTTTTCGGCATCTTTTTGTTGTTGTTGTTGTTATTGTAATTGTTGCTGTTGCAATTGTTGTAAAAATTGTTTAAAATTTCAAATTAGCTGCAGTTTGCAATGCTTTAATGTTCATGTTTTACGTTTTGTGTTTTGTATTTGTAGGAGCGGTTCCTAAATATTCCACAGTATAGTTGTTGTTATTATTATTGTTATTTTTGCTTCAATTCTATCGTCACCAAGCTCTATTTCTCTTTGTTTACTAACCTTCTGATGCTGACCTTGACTGCTTTTACATAACAACCCACTTATTTAATCTCCCTACATGTAGATGTAATTTTCTTGGTTTTTCACCGCATTTATAACGGCTCGTTAACCGATTAAAAGATGTCAAGCACTTGGTAAATCATAAACATATACTGTCAGAAAAACGGGTGTAAAAAATCAGAAAGATTCAATTTTAATTTTGTAAATAATCCATGGAAACTTTATTATGCAAAGCTAATTTTTTCAGTCTTTATCTTGTGCTTTATATATCTTATATTCCATATATGCATCTATATTTAAGTATTGCTCATCGAGGGTTTTCCCTAATGCTTCCTTGGCATTAAAGCTTGTGCCGAGCATACTTATGATGATATCTACAAATGTGTGTAGTTTCCGTTTTACTCAAAGAAACCAGAAATACATATGTACATATATATTTGTGCACATATACATATATGTATCAATGTATGTAAACCCCTGAGGGGCAGGTAGGAACCATAAATGTTGCTAAATGGACAAACCCCCAAAGCAAATAAGCAAAATATATGTATGTAAATAAAAGTTCCAACCGTAATACCGCACAATGGACAGAGTATGTCTCACTCCCCATCTCTCCTCTGCCTCCCACAATCTCTAGCTTGGCGTTCGCTTTGTTTCCAAAGCGAGTGTATTGAGCTTAAATAGAAAAACCACGCAAAACCGCAACCGATAAGCGCTGAAATGTCGAACTACAAATGCGTGTCGCGTATGATAATAAAGCCAATAACAAGACTTGAGATCTGAGACCTAGAGACCAGAGAAACCAGAGAATAGAGACCACAACAAAGACAGTGGAGACTTCGAAGCCGACTCTAACCGATGACTCATAAGCCGACGTGTGGACATTGAGCCGTTCTGATACGTTGGGACTCCAAGTGTGCCACTCGAGTGGCACGAGCGGCCGAATCCAAAACAACAACAATATTTACAACTGTTGGCAGCATGCAACAGTTTGCCGATGAATGAAAACGTGCAGACAAGCAGCAAACGGGGAGGAGTAAGTGGTCGGAGGAGAAGGGGGAATAGGTGAATACAGCACAATTAGAGCGCCTGTAAACAGGTTTCAAGTCAAGCTGTGGGGCTTGGCTGTTCGCACACGTGTTGAGTTGAGTTTAGTTTAGTTGGGTTCAGTTGCGGCAAGTTTTGCAGTTGGCATTGCCAGACGCTGCATAAAGTTCATGCCTCGTGCCACCGCCGCCCCCGCAGCGCCTTCCATCACCCGCATCCTCGACACGGCAACTTTGTAAGTGGGTCAATTACAGGCTGCGCTTGTCGCGAGACTTAAAAGGCGACATACAAATCCACACACATACATACAGTTGGTCAATTAAGTTTTTTGACCAAATGAAAAATGTACATACACATTTTATTTTGCATAAAAAAAATAATACAAATTTCTTAAGGAAAATATATTTTTTATTGATTTCTCATACAATTTTCTCATTTTATTGTAGTTCCTTTGGTTCTAAGAAAAACGGACCTATTTTAATTAGTAAGAAAAATGTACATATTTCATTCGTTTCTTAAATGATTTCCCCATTTTTCCTATGGTTCTTAGAAAGGGTAAAAAAAAGCAATTATAAAATCAATTGGGTTTACCTTATTTTTGAGAAAAAAATCATAAACTTATGGGACTAACTGTATGTAACTTATGCGTGTAAGTGTGTGTGTGTGTGTCTGCCAAATTGCGAAATAATAAATTCAATTTCACAAAAATGAGCAAAAGAAACTAAGCAAACCAACAGCAGCAGCCACAGCAATAAAAGTAGCAACAACAACAGCTAATCATAACAATAACAACATCAGCAAACAACAGTTAAAACGCGTTGAAAATGGATTGTGAAATTCTAGGAATTGTCGCCGACGTCGCAGCTAGCGTCGCAGCCGCAGTCGACGACAACGCGAGCGTCGAGCTCTTCGGTAGACAAATTTTACGCTACATTTTGTGTAGCAACAACAAAACAAAACCACACAGCTGTGCTCCCGGCTGCGCTGATCTTGGCTCCTATTCCCCCTTACCCCTCTCTGCACTGTACCAACAACACTTTATCCTACTGTTCCTTGTCCCCCATTCTCCTCCTACATCGCCACCACCTTCTTTTATTGCCTGCTTTGCCTGCAGCGCCAGTTTTGTTGTTGATGTTATGGCGACAGCAACGTCGACGAAGTTTTTATTTATTGTACACATGCTCTTTGATACCCTTTTGTTAGGCATAACGGCTATAAAGTGCAGCTTATCATATTTGAAAAATAAAAAACAGTTTTCAGAAATAACTACAATAAGTTATTAAACCAACACAGATGTGCATATTTATCTACAAGTCTATTAAAGTATATGCATCGAACTAAACATCTTCAAAGGAAAAAAATATACTTATATACTCAAATTTTTTATGTATAGATTCAGAATCAATTTGTTAAGTTAAGTCTATGAGCGGATTAAATTCTTATAAAATATACGACTAGTAAAATATTTGTTACAAATACAAAGTACATATAAGAACCACGATAATCAAAATATATGCTGAAAGTAAAAACCGTACTCAAATAACGCATTCGATCTCGGTTTAGGAAAAGCTTTATCTAGAAGAAAATAATATCTATCATATTTTATACACAAAAGAGTATATAAACGTCGAATCGAGAATCAATATATAACTTTTGGGTTTCATATTGTTATTGTAGCCCTGTTATTGCCGACATGCTCTCCATTTTTAAGGTGTGTGCGCTTTAATTTTTTAGTTTGCAAATCTTTTATCTGCAATACTCGCATATAGTCCCACTCTCTCTTTCTCACTTCATCTCCCTCTTTCTTTTGTATTTAAGTATGCAGCTGTCATGAATTGAAATTTGAATGTTTGTTCATTTTGACTCCCAAATGTATGCTATGTGCAATTGTGAGATTTTCAGATCAAAGTGAAATTCGGAAAATTTGATATTCTTTATAGGCATTACAAAAATATTTATAGTTTAGTAGTTATTTATAACACTGATAAGCATTAAAGTAAAATGAAAATTGAATATGCAAATCATAATGTGACCTTAACATTAATTTTTATTTTTGACTTTTTTGCAACTCCAAACAATTTGCCAGCCCTCGTTTCGAGTCTTTCTTTCCGGAGACTGTTCAGATTTAGGGGTCTGTGTGTCTGTCTTTAAGTCTCTCGAAGTGTCTCTCCATGTACGCGACTGGCTGGCAGTGTCGATTAATTACTCAGGGACCGAGAATTGCCGGTTTGCTGATTTCAGATTTAGCTTTACGAGCCTTTTTCGCTTGACAAGTTGGAATTGAAATATGCGTCGGAGTCGGACACTTTCGCGCAGAGGGCATAAAAATACCAGAGTCAGAGCTCTGCTGATTTTTATAGTTTTTGTTTTGTTTTCTGCTCTTTCTTTTATTTTTGGGCAAAAGGCATTTAGTGTTTTGCTTTGTTTGCCTGGTTGATTGTTTTTTTTTTATGAGGCTGCCCAATGAATCTCAAATAATACAAATCCACGAAAAGTGGAGAGATTTCGAATGTTCTACCAAATATTTAAAAAAAAGGATAAGATCTAAAAATAGAGAACAGGAAAACTTACAAACTGTTTTGTGTACAAAATTTTGACTTCTAGTAAATATTGTTAAATTATTTGGATTATTTTATAATCAGGGCATCTTTTCCGCAAGCATTTAAATCATTTGTACCCATAATTTCTCTTACAATTTACCTACTACCTTGTTGAGATACGTTGCAATTACCTATATTTGAATTTGCTCTCCGAATTTGATAAATTTCAGAATATATAAAACATTTCGAGATATGGGATGTATACAATTTTCTTTCCGGCTGAAGTAGTCTTAAAATTTACGGATTTCCGGAAAAGGCTGAATTGGCAACACTGATGTGTGTGTTTCAACGCATTTGTAGACCTAGGTCCAGTAGCATAACAGTCAGGTGGCGTGAGAAAGAGAGTAAGGGAAAAGAGCGAGCGATAGCTGGAAGTGAGCTGCGCATACGGAATTGACGTCGCTTAATGTGGGTTAGAAATCGAAACGTCAAGTATTGCGGGTGCTCTCCAATGAGTCATAGCGCTGAACTATCAGTGTGTAGACTGTCCAGTCCAGTTTGTAGAAATTTACCATAAGACGTCACGCCATAATTTTTTCTTTTATTTCATTGTTTTTGTATGCGATAAGGATGTCGAACACGTCATTCCCATGACGGTCTCAGGTCTAGAGAGTTCAATGTACAGGGCTACGTCAAATATGTGGGGGCCACACCTGTTGCCGAAACCGAGCAAGAAAACTACAATAAAAATCTGCGACGCAGTAAAATGGCAACAACAAAGCCAACAACCACAACGCAGAAATCACGCTACGATCATAAAAGCAAAACGTGCTAATAAAAATAAAAACAAAGACACAACAACAAGTATTAAGGAAAACAGCAACGGTAATGTGGCAATTTGAAACATGTCGGAATATGGGAACAGAAATTAAAGAAAAGCTCTAAACGCCTACGTTACCTTGGAATGCCAATCATTTCCTCAAGCACTTCGGTTGACCACGGACAAGAAACTCTCAGTCGAGAGTCGACAGTCGAGCGCAGCGGCGAAATGGGGCCAAGGCAAGCGACGCGTCGGCGACACGACCTCTTGTTCGTCATTCTCTTCTTCTTCTTGCCGAAAGTAGTCGAGCGATTCAAAATGCCTGCGGCGATGCGATAACAACTTCTGTTCTTTTGCCGCCCAATAGCGTGTTTTGTGCTTTTGTTTTGGTTCTACACATTCGCCATTTACTCGAATGTGTGTATGTATGTATGTTTGCAGCAATGCAATAAAAGGAAAAAGCTTTTTCTTTTGCTTTCCTGATCGCGTCATTGTTTCGAACAATTTGGCCGGGCCAACAAAATTAGTTACAAGCGTGTGTCGAGTTCACTGTACTCGTTACCTTTTAAAGCGAACAAAAATCAGCGAGCATGCTGCATAAATTATTAATTTAAATTTATATTAATCAGTATGTATGTACGTAATTATGTAAGTATGTAAATACAACAACAAATTGAAGTCGTACATCAAAATGCGTTTAAATCTCGCAACGTCAATGGATATAATGCATTATGAACTTATGTACATACACACATATTTTGTGAACCGCGACCGCTCCCTTTGCCAAAAGCGAGCGAGAACAGCAAAAGCGATTTGTTGTTGGCAGAATCTTCGCCACTCCCCTCCGCACTGCTCCATTAATAAAGCGAAATGCTGCATCCGCCCTTGTTGTTGTTGTTGTTGCTTGTGATCGTACGCATTATAAAAATGTCATTAACATGTCAACAACGAGCTGCAAAGTTCACAATGTGCTTTTTTGGGGGAGCGACTTTGATATGCACTTGAAAATACATATCGATAAATGTAAGGATAAACTATTGATAATTCTTATGGCTAATTTACGTTTCGATAATTTTTACTATTGCCAATATACACTTCGATTAATGCAAAGTCGAACTTCTCAAATTTCCTATAGTTTACATGTATTTTTACTTTTTTCCTTATTTATGTAAGTTATATAACTGAAATTTATTAACTTTACATACATACATACATTTGTATTTGCGTTACCCCGCATACACATTCTTGGCTGTTGTTGTAGCGTATGCAAAAGCCCAGCAACAGCAGCAGGCAAATTTAAAGGCCAGCCGAAAATGTAAAACAAAAACAAAATGTGAGCAGCGGAGGCGGCGCAGCAGCAGCAGCAGCAACGTCGCAACTCGACGCAAAAGTCAATGATCGCCTCGACGTCGTTGTGGCTGTTGTTGTTGTTGCTGTCATAATTAAACGCGACAAATACAAATACAATTTGAAGAAAGAAAAAAGAGCCGCCGTCGCCGACATCGTCGCCAGGCCAGCGCCAGCCATAAACACAACAACAATGAGACAACAATAAATTCTTCAATTAACATTTGTCCAGGTAAAAAGCGTCGAGAGCAAGAGCAGGCGGCATGGCAAATTTCTGAGTATGTTAGTGTTTGAATGTGTGTGAGAGCGGGCGTGAGAACGAGAGGGTGAGAGTGAGCAGAGAGCGTGACAGTGACTGTGTGTGTATGTGTATTGCGTGTGAGTGTGCAAGGATCATTTGCATTTGAGGCGACGCAAGGTGTCGCAAAAACTGATTAAAATGCATTTACACACACACACACATCAAATACAAAAAGAACAAAGTTGCTCTTGTTGTTGCTGAAAAAGTGGGCACGTCGTGCATATTTTTACATGTTGTTGTTGCATAGATTTTGCATCGACAAAAAAAAAAAAAAGTGAAAAAACAAACTAAAATTCAACTCTTGGCAGGGCTCTCGCACTTGTTGTTGGTTGCCGCTGCTGTTGCTGCTGTTCTACATATTGTTTTTGTAGTTGGAGCTACAGCCGCGTGCCTGGCTGCGTTAGTCATCATAGGCAACGCCGGCGTCGACGTCAGCGTAAGCGTCATCGTCGAGCGGCAGGCAAAGCAGCCAAGAAGACGACAACGGGCTGTGAGTGATCTATGAGCCAGCAACGCGAACGGAACAAAACGGAACGCTCTGTAGAAAAAAAGGGTCTTCCCTCCCCGACCCCTTCGCTAACGAATAAACCAATACGAAAACACACTGCCAATTGGTAAATTGGCGCCACAAAAAGGTGTTTGCAACATTTTTCTGGACATTGACGCCAGCGACCACCAAACGCGATTAGTCACAACAACAACAACGTAAAGAGAAATAAAACGCGACTTATGTATATTTTTTTTTTGGCTTGTGCATTTTTGACAATTTTTCGCTCGCGTTTTTAGCCTGCCAGCGCAGTTTAAGCCCAGAACTCGGCCAGAGCAGGCCAGACAGCAGAGCCCAGAGCCCAAAAGGCAGCCGAAATAAAACGAAACGAAGCGAATTGAAACGATCGCGAGGCGAAAATCCGAAACGAACATTCGTCGCTGTTGCTGTCGCCGTCGCTGTCGCTGTCTGTGTCCGTGTCTCGTTCATGTGAGCAATTTGTGCGTGTGTGTGTGTGTGAGTGCTGCTTTGCCTTTTGAGCGCAGGTTTATCAAAATTCGATTTTCATTTTGTGCTTTAATACAATTTGTGCCTTGCTGCCGTGTGGAAGTCGCAGGAGACGTCAACAAAAAGTAAAAAAAATAAAATTACATAAAATCTAAGTCCGAAACAAAAGACGTGCGACAATAAAAAATAAAATCAAACAAAAGTGGAAACTTATTAAAAATAATAAACAATCTGCGATCGCGTCTGCGTTCTGTGCATTTGTTTGTGTGCGTGTGTGCTTATGGCAAAGAATCACGTAATTTAATCCGTGCGCGCATTGGAGGAGTCGTAAAGAAACGAATGAAAACACAAACGTTTGTAATCGAACAAGACAGCTCCCATCTCCCACTACCCCCTCTTCATCACTCTCTCGCTCTTCAGTGCATGTTCATTTATTGCAATTGCAGTGCAGTTGTTGCTTTTGCCCGTCGCTTGTTTGTTTGGTGTTTGTTTACGCGTCGTTTACCGCTACTCGTTTATGTTACCGTTACCGTTACAGTTGCCACTTGCCTGACACGTGTGCGCCTAACCAGTCACTGACCAGGGAGGGGGTGGCTGTGGGTTGTGGTGCCAGGGCGCTGCACTGTCTCTCTCTTTCTCACTTGCTCTTTCGCGCACATGCAAATCTCTCGCGTTGCCAATACAAACAAAATAAAACATGAATATCGAAAAATTAAAACAACAAATTGAATAAAATATAATTTACATACTGCGCGAAGGAACTAAAAAGTTCAGATACTTATACTACACACATACATAACATATAAGCGTATGCAAACATACATACATACATAAGTGTAGTGTGTTATTAATAAGCAAGTCAAGTGAAAAGTTGAGTCACTGTTACACACTTTTTTGTAATATTAACTCTTTGTATTGCACAATATTTTGTGAATAAATATTTGAAAACGAATTAAACTAAATCCTCCAAGAAACCTACCACAAAAATATTGACATGTGCATTTTCTCAAACATTTTTTAAAAACAGTCAAAAAAAAAGTTTTGAATTGTGAATTTGCTCAAACTTTCCCTTAGAATATTTATTTATTTGCCATTAAATACTATATTAAGCCAGCACACATTTGAAACCCAAAAAAGTGACCAAATATTGTATAGTATAGAAATTACTAAGTTTTAAAAAAGTTTACATTTTATATATGCAGAAAACTCCACGAAATTCGCGTAAATAACAAGTTGAAGAAACCCCCATACAAAAAGATAAACGCAACCAAAAAAACAAAAGTGAACAAAAAATATTAAAATCACATACACAGACTTAAAGACAAAACACATAAGAAAAAACCTTGTGATAAACTCTGATAATTTGTTGTGTTGTTGATGATTGCCTTAAAATCCATTAAAATGCAACACAACAGCAATCTGCAACAACAACAGCTGCAAATGCTGCAACAGCAACAGCAGCAGCAACAACAACAACAGCAACACAATTTGGGTGATAATTATGTTGTTTGGACCAATAACAATAATAACAACAACAACACCAGCAACAATACCATGCAATTGCAGCAGCAACAACAACATCGCGCTTCTTTGTGGATTACGGATAGTAATAAACAACAGCAACAGTGCCACAACAACAACAACAATAACAGTATGAATGTCAATTATAACCAGCACTTGTTGCAGCAACAGCAACAACAGTCACAACCACAACAATACATGCAACAAGCTTACCCCAACTACACGCAACAACAACAGCAGCAGCAACAACAACAACTAACGCCAGTAACAACATCACCAGTTAGCAGTTGCTACTATGCCAACCTGCAACAACAACAACAACAACAACAACTGCAACAGCAGCCACAACAACAACTGCAACAATTCCTGGCGCCAGCGAATCGTCATTTACAGTTACAACTGCCACAGGACACGACATCGTTGAGAAGAAAATACGCTGTGCGTACGGATCAACAACAATTTGACGTAAGTAAACAATATAATAATACTAAGCATTAATTGCATCTTGCTGTCTCGCTCTATGCACTGATGCGCTCTACTCTTCTTCTTCCATGCGCTTTCTGATTTGTTGCTTTGTTGTCGCCTTTCATTTTGCGGTTTGTGTTTTGTGGGCGGCGTCAAGTCGAAGGTGGAGTTTGTATCTGTATCTGTTGTGTCTGAATAAGTATCTGTGTTTTCTTATTAGTTAGTTAGATATGAGAGCGATCATCAATGGACGGGGCGTATGCGCAATGTATTGTATGGGACATTACGCATACGCCGCATTGCACCAGTTGGGAAATACAATGTACATATATCGCCAAAAATTGATTTGCTTTTTATGTGTGTATGGGCAAATATTTACAGTTCGCTCGCCGTGGGAATGCCGCTCCCCATCACTTATAAACATTTTCAAAAACTTATATACATATATTTTAAAGTAATTTAATTTGTTTCAACTTGAAACTGGGGGAACTGAACAAAGCGCGTACAAACATACAATAATGTGTATACGTATGTGTTTGTTTGTTTAAATTAAACCAACAGACAGTTATAAAATTGAGGTTTAATGCACTTTTCAATATTGCCAAGCGGACAGCCGTAAAGCATTTATTTCAAACCGTTGGCTAACCTTACAATTCTTATCGCCAATATGACATACGACTAGCCCAACAACAATAGCTAGTATGTCGGGGTTGAGCTTGTTCAGATAAGATGGCAATTGTGAAGTCACGAAGTGAGCTAACCCTTCAGACCCGGCCAGGAAATGGAAAGCTGTAAAAATGCGCTTGAAAAAAGCGTAACGGAAATGCCAAAATGCGAGACATGCCTCTATTTGACCAACTGTGGCATCAGCCTTATTTTCTTATCTATATTTCTAGACGTGGTCTCTGTTAAGTAATTGACATGAATGTTAACGACTCGGTAAAGTGTAGGCACGTTTAACTTTTTAAGAGGAAACCCTTTTGGGCTCATGAAAAATACAATTTTCCTAAATTTCTTAATATAAAGTTTTCACTTCTAATGAAATTCAGTTGCCCAAATTAGCATAACATAACATGTCTAATTTGATTTTGTGGTGTTTTAATTCACTTTTTTTTGTAAAAAATCATGCCAAATATAATCCCAAATGTCAACAGATTGTAAACTTGCATAACTTCGTCAAAACCAGATCGACTTTAATGCGGAATGTCAATTTGATTGTGATTTGATCTTTTAAATAATTATACATTACAAAATAGTTTGTATTCCACATTTTTGGGGATAAAGACTGGCATCTCTTGAAACATGTATACCAAACCTTGCTCCTTTTTTTTTCAGTGTATAATAGTTCATATATATTAACAATTTGAAAAAATATATGTACATTGACTTCAGAACATCAATTGATTGCTAACTTATTTTTATGCATTGTTATGATTGTTTGACCAAAGAAACGACTGATAGAGTAGCTTTATTCTATTGAAACTGACTTTGAACTTTTGATTAAAACTTAAAGAATGCTGACTTGACAATTAAAGATAAGCGTAACACGGAATGTGATAATATAGTATCTTCTGCACAAAAGAATAAAGTGTTTGATTTTAAATCAAGGTGACCTTTACAAACACATTATATCCAAATCAATGAAAAAGAAAGTGGATTTAGCACTTTATGTATACTAGTATTTACCTATCTATTTTATTATAAACATAAAGAAACGAGTTTAGAATTAAAGAGCAACACAAACAGGAACTGGAACCACTGATTAAGTGTTAATTTCGAATTGTCAGTGTGATTGTCACATTAATGTTCTTTTTAACTGTTTAAAGATATTTTGAAATTGATTAACTGTCAATCAAACAAATGTGTTGAAAAGAAGAATAATTGAAATAAACAAATGAACGAGTTAAAAAGAAGAAGTATTTATTGATAAATCTAAGTGAAAGAATTGGAATTGATAATTAGTTTTTCAATTTATTTTTTTTTAAACTGCAAATGCATATAAGTATACAAACTGTAACAGTTAGATGTTGATGTCTCTACTTTTATATGGGAATATTTTTAGTCTATGACATGATTCTCTTTATCTTGTTCCTTCTCTATCAATCTATCTTATCAGCGATCTTGGGTTTTACTTGTGTGAAAGCTTGTTAATGTTATTGTTACAGTTCCGCCTTGCATGCTAATTGTATTGAGATTCTCTGTTAAGCGCCGCCTGTCTCTCTCTGCTGGTCCTTGAACTTTGCATTGTTGTTGTTGTTGTTGTTGTTGCAGTTTGTTGTTATTGTTGCTGTGGCTTTGTGGTAATGCCTGGCTTTTGTTGTTAATTATTACAAAAACAATTAAGCGCTTGAAATGAACAACTTTAAATTGCAGTCGTTTAACTGTTGTTGTTGTTATGTGTTTGCTGTTATTATTATTTCGTATGCTTAATTTTAATGAGCGTCACATTTGAGTTTTTTTTTTGCCATTGCTTCTTAGTGCAAACGATTCTACAACAAACTCATTAAATTCGTTAATCGTTTATTGCGTCGCAAAGTGTTGCAGCCACGCCCAGTGCTGTCTCAAAAGCCCCTTTTCTTATTTAGCAAATATCAGCTGTTTTTGTCAAGGTCTTTAGAGTTAAAATTTAATTTCAATTTCAATTCGAGTTTGTTTAATGGCTACGAAAGTCTAAAGCAATTTTAAATCTGGCCCATATGTCCATGAAACACAATTGCCTTTTAATTAATCAATAGCCAACAAAAAAAAAAAAACAAAGATTGCACCCATTCCAAGAATTACAATTATTCCAAACTTTCCGATTGCACTTAAAAACAATTTCTTCCAATCAAGATGACTCATTGAATCTGATTGCATCGGAAATACTAGACTAAATGATATATTAAAGCGTATTATTAGTTTTATTTGCATATCTCATTAGCATTTACATTGTATAAAGTACGTAAAGGGTTTTGCCAATCTCTTTCAAGAAAGCTTATCGAAATGAAAAATCACAATATTCGACCGGAAATGCCATTTAGGCCGAATGGCGTGATGAAGACTTCAGTTCCGCGAAATTCAATACAAATTCTAAGAAACTGTTGAGACAATATTTGTATAAATAATGTTACTCGCATTGCTTTGCATGACATAGACACTGACAATGATCGTGACAATCAAAATACAAATAATTATTTAAGATAGAACCAAGTGCTTGAAGCAGCAATAGGGCTATCTGGTAGTTTAAAGTCTTCGTTAGGAAACAGACGGAATTAGTCGGAAATCTTAGATTAAGAACAGAAATAGAATTTTAGATTCGTGCGTAAGTAATATTTATAATATACTGACCCTACCTATAATATACTGGCTGATAAAAAAATTCTTCTACAAGGAATACGAGTTCATCCCATGCACATTAAAGCAACAAGTATCTTGTTTTTCGAAAAATACTGGGACATTCAGAAGAAAAGTTCTCGGATAAACTTTGGCGCAAATTTCCTTCAATTCCATCCCTCATTATATTTAGGGATAAAATGTCCAACTACTTAGTAAGTGGTCGAATGTATTTTTGAAAAACAAGATACTTGTAGCTTTAATATGCTTGGGATGAACTCGTAATCCTTGTTAAGGAGTTTTTGTATGAGCAGGGTCAGTATATTATATCTATTACTTATGTACAAATCTAAAAATTTCTATTTCTGTTCTTAATCTAAGATCTCCGACTTATTTCGTCTGTCTCCAAAAGAATTGCAGACTTTAAACTATCAGATAGCCCTATTGCTGCTTCAAGCACTTGGTGCTTGATTATTAAGCATAATTAAGGCGAATACTGATTATGTTTTCAAGAAGAGCGCATATCAAACTGGGTTACATTTAAAATTAAACCTCTTCTCTTAGCTTTCCAAGAATAATATTTATATAATATGGTATACTTTATGTGTATATCACCGTTTCCTTATTCAGTTGAAAGTTGCTTTTATCGCCTTAGTTCCTATTTCTCGCCTTGTTTAAGGGAAATAATTGTAAGTGTGTATGTTTGCATATGAGTAGATAGGTCAATTTCCGTTCAAGTGGTCAAGGAAACGAGTTGAACTCGACCCTAATTCAAAGCGTAATGGGTTGAATTCCTGGCCCAGTGCAGTAGTCGGGTAAATTGGTAAATTGAGACTGTGATATTCGATGGGATGTAGTAGTATAATAACTAACCCTCGACTGTCGGCCTTGACACTGTCGTTGTCGTTGTTGTTGTTGTTGTTGTTGTTATTCTTGTTGTAGCTCTCACTCTCTAAGCTGGCCTGTATGTCGACGGTTATCTAATTGAGTGCGTTAAGGGCCAGACAATTGGAAGTGCCAGTGACGCCAGTGGTTGCACTCAGGCCGGCTTATCTTTGCCTCCTGGCGAGCTGTGTGGCTGCTTAATGGCTGCTAAGATTTAGACGGCACTTGGCTACCTGATGCAGTGCCTAATGGCTGGGATCGCCTAATAGGCGCATTTAGCA
Organism: Drosophila neotestacea; assembly: GCA_035044365.1. NCBI lineage: Eukaryota > Metazoa > Arthropoda > Insecta > Diptera > Drosophilidae > Drosophila > Drosophila neotestacea. The sequence continues at coordinate 2,052,772 of JAWNMD010000757.1, forward strand.
CGCGTCAAAGAGTATCTGAAAGATACTCGTAAAGAAAGTCAAGCAACAAATGGCTGCTAAAATGCGCCAATTGAGAGTGCATGGAACCTGTGCGTTGGAATTCCAAGCAGGGGGTCCCACAACAGAGACAATGTGTGTGTGTGTGTCTGTCCGTATCCGTGTGTAGAAACCCCGATGAGTCATCGTCATCCCAGCGAATAAGGTGCGTGGGCCGCCAGTTTGGCATACATAACTCAAAGCACCAGCACAACCAGCACATGTGAGAGAGAAAGAGCACCAGCGCGAGAGAGAGAGAGAGAGAAATCAAAACAAAAAGCGGCCAAGTAGAAAATGTCAACAAACGAGTTGCCCGCCAAATTCACAATTTGAGTCCAAACCAAACGAGCTAATATTTAACTTGAGTGTTAGAGACAGAGAGTGAGACACAATGAGAGAGAGAGGAGCGTTAGTAAAGTACACTCAATATTTGTGTCGCATGCGAGAAAAATATCTGTGAAGAGTGTTGCCTTGTGTGTGTGTTTTTCATTCTCTCTCTGTCTCAATCTATGTGTGTGTTTGTGCGCTCGCTCTTTTGGCTGTCTGCCTTTTGTATCTTTATTCTGACAGTCATTGTGTGCTCTGCTTGTGCGCAGTCATTCGTCAGGGGAGACTAACACAACGTGAACACGTAAACTAAGTACTGAGTGCAAAAATGAATTGGAACTACGTATTCAGGGAACAAGATATACGACTTTATTTATTAGTTTTGAATTTTCTTAGCTATCTATCTAAAGTTTAAATTCCTACAAATGTAAAACAATTTTTATTTTTGTTTATCTTGATGGTTCTGTTTATCGTCATTTAATAGTAAAGAAAATATTTATTAGCAAAGTTGGGTTTAAAGATAAAGTTACATTCTTAGTGCATGTTGTAGAAAGTTGTACTCCTCCCAAAAAATTATTTTGGGTTGGAGTAAAATAAAAGTTTAGATAACAAATCAGCAATTACAAACTTGATAATCAAATTAATAATTTAAATTATTTATATAATTGTAATGTTTACTATATTAATTTAAGTATTTAATTTTAATTATGTCGCAATATCTTGTGAAACATTATATTATATAGCATATTGATTATAAAGATTTGAAGTTAATTCGGAGTATTGTGAATTGTTAAGTAAATGAATCAAGAATCTTATATCTGTTGAGCATCCTAGCGGTACAAGTTGAGCTTTAAAATTTATGTACTCTTTACAAATAAAAGGAAATTTAAAAAATATGTAAATATTTAACCAAATACGATTATGAAATGGTATTTTCTTTTAATGGTTATCATTATTTAACTGGTTCCAATTATTGATTCCATCCCTGGTTATCAAAAGTCTTCAATTTCCAGCGTAAGCGCACTTGTGTGTGTGCGTATCTGTGTGAATCTGAATGTATCTGCACATGTATGTATGTGTACCTGGCAATGGCTAAAACGTCACGAGAGCGTATGGATGACGATGGCGGGCTGGTTGGGAGCTACTAGCTCAGTTATTTTTCGCTTTTTGTTAAGGCAACGCGATTGCAACGGCAACGGAAAGCCACGCGGCTGCGTCTCCAGTCTCTGTCTCTGTCTCTCCGTATAGTTATTCCCCCCTCACTCGCTCTCTCTCAGTTACTATCACATCACCCCACTGTGACCAAAAAGAAGAAGCAAAAGAAGAAGAAGAAGCATAAGAAGGCGCGGAACTGTGGAACCGAGGAACAGACAAACGTTTTTGTTGTGAACTGTTCAATGTTCATGTAGTTGTTGTAGTTGTTTTTGTTCCTGTTCTTGTTACGTTTTGCACAAGTGCTTGCAAAACGCATCAACCAAATTCCCCCTCCCTTCGTAACTGTATTTAATTCAGTTTTTTATCCAAGCAATAAGCAAAGTAAAAGTCATTGTGTTCGTGTGTGTTTGTGTTAGTGTATCTTATCGCTAGTTGTGACAACGTCAAACGTCATGAAAGTTGGTGTTAAATTGCGACATATTCAACAGCCAGCTGAGGAACAACGTTAACGTTTTGAAACTTTCAATTTGCTGTACGAAGTTCAGGCATAAAAAAACGAAACGAAAACGCGGTGCGGGTGCGGATGCGGGGCGTTGCCAGTTAATCTAGAAAATTCTGTGCTCGCAGTTAACAATTTTAACATTTACACACAAACAACAACAACAACGACGACGACAACGACATCGCAGCAATAGCAACAGCAACAATTTGACAGCTGGAAAAGTGAGCTGCAAGTGGCAACAACGTATAAAGAAACGCAAAAGAGAGACACACGCCGAAAAGAGAGCGCGAGAGTAGAGAGAGCAGGTCTGTGTAAAGAGAGTCAAAACGTCATTTGCACATGTAAATTTGTGCATTGTGTACGAAATATCAAACGAAACGAAATAAGTGCAAAGTGTTTGCAGCCAACAACAATGAAAGTTAAAGTCGAACGCACAATAAAAACGCAATCCACAACAACAAGTGCAACAACAACAACAGCAGCAGCAACAGCAGCAACAACAACGACATTAACAAAGGCGGCTATAACGTCTGGGCCTGAGGAGGATGATGAGGTGACGACAATAACAACGACAACGGCGCAAGAATTGGACTTTTTGCCCGATATGTCGACAACGATATCGACAACGACAGCAGCAACAATAACAACAACAGCGACAGCAGCTCGTAATCTTATCGTAAGTGTGACTCTCGTTTTTTATGATCGGTGTCCGTTCTTCATATAGATGTATGAAGTATGTACACAACAGTGCTGACAACTGTAGGTTAGAAAACAAAGAATAGATTGCACTTCCAAAAACGACAAAAAAAAGGTATAAACTATAGTAAAAAGAAACGGAAAACAAGACAAATTTCAAAATTCATAGTCATGTGGAATTTTAATATTAGAATTTAATGTAAAAGTCAAAAATATAAGTACATAGTGCTGCCAACCGTAGGTTAAAAAACAAAGAATAGATTGCCCCTCCAAGCGTGCAACAAAATGGAAGAAACAATCAAAAAAGGGATAAAAACACAGAACAAACACATAAAAAGTAAATGTTTACTGTAAAAGTAAAAGTTTTACATATTAATGTGCATAGATTTGATATTGAAGTTGATTTTAAATTGTTAAATCCTAAAGATGTAAAAATTTATGTAAATAAACGTAGAAAAGGAATCTCTCTTAAAGTATTTATTTTGCTAAGAAAGATATTAAATATGTTTAAAATGAATATTTATAAGGTATTAAAGATACCAATAATGGACGGACTTCCGGAAGGGGAATGCTTGATAAAAGTTTCGGCAAAGCCAATCTTATATAGGACAGATCTGTCCGGAAAAATGCCAATTTGACAGCACTGGTGCACACATACACAAGTACGTGAGGTGCAATTGGGGGGGTTTGCAGGCGTGTTGGGTGCATAGAACAAACGTAATAAATCTCCTCCTGTACAATAACACAAGCAGTGCTAAAAAATGTTCACTAAATTAATAGCAACAACTTCAACAACAACTCGATACAGTCCCCAACGCAGTATACTCATTTTTTATAGCAACAAAGTCAAAAAACTTGTTTAAAAATATATATGTATTTGCTATGTTGTTTTTGCTGTTTTCGTGTATTATTATTATTTGTATTTTTTTTTTTGTATTCGTCGAATTGTATTGTGCGCAATTTTATTGTATCTTTCCACTGTGGCTGTTGTTGTTGTTCACAGTTTCAGCTTTTGGTTTTTTTTATTCGCGTTTATTTTGTCGACATCTTTGGAATTTCAATTCACACTTTTGTTGTTGTTTCGCATTTGCCTTCAAACTTCGCGCTCTCTTTCGCTCTCTCTCTCTCACACACATACACACGGGCACACAGATACGCACATGCTCTCGCACACGTACTCAAAGTAGCTACACTTTTATCGCATGCGATAGTTTTGTATCTCGCACTCACAACAGTTGCCACTCATACTCATTCGGTCTTTTACTCTCTCACAACCAGTCTATGGCTGATTTTTGCACTCACTAGTATTTTTATTATTTCGCCAATTGCCGCAATTCAAGGCTGGTGGCACATTTGATTCTGTTTGCCACTTCAGCATATTTCTTTTATTTTTTTCTTTCAATGTGCTTTTCGCACTTTTCTTACACTGCGTGGGCGTCATTCGTTGCAACTTGGTTGTCATTTGCAGCACGTGCGATTCCCGGATTTTCTTTATTTATATTTTTTTTTGTCATTTGCAACGTCTACTCGTACATAGCCACAAATTGGGTTTGTGGTAAGGTCAAGGCTAACAATCAGACAATCGGTAGCTGCTAAAGATTTGACCCACAGATGCTTAGTCATTCAACGAAAGATACCTTAAAATGTTATGCTCAATTTAAAAAAAGATTTAGCTTTAAAATTGATTATAATATTGGGGTCATTTGGGTTGTGCAGCATTTAAAGGAGCTTTTAAGATATTATATTATACTAATCTAGTTCTTGTTTGAAATGATGTTAAAAGCAATTTTACTAACTTTCATTGAAAGCAATAAAGCTCACTTTAAATTGAAAACTCAGCTAAAATGCGGATCAAAATAGTTTATTGAAAAACTGCGATAATATTCATGCCAAAATTTATTATTAATACATGCATTAACTAGCTACTTATATTCTTCTGGATCTTTAGCATTATCATATGCTGATAATCTGTTTTTCAGAATCATCCTCCTCATCTCCATTTTATTTGTAAATCTTAAGTTAGCGCTACCCAATATCCCATTGGTTTTATTCTAATTGAAAGCAATTAAGCTCATTTCAAAAACTAAAAGCTTAGCTAAAATAGAGCCGCGTTATTTCAGTATTTCTTACATTTCTGCTTTTAGCCAACTCGTATTATTCCTATTATTAAACATTTATGTTTGTTACCATGAATTTCACAACAAAATTAAATACAATGCCAAGGTCAAATGGCACACAGGTGCTGCTGCTGCTGCTGATGTTGATGTTGCTTGTTTTTTGTTGTTTGTTGAAGTTGCTTCCCCAACCCTGCTGTCCCTGGCAATTCCAATTGGAATGTCAAACGGCTCACGCGTTGTCGTGGATGGATTTCGAATTGGAATTGTGATGTGGATGCGTCCGTAAATGGCGTGTTGCACTTGAAATGCACACAAATAGCCTTTTTAGTTGATTGCTGTAGTCGCTGTTGTTGTTGTCATTGTTATTGTTGTTGCATAAAATATGCGACAGTTGTATACATAAATATTCAAGCATTAAAAGCCAATGCATTAAAAGTCAGTCCCACAGGTGATAACCTTTTTTACGACATCGCGAGTCCTTTATTTTATTTAAATATTAAAAGTCTACTAAATTTGCAAATGAAACTCTTTCAAAGATAAAGATTCAGATACATATGCAAAGAATACAGATACAGATAGAGATACAGGTACCAGCCAACGACAGAAATTGGCAAATTAATGCGCGCATCAACTAAAAATAAATAAAAACTGCCAATGCCGCGACGTCGTCGTCGTCGTCGTCGTTTAGTAAACAACAATAAATATATACAATTAAGCATTAATTGTAAGTGTTGTTGTTGTTGTTGGTTTGGTTTAGCTTTTATAGGTGTATTTATTAACTTGGGCGTGCCAAGTTAACGACTTTTGCCGTCCTCGTCCTAAAAATATGAACTTTTTTATCAGCTTTGACTTACGACAATTCCAGGAATCTTTTTCTTGTAATCTCTTCTTAGTTATTTCTTTGTTTGTCAAGAACTTCACAACAGTATTGAAGAAAATTAAGTTATTACTTCATTTATGCAACCAAACTATAGAGTATACATTATATTATCAGTTATCAGTCACTTTGATAGTATGTGCTTAATTTATCAACTGTATAATTTATAAAAAAAAGAATACATACAAATGAGCTCATAAACAAATAATTTAGGGGAAATCCCCATTTCATTTCTTCTCTTTTCTTTCGATAAGCATGCTGTTCACACTAGTTAACTTGGTGATTTCCATTATCATTATAGCGTTTAACAACTGTACCCGCTATAAGCTAGTCAATGACGTCAATAGTTTGTCTAATGCCTTCGGCTTTTACTTTGGGCTTAAACGAATCTACACGACAAGTCGCGACGTGTCTAGTCTTTTGATAAGCCGGTTTTTTTGTTTAAAGCTGAAAGCGAACTCGATGCGATCGTATTGAGTTGCCAAATTTGGTAATAAATATTGAAGGCTGACGTCACAAGACGAAGCGTTGCTTTGGCGCAAAATAGGGAGACAGACAGAGAGAGAGAGAGAGGGACAGTAAATTTGTGTTGCGTATACGCAACGTTTGCCACAACACAAACAACATTGGGGCTGCCGTATGAGAGAATTGCTTTGTTGTTGCTGTGAAAATGCTAAATATTCGAATTATGTCATGTTATATTTTCAACTAGCAACAAAATGTCAAATGTTGCGTGTTTTCACTTTCGATTTTTCACGTTAACAGAACTTGGCAGTCGTTAGCCAATTTGGCCAAGAGTGGGACAGTCGACAGTGAGGGATGGGCTAACAAAATTCTAGGAATCCATTTCGAATTGTGCGTTTGTTGAACTTCCCAAAGGTTAAAGAGTATGATGACTGCCACACTAAATGCCATTTGTTGACGGTTCTTGTTCAAATAAACGTAATTGAGTTGCGCATTTACATTTTGGCTAATTTAATGCGGCGGAAATTGCAAAAGTGTGAAATGGAGGCAACACATCTGGATAGCTATGTATTTGGAGAGTGCAACACGACTGAAAGATTTACACGCATACAATACTTACACTGCTAGAAAAATGGTTCTCAAAATTATAGAAGATACAATAAAGATTAAAATAAACAATACAAAAACATAAATTTTGAGAGAAGACCGAAAAAATTGTATTTTTAAGACTATCCCGTCTAAAAAAATACGACGTTCTTAAAATTAATTCCAGTTCTTGACTCTAAATTAGTGATCTTTGTTTGTATTCTTTGTATTATGTTGTAAGATCTTCCTGACTTTGTAGACTCCCACTTTTTACCAGTGTAGTATTGTTGTAGTTGTTGTTGTTGGTGGTGGTGGCCCGTGCCACAATGCTGTGGGGATTATTGCAGGGATTATTTTGTGACGCGTCATGGCGCCGAATTCCAAGAAAGAGGCGCAGCATTCCGCGTTGCAAGAAGGCAAAGATGAAGAAGAAGATGAGCAGCAAACCACTTGGAGAAGTGTGAAAAATGCCAATGCGAAGATAAGTAAGTAAAGCAATTGGGGGAGAAAAGTGCCACGCCAAGTGGCAGCATCAACGAATGCGCCTCCAAATGGTGCATGACGTGGCGGCTCCTTCGACTTAACAATTGTTGTTGTTGGCTTGGGTTAAAATATGCTGGGGATTTCCGATTCGATTTCTCACTCTGTGCACTTGCAGCACGCTCTCTCATCCACTCTTTTACTCTGCTTTTGCTCATTCTCTCTCTCTCGCTCTCTGGCTAGCGTTAAGTTTTGAGTGCTTTGTGCTTAACTTGTTTTGAGTTCAAGTTGAGTTTTTGCTCTTTGCTTTAGCGTAGGAGCCTGCTGCCCCCTACTCTTTGCCCCTCTAGTGCGCGCTGCTAACTGGGCTTAAATAAGCGCTTGAATTCTGACTAAATTGTGGATGAGTCATCACTTAACGTAGTGGCGTGGCGTCTAGTTGTAGCTACATTTGGTTCATTCATTTCACGCTCCAAGATTTGTTCGCTGAATGAATGAAATTTACGTTGTTATCGCAGCTACACTTAAAGTTGACTGTTTCTTCGTTGTTGTTGTTGTTGTTGCTGTCGTTGTTATGGTTGTTAGGCCCTCAAATATTTACACTGTTGTCAGGTGACAACATCAGATATTTGCCTACCTTTCACAGCCTTCATATGACAATAAAAGCAGTCCACAAAAGAATTGTTTCAATTTGAAAAATAACATTAATATTTGTAATTTTAAATTAACAAAATTAAAGTGAAACAATTCAAATTTAAAATATGTATCTTATATTCATTTAACGTCAACTAGAATCAGTGGACCAAAAGTAGCTTACGATGCAATTATGAAATAGAATTTAAAATAAAATGACAGGGCAATGATGCAATGATGAAGATACTAAAAGAAGCTAAAAGAATAAAAATAAATTTAAAAGTTAAATCCTAATTTAATTAAAACGTTGAAGATAAAGTAAAGTCTGCCCAAGAAAGTAGATAAAACTTATTTTTCTTAAAAAGATGAATGCCTATTTTTTATTTTTTTTAAAAAATGTAAATAAACAATCGGACACATAATTGAGAATCATAATTTCTAAGTATTTTCGTTTACTATAAAAATTTTGATACTGACTAAACTAACGTTGGACGTACGGACAACTAATTCTTGGAGTATACTTATATACATTCTATAGTTGCTCCGTTCACTATTGTTTGTGTACAGCAACGCTGGCCAAGATGAGCGTAATGTCATCGGGTTTTCCGCCATCGCCATAGTTGATATTGTTGGCTCTGGCCTTGAGGGCAAATGGCGATTGAAAATTGGGATCGAGCGACAAATCGCTGGCCAATGTCACAAGTTTGTTCGCAGCCAACTGCAGTTCCTCCTTACGTGTCTCGCCATGCACAGTTCCCAGATGTCTGACCAGCATGCTCTCGGGCATGTTGTCGAAGAGACCATCGGTGCCAAGCAGGACGAGATCACCTTCCTGCAGTGGCATGTGTGTGGAAATTGCCTGTTCAGGTTCATCACTGTGGGAATTATGCTCTTGCTCATTTGGCGGCATTGCCAGCTGAAATGGCGTATTGAATCCATGATGTTGTTCAACGGATCTATGTATTACTTTACCGCCTCGTAGCACCAGAAAGCCACTATCTCCGATGTTGGCAGTGTGCAACGTACAGTCGGAGCGTTTTAGGGCCACCAAACAGGCAGTGCTGCTACCCAAAACTTTGCTTGACGTGGTCCTCATCTGGTTAAAGCTATCGATCAGCAGCTGTCGTGGATCTCTGCCATCAAACTCTGCTCGTTGTGCGTTATTAGAGCACCAATCCATCAGTTCCTTGGCAAAGATGCCGGCATCGATGCCCAAATTACGCCAACCGCCAACCCCATCTGCCACGCCTATCACCTCAGCCTTGGGCGTGCTGGTGATAAACCAACTGTCCTCGCCGAACCTATTGCTTATACTTATCCGATGCGGATTATGCTGCTGCTGCTCCTTTGAGCTACCCTGTACAGCTTTTATCAGATAGGGATACTTCTCTATCCTGCGTGCAGAGCTGAGCAAGCGGAGCTGGAAGATTGCTCCCAATGGACAGTGTGATAGGCGTCGAGCTGCAAAGAACATTTTCAAATTTAGCGGATTTCTTAAGTCAAAATTTTTAAATCGAATTTAAAAGTAAAGTTATGAGATTGAAAACAAACAGATAAAACGATCTATCACTTGATATAGATGTTGGATATCTGTATATCAGTTATATATGTATTGATATATGTGCAGATACTTTTGTATCTATGCATCATTCTTTACAAACCATCGACTTTTCTTATCAGCTGATTCTATAATTATAATCGTAACTTCATCAGTATTTGATTAACTGTAGATACGAGTATATTTCTTTGTTTTTCTTTTGAATAATACGCTCATTCACTTATTCACTTTGGCATTGCCTTCCTAGTAATTCCATTGTTGGCACTGTGTAATCTTATCTGCTTGGCCTGGGCCTACGACACAGTGTTAATACGTTTGGCACTTTTTATTTTATATAAGTCATCACCGGAAGTGCTGTGCACGCAACGGATCCAAAACGAATCGCTTATCGTAAGAGGCTCTATCTGGAAGAAAACGTAAATAAAAAAAAAATAACAATAACAATTACACAAATGCATAATGGCAAGTTTATTTTTAAACAGCTGATGTAAACCGTCCTATAAATCACACATATCAAAGGCTTATCAATTGAAGGTGCGGTCCGATAGATTCGCCAGAAATTGCCCATTATTCATGATTGACAATCGGTCACATTCAAAGAACCCTTAAGACCGTACTTCCTACATACAACTTTATGGTATATTCGTACGTCAATGATATTTGCTATATCTCTGTTTCGATATGATCCCAAGTACTTGGGATGATTTTGTTTACCCAGAAGTTAGTTGTAGCTTCCTATTTCCGACTCTTATCATTTCGCGATGACGTTAGTTGTTTGTTTTAACTAACCGCTTATTTCTAGAACAAGCCACAGACGAGGGACTTTGCAGTTTACCCTAATCAGAATGTGGGTGCAGTACTTGAAGTCCCACAGGTCGAGTTTTTATTAGGAACCCGCATTTGCATTTGCGGTACAGTTGCTACCGCATTAACCTATTACTTAAGATTGGAGAGTTTATGTCTAATTTTGATCCAAATATGGCGTCCAGTTCACCCCCTTAAATCCAGAGGGATGCGGGTGTGCTTGCGATAAAAGAAAAACCAATTACATAAATGTAAATAAAAATAAATATACAAAACAATTGATTTATTAGCTCGGTTATGGCAAAGCTAGACCATATATAGATCGATATGCGCACACTCATCATATGCATTGTATATTATTATTATTATTATTACTAAGACCCAAATTCTATTCTATTTATCTTTGCAGGTAAGTAAATCCAAGGGTTACTGCAAATCAATTACCACAAATGTTCAGTGTCACATGGCCCAGTTCCAGTTCCAATTACAGCACATCGTTCGCCCCTACCCCCTTAAGTTTCCATAAACAAGGTCAGTGCAGCCCTTGTATACCCTGCAGCCAAGTTTTTTAATAGGGTGTACTACAAGTCTATCCAAAGCCAACTGGTATATATCCGTTCTTTCTTTCTGCAAGTTATTATACCCTTTCAGAGGTATTGTAATTTTTTTCAGGATATCGCAAAGGAGACATAGCAGACCCCATAAGAATATATATTCTTGTTCTTTTGTCTGTCCGTTTTTATGAAAACTAGTCCCGCAGTTTTGAGCGATCGGTTGATTTTCAAGGTATCTCAACCAAACAGACATTTAAAATACTGTCTGTTACATCCTCGAAAAATAAAGTTTAAATCTGAATACCATATTATATAGCTGCCTTAGGAGCCAACGGTACAAAACTAGTTTTTTCAGATTATGTATTTTCAGATCCCTATTAAATTTGGTTAAAATCTAGATGAAATTTGATCAGTTGGGTCTAAACTCTTTTTCGTGCCAGAGATTACATCTCTTTCAGGTTTTTGTAAGTTATTATAGACTAGATTAACAATGTGGTCGATCAAACATCTTTTACTTTGTAATACAGGGTATATCAAATAAAACGTATGTTTGTCTATGCGCATTAAATTACGAATAGAGCGCGTTCAGTTGCATGGCCCATCAATATTTGTGTAAGGGCTGACATATCGTTGATAAGGACATGACTACAGTAAACAAACACCTGCCTGCCATACACCTGTGTACGCTGGGGTAGATACCAGAAACTGTATCGAACCAAATCGTTTCGACCTATTTTGCAATCCCAACTAAAGATAACACTCTGCCATCCAAAATACCGAGTCTAAAGCCTTTTTAATTTCTTTCATTTTTTGGGGCACAAAGCCAAACCATTGTAATTATGTGTGTATGTATGTCTGTACACACACAGACGTATGTCTACAATGTAGATAGGTGTGGACACATTGACTGTGGTCTTTTCGGGTACTTTACCTAACTCTTTAAATTTAGTTGCTTATGTCATAACCATATTGTCTAGCGATAAGATAAGAAGCTGGCTAGAAGAAGCTGCTCGCCGAAACGTAGCCAAGAAAATTGTTGCCTGCTTGGGGCGTGGGCACGTGAATTGCCAGCTGCCAAATGCAATCCAAAAGGCACTGGGGCTAAACCCACAAACACAAACACACACATACACATGTACGCACTCGCACTCTCACTTACAAAAGCATAAAGTGCGCTCAACAAAGCTTTGCTCAGGAAATGCCAATCGCCAAAAACAACAACAAAGCAAAACCAACTTTCGACTCACTCATTTGCACGCTCTCTTGCTTTTGCAATTGCTCTCACTCTCGCTGTGTCCATTGCTCTCGCCACTGTTGCTCTTTCTCTCTTTGGCGCTGTGGAATGCGATAAGCACTCAAAAGTCAACTGGCGCTCGCAGCTTGCGTATAAAAGTCGTCGGCGCAACGATGACGCATTTAGTTGAAACCCGTTGGCCGTCCGAAACGTTTCGGCAAGTGCAAATAAAAAAAACAAAATTGTTGTAAACGCGAATAACAAAAAGAAAACTTGAAAAAACTGTTGAGTATTTTGCAAAATAACTTTCGGTCAATTGAATCGAATGAGCGAGAACGCGAAAAATTCTCGGAAAAACTGACAACTAAACAAATTCGCACCATTTAAAAGCGTTTAACAGACAGAAAACCAAATTCAAACATATAAAAAGATACTGCACATATACAGATACAGATACAATTTTAAGTGCGCGCTAAATACAATAACAAAAGTCGAATTTCGCCAGAATTTGCATTCGTCATCTCAGAGACGCTGACGTCGCAGCCGCTGCCTGTTGCGCGTCTTAATAACAAATCGGCAGTTGCTACTTATCATATATTTAAGATATATATAAAATATATATATCTATAACAACTTGTAAACATGACGCTGGACAACTATAATTTCTTTGGCGATGAATATCCTCTGTTCAACATGCCGTTATCGCCATTGCCCAAAGTGGTAAGCTCTCAACAACAAAAATAAAATATGAATTTATAAAAAAAACCCCCCCGAATCTGCAGCCTCAGATACAGTTAGAGATACGGTCCGCTTATCAGAACGAGAGGCCTTCTCTCTCTGAAACTTCCAGAAGTCTCGAACAGTTGTCGGTTTTGCAGTTTTCAAAATATTTATGTAAAGACTTGTGTGGTGTACAGTGTACACATGTATTTCTATCGCATTTTTGTTCAATAATGCATTGTGCTTATCGCCGCAAAATTCTTGGAAATTTTACTTGTAACCCCTTTGGCTCTTCGTCCCCTCCCTTTCTTTCCACCACAGCCCCTATCGCCCACATTGTGCGTTATATCGTGTTATTTGTGATTTGTTGTTTTGCAATTGAATTTGTTTGCTTAATGATTAAATGGCGGTGTCGCTTATCAGCGTTCCGATTTATGTTTAGCTTTTTTTCCCCCCTCTATTATTTTATTTTCCTATTATATTATTATAAATTTTTCTGTTAATGTTCATTTTGTTTTGCCTTAATTTATGTGTTTACTTATTTCAAGCTAGTTGCGATGATAATAATAATTATTGACTGTGGCAAGTGCACAAATATGTACTCTTCTACACACACATACATATTTTAGAGGCGGGCGTATTTTCATCATATCGAGAATTTTTGTGCGCCGATAAACACAAATATTTCAAATATTTGCGTAGTTATGTCGACCTTCGACAAAGACTGATATGAGGGCGAAAAGTATCCCCAATAATTATGCTTAACAATTATAGATTATGTTATCATATCAGAGATTTATAAATGTATACCTTATGTATGTAGATTTAAATGATAGAAATATAACTTAAGAAATAGACTATATTTTACAATTTTTCCTGTCAACTCTGTTCTCTTTTTTATAAGTTAAAGAATTTAGGTAATTCCCTAGTTGGCAACAAAGTCACCCCCTAAAAGCCAAATGAAGAAATCACGTTGCCAACTCATGAATACCCACAACCCGTTATTCGTTGTTTTGGTGGTAATTTTTTTGTGTATGTATGTGTGTGTGTGTAATGTTTTTTGCATATTGCGTTCATTGCATTTCACAGTCCAGTGATCGCGGTGTCTGGAACCGGCGCCATTTGACGATAATCGCACACGTGCGATTTTCGTGGTAATTTATCAAGTTTTATGAGCAACTTTTGAGTCTTACGTGTGTTTGTGTGTGTGTGTCTGTCACCTTCCGTTTACGGGATATATAGTATTATGTAGGGTTCAATGTGCAACGGCTTGGCAATTGTGGCTTAAATACACGTAGAAAGTGAATTGAAAATTGTACAACATGTTTGACCCTTTCAGCCCGAGAGCTTGGCCCAAAAGGCATTCGCGTGTTACTTGAAACTGTCCGCATACTTAGTTTCATAAGTGTATAGCATACATGTATGCACATAAGTATGATAATGTAACAAATATGTGTGTGCGTGTGTGTGTGTGTGTATCCATAATACTTATTGCCACAATTAGGGCGGTTCAAAGTAGCATGCCTCAAGTCAAACACTTGCGACTTCTGACATGAGCGACATAAGCGCTCAAATTGTTTAATTAAAGGCGCTTAAGTACAAATGCACTTGAAGAAATTAATTATGCACAAGTCACAAAATCAATACATAATTTCGTTGCGAAATAATGCATCTGTCAAGTATTGAAATTGACTTTTTATAGTTGTGTAAATGCACTGAGCGAGAAAATCAATATCTAATATTGTTACAATATTTAAGACCAAATGTTGCCTGTTTTATAATAAATAAAGTTAAAGTCAGTTGCTAAAATTCTCAAAATTAAATATTGCGTCAGTCATTTACTTATTAGAGTTAACAACTTTGCTGCACTTTCTCTCAGTGTATACTCCGAATGGAATACGAGGGAGTTACAAGGGCATTTTGTTAAAAACTCTTTCAATAAAATACAAAATATGCGCCCCCACACAAACTTAATTCGGACAGGCCAAAGACAATTTCAACTTTCTTTCGACAAGACGACAAGTAAAAAAAAACTGAAACACTTTTAATTAACTGAATATGGGCAAAGTACACAAAGTGTGGGGGCATTTAAATTCGATTGTTTTTTTTGTTTTTTTCTTATGAAATTTAAGATTTATTTTACTTATTTCATTTGTGGGCAATTTCGAGTAGTTGCGTTTGCTGTGGGCGACAGAAAGTAAGAAAGCACTTGACGTGAACGTGACAAGTTTTGGCCAAAAAACAAGAGTCGATCAGTAAACATACTTAATACGATTTTTATATAGTACTGCCTATAATAAGTTATAAAGAGAGTATTTAATGGTATTGTAGTAGTTGTAGATGCCTTTTAATTCTCAGTCTAATCGAGAGCAGACGAGTTTTAAGCCCCGTTATAACTGTTGGCCAACAAACTGACTTTGTATGTGCATTGAGACTTATTATTGTATTTTTGTATCTACACTTATAAATCAAAGCCAAGTTAATTGCAGCGTGAAGCTGAACATCGCACGTTGCACTCACTTAACTTATTTACGAGAGTATTCAGTTGCCAATTGCAATTACAATTCAATTTGTCTGGGTAGTTATATATACTATATGTATATAAGTACATTTGTACAGACTGCAATATGTCTGCTTGAATTACTGCAGATTGTCAGGTCAATTTGGCCAAGATAATTTGATCAGGCATTGGATACTTCTTTGCTCTGTAATTTAACCCCAAACTAAATTGCAAAGGACATCAACGTGTGTCCTCCTGTCGAGCATAATTTCATGCCTGGCGTAATTGGATGAGCCAAAAACAAAGTCCAAGTGACCACAACGAATGCACATTTTCCGTTGATTTTCCCTTTTTTCTTTTCTTTGTAATGCCGGCGTCGCATTGTCCTTATTCTTGGAATTGGCCAAGCCCAAGTTGTAGATAGACCCCACATTTCCCCTAGCCCAAAAAAAAAAAAAAGAAAACTGAAAAGGAGAATGAAAAGTGAAAACAACTTTTACTACTTGTCTTGTCTGTGTTGTCCGTTGTTGTCCCCTGCTCTTGGTCTGTGCAATGTCGCTTGCATTTCTCCCGATGTCCTTTCGTCCTCGACGGCGCCTTGCAGACGCGTCGTTTGTTTGCCATTTCCTCGAACTGAAAACTTTGCCATAAATTTGTGTAAACTCCCCCAAAATCATCGTTGTTATTGTTTTTATTGCTGTTGCTTTAGCTGATTGTTTTTGTTGTCATGTCGCGACAAAATGCTTTTAAATAAATTATTCGTAGACCAATGTCGCGTCATTTTATTAGCCGCTTTTCTATATTGCGGGTATTTCCCCATTTTATGCATGTAGATACATTTTCTATAAATGGGTGTGTGTGTGTGTGTGTGATTGTTTACTGTACAAATTTAATTACAAGCTAATGACACTTGAACTAAAGTGCAATCTTAAATATAGCTGTCAAAGTGAGTTCAAATTGATACTAAGTATACTTTTCACAATTTCTACGTTATCAATACTGGTTATCAGTTGCAATACTTGGCTTAGTTTTATCAATTTATGAAATTAGCTGGAATTGCAATGTATGATAAAGTATAAACACAGAGACATAACTGTATTTATTTATATTTTTATTCTTTCCTTACTCTCAAATTCTCAATATTCAATGATCTATAAAAAATATAATTTATGTATATCATGTTTATCAATTGCGTGCTTTGAAATTTTGTATACTCCCAGTTATAAGTACAGTATAATAAATATTATTTATATCATATCTATCAATTGCGTGCTATCATTGTGCATTTGGGACGCTATTGGGATTGGCCACGTCACTTTGGTTGACTTTGTTATCGGGAATCATTGCGAAACTCACACCTTGGCCAAATATTTTCAATAGGTGTGTTTACTATAAGCTACCTTTGTATTTGTATGTGAGTCTCTCTTTCATTCTCTGTGAATTATAATACAATACAAGTATATTCATTAGCCAAGTTCAATGCACTGCTTAAAGGCATAAACAAAACGACAAACGACACAAACGAAATTATTTTGTTGAACATCACATGTAAATTTGTCAAATGAGTTGTTGCTTTTGTTGTTGTTGTTTTTAGTTGTGTTCACCCTAATGGCACAGGCCGAACAAAGTCTGATTAATTTGACACTGAACTTAAAAGCCTGGCACGAAAGGAATCGCAACCCAAAACCGAAAACCGAAAAAACGCAATCCGAAACCCCTTCAAAAAAAGTAACAATAAGTGCCTCAAAATTTATATACCTCGATATTGACATTTTTTTGGGTGTTTGCTGCACTTTTTGGCAAATTTTGAATTATGACTGCAAAATGTTTAATTCAATTGCCGGTCTGAAACAGAAACAGAAACAGAAGAAGGGAGAGAAAAAGGCAGAGCGGGGAAAATCGCGTGGGCGTTCCAAAAATGGACAAACACCAAGTGAATTTAATGGCGGACGGTAATGCACAAATAAATATATATATATATATATATATAAATATATATACAGCTGGATAAATGGACATATGGTATATTATGGTCAAGCGGCGTTTGCGTGCCAAAAAAAAAGAAAAAAAAAGGCCGGCAAAATTCGATGCTTTGTCGGGCGTTGACTTTGCTTAAAACTCTGTCTGTGTCTGGGCTTTGGGCGCGGAAGCGAGACCGGGTATCTCCGGGAACGGGACCGGGACAGAGGGACTCGTGAGTTTTATCAAAAGCCCGAGCACTCAGCAACCCACTCCATACAAAATTTCACTCTGGCATTGCGGTCACGTTCTCCTTCGCAGCGAAAAGAAAAAGAAAACGAACAGAAATACAAAAAATAACCGAAGAAGCAAACAAAAATAAGTCAAATGCGACAGCGCAAAAAATAATTTTTCTGCTTCTCCTTTTCATTAATTGTTTTATTCGCAGAATTTGCTTATGCAAAGTAAAAGAAAATAAAAGAAATAAATGACAAGAAAAATATTATTTTAAATAATGTATGCATGTGTGTATGTGTGTGTGTATCAGTGTGGTTATCGCAAAGGGAAGTGCAAACTGTACACACCAAATACACAGAGATTTACACACTACACTCACACATGCACACTTGGCAACCCTGCTCACTTGGTTGGCCTACTAAAAGGCCCCAGTGCAGAGCGCACTTGAACTTGTCAACTCTATCGCTGACATTGCAACAACTTTGACTGCAGTCACGACAACAACAAGCTGTAAAATAAATGCCTACGTATTACGTACATAGGCACAGCTCTTTGCCAATTAGAAATCAAAATTGCATTTTATTTGAAAATAATGCGCATTTCTAATAAGCCGACAATCGGCAAAACGAGCTGCGAACAACGAAGCTATGAGGTTTTTGTATTAACCTTCAGCTAAGCCGTCAATTGTTAGCATCTAAATGTGTCTATAAGTTAATTTATGCAATTGCACAGAAATAAATATAAATAATAGGCATTAAAATAAGCCACATAGTTAAAATAAGCGTTGAATTAAAAACAAAGCCATTTATAGCACAACAAAAGGCAGTACTAACTCAGCAGATACCCTATAAATGTTGTATAACCATACTAAACCTTCACACAGAGTGCAGTTTATAGCTTACATATAGTTAACAGTGCTTTAACAGCTGAGTAACAGTCTGAACATTGATCTCGCTGTTAAAGAAAAGCCACATAATTAAAAAAAATTGTGAAATCAAAATAAGCCTTCACACAGAATGCATTTTACAACTTGCATTAATTTTAACAAACATTTAACAGTGCTTTTAACAGACTTCAAGCAGTGTGAACATTGATCTCGCTGTTAACTTAACAGCTATTAGCGTGTTTGCAACTTTTGATATAAACAATGAAATTGTCATCGTTTTTATCGTTGCCTTAGAGGCTGCCAAGTTGTTTGTGTTTTCATTTGTATTTGCTTCATTACGTCATTGTCTGGCTAAAATTGGCTTAAAAATAACCCAACACGTCAGCCACATACAAAAGCACAGCAACAACAGGAACAACAACAACAGCAGCAACTACAATAACGTGTTGTTGTCGTTTCTTTTGCTTTCAACTTGCTTTCGTCTCCCCCCTCCCCATTCTATATATTATGCCTGCCCAAGTATTTGACAAATAAATACAAAAAACAGTGTGAATTCGATAAAGAGAACTAATTAAAGTCAAGGCCATGCGAACTTTCGCTTGCAGCTACTATAAGTTTATTTATTCAACACCTTTTTCCAATGATTTCCTAAAATTCAATATTACTTGATGTACTATAAATTGTTTTGATTCACTAAACAACAAATTTGACTGTAACTGGATTGTTTATTTGAAAGAAAAGACAAGTTTAACTGTAGCTTATCAACTGCAACTAGGTAATCAAATTTTCTATGGAACTATGATATGGCAATTTACTTTGGAGCCGTCTTATTAGTCAACAATTTGAATTGAATGTTGTATCATGATGGACACGCAAATGCCCTACAATTTCCAATGCGATTATATTTTATTCGCCAAATAAACAGAAAGCGGTTTACTTTTACTCTATATATATCATAAACTCTTTGTTCTGATTGACTAACTGACTGACTGATCATCGTGGTGACGAAATGACAAGAGCTACGGGTCTGAAATTTTCACACAACATAGCTGAGATAGAATTATCGTACAATCAGACGGCTTTTTGGCAAAATTCCAACTGGAAGGGATTCAAACTAGGGATCAAAGTTTAAAGTTGCCTAGTATGGTATGTTTTTGTTATATACTCAATATATTTTCAAGATTTGTATCTTACGCTCCTTTAAGAGTAGAAGTACACAATTAGAACTATCAAATAAACGTACACACCCGTTTTAGAAACCCCCTTTAAAGGGTACTCGACGTCGCGACGTCAGTTTTTCATGTTGTCTCTGTATTCTGTAGCTCAATTGACCCCCAAACTGAACTTTGCTGGTGCTCTCTGATAAGACTAGTGGCTCTGTCCACAGAGCTCGTTTCAATTTAGACAATTACACGCAAGTGTTGAAACGAGCACTGTATATATAGTATACTATACTATTATTATGATTATTATATATTTTTAATTCAAGTAAATTGGCTGATTCATCCGAGTTCTTCGAAACGCAACGCATTTATTGTTTATTTTTCATTTATGTTTCTCATTTTTACTTAATTTCAAAACTCAACAAGGCAAACTGGGAAAGTGGGTTAAAACGAAAGTCACAGGCGCCGTTACGAATGTGTTTAAACACTTAACTAAACAATAAGGCGGTTAACATCAAAGGCATATATTTGTTAACAAATTTGCAAAGAATAAATTTGATTGTTTGCCGTGTTAAATAAAAATAATAATGAAATGAGTAAATACAAGTTAAGGAAATGCTGAGCGATAAGTCAAAGGATCAACGTCCGTCACATGTCATAATAATAATAAAGATAACAAAATTTCACTGCGCCTAAAAGAAATACAAAAAAGAAATGCAAACAAGCAACAACAGAAAAACAATTTGTTGAACAGCACTTGAAAAATTAACGCATTTGCTAATTTCGAAGAGACCAAAAATAAACACAAAACATACATACGCCTAGTTGGCCCGGTTGAGATCTTGAAATAACAATAATTGTTATTGTTAATGTTTATTGGTTGATTGTTGATGTTGATTGTTGCTGTTGACAAGACACCTGCTCACAGCCCTTCAAGTATCTGCATCTGTGTTACGCATGTTGCCTTTCTTCTGGGAATGTGACAGCTCTCAATGCTATAAATACAAAGATACATGCAGACACAGAGACAATCACAGATACAGATACTCATTCATGTGCAAGCATATAATCAGCCATAACTCTTGCTAAACGCTCTGGGCTGACAGCCTGAAATAGGCGTATTGAGTTATTGGCTGATAATTTATGACAGAACACGTAATGGCCACAACAAACGTTTAAGCGTATAAAGAGCAACTAAAAGATACTCTACATCTAAAGAAAGTATCTATAATGCGAGGCCACCTTAGAAATTATTCAACTCTGTCTAAAATAGCTTTAATCAGGGTATTAGAAATGAGATTAGCTAAAAATTCGCAGTATTTTGCTATACTAAAGTTTATGGCAAACTTATGGCAGCAACTGTTGCCGTTGCTCTTGCTATTGCTGGTGGCGTGGGATGTTGCTGCTGCTGCTGCTAGCTCTTCTTGATGTTGTTGCTGCTGCTGCTGCTCGTGTGGGTTGCTGGCTCAATTAAGAGCAAAAGCATTGGGCACGGGGCACATTTTTAATTTTATTCGATTTGCTTAGCTGCTAAACGTTATTGTTGCTATTGTCGTGGTCGACTAATTTGCTCAGAAACACACTCAGGAGAATAAACACTCACACACACGCACACACAGTCTCTCAATACTGTTCTCTGGGTATTATTTTAACATATATGTACAAATATATATATACATATATCTAAAGCGAGCAAGCATCTCAAAAAAAATCGTTGCCAATTTCAATTTCTTTCGCTCAGTCGCAAACGAACAACGAACCATCGAAGTTTAGAATTTGAAAAAATCGCTAAAGGAAAAACTTCCGAGCGATCGCGCGCGCTGCCCGAAAACTATATCGAAAACGAAAATAAATTGAAATTGAACAAAATAAAGTAAAATCAAATAAAATAAAATCAAAAGGAGGAAAGCAAATCACAAAACGAAATTGCAAAAAAGTGTTTCTTTCTCAGCGCGTGCATTGCCATACGAATTTGAACCAACGAAAGCATCAAATAAAATAGAAAATAATGAAAATAAAGAAATAAAGCAGCAACAACAACAACGACACACACAATTTTATTGTATTTTTATATTTTAGTTGCATGCCGCGTGGATTTTAAGGCAGCAACTACAGCAACAGCAACAGCATTAAAAGATATAAATACGTACATATAAGTACAATATATATATAATTATATGTGTGTATGAATTAAAGCCAAATTGTTTTAGCCAAAAGCAGAGGCAAAATAAGAAAAAAGAAAAAAATACCATTTAGAGGCGTTGCCGCAGCAAAAAAAACAACGCGCTAAAAACTAAATCGTAAAAATTAATTAAACATAAATTAAGCACAAGTGTAGTTATTGCTGGGCTAAAAACTGGCGCAAGGCAGCCTCTGAAATACATACTGAAATACAAACTTATGTATGTACATATATGTACACACACATACATAATTATATAATCATAGCAATTTTTCGCAATTAAAATAGTTTTTAGCATGCCATAAATGCATTGCACTAAGACCTTAGTAGTGTTACAATAAATACTTACTGTAATTTGCTGTTATTGTTATCATTAAATATTATTATTATTATTATTATTGCTATTTTGTACAATCGCAAACTGTAGAGAACGAGAACACGTGCTATTCTAGAATTGCGTCTATTCGATTATCAAATTTATTATGTTTGCATTGACAAAGTTGCACTCACATTTCGAACCCTTGCGAAATTGGCAAACGCTGCTCGTGAAGCGCTTGAAGCCGCCGGAAGGTACATAGATAAATAGATGAAAGAAACCGAATGAGAAGCAACGCACTAACAATAAAAAAAATAACGAATAGAAAGCCCAAAACGAACGAACAAACCAACGAAAGGCAACACGCTAAACGCTAAAAGCAAATGCGAAACGAACGAACTTTTTGGCGCCCCAACAAAGGAACAACAACAACTAAGACAAGCAACAACAAGATTCTCATCAACAACAGCAACAACAACAACACACTATAGAACATCGCCGTGTTGTGAAAAACTGTGCGAAATTTGCAACTTTTCCAAGAAAAGATTGATGTAAACATTTACTTATTTCGAATTTTCTATTCGCCGACTTCCTGTTGTTTATTTTTATATAAACTTAAATTTTAAACTAATTAATTAGCTATTTATCATTGTTGTCCAATTGTTTTTGTTGTGTTTAGAATAGTAAGATATTAGAATTTTAAGAGCCAAAACGAATTTAAACACTAGTCAAAAGAGAAAGTAGTCATTGTGCGTATACGTAATAACTTGGTGCGTATACTTGATATTTGCTAAGTTCAGTCTATAGTTAATAAGAAACGCGCGTTATGATGAAAAATCTAAATGGTAGAGCGCATAATGCGTGCTACCATCCCTACTATCAGCAACAGCAGCAACAGCAGCGACAGCAACAGTTGCAGGAGCAGCATCAACTACAGCAACTGCAGCAGCAGCATCAGCAGCAGCAACACCATCAACAGCAGCAACAATTGCAACAGTTGCCTTATGCGGTACAGTACAACCAGCTGCAGCAGCAGCAGCAACAACAACAACAACAACAGCAGCAGCAGCAACAGTACAATAATCAACAGTACTACAATCAACAGCTGCAGCAACAGCAAGAGCAATTGTTACGTCAACAACAGCAGCCCACGCTGCCTGCCTACCAGCAACAACAACAACAGCAACAGCAGCATTCAAAGCCATCATATGGAAATAACAATAACAATTCCGCCAACATGGCAATGTCTGCACGCAGCAACTTGCACGCAACAGTTGCTACTGGGACTGCTAACAGCAACAACAACACAGCCAACGCCAACACAGCGACCGCAGCAATGGCTGCCATGTGCCAAATGCAAAACTTTTTAAGTCAGCAGCAACAACAACAACAACAGCAACAATATAACAGTAATTGTGCTCATATTAATTATAATCAACAACAACAACCACAGCAGCAACAACAGCAACAAGAAGTGCCCTCAACAGCAGCAACAACAAATGGTGACAAATTAGCTTTGGATGCCAGCGAAATTGCAAATTTTTTGGCCAGTGAGCTATTTATGCAGCAGGTACGAATAGGAAAGATATTGCTGTTTAATCAGGATAATCTAGTTAGGAATTGATAGGTTGAACATTTTTGAAACTGCTTGATCAACAAAGATTCAAGATCGTTTAATATCTGCGATAATGTTAATATAGGTATTTATGGGAGATATTTGTAACCGTTGTTTGTTTTGTATAAACCGCGTTTGATGACTTTGCATCTTAGTGGAAACATATTGAATTAAGTGTGACCAAGAATAAATGCTATATTTCATATTGAAATAATAGAGTCATAACGGGATATTCTCAACAATCCCTCGGCTTCTTCGGCATTTCGATTGTAATCGGAAATCGTTATAATCAACTATCTCTTGATTACTTTCAACTAGTTAAGTTTGTAACATATATCCTTACAAATTAATAAGCTGACTTTGACTTTGTCTGTAATTGGCTTAATGACATACTTGTAATCTATTGAGTGAACACATTTAATTTTAATTATTTATTAATTTCAATGTCTCTCTTTTAACATTTACAGCTCGTTTCATTTGATGGCATGCAGAGTGTACCGACGCTGACAACGCCAACGCTGACACCAACAACGCTGCGCACTATTGAGGAGACCATCTATGAGCTAACAACGGAGCCACAGAATGTGCCGTTTCAGGCGGGCTTTAAGCCACCGCCTCTGACACCAGTCAGCAACACAGGCACGCCCACGACAACAGCCACGCTGACCGTGGTCAATACGATTCCGATGCCGAACAACCAACAGCCATACGATCTGAACATTTCGAATTGTGAAAGTGTACCCGGCAGCGATTCAGAGGACTCGAATGGTTCCTGGAACGATGGCCAGCTGAATGATGACCAAAGCACAACCGATACTTGTAAGTGTTTCGCATTAAAGTCAGTAAATCAAGTCTCTTATTAACTAACTTTCTTTCATCTATAGCAAGTGCCGCTACGGACAGCACCTCGTATCAGAATGGTGGCCATATGCTGGGTAATGGCTCAAATGGTGTTGCCAATAATTTTACTGCTGCACTTGCGGCTGCTAACAATAATGGTCGCAGTTCTGGCCAGGCCAGCAACAGCAACTCAAATACCTCAAATAGTGCCACACCAGCGCGTCGCGGCGGTGGCCGTCGTCCCAACAAGGCGGCCAACATGTCACCCGAGGAGGAGGAGAAGCGTCGCATTCGACGAGAGCGTAACAAGTTGGCAGCGGCACGTTGTCGCAAGCGACGCGTTGATCAGACCAACGAGCTGACCGATGAGGTTGAGGCCCTACAGAAGAAGGGAGAGATTTTGAAGAAGGAGATTGATATGTTGAATGCCACCAAAAATCAGCTGGAGTATGTGCTTCAGTCACACCGTCCCACATGCCAGAAGGTGCGCGATGATCTGCTCAGTGTGGCCACCTGTAATGGACTCATTGGACCCGCGACGCTTCTGAGCGCTGGCAGCTGTGGCAGTGGCAACAGCAGCCATCACAACAACAACAGCAATAGCAATGACAGCAGCAGCGGCACCATCACTGGCTTCGATGCCACGCTCAATTCCACCGGTCGCAGTAATTCACCGCTCGATCTCAAGCCGGTGCTCACCGACGAACAGTTGCTGCAGCACATCAAGCACGAGCCTCAGGATGGGGCACTTGACTCGGGCTCATCGCTGGATCAGGAGGGACCAACGCCGGCCAAACAACGATTTGCGCTGCCCGACATTGCCACACTGAACGCATCTCTGACGACACCCACTGGCCCAGTCTCGTGCTCCCTGAACACACCCATGGGTAATGCGCCGCCAGTGAGCTTTGGTGCCTTTACCGGCAACATTTGCAATATTAGCAGTCCAACGTTGAATGCTCTCAACCATAAGTTGCCCAAGACGCGTCCAAATACATTGAATGTCCAGCGGCCATTTGGAGCCAACATACAGGCGGGCGTGGATGGCAAGGCGCCCACGCAAATACAGGGTGTGCCCATCCAGACGCCATCGACGGGCACTTTCAACTTTGACTCGCTGATGGATGGCGGCACTGGACTGACGCCAGTCTCTGGACCTTTGGTGCCCACCTGCTCCTCGCAGAATAAGCATCCGCTGGAGCTGCCAACGCCCACAAGTGAGCCGTCCAAGCTGGTCAGCTTATAACCAGTGTAGGGGGCGTGGCAGAGGCGGATGGCGGAGGCGAATGCGCGTGGCGCGTAACAAAGTCAACATTACATTTAGTTTTATATATATGTATACATAATGCAACATGCAACATGCAACAATTATGGTTACGTAGCGAACGCTAATTAATTAATTGCTAAGATTTATATACACAATGTTTTTGCTCTTTTTGTAACGATTATTTTGTAAATGTTAACTGGAAACTGTAAACTGTAAACAATGAACCTGGCTGCAACAAATACCCCCCTCAACACTCCCCCGCCCGCAGGTCCAGTCGTGCGACGGTCTGGGCTGGCGTGGCGAGGTCTGATGTGATGTTGCATGTGTTGTTGCAGCCAGTTTGTTTTATTTCATATTTTATATTGTTTTCCGTTAAATGTAAAGCTTTTGTATTATTATCTCTATTACGTTTAATTTATGATTTTCTTATCAATTATTACACTACTCTATTATAAACTATCTAAATGATTATGTTTACTTGTATTTTTGTGCAATTTTTAAACCATTTCATTTGCGAGCGTTATATTTTCTAAAAATATACATAGAAATATTGATGCCTAAAACATTTGCAAGAAATGTAAAAGAATTCAAAGAACGAGAATGGAAATGAGAATGGGAATAAGAATAGAAATGGAAATGTGAATGTGAACGAAAGGACGTTAAAGGATGCGTTGTGATATTTATTATTAAAAAATAAAACAAAGTTAAATAAAATGAAAGAAACAAACAAATATTAACAGAGCGTGTAATGAAAGGAACTAAGCCGGTTTTAAAATTGTACATTTAAACAAAATGATTTCGTAAAATATTAAACAAACAAACAAAAAAAAACATTATTTAAAATAAAATAAAATAAAATACAAAACTAAAAACGATGCCTTGATAATGAGAAATAGGGACAACAAATAAGAGAGAGAGAATGTTAAATACTATACTTATACTACTTACTATTTAAGCCGCAGTAGAAAAACCCAAATATATTTTTACTAAACGCAAAATGCGCTATTTTCAAATACAATTTATAAGAAATGACAAAACGCAAAGCAATTATTTAATATGTAATTACGTGTATTATGCAATAATAAAAGATTAATGATAAACAAAAGCAAATCAGGCAACAATATTTGAACGCCTTACGGAATGTCCCCCTTCCCAACCTTTTTTTGCTTATGCAAAATAGAAAAATTCTTAAAAAAAAAGTAATGCGCAAAAATAGTGAAAGAAAATCAAAAGTCAAACATCCACAAAATTGTAAACAGAACTTAAATAACTGCACTTTCATGGGCAACAAAAAGCCAAAATTTATAAAGAGAAATAAATATAATACAGAACAACCTACAATTGAAATGTGTAGTCAATTTTGCACAGACAAAAGACCTCAACGATCTATTGTTATACATTGGTACATCTTCGGAGGGTTTATAAGTCTGACTACCTGAACTCATGGACGACAAGAAATCAGGGAACGAAGGTGTGTGTGAAACAATTCCAATTCGTATAAAATTACTTATTCGCTGTCTCATCCGGCGATAAGACAAGCAGGTAAATTAGGGTGAACCTAAACAGAGAAGAGAACAGTATATGTATAAACTTTATCAGATCAGCATTATTTTTTTCAGTTTCAGGTTCCATTTCTTCGTGAAATAAAATAAAATAATATAAAATATATAATATTAGTTACAGAAACCAGCTGAACGAATGCGTCATCCATTCTTTTTTGGCACCAGCCTAATCTTCAGGTAAGACTCAAAAGGTGCGAGCCACAAAACAGACGGATTTACGTAAGGTATGTATGTGTGGGTTAGCAAAATATTCACATAGATACAGATAATACCTCTATATACATATGTACAGGTAGACATTAAGGCACATATGTTTTATATGCACATATGTATGTGTGTACATCTGTGTTTATAATATATACATGACGATTTAAATTTCGGGTTGGTTTTGCATTTTTTTGGGGGTCTTACTTCAGTTAATCTGGAACCTCCGACATGGGTAGCTGTAGGCAATTGTTGCGTGCCCTGAAGCGTACCTTGGGATTGGGACGACGACAGCTCAATGTGGGGGAGCGTCAAGTAGTGCTTGTAACGGGCTGTGATTCTGGATTAGGGTAAGAATTTAACATAACCTATACTAAGTAATCTGGCTAAATCAAAAAAATATATAAACAGACATTCACTGGCCGTTTACTGCTACAATGCGCTTAATATGACTGTCATCTCATGTTGCCACAATTTAGAATCTCAAGGGGCACGTCTGTTGCAGCAAATTAACGATCGAGAGGATGAGACACGACAGCACAAAATGCTCACCTGGGAGCTGGATTTACTTCAACCCGCCTCCATAGAGCTGGTTCAGGTGAAACTTGAAAA
The DNA here is from genome assembly GCA_035044365.1 of Drosophila neotestacea. Taxonomy (NCBI): domain Eukaryota; kingdom Metazoa; phylum Arthropoda; class Insecta; order Diptera; family Drosophilidae; genus Drosophila; species Drosophila neotestacea. The sequence goes on from JAWNMD010000757.1 coordinate 2,080,858, forward strand.
GTTGCTGAGCAATAATGATTATCAGTTCATGGCGCTGGTCAACAATGCGGGTGTAATGTGTTTTGGTGAATTTGAATGGCAATTGCCAGCGCAGATCGAGATGCAGATCAATTGCAATCTATTGGGTACAATGCGTCTAACACGCCAGCTATTGCCACTGCTCCGGCAACATCGTGGACGCATTATTAACATAACCAGCCACTGTGGACTACAAGCACTGCCCGCCCTGGCACCGTATGCAGCTTCTAAGGCGGCGCTGAGGATCTGGAATGATGCTCTTCGCATTGAGTTGCAGCAATATGGAATGGAGGTGGTTAACTTTATACCCGGCTCCTTCGTTATGGATTCCAATATTTCGGCACGTCAGCAGCAACATGCTCAGCAAATGCTCGAAGCCTTCAGTGATGAACAATTGAACCATTATGGCATATACTTCAGAAAGTTTAATGAGTATTTAAGCATATTATCAGGATTCAAGCCGCCAAATAAGTTGAATGATGAGGGATTGCTGTCCAAGTTCAAAGATGCCATCACAAATACACAACCTGCAACAATGTACATCCATGAACCGTGGCGATATAAGATATATCGCTGGCTTTTTACAATCTGTCCTGCACCTCTAACGGATTGGTTGGCTGTCAAGTTCTGCGCCATGCCCAGTTATGAATCAACCAAAGACAAACAGTTGAAGGATTAATATTGCTAGAATCTATAATTTAATTTAAATTTCATTGATAGTTTTGGCTGTGGATGGGAACACAATAAATACACTGGGACACATACATACACAGGTTTGCCTCTTGTTGCGTTTGAATGGCACAAACTTGGATAAACATAGGACAACAATTATCATACAATACATCAAACAGGAAAACATTTACAATTGGCAGGTTGGGCAGATAGTCAGGTGAACAGAGCAGGTTAATAGCCAGTACTTCGACATCTTTCGTAGACAGCATCGTTAAGCAGTTGGAACCATTCTGTGGCATAAGTCGAGTCCTCGGCAGCACGGAACAACAGCAGTTTGTCTTGTGAGGATAACGTGGCACACAGATAATAACTGATGGCCGTCTCAGTTAACTCTGCATGGTAATTCTTCAACGCCCATTCCAGCAATCGCAGACAATTGTGCGAGTCCAGAAACTCAATGAGTCGTTCATGCAGCAGGGTCTCCAACTCGGGAATTATGTACACTCGCGACATCTCGAAAGCTTGCAGCAATGCCGCATAGTCTGGATTGCTCAGATGCCTTGCATGGCAGGTAATCAAATGCAGAAAGTAGCGCAAACCGCTTGCTGTATAATCGCACAGTTGAATTTCACCTTTATGGCCTTCGCGAAAGTCGCTGTTAAGCATCTTATTGAAGACTTCACTCGTATCACAGAGCAACTGCTTGTTAAAGCCAATACTGAGCGTCTCTTCGGCACTTGCCTCAACAACATCATCAAGATCATCTCTCTGGACAAGGAATCGCATATCGCAATTTTCATGTAGAGGAGCTGTCGTGGTTTTTAGCTGGGTAGAGCAGATGGTGGCAATATCTTTCTCCACCTCGTGCTCAGGCAGTGAAATTCCGAGTGTGAAACGGGACATGGCAGTGACTGCGTCTGCTGCCTCATCCGCATACAGATTGTCACTCTTCTTACGCAAGAGCATGTCAAAGAGCAATGTGAGAGCATTTCCATCATACAGAAACTGATAAAGCAGGCGATGGCTTTTGATGATGTACGCTACAGAAATTGCAGCACGTTGTTGCGCATTGAGATCCGCATCGGAACGCAACAGACGTACCAGTTCCTCCTTACCATAATTAGATTCCCCGACATTGGTGAGCGTTTCCAAGAAAGCAAATCCATCCTTGCGCATCTTAAATAGTCAAAATGAAATAGAATTATGCTACACTTTCGATTTCAACATGTTGCTTACCTCATCAACTTTGGTGAGCTGATAAAGCTGATGCACAACACCATGCTTTATTATCTGGGCAAAGAACTGGCTCTCACTGCAGAAAAGGATCGTTTAGTTAGGATTATAATTTACTGACATGAGTGATAGCAACTTACAGCAAGATGTTGGTAAGCGCGTTGGCAAAGTTATTGTTGGCTCCAAATATATTAATAGCCCTTATAAGCGTATCCAATGTCTCCGGCTTGCCCAATTCGGGTCGCTTATTAATCATTAGCGTTATCCGGTATATTAAATTCTCAATAATATCGATAGTATCTCCGGCCTGGTTGCGTAGCTGTTGAAGCTTAGGGGGCACATCAGAGCTAAGTTCATCTAGATCCTCCTTGTCAGACAAGGTATCGTCAATAGTATCAGTACCCTCATCGATGAGCTTAAGTATGTCCATGACGTTGGCAGGCTGAGCTCGATTTGTAGCTATGCGCGACTCTCGACTGTCATTGTTGGTTGTGGTAGTTTTAATATCATCATCATCGTCATCATCATCGCTGCAGGCAGGTGAATAGTTCTCATCATCATCATTGGCTAAGAGATTCGAGCAAACCGGGGACATACTTCGAGAGCTACATGGACTAGTGGTTCGATACGAACGCGGTGAACTGCTAGGTGAATCAAAGTCAGAGCAAAGCGTCTCCTGGGTTTTAGAGAACTACACAAAAGATTATTTAGTTAATCACATAATATGTTTTCATGTACACACATTCTCATTTATTACCTTGCTCAAAGTTTCTGGCGTAGTTGGATCGGTCAGTTTTCGTTTTTTACCACCCCTTATTCGTTCCTCGCGACGCCTTCGGTGATGATCCTCATCACTGGTCAAATAATCATTCAGCTCACGCACCAACATAGGCACCAGACCCTCATACAGCAACAACTCCATGCTTATATTATCGTATTGAAAGTTGTTCAGTAGGTGAAACAACTAAAAAAAAGCACCAAACAAACTAAGACCATTTCTATAATTTGCAATACTTTGAACTCACCGAAGAACGTTCGCTCTGAGAATGCGACTCGCGAATCATTGCCACAATTTTTCGCAATGCGCCACAACGTCGAATCTTGGAACGGCTGCAAGCATCGGCGGATAAGGTGGATATAATGTTGACACAGTGTCGACACTCACTCTCCGAAAGCGGTTTCACCATATTGACGGCCATGAGCAGCTCACAGGCAGCCACAATAGCATCAGCTGTGCTGAGCATGTAAAAAGCACACGGATCCTTGCAGAAGTTGGAAAGTATCTTAAGAGCCGATGCACGCTGCTCGTTCTCCTCCTTCACAAAATACACAATCGGTGCGAAAGAAGTGTTGCGCGAAAGAACCTTAAAATGATAATAGTACTTAGTAGATTAGCAGAACATCTTAGTCTATAGAAATAAGTACCTCCCATGCCCTCACGCCAATCTGCTGAGCTGACAACAACATAAGACATTTTAATATCTCATAGGCCAGCTCGATGGCCTCTTGTTCCTTGGGCAGCACATATTCGTTATTACGGGTCGTGTTCTTCAGCATTTGATAGTCAAAAATGTCACTTCGTACACCTTCCAGATTACGGGCAACTTCCTCAAAGTATTTCTCACGATGTTGATTCCGCTTGAGGCCAATCAAAGCGGATACTTCAACGTCTTGCGGAGATTCCTTAGGCGCCTCATTGTTCTTCATTACTGCCACGAATATACGCATCAGTTGCAGGAATCCATTGGAGGACAAGAAGTGTTTGTAAAACTGACTACTGCCAAGGAGAAATCGACAAACTCGAAATGCCATTATCCGTGTTTGCACCGAACTTGTTGACTCGATGATGTGACAAATAGCGGGAGCTATAGCGCTATAGTGAGCATTCAGAAAGAGGGATGCCTTTTTACTTTTGGCCAGATTGCCAAGCATTCGACAGGCACGACATTGAATAAGAGAATTTGGTATTGTTTTCAATATCGTAACCAATGGTGCAATGACCTTACACTCCACAGCCTATTAATGGTTTACATTTTTAATATAAATGAATTCATTTTAATTTATTCTCCAACTTACCTCTATGCAAGCATGTTCGTCCGTACAACAATTGCCCAATATGCTTAAAACTACTTCCATTATCTTTTCATTGAGCTTGGTAATCAGGCGAACCATTACCGGAACACCCCCTGCAGTACGAAACAACACAATGCCATCTTTATCTTTTACCAGATCAGTGCGCAGTTTCACTAGGCATTTATATATAACAGTTTTATCCGTTGATGTTTTTAGGACACCTAGCATGCCCTCCACCTGTTCTAATGACCAAAACATTTTAATTCTGCTTTAGTTAGTGTTTTTTACACACTTTTTTGTTGCATTTGCAAACACAAAAGTAAAAACACAACAAATAAAGTGTCACTATCAGCTGGTATTGAGAAAATACCTAAGAAGACCGTAAAATACTAGAAATCCTCCGTCGACAAATGCGAAATGTAGGGGGATATTTTGTGCTACAAATGTCCTAAGAGATTGGGATTTGGGAAATTCGAAATAAAATGTATCCAACAAACCAAATACAGAAAATGTAGATAAACCAAATTAATTCGAAATTAGATAAATTGAATTCGATTATATTTATACACCTACCATCTGGGCCCCAGTTCCTTCAAACAATGTCCAAAAATAGTAGTAAATACAGCAAAATTTACAGGAAAAAACCTAAAAAAAATACATGCCAAAATCTAAGCCCAATTAGTTTTGGTCTCAATTTTGAGTCACAAAATTTTTGAATGAGTTTTTTCTGAAATTGATTTATGCTTGGTTGCCGTAGTTGCCACGTTTTAAAATGGTGGTGGCGCCACCTTTTGGTTGCTAGCGCCGCCAGGTGTCGTATTGTTTACTTTTAGAACTAGACTCGTACTACCCATCACATGACAGTTCGGAATAAGGTTTTTTCTGTGCAGTTTGTTCGTCATATGATTGAAAGCCTGGCAGAAAACTGAAAATGTTGCAGAACGTCGTTGTTTTCTCGCTATTTATTGCAGCAAGTAAGTAAATATGTCAAGTTAATCAAAGAATTCATATTGTGCGTTGTTAAATGTGAAGAAATTGCACAAAATAATCTCTATCTTCGGTTTCCATCGATTCTGCTGACAGGGAGGTGGTTGAAGGGCAGTTCCTCCTGCTGCACGCGCAGAATCAGAGTTTATCGCAGAATATTAAGTAAATTGTATGCATAACTTACTATATTTTCCATCAACAGTTCATGCCGCAGGCGAGTTCACCGTGCTGAACAGCCCCAAGTCGATTAGTTTCAAGGGCAATGATCCTCTGAACAGTCGTTATGTCGGTGATGTTTTGTTCGCTTCCATGGGCAATTCCGTCATTGGCGACTCTGACTGGAGTGGCCTCACCCTCAACGATCCTTTCAGTCTGGCCAAGGGTGTGATTGCCGTCCACGTTGAGGGTCTCAGCCATGTCACAACTGCTGGTAATGTTAAGACCTATGAGCTGGTTGGATCCAACACTGGCCATTCTCTCAATGCCCTGGCCGCTGAACTGGAAGCAGCCAACGAGCCAGTTTGCGACATCAACTTTGATCAGTACGATGAGGGCGTAAGTTATTCAAGCTAATCAAGCGGATCGTTAAATAAAAATGTCGCCTTTTTTAGGTCCAATCATTCAAGGCCTGCTTTGGTGCTTCGGATGCACCAGCTGCCAAGCCCACAAAGCACTTGAACCCCACTCTGCACAATGCCGATAAACAGTTCCTTCAGGAGATTGGATTTATCAACGCTGCATCCGAAAACTTGGCTGAGATGCTCAAGCCCTCGAATGTTTTAATCATCCGCCTTTCTATCGATGGTATTGCCAAGGCTCATGGAGAGAAGTCCATTGCTGTCGATGAGGCCAACAAATTGCTGTCAGCTGCCATTGGTCGCCTTCTGGCTGCCGCCCAAAAATCCAGTGATTCGGTTCTCTTTGTGCAGTCCACAGACAAGGATGCAGCTGTTGCACGCTCCAAGCGCGACACCATTGCGGCCAACAAGGCGAATGAATTCAATCTAGCGACCTACTATAACGAGGACTATCCCGTCATTTTCAACATTATTCTATGGTTCATGGTCATCTTTGGCCTGTCCCTGCTGGCTATCTGTTATGCTATTGCTGCAATGGATCCCGGCAGAGATTCCATCATCTATCGCATGACATCTACAAGGATGAAGAAGGACAACTAAGCGGTTAGGTTATACTTTATATGAGAAGCCGCACAAAGCGTCGCGCTTAAAACCTACAACTTCTTTGTTATCTCGCCCCATTTTTTTGTAGCGAAGAGTCAACTTACATTACAACATTATTAATAATATGCTGTTCTATTTCAATTTAACTAGCGGAAAAATTGTGTGTGCGTGTGTGAGCAGTGTGTAGTTGACTTTATGATTACCAACCATAAGCTATAAATAAGTATTAAAAACTTATTATTTTTAAATGCAGTTCAGTAATTCCATTATCAACTATAATAATTTGTTATATTTTGTGTTTGTTGAACTTTTTAGGTTTATATATTGTCGAACAGTCATTTCTTTATCAATCTATGTAAATTATCACATGTAAAATGTTAATAACATACCGTTAAATAAATATAACCTAAAAAGTCAAAGCACTGGCAATATTTACTGGAAAGCAGGTTAATCTTTAAGGATTCTACAAAATCTCTGGCTTGAAATAGTCTATGAGTCATGATATTTATATTTGTTATGCTGAAACGTTCCCAATAAGACCTTAATTCAAGCGTCCATTTGTATAGCAAATTTATATGTATTTTCCAAATTCAAAATAACGCGCGAATTTTAAAATTCAAAATATTTTCAACACAATTTAGCTGCATCATGGTTCTTTGGCAATTGAAGACAAACTGTGTTGACCTACGACAACTACGTATTCCAATGTTCCTTTGGATTAGTTTCATAACTGGGGGAACCACTGCTTCCACCGCTCCAATTGCATCCATTCTGTGATGACGTTGCCACTGAGGCGCCGTTTTCGTAGTCGTAGTTCCCGGAGTGATGAATATGATGATGAGATTGGCCATCGTAATGGATGGAACTGCTGCTGCACTTAAATGATGCCAGATCCGTTTCGGGCATAACGTGATTCTCACGCAACATGGCCTGCAGATGGTTAATGTAGTTGATGGCAATGCTGTTGAATGGAAAAGGATTAAATTGCTATCGAAAAGAACTTGCCACTAATTTTGGCTTACCGCAAGCTCTCGATCTTGGAGTACTTTTTGCCGTTGGGCTTTGAAATGGGCAGCTTGGAACGCAGTAGATCAAAGGCTTTATTCATATCCCGCATTCGGGTGCGCTCCCGATCACAGGCCGTACGTCGATAGTCCTTCTCCATTTGTAGGGCCTTTTCACGCCATGCAGGATTCTGTTCCTTGGCAATAGCTACTTCTATGGCCCCGCCACCGCTGTAGGTCATGTATGTGGGCGGTGGCACAGAGACGAGATCATTGCGCTTTGTGTCAACGAGAGCGCCTCCTCCTCCATGCCACATGGAAACAGTCTGAGGAATACTTATGCTATATGCTGAGTTGCCAATGCTGGGTGGAACAAGGCTGACACTGTGCGGGGGATTCCCCTGCTTATCATAGCCGGACACAAAAGTGGGCGAATAAGAAATGCTATGCGTATGTGGACCAGAATAGGTCAACATTCCGCCGCCATCAGGCGATACTGTATAGTTGAGACTTGCTGCTGGTGGTGCTGCTCCAAGCTCGAGAAGCACCGGCTGCTCTGTGGGCTCGACATCGATATATGGGCTGGGCAATGCCACCGGTGTGGGTATCAGTGCAGGTGGATCCTCTGCGGCAGAACTCAACAGTTGATCAGTCATCGCTTAAGCCGATTTCGTTGAACGATGAACGTTGAACGTTACTCGACAGCTTGCCGCTGGCCAATGATCCCTGTGTTGCAGTGACTGTTGTCCAACGGCTTGGTTTCAATAAGAGAACACTTTCGGTTTTCTCCGGGAAAAATTACGTATATAGTTTACCTGGCCACAATTTCTAGTGCATTAAATGCGTGATCAATGAAAAGTTTTCCCTTCGGTTGATAAATGATGATGATAACTCAACAAACGTCCCATACCATCGTCTATTCATCATCAATGGAGCTAGTGGTCATGGCGTCAACTACTTAGTTGATAAATTCTTCAGTTGACAAGTGCACTTTGTACGTGTGTCAATAAAACTCGTAGCTCGTTGCCGAGGATCGTGATCGCGATTGTCGTTCGATCTGTCGGCTTTTCCTTTTGTATACCTGCCCGACAACAACAACAACAACAACAATGACAATAACAAAGGTGCTGCGGCTTAATTTCCTTCTATTGTTAGCGGGAGATGGAAGATGAGCGCGTGTGCAAAGTTGAAGTTGCGTTTGGCTTATGGGCTGCCTGCCTTGGATCGTTGTCGTCGTCTCGATCGCCACAACTTCACTTTGAGTTTTTCTTTGGAGCAGCATTCTTCGTATGTTATACACAAGCACAGTCGGGCTCAGTACATAGGAGGAGCTAAAGGTGTAGGTGTAGGTGTACATATGTACTATTTTCAACGCGTGTAAACACAAGTGTTTTGGGTTAATTAAAAAATATATATATATCCATATACACATCTAGACATACATACCAATAGGAATTAAGAGTCTGTTATTGGCGTATACTAAAAAACTGAACTTAGCTGAAATTATTATCCAAAGAGCCAAATAATGTAACGTCATAGGCTCTCAATTTTCAGATGGAATTATATTCCACTTTATTAACAAAATGATAGCCTTATCCAAAAATATAGAAATGTAATGCATTCAATAGCTCTCCGATTACACGGAAATTATTACATTTTTGTGAAGCTACGTATAGCTTGTTGACTTAACTGCATTTCCAGATGCATAGTCTAGTTGTCGAGAATAGGAAGTAAATAATAGTACATGTGCATTGTGTATGGATTCTGACTCCCAGTATCGACTAGTTAATAAAATGAATTTAGATCTGACGCGACCGGCCAAGCGAATAGGTTGAGAGATTTTACTGCATTTTTACAACAACCGAAGTGGGTCAGACGTTGAGTTTGAAAATCGAAGCCGTTTATTGTTTTGTTTGCGTTCAGTGTTTATAAAAATAATCAAATAATATTTTGTTATACTTAGTAAATAAATAGCGAGCAGAACGAGGCTTAAATGTGCAACAAGCTTTCAGCTGTGACAAATATACATAGATCAATCAATAAATACATTTATTTCTTTGTATACATATCTTTTATGTACTTCTAACTGCCAAATTTGAGAGCTCTAATCTCAAAGTATTTGTCCAGCACTTCGTCCGTTACCAGTTTGCGGGCTGTCTGATGCTGCTCCACAATGGGCGTAACAGTCTGGAAAAGCATATGTCATTTAATTGATGGCATTATGTGGTATTTTTAATATAACTCACCTCAATAGCCAACTTCTTGATTTCTCCTGTTAGCATTTCGCCTTTGCTATAAGCCAAACGCACCTCCTCTAGCTTCGCGTCGTCCTCGAGGAAAAATTTAAGTAGTTGATAGGCCACATCAATGTCAGGAATACCTCCTAGTTGACGATGCTCTTCCACCGTGGTGCGTCCACCCGAAAATGCATACTTATTGATCTTGTTCTTAATTTGCTTGGGTGTATCAGTGAGAAAGACGGCAGAGTTTTGTTCACTTGCAGACATTTTCGTTTTGGCACCCTGCAGAGCCGGAAAGAAGCTGGAGTGCATTAGCGCACATTTAGGGAATCCCAGACGAGGCGCTACATCGCGTGTCATGCGGAAATAAGGATCCTGATCGATGGCACAGGGAATAAGGCAGTGCACCTTCTTGTTGCCAAAGATAAAGGGAAATGTGCTCGACAACGCCGGCGCTGCCTGAGCGGCGGGGAAGCCAATTTTTCCAATAATATCCGAGTCCCCAAAACCGAAAATGCCTTTCACTTGGTTAAACGTGACACACTTTTGAATGCGAATTATATTCTGGTACATGGCAGTACACTTTCTGTAAGAAAATATAATTGAATATATAATTATACAAAAGGACAATTGTAATTACCCCATGAACTCGAGATTGTTGAATATAAATGTCTTATTTAAGTCAAATCCCATAGCAACAATATCCTTCGCATTTTCGCGCGCCAATTTAATGGCATCCTCAATTTTGAGGTCTTTCCACAACGTTTTCTCATCGTCAGTGAGTTGAATGATTAAAGGTACATCGAATGTTTCCTGCAGCCATTTGGTCATAATAAATGGCACCAAGTGGCCAATATGCAAGGATCCAGAGCTGGGGCCACGACCTGTATACAAGTAAAACGGTTTGCCCTGCTCACGTAGTGTCAGTATTGTGTGCAGGTCACGATGCGAGAAGAAGATACCGCGTCTGATAAAGTGATGAGCTGGCTTTCCGGTGATTTTTTCGAATCGCGCGATAAGTTCCTCATCGATTTTACTTGAACCAAAGCGCTCTGCAACGTGTCAACAACACACATACATTTACACATGAATATTCTGCACCTTTAAATTGTACTGAATCATGTTGCATACTTATTAGCTTATCGTAGTCAACGCCTGCATCGTTGCTGCTTGCCACATTCCATGGATCCACAACATCATCCGCGTTTGTTGTTGTTGCTCCCTCTCCTCCCGCTTCTTGTGCCTGTGCGTCCGTTGCCGTTTCCACAGATTCGGGGTCTGTCTTGCCGTTCAAGGTAAGAGCGTCGACTCCTTCAACAACCGTTTGCTTAACTTCCGCCATTGTTTATAATTTACTAATTTTAAAATAGTATTATTAAGCGTATTTCTATAGCGAATAATACGGGCTGTTGAAATTTGCCTTTCACATGTGTATTTGCACCAGTGCAGCCAACTTAGCTTTTTTCCCGACATAATATCGATCAATATCTTTCAATGAGAAGATGCCGCTAACAAACGAGAGATGGCGCCACCGTTTTGGAATTGTGACTGTGACTTTTTGGTGTAACTGCTTGTGATAAGTAACAGTTACGTCAATATTGATACCCCTGGAAAGTTGCAACTTTCAAGAACAATAACAAAACCGATAGGACAATGAGCAGCAGTTGTTTGTTTATTTTTTCATTCAGTTTAATTGTTTTTAAAAGCTTGTAAAAATGCCGATTATGTACAACACAGGAGAGTGGTTCAAGGTGCGACCAGACTACTACAGGTAACTATTCAGAGATTCATATAATAGCAAAACATTGGTGCAAATATAGCAACTTCACTTTGCGGTTTTACGCCCACAGAAAAGTAGAACTGGCGACACCCGACTGGCCAATCGATATTGATCTGGAATACATGCAAGTTGTGGCTGCCCCCTATGGAGGACCCTTGGCTGCAATTCGCGATCCGACAAAAATGGTACCCGTGAAGGGTAATTCCAGGTCCATGATAAGGATTTTTGATACCACCGGAAATGAGACGGGTCATATATTGGTAAGTGATATATAAAAACAAAGTGACGCAAGTGTAAATTACATGTAATCTATGCAGTGGAACCATGGAAAACTTATATCCATGGGTTGGTCTGATACCGAGGAACTGATTTGCGTGCTGGAGAATGCAAAAGTCTATGTTTTTGACATGTTTGGAAACGAAAAGGAATCGTACAGCGTTGGCGGAGAGGCGAGCGTAATTAAGATTGTAGAGGCCAAAGTATTTCAATCTGCTGCCGGCACTGGTGTGGCAGTTATGACCACCTCTGGTAGAATCTTCCTGAAACAGAATAGCAACAAATCGGAGCGAAAGCTTCCCGATATACCAAGTAAGAAGAATACTTACTTTTAAAGCAAAACTCTTTACTCAACTTGTACAATATTATTTATAGATCCAAACGGAAATTGTTCCTGCTGGGAGATTGTTACAGAGGGTCGTAATAGCTATTGCCTATTGGGACGCGATCGAGAAGTGATCAAGCTGTTGCATGGCCAGACAGTTGGCACCATAACCTCCAATTTATTTGAGAAACCTCACGATCGGATTATCAAGATATCCGTTTCCTATAACCACCAGCACCTAGCACTGTACACCAATACCGGATTGCTTTGGCTGGGCAGCGTCGATATGCGTCAAAAGTATTGCGAATTTGACACTGGCCGCAAGGATATGCCGCTTCAAATCGAATGGATTATGAACACCCACAATTCCGATGCCGATGCAGTTGTAATTTCCTATCCCTCATATCTGCTCATTGTCAACCGCAATGCGGATAGAAGCGAATTTCCATATGACCCAATAATGTTTCTAGTAGCCGAAATGGATGGTGTGCGTATTATAACCCAGAGCTCACATGAAATGATTCAACGCTTACCAAAATGTGTGGAGAATATCTTTGCCGTAAATAGTCAGGAGCCCGCTAGCTATCTATTTGAGGCACAAAAGAAGTTTGAAGAAAAGTCGTATAAGTCTGATGAATATCTGAGCATGTGCCGGTCTAATATTGAATTGGCTGTAAATGAGTGCATTGAAGCTGCATCCTATGAATTCTGTCCCGAAACTCAGAAAAGTCTTATGAGGGTAAGCTTGAGATAGTGACAATTTAAATAGTCCTATGTTAAATAAATCTTACATTACTTTACAGACAGCTTACTTTGGCAAGGGCTTCATTCCCGTACATAATCCAGAGGAGTATATGCGTATTTTGAGGATTTTAAGAGTTTTGAATACATTGCGTCACGAGAAAATTGCTATGCCGATTACATACAAACAGTAAGTTGTCAATGCAATCAGTTTGTAATCCTTATGTACTAGCACTTTACATTTACAGATTTTCTCATCTAAAGCCCGAAGTAATCTTAAGTCGTTTAGTCTTTCGTAAACACTATGCCGTTGCCATTCAAGTAGCCAAGCATCTGAAGCTACCCGAATCGTGGATATTGGAACATTGGGCTTTTCATAAAATTATGCATGATCAGAGTAAGATCATCTTATCTTTCGCTGCTCTTACTGCTAATTAACTGTTATTGTTTACAGACGATAATGAGGTGGCCCGTAAGATCACTGAGAAGTTTAAGAACCCTTCTATTGAGGGAATTTCCTACTGCAATATAGCTGAGAAAGCCCACCAAAGTGGACGTGATGAACTGGCCATTAAGCTACTGGAGTTGGAGCCACGTGCTTCGCTGCACGTTCCATTGCTGCTTAAGATGGAAAAGTTTGATCGGGCTGTGGCTAGTGCCACACAATCTGGAGACACAGAGTTGGTCACATCGGTTCTTCTGGAAATTAAGAAGAAAATGATGCTTTCCAATTTTCATGTAAGCTTTGAAATTAAGAAGAATATGATGCTTTCCAATTTTCATGTAAGCTTTGATCTTTTTCGTTTCGTTGTCATATTAATTTACTTTTTTTGATTGATAGATGATGATACGAGAGTATCCCTTGGCGTTGACCATGTATAAGAAGATTATGATTGAGACAAGTCGTACCGCACTCTATGACATTTACAACACCGAGGATGATCACAAGTCGATTGCCGAGTATCATTTCAATAATGCCATTGAGAGCGAGGGACTCGAATCTAACCTGTCCACAATTGGAAATAGCTACGCACGGGGCAGATGCACCGTGGAGGCAGAACTTTGCGATGAAACATCACGTATTTTAAAGTTTCAGAGAGCTCATGCTTCCAAGCAGAGTAACGCTGTTTCATTGAACGGACTATCCATACATGATACCATGCTTCAGCTGCTACAAATGGGCGAAATTAAGGAGGCCGAGAAGATGAAAAACGAATACAAGGTGCCCGATCGAAGATTCTGGTGGATGCGTATACTTACCTTAGCCGAAAAGCAGAACTGGGGGGAGCTTGAAAAGTTCTCAAAAAACAAAAAGAGCCCAATTGGCTATGAACCCTTCGTAGAGGTCTGTCTGCAACAGGACAACACACAAGAGGCACAAAAATACATTGCCCGTTGCCCAGATAAACGCAAGGTGCATTGGTTGAAGCGAGCCAAGTGAGTTAATTCATACAGGTTATCCGTCGAAAGCACTTTGACTAACACTTTTCTATAATTTTCAGTTTATACGCAGAGGCAATTAATTGCGCCTTCGAGCAAAAGGACTTGCAGTGCCTGCACGAGCTGCAGGCAAAATTGAATTTGATTAGGGATCAGCACCTACTCGAAAAGATCTGTAATTCCATAGCCACGCTTGAAGCAAGACGTTGAACTAAACATTCCCCAACATAATACAAGTCTATTTATTCTACCATCAATTGTTGTTTTCTTAAATGAAATGAAATAGCCCATAAAGCGTATAATGATTTATCAATACTCAAAATATCTATCCAAATAAATTATGAGTTATTGTTGAAAAATATACTTTGTTGTACTTTAACGGCCATTACATGTGATCTAGGAAGTTGCAAAAACAATGAGCACCAAGAATAAAGATTAATGATTTCAAGGACATTTTTTATTGTACACATAGTATATGACATACATATGTATATGTATAATAGATCACATAAAGCAAAAAGAGAATATTTTACTACTTGTTTTTGTATGGAGAATGATGATGATAATGATAATGATGTCGATTGTGTACATGTAGTAAGATTACTTGATTTTAAACCCGTTACATTTCAAGTCTCTATAACTTTAGCCCTTGTTTGAATATATGTATATATATTTGTTGTTGATTTGATGGTTGGTTACATACACGTATGCATCAACTATTTCTCTACATATACATAGTTATGAATTTAGTAAATTACAGTACATTATATTTGTATTTATGTATATAGTATAGTACATAATCAATCGTATGCATATAGGTAGAGTATGAATACATTAATTATTCATATATCTTAAATCTTTTCATTTTTTTTTGTAGTTTTTAGTTTTTGTTATTTTCATAAATTTTTTTTTTGTTTATTTATTATTTGTATGTATGTTTTTCGTTAATTATAATATATATTAAATATATTTACGAACATAACAGCAGTCTTATATAAGATGAAATACATTTAAATATAGAAATAGTTATATTCAATTTATTGTTTTCATTAGAGGGTTTGAGTTGATTTCCAAAGTTTCTTTTTGCCTATTTGCCACTTTCATTATGTAGCGCAAAATTATGGACTATTGATTTAAGCCCTGGCAGATCCGTCGACAATTTCTATGATTCAGATAACATTAGTGTGTTGAGTTCATAAGAATACGTTACATTGTTCATTTGTTGAGCAAAGATAGTGCACTATTCTATTGATTTCCTTGAATGGATCTGCCAAGGTATTCAGGCCTCGGCGTGCCGAAGATGCTTAACATTTCTCTTTTGTTGATATAAAAGTTGATAGCTAAACTATGTCGGCCAGTTTAAAGCCGCGTAAGCGTGTGTTCTTAGAGATATTTAATATAAGTTTAGGGGCGCACATTTATGTAGTATTTATTATTGTAGTCTAATTTTAGACGCTGGGCGTCTGCAAATGCGCTTCAAAATTTGTTTGGCGGTTGGCGGCTTTAGGTTAACTAATTATTTTTATTATTTATGTTTGTATATATTTATGTTTACGTTTGTATATGTAGTAGGTATGTATGTATATTTTAAAATTTCAATTGTTTTTTTTTGTTCTGTTTCGCTTCAAATCATTTCAATTTTATGCATTTCTCGTACATAAGGAACCCAATTACATATTTTATGATTTATTGTTTTGGGGGGAAGGGCTCTATAACGCTTCCATATTTAATAGTTTTCACTTCACTTTTTCTTCCTTTTCTTTTCATTTGTTTAATAGTTTCTAATAGTTAATGTTAATTTTGTATGCATGCATAAAATACTTCGAATATGACTCACTTCATAGAAATAGAACATACACTTGTGTAATTGTTAATTATATTACAATTAAGGACGATTAAAGTTTGAATTAAACATTATATTAATTATATAATCGAACACACATAGATACAGACACACACACACACACATAAATAGAACATATTATCTAATAATTTGCAAGTATAAATTAAACATACACATATCTCTATATATATTATACCATATAATACTATAACTACTACAGAGTTATTGTGGGTTCTAAACGGAAACGGAAAAGGCGAAGCATTAAGACTTCTCTAATATTTAATTTTTATTCCTTCGTTTTTAAAAGTTTATTCTTTTTTTTGTTTTAATTTTTGTAGCTAGCTAATACATTTGCCTGCATATTCGATATAATCATTTCTCTTGCATACCATTAAAATTACTTTTGACACGAAGTTCTTGGCAAAAACAACTTCGTGTCTACCGAAAAATTTAGCTAATGTGAAGAACATGGTTTTTCATAATTGTTTGTTTTTTTTTCTTTGTTTTGTTTTTTTTTTGTTTTGCCAAATGATGAATTTGTAATGAAAATTATATCTACCAACAACTACGAAGCAATTAAAACATGTCCAAAGTAGTTGGCAGCTAATTTGTTTGTGTGTTGTAAATCAAAAATTTAATTTAACTACGATAATGACTAGTTGAAGAAAGACCTTCAAAAATTTATTTACTACATTTTACGGTTGTTGTTAATGATGTTCTTGTTTTGCATATTTTTGTTTTTTTTTTTTGCTTTGATTTCAATATTTTGCTAATGCAGTGTTCTGATAAGCAGGATTTTTTAGTTAGGGTATGCTGCCAATCGTATAATTTTCTTGTTTTTTCTTTTTTGTGTAACTTGAAGATATGCTTTTTGGATAGTTTCTGAAATGTAATGTAATAATGTGTTTCCATTTAAATAGACAAATTGTAAATATTGTTTTTCCTCTTTTGTTGTTTTTCTGTTTAGTGTGTGTGGCTTTTTTTCTTTAGTTTTTTAAAAAATATTAAACTGCTACAATTCTTGCGCCTTTGTCTTCTTTTCTGCCTATACCTCATCTGCCATATTGACAAATCCTCTTGCTCCGCATCTCTAAAAGTGCTTCAAACATAAACATACTTCATCACAGCCAACCAACTCTATGCGGCACTGAGCGTCCGATCTAATTGTTCTCTTGATCAATTGATTGTTTTCTTGAAGAGATTTTGATGTATGTGCTCGTTCTGCAGCGCGCACATTTGGCCCACAGCAACAGCGCGCAACATGTTGCCCGAGTTGGGGCCAGTGCCACCTGTGTGTGCTGCTTCTGCAACACCAACACCACCGGTAGATGCAGCCAGATTGTCACCATTGGACGATGCTGATACGTTTCTGGAAGCGCGCAGGTTCGAAAAGAATTTCTCTTTGATGGCCAGGGCGGAATACTTGTGCTCAATAAATATTGGCGAGTTGCTTGATTTTGTCGTCTTTATATCAGTTGTTGTAGCTGGCGATGACGCTACTGCTGCTGCTGCTGCTGCTGCTGTGGGCCTGGTGTACTTAGCTGCAGTTGCCACGGTTGCTGCTGTTGCAGTTTGCTTGCTGCTGTCGCTGCTGTTGTTGCTGTTGATGTTGTGTGAGCAGGAGTAAGAGGTTTCTGCAATAGGTAGAGAGAAAAGGAAAAGAAGTAACGAAATCATAAAAATAAAAACCAAAATGCCAACAAACCGAAAAGACAATAACAAAATTTTGGATAAAAGTTGCAAAAGTGAGAAGACACACAAATACAAATATATTGCACAAGAGTGGAAAAGAATTGAAATGCGATTGAGTTGTGTTGTGTTAAACTTATATATAATGAGAGAGAGGTCTGTGGCTAATTCTAAAATTCCAATGTTTAAGCTTAAATATATTAAATTAGTTTAAATATATGTGGGTGTTATATATGAAATTAATTTTCCTAAAACTTAAATCGTAAATAATACTTTTCTTTTGCAATTTCATTTTGTCTCTGACAATAAAAGTTTCTCGATCAAATTGAAAATTAAATTCAGAAAATATACATTTTATTACAAGTGTTGCGTGTTGCATTTTTGTTTTCTTTTGTATCGTGTTATTCTTGGTTTTGCAATCGTTTCGTCTATATATGTGGTCTTATAAATGACTAATTAAATTAAGAGGAGATCAACTGTTAATCGCTAACTAAATGTTGTATACAAAATCATATTGCACAATCTTTACGATTCGTGTTTCCATAATACATATGTTAAGAGAAGAGTTTGATTCTCTGGTTTATAAGCAAAAAGCAGTCTACGAAATGTTTTCCAATGGGTTTTGGTGAGTGACTCTGTCGTCTCTGACAGACGAGGGCGTCTCTTAAGCTTACATTAACTAAAAACTGAGTAAACTAAGCAGTAAGAACAAAGATGTTCGATTACAGTATACAGCTAAGTGTTAGAATGTTTCGTTTTGTTTATGTTTTTGATCGTATACGAGAAAAACGGCGCATGGATTCATATAGGTTGGGCCAAAGCCGATTCCAGTGCGCACTTTCGACGCATTAGTAGCTTCTTTAGTATAGGCTACGTTTCATTGTTTACAACACCAGCGCCGACAACTTCAATGGCCGCCACGGTTATGGTGCCCGAAGTGACAGCCGCTGCAATGGAAGACGGCATATCCTTGCTATCAATTGTCGCAACATTCGAAGCATGACTGGTGTCAGAGAGCGTATCGTTGGTTGCAACAATCGGCAACTCATCTGTTTCCATCGGCTCAACGGTGGAAACATTAGTTGTCGTCATCGTCAAGTTGTTGGTCATGACATGCTTTTGTTTTAGCGCAACTGTAGCTGAGTTCTTGGACTGGACCAGCTGTTGCTGATGCTGTTGTTGCTGTTGAGTTGGTGTCGGTGAGCTGCTCTTGCTACTGCTAATGCTGCTTGTGGGACTTATGGGCAGTACATGCTGCTGCTGCTGCTGTTGCTGTGGTGGTGACTGAATCAGATGAGTCGTGACAGTGTTTGGCTCCTGCAGCAACAATATGTTAGTCTTGGTAACATTGGGCAGCTTCTGCTGCTGCAGCATGTTGCTCGTGAGCGAGGCCACCAGAGCCTGTTGTTGCTGCTGCTGTTGAAGGTTGCTGGCAGTTGTGGTGAAAGTCAATGTCTGTGTATTCTTGGTGGGCGAGGTTGCCGGCGTCAATATGCCAAGGTTAACCAAATTGGGCAGCGTGATTTTAGTGGGCGTGTTGTTGCCAACAGCTGTTGTGGCAACTGTTGCAGAATTGTTGCCGTTTGCCTTGGGCATGTTGTCAACTAATTTGTGCTGCTGAGCAATGTCCACGCCGTTAGCCACATTGGTGGCCAGCTTGAGTATTTTGTTGGCCGTTGCATTGGCAGCTATTAAATTGCTAACGGACTTTGTATTATTGTTGTTGCCGCCAGCAACAGCGGCAACATTATTGTTGTTGTTGTGGTTGTTGTTGGCTTTAATGGATACTAAACCGAGTGTGCTGCGCATTAAACTGTTGTTGCTGTTACCTGTTGTTGTTGTTGTTGCTGTCTGTGTTGAGTTTTGCGACTGAGTGCTGATGTTCATTTGCTGCTGCTGCTGTTGCGGCTGGTGTTGCTGCTGCGGCAGAGCTTGTTGCTGCTGTGTGTGTTGTGGCACATTTGTCACAGTCACAATGTTGCCATTGCTTAGCTGTTGCAACATGTTGCTGGCAGCAGCAACATTGCTGGACAAACTATTGCTGCCCAAGCTGCCAGCACCGAGACCACTAGTGCTGGTGCTGCTCGACATGTTGCTGCTGGAAGGGCTCAGCGAGCCCAGTGACTGTGAAGGTGAATTGCTGCGCTGAATCAGACCAGGGCCATTGCTTGGGGCAGTGTTGCTTCCAACCAGACCGCTGCTGCTGATAGCAGGCTTGCAGCGGGTCACTGGCTCAGTGTCTGCTGCCAAATTTGCCAGCTGCTGTGTGGTGAGGACGCTATCCGGCTGTGTGTTGTGTGTTATCAGCGCATGGTTTTTCAGCCCCTGCGCCGTTTTATAGCTCTTGCCGCAGTGGCACTTGTAGCCTTTACGCACTCTGTAGAATTTGTGGGGGAATGGGCAATGAGTTTTGTGTGATCATTATTGCAGACAATGCTTGCTAACCTGCCGTCCTTCTTGTGTCCGTTTTTCGAATGGTATTTGATACCGTTCACGTTCTTGTAGCGCTTCTTACAGCCGGGCACGGGACACGCAAAGGGTTTCTCGTTTCCTGGCGTACCATTGCTACCGCCACCGGAATGCCTGCAAAGGAAAAACACATTTGCAAAGTTAAATATTTAATTGCAATCTATTTTAGATAACAGCTCACCTGCTGCCATAACGCATTATAAACTCCGAGCTAAACTCCTCGGTGGTCCAAGAGTCATTGCTGTCTTCTGATTCGGTAACGACCATTTCATCCTCATCCATTTCACTGCCTGCAATACAATTATCCCCAACAAATATTTAGAATGTTCGTTTGAATTCACTTGAACTAGGATTTACCTGTAGGCGTATTGCTGCGATTGGACGATGACATGCTATAGCTATGATGCTTAATAGCCAGCTTGCGTTTGAGCTCTGCATTGCCATTGTTGCCACTGCCTGTATGGGTAGCGGTGCTGTTGTTGCTGCTGGTGTTGGACAAAAAAGTGGAAGCCTCCTTGCGCGCATCGTCAGAGATGAAGCGCAGCACATAGCTCAACGGCAGCGATGCGGGCTGAGCCAGCTCCTTTTGCTCGACCACCTTAGGATCATAGTCTACAGAGAATGAAATCAAATACCATAATTAGCATATTTAACACATTCAATTCAATATATGTACATTAATTCTCAGACCCAATGCGGGCAAACAAATTAACCTGCAACAAAAATCATTTCAAATGCCATAAATTATGTGATTTTTTATTTTATTTATTTATTAAATAAGTGAATAAATAATGCATGTACATTGAAACAAGTTTAGTCAGTCTGTAGCCTGTACTAGAGATGGCCGATTTGATCAGCATGGCACGAAACACCTGCTAAACGTTTGGTGAGGATTTGAGTACAGGGTATTTTCGTATTTCATTATATCGACACTTATTGTGTTGGGACGTATAGTGTTTTCTCGTGCTCCGCACGATTTGCTTCCCATCTCTACCCTGTAAACACAGCCGGAGGGAGGGCAGAGCCATCACTGGCAGTATTTATTATTGAAATGTTAAATAAAATAAATAAATAAATGTGAGCGTATGTAAAATTTTTGTACGACTGGCCTACAGCGTTTATAATGCGGTTGCTGACGCATTTCATAGGGGTCTTATGATTATATATACATATATAGGGGTGTGTGCAGGGATGATGGCTGCTCCACAGACGAGCACATGGCTGACTATCTTATCGAGCGACAAACGACAAGCATAAGCTTAAGCTTGCTTAATCAGTCAGTGCATAATAATAATGGCGTACAGGTGATTGCTTTGGTTGTGTGAAATATACATAAGATATAGATGTAGATGTACATTTACATTCGTTTGTGGCCGCAACCTTTTATCTTCAAGTGCATACAATGTGCACTGAGATTCCATCGATAGGCGAGCAACAGGTAATCGAGACATCTGTACTCTGTCCTGTCATAGCTATTACTGTCTACGCACCCACACACCACCCACCCAACTTACTCATCGCACGATAACACAAACAAATCGATAACAATGTACTGTACTTCAACTGCGACTGCAAACAAATACAGATTGCAAACGAGAAACATATGCTGCAAATTAGAAATCAAAACATATATATATATATATATATATATGTGTGAGTGTGTGTCACACAGACCTTTTGATGTGCGTGTGTTATCAGCTGATATTACTAAAATCACACTGCGTACTAGCTCTATTCAACCGATGACACATACCTCACGTACAACCAATAATATTTTTGAAGTGTTATTTAATAATTTATTGCAAACACAAACGTGTTTTTGTCTGATGAAATATCTACATATGTATGTACGTACGTACAAATATAGCCTTATCACCACTCTCTCTTTCTCTCCACCCACCCACCTTCTGAAAACTATGTACTTTGCTACGGTCAAATCAGTTTACAATATTTTTCGCATTCATTATTGTTATGATTTGTGATTGTTGTGGCTGCTTTTGCTGCCATAGTTGATAACCTCAGGCAGTGTCACAGTTCTCATTGCTTTTTTTTTACATGTCTAGGCTAAATGACACCATTCTACATGCAACTGTTTTAGTTGCATGCAACTTGTTTATTAAATTGTTGAACATTTAATAAGCTCGTTTGTTTTTAAACAAATTTGATTTAGCTGCATGTACGAAGTATATACAATCATCTCAATACAGAACAAATATAATTATATATGTGTACGTATGTATGGCCCGCAACATTCATTGCATTCACATTTTAAAAACAAAATAAACAGAAACGTCGACGCTGCGCTGTTATTCCTGTTATTCTTATTGCTTTTGCGTTGTCATCTGAGTCATTCACTTGTTGCAGAATTTTGTACCAGATAATATAATAATTACATATACATACATGTACACTCCACTTAAGTATGTGTGTAAACAGTACAGATGTTGTTTTGGACGTTTAAAATATTCCAATCAAAAAGTCAACATATCGAAATTTGATAAAAAGGGCCAAAATGTCATTGACTGAGACAAAATGGCAGCTATATTGTTGAGAATTGTAGCAATAATCAAATTTTGGTGCTGCCTTTGGTGTCATATTCTGCCTAATCATATTGCAAGTAATAAAATAACATATTGTAGTTTAAAGTATGCACATGTTATCGATAAAATTACACGGCTTGTTTGAGCCACTAACTGCGTTTGTGTGTGTGCGTGTGTGTGCACAACAGGTGCCTGGCAACTGTGCAAAGGACAAACTTGAAGGTCTCGCCTGAGCGTTGCCATGCCAGCAAAAGGAAACAGTGAAAGAAAATAAAAGCTCTCAACTCTCGCTTACCAAATAGAACGTATGAAGGTTGATGCGATAATCACGAGATAACCGAGCAACTGGGCCATATAAAGAAATTACATATTTACGTATGTATATATGCATGAGCAGATATACATATGTACATATATAATATACTATGTACATTTGAAATACATAACAAGTAAATGCGCACGCAGCACAAATCCTTCGAGATGATAAAATGTTGGGCAAAGCTTATAGATTCATTTATATAATATATATAGATATGGATGCGGACGTGTGTGTGGGCGTGACCTGTAAGCATGACCGTTGTTGCTATGGGCGCTGTGTAGGCGTGGAAACCATTTGCAATGCCAACTTTATGTAATGTCAACGACGCCGTTTACTGTTGACCGTTATCACAACAGCCGCAGGAGCGGTAGCAACAACAACAAGAACAACAAACAGCTGCTAACGCACCACCACCATAAACAACACCCCATAACGCACACATAACACACCCCACACCATTATAACCAAGTGGCAACACTGAGCTTAATTCTATTGATTTTCCACCCCCTCGCATCCAACGCACACTGACAACGATGCTGCTGCTGACGCTTCTCAAGTACCTGGTCACAGCAGTAATGCTATAATTAGAAATATTTGTTTTAGGAAGCCCAAGTTAAAAGCTCCTCTTTCGTACCCGGCGTTTGTTCACGTAACTTGATTAATTGGGTAAACAGTGAAATGTAGGTAATCGGACACGTGTATAAGAAGCAGCTTTGACAAGAATTGATTACTAGAATTGATTATGTGGTGTACATTTTTAGTATTCGTTTGAATTTAAGTAGCACCAGCTGCACCTGCAAGAAACGCGCTCAAATCCCCAGCCCAAAAGTAAGGTCAAAAACAAAAAGGGCGCTCACTTGCCACTTGCCGGCTGTGGTACAGATGCTGCTACGCTGGCGGCTTACCAATACATACACACTCACACACTCATACACTTGAAACAACATTTTCATGTTTTTGTTGTTTAATGGATCACCGGCTTTTTGCTTGCTTTTTTTTTGCTTCTGCTTGCCACGCAATTGCCTTCTCACTCGCACTTGTGTTATTTGCCAATGTAAGGCAAGTATATATATATGTACATATGTATGTTGCTTGTGTTTACGTATGTAATTGTGTAGAATGTATGCTGTACATGCTGCGAATGGACCTTTGACTGTGTGTGTGAGTGAGCACAGGTAATTCAGCTTGGCTTGTCGCCTATTGTGAATGCGCTCGCTTGTTTCAATTGAAGGCGACGACGCGTACGCATTAAAACGTGCGTGCGTATTTAAGGCCTGGCCATATTGATTTTCCATGGCACACTTTAATAATACTTATATATTGCACTGCAGATTGCTGCAGCACTAACAAATGTGTTTTTGTGCTACAATTGATTTCAGGGCTGGGGCACTCTAACGAATAACAACATCAATTTTATTCATGCACTCACACTCACAAAATTCACCTATTCATTAGCGTCTACAAATACATACATACATACATATGTATGTATATAAATAAATAAAATAAACAAGACAGTGTAC
Source organism: Drosophila neotestacea (assembly GCA_035044365.1). NCBI lineage: Eukaryota > Metazoa > Arthropoda > Insecta > Diptera > Drosophilidae > Drosophila > Drosophila neotestacea. Next base: position 2,105,211 of record JAWNMD010000757.1, read on the forward strand.
CGATGACAACGGCGACAATGCCGCCCCGACATCACGCGACTAATTAATGTTGTGTTTGTCATTGATATTTTAAACACTACTGCACTTGTTTATAGGTCAATTTTGTTATTTCTTTAGTACTTACCTATATGTGTGTCCTCAATGTGTGATATTAAGTCGCTTAGACTTGGAAACGTTTTAAAACAGCCATTAAATTTGCAGATGTTGATCAAAAACACGGCCATATCACTCGGACGCACTCGACTGACTGCCTACTTGCGAGTTTATGTAATAATCGATATAAATACAATCGATATATATATATATATACAATCGATATTTAGTTGTAACCAATTAATTTTGCGGCGTCGCTAAAACAAAATTAATTAGTTTCTTTGCATTTGACACCAACAAAAAGCAATATGGGTTCAATGTTTATCGAATTTGAATAGTATTATCAATTCAAGAGCCATCCAAGTTGTAAAGCGTTCCTTCGATTAGTATGTATTTGTGTGATTCCTCCCTGGCTTAACGACACTCACACACACACACACTTATGCAAAAATGCTGTTATGCAATTGAGGGCTGCAATTACATATTAAGATAAAATTAGAGGGTCTAAATAATACAAATTACATTTCAGGTGTTTGCCATAATCAAAACAATTGTTTGGGCTACTTACAGCATCCTGTTTCGATTATGCTGGGCTTAAAGTTTATCAAATTCCCAGACGATGTGACGACACGACGACGCGTGGCTGTATACGTACCAGGGCTGACTGCGCATTCGATAAACAGTCGATAAAAAACATGAACGAGTTGTAATTCTTTTATGTAAATAATTGAATTTTAGGTCATTATAAGTTGGCATATGCTTCGTTGTACTTATCAAGTATATTTTTCCATATTTATTTTACTTTATATCAACAATCAATAATATGAATATTGATTGACTTAAATTTAAACTTTCGCGCCTATATTTTTGTAATACATTTTACATATATCTGACATTTTAAGCTGTCACAAACACATACTTACAATTGTACTTTCAATGCATTTCGATAGCTCGAATTAAAAGTTGATCAAATATTTAGATTTTTAGTTAATTATTAAGAAATCAAGTATTTTAACATTTGCCGGCACTAACTTCCAGTGGATTTCCAATTCACCACAACGCAGGTTTGCATTAGGAGGCGGTAATTGCATCAGAGATATACAAAAATTTACGCAAGTATTAACAGTACTTAAAATATATTGTGAATACAAATAAATTCTTAATATAAACATGATACTATATAAAATGTTCTTTATGCGTAGCATCTGCTCTCCACAAATGTTGCAACTGTTTACAGTTCTTAAATATATATTATATAATATAGTTTTTGGAGAGTCGAAAGAATATTGGAACATCTGCTACATGTTTATGTTAATATATATGTATAAAAAAAAACAATGCTAATTTGTAGAGCTTAATAGCATTATATTGAAGGCAAATAAGCCTTTTTACCTTGCTACATAATTGGGAATACCCATGCTATAGACAACAAAGTGAGTTATCGAGAAGCGTTCATGCGCGCGCATGCCATCTCGATTGCTTTCCAATTCACCACGAAGAGGCTTCTTGCAGGCGATTGTAGGGTAAAGTAAAAATTCGCGTTTAATACGGTTCCACTGTTGTTAAGGGTTTGTTCGAAGTGAGTTCTACGGTGATCTTCCGCATAATGAAAAATGTGGAGCACCCCCGCCCTGCCTGCTGCTGTCGTTGGTTGAATAATCAGTGCCCAATGAAAATTGATGATAAATTATTTTCTAAATACGAATTTTTAATAACGATAAAGTGATAAGTGTGACCAATGGATATACTATGAAAATATTATTTTCTCGAACGTGTGTTCAATGTCGCCATCTTGCGGCACATGCACACAACACATTCACATTCCCATGTCAAGAGAACTGTCACTGTCAGTGTAACTGTGTGTCGTAGTGTGCGTGTGCAGTTTCGTTGCGTCACACCCATGCTATAGATACCAGCGAGTTATCGAGAAGCGTTCATGCGCGCATGCCATCTCGATTGCTTTCCAATTCACCACGAAGAGGCTTCTTGCAGGCGATTGTAGGGTAAAGTAAAAATTCGCGTTTAATACGGTTCCACTGTTGTTAAGGGTTTGTTCGAAGTGAGTTCTACGGTGATCTTCCGCATAATGAAAAATGTGGAGCACCCCCGCCCTGCCTGCTGCTGTCGTTGGTTGAATAATCAGTGCCCAATGAAAATTGATGATAAATTATTTTCCAAATACGAATTTTTAATAACGATAAAGTGATAAGTGTGACCAATGGATATACTATGAAAATATTATTTTCTCGAACGTGTGTTCAATGTCGCCATCTTGCGGCACATCACAACACATTCACATTCCCATATCAAGAGAACTGTCACTGTCAGTGTAACTGTGTGTCGTAGTGTGCGTGTGCAGATTCGTTGCGTCACTAGAAAAGTTCAACGATTCCAGAAAATCGGTGTAACATTATTGTAACAAATTAAGTGAAAAGTAATTGAAATTTGTTTTATGTTATCAAGTAGCGTGTCTTTTTCTGTTAAAAACTCAAAAAAAATCAAGTAGACCGACTACTTTTTCATAGTTACGTAACCAGCAGCAACTTGCAGGCGGGCAGCGGCATTTGGAGAATTAATTTATATCCATTTATTTACAAAAAAATCTACATCTAATCTTTTGCAGAGCTACGTGCGCTTGCTTCAATTTTGTGCGAAACGCCGATTAAAATTCAATTCAAAATGTTCGTGTCGACAGTCTCTCGCATTGCCCCCGTTGCCAGGACCGTGGTAAGTACATAATTTATATGGTTTTCAGTGAGATAAATAAGTTGTGTTTTGCTTCCTAATAATTACATAATTTTCTCATAGCGGCATTGATTTTCGTTGGTTGTAAAAAACTGTGTGGTGACTTGCAATTCCAATGGAAAACACATACAGTTACATAAGTTGAAGACAACTTTTGAGGTTATGTCCGACTGATAGGCTTGCAATTATTTTACCAATGCAATTGCAAATAGATTTAAACATCTTTAGAAGTCTTTTAACTTTTTCTGGTTTAAATTGGCAATACTGTCAAAATCTATCGTGTACATTGTATAACCAGTCGCAATAACGTTCTGCCTATTATTGAGGTTAGAACCGGTGAAAGCTTTCCAAGCCATTTTGTGTATACATAAATTAAAGTATTTTAAATTGTTAAAGCTAAATAATTTAATGTGAGACAAAATTGCAAGTATCAAGAAATGTGCTTTATTCTGCATTCTGTAATGACAACAAAAACAAAGGCGATTGCCAAAAGGCACAAAGCCAAATTGCTTAACACATTGCATAACTTTGAAATTGATGCAAATGAATGTCAACGGGAAAAACACAACAACTTTTATCTCACTTAAACTAAACTCTTTTTTTTTTTTTCTTCGTACACATTATATAACATTACTTTTTACTTTTTCAGCTCCTCGCCAACACCAAGCAATACTTGCGACCATTGAGCAGCGCCGTCATTAGCCAGAGCCAATCTTTGGCTGCTCAGAACACAACTCCCGTTGCATTACTGCCACAGATCAGGTCATTCCAGACCTCGCCAGTCACACGTGACATTGATTCGGCTGCCAAATTCATTGGTGCTGGTGCTGCAACAGTCGGCGTCGCTGGTTCCGGTTCGTATTGGTTACATTTTAAAGTTTGTCTCATAAGAAAATGTGAATGAGTTGCTTTATATATTTGCCCGCCATCATCTTCAGTCAGTTACAATCTAGCATCTGGGGCACACATAACGAGTATCTGATTACTCAAAATACGCCCCGGGAAGGTCTGAGATTTGGTCAAGCTCAATCATTGTCAGAGCTTCATTTCCTAGCAGGAAACTTGTGTAACCACAAGGCGAAAGTACCAGAAATTCTGCAATTAGGCCTTGCATTGAAAGCTTTCGTGACCAGCAATTTTAGTGCGATGTGCTTGCTGCAAACCTTTATGAGGTGCGCAGAACTCAATTCAGACTAATCTGTGACTGACTGGCCTCAATATAACAGATGAAAGGCTCATGGCAAAATCTGCAGCTAATATTTCACTTTCATTGCATACAGCTCACTTGGGCCACTTGAGAGTGAGTTGGATGCATATAATTCGGCAATTGCCGAAGCCCATTAAAATACATTATATTATTTGTCTGTTCAATTTAATTAATCTATTGTCTTCTTCTAATTCTTTCTTATATCGACTGTTTTCTTCTGTGAATGGCAACCAATACGACAGGTGCTGGTATCGGATCAGTATTCGGTTCCCTCATCATCGGTTATGCCAGAAACCCATCGTTGAAACAGCAGCTGTTCTCTTATGCCATCTTGGGTTTCGCCCTGTCTGAGGCTATGGGTCTGTTCTGTCTTATGATGGCCTTCCTGCTCCTCTTCGCCTTCTAAGCGTCGCTCCTCGTCCCTTTTTCGTGCAATTGTGTGCGGTGTGTGTTTGTGGGCGCGCTTGGAATATCATTTCAAATGGCAAACAGCATTTCAACCGTCGCAGCGGCAAGGAGAAAGCAAAGTATAGAAGAAACAACAAACAACCAACATCAACGTTCGTTTTTCGATTATTAATGATAAATGATTGATAGCAACAACATCCTGTGTACTATCTAATTATAAAATAACAACAACATAATATATCTAATTTTGTTTTTAAAAAACATTCGAAACTGTAGTAATCGCATAAACAAGCTACCAAAAACAAAATCGCGGACGAAGAAAACACTTTGATTTAAGTTTTAAAACAAAAAAGAAGCAACAACTTGCTAATAAAAAAACACTGGAAAACACTCGGCTAAAGTGGGTAGAAAATAACAGTTAGCATCAAAACGAATATACTATTCGAACGATATGCAGAGCGAAAAGTTGCGACCAATTGTAAACAATTGTAAAATTTAATTTTAATTCGTGTAAGCTTTTAGGTTCACACAGTCTCCATACAAAGTCTACAATCAACATTCACTGCCACCCTACGGCCTTGTAACGAAGTGAGGAGGTTGAGCGTGTTATCCAACTCTCTCTCTCTCCCCCTAGTGCTTTGATAACAACAACAGTCGAAGCGGCAGGTAGCACGTGCAACTTTCTTACACAACCAACATCCTTGAGGCCGTGGCGTGTATGCAGACTGTGTGTTTCTGCTAGTTTTGAGTTTATGTGGCGCGTACTGATAACGTTTCTTTGTTATATTTAAAACAGTTTTTTTTTACACTTTATTGCCACTTAATATTTATTTTCATGTTGGATAAAGTTGAGTGTTTTCTTGGCTAGAGCAACAAGTATAATATGAGGAATTTCAAAGATTGTGAAATAAAGGAAAAATGAATGCGTTAAAGGATAAAATACTATTGTTTTAATAAATTTGGATTTTGGTTTGCTATTGGCCAAAATGAATAAGTCTACGAGTTTATTTAAATATTTAATTTAAGGCGCTCAAATTGCACCTCTGTTTTTTCGCGGCATTCAACTATGCAACTCTGCATTTCGCGCCATTCACCCGCGAAAGTTACTCGTCTGACAGCGATAAGTTAATCGAGGTCCAAACGGGCTTCGCCCGTTTAAGAAAGTTTAACAATTAAATAAGAATAATTTTTGAAGTATTAAAATGCAAAAGTTTGCGGGTAAGTATTGAGTACCGCGTCTCAAGTATCATTCATTAAAATCCTACAAATATTCTATGGTATCGATACTTTTCCCAGTACTTTTACGTGGTATCGATAATTTCAAATTATGTTAACGATTACTAAACAAAATCACATTGTTTGATGGATTTTGCAAAGAAAATATTGGGTAAATATGGTTGGAAAGAGGGCGACGGGCTGGGAAAGAACAACAATGGCATTGCTGCTCCGCTAAAAGCCAGCTTAAAGTTTGATAACGCTGGCCTGGGCGTTGATCGCGCTACAGAATTCAATGACCATTGGTGGGAACGTTGCTTCAACGAGGCAGCATCAAACGTGACCGTGAAAGTGGAGCAGAATGGTAAGGTGAGCACAGCACGCAAAGCAGGCGAGGATGCTGTCGAGATCTCAACTAAAGGCTACTCTGCGCGTAAGTTAAAGAAGGCCAACGATCAGCAGCGAGATTCAGAAGGTGGTGCCGTATACGAGCACTTTCTGAAATCGGCTTTGCTTACCCAAAGTGGTGGTGAAGTGGTCGACTCGGAACGCATTAAGCCAGAGGATATTGCTGTCTCAAAAGTTCATGTCATGACGGATGATGAATTGTTCAAGGCTTGTGGTGGACGAACCGCTCACAAAGGAGCTCGCCATGGACTCAAATTAAGTGGGAAACTGGCACGTTTGGAGCAACAAGAGCGGGAGATGCTTGCAAAGCTACAGGCCAAACAAAATGAGCCACAAGAGGTGGAGCCAATGAAAACGAAAAAGAAGAAACGCAAAAAGGACAAAATGGAGTTGACAGAGCTGGAGCATGAGGAAGAGAGTCAAAAAGTCGTAGAAGAATCCGAGACTACGCCTGTGAAATCAAAAAAACCGAAGAATAAGGAAACTGTAGAAGATGAAACTACGCTACCTGTTAAGTCGAAAAAAAGAAAAAGAAACATAAGGAAGCAGAATAGTTGGCTTTCATGTACATACAAAATGTATTTAGTTATAATAAATCTATGTGGGCCATTTAAAAACTACTTGGGTCACTTAATCATAAGCCTGATTATCAATTACTTTCTACCCTTAGCCTTCATGCGACGTGATTTTCCCAATCGCTTGTTGACAGAGGCGCCAGCTTTAACACCGCGTTGACGACGTGTTGACTTCTCCGACTCGAGTCCAGCCGCAGATGCCTTTGTGTTTCGCTTCAGGCCCTTCTTTTTGCCACCGAATCCGAACTTTTTGTTGCGCAGTTTGCGTTTATCTGCGGATTGCTTTTGCTTGGATTCCAGTGCCTTGGCGTCCTCCAGGAAGTCCAGATTCTTCAGTTTTCCCTTGCGGAACTTCTTCAGCTTATCAAGCATTTCTTTCTTCTCAGCCTCACGCTGTACCTTCGTCTGTTTGGCCAACATTTTACCCATTTTTCGCTGCTCGCGTATCTGTTTGATGCGCTCTGATTTGGCCTGTCCTTGCTGTTTGGCCATTAAATTGGCGCGCACCTTCTGCATGTGTTCGTCCGACTTGGCCATTTCAGCAAAGTAATCATCGGGACGACGTGTCTTAATGCCCAGCTCATGCAGGCGCTGAATACCTTCAATGACGGCGCTTTGTGCTTGACGGTGAAAGAGCATCTCCCGCTTAAAGTCATTTAGCACGGGATCCTCTTCAGGTCGTACGTAGGGTATTTTGGCGTTCCCCTTAAACTGATTAGCTCGTTTCTGTTCGTGTTTTTCCAACTGTACAGCAAGCTCTGGTGCCATTGGTGCAAGGTTGTTTACCATGTCCAACCGTTCCACCCACGGCAGCTCCAATCGTATGGCCTGTGTTTTGGCCAACAGTTTGGTCTGCAAGTGCGAATCTTAGTAGTTTCAAGAATTTAAGTAAGTACTCCAACTTACTATATCATTTATTTTGTCGCGCTGTCCACTAAATTCCACATTAAGACCGGGTTTTAGATCGCCACGCTCAAATGCCGCTTGCAGCTATACAAAATAATTGAGTATTTGAGTTATAGCTAAATGGTGTTTATAAATGATTTACATACCTCAGCATCTGAATTGTCATCGGAATCGAATTCTGATCCACTCTCTTCTTGTATTTCAAAGTCAGACATGGTGGATAAACTATTTAAAAAATGAATTTGGTCATATGAAAACAATGTCAACACGTGCGACTTAGTGTGGGGACTTAGTTCTAAAAGTACACAACATGACAGCTGTCGGCGCTAGCAAACAAGAGATGGCCACAACCGTTTTGAAACGTGGTAACTCCGACATCCCAGAAATCAATCATTTTTGGAAAAAACATCCAATAATTGCTCTCGAGCTGAGATTTTGCATTCATTGCATTTTTATAGAATTTTCTTTAATTTTCATGAATCACCTAGATTTTATAGACATTGTTTGAAGGTACTACGTAGGTCCCCAGAGGGCCTACAAAAACAAATCATGTATTAACAGAATCCGCTTTAGTTTATCAAATTAATAATTAGGTTGGTTTATCTTGAATTAAATCTAAAGTAATTTGTTAATTTTGTTTTGAATTTTATTTAAATTGGTGCGCAAACTGAAAAGATTGCCACAGTTCAGTAGAAACTAGTCCTAAGAGTAATCAACATTGTAGGAGTGGCGCTAACAAACAAAAGGCGCCATCGTTTTGAAACGTGGCAGCACAGGTTTTCAAACTTTATATTTCTTAGATTTTTCACAGCAATCAGCTTTTGTATGCAATTACTGTAAATAAAAAGTTTAAGCCCGATATTATCGATAACGACATTATCGTCAGGTATAAATGTCATGGATAAATCGCAAAAAGTATCTATCGACTTATCGATATATCAATGATTTCAACAATCCTAATTTTAATTTAGCATTGCTTGGTGTTGAGTTTTGAATTTAATTTGCTTTTTATCAATTGTATTTAGTCTGTGTCATAAAATGTCGAATCTTGCAAATATATACGCTGAATTGCTCCGCAAATATGGCGATAACTACACAATTACATATAGCCCGCCGCCAAGTTATTTGGTTAAATTGATTGGCGCGCGGGAAGCTGGTAGCAAGATAATTTTCATCTACAATGAAAATCGCAAAGGAGCGACAACAACCACGCCTACTAAGTTGATATTAAGGTCGGAGCGTCGGGCTTTATCAAATTCGGAGCTGGATCTGACAGGAAGTCCATTAAAGGACGATTGCATTGTGGATGCCATTGGCGATCTTTCGCTAGACTTGAATATTATCAATCGGAATCCTTGGAAACAGGAAGAAGAGTATCATCGAGGTCAATTTGCTGACAAAGCGAGAGCCATTATCTGCACGGAATACTTTCAGAAAGGTGACGGTCTGGGATCTGTTTGGTTTTTGTGCGATGGCAGCGATTATGGCCACACGCTCTTGCTGCAACACGAATTTAATCCCACGCACTTTTCCCGCGGCATCGTTACATATTCGGGTGTACTGCCCTCCAACATGGTGACGTCCCCATCTCTTGTGAGACAACATGGCATGGCAGCAGGCGCTCCTCAAGAGACTTACATTGAAAACTGTTACCAGGTGAATCCATACATGACGCTGAGGTTCAGTTGGTCAACTTCGGCTTCGTTGCCGCTACTTGTTGATCTCAGTGCATGCAATGTGGTGCTAAATCAAACATTTCGAGTCGGCGATTGTGGCCCTTTGACGGATGATTTTATGAATCAGCTTCGGATTTTGGTATACATTCGAGAGGACATTGTTGGCTATTACAATGATAAAAAGGCGGACATTAATCGCGATCCCGTATATCGTTGTGGGAGTGGCATTGACATGGACGAGCTGAGGGAATCCATTAACAAAACGATGACTGAAGTTTCAGGCTTCACTGACGTCTTTACGGACGGTCATGCCGAGCACGACATTGAAGAGGTTGTGCAGCAGGCCAAACTGCGCAGGGTCACCGATTTAACGGACAAGCTGTGGGAGTTACTCAAATGTATGAATATCAGTTGCCTGTCCTCTTCTTGATTACTTAATTGTATTTACCGCCAGGTTGCTCCTCTTACAAGGATCTGAAGATTGCTTTTAATATGCTCTTTCAGTGCGCTGTGCGTTGCAATATTGTGGTAGGTTAACAAATAGCGTAATATCCATCGTAATATCTAACACATTTTCTACCTGCAGAACATGCCTTCAAACAAGAATCGTTTGGCGGAAATCATTTCAAATCTGGCCAACAGTCGTCTAGCAATGCCTTGTCTTAGCGGTGCGGAGCCCTTGGAATTACTTTTGGAGATTGGACTGGAGAAGGTGTACAAGGATTACGAGTTCATCTTTACGGAAAGCAAAGTATGCAGCAACAGTCTGCTAAGAGGCTCAGCTACAACTGCAGACCCTGATCCATCGATTGATCTTCCCAAGCTCCGCAAATCTTTGCACAATGCTGTGCGCGGTGATCCCTCCACTAACATACGGAAGACTCTGTTACATCACAGCGCTGATAGCAAGCAATCAGGCACAAAGTTTCAGAATGGCGACATGTCTGGCTTCAAGAACAGTAGCTTTGATGAGCAAGACAGCATGATGTCGATATCAAAGCTATTTCAAATACATTCCACGCTGGAGCACATTCTAATGATACACATTAATTTGAACTTACCCAATGGTGAGCTAATAATTACTTAATGTTCCATATTTTATTGATTGTACTTAATGTTCTTTTGATAGTTTACGCCGATGTCTGCACTCAGCTCTTGAGTAAACCACCACGGCAATTAGAGGGCATTGATGATCAGCTTAGCGATGTGGTGGACATTCAATTGTCGGCCCATTATGTAAGGGAGCACTTGGATGGCAAGGATCCCCATTCACGTCAAATAACAATGAAGTCACAAAACAAGTTCAGGGAAATGACAACCACATTCTATTTCAATCTAGAGAATATTTGTCCGCCAGAGTTGGCGCAGTGTTTCCAATGCGATGGTAAGTAAAGAGTGTACTTTTTATTCTGATAAATGTTATGATATTATTATTTACTATTTCTTATCCAGACAAGGAACTGGTCAAGGAGCGTACATACCATGCATGGCTGTATCGCAAAATTCGTACACTGAAATGAGGTCGTTACAATTATAATTTCAATCTTCCCACAAATATTAGTTTTTTAGCTTCCATGATGAAATGCGAAACTGTTAATTTATATTTGTCAAGTCAGCTGAAATGATCAAACCCGTATGTATTAAAGAAAAAAACATTACTTCTCAAACTTGCCTTTTATACATTTACGTAAAATGTTGCAGAAAGTAAATAGAGTAAAAGTATTATAATTAAAGGAATATATATTTATACACCAATTGTCAAATAGTTTTGGCCGAGAGCTTGTTTTACAACCTGCTTTTCACACGGCCTAAAATCATGCTGAACGAATTCCTACAAGTTTTAATCCGTGCCGTAGAGAACTCATGTACTTTGAATGGGCATAAGTCATGCATGAGTATTGCCTTGGATACCTCAAGGCTTGGAATCTTTGGATTTAGGTAGTAAGCACCTTCCGCTAACCAATTTGCCTGTGTTTTGCTTTCTATATTCTAAACAAAATGCAAAGTGAGGAAATGAGCAGTCAACCAGGCGTAAAGTAATGTTATAAATCGGACCAAATGTGTGCCCAATGGCCAAAAGAGAAGGTGGTGGCCATAACGAACATCCCAAAATGTTACAATCCAATTAGTGTCTGGCACCACTTGGTCGTTGAATGCTTAACCCGATTGATTTTCAAGTCTCAGACGTGCGTGGAACGCGCTGCGGTTCGGACGTGTTTTGTGGTGCCTTAGCCAATTCTTAGCAAAACGAAAGCCAATAAACAAGAACAGGAAAAATTGTTTTGAGCGCGTACGTTGGAAGCACTTAAAGTGACATCCTGTGCAGGAACAAAGTTCAAAATTTAGTCGCTGTCTCGCAGTCTTTAAGCTAACTTAATTGAAATTTACTTGTTCTAAATGCCAATTATCGCGTGTGGATAATCCAATTAACAAAATGGTGTGTGTGACATAAATTAAATAAAAATAAATTTATTTCTAAGGAATTCTTAAACGAGAAAAGAAATAAGGATATTTGATACTCAAACCAATAGCCTTAAAAGTGCAAAGGGTTGAAGCATTTAAGTGAAAAGAAGTGAAGAAAATATCGTATGAAACCCCACAACAGTCTTTGTTCTTTCTTACTTCCCTTCTTCCAGGATATTCTAATCTCGCATAGCTTAAAAAATTTGCAGTTCTATAATATCGTAAATGTGACTCGGCAAATCTTATTTCCTTTTCTTTGGGGATATTTCAGGGTCTAGAGTTCTTCTTTAAATTTGGCTATGCCTTCCTCACCATAACACTGATCATCATGATCTGGATGTCCTTGGCACGCGCCTCACTGTTTAGTCGAGAGATGGAAGAGACTCGGTATCCGCCTTGTACTTACAATGTGATGTGTACGTGTTCCAAATCTTCAACAGATCTCGGCGTTGTACATTGCAAAAATGTGCCGTTTCCTGCATTGCCACGCATGGTTAACCAGTCCAAGGTAAGTAATTAGGACTCCCAGAAGCATAGGGAATACATCTGGAAGGTCTTATTTCTAATAGGTTTTCATGCTGCATATGGAGAATACGGGACTACGTGAGATCGAGCCATACTTTCTACAGTCAACGGGCATGTATCGGCTGAAGATTTCCGGTAACCATTTGACTGAAATTCCAGATGATGCATTCACCGGATTGGAACGTTCATTGTGGGAGTTGATTCTTCCGCAGAACGACCTGGTCGAGATACCTTCAAAGTCCCTGCGTCATCTTCAAAAGCTGCGTGTTTTGGATCTGTCACATAACCACATAACGGCTGTACACCACGATTCGTTTCGGGGCCTGGAGGATTCGTTGCAAAGCCTTATTCTAGGCGATAACTGCATATCAATGCTGCAGACGCATAGTTTCTCGGGCCTGCTGAACCTAGAAACCCTGGATCTGAGCGGAAACAGTCTGTTCGAGATAGACCCAAATGTTTTTATCGATGGCATGCCTAGGCTAACTCGACTACTTCTCACAGACAACATTCTGTCGGAGATACCCTATGATGCATTGGGTCCTTTGAAGAGTCTGCGTACCCTTGACATTTCTCACAATGTTATATGGTCGCTAAGCGGGAATGAGACTTATGACATCAAGGCAAGCAGTAAATTGAATCTGGACAATCTTCACATGGAATACAATCATATTGAAGTGTTGCCACCGAACTCCTTCAAGTATTTCGATACCGTTAATCGTACCTTCTTTGATGGCAATCCCATACATACACTAAAAGTGAGTGCATAAGTTTGTATTGGTATGCCACCTATTTAATACTCTATCTGTAGGATGATGCATTTAAACCAGCACGCATTCGTGAGATATATATGCGATATTGCGGTCTGACAAATATCTCTCCTGTGGCCTTTGATAGTTTAGTGAACAGCTTGCAGATTTTGGATCTCTCAGGGAACAATCTCACAAAGTTGCACCACAAGCTCTTCAATAATTTCGATGTCTTGAGGTAAGTGGTTGTAGACTCAACCCTAATCGGATTGTTGGCGCCCATCTACTATGTGGGGCTTCCCCTAAGTGTGTGACCTGCTTTCGAAACGGAAACGTGACGAATAGGGAAATGAGGCGATGGAAGAAATAAGCAGCTATGCGAACCCTAATAACCTAACCACCCTCTCTTTCTTTGCTTTCCTCTTCTCTTTGTTTTTACTTTAACAGGGTCATCAGCATGCGCGACAACAAGATAAAGATCCCGAAGCCAACTGAAACCTTTAATGCCATGCATTATACTCTGCTTAAACTGGACTTGAGTGGCGAACTCAATGACCCCACCAATCTGCAGACTCTTCGCAAGTAAGTGATCCCAGCACAAAGATCCTGCTCCCCACACCCCTTACCCCAGCAAACTGTTTTGTATTTATTTTTAAAAAGTATGACCAGAATGCGGAATATGCGATCGCTGTCCATATCGCGCATGGGATCCACCACGGTGGGACCCGAGGACTTCAAGGACTTTGGTGTTGAACTGGAGGATCTACAGATAACCAGGGCCGGTCTCTCGGGTATACAGTCCCATGCCTTTAAGCATGTTCGTGGACTGAAGCGACTGGACTTTAGCGAGAACGGCATTTCCAACATTGAGAATGATGCCTTCCATGAAGTTGGTTTAACTGATAGTGGAGTATGATTCATCTTTAATCTGAGTTGTAATTTTCAGATTGGTCACTCATTGATTTCGCTGAAGATCTCCCATGGCTACTCGGGAAGTGCCTTGCCGGCGGAGGCTTTAAGACATTTGACTTCACTTCAGGAGTTAGATTTCAGTAACAATCACATAACCAGTATGAGCGATACTAGTTTCCATTTTCTGAAGAATCTGAGATTATTGGAGCTGCATGACAATCGCATTGAGCAGGTGCTGAAGGGCACCTTCCAAGGTGACATACACTCGAAACTGGAGGAAATTTCACTGCGATTCAATCACCTCACATCGATATCTCAACACACATTTTTCGATTTGGAAGCATTGAGAAAACTGCAGCTGGATGATAATAAAATCGACAAGGTGGAACGGCGGGCCTTTATGAACTTGGATGAATTGGAATACCTGAGTCTGCGGGGCAATAAGCTTAACAGCTTGGCCGAGGAATCCTTCCAGAATCTACCCAAGCTCGAGATATTGGACATGGCCTTCAATCAACTGCCCAACTTTAACTTTGACTACTTCGATCAAGTTGGAACTCTGTCCAATTTAAATGTTAACGTTAGCCACAATCAGATCCGGCAACTGATGTCCAATTCTTCATGGAGTGGACGAAATGAGCATGGTAGAAGAATGTTTATTGATCAATCTAAGATTAAGCATTTTAAATAGCTCTTTCTTTACAGGCGGCATGTATCACTCGAATATTAAGATCTTGGATCTGTCCCACAATAACATCTCCATAATATATCCTGGCTATTTCCGACCCGCCGAAATATCTTTAACTCACTTACATTTGGGTTATAATTCACTTATGGTTGGTCCTCAATTAAAACTCACTTCGAAGCGTTATTAAGTTTAAGTATCTTGCAGAATACTACTCGAGATGTGTTTGGAAACATGCCGCATCTGCAGTGGCTTGACCTTAGCTACAATTGGATACATGAATTGGATTTTGACGCCTTTAAGAATACCAAACAACTGCAACTGATCTACTTTGATCACAACCACTTGACTGATATACCACAGGACATCTTTAAGCCCGTGCAAGGATTGCGTATTGTGGACTTTTCCCACAATAAACTGAGGGGTCTGCCCGATAATCTTTTCTACAATGGCGGCATGGAAAAGTGAGTTAACACAAAGGGTACGTTAGGGACCTTCTTAAGGGGAATACTTATTTTAATCTACAGATTGGATGTCTCGCACAATATGCTTCTGAAGATACCATCCTCTTCGCTCTCCAGCCTGGCTGCCTTGACTCTCTGTGAGCTGCATTTGTCCAACAATTTTATTTCTACCATACACAGCATGGATCTATCGAATAAGTTTAGGGTAGGTCCTCAAGTTCCAAGTATTTAAATATATTCCTGTCTAACTTCTCTTCATATTTCAGTCTCTTCGTTATCTGGACATCTCGTATAACTATTTACTTCGCATAGATGATGCTGTCTTTGCCACGATGCCTAGATTGGCAGTCTTAGATCTCTCCCACAATAGAGATCTTAAGGTCATGGATAAGTCGTTTATGGGTTTGGAAAATTCATTGATTAAACTGGGCTTGGAGAATGTGTCCCTTAGCACAGTGCCAGAGATACGGTTAAAGTATCTACGCGAGTTCCGTCTGGGCTACAATGAACTGCCATCCATTCCTCAGGAGTTGGCACATAACATGAGCAATCTACGGATGTTGGATCTGTCCAATAACGACTTGACCAATGTTCCTCTAATGACACAATCGTTGCCACATTTGCGGTGAGTCTGAAGGCAATTTCTCCACATACCTCATTGAATTTTCTAAATGATTTCTGTTTTACAGTCGGTTAATGCTCTCAGGGAATCCAATTACTTCGCTCAACAACAACAGCTTTGATGGCGTAAATGAAGATCTGGAAATGCTGGATATATCCAACTTCCGTTTGCATTACTTCGAATACGGTTGCCTCGACTCGTTACCCCATTTGCGATCTCTAAAACTAACTGCCTATTCGCATGTGGAGCACTTTAATATTCCCCATTTGCTGCAACATCATCCCAACATTCGGGAACTTTGGATTGAGGCACCCCAACCGTTTACACGTATCGTCAAGAAGGGATCGGGACCAACACAGGAAATGCAGACGGTGCAGCTTGGTATGCCAACGGATCTACAGCGTGAGATGGAAGGACATCTTCCGTCGAAGCTGACTAATCTCACCTTCAGTGGACCACAATTCACGAGCCTGCACGAGCATATACTACGGGTGAGTATTCCTTAGATATCACTAATATTTAATTCTTAAACTGCTTTTTATTCTTTGTTTTAGGGCATGCGCTCTCCTTATCTGTACATGCAACTGTTTAACACCTCACTGCAAGCCTTGCCTCCAAACTTCTTCAAGAACATGGGACGAGTACGGAACATTTCACTGGACATTCGCTATAATAATCACAACTTGAAAAAGATTCCAAACCCAAACACCGGATCAGTGCCTCATCTGCCAAATAGTGTGTTCCTAACTGATCTAAAGATGTCCCGCACAGATCTCAACTGCGATTGCGATTTGGGGTAAGATTTTTGGCAAAGGTTTCAATTCAGATGAACTTAATATTGTATTGTTTTTAGTTGGGTGGAGTTCTGGCAACGCAAGCGAAGACAATACATCTGCTCCTCGCAGACTTGGACCGATACAGTTTTCCGTACATTCATGAATTCACCGTGTCAGGTGTACGGACGTCACAATTGCGATGATCACGACGACGATCTTCGCGAGACGCGATGTGATAACAAAGGCGGTCAACAGCTCTTGGAGGTGCGTATTTTAAATTCTTAACCATTCCTGTTATTTAAATTTATTATGGTTTTGTATTGCAGGCCTTGAAATATGATCTTGAATGCGGTTGGGATAATGCCAGTTGTAAAGAAACTGCCTTAATTATAATATCCGTGTGCCTTGGCTTTGTGCTCTGGATGTGACTTCTGTACTTTGCATATAAGACGTCCACCGAGTTTTACGATATTCTAGAGCGAGTCTATGGCAGGCAGGTCGTCTAAGTTGGTTAGTTCCTGGCAACTGCCTAGTTTATGGATTTTGCCTGACCATCTAGAAATTAAGCGTGATGAGACTTTTTCTTACCTTGTTTTATGTTCTTCTTAACCCTTTTAGCACTGAATACCCAACAAGTTGACAAGTTGCTTTCCAATCTTTAGAGTCACTTGGTAACGCCTTATATGTAGGAATCCTCACCTCACCACATACCACAAACTATATACCATATACCATTTCTAGCACTTAGTTCAGTTTATATAACTTAAATACTCGTATTAGTTTTTTGTATTTTATTAATCAAATCTCTATATTATCCAGCTACTAAATCCTCCGATTTATAACTACATATATACATATATACTTAACATAAGTTAGGTCACTTCACTGCTTAAACAATTCCAATTGAAAGTCTGTAAAATGTTTCATAAACATAATAAATATTTACGGTAGGTTAAATCGGATTTTCTTTCCTTTATCCCTGTTACAAAATTGCCTAACATTAAACCGTGGATTTTTTATGGACAACTTTTAAAGGCCACCACAGAAAGTGATGTACCCTGGACACAATGCCAACAAACAATTAAAAACTTTGTCATAAAGTTTTCACTTTTCTCTTTTTTTCATACGATAAATTATTATGTAATGCCACATTGAACTTTTCGGTGCCGCCTTCCATGCCGTGTTTTCACATTTGTTTTTTCCTGTTTTCCTGGTCTTTTTTCGACAGTTTTATTGAGCTAAAGTACTTTGTGATATATGGAGAAGGGAAGGGGGCAGGCTGGGGTCGAGGATGCTCACTAAACTTCAAAAGGGGCAGCAACAACCTCATCAGCTTCCCGTCTATGCACTTTGCCGATGCCAGTGGCGGGAGTTGGAGCCTCAGAGCGACCGCAGTAGTGGAGCTGTGTGAGTGAATTTAATGTGGGTAATGTATAGGGTATACTATGTGTGTGTTGTGGGGAGGTGTGACCTACCTGCTTGCCAATTAAATTTTCAAACCGTGGCCGCACAAATGTCCAAGCTCCCATGTTGCGATGCTCCTCCTGGCTCCACACGAAAGCTGTTTAATTGGGGTAAACCAAGAATAGGGTAGTGTAAGGTAGGGTAGATGGTTGTTGGTTGCTGGTTGGTTATCAACTTGTTTCGCGCAAGTTTATGATGCAAACTTACATTGCACGTTGCCATATTGTGCCAGTTGAGCTTGGAGTTCCTGCACGGGGAAGGGGCACAATGATTCCAGGCGTATGATGGCCGTGTCGTTGGCCTGGCGTTTTTGACGCTCCTCGGCCAGGTTATAGTAGTGCTTGCCGCTACACAGAATGACCTTGCGCACCTGTTCCGGCTGCACAGTGTTATCACCTGTAAGGCAGAAAGGGAGACTCAGCCAAAGAAGACATTTATAAAAGGAACTGCAACACACCAAGAACATTGTAGAACATTGTGCCGGGCTGGAAGTCCTCATGGGTTGAGGTCGCTGCGGAAAGACGTAGGAGTGTCTTGGGTGCTACAACCACCAAAGGTTTGCGGAAGTTTCTGGCGAGTTGGCGGCGCAGGACATGATAATATTGGGCTGGTGTTGTGGGATTAACCACATTTAGATTGACGGCATCCCCATCGGGCGTGGTTTCCTTGGAGTCGCAGAGTTGCAAGAACCGCTCGATGCGGCAAGAACTGTGCTCGGAGGCAACACCATCGTAGCCATGTGGCAGCAGCATGACCAGAGCATTTGAGTCCATCCATTTGGCTAAAGGATTGAAAGATTCAGCAAGTCACTCGACGTTCATTTCTCTCAGTACTCACTTTCGCCAGAGACTATGAAGGCGTCAATTATGATTTGAGCACCATTGGCAAAGTCTCCGAATTGTGCCTCCCAGATAATCAGATTCTGTGGGTTATCAATGGCCATGCCATACTCAAAAGCCAAAACCGCCTCCTCGGACAAAATACTGTGAGCAAGTTCCAATTTGCCACCATTTCCGCCATCCATGTGGTTAAGTGGGATGTGCATTTCGTTGGTCTTCTGATCCACCAGCATGGCATGCCGATGGGAGAATGTGCCACGACCCACATCCTCGCCACTGATGCGCACGTTGTGACCTTGATACAGGAGGCTGCCAATGGCCAATGATTCGGCAGTGGCCCAGTCAATTTTACTGCCAGCTTCCAGTTTCTTCAGTCGCCCTTGGATGTGAGTCTTCAGCAGATGCGGATGTACATTCTATTCTCAAAGAGAGCAACGGAATTTCGTTAAAGATTTAAGGAAAAGCTTGTGCAACTTACAAAGTCCGTAGGGTAAGCCACACTCTGTTGGCCAATCCAATGGAGAAGACTATAATCCAAGCCTGTATCCCAGTAAGTGAGTTCATTTGACGGCGCCGAGGTTAATCCAGTCCATTGCTGCTCAAAGTAGGAAGGAGGTGGTTGATAGGTTGGAGCCAGTGCCAGTTCCTCACCAAGATGAGCAATGTACTTCTCACGCATTTGATTGGCTTGCTCCGCACTTAATACTCCTTTACTTGCAAGCTGGGCGGCGTAAAGATCGGGTACAGACTGACGCTGATGAATGATTTGATAGACCAAGGGATTAGTAAAAGTCGGATCATCGAGCTCATTGTGGCCCCAGCGACGGAAGCAGTTGAGATCAATAAAAATGTCCTTGCGGAACTCGCGTTGATAGCGGAAAGCCAAGTTGGTGACGCGAGCCACAGCCTCAGGATCATCGCCGTTGACATGGAAAACCGGAGCCTGTATGGATTTGGCCAGATCGGAGGAATACGCCGTCGAGCGTCCACGTTCAGCAGGTGTGGTGAAGCCCACCTGGTTATTTACAATGAGATGCACGCTGCCTCCCACTTCAAAGTGTGGGACATAGGCCATATTGAGACACTCCTGATTGATGCCCTGTCCGGCAAAAGCCGCATCGCCATGAAGTATCACATTGAGTACATGCTGACCAAAAGGCTGAGCATTGGGATCATTGTTAAAGGCGCCCTCTCCACGACTCTGTTGCTTGGAACGTGTCTTACCCATGGCCACTGGATTAGCTGCCTAAAAGAGAGAATATAATAGTTTGAATCCTTTTCGAAATTATGAACAAAGTTTAAAGGCTCACCTCAAGATGCGAGGGATTCCGAACCATGCTAAAGTTGATGCTTTTGCCAAGCACTTGCAGCTGCTCGGAAACATCTGCACAAGATGTGGGTTTGATTAAATTACGCATACGCAGCGTGTGCCCCCAAAAATAAGTATAAGAAAGTTTCACTTACGGAAGTGACTTATGACGTCCGACATAGCCTCAACGTCGTCAGCAAACTCCGATGATCCGCTTAGTTTGCGAAAAACTTTTGCCGGGCGCATGTTGAACATTGCCGCTTGCAACGGGGTGCGTCCTCGATGGGGCATGGCCAACACCACGTGCTCGATGTTCGCTGTTGTTATCGTAGTACATTGTTGTTTTCGAAACCATAGGTGGTCATGCCAAGGAAACAAAATTTTGGTTGAAAATCATTTAAGTACACGCTGATACTTGTATGTGAAAGTAAGTTATCTGACTTAAGAATATGTGGAAATAAAATGATACTACTGGGGTTTCTGACAAATTGAAACCACTTTGTTGTACAAGCAATTGAAATTAACGGAAATATATAATTTAATTTATTTACTATTCATATAAAAAGTGCATAAAATAATGAAATCTGTGTTTACAATCTGCTTATTTTTATTAAATCTGTTTTTCCTCATAAATTATATTATATTATTAGGACCATTTTAGACGCAACAAAGTTCTATCTACTTAATAATAGAGCATGAGCTAAACAGAAACCTGCATTCTGGGAATTCTTCTTATAAGCCTTATTAAAAATGAAAGGATATTTAAAAATTCACGTTACAATTTCTGTTCATTTTAAATCTTTTTTAAATGTTCAAATTTGTCTACAAGAAATAAAATAAATATATAATATTATAGCTATCGGTAAAGGATAGCAAATTCTGCATTAAACTAAGGTTTTTTTTAAACTTAAGCGACTCATTTTCTAGCAGCTTTGCTTATTGGTGAACTCACCTTGAACGCTGTCGCGTAGAAGCTGCCAGAAGAAGGCCAACATGGATTCGGCTCCTTCGCCGCTGTAACGTTTGACCGTGGGAAATTTGAGGGCCATGAAATTATCCCATGCCTGTGACTTAATTAGCAACTCGGCGATTTCGCAGCGCTCCGTCGACTGCAGCTGGTGTTCGTTGAGTGTCTCAAAGTTGCGAGCCAACCATTCTCGCTCCTCGATATCCTGTTCATGGAAATTGGATTGGGATAATTGGTATGTTGGGCAGTTGGGTCTCGGTCTCAGCTATTTATGTACTTATTATATGGCTGCTTACCTCAATGTAGGCAAACTCAGCACTCGCTGCGCTGCCGCAGTAAATGTCCTTAAGCAGCTGCTCCAACTGCGCAACATTCTGGACATTCTGGCCATCAGTAGGAGCACTTAAGAGGTTGACGGTGCGCACCGCTTGCTGCGTCTGCAGTCCATAAAATGCGGGATTTAATTCCTGCAGCTCGCTGTGACAATACAAAAGAAGCAACAAAAAGCAAAAAAAAATATAAATATAAATTATATGTTTCTTCTGCTGGGATTGAGATGGGTTGGTTCCTTGGTTCGTTGGTTGGGTGTCCTTTCTTTATTTACCTTTCGCTGTTGGGCTCTTTGATGCTGATGGGATTTACGGCGGCCAATTTGTGTCCGTGCTGGCGAAAGGCCTCGACCAAGCGATAGATATTGCCTTGTGAGTTCCTTGCCTCCTTTACCTCCTCAGCAACTGAAAAAAGCACATGCGTAAACAATATAAATTTTGCTCTCGCAGTTATAAATTATTAAAAAAATACGGAAACGAATGCGAACACGAATTCTTCTTGTGCATTGCCACATTGTGCGGCCTTTTGAATTTATTGGCATTTTACTTTTATGGCATATATACTTTGGGCTTAGGTCCAGTGATTGACCTCAGTTGAACGGGCATATCCCTATTTACCATATGCTTTGACATCACTTTCACATAATCTTATTATTCACTAATATTACACTTGTATATTTCGAGGCATGCTAACTTTGTGACATTGTGTAAATTGGAGTCATTAATTAGTCTTTGATTTAATAGGGTATTTTACACTTCAGTGCTATAAAACAACATATCTCTAATATGTATTTGTATGTGTGAGATATAGGCCTGTTCGTTTTATTGGGTTTTTTATGGCATTTTATTTTTTGGCCAAGTCGTTGATAGCTCGTTTCTGTTTAGGTGTTTATGTGCTAAAGTATTATCCTCCTTAAAGGATGTGCAGTCGATTACGGATTGCTTCTATATGTATGAAAGGATCATTGACAGTTTCTTAGTCAGCATACTTGAAAATGCATTAAAACTTGATTCGCTTAACAATTTATGCAATTCCCTTGACAATATTTTGTGGTAATAAATCAATTGGCTGTACGCAGCAGGAGGACTCGAACTCAAATAAAGGACATGCATGAGTCTGCTACTAAAAGGAAAAGAATACACTGAATGATGAATTATATTTGTGGTGATATATTTCAACAGAAGCGTGTGTAAATATTATTGAACCGGCGACGCAAATATCCAAAGAATAATGGAGTCTGGACAGTAATGCGTGAGATGGAAACAGGGTAGAAGGACAGTTTACTGTGGGAATGTGACTAAAATCCAAAAGGGAGTTTGTAGTCGAGGCCAATATCAGTCTGATTGGGATGTCAAGTGAATTAAAGTGGAACAAAGGCACAGCAGCTCACAACTCACATCTGATGTCATACTACAATACACTGGGATATCAAGTCGTAGGATAAGTGTTCAAAGGGAATGGGCAGAAAAGTGAATCAAGTGCAGAGAAAGTCGCACTATAGGTGATGCTTATTGGACAGCAGCTTATAGTTGCTCCTCTTCCATCTCGCTCCCTCTCCCTTACCACCTATTGGCATGCATATTAATTAGAATTGGCATGCAGCCTGTAGATAAGACTCGCAAATCCAATTTTAATTTTGTCCCTTTGCTTGCTGTTTGGTTTAGCATATTGCAGTGTCTGCTCCTTCTTTTGTTGATCCACTCTGAGCATGTTTTCATCTTAAATTCCTTCCCTCTTACAAACACAAAAATTCGCCCTAATCGAATAATAAAATTGAAAAGTTTTTCTTCAAGCAAATCTCGAAATAACGTATTACAACTCCAACAGGTTGCTTCAGACATGTTGCAAGTGCGTAGGAATATAGTTTGACAATTGCATGCTTCGAACATGTTCGAGTGTGACTGCTGCTTTCTGTTTTTATAGTTTGTCCGCAACAATTCATTTTGTTTTGTTGTTGTTTTTATGGTTGTTGGTAAAGGGTTTGCGGCTTCACTCAAACACGCATTGATAAACTGCCCCAGTGGCAATAAGAGCAGAGTTTGAGAGGTCAGCAATGTTGTACTTGTACATTGATTTACAACTACACTTGTTTACTTCTGCTTTAAACGATTCCACTGTTTGCCATTCAACTTATCAAAACTGTTTGTACAAAATGATTATTATCTCAATGGCAGGAAATTTTATAATTTTAGATTAACTTGGCACAGATTAAACGACTAAATTTTGAGGAACACGTTTATAAATAGTTTGTTATCATTTTGTTGTAGCACTTGCAGTTTTTTCCTACCTTTAAAGACACGCTTGGCGACCGGTCGATAGCCCCAGACGCCTTTCTTGCTGTGATAGTCGCGTTGTGGGCGTGTCTGATTGCCCAACAGGCCGGCAAATTTTCTTTGCGAACTCACAAAGTGGCGTAGCATTTTATTAGTTTGCTTAATTCAATCTTTATTATTATGACAACAGCACCTCCCTTCTGCGAACTTTTCCGTTGTCAACTGGAGCTGCTCGCGTTCGACCCAGAACTGAAATTCACTCTCCATACTTCAAATCAGACCCCCTGGGACTTAGCAATGCTGATAAGCAAACTGATCAGCAGACCGAGTTGAGACAATTTCACTCGCTTCCAGACGATTTCTCTCTTTGTTAGTATCTCTCTATCTTGACCCATTGAGTAAATTGCTTTTCTCTCTTCTTTTCTTTATGCGTATTTTTATGTCGATTCGTGTGCAGATCTTTTCACTCACTCTTTGTTCTCACTCTTACATATGTTTGAGCACAAATCTGCAGTCAATTTACGCTAGCAAACAATAGATGGCGCCAAAATGTTTGCAATTTTTTTTAGTTAGAAAACTTCACAGCCCTAGTGTCCCAGATTTGATTGCACACTCGAATGTGAGACATCAATAAAAAAATTGAAACTCTGCATGGATTTTTTTTCAGAATTTTCTAAATGTTTCCTGAATTTTCCAGATTTATTAGACTTTATTTGAAGGAACTAGGCCCCCAGATGGGCTACGAAGACGATATATATTTTAAAAGAATCCGCTTGAATTTGCCCAATTTCGAATTTCATTGATTTGTTTAAAAAAGGTAATTTTGTTAGTTACAAATATTAATTTTTTTTTTTAATTTTTCGCTTTTTAAAACGCGCGCGACTCAAGCCAGAAAACTTTTTTGGTGCATACCTTTAGGCTTTTTATTACTTGGACTTGGACCAAAAGTCGGACACCCAGAGCTGTCGTGTTTCACGGTGATCCCGCCATCCTTCGTTTGCTAGCGCCGCTTTTTTAGAACTACAGTTTTACCGTTTAGCGTCCAGTTTGTTTTTGTGATTTTTGGCAGCAGGAAGAAAAACTCGTCTTCAAAAGTGAAAGATAAGAGTTTTAAGGATGCAAAATTGCAATTGAAATATCGAGGATGAAGCTGTTCCATTTATTTTCAATTGTGGAATACTAAAAATACGGCACAGGCAGAGCCTCCTCATATCTAAATGGCCATATAGAAGCAACGAGGAATTTTTAACAGCACATCACGGTAAATAAAATAATGTAAGAAGAAAGGTCCATACTTTATATATTTGACTCAACTCTTTTAATTGTCAGCGAATGCATAATCATTTGCTTCCTTTGCTAAACGATGCGAAGCAAAAAAGCAAAAAGAGACTTGCAATTAAGAAAGAATCAGAAGGATAATGAAGAGAGACGAAAATATTAATAATGATGATGTTAATGAAATTATTTCCATCGCAAGCGATGTAAGCTGTTAAGATGTTACATAATGTTAATTAATATCTTATCATATTATATATAAAATATATATATTAAATTTTATAACACTTTAGACTCAATTGAATGAAGTGTTATCAATGGTTCAATGTTTACATAAATATGCACATAGTTTTCAATTTAAATTTCATGTAAATGCACCAAATCAAAATTGGTAAAGAACTATGATTTAAAATATTTTGCTTGCAAAATTTAATTGAATTTGAAAAATGAATTTGATTTGTCAAGTTTGAAAAGAAATACTGTTGCCAGAGTTTCAATGCTTTCAATTTGGTCAACACAAACGCGATATGCTTGCAACTTTGCCATTGTTGTGTCGGTTTTTCATTTGAGAATGAAATTTATGACATTATTTATGAGATTTTCATAGTTTGTCGAAATGAAGTGCGTTAATTCACGTGCTGCTTTCATTCATAAAACAAAAGCCCGAGCGGAAATGCCGCCTTGATGCCAGTTATGGCTCATTGTCTATAATTATAATGGTGCTCTGTTATGGCAAATGCCATTCAAACCCTACCCATTGAATTGATGACAAGGAAGAACGGTGATTAACTGTAATGGAAATGAATCACAAATCGTAATGTAGTCAAAGTCAACAAGAGCTGGGAGCACAGATAACGAAAAATAGAGAAACAGAGCGATATAGAGAGGGTTAAGAAGCGGAAGAGCGTTAAATAAACAATAAAATTTGGAAACTGGCAACTTGCACAATACGTAAACCAAGTGAAATCGTCTCGAGACCTGGCCAACAAAATGTAGAGCGCCAAAAGGAATGCGTTATCAGTGCGTGGTTTAGTGATAAGATAAAAGTATAGAGCATAAAAAAGATAACAGGGAACATTTCACAATCGAAACGGTGACAGGTGAGGCAGTCAACAGGTTTTGGCAACGCCCCGACTTCAGTCCTAACTGAGCGTGGCGCTGAATCGAACGTATTTTCTGGCTTTAAAGGTTGGTAAAAGTGGTCCCTGATGGTGAAGAAAGAGTGTTCAGTGTGATAAGAATAAATGATAATACTGC
Source organism: Drosophila neotestacea (assembly GCA_035044365.1). Lineage (NCBI taxonomy): Eukaryota > Metazoa > Arthropoda > Insecta > Diptera > Drosophilidae > Drosophila > Drosophila neotestacea. The sequence goes on from JAWNMD010000757.1 coordinate 2,131,354, forward strand.
TGATAAGCCATATGAATTGGTGATGTCATCAAGTGAAAAACCATTCGATTAAGCAATTTACAAGTGAAAAACTCAAAGAAAATTCAATGTTTACTTTATTTCTAGTGTCCATTGCATAATTTGCATTCTTTTTTGTGTCATTTTACAGTGAGCCACGTATAAATACGAAACGAATACGAATCGAAAAAAAAAAACCAAAATATAATAGAATTAGGTGTTAGAGGGATAAGTGAGAATGCGCTTTAAACTGTTTGTGGCCTGTGCGCTGGCCTGCGGCTTCATGGCCTATGTCCTGGCCAACGAGAATGTATCAACGGAAGTGGAAGATCTATTTATAAAGGACGTGCCCGCGAATAAAGCACCTAAAATTGCACAAGCTGCCGAATTTGTCGACATTCCCGAGGAGCCCAAAAAGCCACCCGCTGTCAAAAAGGTCGAAAAAATGTCTCCACCCGCAACCGCACCCGCATCCGCACCAGTATCCGCACCAGCATCCGCACCACCAGCAGCTAAGCTGAGCCCACAGGCCAAGTCAGCCGTGAAAGAGGCGGTTGTGCCACAGAAATTGGTGTTGCCTGTTGCCTCCTCCAGTCGTGGCACAGATGATATTCTCACAGTTGCTGGCCTAAAGCCACAGCCAAAGTCCGGTGCACTAGTCATGCCATTTGAATACCTTGGTGAGCTGTACGATGTGGATAACAGTGGATACAATTGGGGTAAGTGTAAGAGCCGTTCGATTGAGCGCTGAATCAGTTCACAAATTACTCATACGCAGCGTTTGCTTATCTTATCAGTGGTCGCTGCTTGGCTTGCCCGCTTACCAATATTTGCTCGATAACTTGTTCGACTTTTGGCGACGCAATCCAAGCAGGTGTATTTGTGTTAATAGTTTACTTGACTCTTCGTAAGTTCTCTCGCAACTCACATATACAACATTGATAAGATAAAGCACATAGTTAGTCTGGTATTAAAAGATAACGATTGTTTTGTTTTTGCTTTTCAAACAAAACAAGTGACTGTCACTGAGAGAATCGAGTAGAAAACATACTATCATTGGAAGTATAGGCGGGTCTTTATTTAGTTAACGAGTTTTATTATATGCTTCCAATGTATGATTCAGTTTACAGCAATTCTGAGAAATGAGCCTTGTAATCGAAACGAATGTTATAGAAAAAATGGTGTTCGTGAATGCATTAGTCAGTGCGCTGATTTCACACCTTGAACAAATATAGTTATATACAAATGTCTGCAATCAAATGTGAACTTCAAATCCATACTTCTTATCAATTAGGCGACTCACTTGTAACCGAATTCGTATATCCTTTTAAATAGTTAGTTATTGTCTGAGTCATTTTGATAATTTTAATAACAATAATTCAAAGTCAAAGCAGAAATTCATCTCCAATGCTTTAGAATTCTATTAATAGTTCAGATTTGTCAGCAATATGTCGCAAATATACATTTGCATATTCTATATTAATTTAAATGCTTTCTTCAAATGTATTTTTCTTTTTATCAACTTTCAATTGCTCAAATACCCGTATTTAACCGTAACCGTATTTGTATATAATGGATTTGTATTTACAATAGTTAGTTAATATGTATGTGTCTAGGTCAACTTTATAGCTTTAACAAAAAGGAATTCAATTCAAAGCAAAATTTCATCTGAAATGTTTAAAAATGCTATAAATAAATCAGATTTGGCAGCAATATTGTCTAACTATATATTTATAAAACTATTTAAAAGAAGTAATTTGATTTGAATTTTGACTTAAGTCTGAGTTGTTGAAGATTTCTCAAACAAGACTTAATTTATCCGCATGAAAAGCCAATTTGTTAATAAATTATTTAGATTAGTTTGGTAAGTGAAAAAAGTCACAGTTTTCTTAAGCATTGCATATAGCGTTTATTAATAACTCTTAAAATGTGGCAAATTAAATTTTCTTATGTTAAACATGGCGTAAGACTAATTCATGGCTAATATCTAATAGTTACGGTATCCTTGGGAGCTTGCACTAAATTGGTTGAATGTTGCATTGTTGTTAATTGCATTTCTATGCACTCATCGAAATGCGTTGTTCGTATTCGGCAATACGTAGTCTAACGGGAACTACAAGGCTCAGATCCTCCATCATTGCATGACGTTGTGGTCTCAGTGTTGCATTGGAATTTTGTCGAGCAATGGTGGCCCGTGATTTCTCCATGGAAGGCTTGCGGCGCAATGAGCATTTGCGTTGTATTGTGTTGTTACTGCCAAAAGCTGTGGGCGCTTTGGCAATGGGCGTGGCAAACTGATGTGGCACTGGATCCGCAACTGGGGTGGCGCTTAACCGTTTGGGCTTCGGTGGTGGCACTTGACCGTTGGCGCCTGTGGATGCCACACTCATAGGTCGACTTGAGCGTAGCAGGGATATGAAGCGATTGTTGTTGTTACTGTTTTGGCCAAGGCTGCGAGCGGATTCATAGGTGTTGGTTAGCTTGTTGAAAAAGTTGATTTTGTCGCTAACACTGCGTGTGGTTTCATCGTTGCCCGAGCTCACATCGGGCTCGTTGTTCGTACTGAATGTGGAATCTAGAGCTGGTTGTTCCTGCACATCAGAGGCGTTGTTGCGCTTGGACATCTCCAGCACCTTTTCGCGTAGTTCCATGGACCAACGCTTCTGAGACTTGTGCAATTGTGGACGCAGTTCCTGCAATGGTTTTGCCAATGGCTTTGGGCTGCTCACATCTGGATTGGTAATTGGCAATGACAGTTCGCTGGTGAACCGTGGTGTAGTTTGTTTCTTGGCTGCCGGCAGGGGAGTCGAGGTGATGGCTGTCGTTGCCATTTCCTCATCGATATCCATTTCCAACTCGCTGAAGCTTGAAGCGGCCATTACTGGCAATGCTGCTGGCAATTTATAGTTGTAGAACTGAAAGTTGAATGTGCTTATGCTCATTTTGAGGTCCTTTCGGTGCGGCGTTTCAAATTGAATGTGTAGCACTCGAAGGAGTCAACCAGTTTATATACGTAAAGTTGCCTACCTGCAACATTGAGCAGCTGTGCAATTTACCTGAATGTCAGAGTCAGGTAGTTGTCAATGACGATGCGGTGGCCTAAAAAGTTGCCCAGATTAATGGGACATAAATCCTTGCCCATAACTTGACTTGTCCAACGTTACTATCTATGTGAATTCCACGAATTTTGCAGACTGCCCAAAAAAATGTTTAAGTACAACTGCGCAAATGAATTTCCAATGAATTGCAACCCGAGCACGCGAATTTTGCGTATTTTCCGCGCACCAATTTACCCGAACCGATGGGCAGGACCATAAATCAGCCAAATTTTAACAGCTAATCCCTCGTCCCTTTGCATCTGCATCAGTTTTTGCTGAACCTCATATTATGCTGTTACCCAAAAAGGATTAGCGTGCCATGATAATATTTTATGGCCTGACAACTCGACACTGATTCATAAATAGATTATAAACTCAAAACTGATCCAAAATGCGACAGCTGGACAGCTGAAAAAAAAAGAACTGCAAAGATTTTATGAGTCCTCCTACCATCTCTTAGTTTAGGTTTTATTCGCCATGACAGAGAATCAACGGACTATTAATTAGCCAACTGCTGTCGTCGACAATTATAGCGCATTATCAAGACTCACAATTCGCAATTGTGAAAAGCACTTTCAATACTCGTAATTGACGGCTAAAAGAGTTCAGTTTAATGGATAAAAAATGATGCCTTATTGCAAATTGATGCATTAATTGCTGCCTGGATGGACATGGACGTGGCACAGCCATGACATTGTCATAATGCCGTTAATGAAATATTAAGTACACAATTAAATCATAATTTTTCATTATGAGAGATAATGCAGTACAGATTTTTTCAGAATTCTAGATTAGCACAGCTTGAATGGATGTATTTTATAATTAAATTCTTTTCAAGTTTATTAAAACACACAGAAAAAATAGATTGCGGTTTAAAAATGATAAAGGGTCACTAATAACAACAACAAAATACCAGTTTTAGTTGAAAATTACCTTTTCTCGTTGCAAATTTAATGTCTCTGTATATTTTATGTTTTTAATTAATTTAATTTTATTTGTTTAACCTCCAGCGAGAAATAATCGAGTTCTTCTAATGCATACATATTTATGAATTGAATGAGGAAAAGAAGAAAGGGATGAATATAATGACCTTCTAGTAATGTATAAAATAGTCATAAAGAGATATCTTCAATATAAAATAGTTGAGCAATTGCCACTTTTAAATATGCAATTACAAAAATAAATTGGAGCTCATTCAAGAACTCAATATTTAAAATACAATGGCAACTTGCAGCACTGTTTGTTTTAGACAAACACTTAAGAGGCTTGGTCACTTTAAATTGCCTTTAAGCTGGCATAGCCGCAAGCAGCAACAAAAAGAAATTAGTAAGAAAAATGTCTGGCAAAAAATAGGAGAATGCAGGAAGAAGAAAAAAAAAGTGGAGAAAAGGAACACACGGAAAATTGTAGCTGGCAAGTTGGCAAAACTGAAATGAATATTAACTGTGACCTTTAATAGCTAAGTGCATGAGCTGCCGAGGGGCAGAGTGCAGAGTACGGAGTACAGAGTTGTGAGCACGAGGCAGCAATTTTGAAAGTGAGTCAGCAGGAAGCTGCATCAACTAGAGATGGGAACGATAAAAGTGTAAAGAGTGTGGCAGTAGGTGAAGATTGCAAGGCAACTGCAAAAGTTTTAAGTTTATGTGCGGCCCTTTTGAATGCATCCGGCCTAAATTGAAATGCTAGGAAAAACTCGGTGGCTTTTTACGGAATTGAATACGTAATCTCTGAGGATTAGGTGTTGAAATTTGAAATTATTATAATTGCACTTTGTCGTGGCCGTTGCCGTTGCTGTTGCTGTTGCTGTTGGTGTTGCCGTTGACTTGACTTGAATTTAATGTGTACTTATCGTTACGTGTTGCAGATCCCAATAACAATGTGGCGCCACCAGATACGCCCTCAACCGCAGCTGGTGGTTATACAATTACCCCCGCTCGGCTCGCTGAGCTGCGCAGCAATTTCATGTACTGGTTCTTCGACAAGGACAACTATGGCGGTCGTGGTGACTATCAGTTTGACATTCATGCCTCAATGACGCAGCTACACAAGAATCTGAACTTCCAGATGCCCTTCTATGGTTTCCGTTTCAACTACACACGCGTAAGTCGACTTTAGTCTAGAATTATCTTGTCTGATGACTCATTTAATAATACATTTAATATATTGCTTTCAGTTGTCGCTTAATGGTTATTTGGAGTTCTCAGATCCACCAGAGTATCTCACCTATCCTCTGGTGTTTCCCATTAAAGACTGGCCATATAAACGGGATCCCTCCTTCATGGGCATCTTCTTCAGCAAGTGCCGTGTGGGCAGAATTTATCCTTCCGATATCGACCAGCGTACGCCTGGCGTTTACTTCCGGTGAGTTAAAATTCGAGTATCTACTACTATTTGTTTCCGTCATGTGTTGCTCGTTTGCATTTATAATCACAATTATTGTTAGTTTTTGCTTTCATTTGCATATTTAAAATCACTTCAAGGCACACACACACACAAACATACAATACACATGCGCTTGTTTTTTTTAATCCAAGTTACACACATTGTGCGCCATGTTTGCAAATGGTCGAGCTCCATTTCCGCTTGCACATTGTGTGCGTGTATTTGTACTCGTTTTCACGTTCGCCTCGTATTCTCGTTGTTATTGTTTCTGACTAGTTACTGTCATTTATGGCCATCGCATTTTTGCATTGTCTGCACCCCAACCACCTGACTTTGGCTTTTGGTATGCTGTGCACCGTTCCGCTATCTGCCTCACATTCGTTACCCAGTGAGCTGTCAGTGTTGCTGATTTCAGCAGCAGTCATTTATGCGTGCATCCATTTCAAAATGGCGCCGACACGGGCCACAGATATGTGGCAGCCAATAGAGCTGGCTAGCTTAATGCCAAAAATGGCTAATTACAAATCGAAAATGTGGCCAAGTAGCAAATTGTTTTGTATTACTCACAGTCGAAAGTGTTCGATTAGGAGATAGAAATAGTGTGGTTTCCAAAATTTGTAATTAAAATCTGCAAGCCTGTACTTTTATGATACACATAACACCTACACTTATTGATAGTCATATAAGTATAAATAATACGAGAACGAATAAAAAGGATACCAGTTTATAAGTCCACTGCATAAATTGACGATAGTATTATATTCGATTCAAGTACTCATTAAACGTGATTTGGAGATTGAAGTCTATAAACTTATAATAAGTAGATGCAGTAAAATAAATCCACTATGCACAAAATCGATGATAAGATGATGAGAAGCAAGAACAGACCAGATTTTTCATATTTTCACAAAAGAGAGAAGAGTCTTGATATTGTTACATAAATCTGTGCCTGCATTTTATTTTCAATAACTATCAAGGGACCTAAAAACCATTTTCAATGCTCATACCATATAAGCTAAACTTGAAATAGTTCGATTCAGTTTCCGTTTGCACAGGCTTAATAAAAAAATTCCAGTATTTGGCTTTTATTAAATAAATCAGGGGCATAGTATAAGCCCAAGCTATAGTTGGCTAAAATAAATTCCTATGTGCATCACCTGTACTGCTGTCACCTGATATACTAGGTGTCAGCTCGAGCACATCACGTATGAGTACGAGTATACGAGGCAATTTCATTATGTCGACGCCATCGGGGACTTTGGTTGTGGTTTAGGCTCAGGCTATTGAATTTTTCATGTCCATGGAAAACGGAGCATTATTGGCAAACCAAATGGATGGGCAAATTGGAAACCCAATCCCTGTTCGCTCTTCTCCATTGTTCTGGGTTGGCACGGTCTACGTGGATATATTACATAAAGCTCATTTGATATTTTGTTTTTACTAATTTTGGAATAATTAAATTCACTTGTGAATGCACATTTTCTAAAACTTTTCATGGCACATGCACAGAATTAATGCTATCAACTTTTGTTTCTGCTGTTTATGCAAATGAATATTCAGATTTCGTTGCCGTTGTTTTGCACAAAACATCCTTTACAACTTTCTGCATTCCTATATTTGTATTGTAATTACCAAAAATAAAACAGAGACTTAGTGAAAGAGATAGATATAGAGCAAGTGAAAGAGGAGAAGATATACATATTGCTTTAATTAGTGGCATCGTTGTCAACAGTTAAAATGCACTTAAACTTGGCCAAAACCATTGTTATTTTTAAGCTTTATATGGCACAATTCTTTTGACTTTCATTTGCTTTATGCTTAAGAGCCTTTAACACATTGAAAACAAACAAAATTTCAGCACTTGTGGCATGATTTATTGGCCTATGCTTCAGAAACTTGTGAAAAACTGGTGTTTAAAAAAACAGAGAGCCCATAAATAACCTTGAAATGTTGTGAAAGTGTAGGACAAACTGAACTAAATAGAGATGACATAGTTTGCGTACTCTGAATATTTAGTGATTTCTTACTTATAATTTACTATTGAATATTTTATAAAATGTTTCGTAGCGACTTAAAAGAATATTTTAATAATTCTATAGTTCACGCGACCATCTCTAGCTACCTATTCCCTCGAATTGTTCACAGTCTCCCACTTGGTCAAGAGAATGTCCAGTGGACGACAAATTGGTGCGACAAAGTAATTAACGGGCTGTAAAGCGCATTTGTTGAAAGAGCGCAATTTAGTGAAAAACACAGCGAAAAGAGTGCAAAAGCGACAAATATGACAATAAAAGTATCTACGTCATGTCTCATGCATTTTCATTTTCATTTCCATAGTTCACCGTTTTCATTTAGATGTGAACAATACGTCAAACTAGCAAAGTTGATGCGCAGAACGTTGAAATGTTTGAATGGTTGGCCAGTTGCTTGGGTGTAGACGGGTTCACATTCTGACATTTAATTGTCTTGGCAAAAATGCTGGTCGAAACTTTGATGTGTGTGTGGGCGGCCATTGGTTGGAATTTAATTTAAATAACTTTGCATGAAAAACAGCAAGAGAATTTCCTAAGCGAGTGCTGTAATGGTAGCTGTGTAAATTCCAGAAGCGTATACTTCAACTAAACACATACATACTCACATCAATTTAATTACATGCTTATTGTTAACACTGCATACGGGATTAGCCAAAATGCTGCGGGGGGAATTTCGATTGGCTGCTGCATTACGCATACGCCACGTAACCCCTCCCCTTGCCTCTCATGCATATATGTACGTCTTGACCATAAAATTCCTGATGAGCTTGCGATTAATTACACATGCTTGGAAAAAAAAAATAAAGCTAACAAAAACAGCTTCATAGAGCAAGACGATGATTTGATGCTCTTACTTTTATTTGAAGTGCTTATTTCACTTTAAGGCAGTTCTTTTTCTTAAAGTATTTGCATTTGTTACACATTAGTTAGCAGATTGATATTACCCCCTCTCGGTAAGGGTATGGAAAATTATGGCCATTGCAAAACTTCCTCAAAAGTGTTTGTTAAGCGTTCAAGTGTGTAAATCAGCGGCGTTGAGCTTTTAATTGTTGTTTGCCAAGGGCAAATAAAGCAACTGAGGGGATGAAATTCAAGTGGGCGTGCAACTGGGATGGGCGTGTCGCAATTAAAACATTATGTTAATGGGTGTTGCACGTTTATATTTAAGTTACTGTTTAGCACAATTAGACTGACCAACCGACTGTGGGTCAACATGTACTACTGCCTTATGATTTTTCCATTATCTGCAGCTAAACTCTCTCTTTGGGCTCTTTAAACTTTATACTCAATTCAGTCCACACTTAAGTTGATCAACTTTCAACTATCTCTATTATTGCTGTTGGCCTATTTTGTTGAACTATTTTCTTTTACGATTGTGAGTACAATTCGTAGCTGTGAGCCAAGTCGAAGCATTCTTGCAGCGTATATGCAATTTTCGCCATTTTCTTTAAGTATGGCCATTGTTTCACTTTCATTTACACACAGAGAGAGATGAAATTGGGCCAAAAGTAAAAGAAAAGTTAGACAGAGACGTTGTTGTCGACGATGAGGATGTCGGATTGTTTCATGCAAAACTGTGAAAAAGGCATTTTAACCCAAAATGCAGACAAAACTGCGGCGGTTGCGGCGTCAACGGCGACCGAATGTATGCAATAAAGTACATAATGGCGTAGTTCAAGAACTGGCACGCCAAATACGACCAGCATACAGGAGAGAGAGAGGGAGAAAGAAAGAGAAAGAGAGAGAGGGAGGACAGACCGGGGGGAGGTGGTTTGCCTGAAAGAGACGCTGCTTGACGACTGGCAAAACGAGCAGCTCGTCGTGGTTATATATGAGTCTTGCGAATTTCCATTACTTTTGTTACTCTGCCTCTGAGTGTGTCTGCGTTTGTATGAGTGTGTGTGTGTGTCTGTTTGTGTCTGTATGTGAGTGTATATTTAGCTTTTAGCTTACTTACACGTGGAACTCGCTGGGTTGACTTGGCTGCTGCGCGCGCATTTTTAGGCTGTGTGACAATTTTTCCTTTTATTTTTTTTTGTGTTTTTCTGTCTTTTTTTTTGTGGTCTAATTCAGCTTGAATGTCAATTGCAGACATTTAAAGTTTCATGGCAAAGCCAGCTGAGCACTGAGCACTGAGTTAAGGTGGTAGGTGGGGCAAACAAATGATAAACTATGCAAGTGCATGTGCATGTGTGTACTACTATCTAATTGTTTGTGCGTGTGTGTGTGTGTGTGTATCTGTGTGTTCAGTTGTCTCTTTGTGGCATGAGGTTTTTACTATGCGGTTTTCATGCCTTTTCTTCATATATACAATTGCATACCCAGTAACTAAGAATAAGTAAGAAATAAAAAAACAAAAACTGGACACTATAAGCTTGCATATTATATATATCAAGCTCAAACTTTAGAAGCAATTGATTCTTTAGAATCTTGTTTCTAAATTAGTTAAATAGTCTAGGAATCATATTTCTCATCTTTTTGCAGGGTCATTTCTAGTCCATCACTCTCGTCTATACTCATATGCAATTTGTTTGTGCTGTATGGCTTCTATTTTAACATCATGCTGGTACTTTTTGCGGCCATGTGTGTTGGCTGTTGGCCTTTTTTGGCTGTTGGTTTGCGCCAACAATGTGGACAGCATGTGTTTTCAGTCAGTTGAGGCTAAAATGCAATTTATTTTCGATTGCCAGCTGCTGTCAGTTATAATTTATGAGGGCCCCTAATTGCATCAAAATAGGCGGAGGAGGTGTGGCAGTTAAAAAGGCTGATAGACAGGCATTCACACTCGTATTCAGTTTAGAAAATAATATGATGCCAATTTTGTATATTATCTAAATTTATTGCATGTGTTTGTACGCGTTGAGTTGTAAATAAATAAATGTTGCTCATACGCCAGATGCAACAGCCACAGCTGTGTGATAAATCCATCCACATTCATGAATCCACTCAAAATGTTGCCCAGTTGCTGTTCAGTTTTTCAGCTGCTGCTGTGTTTGCTTTACTCGTAGTTTTTTTGTCCATTGGAATGAATAAATTGTTGCATGGCTGCATAAATGCAAATATCGCATACACATTTATCAATGTTGGAACTTTCCCTCAGCTCATGCTGTACAAACAGCAAACATTTCGATATTTTCATTCGCTTCGTTTGCCATAAATATTTACAATTTCATTTAATTGCAATCTCTTTTGTTTGTCAGCTCTTCTCTTTGTGAGAGAAATGCGTCAAAGAGCTTTAAGTGAAATAAAAGTATATATGTATATGTATCCATATCAACATAAATTATTCGATATAATTATTATTTTAAATTATTATTATTGGAAACTATTGTTTTCTGCTAACACAGTTTAGTCACAAATAAACAATACAGATAGCCAAAACAATTAGATTTTAATTGATAAATAGCTTAATAACAATTAAACAAAAAGAACATAATGATTTAAAAGGATTGCAAATCGTTTCTTAATTTCTTCGACGTAAGTCTTTAAAAGAATATCTTTAAATTTATATTATTTTATGCTGCATTGTAAATTGAAAGCTGAGCCAGAGCAGTAAATGTACCAAGGACAGAGTTTCATTTTCGTGTGGTGTTGTATGATGAATAATTAAATCACATAAATCATACGTCACGTTGGCAGAAACCACTTGAAACTTCGCGCACAGCAAAAAGAACAGCGCGCGAAATGAATCTGTATTAAAATATGGCCAAAACATGCTTAAAAATCAGCAGTCTGGCCGTATGCTGATTTATATGCCAAACATCAAATCCATTTATCTTCATACAGAAAACTCTGACGCTTTCGAACATGACCTGCCAATGATTTGATTTTGCATTAAACACATACTCAAACTAATCTATACTCTGCATCTGCATACTTATAGCGTGGTACGTGATCTGATGGGACGTACAGACCGTTTCGGAGTGGAGGTGAGGGAACGCACCATGTGGGATATACGTACTGGAGTTGTTGGTGCTGATACTTTTATACCCAAGCACGTTGTGATCGCCACCTGGAAAAATGTCTCCTTTGCCGGCGGCATTGACAACTCTCTCTTTACGGTAAGTTGAAAATGTCTACTGTGGTTTTCCGCACAGTAAACTTATTTCTCATTTTCTAACAGACAAACACCTTCCAAATGGTTTTGGCCACCGACGAGGTCTACACTTATGCTATCTGGAACTATGCGGTGCTTAATTGGTTGTCCCACACAGAAGCTGGCGGTGATACGACAAAGGGCGAGGGAGGCGTTCCAGCATATGTAAGTCATACATATACTCAAACTTTTGATATTTAGGTAGAGACGTCGCACTTAATTAAAGACTTTAGACAAAAGAAAATTCACTTACAGACATACACAAAGCTCTCCAACAAGAAAGGGGAGCAATTTTCATTAATGGCTGTCGCGCCATGGTAAAGTTTTCATTGCGTTTCACAGTTTCTGTATTTGAATCACTTTTCATTTTCTCATTTAATGGATGTTATAATTTGTGTTGCAAACTGAAAATTTACTCAACATCATGCATGAAAATATGCAATGCCATTCTCATGTTTTCACAGATGTATAAGCATAGCTAACTATTGTTAACAGCTTTCTCCAAGTGAAATTTACTTGTCTTTAATAGTCCCATTAAAAGATGTAAATACGAGTACTAATGAAATACCACAATATTCTTGCACTTCAATAGCAGCTATCAGTAATAAGAGTGCATGCCAGAGGGTATTCTGTAGTCGAGCTTAACGAGAGCTGCACAGTTTTCTGCTCGTTTACATTCATGTTATTACAACTTATATTAATTAAGCGACCAGTTTAGAACTTTGCCTACACTATTGCAAATTGTTGTGTAAATTAAATTCGGAATTTATAGCATTTGGTCAAAAGTTGCAAATTGCACAATCCTGACACTTGTTTATAATTTAATTAAAATTCTAATTTATAATATATGCAATTATACAGATATAGAGTGTTAGATACTCATAAAGAGTTTATGTTTCATTTGCAGGTTGGTTTCAATGCCGGCAACGGAACTTCGGCCTATGAGTATAAGCCTTACAGCCAGAACATGGTTATAAGAGACTTGGCCAATAGAGGATGGGGTAATGGATTCCCTGGTAGGCATGTTTTCCGCATAGATGAACAAATTCTGATCGGCTCTTGTAACAAGGATATAGGTGCGTATACTTGATTTATAGATTATTACAAGTTTATGATTAAATAATTACACATTGAATTTAACTATATTTTTAAATTGGCAACAATTTTATTTAATAGATGCTGCGTTGTTGCCACTCACATTTGCCCCAGAGTCTGGCAACATGTTAGGTGGACAAGTGGTTAACATAACCGGTCCTTGCTTCGATCGGGATATACGTGTGACTTGTCACTTTGATACGGAATCTGTGCTGGGCACATATGTGGATAGAAATCGTGTGATCTGCGTGCAGCCTTTCCTGAAGGCAGAGGGTTATATACGCTTCCAGATCTCGGTGGGCACACAGAGATTCAAGTGGCGTGGAAAGTACTTTGTAGAGACACCGGCGGCAGCTACCGAGAAGATCTTCTTTGCCACTGAGGATGTGCACAAGAGGAATCCAAGTGAGATCCGCATTACATGGAATGCCTTCAATTTGACATCCAACTTGAATGCCAATGTCATGATTTCACTGTGGGGCTATCGTGAGACCAAAATTGAACCCCAACTCGAATATATTGATGTCATCGAAGCCAGTTTGACAAACACCGGCAGCTACGTGATCACACCCTCAAATTACCTCAATCGCCATAACATCAACAATGACATGCAGTTTGGCTTCCTACAGATCAATTTGACCCAACCTCAGCAATATTCTGGCCTGGCGCTCAGTCCGTAAGTGCACTAAGTGCTGATGTTATCCATCATACGCCACGTTGTCCACTGTACTCCTCTGTCCACTGTTTATTATGTTTTAATTGACTTTTAGTTGTGTCAGCTGCCTTGCCCCTTGTGTCGTTCATATTTTTATTCAATTTGCCACAGCAATTTCAAAAGGACTGCCTGTGTCAACTCTATCTATTGACTTCCCTGCCTCGGGGACCAATCTGTTTTGCCATGACTCTGGATCCGGCTTCATTCTCCGGGTCTGGCTTGCCGTAGATGACAGTTTGTAATTACGGACAATGGCTAATCAATAGCTTAGCGAAATGTGTTTTCGATGGCCACAGCTACGTTGGCACTTAACTCAACGTGTTGCCTCTGTTGTCTGTGCGTTTACTTACGTCCTCATTTGCATAGATTGACTTAAACCTTTTTCTTAGCTCACTTCATTTTCTTTTAAAGTAAGAGTAAAGAAATGCAAATATAGGTATCTAAAGTTGGTATGATAAATTGATGCCAATGTTTGGGACATGATAATGGCAATAGTAGAATTTAAAGGTTCTTCTCTAATTTATTTAGAGTTAACATTTACTTTTAAAGTAGAGCTCAGGGTAGTTAATCTCAAATTTTTAGAAGAGCTAAGGGTATGCTCTGGTCGAGCATGTTTAAATGTTCCTTTTTTAGTACGCTTTGTAATTATTGTACACTTAAACTTGAAGTATTAGTAGCTGCAAAAGGTTCATAAAGACGGCAATAATAAAAATAACAACCAGCTAAAGAAATTCTTACTCGACTTGCAATAATAGAAATAGCGCGACATGTTTTTGCTCTACATTTAAGTAGCTGGATAAAAGTTTGCTGCATTTTTAATGATTACTTTCGCCGACTTTTGTAAAGTTTAATATTAAACATGGCCGGGTTTAAATTCTCTGCGAATATCGTGTGAAAATTGGCTCAATTGGCAGCTGTGTTTCCACTGGCTAAAACTCTTATGCATGGGATTTGAGTTTATTATACCTTTGGGTGTCGTTACTTTTACTTCAAGCTTCACGTGGCTTCAACAAATATATATAATATCAGTTTAAGAATTTAATTCGTGTTTGATGAGAAACATGCGCGCTTTTTAAATTATATTTGTATCTGATTTGGAGTGCAATAGGAAATGCTTTTCATTTGGCTGACATGGCGTATGATTATTGTTATTTAAAAAAGTTGAGCTAAAATCATACTTTTGTTAACTTAATAGAGTCTTGTGGTCAAGACCCATTCCATTGGCCTGGTATATGGCTCCCCAGTGGGAACAGAAGCATGGAAAACGCTGGCCCCGTGCTCTATGTGATAATTGGATACGCGCCGACCGATTCCTTAGGTAAGTCCGTTCACAAAGGTAGACTGCATTTACATTTTGTGCTAATTAAAAGCTACCTCATTGCCAGTGAGGAATGTCTAATTAGACAGACAGCTCACACTTTGCGTTGCTTCAACGAAAGAATCTGAATAATTTCAATTTGTAATACAGAAACTTTGCTGCCGACCTGCCACTGTGTCCTTGCACTCTGGAACAAGCTGTACTCGATAAGGGACGCTTCCGACCGGATCGTGAGTGCGACAAGGACTCCAATCCCAGTTGTCTACGTCATCGTGGTGCCATTCATTGTGTGGTCAGCGGAACGCCAGTGTAAGCATCCATGTAGAAAGGACTCTTTTATCATTGATTTCTAATCATATTTGTTATTTGTTTGCAGTGCACAGGGTGCTGAGCAGCAGTGTTGTTATGATCGCTATGGCTTCTTAATGTTGACCTATGATCAAATGTGGGGTTCACGTCCTCGTCGTATTCATAATCTGGGCAAGATGCCATGGAATGAGGCCAGCAAAGTTCCCTCATTGTCCATGTGGTTCCATGATATGCGTCCCTTCTACTCCTGCTGTTTTTGGCAGGAGGAACAGGCCGTGGGATGTGAAACTTATCGCTTTGAGCGTCGCCCTTCACAGGATTGTGTTGCATATCAGGCACCAGGTATTGCCGGAGTCTTTGGTGATCCCCATTTGATCACCTTCGATGGCAGCGCCTATACTTTCAATGGACTGGGTGAGTTTGTTCTGGCACGTAGCACGGATCAAAGCGAACGCTTTGAGGTACAGGGACGCTTCCAGCAGATGCCAACAAATTACTATGGCCAGGTGATGGCCACTCAACTGACTTCTGTGGCCATGAGGGGCAATACCACCACCACAATTGAGGTACGTTTACGCCCTCTTCACGCTCGTTGGCGTTATCGCCTGGATGTGTTGGCCGATGGACGCAAGGTTTACTTTGATCGCGAGAGCTTGAAGTTCCAGCACTTTGATGGAGTGACCGTATATACTCCCACCTACTTGTTGAATCAGTCTCAGGTTGTAGTGCAGTTTGATGCAGGCATTGGTGTGGAGATTGTGGAGAATGAGGGCTTTATGACAGGTCGTGTGTTCCTGCCTTGGAAATTTATTGTAAGTTGCAGTGTAGACTTCATTTTCCTTAGTTAATCATCTGATTGCAGAATAAAACGGCTGGACTCTTTGGCAATTGGAGTTTTAATCCAATGGATGACTTTACACTGCCCAATGGCCAGGTAGCTTCCATTAATCTCAATGACATGCGCAGCTTGTACTACAACTTTGGCCTTAAATGGATGCTTACGGATCGTGATGTGCCCAATGTGGGTGCGGCTCTGTTTACTCGAGAATTCGGTCGATCGGCAAGCTATTATTCTAATTCATCTTTCCTACCCAACTTTGTAATGGATCCTGTCGACTTCCTGCCCTCCAATCGCAGCTACGATCTCGAGCGTGCAGAGGAACTGTGCGGAGAGTGTTCACAGTGTCAATATGATTATGCAATGACTCTCAATAGAGATTTAGCACATTTCACTAAGAACTATTACGACAGCTTGGTCAACATGCAGGCGGAGAATGCCCAGTGAGTAAATTTGTTCATATCTGATAATCAATTGTTAATCCCCGACTCCTTTTAGACGTGTTGTATCCTGCGGCGTGTTGCAAACTCCACGTTTTGGTCGCAAACTTAGCTTTGATTTCATGCCTGGAGCGAAGGTTGCTTTTGAGTGCAATGAGGGATTCATTTTGGTTGGCGATCAACGACGTGAATGCTTATCGAATGGTCTATGGAATCTACCTGAATATGGTTATACAGAGTGTCTGCGTAAGTACAATCCTTGTGCCCATATGTTTGTCCTTGTAGGGATGGATATCGATATTTTAAAATTGTTTTAATTTTGTTTTAAATTAAAATTTACAATCATTTAATTTCAAGATCATATAGTTTTTTAAATATTCTACCTTAATATCGATATCGATAAGATTTTAAACTAGCCAATCGATTAAAATAAGGTCATATAGTTTATTTTTGCTAAATATTCTTTCTCCATATCAATATCGACATTGATAAAAATATTACTAATAGTTACTAAAAGTTATATATTATTTTAATAGCTCTTATAAATTTTTCCAATTGTCAATTTAAATTTGTTGTCGATTGCTTTTTGTCTACGTTAAATAACCAAAAGTACAGAAAAATATCGATACGCATCCCTATATCCTTGTGTCCTTTGACTTTGCTCACCGTCAGCTTGTGGGCTGCTGTTGTTCTTTGACCTCGTACAGGTGAAGTTTATTACACGCGTCGGGTCGCTTTCATAGCAATTGGCATTATCATACTCGTTATATGCCCATTGATGCTGTGCATTGTTTGCGGCGTCTATCGCTATCGTCAGAAGCAACTGAAGGAGGATCCCCATTGGCAGATGCCCGTTTTGCCCCGTTCACGTGCCGGTTCCTCACGCAATTTGCGCACCCTGAACTATGACCCCGAAGACGATAGCGATACCGATGCGAGCACGTTGAAAAAAAGTAGGTCCTACGATAAAGTATATCGCACGAACGAACCATTACCAGGCAAACCGCAAATTGATTTTCCAGCTAAGAAATGGGATCTGGATATGAATGACGAGGATGTGACATCATCGGAAGGTAGTGATAATAGAACTAGCACAAAACTTGCCACGGACATTTCCTACATTAATAAAAATAACGTTGCCCATGCAACAGGTGAGAAACCCAAGCAGACTGGTCGTCGCTCCCTCCGATCCTCCAACCCGGAACTGGATCATGATGGTACACCGATAGATGGCGCTGCTGGCCATCACGATGCCGAGGATGATGATTTCGATGAGGGTGACGTTCACACAGGCACTCTCCATCCAGCTGGCTACCATCATCCCCTATCGCCTGAGGAGGCTGATCGTCTGCATCGGGAGCAATATAGTCCTACTTTCAGTGGCGTCGATAGTCGGACCAGTGCCGCCAGTTCCATCAACTATAATCCACAGGCAGCGGGACAAAATCGCTTTGGAGGCGTACCGGTGTTGCCCAATAACACGCAGTACTACAATAGGCCGCCTTCGGGTGTGCCACAATCTGCACAAGCGGCAACGCCTATGCGCATTGCGCCTACGTTGCCTGCCACACAGCTGACGCAAGACAGCGGTCTACCCTCACCTCCACCACATGCCACATCGCCAACGCCATCGGTGCAAAAGTCCACAGAGGTTTAGGACTTGACATTTAATATGCACCAACTCACATAGACACACACCCATGCACGTACATTCCATTTACCACATACATATTCTACACATTCGACATACATACATTTGCCTAATATGCACAGGCTACAAAGTTCAAATTTGTATAACTAATGTCATACACACACATACGTATACGTATCTATTATACTTAATAATTATTGTTTAACTTTGCTAATTGCCCACCTGTCGTCGTAATTTGCAGTGCTCGTAATTGTTGTTGTTCGTCGACCATGACTTTGCAATTATCACTTTGCTTTAACTATACATAGTCATACATATTTAACAAATAGCCCAGAAATAACTACATACATGTGAATATTTACAATACATTCTAATATATAAATAATTCATCCATAAACCAAAGACTATGCCTGCATTTTGTAAATTTCCTCTGGTTACGAGTTAACAAATTCCACTTTTCGTTTTTCAATTGTAAAGTTCATCTTATAATAAATAATAATAAAAAAAACTTGTTAATACTATAAAAAAATCTATATGTTCAATTCACAACCATTTTCAGCGTGCTCAGATAATGCCAATTGTTACATGAAAGTTGACACCTCGCACAGTTTTGTCAAGTAAATCGAAAGTTTTTACAGAACCTGCCTCATAGATAACCAGCGAATGTCTGTCAATTTTCTGTAATAATTTGCATAAAGAGCAAAACCAAATTGCATTCCCAATTTACACTATAGAGCACATTTGAGTAACGCTTTTGCAAGAGATCGAGAGTTTGAACACTTCATATCAGTATGTCAAAAAGAATAGAACTCACTGTTTATAAATGAATTAAAATTTAAAACTTTACTATTACATATAAATTAATATATAAAATAATTAAACTTCGTGTAATCTTCTTAATAACAATTTATTTTGTTCTCTACAAATACAATAGAATTTCACTTAGAATTTTCTATATAATTTTTTGAGAAAATCTTGGATATTATAGGGACAAGAAAAAGGAAAATATGATGCACAAAACAGATCATTTATAGGAAACAGATTTAAAATAGATTTATTAAAAAACACAGAGTTATTTATGAAGAAATATACATATATACTAGAATATATATAAATATTTCTATATAATATGAAATAAATTTCATATTATTTAAAATGAAAAACAATACAGTTGAGATATATAAACGTTTAGCCAATACTTCCCATATAATACGTATAATACTTATAATACGTATAATAAGTAATATTTAGTTATCATTTAAACAATTTTTTTTTTTTTTTTGTATAGAGCAGACTGTTTGATGCTTGATAAATTAAATTTAGTTTGTAGCTCAGTGTAATGTGCATTGCAGTGGAAATTGAATGCCACGAAATGTACGAGTATAACGAAGCAGTAGGGTCAAAGCCAGAGACATTAATCTTGAGCTAACTGTCACGTGTTTTGCCTTCTTTGGACACGCCCCACGCCCTCGCACTATGGCACGCCCTGGGAAAATAGGAAATGTATTGTGTGCATTACGCTGTTGTCAATCAATCTTGAGCAAATTGATGGACAAGTTACCGTTACTTATGTGCCAGTATGTGTGAGTGGATGTGTTTGGAATTCATTCAGAACGACGATGCGCTCAAAAGTAGGCAACTAGTTGTATACTCTCGATGTCGAAATGGATGGCCACGATGGGGTCCTGAGCATTTCATTAATTTATGAATATCATTTTTCACGTGACCAATATCATTTGCTCGCGTTCTTTTTGTTTTTTGTCTATGCCAACTGCACCTTTATCTCACGCCCTTTGCAGGTCACGAAGAGCATTCGGCACGTGTGGCAAGCATTTCCCTGGGCATGGTGCTCGTTATTGTGATTCCCTGCTTGCTGCTACTCGTTTGTGGTGCAAATTATTGGATACGCGAGCGAATTGCCAAGGAGGAGGAAGAAGCAGCTGCAGCGTTGTTGCCCAAGTCCAAATGGAAGCGTCCTTAGTGGGAATAAGAACGAGTACGAGAAGATTTGATTTAAATCGCGTAAATGAAGCGAATAATGTGAATCATGTGATTGCATTAATGTGGTTGTGAGAGCTGCCCATGGTATAATTATTTTATAATTTAAGTTTATTATAAATAAATATTTAAATAAATATTAAAAAAAAACAAGAACTCGCTCTTTAAATAATTTTGTAGACTCTGTTCAGGGTTCAATAAGATATTTTATTTATTCATAATTAGGTTACATGTATGTTTACATATACATATCATATCATAGTTTTAACATATTAAACATTTACACATTACATAGAGCAGGAGAGAGAGAAAGGGATGAGAGAAACATTGAAATAGAACAGTATACGAGACTTTCAGCTTATCTTTGTAATTTACAATACATCTTATGAACTCTCAATCCTCTCCCATCTCTATTAACACTTTCAATTGATGACTATCCAACTATGCAAATTTGCATCTTAAGCTAAACATACATACGTGACTTATAACCACATTCAGCTGAACAGTAAAGTATCTAATAGATTGCAGTTATCGTATTTGTATCTTATTGGATTTTCTGTATAGACAATGTTGTCCATATTGATATTGTGTGGCTATAATGCTTTGGGGTTTATCTTCTGAAATGTAATGGCTTAAGAACTATAAAGCTATTTTCAGTTTAAGTATAGTACTTGTATAGATTTGTCTTCATAACATTTACATACGTATTTATATATTGCTGATAGATTCAATAGATATACATCAAATTTCACAAACAAATACACATAAGTATTATCTCTCGTTTGGTTTTGGTTTCACTTCTTGTGATTTTTGGATGAGCTTCTCTTTGCTTAATATAGTTGAGTTTCAGTTGCTGTAGACATTATTACAATGATTACTTGGGATCATAAATATATATTTGATATTTAATTGGTTATTCTGTTATTATTCAATTGTTTAAGAGTACATCTTGGTGCAGTTGAGTTGCAAACATTTGCTCTGGTTGTTCTGGTCAATTCCCCTGTATATTAGTTAGTTGTGCAAAACAGATCTGCGATTAGCCAGAGATCAGAGGTCAGTTTTCTCTTACCTCCGATTTACTCATACAATTACTTATGTATGTATGTATATGCTACAGTTGTTGGTGCCTTTTGTGGTATACTTAGAAATAGTTACGAGACCTGCTTAACTAAGTATATTCCGAAAACTTTGTGAATTAGAATATTTGCCTTACATCATTTGCTCATAGATATTTGTACAGTTCTTGTTTGTATGAGTACTTTTGAAAAGAATCGTTAGTGTATTATGAGTACATAATAGTTGTATAATTAAAATTATGTGTGTAGTGCCTATATAAATTACATCTATAGTACAAAGCACAAAAAGTTCAGCCTAAGAAACCATCACAAAGTAGAAAAATAAATATTAACACATTTAGTTATTATTCACAAACATTCGAAAAGCTTTACGAATAACAAACTAACTCAGTTAAAACATTCACGCTCAGGTAAAACATTCATATTTACATTCATCAAACATCTACTTACTAAATACAACATACGAGTAGTTACAGCTTGGGAATTATCTTGCCTCGGATACATTTCTGATTTCTGTAAACAGACAAGAGTTCAAAAATTACATTAAATGGAGAAATAAAGTGCTGGAGACGAATAACAAAGATTTCAAAAAAAAAATAAAAAAGCTGAGTATGTACAAAAAAGCCGCGTATTTTCCCAATATATTTAAGTTTTCCAAATAAAATATATTTACAGTATGTTCATAATCAATTTAGAGATCAATTAATCATCTATAAGACATTATTATATCTTTAGTTAATTATAAGTAAATAAGATTAAAGTTATAAGATAGCTCCCAAAAAACTGTAAGGGAATAAGACGGAGATTGGTAGAAAAAGAGACTTTTTTAAATATCCGATATTGCATATTATGTAAATGAAAAGTTCATGAAGTTTTCAGCTTGAATGTCTCACAATCTGCCATAAAATGCGGTTAAATAACAAATCAAAGTCCAAAGAAGTCGCCGCCTTACATTTGCGCACCATTGAGTTTGTTTGTTTTGGTTTTGGTTTTGTTTTCAGTTTTTCTCTTTTTCCTTCACTTTTGGCTTCTATGAGCATGCAATTCAATTTGAACCCTTTACGGGCAATTACGTTGCCAAGCCGAGCTGGCTGGCTAACAGTGTCAATGTCAAAGTTGAAACCTGGCAACTTTTGCTGCCTCGTTTTATATGCCAACTGCGTGGCCTAAAACAAACTACAAAGGCGCAAAAGAACTTTTGATTGCCAAAAAGCAGCTCACCGTTATCTGGTCTTTGGGTCTCTCTGACACGCATAGAAAATTAAAAATTGCAATCACGTAAACAGCTAGAAAGCTCAAAGGTCTGCCAAAGGATGATTATTTATAACACAAACGCAAGTTGAAGATTTGTATGGGTTTCCTCTATGTTTACTCCTGATGCTAAAGACGAACTGCATATAAATTCAATTTGCTATAAAGCATACAAGAAACACATAAATATTTAGGAATATGTGGAATAAATAACTTGTTTAAAGCTTGACAATTGCTGGTATTGAAAGTTGGTGGCAGTACGGAAAGGAAGCAGGAAAAGAGAAAGGTTTGTTGATCGTAATTGCACATGCATGTAAACCATAAGCCGTTGACAGGCACCTACACCCACACCCACATACACAGATACAGACACACTGACACGCTAAGCAATTTAACAATTTTACAGACAATTAAACAACAACATGATGCCCAGTTCTTGCTCCTCACTGGACGATGTAAACTCGGACTAGGGCTGTCATTGAATTGGCTGGTGCTCAACAAAATGGCTTAAATGTACTTGTAGCTAAAGCTTCGTCTGTACATAAACTATCGATTAGTTTAATGCGCAAAAATAAGAGCAAACCTCGAGTTCATGGGTGCTTTGGGTGTGGACAAGAGAATTTGTCTCTGGTTCATGTAGTCAGGTTCATTGTTGGGCTTGCCTACGGGCAGAGTGTATAACAAATTGAATTAAAATTGTAAATATCACAACATTCGGGCGCGAACTTTATGGCCCACAAATCAAATGCACAAACTGTGACTGCACTGGGCGTAAGCCATGCCAAATGTTGCCCATACGCTCCGTTGGCCAAATTCCCTGCCCTGCTCTAAACTGGACTGGACTGTACTCGACTGTCTGCCTGTTCAGCTGTAACCGTTGTTCATGTCGTGACAAAATGTGGCGTTAAAGGACAACAACAGCTGCCCTCAATGTTGCTGCTGATGTTGGGGGCGTTTAGCAAAGTTTTTCGCTTTCATCTTTCATTGTTTGTGGCCATGAAACAAAGGGCAGTAAATGGAGACAATGCATTTTGTTGCAAATACTCGTAATTATTATATTGTTTGCATAACTATATTCAGTTTGAAATATGCTACAAACAATAAAAGCAAGCCCGTATTTTGTAATTATTTGTAGTCTTTTTTTTTGTAGCAGAGTGTATAAAACGGACCCATAGAACAAATTGTATCAGAGCTCAATTTAATATGCTAAGCTCGATTCGAATTGATTTGTTGTAGGCAACATTTGTGGCATTAGGAACTGGATTTGTTTGCAACCAGCTGCAGCTGTGGCTGCATCAGTTGGTGGTATGGGGCAGGGGCAGGGGCTTGCATACATGCCTCCCAAGGTTGAGTGCAATGCATGGCTTGCAATGTATGCAAATGAAAGGCGTCTGTTTGCCAACGCTGTCATCTGTCTTTTTGTCTGTCGTACTGTCTGTTTGTCTGTTTGTCTATTTGTCTGTCTTTCCGACTATGCCAAGGGGATGCGGATCATGTGGGCCTTTAGTTAATGTTGTTGTTAAATTGTGCATTGTGTGTGTTTGTGTTTGTGTTTATGTTTACAGGCGTTTCCACTATAATTGAAATTAGTGCTGAGTTTTCGATTAAGACTTGACTCGACTGTTTAGAGAAGCGGTTTAGTTTGGCAGAGACAAATGTTTGTAAATGTACTTGGTTTGCGGCTTCATTTAGAGTCACGTAATTTAGTGGGCAATTGCTTTGGGGACTTTAATCTAGCATTCTTTTAATGGAACTTGGGTCCTCCCAGGTGACAGCAGCAGTATATGATTCAGGTATCATTTATTAATAGAGCAGCTGAGACCATTAAACTTTGAAAGTGCCCATAAAAAAGAAAGATCAAATAGTAAAAGTTCTCTATGATACTAGAGCTCAAAAACTAACCACGTTGGCCAAAAGTTTTGGCCGCCTGAAATAAGAAAAAACCCTTTGTCATGTGTACATACATACATACTATATGTATACTTGCCCTTGTCTCTGCTGTGGCATGTGGACACTAAGTAACCCTAGAGCCTTTGGTTTTCCAGCTTTTGTTTGCTTAAGGTAAGCAAATGGCACAAGTTGAGCCGGCAACAAGATGAAATAATTCAATAAAAAAAAGTTTCTTTTCTGTATTTTGCCTTTAATTTCTAATTTCTATTAAAATGCGCAACACATGACGGAGAAGTTTGTCGCCACTTTTGCAGAGGCGAAACCCTTTTAAGGCCCTAACTAATTTTGCATTACACACACGGCGTATGCGTAATTTTTCCTGTTTCCTGCTGACATATAACATGTTACGCCTGAAAGCATGCAGCACCGGAAGCAACAGCGGCCAAGCACAATGTGATTATCATCATCATTGGCGTTGGCGTTGTCATCAGCATTAACGTTAGACGTATTATTATCTGGCTAAACTTTTTGCTTTCTCTTTTTTTTTTGCAAGCGTTTTTTTTAGCATCTGTCACAAGCATTAACAAGCAAGCCAGCATATTAGCTTTGTCGTGCACTTGGAATTGCTGACAAATTATATATTTTAAACTTAATAATGGGAAAGCATGATTACTTGAAAGGATCTCAGGAGATGCATGTTAAACACTATAGAAGTTTAAGAGGCAGGCAGATAATGAAAGCTTACTATTAGTTATAGAGCTGTTATTACAATAACCTATTCAAAGAACATTAAATTTTCTTCTTTATTTCACAAGCATTTGACTGTTTTTAGGGTATGAAAATTGCGGCGTGTTGAATTTTAATCTTTGCCTTGCTTTCTGTCTTCTTGCCCAGCTTGTTGGGGTTTTTCTAGCGATATGAGCTTATAAGTAGAGGCAGCAGTGCTTTGCTTCTGACATTTTGTCGTCGACGGCTCATCGCAATCATAATTTCCATCTTTATGAATTTTTAATGAGAAAAAACCAACTCGAACTGGAAGAAGCCGCTTAGCACATCAGAGCTCTGCCTGCCACTTGCAATTCCAACTAAATTTTTTATAAGGCTGGCACGCAATGGCCTTGAAAAGGACAGGATGCCCAGATCCAAGCCCAGACACCAAACCAGGTCATGCCTTAAGCCTGTATACAGTGAAGAGCATCAAGTTTATGTTGTATTTAGTTAGGCAAATATTTATTTGATTGGTTTGCGATTTGCGATTTGCATTTGCGTATTTGAAATGTAAACGATGCGAACTGAAAAGGAAATTGTGCGAGGACAAATGAAAATAAAAGAAAACGATAACGAAAATATACTTTTATATTGATGGATCTGCTTAAATTAGGTGCAAGCTTCACTGGATATGGTAATGTAAAGAAGGAGAACATACAAACAGACAGAAAATGATTGAATGAGGCGCCACATGATAAATGACCCATAAGTGGAGATGGGGCATGTTGAATGACCCAAGTTGCAAGCTGATGAAAACCTTTAGGAAAACTCTTTAACACGCCAGGCAGGCGGACCTAATTAAGTGCTCATTAGAGTGGATTTCTGTAAATAAGGATTGAGCAAACTGAATGCATTCACTAACGTTAATTAAGCCTGCCAAAGTTTTGAAAAGGGGACTTTACGTTCAGCTTCTGTATATCGAATTGAAATATAATGACCACGTCTGTAATTATGCCTCAAATATCAATTGAAAATCCCTTGCAATTATTTTAAAGCTTCTCATTCAGCTTAAATTTCAAAGTAGATATTAAAAAAAAAAATAAATAGGGAATAGCGAGTAAAAAAGGCAACAAACCTGCGGCAACATCCTGTACAAATAAGCCGGATGCGAAGAATGAATAAAAGCCAAATAGAAGAAATGAAGAAAAATTATAAGGAAAATCAGAGAGTAGCAAGGATGAGGGAATCTGGGCATGGGAATGGACACCGGATGCCTCTAGCAGACAGTGACGAAAGTATTGCCGGAACTTGACCAACTCAGCGAGGCGTACTCGCCTTTAATATTGTCTCCGAAAGGACAGCAAAATGTGTTGCCAACAATATTTATGTAATGAGCGTAATATTTTGGTGTTCGTTATAAATTCAAATCAGCTGCTAGTCGAAAATATAATTTATATAAATTTAAAAAATGTGCCTAACAAACGCTTCTTTGCACCCTTTTAATTATTAAATTTGTTGGGCAAGAAATGAGAGCATATTTCTGTATAATGAGAATTGCGACAGCTAATCAATGTTAATTCATTTCTAACGAGGAGTCGTTAGAGAGACACACACATGCACTAAGAATGGCATCATCAAAATGCCTTCCAACTTTCAAGTCATCATGTTGTTGTTGTTGCTGGTGTTGTTGTTATTGTTATGGTTGGTATTGTTGGCATTTAACGATAATGTGCACATATCGAGGCCATAAACAGACATTGAGAGCCAATATAAAATGTCTGCTAAACGGGCCAAAAGCAAAGCCAAACAAAATCTGTATGCAAGTCTACAACTCTCTCAGAATTTGTATTTGTATCTGTCTCAGTATTTGTATCTGTATATGTATGTATCTATATCTGTATCTGTGCATGGGTCGCTTTGTGGGCGTTTAATGCGATTCGCTTTGCCCCAATGTCATATACATTAACAAAGTTTCGGGCTAAAGATAAACTTGAGTTACATTCATTCGAGGGTCAATTTAGAAATGTGAGCAGAGGTTTCTGCCTCTCTTTAAAACTTTTAAAGTATTAAGTAGCCTTGTGGTATATTTAAGTGGTCAACTTAATATCTGATAAAATTTTTGATAGTTTAAGATTTTATAATATGGGTAAATGTGAAAGTTGATTTTGTCAGTAAAAGAAACAGACTCTAAAAGCAACTCCTGGCAACTTCTCGATAGCATAAGTTACTTTTAATGCTGCCCTCGCAAATATATATCTGAGCAGTTTGTCTGGAAGCTTTTCTGTTTCTGCGGTTGTTTGTTTATGCCAAATATTTGATACGAAAATATGTGTTAAATTCCATCTCTCGTTCCTTTTTCTTTTCGGCACTCTCCATTTCCCCTGCTCGTTTTGTTGTGGTTTCTGTAATATATATATATGTATATCTCGCTTGCAGCAGCTCGGCTAGCCGAACTTTTGTAAACAAAAAGCACACATAAAATAAGTGCAAACATTTCGCTCGGCAGCGAGCTGTTGACAATCCTTTTGCAGCCCAACAAAGTATACTACAGAATGTTAGACAAAATGGAGGACAGAGAAGCCTTAGTTGGGCTGCTGCTGCCGCTGCTGCTGAAGGAGATATATTTAACTGTTTGCCATATTATGGCTTTTATATTGAGTTGTTTTGGACTTATCTAGTTTACTGTCAACTGGCAACGGCAAGAGGATTGAGCAAACATCGTGAAAGGGGCAGAGCATTTATTTTTTATGGCAGATATCAAGTCTTGTTTAGAGTTTTAACACGAGCACGACACTCGGCCTAATGGCAGTGCCTAGAAAGGGGCATAAAAATCAAACATAATGCTAATTTCCGAGCACTGATACACTGACTTTGATTTATGCAGTACAAATAAGCGTTGTAAATATGCCATAAATTACGTATACGCTGCGTAATAGCCGTAAGAAATGTAAATCATTTGTAAAATAACTTAGACAAGTGTGGGGGCCTCGTCTTGCCTGAACAAAAGTCACTTGAATGCTAGCTGAGTGGTTACAGATAGAAGAGCATTAACATAAATTACCTTGCACACCGATCCAACGATGCTGATGCTGATGCTGATGCCGACTCCGACCGCAGCAGCAACAATCACACACAGATACATACACACACATACTGACACATGGCAAATGCAGACCAAGATAGGACAAATACAAAGTCATAGCAATGAAGTGGTTAAGTGGCCAACGCACACACACATTCAGAAACACACTCACACACACACACACACACACACATACGCAGATAGACAGACAGTCAGGAGTGCACGTAGATTTGCAGTGCCAACTTTACAGTATACTTCAACAGCAGCCAGTCGTATCCTCGTGCGGTTCCTATGCATCCTTAGAGAAAGCCTTAGAGCTCGTTGCGGCTCCTGCTGCTCCTGCTGCTCCTCCACTGATGCTGGCACCCGCGGAAGATGTACGTGAGACGCTGGCATGTCCCATTCCCATTGCCAGACGCTGTGTGGCTGTTGGCGTTGTAGGCTGCAAGAGGGGCGAGTCGAGGCTACCATTACCGCTGGTACTTGCCACACTGGTGGCACGTGTCAGGAACCAGCAGTCCATGGGCGTTGGCTTGCCTTTCATAATGACTGGGCCGCGATACTCCAAATGAAATGAATCGTCCTGGTTGATCTCTTGGCACAGCAGGCTGTATGCAAGTAAAGGAGAAAGAGGATTGTTCAGCATTAGTTCAAGTATATTTTCTGAACGGATATGATTTAAGACTGGCGCAAAGAGCACACAGCGACATAATTTATGAGCAATTCATATTGACAAACAGTAGGATAATATATGGTATTCTAGAAAAAGTAACTATCGATTCGTTAAAGTTGGATAGTAGCTTTAACTTTGTTCATTCTTTAAATCAATTTCAGAGCTCGAAATGTAAATATCGCACATTTTAAATCAACTCCACAAGGACAGGTAATTGCTAGGATTAAGTTTTATTATGAATAAATGTCTGTGAAAATATACATAAATTAAGGTATGAAATATATGAAAATAAAAAATAAATAATTGTGGCATTTTGCTTTATTTTCCCATGGATTGTGGTTTCCTTTCAATCATCGTTTTGAAAGACAAATTTTTAAATACAACATTTACATTTTTTCTGCCATTTTATTATTTGTACTTATTGCCTGTCATAAATTTAAGCAAATAACTGTATTGTATTTTTTGCAATCAAATTTTCACACGTTGTGCGTGTTTTATGCATTTTTTTTTGCTTGCAGAGAATATTATTAAACTTGTCTGGCTTCGATGCATTCCGCTTGTTGCGGTTGCATTTCCGTTTCCGATTCGTGCTGCGCCAACATTTTATGCAAATATACCATTCAATATATGCACATGTGTGTGTGTGTGTGTGTGCATGTGGATCAGATAGATTGTAGTATTCAGTTACTGATTGCCTACGCATTTAACTTAATTTATTTGCAGTATTTCCCACGCCTCGGACTGAATATTGACCACAATTCGGATGCCATTGACCGACCTTTTTAATTAGCGTATTATGGGCCAATAGAAATGTGTGCAGCATATGTATTTTACGAATTTAATAAAACAACTTTTATAGATCCTATAAATTATAAATACTTTATCAATTATAAATACTTTTAATGACCACTAATTGCCACTCTGTGATTTCATTGTTCACCCAAGTGATTAAAGAGACGCATTGAGCCGAAAACTGAAAATTAAGCTATCTCATGAGGTTAATGTGTTTAATTAATGTCTTCAATTTTATGTAACACAATGAGTAACTTTGTATGTATAATTGCCAAGGCAAATATTTAAGACATTGTGCAAATATTTCACCAGGCACATGAATATTTAATCGACCAATTCATATGCAAATGAATAAAAAACAATCCTGAGCCAACAAATAAACAATTGTATGCGCTTTAAATTTCATACAATAGAATTAAGCTTAATTGAATGCAATAACTTTCTGCCAAATTGCTGAACAATAGAACAGAAATTATTTTTTAAAACTACACTTTAACGTCGTTTCGTTTCGTTTTTATTTGTATTTAATATTTTTTAAGTCATGTCGACAGGATTGAGAAATTTACATTTCTGTCTTACTAAGTATATATTTAATTGTATTACTTCTATAAGTGATTTGAGTAACAGGCAGTATACTCAAAATAAATAATTAGTGCTTATTATGACACTTCGATCTCTCATTCATAAATTTTGCATTCCATTTTACATATTTTAAATGCATATGTAAGTATATGACTCCAATATCAGATATCTCAATTATTTCCAGGTATACGACCCGAGAGTGAATAATAATTTATTAAGGTTAATTGAATCGGAAATCATTGAAATTAAATAAAAATATCATTGCACATGCTTTTATTAAATGCAATTACTCTTTTGAAATAATGATTGAAATTAATATTTTTCAGATTGGTTAACTTATTACTTAAAGAAAGACAAATAATTAAATTTGTATTTATTATTTACATTTATGTAAAATGGCAGACACTTTTTGGAGAATTTCTTACTAAAGTGAGACTAAAGAGACTATTAATTAAATTAAATAGTTTCTGCAGTTTCAACTAAGGAAAATTTGCTCAAGCTAAAATGACAATGGCAAAATATCGAGAGAGCAAAAGAAGGTATGCGAGTGGTGGAGAGAGCCGAGAAAGAAAGATGACGAGAGAACGACTAATGGATATATACATATATATGTAGTGAGAGAGATAAACAGAGAGAGATAATAAGTGAGAGTCGATACAGGTTAACAGCTGAGCGTTTTGTTGGAAAATTTGGCTCTGTTTTGTTTTGGCTTCTCAGTTGGCTAATAGCGGTTGAATAACGCGGGAATTTCTGTACAAATACTTGATTGTGATAAAAGTGGCAATGTGCATGAATAAATTGTTATAAATTAAAGCTAAAGTAAATAAAATACTTTAAAAGTAGTCTCGATTCAGGAGCCTGTCAAAATGCCCAAGGCTGGTCAACTTTCCATTTGGTCTGACACCTGTTAGCTGTCAGTAAAAAACTAAATAAAATCAACATGATAAAATCAAATATTTGTTTTTGGCACTTTTAAAATGATTTGGTTTATTGAATTTGCAATCATTGAATTATGCAAAGCCATATAAAATGTGTTGTTTGTTTAATTTTTTTATTTATATACATTTGTTTTTCCTTGCATCGTTGCCAGCATGAAAAAATCAATAAAGAGAGCGTAGAGAAAGAGCGTGTAGCCCGTAATCACACACTCTCTCTCTCTCTCTTTCTCTTCTACTCTCAGTTGTTCACCCTCAATCGCTTGCTCTCCAAAAGAAGGTTTCTTTGATGGTCACTTATTCACTTCCTTCGCGTGAAACTCTGTTTAACGTTCCTTGTGTTGAATTAATTTTGTTGCGATATTCAGTTGATATTTGGTTATTTATTAGTTATTTATCTTTTTTATATTGTGAATTGAATGGTGAAATGTTTTTGCAGTTGCTGGAAGCATTGCAGTGGCTTGTAAGTCAATTAAAACAGCAATTGGCTTCAGTTTTGTGGCTGTCATTGCCACGGCACTTGTACGGCTTTCGGCTATTGGACGGCAAACGGGCAACAAACCGAGCCAACTATCAGCTCTGTGGTCGAGCACCACGCCGGCGATTGGTTATGGACTACATATTCGAGTGTTTCTTCAATGACACCTTCGAGCACATCACTCGCAATGGACTGCAGGATCGACAATCGCGTCGGGATGTCCTTGATCACCTGAGCTCAATCATCAAGGGCTGCAGCGAGGGTCAAAATATGCAAACCGATGAGGTAGCCAGCTTGGCCGTAACCGCAGCAATGCGTTATCATCGTCTGGCCAAAGACGGCAATGGAGGCAAGGTACACAGAAAATAAAAAAATCCGGAATATCCAGTATAAAATGAATCCAAACAGTGTCAACAGATTTGTGATCTCAGATTTTCTTAAATCAAGTACGAGGTACTTAGTTTAAGAATGGTTTCTCATCTCTCTTATTTTCTTTTTTAATGATTTTTTAGGAACTTTTTACTTGAATCAAATGCTGCATATTTTAGTGCAGCGCCACAATTTTGACATTGACCTACCAATTATAAGTATTCTGGATACATAACTAAAAAATTCAAGCTAAAATCAAGAATTTTCAAACCATAATAATTTTATTTTTCTATGTAAGGAGGACAAATTTGTGTGAAAATTCTTATTCACATATGAACTTTAGCTTTCACATTTTTGACTTTGGCATAATCCTATCAAAGCCTTGGCTAGCATTTCATTTGAATTTAAATATGCTTTATGCAAAAACTTTCTAGATAAATATATGTGTATATATATATGTTAAGAGTAAGAGTTTATCTCTCACAGGTCTGTCTCATGGGGAAGTATCACAACATTTTGTATATTGCGCTGCGCACCTGTTGGGATTGGGGAGTACGCGACTCTGAGGTGGTCGTTCAACTGTTGGGTAAGTCAAAGGCAGAAACTTAATAATTTAATACCACCGTATTAGGTACATGCACGTATGCATGTGTATGTGCACATGTTTGTGTATGTGAGTCATGTGCTTTGGGGTATGCCCTTTTGTTTTGCATATTTTAATGAATTTTATGACATCGCATCAGATTATAACGCCCCTAAGCAGGCGGGGATTCAAGATCTCATTTAATCACGTGTTTCTGCTAATTGCCAGATGAAATTTGCGTTAAGGTACGAGGAAAGTGTTGCTAATGCTGTTGCTCTTCCTGTTTTCTGTTACCGTTAAAAGTGTAGTTCTCCTTGTTGCATCGTAAAAACGAGAAACTTGTAAAGTGCCTTAAAGTGTTGCATGTTATTTGGGCCATGCCTCAGAGCACTCGTTTGGCTGCTTGTGCGTGTTGCCTCTAATTAAAACGCTGCGTAAATTTGCCAGGCCTGAAGACTGAGTTAATGGTATGCCAAGGCTGTGTATGTCAGTATGTGTGTGGGTGTGTATACTTTCTCACTTCTTACTGGTGTGTGTGTGTGTACGGTGTGTTTGTGTATGTTTGTGTGCCGTGGCATGCAATAAAAAATTCGCTTTTTGATCGCTCGAATTTCAACGCATGGCATTGCCAGCTAAAATAGTTCTCTTCCCCCTCTATTGGGCTTTAACCCTTTTTCGGCCAGTTATGATTGCCAACAGCTATACATAGTGTGCTACTCGCTTTCACAAACAATTTTTGGCTGCTGACAATTTGCAAGCTTCCGTTTCCCGTTGCCGCAGCAACTCCATTTTGTGGCAGCCATTGACGCTGCTGGCAGTCTCTCTTTTTAGCATGCGTGTTGCCAAAAAAAAAAACAGAGACGAAAGATGGCAACAAGTGCAGTTGCCTAATTGGGCTCTTGTTACGGCTACCCTTTGTAAAATTTATGAACTATTTTAACCGTCAGGCTTTTGTTTTTTCTGCTCCACAGTGGCGATTTACGAGTGTGAAAAGACGTTCGAGCGCATCTTTCTGGGCGCGTTGTTTGGCCCACATGCCCCGCATTTCATTGCAGGCTGGCGAAGCGATTTTGTGGATCAGGTAAGCCATATTGTAACCTTACATACATACGGTTGAGGTAAGGCAGCTTCTTCTTCTGCTTCTCTTTTTTGTGACAGCATGAGAATGTACGAGCCATGGTTTACTTTTTGAAGCATGCAACACGCGAACAACTCAAGCTGCCCGTGTGGATACCACGTTTCGAACAGGAGCGCCAACTTAGGTGAGTTGACAGCATGCCGAATTTATGGCTGCCATTTGCGTGCCAAAATTTGCACAAACAGTTTCTGGGGTGTTGTGGTCTAAAATTCTAAAAATCCTCATAGATGGTTGACTTTACAGTTGACAATGGCAACTACATTTGGTTGCTGGCTGTTATTCGACTGCCTGCGGCTGCAAAAGTTGTGTCAGTCTAATTGGAAATTCAGACTAAAAACCCTTTCACAAATTCTGCGTCAATTTCTAGAACTCTTTACCAACAGAATCTCGGAAAAATATAACAATATTCCTCAGCGGAATTCTCTGCTTCTAATAAAAATAAAAATAGTTAAAATGTTAAGTCCCCAATTCTCGAAAATCATAGAAATACAGAAGTCTTTGCTTCTGCTAAAAATAAAAATAGAGTTGTATATAATAAATTCCCAAATTTAAACCGAAATGCAAATTGCGTAGGTAACCTTGAAAATGATCATAAATTTAGTTATAGATACTTTTGTAGGCTCTGGGGAAATTATGAGAGCAACAGCAAAGAAAAGGAAATTGCAAATAAAAGGATTTTAATTAAATTAATACATATGGCATTGTATGTTCGCTGTGCCTGTTTGTCAGACATAATTGAGTAAAAGATGGCGACACTTTACAAGCACACATTCATTTACAACACAGATACACACACATACACACATACATTAATTTAAACAATGGTTGGTGCGGATTTCAATCTCAGTTGCTTGTTTCTTGGGCTGCTGTTGGTGTCATGTATAATTAAGATTTTCACTTCTAACACAAACTCAGCTCGTTGGTTGTCTCATTTTTTAGCTTGCCCCGAGATTTATGGACATATGTGTGTGTGAGTGTGTGTGTATCACAATGTCCCAGTATGTATGTGTGTGCATAAAAGCGATAAGCTGAAAACCAACAGCTAGCAATGTAAACCTTTGTTGTTTTGGCTTTGTTTGCCAGCACTCTGGAGGATTAAAGTCAAAAATGCGTGTAATAAGCGCACAAAGCTGCTGCCAGTCTAACACTCAAGCACTGATACATGCTTAAACCCATACTAACATACACACACACACACATATGTATTATACACATATAAGTAGTATAAAAGAAGCTCTCTGACAAACATTAGGAGTACATTTATGACGCCCTCTCGCTTGACGCTTTCATTTAACACACAGTCTTCAACCACGGCAACATGAATGAATAAGCATTAATAGCTGTACGTTTGTGTGTGTGTGTGTGTGTTTGTGTGCGGAAGAAAGTAAAAACAAAAAATGCAATGAGATAATAAACACAAATCAACGCCAGAAACTCTCAACTCACATTATTTTACAAGTACTTGTACTCGTATATGCCAAATCTATCTGGAAACATGTTCAAAAGGAACGAGCAAGAAAATTACAGCATGTAGATACTCATATTCTTGTTAAAGGTATTACCACAATGTTATTTACAGTTTGACAGATATTCATACCTCAGTTGAGCTTATAAGCTGAGAATTTTCAATTAAATTTGCAAGTGATTTGAGTTACTTAGGTAAAGTGAAACTTATGTTGAGGACTTATGACTAATGTAATTTTAGTGTGTGATTAAGAAAATAGTTGGATATTAACGATGTACTTAGGTAAAAGTCAGTTTACACGTAAGCGGACTTGTCTAATAAACTGTAAATTAATTTGTCGGAAATTTACAACAGGACTTGAAAATGCGCTTATCTGCTCAGCAGAGATGTTCGGAATATGTATGTCGTTGTGTGTTTGTATGTGTATAAATCACCTTCCTAAGAGGGTGAGTTTGTGTGTGTTTTGTTGATGTGTCTCTTTATTGTGGTTTCTAGACTTTTATTTGCCTACTTTTATGCAAAGACATAAAAACCAGCAGCATCACAGACAATGACAAACTCTCCTATGTGGGTGAATATGTATATGTCTGGGTGTGGTGTTTATGTATGTGTGTGTCTGTGTCTCGAACGTGCCGCAAAGCGCTTCAAGTGCATACTGTGTGTACAGGCTAATGCCTCAATGGAAGTAAACGCCTAACAACTCTGCGTATACGCAATATCCCTAGACTGAAGCTTATGGCTTGTCGAAAACTTACAAAAACTAGCAGTCAACTGTGGCAATAGATAGCAAAAAGCAACAAGCAAAAAGCAACAAGCAAGCAATTTAATTTGGTTTTGGCACAATTCCCTGCTCCCTGCCATCCTTCAACTCTTTTTTGCTGCTCCAACAGCTGAGCTAATGTAGCCTTGCCATTTGGTCGCCTTTTAAGGACAGCTCTGTGGGCGTCCATTAAAGCAACAAAGTGTAGCCTAAATGCCCACATATATACATATACATACATACACTGACAAACTTTTCACATTTGCCAAAATACTTAACCCACTTAGTCTCTATCTCATATCTGACTTACAATTTATCCGTCTCATTATCCCATTTTACAGATTCATTGATGTGCCCATCGAGTCCTGTGGCTGCTCCTCGCCCCTACGCATTGCACTGCAAGCAAATGCCCCCGAACTGCTGCTAATACTGCTCAGGTAAGAGCTTCCTGATGGAAATGGGAGTGGGTGTTACTTGGATGGCAGCTAGGCACTTCAATTAGTGCAGAAAACTATGTTAAGCAAGCGGCACTTGGTGGCGACGCCATAATGTATGCAGCATAAAACTCTGCGCATCGCTTAGCATAATCAAGAGGTCCGGACTGACAATGCCACGAATGCTGTTTGCCCCCCTTGCCACTCTTTATGCCCCCCCGCCTTTTGACGCATCTCTCGTCAGCCTCTTGAGCGACGCAAATATTAACATTAAATATGAAAGTCGCTGCCAAAGCGAATTTGCATGACAAGGCGACGTCTCCACTGTGTCTCATGGTCGCCAAGCAGCTTGACACAACTTATGAGTGTGCACTCAGCAACAACATTAAGAACACCAACAACAACAGCAACAGCAACAGCAACAGCAACAACTGCATCACCAACAACTAGAAATTCATAAAATTTATATGTAAACGCTTGCAGTTTCGAATAGTTCTCAACCACTCAGTCACCGTCCTTGGCTCTGGCTTTCTCTGCGGTCGGCAATTTATTGTTTTATAACTTGATATTGTCCCGATGTGCTTTTCGTTTATTTTTGTGTTCTTGTGGTTTGTTGCACAGCCACGCCTCATTGCTTGCACAGCTTTTTGGCAACGCTGGAACGCTTTCAATTTTTGATGCAGCGCCAGAAAGTAGACTTTAGCATAAAATGTGAATATTGATTGCGAGCCAAGAAATGGCGATTCCAATCAAATCAGAAAACGCAAAAAATATTAAATTCAACCCAACACAAGTCGAAGTTTAAATGCGCTCTAAAATTGGCGATAAGTAGAAATAAATGGAAAATATATCAGAGATTTTTCAGAGTTGGTTTTAGTACATTTATTTTATGACTATGCTAAAAAAACAGGAAAAGTCTTGAAATATGTGTAAAAAATATTAGTATCTTTTTAGAGAGTTTCAGATAGTAAATTTAGCAAGTAAAATTGTTTATTATAAGACAACTCCTGTATAGAATCTCTGATAAGTAAGTAAGCCCAATATCTGCCTGTGCTTAGGAAATTAACTAAATAAATTCGAGAGCATATAGAAAATAAATAAACAAATTTTGAGAGAGTTACTGACTGTAAATTTATTCTGTGATAAGATTAGATTAACAATTTCATTTAAACATTTCTAATAAGTAAGGCGAAAGGTCTCTTAAACTCGGTCTGTGTCTTATTATAAAGATACAATAATATTTTAAAAGAGTTGGAGTTATTTATTATTTGCTTATATAAGGAAAGTAAAACTATCTATAATTGTTATAAAGCTAGTTTTTTATACAATCTCTAATATGTAAAATGAATAAGTTTCAAAAGGCTTCAAGCATCATAAGAAATTGCGTTGATTGCAATAGTTACGAACGATAGGTTAGCTGAGAGAAGGTTGAAAGAGTAGCCAAGGGAGATGGCCAAGAGAGATGGCGAAGAGAGATGGCTAAGAGGGTAGGTGGGTCTTACTCCCTTTAGACCGCTTGTCAGTTGCTGTTGCTGGTGCTGCACCATCGCCTTGTTTCCTGATTGCCGATTGATTTCGCTGCTGATGTGGCCATAAATTGTCGATATTGTTTACGCTTTTGATTTGAGTTTGGCTTTTCGCTTTGCTGCGTTTTCATTTAAAATTGGCCATAAAAAATGCAAATTGTGTGGCTATGAAATACTTATTTTTTGTTATATTTTTTATTTGCTCGTGTATAATTTTTGTACAGCATCCGAGGTAAATTATTCCGCTGATGGCAATGTTATAAATTTTATCTGGTGTAGGAAAATTCTCATAGCGCAACTTACACGCTGCTTGGCAGCGTAAAATGCAAATAATGTGCGATATGCAAAGCAATTGAAATGAATATTTTGACAAACATTTTCAATTTAAAATGTGACAACGTTGATGCCATTTGCCATTTACCAGTTGACAACATACAAGGTCGTCTTCACTTCATTTGCAAATACACCACATAGAACACACATACACAATTGAGTGTTGGCCATCATGAATGTTTGTACGTATGTATGTGTGTGTCATGTGTGCTTATGACAGGACCTCGACAACCGCGACCCGTGTTCTGTTCATTATTTCATTTGCACATTGTGTTTATCAGCGCCTCAAACATTTATTACCCCTTACCTGTCCAGTCGTGACCCAGACCAGTCTCCCATTCAGTCCAGAGTTCAGTTCAACCCAACTCACTTCGACGTAGCCTCAGCAATGTCGTCTACAAATTACTGTTAACAACCGCAGAACATTTGTCCAGCTCTCTGCCCCGACCGCAAGCTAACCAACTACGTGCCCCAGCAGCAGCAGCTGGTTGCTGGCATCTGGCAACTGGCAGATGGCAGCTCGTTGCACGTAGTCAACAGTTAGCCGCATTCGTGACCGCTTATCATTGCAGATATGGTGCCTCACCACAACCGCCCGATGGAGGCACCTCCGTGATTATTGCGCTGCTCGACAAACTCATCGAAAATGGACGCAATTACAGCTATGAGCTGATTCTCAGCCTAAAGATACTGCTGCGAAATGTGGCCATGATCGAAATGCCATTCAAGGTAAGTCTGAAAGGATGTGGCTTCTGTTGTTTAAGCAAATGCGGATAGTGTTGCCATTTTAGTTATTTTATTGTTAGCTATAAGCGGGAAATCTAGCTATAGATTCGATGCATAGTCGAATGCTAATAGTTGCTAATTGAATCAGTTTCTAGTTCCTAAGTGCACTCAGTTGATTAACGTATTGTTTCCCTAATTTAACACTGTCCAAAAACTTAACAATTATTTATTTTAACATTTTGGAATTTTGTTTGAGCTATTTTTAGCAGATTTTATTTATGAAATAATAGAATTCTGGCAACACTGAATTAGGCATAGCTTTTACATGCGGGCTGCCAACTGACAGCCTTTATTAAGTAACTTTTTTTCTCCTTTCGTCCTTTCTCTTTATAGCCAATTGTGTATGCATCGCGTCGTGAAATGTTTTTCGAGCGATACGGACGTCTCTTAATGGATAAAATTATTGACAAGGAACAGGTCTATGGCGTGCCGACACTGCGACATTTGTGCCGGTAATTATCAACTCCTGAACTTTTGCTAGAGCAGCTGTCCAGCTTGCCTTTGATGTCGACAATGAGACAATGGGTTCTATGGAAAGATGGGTAGATGGGAAGATGAAATTGTATGGTAGGGCTTACTGTCATCGTATGACAGCTAAAGCACATGGCTGCTGACATTGCCAACAAGTTTAACTTTTTTATTCAATTACTTTGGCTAAGATTGCTGCTGGTTCGCAACGCTTGCTTGACTTTCTACGGGTCTTTCTCCGTTTTCTGATAAGCCGGAGAAATTTAATAAGTATAAAAGTCGCAAGACTGACGTACTGACTGACGGTCTTACTGCTTGTCGGCTTCAATGTCTGATTGGCAGACAGTTTGACAAACCATTTTGTTGACGCTTCTGCTGCGTCAACTGGAAACTGCCTTTAATTTGGTCTTGACTTTTTGTTTTGGCCATGACCAAAAAGCCACTGCTTTTATTATTATGAGGCTTACCTTCTTTTGTGTCTTTTGTGTCACTGTCTAGGCTTTATTATAGCTTCCTCTACTTTGCCACAATTTAAGCAAATGTCTGGTATCAAATATCTGGGGTCAACTTCGCCAGCTGTTGGCTTAATTTAATTGAATTTCTTATAAATTTGATTAGTGCTCGAATTTAATCGATAAGCTGTCAGGCTATTGACTAATTTGATAAGTTAGCAGAAAGTTTGTGCGGTTACCGATGCGGGTGTCACTTTGGTCTGATAGAGTTTCACTTGGACCTCAACTTGTTGTACTATTTGCTTTATATGTTTGCCATTTGCCAACTCACGTGTCACATAAAAACTCGCAACGACTTTGTACCGCACACACTCCACTTGTGTACAGATACCCTTTTAAAATAATAATGACTTAAGGGGGTATAACAAAGTTAGGCAAGTATTCAAATATAAAACAAGCAGAGAAGCTATACATAGCTTTAATTTTTCGTATTTTTCATATATTCACATCTATTTATATTTTGTTTATTAAAAAGTAATACTTAAATTTATTTATAGGGTAGTTTCTATTAAATACTTGTTGTAGTTTTCCATTTATTGACCGTTTCCAAGCTTGTTTTTCTTGAGCCAATGTTAGTAAAGTCGCGCACTTGCATATCGGAGCACAACTGGACGTGTATATATAGTGTATATAGCATATACAAATACTTGTATATATGTTGCGAGTAAATATGTATGTTTGTACTATATGTAATTGCATTGATGCCCACATGAAAGTCCTGCAGAGTTTACGATTGGCAATCTGATTTCAATTGATGTGCCTGGCGGATGCTGCTTGGCATTTTATTTATGCATATTTGTTATGGCAATTCCTTTTACAGTTTGCAATGCAAGTTGAATTTATTTCTTTCTCTCTGTGATTTCAATTTGCGCTTATTAAAGTCACTCATCAGGCTTGGTTTGACAACACTGCGTATTCTTGACATTACGTATACGCCAAGCGGGCAAACAAATAGAAAAGCCATGTTTTTATTTTATGGCAGGCTTGTTTAGTAGCTGACGCTTAGGGAGTTGCTCCATTGATTGGTGTGGGCCATAAAACCGGCGAAACAAAAGCGCACTTCATTTACCACCTCAATAATGTTGACAAGGCAAATTAACAAGTACATAAAAAGTTGTCTCAAGTGCAACTGTTGACTGCTGTGAGCAACATAAACGGTAGATTAGCATATATTTTTGGAGCTTGGAGGACTCGCTTTTATAAAGCCAATTGCTGTAAGGAACATTCAAGTTTGAATTTGCTTCCTTGCTACATACTCGGAAGTATTACAAAGTTTTTTCTGGCCATCTCTTGCAGTTGAAGCTTTCACTATGCCTCACAGAAGGTTGATTGCTCGCGAATCAAGTGAAAGAAAGTAAGAGTATAAGAAGTAAAGAAGAAAAAAAAAAGAAAATCAGCTCACAATTTCCGGCACTTGAACTTCTTTTCTTGGTTTTTTGTTTTGCTTTGGCGTTTGCCGTGTGCCGCAAAAAGCGTAACTTTGAGTAAAAGTAAAGTTTATAGAAATTTTCTTACAACAAAAGTTTTAAGCACATGAACTTTGGTACGTTGCTTTTTTTTCTTTTCTCTTTCTATGTGAGCTTATTATGTGAAACTTAAATTAATTTATGAAATATGTTGAGAAGATTGACAGAGAAACTGGCAGAGGGAGAAAGGGGGAGAAAAGGCAACTTTCTTGGTGGAAAATATATCGTATATAAAAGATTTGTATCTAATATGATTTTTTTTGTTTCATCTTGTCGCACAGCTGCCGCATTCGAGATATACTACGGGAGCATAATCAGTTGCCGAATGGGATCGATACGCTGAGGTTGCCCAAACGCCTCCAGCGCTATATTGACCTTACCGAAGAGCTGGAGGGTTCCGAGTTGCAGCATCAGCATCAAAATCAAAAACAGCAGCCACAGCCATCGGAGAAGCCAATACAGAGGCTGACAAGTGCCATGCAAAGATTGGATACGATAAGCAGTGAAGGAAGTGAGAATGAGGATGAGGATGAGAGTGAGAATCATGTGCAACTATTGGAGGCAGTAACGGATGCTGAAAAGGCAGCTGTTGCAGCCTTTGTGGAAACTGGCAATGGTGCTATAACCGACGAGGCCAAACAAGCGGCTATTGCTGCCTATGTGATGGCTAATGAAGCCAACAACAGTATGAGTGGTGGTGGATACAGTCCATCCGAGCATACATTCCCCCTTTGACCTTAGCTAGCAAGTACATATTAAGTGTTACACTCACCGATAAGTCTCCTCGCTGATATTGATGCGACCTGGAACACCGGTGGTTTCAGTGCGACTCGTTAGGTTGACGGTGTTGCCAAAGAGGCAATAACGTGGCACACGATTGCCAATGACACCGGTGACCACCTCGCCTGAATGGATGCCGATGGTGATTTGCTGTGGGAATAGGAAAAAAGACTCCATGTATCTCTAGTGTAACAATTTCTTATTGAATTTATTTACTGAATAAAATGAGTTAGTTAACATTAAGGTTCATTTCAGATTCGATACAGATTACAAGAGTCCAACACTTCATTGTGCTAATAAACTTTACCTGCTAAGTAACCCCGGCAAGAGACCAAAGCCAA
The DNA here is from genome assembly GCA_035044365.1 of Drosophila neotestacea. Classification (NCBI taxonomy): domain Eukaryota; kingdom Metazoa; phylum Arthropoda; class Insecta; order Diptera; family Drosophilidae; genus Drosophila; species Drosophila neotestacea. Next base: position 2,173,752 of record JAWNMD010000757.1, read on the forward strand.
GTTCTAAAACCAACCAAGTTGCCAGTTGCCAGTTTTCAGTTGCCAGTTTCAAGTTCCATGGCAAACCAACGAAAAGTTGCCACAATTACTTTGAAAAAGTTGCAGTAGCCAAAACTTTTCTTTAATTAAATTTAAAACGAAATGAGCTGCGGCTGCGGCTGCAACTGCGAATGTGCTTCCAGCTGCAACTGTGGCAAGGACCAAAAGCCAAAAAGCGACAATCCCCAATAGCTGACGCAAGCAATATGTGGCAGCAACACATACTCGTATGTGTGGGTGTGTGTGTGTGTCACACTATAGATAGAGTTTCACTGTCTGACATTAAGCAGTTTAAGAAACTTTGTCCATAGTGTTCGACTACAAGTTATTCTGTAGCTAGAAAATTGAGTAAATTCCCTAAACAGACGAGGCACATAAAGAGACAACACATTTACAAAAAAAGAAGACACCCAACTCATTAAGAATACAGGGTAAAATAGCATCACGATGTGCTAATTACAAATCTTTGTCGTAGTGTTTCTAATAAAAGCGACGAGGTCAAGTGAAAAGTCCAAGACAGAGAAAACATTGGAAAATGTTGCTGATAATAATTTGGACAGCTAATGGATAAACAAGAAGCCAAAGTTTCAATAATTGGTTTTTGAAAGTAAAGTAAATAAAATCAACGCCCGACCGAGTGGCTACAAAATGAAATTTTGCTAAGAGAAGAAACAGTTGATTTCGTTTCCACTACCTGTATCCAATTTCTGATGAATAAATAGCAAAAATAAAGCCAGAGAGCCGAATAGAAATTGTATGTGCACTAGCTTTGATTTGTTTCTTGATTTTTCAATTCATAAACTTAATTTTTCCGAAGTAGAACTCTTTTCTTGCTTTCACGTTTGCTAAGTGTAGTTTGATGTACATATTTCATTTAGTTTCTGCACTATTTTCCATGTTACTTGACCAAAATAGCCCATGAACTCAATTTGTTGCATCTAAAGTTTCTAGAAAATATGCAAGAAAAGTTTTTTTTGAACAATTGTGGCAACATTTATTGATTGCAACGCCGTAGCTGGCCACAAGAAAAGGAGGTAGGGTAAAAACTTTTGGCTTGGAAAATACCTATGCATAATTGGCAACATGAAGTGGCAGGAATGAGAGGGTATAGGTTAAAGGGAATTGCTATTTTTGTGCAGTTTTTGTTATATGAAACTAATGAAGCGTGAGATGGCAATGGAATATGGCACGATGTCTGCGGTTTTTGTTAATTGCATTTCGAACCATCTGTCAATTTAAGGTTGCCTGTAGCTTGTTGCCTGTCGAATTGCAAACGAGATCTGTAGTTGTCTATATATCTTTTTTTTGTTGGTCATTCGTGCACATCAGAAGGTTGCACATGCATCAAAGTTTACGTGAGTCGGAGTCTGGTGACAAGGCGTGCAACCAAAGGGACAGGAACAGGACGAGGGATCAGGATCAAAAAGCAGTACGTGTTTCCGGCTACATTACCAAAAGCAATCAGTCAAATATGAAATACTGGCAGCCGCAGTAGTTGACTACTACGTTGGTGGCATGCAACAGCGATAGAGTGAGATGGATGAATGGCTTAAGACACAGTTGCCTCTCAAAAGTGAGTGTGTGTGTGTGTGGGTGTGTGCGTCTGTGTGTGGCATGAGGCACAAAGACGAAATATCAACGGTATTCAGGCAACTTTGACAATAAAGCCAAGCGACATGAGCTGAGCATTCGAGGACGAGATGCTCTCTTTCTTTCTATCCCCCCCTCTCTCTCTCTCTCACTCTGTCTCTTTTTCTCTCGTCCTTCTCTCAGTTGGTCTCTCGTGCTGTTTGTATATGTATGTAGTTATGGCTTGTTGCACGCACACACAGATACAATGTGACTGACAAGCCACAAGTATTGTCCACATGAAGTACAACGATGCTGACGCCAACGCCAACGTTGACGTCGACGTCGACGTCGCTGCTGTAATGTTGAAGGATGTCATCAAGTGGACAACCCCCGTTATGTCTGTGTGTTAGTCATATACATGTACATATACATACATATATATGTGTCGTATATTTTAAGCTCAGGCACTCAAAGCCAAAGTGTTTAAGCCCAAAGAAGAGAGAGAAAAAACAAAATAAAGGCTATGTTTGAAGCGTCAAAGGTTTCATGCCCTGTATTTAAGATTTGTATTCAACTAATGACAACTAAATGATGTAGAAGTCTTTTCTTGATCAAATATTGGTCAGTCTGTATAAAACTACACCAAACAGACAGTTTGTGGGTCTCTCAAGAAACAAAAAAGATTTTTCTGCTTAATGTGGATTTTGACTGATCTTTTGTATGGCAAACATGGCTGTAACAACTCAGCTCTTCATTCTGCACATGAAAATATATGATACACTTTAATGCGTTACACATTTCGTGACAAAATTATAATACCCTTCGCCAGGATATAAAAAGAACCACAGCAGGCTGCCAGCCTGCGTAGGAAGAAGGCAGAAGGCATCAAGCCGCAGCTCGACGGCTCAGCTGACGGTTGATGGTCAAGTGGCCAGGAAGCCAAGGTCCACAACGAGAGTGAGTGAGAGAGAGTGAGAGGTGGAAGGACAGCTCGTCACGCAGCCTGATGCTCGTCCTTTGATATCGTGTCAACAATTTCGAATTAATTTTAGCAATTTTCCCAAATTTCCCCAAGTTTTATTTGTAGAAACTTTGAAGTTAGTTGTAGTCAAGTTTTTTGCACAGTTGTTAATATTTAACGTGCTGTTGCCAGTTTTGAGTTGGCAGCCAATTCATGATTCAATGCTATCTATGCCCCATTGATATTTACGCACCATTGAGCTGTTGTTGCCACAGCTCGCTGCATAAATGCATTCAGCAACAAATTGCGCGAACTTGTTCAAGTTGCAGCTTCACACGAACGCACAAGGGAATGGGAATGGGAAGGGGAAGGGGAACTGGAACGGGGCAACTTTCAAATGCTTTCATTGCGCACAATTAGAAGAAGGGGCACAAGGGGACAGGGACAGGGACAGAGACAGAGAGGTGGCTGCCATTAGCAAAGCTTGTGCCCCCCCCCCTTGAAAACTTGTACATTAGTTGTGCATACAATTTTCAGCATTCATTTAATACTGTCATGGCAGGCCAAGTGTGCAACAGACAGAATAACCCGCAACTCGCAAACTATTTGAAAAACATTTCCCTTAATTAAAATTAATGCACTTTGACTGGTATTTTACATTTAATTTTATAAGCAAGTAGTAGTAGCATATACTTACCACAGGATTTGAGCCCATTTTCACGTTCTTGGCCATGTCCATCATATCCAGAGCAACACGTGCCATGCACTTGGCATGATCCTCACAATGGTCTGGCAACCCGGATACGGCCATATACTTATCGCCCACAGTTTCCACCTGTCAAGTATATTGAAAATAGAAATTAATGTCTACATGGAATGGAAAGTGTGTGGACTAGGAATTTGACAGTTGACCCAGATAGGCAAATTGCTCGGCCCGGTTTGGCACATGAAACTTTTATGGCCAAGCCCAAATTATAATTAAGTTTCAGGCTGATGGCTTCATTTTGACAGGCCGATCGAAAAGTTATCCAATGGATATTCATAATATACACAGCAAAGGGTCATTTGCACTAACCTTGTAAACATTCAGGTTGCGTTTGGAGTCGGTCAGGGCATCGAAGACCGTGTAGAGCTCGTTAAGCATTTTAACAATTTTCATGGCGCCCTCGGGATCCGTGTTTGCCGCACAATATTGCCCAAAGCCGACAATGCCGGAGAACATGAGCGTTACGGAGTCGTACCTGTCAAAATATGTACAATAAATAATTGTACAAATAGCAAATTGTTTGTATTTATGGCCATTGGGATCGGAGTCCTGACTGTGGCTTTAACTTACCGTTTTGGTGGAACTGGACGCTGATGTCGTAACTCATTTGCCACAGACTTGGGCAGCACTGAGTAAAGCAACCTGGCCGCAAAACAAATGCAGAGAAAGGTAAGTAGAGAGTGGCAACAGCAACAGCAACAGCAATATCAACAGCAAAAGCGGAATGAATGACAAACAAATGGAAAGAAAATGTTCGAGTAATTTTAATTTCGCGCCTGACAGCATGCAACGATTTTTGTTGCTCTCTTCTCTCGTTTTCTCTCTCTTACAGAATGCCAGATTCGAGGTCCTTAATGTGTTTCTATTTTCGTATTTGCTTTGCATCATTTTTCTTACCTGTCTGTTTTCTGCTTCTCACTCTCCAGATCGCGAAACGTTTGCTGCAGCTTATCCGTCAGCATTTCCAGATTCTTGGTCAACTTGTATTCCGCCTCGAATTTTTCAGATAGAAGAACCAAGTCCCTGGCCGCATCGTGAAGCGGCACATCCGAAATGTAGAGCCCCTTCCTAGTTGTGAGTGGGGAATCAAAACAAAAAGTAAGAGAAATGACAAGCATTTCATTTTACTTAAGTCTATTTAAATTTGCTTGGCTTCTGAGCCAGAGAAAAGCGAATATAAAATAATATATATACACTTCTGATGTGGGATGTAGGAATGTTTGGGCTTCTTGGCCAGGTGTTGCAAAAACATTTTTACTGTCACCAATAAATTTAGCTAGGTATTTGCAATTTCTTTCAATTTACATGCAGAAATAATAAACATCATCCCATTAACAGTGAACGGCTTCTCACATTTGAATAAACGACAGTAAATTTTAAATTCTTGGCATGTATTAAACTGTCTTAAATACAGAAATAGATTTTCACTCACTTAGTTAGATCATCCAAATTCATGACACTGGGATAGCACTGAAAGAGTATGCGATCGGTTTCTGGTATATACATCATTTGGCCCTGAAATACAAAAGATGAAAGAAGATAATGCTAAGCGAAGCAATCACAATTCACAATTACAATAAAGTTGGCTTTTAATGTTGCGCTTTTGTGGCAAACCGCATTAAATTTTATGCACAATTTCAATTTCAATCCCAATGGCGGCGGCTGTGCGTAATCGGCCATTTTGTTTATTCATTTCATTATATTGGTGTATCTGGTTATGTGAATGTGATGTGGGTGTATGTGTTGTGTATGTGTTCTGGCCACATATTGAAATCAATGCGGCTGATTCCAGACAGACGAAGAATGAGAGCCAAACAGTTGTTGGCCAAGAGAAAAAAACTTACCTTCAGTCTCAGAAAACGTTGCTCAAGCCGGCTGCTCATGGCGCCCTGTCTCGTCTGGAGGACATAGATGGTGTTTATGTGCGACAGAATGTTCTCAAATGTGAGCTGCAGGTGTGGTCTTATGGCCTCCACCACCTCTATCAGCGAACAGTTCTCCTCGGCAACTCTGAAGGGAGGCAAAATAAGATGGTTATCTGGCTGGATGCCCATTCGAAGGAAAAAGCCATAATGGCTAATCGCAAAACAACAGCAACAATAACTACACCTATTACACCAAGAAGGGGAAGATAAAGATGAAAATTTACCTGGGTATTACGCGGGATACGGCCTTGCCGGCCTGTACGATTTTCATTTGTCTATCGAACATTAAATGGAAGGGAAACACCTTGCAGAATGTCGCTGGCGAGATAAGAGGTCCTAAAAGAGGAAGAAGAAGAAGGGAAGGAAGATGGTTTAACGGGTTTACCGATTATCCTGGCAATTAGCCAAATTAATGTCGCTTTGTTACCTTCGCAAAGAAACTCCATATCATCGTTGGCCGCCGCTTGCTCATCTTTCTTGGTATCCGCCTGGGATTTGGCAGCCACATTGATTTCACGTATCAGAAACTGCACATGGTCATAGCGCTCGATGTCATCGCTTTTGTTTTTCAACAGGCGCAGACACTTCTGCTCCTTGTCGCCATCGCAGTCAAAGCTGTCCTGTACAAGGGGCCCACTGGGTGTGGCCTTCGATGTGGCTGGCGTTTGTTCGGCTGTTGGCCAAGAAACCGAGCAAAAAAGAAAGAGATTACAATTGAAGATTAACAGCAAGAGAAAAGCAAGAGAAATAACACTTGGCCACAGAAAGCTTGCAGGCTCAGGTTGTAATATAAATCCCTAAAGTCTGATTGTGATTGGTTTACCAGTTAGGAAATTGATAGATGTTATAACTGGGAAGAGTATTTTCTTGGGGTTTTTTTAAACCAGGAACGAAACTCTAAATTTAACAAACGATCTGTCATTTCGTTCTGAAACATTTCTCATACATTTTGTTCATAAAGTTTTGTTTTAATGTTTTTATTTAAATTATAAAGTTCTTTCAAGACTTTAGTTTATGAATCAAATAAATTAAAAATTATTCACATATTTTAAAGCTGAGTCTTTGGCATTTGATTCACATGTACTTCTAATTTAACAGTTATATACTTAATACATACTTCAAATATTCAAACTACAGTCAAGAATTTATATATTGTATTTTAAATATGATATTTTCATTTCTGTGCAGAATCTTCTTCCCCGAATTCATGTGTTTTCGACCATTTAACAACTGTCTTCTTAATAAATACTACGATTATACTAAAAATAAAATATAACTAAATAAAATAATTTTAAAATTTCAATTTAAGAATGATACTTTTTTTCTGTGTGGAGTCTTTTTCCCAAAGCTTACATTTTGTTTCCCCATTTAAAAATTAATATATAATTTATAAAATATTAAGAAATTAACTCAAACTAAAATTAGGAATTTAAACTTGAATTTAAGAGCAATATTTATAAATCAATGTGACATGTTGACTGTAAAAGTTATTATACTCGTGTGCCAACAGGGTGTCGGTAATCGTAATGAGCCTAAAGCAATTTGTTTGCCTCAATTGATGCTTACCCAGCTCACTGGCAATCTGCTGACCATCGTTGTTGTTGTTGTTGATATTGTTGTTGCCGATGCCCGTGTTGTTGCTCGCATTGTGATTATTGTTCTGCTCAGCATTCACTGGGACTGGTGTGGGTATGGATGTGGATGCGGAGGCGGATGCAGAGGCAGAGGCAGATGCCGTTCCTTGTGAACCAGGACATGCATCCAATCCCACAACTGTCGTGTCTCTGTCCAATTCCAACTGTTCGCGTGCCAATGCACGTACCTTTTCAGCCTCATCGATGGGCTCACCTTTGCGTTTCACAATGTCGATTTCCACCTCGACTCCATGCAATTTCGATGCAACGGCCTGTAAATGATAAGAGGAGAGAGTGTAGACCGAAAGGGGCTATTGAAGAATGAGGGTCAGAGTAACCATAACCATTGCCTTTACCTTGACTATGCCGATGACAATGTGCTCTAGGCCAGGTCGTTCTGAGTAGTAATGCAGCAACAATTCTCCATCTTTTTCCGTGCACCGAAAAGAGGTGCCCGCATGCCAGGATACAGGGTGCCCAGATGGTCGTGTAAAGCATCCAGATTCTAGATTTGGTCATTTGTGGTGCGAGATCGAGTTTCGAGTTGTTTGCGGTTTTCATGTTCATTTGTATTCAATGAAAATGCAGCAAAAATTCAATTTCATTTTTCATTATGACTAAGGAATGAGGCAGGAATGGATGACGATGTCGATGTTGATGGTTGATAGTGATGAGGATGGTGATGGTTATGTTGTTGTTATTGTTGTTGTAGACGTTGATGATGCGGTGAAAAGTGTGGAAAATTGAAAATAAATCGAATGCGAGTGCAACAAAAGACGGGGTACAGCAACCGCATTTAAGTGGGCGTCAATGGGCGTGTGTGCGCATTCAAGCAAAATAATGCTTATCAATGTGAATAGGAAAGAAAGAGAGAGAAAAAGATGGAGACAGAGAGAGCGAGAGGAAAAGAAATGATTCGATGGCAACATGAAAAATGACTCTGTGAGAAATTGGCAAATGCTCGGAGTTTCTCTGAGCTGTGCTGTGCGAGATGCATGTGAAATGAGCGTAAAATGCGAAATGTGCTTTAATTAAAAAAATGATTGAGTCTCTAGTCTTGGTTTACCTGTAGAAAGTCACGGGGCGTTGCACCCAACACCTGTAGTATTTTATCATATCCCGAATCCTGACAGAACTCAAAGAATGTCTTGCCAAATAGCTCCAGTATATCATCAGCCGGTATTTCTATGTACGAAGAGTATGTGGAATGTTAATGTCCACGTTTTTTTATGAGCCACACACACGAATAAGCACACATACACACACAAGTGCAAATACAGTAACAACAATTGGCAAGCTACTTACTGAGTATCTCAACAGCTGCTCCAATTAGATTATATGTTATTTCGTCATCGTAAATTTGTCGTACCAGAAATTGTCCTTCCATGCTGACCATGGCCTTTTTTCTGTTTGTTTTTCATTGTCGTTGTTGTTGTTGTTGTTCATGATGTTGAGGGAAAGTATAAGCGAACATCAAAATGTGGCAGGAATGTTGAATGCAGCATCAACGTTAACGCCAAGTTAAAATATGAAGAGTGTGAGAGCAACAGGAGAGAAGAAGAGCAGAAAATACATACATTAATTTTAATTAAATTGCTTTTGTGTTTCAATTTATGAGAATATATACGAGTTTGTTTGTATAAATGTACATTTGTTTGTTTATGTGTATTTTTGGCTTGAAGCTGCAATAAAGCCGAATGTTCCGCATATGGCGTTCCTTATTTTATATCCTACAAGAGATTTTAGTAAGTATACGGCATGTTTATTCTATAAATGACAAGAAATAATTTTCCAGACTGCAAAAATCTTTTCCAATTTGATGAATGTGTTTTCATGTGATTAAAGATCTTTTATATCCAACATTTTGAGTGGTTTTAAAGCAGCTTTGTATAAAACTTAAGATGTATTTGCATAGAATAAGAAATGCGCGAAAATCAACCAAATCAAATGGATAAACACTGAGCAAATCAACTTTATTATTTAGTAGAACTTGTGCCAAGCTGTTGCCAAAACAAATTGAATACAACGTGCCAAACATAGAGAACAAAAAAATGCAAACGTTGCAGAACTAAACACGAATTGAAGAAAAAAGAACATAACAGGACAGAAATCAGATAGAAAAAGTAATAGAAAAGTAGATGTTATACGTGCAAAAGTTTTTCCATTTTCCCATTTCCCACGTGTACGAATATACCTGGCCACCCACGTCTCATTTCATATCTGTGCACCACAAAACAGCTGTGGCTGTTGTACATTATTTCTATTACAGGTGGTCGAGTCAGAGTCAGAGTCAGAGAGGAGGCGCCATACGAGGGTAACAACAACACTTCATTACTGCTCATTTCAAATGTGCGTCGAGCTGTAAGTTATAAGCTGTGAATTGTGCAGCGAGTGCAGTAAAAGCAGCTGTCAAATTGCAAATTGCAAATGATATCAACAGCTGACGATGCCAAATACGATTAAATGAAATGCACGGAATCTTATACAATTCACTTGGCTCATTTCATGATTAAGTAAAGTGTTGGCCTTCGGACGCCAATTGCCTTAACTTAATTTACTAAAATTCTTTGCAAGGACAAAAGATGAAGTAATCACGTAAGTGATAACTCGTCTTTTAATTTCCGACACAAAAGGAGCTGCATCTGTGCAAAACTCCAAGTGAAATTCCGCACTTTCTACGCCCGAAAATGGAAATTGATTTTCAGCTGCAAATTTAATATTCTATGAAATATTGCATGTGGTTGTGTGTGCTGCAGGAAATTCTAAATTAAAATAGAATTTATGCAGGGGACGTGCAAGGCTGTGCTTAGTTATTGCGATTCAAGAAATTTGATTTAAGCTTCATAGTTTTCAAACATTTGTTTTAAATTTCGGACAATAATTTAAACTTAAGTTTGCCATAAATTTAACCACGAGTGCTTGCTTTAATTTGGCCTTGGGGTTTATTCTAATTTCTTTTATAGCTGCAAGCCAACTAAGTTTCTTTCGTTTGGATTGAGAACCGACAAATTTTGGTGCAAATTAAATTAAGGACGCACATTTTAGGGCTCCACACCTGTCTACGCTGCGTATGATTGATTTTTATTGATTTAAATGTGTGTATGTGTGGGTGTGTGTACTGTGTATATGTGTGTGTGTGTTTGGCACCTTTTGATCGACAACTTAATTGAAAAAGTTAATGTGTGCACGCACGTAACAATGGGAGATATAAAATTGCCCATTTGATTTTGATTCTTTTCGTCGAGAGTTTATCATCTAATCAAAAATTTTGTGATAAATAAAAAAAGTTTTTTTTATACTCTGGCACAAAGTAAACATTAATTTTTCGACACTCTCGACAGCATTTAAGCTAATTTATGTTGTAGAAATTAATTATACAGCAGGCAATTTATCACCTTGTTATTTGCAGCTCCTCACGACATCAAGTATACGCCGTGTAAGCGGAGCGTAACAAATGCAAGGCGACATTTAGTACTAGCTCTCCTCTCTCACTCTCTGTTCTCAGTTGTCTTCTAGCTGCTTACAAATTCAATTTCCGCTCGCAGCTCCAGTATATTTCTCTCTTCGTTCTTTTGTTCGCTCATTTAAATATTGTGTGTACGTTTAGACAGAGGATGGCCAACTAAGTGGCCTAATCTGGCAAATGGCGTTGGCCATTGCCCGGCTAATAATATGAAAACATTTCGCGTCCAAATGGCCTCATCCAATGGCCCGGCAAGAATGTAGTATTTGAATCTTAATATTATTTTTGTTTTATTTATGTTTTCACCTGTTATCTAGTTGCACGTGCAATGGATAACAAATTATTTGGGCAGCAACCATTTGGCTATTAGATATTTGCAGTCTGAGCAGCCAGCCGGCGGTAGCTTGGGTTTGATTTTGTTATTGACGCTCTCGCGTGTAAATATTATTGTTTAATATGCCATAAGGCAAACGTTTTCCCACAAATACACAAACACGCTAACACACACGCACACACATATACATACGTACATTATACCTATAGTACATATGTGGGAGCACTGAAAATGCGCAGCTCGGGGATTTTATTTGCCTCAGACACGCAGTTGGCTCTGACTCTGACTCTGGCGTTCTGTCATGTGGGGGCTCTTAATTTAATGGCGGACCACTAAATCTCTTTATTATGAACTACTTGTTGGCTTTTGGCCGCTCAAACTTTAAGTTGGCTTACAAAGTTTTTCACAAGAGGACCGCAATTGATATTAAATCAATTAGCTAATTTGATTTGCTCTTTTGCGGCTTTTTCCCACCCACATCGGCCCCAAATCCGTTGTGAATCTTTAATGAGGCTGTTGTGCAGCTTTGTGGGTTTCATTTTGTGATAGCATTAAATTGTGTCAATCGGTTCAATTTGGTTTGGATTTAACCATTCATCTGTCGACCTCTGCTGCCAGCTTTGGCTTATGAACTTTCACTTCAGTTGCCACAAAAGTTGCTACGTTTTGTAGGCGGCTCAAAACTTAAGACTCAAATGTGTGTCGTTGTCATCTCAACACACAGAGACACACACGCTCATATACACACTCACACACAATCAGTGGAAAGTAGCGCTTTTCAATTGCTGGGCACTTATCTAAAGAGCGCGCCGACTCGGCTCTGCTCAGCTAAATATAAAACACATCCAGTTTGTCTTTATGCTAGGTTCTGTGGGGTATTTCAATTTTGTAGATAAGAATGTAACAATTGGAAATATATGCATTTTAAACAAAATATTTGTATACTTATTCAAAAACAAAGAGCATAAGCTTGAGCCGACTTTCAGACAAATTAATTGATTTCTCATTTAGAATGTGAAGGTGCTTAGATAGTCGTCTATGCTCAAATGCAGTTTTCTTGGCCGGATTTCTAAGTGGCAGCTGCTTTTGCTGCGACCCCTAAGAACAAGTGCAAAGCTGCAGCAAAGAAACGGAAACGAAATAAGGTTAAAAGCCACTTAAGACTTGTGCAAGTTAATGTGGCACATAACTCAAGTGAGTCACATATTTTATTGTGTGCACTGTGAAGCAGAAACAACGTGAAAACATTGTACACACTCACGCATACTCTAAGTATGTATCTGCGTGACTTTGTGTGTGTGCGTGTGTGGGAATAAAGTTGGGCCATGGCCAGGGCCAGGTCATACATTAGCATTGGTTATAAAAAAAAACGCATTCTTTGTTGCTCTAATTCCTATCACAAGGGAGAGCAAAGTGAGGCAGGCAATCAAATAAAATCCTAATGATACAATCGATAATACTTACTAAGGCAATTGAGATAAGATGGCAAAACGATTTTTAAGAGTCTGCCAGAAACACACAAATAGCTGCAATTGGCAATAATCGCTGCCCACACTAAAACACTGGGCAACAAATTAACATTGAAATTACATTTAGGACACTGTATGTACATTTGTACTGTTGTTGTAGGATGGGATCAAATGGAAAAGAGGGTTTGTTGAAATTATTTTTATCAAGGTTTCGTAGGATTCCTTAGAACTGCATACAGAGTATTTGCTATTCAAGCACTCTTCTTTTCTTTTGACTCATTCGCAGAATTACAATTACTCCGAACTTCTCCAGGCGGCTTATTCAAAGTTGACAGTCAGCTACTTTTGCTGCCGGGTATTTCTGCAGTTGCTCACGCTTTATGAACTGCATTTGTTTCTGTAACTGTGTGAAGCCTGTGATTAGCGTTGAAACGATGCAAAGCATTAACTGACAGACGTGATGTTCGTATTTAATGATGAAGAAGGCAGTCACAGCTGTGTCTTCATCATCGTCATCATCGTTACAATTGTCAATGCCATTGTCATTGTCATAGCGATTAGCAGAGCCAAGTCAATTTAGCTGCGGCTTAGTAATTTAACTGTCTCCGAGTTACCACGGCCACGGGGCGTATGATTAACCTTTAACGTAGCCTTAAGTATGCGCCAAAGCAGAACTTAATCTGTCTCTGCAACTCGCATAGAACGCGATAAAAAATCAAGGAGCAAAGCAGTTGCTTCACTCGTTGTTTTTTCTTTTTGTTGCTCTTGCTGTTGCTGTTGGTCAACCAAATTAATGAATCCCACTTTTGTCCGAGTGTTGCAAAGAGCTCATTAATAACTGTCCACATGCGTGGCAAGCGCAACTTTGTCACGGGGATCTGTTTGACAAGGCCCCAAGCAAGAAAATCGAAGTCTCTGCGCCCATTTGTTATGCCAGCAAACCATTTTGCGGCTGCTCATCGATTGAGTTTCTCCTGTCCTGTCTTGTCTTGGTTTCTGTTTTCCCTGGGCTTTACTTTTCGCTTTTCTGTTTTTCCTGTTAATCCTGTTTCTTTTTTTCCTATTATTTTTTGCCTGGCCAAATTTATCTATGTGCAGACTGTGACATCTCGAAATTAGGACATCATTAGCAACTGTCGATGAGTGCTGATAAATGCGGTACACGGCCTTTTTCTGCGGTTCCCAGTTGATGCCCCAAGGCTGTCTTTGCGGTTGGCTGCCTCTCAATGCTTGTTGTGCCTTTAATTTATGTTTATTTTTTAAAGCTTAATCATAATGACTAAACTTGTTGTAATCTATAATTTCTATGCAAATTAGAATAACAATTTTTGTTTGTTATACCCTCTTCTTGGGGCTATTGATTTGGGCATGTGCCCGAACTATAAACAGTTTTAGAAGACTCAAAAGATACTTATATTTATGCATGTGAGTATTCTTATGTATTGCGTAGCTTCTAGACAAGCACTTTCAACTAAATCACTAAAACTTGTTTTTATATCTATCAAAGAATCTATTTAATTGGATGTAGACCAAAGGATACGACAACCAAAGCTCTGTTACGCCTGTTACCCTTGTTACTTGTAAGTTTAGTTCCACACTGACGCCTTTAGCTAACAGAACAGAACAATAACACACAAGCTGGACTTGGAAGATGCTCACTAACTATGTAACTAAGAAAGTCAAAGACAATCTTAAATTGTGATGACTAACAAATTAACTTCAACGTTTGTATTTGTCGTTCGATTTTGTAATCAAAATAAAATTATACTTTGTTTAATAAAACTAGCAATGTTGCAACCCTATTTATGTAGTTTTGTTTAGTTTTTATAGGGTATTATAATGTTAGTAAGGGCATTTGATTTAATGATGCCCAACGGCGAATGTTCCTTATACAAAGCAATGCGAAATTTGAAGTGACATAAACGAGGCAGCAACAAAATGTCGCAAATTGACAGTGGCACAAGGCAAACACTTCCGGTCTGACATGCCACTGCAGTTTACAGTTATACAGTTGCAATGGCGCCGCAGGCACTTGAATTTCTGTCCCCGTTGTTGTCGTTTTCGTCGTTGTTGTCGTTGTCATTGTCGTTTTTGTTGTCCTCTGTACGCTGTAAGGGGCGGAAGTAAACACTCGCTGATATGTTCGCCAATGTCTTGTTGGCGCTATGCAAATCAAGAGAAATTTTCTTTCAGAGATTTACAACACCGACCAACATCATCGATTTGCATGTCATCAGCTTGGTGAAAGGACGCAAAGGATCGAAAAACTATTTTTGGTAACACAGACTGGCTTAGCTTAACTTTCAGTTGAATTGGGACAGTTGCAGATGGAATTGCAATCCAAAGGCATCTGTTAGTTGCACGCACCATTTGGAAGAGAAAAGTTTGCGTTGTTGTATTTTTGGCAGTGCCAAATGACAGTTTCAATGCGATTTAAATTAGGTTTGTTAAAGAGTTCCTAACGAGATGAAAGCTAAATTTTCAACCGAAATAATGGCAAGGCTGCGCTTTGTTCATCCGCAACATGCGCACAAAATAAATAGCATTTTAGTTTTCCGTTGCATTGCAATGCAAAAGGAACATGGCTCTGCACAGAAGCCATTCACAAATGCAATTAATGCGAGTTTTACTGCGAAAAATGCGGAACGCGTACACAAAGTTTCACCGAATCGAATGAACGCAGTTGTGTTGCCCGTACAAAGTGAAACTTTGAGCACACACTGCGTATGATTGTGCTGATAGGCATTGGGTATACGCCCCATCCGGCAGCTTAAAATTCGACCAGCATATTTAACTTAATTAATTAATATTTGTTGCCTACCCTCAGGCGCCACTGTCAAACGCGAACTGTCTGTAAGGGAGCATTTGTTGTTTGGCTTGTATCAAGTTATTATTATGAATTAATGGGCTTTGTGTGGTCTTTAGTTTGGCACAAAAGTCGATAAATTTATAATTAGCTTTTGGCATTAAATGAGATGGAAATAAGCTAAGAGCAGGCTACAAAAGCTTTGACTTTGTCCGTGCTCAACTTCAATTCGATTCGTAAGAGCGAAGTCAGATAAGTAAGTTGCAACCTTGCTTAGGGCTTAGTTACTTTTGACTTCAGTTGAGCAAAGTTCTATTCCCTTAATGTTCTTTTAAAAACTTAGCTTAGGAAAGCTAAACCACTGGCAAAGGCAATGGGTATTGTGTTATATATATATAACTATATAGTTTGCTATACATAATTGTCATCAATTAATTTGTTTAATTAAAGAAACTGTCTGTTTTTTACACTCTTCATTCAGTATTAATCGTGTTGGAGGTCATAAATATTAGTGAGAGTTTCTGGCTATTATTCGATGTGGATTATTGCACTTCATTTGAGTTGATCGCACGAACGGACACTTGGTCCAAATAGCACGCTATTGAGAAGCTATAACAGGCGATAATGTGAGCAGTGGATGAAGAGCTGTGGTGTTTCACATTACGTATGCGTCGCGTTGGCCACGCACGCGACGCGTAATTCATAAAGCGATAAAACAGCTGAGCATAAAACGCGAACTTACAAACACATAAAATGTGGGCGGTGGGCGGAAACAGGTTGTACAGGAAATATAAGAATATAAAGCAATCAAAAGCACAATAAATGAAGCAGGATCCGATGCGAGAAGTCGAGGAGTCGCCAAAGAAATTGCAATCAAAGCTAAAAGTAATCTCGGCGATAAGTGCGAAAACGTGTCAATTGAGAAGGTTGTGAGGGGGTGTGAAAGGGGAACTTAGGGACTGCATATGACACTCGATATACATATTCAGATGTCGAAAACAATTGACAAACAGCCGGCGACAGTTTGAGAAGTGATATGAAAATATGACACATTCTCGTACTGGTAAATGCAAAAAGTTGAAGACAAACTAACATCTTTCCAAGTTTTTGGCAAGGATTGTTTGTTTGTTGTTGCTCTCGGGGCAACCCTACGCTTGTTTATTTTCCTTGGTAAGCGACACACTCTCTTCACACACTCATACACGCACACACACACACACACATGGGTCATACCGCAGACAACTTTTGTGGGTTTCTTTGACTTGAAGCTAGAAGAACGCAGAAAAATGAATGCCTTAGCTGGGATTGAAACTTTAGACGCATCAACGCACATTTGTTGACGCATTCCCATATACACAGACATCTTCTCACACGCCCACACACATGCTCACTAACACACTCAACTCGTTACATGCCTGAGAAATGCCATTTCCGACACTCACACAGACAAACACTTAAAAGGCGACTCGAATTTCCATAATGTCTGCCATGAAAATGCGATCGATTTTCGTATGGTACAATAAAAGCAACAACAACAACAACAACAAAAAGAAATGGAAAACAGCAAAAGAAAAAAAGTCGGCGTTATGCTGCGACCCAGGTCTTGGCATGAGGCGTGGAATGTGTGTGTGTGTGTGTATGAATTTCTAAAGAGTAGCAAGAGAGCCACAAATGGTAAGCTAAAATAAAACCAGTAATATGAGGCTTGGACATGGGAATGGGAATGGTTATAAATTCGCCGCCTAATGGCCCAAAGCGACCCCAGAAATTGTTGTGCGCGGTTTTAAGCGGCACTTAGTGAACGGCTTTTGAATTAACATGAACATCGAAATGCGTTTTTAATGGCAGTTAGTGCGTTCCAAAGGATTCACTCTTATTCAAATAAAAATCTGTGCCTACTCTTGCCCGGTTGAGTGACAAAACGCTTTCGTTGATATCTTCTCATAGCTCCCCAACTGTTCTACTCATCTCACAACAGCTCGTTACTAGCTCACGCTGAGCCAGACGCAATGAAGATTGATGACTCTTTCGCATTTGTCAGCAGTTGCCCCAGCTGCTTATTCAAAGTTAATAAGTCGCAAAATGTTTTTTCGTCGAGAAAAAGCGATTGGAACGTGTTCTGCAAAATTTGAACAAATTTGCATTTAATATGCCCAACAACAAGCAGCAGCAGCGTTTCCTATTCTCTGTACTATGCGGCGTATGCGCAATAAGTGAAGCGAACATTTTGCCCCATAGAAAAGAAGGCGTGTAGCTAATCCTATGCTTGTCGCCGTCAATATATATCACATTTTCCATCCCACTAGCTATGCTTGAATAACGGCAGGGGTGGGTCAGAAAAAAATTAAGGCCAGTCGAGTTTTAAGCTCCCACAAAAAAGTCTAATCAAATTCTCGGCAAAGTTTACATTCCACGCAAAGTTCTAATACATTTTTCGTAATATTTATTATTAGTTTTTATTAGCTTAAAACAGATTCTTTCATAGCTGCAGCATGTGTCGGGTTATATTTACTTTTATCCCGTGAATTTTTGGCAGCAGCTCAGTTAAGGCTACATATGCGTACATTATGTGAGAGATATCTGTATATAAGTTGACTTACATATTGACATACGGGCAGACAGGCAGACAGATAGAAGGACATATGTGGGTGAGGGCCTTGAGGGTTAGACGCCATGCCGAGACATGCAGTTTGCCCCTATTGTGGTCGGTGTGTGTGTGTGTGTGAGTGTATGAGTGTGTGATGTAAAACATTTTATAGGCAAATCGATTTTTGTCTAAAGTGCCACAAACACGCACAGTGGCAGCAACAGCAGCGATAACAATAACAAGGACTTTCGCAACAATAACAATAAAGCGGCACTGCGACAACGCATAGAAAGAGAGAGAGCGAGAGAGTGTCAGAGAGGGTATACATTTCCGGTCTGTGTATTAGTAACAACAACAACAATGTGAACAATGAGAACAATAACTGACACATTGACCGTGGCCAACTGTGTCTCAAGAGTTAATGTCAAACATTTCAGCCTCCTTGTAGATATCGAATCTGATCCTTGCCGCACATCAAAGTCAAAGTCAAGCCGCAAAATAAAAAAAAAGAAGGCGTAATTTATAGTTAAATTGCCAAGCAGCTTTAAGCCTTAATACACAGTCCTATTTGGGAGCAGATTAATGAAGCTCATTTGCAGATTGATGTGCTGCAATTATGCGGCAACAACGGCAACAACAGCAACACCCACAACGTTCCCATAAAACACTTAGCGCACAGATTCTGATTAAGTGGAGGCGAGCACGAGTGGCAACTGCCAGAGGGAAAAATAAAGTAATCTTAACTTGGCTTTAAAGCTGAGTAAAGTAACTGTGCTGTGTGCTTTAAAAGTAATCAACTTGAAGCCGGGAGACAACTTTCATTCTCATTTTTTCATTTTGCGGTCAGCAGTGTGTCAATCAAGGCAAATGCCATTACCATTCATATTGAAGACACAGAGAGAAACACAGACTGACAGGCAGACAGACAGACAGACAAACAGGGAGACAGACAAACAGACTGAGACTGAGACAGAGACAGACACGAGACAAAGGCAGACAGAGTAACGGCACGCACGTATAGTATATGTATGTATGCGTCTCTCCTCGTATCCTGTCAATGATTTTGCCTTCTTTTTAATGAACGCTTTGACAATGCCTTCAAGTGCAACTGAAGGAGAGGCTAACGAGGACAATTGCTGTCTCCGTCTTAGTCTGGTTGTATGTATAAGGCTCAAGTGTGGGCCAACGTCAATGCCAATGCCTGGTCGACTCAAGTGGAAGGATAATGAGTGTTTCTCTGCCACTACAACTGCTACAGCCAGCGGCCACATTGGCACACCAACAACAATTGCTGTTGCACTGATTGCTCACTGTCAATGCCAACTGGCAACTGGCAACGAGCAATGAGCAACTGGCAATGTGCTGCAATGTAATTAAAGTCATGTCATTGACAGCCTCATTGGCAATTGCTGTTTTAAACTAGGGTCAAGTTGAAGAATTCTTTCGTTGTATCGTAAAGTTGCTTATCGTGTTGCCATTGTTACAACACCAAATGAGAAAAGTTGCCTCCATTCTCTGTAGATAATTAAAAGGGTTCTTCGTCCCGTGAACATCTGGTAAAGTTACTGCTTGACTTTTTGGCAGCTGACTTGCGGTTAAGCAATCAAAAAGTATAAATCATGGTCAATTAGTAGAAGCAGTCTCTGACGTCATGGTAGCCACCCGAGTTGCCAGGGTAGCCTGAGTAGCCTATTCAGGGGGTGGTCAGAAGGGAAAGCACCACATGACTAAGGCACAGACACAGGCAATGGCAGCAGCTAAACTACAAATGGTGGTTAAGCAAATACACACGCAATATCAATAACTTAATTAAGATAAATGTGAATTGTATTTAGTCATAGAGAACACACAAAAACACAAACACAACAATAATAGACACACACACACACACACAAACAAAGGGGGCACGTGCCGGGTGCCATTTTCGGGTATTTTTGCCCGGATATCCGTTAATTCAAGCATTGCATTTGGTGTGGGAACAGATCCATAGAAATCTTTGTTAACATTAATGCGACGCGTGTTTTGCTTGTTTATGTGCTACTAACCTCACACATCCACACACGCCCCACACACACCCACACAAGCACAATTAATTTATGTACTTTGGGGCGGCAAGATTTGGGCGTGGCAGTTCGTGCCAATGTGAAAAATGGATAATTAGTTAATTGCAGCTTGTGCCAACTGCCGTAACAGACAAATGTGCATAAAGTTATGTATTTTAGTTATTAATTAATTGTGTCACACTGTTAATTTGATAAAGATCTGCAACTGAAATCAAAGCAGGCAGCAAATGACTAGCAAACACCTTTGGTAATTATTTGCACCAGTTCCTCGATTAAGTCAGGAGAACTGTCAGAACTGGAAGTGGCTCAGATATACTCGTATATCCAACTAACTGTTGCTTTTAGTTAAACAACTTAATTATACACCTCCCTAACTACAAATAATGTGCTGTGCGGGTTTTATTGTGCTTTGGTATTAGTTTTCAGAAAGTTAGGCACACATTAACTTAGGAACTTGTTATGTCCTTTTCTGGGTTCCTTTTGTTACTCACTTGATTTTCTCCCATATTTCCTCCCCAAAATGTTTCAGCACCAGCAACTCCAAGGCGTAGTTAACAAAGCCATACTGAAAATAGATGCGAATGATGAGAAAACATAAACAACAGCGATTAGTTTAGGGGAATAAGGAAGAATAATATCTTTGTTATTATAATTACTTAAAATACGTTATATATAAGTATGTATTTTATTTGCTTTTTATTTATCTCTTTTCATTAATAAAGAACACAGTTTGAAGTGTCCAAGCGGCAATTACAGAAGCAGTTTTATAGCCACTCAAATGAAATCATAAAAACGGCAGCAAAATTGAATGCTCGCACATTTTAATTACATTTGCAGGCGAAATACGAGTACGCTTAAGTGATAATAAAATGGAGTCCAGCTAAGGATGCTTGAATGCTCGGAAAACTCTTTGGAATCTATTTAGGGGGGTTTGCCTTCAACCTTTATTTTATTTGTTGTTTGATATTGTAAATGTGAAAAATGTGAAATCAATAACGATTGCGCATTTCATTTTTTTTCTATCTTTAAATGTATCCTATAAGCAATCAATTTGATTTGTTATGCGAAATCAAACCCAGGCATACACTCACACACACACACACACTCGAGCACACACATACAGACAGATAGACACTCGAATGCCAATAGAGCCTGCAAGATGGCGCACAATCAATCGTTTCCGCCGGAAGTAATACTAAACAAGCAAAATACTTGAAATATATTTACATACATTACGCATACGTCTAGTGTCCTCAACCTGCTTCTGCTGGTTTCAGCTTCTAAGCTCTCTTGCCTCGGTTGCCTGATGAAGATGTATCTAACAGATACTTGATGTTTATTGCCTTTGTTGCGCACATTGAAATGTTGCAACAATAACCAAAGTCTTTACATCTAGCTAGCTAACCGTGTAAGGTATACGCTTTGGGTGATTTCTAAATAGAATACATGTGAAAATCGCAATCATTAGATAAACATTTCATATGTGTACTCGTACATAAACGTGAATGACTCGCTTATGCATTTGTCCTTGGGCAAACAGATTTTATTATCTCAATTTACGATTTTGCTCGCCATCTAATGCATATTTCGCGTTTAAAATATGGTCCTTTAAGTGGAACTGCATATGCTCATAAAATTTTGCACATAAATCTAACTCGAATATGAATATGTTTATGTTTTCCGGTGTTTCTACAAGCATTATTTATTCATTTTTAGTTTAATTTTCAATTGAAGGGATTGCAATGAAACTGTTATTTGTCAAAAATAATATTTAGATAAATGCTCATATTTATATTATACTTTCATTGATTGCTTCTATGTTGTTGAAATTCAGAATAAATCCCCAAATGGCAATAATTTTTCTTTTAAAACTTACCATTTTTGCTGCCTTATTGTTATTGCTGTTGTAATGAAATACGTTGTTGGATATTTAATACACTTTCACATTCATAAACACTTTTGTAAATATGTTGAATTTAATCTCATTGCATTTCAGTTTGACATTTTCATAGATTGATTAGTTAGTTTTGCACTGTTGAAGTTGAGCTCGCAGCTTTACAGAAATATCAAAATAAAAAGAAAAATGACAACAAATGTTAAATAAACAAAACTATTACAAATATGGTATGAAAAGTGTCTGTTGAGTTCTCTGGGTTTCGTTTTTGGGTCCCTCTGATGCCATTGATGGAGAATCAGAAATGCCACAAAGGACATGAATATTTCATGAGTTTTTACATTGAAATCGGCTTAACGTTGTTTCCATCTGTACACTCTCATTCGTGCTTCGCTTTAAATTCTGCCTGCCTTGGCTTTTATTTATGTTTGTATGGAAGCAGGCTTGTTTTAAAAACGCCTTCTAATCAAAAATTCCAATGAGAGTAAGTGACTGACTCAAGGAGCCCTAAGCATTTGCCCAACAGTTGCAGTTATTTGTAGTGCCATTTGCTGGCGGCTTATTCCAGCTGTTATTGCCATCTTGCATGTTTGTTGCATGCCACATGCCACATGCAACACGTGCAAAAGCCAAAGGCACATTTCCAACACACACACACACACACACACACAAATACCAACGATATAGCCATCAACTGGGTCAAAACAGAGGCATGCAAAGAAGCAGCTAAAATGGCAACAACAACCGGTACAAAGGATGCATAAGGCTGGTTAATTACACACACTTGTACCTGCACTTGTGTTTGTGTGTTTATATGTATGTATGGGTCCAAATATATGCGCCTCGCTGAGTGTGCAGCAATTAAGGAGTCGCCATGTAAAAGGAACGCTTTGAGCTGTTTCAAGCAATAGCAAACTAGGTAAGTATATTTCGGCTTTTGTACAATCCTTGCAATAAATGTAGAATCAATTACAACTGCAGAAACAGCACAGATTAAAGTTTAATTGTAATCTCAATTAATTTCATATTGCCGTATGCTGTTAGTTGTCATTAAATAAATAAAAAGATAAAAGACAGAGCTAACAGATAGAGTTGAAACTGTTACCAACTTGGAATCAAAAGAGTCAACATAGGAGTCAAGTCAGCTGAGCATAGTCTTAAGACAAACGTTTCTTGAGCTGCCACAAAGTTTTAAAGCCTTATGAACCCAACTGAAATATCGATTTTCATCTTTTGTGTGTGTGTGGAAGTGTGTATGTGACTCTGTTGCCGTTTGTTGTTGCTGTTTCATTGCCCATTAGCGGACTCGCGAAGGTGCATAACCCAAACTTTGCATGCCTTATTTATATACTATATTTATATATACACAACTGTAAATATGTATAAGTAAGCTTTATATAAGTGTGGCGTTGCTTAACTTTTGCCACGGCCAGTCACACTTATCGCTTATCGCTGTCAACCTCCATCGCATTGTGTTTGCTTAGAGATTTTACCCAAATGATTTTCCATTTATTGCATATTAATCAAATGAATTTAGCTGATAAATAAACTTGGCGAGGTCGGCTCAGGTGGCCATCGGACAGTTTGCACTCGCAGTTTTTCAAGTGCCTTCCAATTCAACGAATTTTAATTACGTGCAACATTTGACATTTTGGTAATGGGTCTGGTTTCTTTTGGCCGTCGACGAATAAAGTGTAAATAAGGGTCGAGGGTCAAAGTGTGCTTCACACGCTGTTTGCTGTGGCTTAAGCAAGGATGTCGACTTGCGACAATTTGTTTAAGGCCTCGTTCGCTATTCATGACCCTAATGAACATTTGTCATGTTGTGCGCGCAATTTCCAAATGGCGACAATGATGAAGTGTTGGCCAGATATCTAACTGAAAACTAAATGATATTTACTTGCTCTGTGTTCACAAATAGTCTGTCAATTTGGACACTAAACGTACAATAACTGAGTAAATGATGAGTCGGTCATTAAGTGGGCTCATAGTCATTTCATAATGAGCCGCCGCGGCCACAAATTGAGCAAATGTATATTCAACTCGGCTACTCGGCTAGTCGGCCGGCCGGTCACATTTATCAAATATAATGGACGTTTACTATCGTCCAGCCAAAAGACAATGAAAAAAAAACCCAGCTACAACAACTAGAACAACTCTGAACAACTGTTCACAAATTGCCGTGGGCACGCAAAGCCAAATGTCTAATAAACTTTGACATATTGAAGCAAATATTTCTATCTGCTGGTTTAGTTTCCCCCTTTTTGCCCATATCCCCGAAAAGTAGTTCTTTCATTCATTGCGAGTATTGTAATATTTTTGCAAACACCAAAAACCGAAATCATAAATTATTGCACACCCTCAGTGACAGAGAGAAAAAAAGAGACAATAACGACAAAATATGCGCACCGAAATAAATTAGAGCCCTCAAAAATATGCTTTAATATGTCGTGAAGAGCTAAGAAATAGCGTTGCGCATACGCCGCATTGGTCCATTCGTTTGACCTGGCTTGGCGGGTTTCTTCTTATTGTATGTTTGTTTTGAACATGAGATTGTTTTTATTGAACGATTTACGCCGACTTTTAGTCGAGTTCTTTTTGACTCGTATTTTATTTTTTACTTTTATTGTGGTTGTTTTTGTTGTTATTTTTGGCGTGTGATTTATTTGCTTTGTATTTTAGATTTGACTTTCACTTCAGTTTCACTACCAACATCCTGGCACACAAAAACACACTCGCACACATAAAACACACACACACACACTCTGGACTGGGACTGGGAGTGTGTGTGTCAATGTTCGACTAACTTTTTGATAAGCGAAGTGAAGTGAAGCGCGCGCGAGCCTACTTAAAAGTCTCGGCTCAATGTGTTCGCTTGAAAGACCCATCGACGACTGAACAGACGTTGTTGCGTGCTTCTTGTATTAAAAGGGCACAGTAAACCGCCAGGACACTTGTGTGCGCTTTCCTTACTGCCACTGGCTGGCTGAGGCAGCTCCTGTCGCCTTTCTGCTGCCAGCTGCCAGCCCGCTTGCCAATTGCCTGGCATGCTCAGCTGTTTGCCAAAAAGCTGCGAGCACAAAAGCTCTCTCTTTCTCTCTCTCTCTTTTTGTGAGAGCGTTGCTTTCGTATTAAATGCAGCTACTGGCCAATAGATGGCAACTTTGCTCCTAAGATGAAATCATTACAAGGATAACAGACAATTTAAACTATGCTTAAGTTATACTTAGATAATGTTGCTAGTTTGTTTCAGCATATTTTTTCAAAAGGAAAAATAAATTAGATACAAGAACAAGCAATAGAAGTGCAATATAAATTGATTGACAGATGTTGCTAAAGTTGCAACAGCTGCATATTGCCGCGGGATTTAATTGTGCCCTTGAAATTGTCGACTGTCAATATGCTTTGAATGTGCATCAATCAGTTGCTGAATACTTTTCCATTTGTTTGCTATTCAATATTGTCAAACAATAACACAATTAAATGGCTTGTGGCGTTTGGAGCTTTTGTCAAAATGTTATTTTTGTTTAATTCAACTATTATTTGACTCACAGTCAAAGGCTGAAAGTGCATCCACAACAACCACAACAAAATTTCGCTGTGTTGTCTGATAAATGTCAGCGTTGGGCCAGCGGGAGAACTGACGCAGACAGTTCAACAATGAGGCTGACACGGATGGAACAGACTGCAGAAGAGAAAGGGGGCAAACAGGTAAAAGACAGCGCCAGAAGCAGATAGGAGACTATTAAAATCACAGCCGTCTGACCACGAACAAATAATAAAGTCGATGTGAAAGTATTAAACAAGAAAGTACCCTGACTTTCTAGAATGGAAAAATTGTCAAAAGTCAATACACAAGTTGGCGTACTTTATTTAAGAGAAACGTACAAGTCTTTGGCGAATGAAATAGAATTCTGGAATAAATGGTTGTGGGTCTTTGGGTTTCTAATCATCTTCGTAGCTCACAGATGACTATCGGGGCTGACACTTAATTAACAAGCAAGTAAGAGGCTGCATCGATTACAACTTAGAATTCAATAGAAACTTAGGGAGTGTGAGCACAGTGTGCGCGTAACTTGCACATAGAAACAAAGGATAAGTGCAGCGTTATAATCGCATCACACTTCAGTAAATAAATTCCTCAAGTGTAAGCAGTCAGGCAGAGAGAGCGCTCTTCATTGAGCCAAACTTGAAGCCAACTGTCTTTTGAAAATGCACAGCCTAACAGGCAGCTGAGCTCCTTCAATGGACGTGCCACAAAATGTTCTCACACAAAAGACTAGGAGCATGGGAAGTGTATTGAAAGGAATCATGAATGCATTTCGGGGTAATGACTAACATTGGACAAAACTTTACTCCACAGTAAATGCACAGTACAGGGTCATAATCAGTTGTTTATACGATAACAGCAATTGCTCTCAAGTTTCACTTGAATGCCTTGGCAATTGTGTCCATAATTTCAATGTGTATCAAGCATTCTGGTGGGCAGGCGTACGTTTAAGATAATCATTGAACCATTTGTGCAATCAATCAATCAGTTTGAGCCAATCTGTGCAAATACGACTACAATGAAATGCTCGCACAATTCGAAAATTTCCAACGATTGGCTCTTCAAAAGGCAATTATGAAATTCAAGGAATCAATCTATAACAAGCGAGTGACGTTAAGAATTTCTTAACTCCTTAAGCAGAATTTAAATTTAATTGAATTAGGAACAACTCTTGTGACAAAGAGAAATTAATTATTTCTAATAAATATGATTGGTCTGTCCTTTTTACCTTTTGCTATATTTAAATTGTTATTAATTGCTTAAATTTCAATATGCCGTTTCAAATTTTAGAAACTGAAAGCTGATTGAAATATTAAATAATATTTATTTAGGGTCGCTAAAGATTTAAAGCAAAATATTGCATGAATAAATCTTTAAAGTACGTAACATTTACATTAAAGGTGAACCCTCTTTATTTAAATGATTTATCTAACCATCATACCTGACAGCAAATCGATTCGTTTCTGGTATTCTTTAATAAATAATAAGCTGAACAGGTCTTGTGACACCTTCTTTTTCCCTAAATATTTAAGTCAACAACTTGTTATACACTAGTTTAACTTGTATCAATAACTTTATTTCTCAGTCATTGTCGCTCAACAAAATCGCAAAGAATTTCTTCCGTGTCATCTAATAAAAAGTGTATCATTACATTTGACTATTTTTATTGGAATTTAATGTGCACCTTTGCGCTTTTATCGCTTGTTATTGTATAAATATTTGAATAGAATTGCAAATTTTGCATTCCAAGGACACGTATTGATCTCTAAGGACGGAGGACAACAACTGCAGTTGACCGACACAACATATTTGTGCATTGGCAGCAAAATGCCAAAAGGCAACTCGAGCCAAGTTTAGCATTGCAAAATGTATCATTAGTTTGTGCCAACTTGTAACCTGGCTAACATGAGCATGACATTACGAAATAATAACGTTTTGTCTTCTAGTCAAACAATTTTATTGTTTGTGACTTTAGTTAAAGCAGAGTTTAACTTCAGTTTGACAAATTTAAAGACTTGGATATTAATTTGCAATGCTTTGTGATAAAATTGTTGAATTTATTAAAGCATATGTCGATGAGATAAGTCTATTTGTTGTTAGTCTATTAAAAGCAAAAAGTAAATGAATTCATTTGGAAACAGTTTGATTCTATGCAATGGAAATACTTTTCAATTAAGTTATTTATTATATTTTTTATTTTCATTATTTGTGTTTTCTATATTTCATCATCATTTATCATTTGACGCAATTTTCATTACTTTATCTCCACTTGCTTTTATTTCCTTAAGCACTGCTGTACCGCAGCTGATTATAGAGATTTTGAAACCTAATAAAAATTGGTCCATTAAATGAAGTAGTTTCAAAAAACCAAATCTCTTGATTGCCACACATCGTCAATATTCCAATAGAAAACAAATAAAATCAAAATGATCTGCCCTGACAGGCAACATAACGCGCTAATCTCGAGAGGCTTTCGAAAATATCAAAATGTTGTCGACAACTTGAGATGATGAGCCCGTTTCTCATTATACAAAATTTTGTTTTATTGTTGTTAATCGTTAGATAAATACTTACTGACAACAGAGGTGAAGGGGAAGACAGGCAGAGTTTTAGCTGGGCCAGAGTTAATTGTCTTGACATAGAACAGCTACCGATTGATCTTGCACTTGAGAAAAACTTGCATATCATTTATTATTTTTATTTATTTATATTTATTTATGAATGAGACGCCGAGTAATTACGTAACTCAAATAAGCGCATCTTCTGCCAACTACGAGTACTTATTACTTATAATGCCCAGGTCGTGCGTCGGTTCACATATCTTGTTTCGAAAATCATGCCAACAGTCTAGCGTAGAGTTTGTTGGACTAACAACGTGGTGGATTAACGTATAAACCGATTAACGGATGAAACAATGAGTTCAATTATTAACAATTATCAAATTTAAGCAGATTCTGAAACAATGCATTGGCACATTTGGCTTGTGTTCAATTGTTGGCCCAGTCTCGAAGTGTTGGCCCATGTAAGACTCGTTGAGTTGGACAACACGACATGGAGAAGTGTACAACTTTATCCCCAGCTACAATGGCAGGCAAGGAATCAGACCACAATAAAACCGTTAACAATTTCACAATATGTGCAGTTGGAGTTGGTGAATCTTCAGAATTCCAATGCATATTGTGAGGCAGAAGATTATGATCATAGCTATGAGGTGAAAGGAGAAAACAACACTATCTTTGTCGAGTTGCATAAAAACCACTTTAGACGTACCAAAGTCGGAGAGCTGGCAACAATGCGGGACCTTTGCTTGGATAACAATGGATTGCCGGTGCGGAGATTATGTGCAACCAACAATGCAACTGCCACCTGGAGGCAGCTTGAGAATGTAACTTGTCGAGCGGGAAACAAGCTGAGCAGAGGGCTAAACGAGCTGCGAGAA
Organism: Drosophila neotestacea; assembly: GCA_035044365.1. NCBI lineage: Eukaryota > Metazoa > Arthropoda > Insecta > Diptera > Drosophilidae > Drosophila > Drosophila neotestacea. The sequence goes on from JAWNMD010000757.1 coordinate 2,202,254, forward strand.
GAGATGTTTAGGGAGGTGCACAACAAACCGGTCATCTTGACCAAGCTCAGCTACTTATTGAGCCAGGCTCATGGCCAGTTGGCACCTGTTGATGTTTACACTACTGCACAAATGTTTGCATTACTTTTGGATCAAAAAGAGAGTGAAGCAGCGCTAAGTGTGGATGTGGTTAACATTTGTCGCGAGATCATGTCCAGCGATAAGCACGTGCTACGCTTATCTGCTGAACTCAATGCGACCAACTCTCTGCTCAGTAAATTTGAGAACTATATGGATGGACTACCTCAACAGTTCGTGCCTCGAGAGAACTGTGGAAAGTTGATTAAAACTGAAAATGAATCGTCTAAAGTTGGCGTACAATTTGTTAACTATTCGAATATTGGCATACAAGCTTTGATAAGCAGCAATCTCAGCATATTCTATGTGAATCCCACATGTAACAACATTACTGGAATGACAATTTACGCATCATCACGTTCAGACCGAAGATATTCTGGTAGCGACTTTTGGTATCGTTTTCTTTATGCAAACACGAGTCTAGGTCAACTGAGACGGGAATCAGATCTGGAAACTGCTACTTTTATTCCAGAACAACTCTGGCAACAGTTGCTCGACAGAGGCGCTTCCTATTTGATCTTCAAGATCTATGCTCATGATGCGCTATTTGTGGAGACTTTAGAGCAGCGCAAACGACAACCACAGGGTAAAGTGTTATCTATAACAATACCAGGATTTGAGGGTGAGTTCCAGTAATTCCATTTTTAATATAGACTCTATATAATATGTAACTACTTCTAGATAGGGAGTTGCCTGGTCCGTTGCCTTTTTTGCTGCGTAAGCCCCAACACTTGAAAGGTGGTTGTGGGTACTGGAACTATGAGACTTGGTTGGACAATGGTATTACGACTTGCAACGACAGCAATGAATGGGACACCAATGTGCTCTGTCAAGCCTATCATCTAACACAATTCTCATTTCTTATTGGCGGAAGTTACTCGCAGCAAGAGGAAGACACTCGACTCCAACCACATGAACATCTGTTGGACATTGTTACATTTGTGGGCTGTGGTCTGTCATTATTTGGCCTATTGAGCATATTTCTAACCGCAGCGTTGGTCAAAAGTTGGCGGGATCAAGCCTCTACAAAGGTGTTACTTCATCTTTGCTTGGCTCTGTCTCTGCAATTGACATTATTTGGATTTCTGAGTGGCGACAATTGGTCAGAGCAACTTTTTCTGGAACAAAACTGGAATCGCTGTTTGATTTCGGGAGCAGCTCTGCAATACTCTGTCTTGGTTATCTTTAGCTGGATGCTCATCATAGCCTTCCTGCAGTTCCAACGCTATGTCACAGTAATAGGCGTGGCCCGCCCACGTCATTATATTCTCATATCAGCGATTGTAGCCTGGACTCTTCCGCTGTTCCCCACGCTCTTGGTTGTGTTGATCGATGATACATCCTACAAGCCCTCGGAATATCAGCTGAATTCCCATACTGCCTTGTGTTATCCCTCGGGCTATGGTTTGGCTTTAGGTGTCGTATTGCCCATTGCTTTAATAACTGTCGTCAATTCCTTCATGATGATTTGCATTGTATATAGCATCTATCAGGCTTTGAATCCACGCCGTCAGCTAATTATACAGCAGCTGCGTCTCTCTGTGCTTCTCTTCTTCCTCCTAGGTCTCACCTGGATCTTTGGTCTGTGCAGTTATCTGCACCTTGGCATAATATTTTCGTATCTCTTCTGTCTTACGGCTACACTGCAGGGATTTGTTCTCTTTGTCTACTTTGTGCTGTTGAATTCAGTCAATAGACGCGCCTGGATGACACTCTTCTGTCCCAACCAAATGAAGATGGATGTGCCAAGGCGGACAACGGAATTGCGGTCTATGACCACATCTTCAACTAATTTCTCCCAAAGAACTCAGTCATAAATGTAAGCTCCTGGCTTCAATTTTATATCATAATCGAAAATAATAATTATGAATGCAACTTTTAATTAAATAAATCAATGTTAAATGTGCAGAATATTTTTATGTCATCTTGACTTTTCACTATTCACCAACTCCTGGTGCCCAAATTTGTATAAAAATCTCATAAATTTTATTTTAATTTTGGGAATTATTGAAAACGGGAACCCTTTGGATTCTTGAAAAAAAAAAGTTTACTTATTTTGTTTATAAAATAATTTTTAAATTTAAGTCTTTAGCTAATGATAATATCCTTAATTTACTTTATTAAATTTACTTTATCGGATCAAAATTCAACAGCAAAAGTGAGTTTCGAATGAGTTTAGATGAGGTAAAAGAAACTCTCATCTGCAAAATCTTCCGAAACAGGTATGATAAGCAGAAGCACTGCTTTATGCTGCAGTCGAACTGCTTGCTCAGTAAGCTTTAAAGCTTTCCAAAACGTACAGTTTAACAGCCACTGTGTGAGGAAGCGTGAACAAAAACCACTTTGTTTATTTCGTGATAACTTTAAGTTTATTGACGCTTTAAGCAACGCTGACAACTGAAGCTACTTTAAGCTTTGAAAGCGCTGGGATAAACCCGCAATCACTCTTCTTTTTCTTCAATTTAAAAAAAAAGGGCTACGTAGTTTTGAAGACTGCATTGAATTGTGTTTACTTTAGTTACATTAATTATGCGTATGCAAATAGTTTAAGGCTTCAGGTTTTCAGCTGTTGGCAGTAAAGTCAAATGATGATATCCCAGAAAAGGAGTTGCATTTTTGGAAATAAGAGATAGTTGTAGTATAAAACTGAATGAAAAAGGAATTTTTGGGTACAGCATATAAAGTACATTGATGCTGCTGGTCTTTGGCCCACGTTTTCGAGCATAACCTTATACAGCAATTTAGTGCAATTCTGAGCTCGGGCTTGTTTTGCCGCTTGTCCGGTTGTCGTATCGTTTTCCGTGCCTTTTAATTTATAGCTTCTAAATTATGTAAATGATATGACAAAGTTAATTTTTGGTGAATGTGTTTCTGTATTTTTGAACAGTGTCTGTGAACATTACGAGTGGTGCGTGGCTTCACCTTTTTGTTTCCCATTCCGTTGCTTCGAGGCTGAAACTAAAAAGGCCGTAACTCAAACTTATTTTACGTGTATATTATCGTACATTTGTATTTGTATTTGTATTTGTGTGGGGCACAAATTAGCTTAGACTTAAATTAGAATACCGACTGTTATGCTAAGACTTTATTGTATAATGAAGAATTAAAATATCATTAAATTATATAACCAGCAGTAGGATTTTAACAAATTAAACTCATTTACTGGTTGCCGCTGCTCACCGAGAACGGCATTCCGCAAACCGAACCCTCATTTGAATAACAGACGATGCCGACGCCGCTGCCGCTGCCGACGTCGCTGCTGTTGCCGGGTGTCGCCTCGGATTCAGCGTATCAACAACAACCGCAGCGGGATGTATGAGGTTCCGGGTGACACATCCCTACCCTCCGGCAAGAAATTCATTGCATAATTCTTTGGCGTGGGCGAATTAGGTGGCACTGCATAGTCCAGGCTATTTTGTGAAGCGGCAACGACAGGCTGCCGATAAGATTGTCGGTGCACTTCCGTTTTACCATGAATCATCAGAGCTCGCTGTCTATCGGCCTCCTCAAAGCGCTGCAGGTGTCCCAATACGATGCGACGCAATGCCGCCATCGTATTTACACTGGGAGCATTATAGTAATATGCCTGTCCATGGCTTTGTAGTTGTCTCTGAGACTGAGACTGAGACTGAGACTGAGACTGAGTCTGTGCTTGGCGTGGAAAGTAACCCAGATTGGCGGCACTGACGGCACTCAGCACAGATATCAACTAAAAGACAAATTACAGTCCGTACAGTGACAAATTATTCCGATGCTGTTCAGCTGTTACACAACTTACACAAAAGCACGTCCCATACATGACTAACTCGTTGAAGCTTCGTATGATTCACAAAAGTCTGGAGCAATCAACACTTAACACTCAACACTAAATGCTCGAGAATCGGCACACGTTCTTCCAGCCGCAGACTCGTTGGTTCAAACGCCGTTAGGTGACTGAAACATTGGCTCCAACATTGGATGCCAACTCGTTTCAAGTTCAGGGGCTCCAAGCAGCGGCAAATGCATTTACATAAATTTCTAAACTGGCCAGTGCTAGACACCAACCATCTCCATAGCCATCTCCATCTTCATCTTTAAAGTTGTTCAGATAGTTGCTGTCGCTTTATTTTTAAAAGTTAATTCTTTTTCTTGAGCTGCCAACGCGTCACGTGATTTATGCAAATATTCCTCTCAAGATCATTTTAAAAGTCTCTATTTTTTTTGCTAGCTTCCACTTTAGTTTGATCTTGTTTTGCTTTTGTTTTTGTGGTTTTTTTTATTATATTGACTTTATCAATTGAGTTTAATCAATCAATGCGCGTAGCTCATTCCCAGGTTTCAAAACAAAACCCACATAAAAATACAATGACGACAATGACAATCTTTAAAATTTCACAGCTAACGTGTTGAGATTTTGACCAGATTTGTATAATCTGCAGATCTATTTTAGCAATGATCATAACTATGATTTTTCAGTGAGCTTAGACAACGAGGCGGCGGCATTATAATTATGCAAATAGCTCTTGATGTCTGAGCATATATCATTTTAGTGGCTCTTTGCCTTTATGACGCTCATGTACGTATTAATTTTCAAGCATTTAATTTACATAATGCTCGGTTTCTTTCCATGTTCCAAGCGGCGTGTGTCTAGAGGTTAACACTCCCATTGTATATAAGTACAATGGCAATCGATCGATGAACAAACATATGTATTTTTATATTGATTTTTAATCGCTGACTCTTTATATTAGCCACAAACAAAAACATTTGATTCGACATCTATATCTGGATCTGAATTGGAAACACTTTATTCAAAATTCACTCATTGACGGAGTTGCCATTTGAGATGTCTGCTTGACAACTCAACTAAATTATGATTGTGTTTTGCCAATTTTGGTAATAACTAGATTTTAATGATATTCATATGCCAAATAATAAAAGATATTTATTCTTTACGAAGCTATTTGTTTAAATATTATGGTTTGATTTACCTTAAAGTGAGCTAAATATAGAGACATACAGACATAGCTAGATGTTCTATTGACATGATGAAATTTGATATTTACTGTTTATGCCATTGTTATGTTTTTGGTTTTTATTATACTTTAATTAATTTACCTGAATGTGAATCAAATTCAGGTTAAATAATCATTAGGTATTATTCAATCAATTGATCGTCTTGTGTGGTTGCTATTGACTAATTGACTTTAAACGATTTATAATTCAACTGTAATATTAGCTTCCACATAAAATATTTGTTAGTATAATTTCAGTAATCGGATTTTGGCATTTAATTTGCATTCATTGATTTCACACACTACAATATTAATATTACCCAATGCCAATTGTCTTAAATGAAAGCAATCTCTTCGATTTTTTCCCCTTCATCTCGCTCGTTGTGGGTTTAGAAATGAGTTTCCACAAATGAATACCCACGTTTGTGGCGCAGACACTTTGTCTATCTGTCAGTCTATCTGTCTGTCCATTTATCCATTGTCCCAGCCCTTCTCAGCAACTCATTAGTTTCCGTAGGAAGTGTGAGTCTTCTTCGCAGATGAAATCAGTTGGAAAAAGTGAAGGGAAAACGGTAAACGGAAATGATGCGCTACATTGGCGTCAGCCATGACACTTAATTAAACGCTGCATTGGAATTGATTTAAGCAAGTGTTATTACGTCGTAATTAGAATTTGCCATCATCTAGATTGTGTCTCGTTTAATATGCAAACTACTCCTTTGCTGCTTCTACTCGTAAGTATGCAATGAATTGCGGAAAGTGTTATGAAAGCGATCAAACGCACTTAATTACTATGTAAATTATTTGTGCAATTAATTTAACAGCTACCAAGCATCCATTGGAGGGCGTTCTTCTGTGTGTGTGTGTGTCAAAATGATGAGGGTCCTTTCTAGATAGGCGCCCAGCAATAAGCGAGACAAAGCTCATATATATCTCATATGATACACAAAGCGCTCATCATAATCATCATAAAGCTAAAGCTGTTTGCTTCAAATACCACTTGTTTTTATACCCTTGCAGAGGGTATTATAATTTTGTCACGAAATGTGTAACGCATTGAAGGAAGCCTCACAGACCCCATAAAGTATATATATTCTTGATCAGGGCGACGAGCTGAGTCGATATAGCCATGTCCGTCTGTCTGTCCGTCTGTCTGTCTGTTTCTATGCCAAACTAGTCTCTCAGTTTTGAAGCTATCTTGATGAAACTTGGTACAGATCCGTCTTTTGCTGCACGCAGCACATATGTCGGAGCCGGCCGGATCGGATAACTATATCATATAGCTGCCATAGGAACGATCGGTTGGAAATAAACATTTAGTATGAAAAACTTTTTTGTTTTTCAAGATATCCTAACCAAATATACACATTGTGTGTTTGATTAAGTTTTAAACAGGCTGACCAAATTTGGTGTGAATCGGACTACTATATCATATAGCTGCCATAGGAACGATCGGTTCGAAAACAACATTTAGTATGAAAAACTTTTTTGTTTCTCAAAATATCTCAACCAAATATACACAGTGTGTGTTTGATTAAGTTTTAAACAGGCTGACCAAATTTGGTTTAAATCGGACTACTATATCATATAGCTGCCATAGGAACGATCGGATCGAAAACAATATTTAGTATGAAAAACTTTTTGTTTCTCAAAATATCTCAACCAAATATACACATTCTGTGTTGTTTGACTAAGTTTTAAACAGGCCGACCAAATTTGGTGTAAATCGGACTACTATATCATATAGCTGCCATAGGATCGATCGGTTCAAAATCAACAAATTTTGTAAAAAATCTGACGGCTTGCACAGGGCACTGCAAGGGTATCCAAACTTTGGCGCGCCAAAGTTAGCTTGCGCTATATTTTTATATATGTTTCCATTTCAACGGATGCCTGACCATCTCGTATTCAAGGGTATATCCTCAATTGATGCATATAGAAATGAGCTGACCGACTGTGTGTTGTAATGAGTTTAATGGGCTTTTGAACTAAAGCCAATTGAGGAGAGGCATTTCATTTCATACGGATTTGCCAGAAATGATGAGGGCCTTAAAGATGATGTGGCGTATGGACATATTGTGGGCAAGAGGCAAAAAATTTAGTTATGCCCGACAGGCGGCTTTAGCACGCTCATATTTTATGCATGACCAGTTCTTGCTGGGTTGTCGGCTGTCGGCTGTCGGTTGTCGGTTGTAGACTGAGCGGAATTGCTTTCCAATTGACTAAGCACACTACTCATCGAAGTACTCACGTGCAAAAGTCTTCAGTTGTCTCAGACGCAAAAGGCTGGCCAGGAGAGTCGGTCAACTGGGTGCGGTCAAGTTGCGATTGCCATTTGTTGGGAGCGCCAGGACGCGTTCCAATAAACTTCAAGTTATCGGGTTAATCAAATGGATCATCGATTTTATGTTACAATGGCACGAAATCCTCAGCAGACAAAACTCATTACTCTCCAAGGCTCTGACGTATTTGGCTGCAAAAAGGTAGACAAACTGAATAAGAAGCAGATACAATGTGAACCCACTCTGAAAAGCTAATTAAAATAGTTGCCACGACTCAATCCGATAGCCGAGAAAGTGCCTGACGGCGCAGATTTACCTGTGACCTTTCGACTTGTGAATAATTAATGATGTTCACAGTTAAACCTCATTCATCATCATTCGTAATGCGAACTTTAAGACAGACTCTTGCCATATTTATTTCGATTGTTTGCAAAATTGCGAGAGTTTCTGTCACTGGATGATGCACACTGTGCAACTTGTTATAAATATATTTATATGCATATATAGAGTATATATAATATGTATAAATTTGAGTGTTACGCAAGTCTTTGCTGATGTATACAAATGCTGCTCAACTCCCCAGGGTCATGTTAATGCGGCATTTGTTGGCCTGGCTCAAAGTACTCACTTGGCTTTTAGCGACTCTCGTCTCTTGACTCCCGGCTTATGCATAAATACATGAAATATGCAAATCTCGCACAGTGACTCACTGTTGTGTCTATCTATGTGTTGTTTCTCATGTACTATTTAGCTATTTCTTCCTTTTTTTTTTTTTTTGTTTTTGTTGGTGCACTTTAAGTACTATATGTATCAAACTGGTACCACCTTTTTGGCTATTCAGGATTCCCACAGGTTGATGGCCCTCTTGTGTATTTGGATTCTGTTTTAGTTTGCTGCAAACTTGTCCATCTGAAATTGCTAAAGTTTTCCACTGAATATAATAAAGTTTTTCATGTGTACGATGCTGTGTATAATGTTGGGAGCTAGTTAAGTCTTAGGAAGGTAAATCATATCCTTAAATTGCAAGCACATGTACTCAATTGAAAGTGTATAATAGTTTCTGGAATTAACTATTGTTTTAGGACCTAAGAATACAATAAAAACTTGTTAAAATATAAATAAAAATGCTATTTAAACTTAGTAAAAAAAATAGATGTGAATTCTAGTTTAATCTTTAAACAGGCCAATCGGGCAGTGTACGAAAAAGAGGACAGTGTCCCAAAAAGGGTTTTAAAATAAACGTGGTACATTGCTTGAATTTAAATGAAGCTGAGCACAGACAATACACAAAACTGAAAAGAATTAAAAGTAAGCTTCAAGAGCAATGCACTTTGCACCATTTGCTTATTTATAGACTAAATGTAAATGGTGCCAAAATTTTATTAGGAAAGAAAAATCTAATATGCGAGCTATATGAGATTCGAGTACATTTACATAAAATGCCAACGACAACTGCTCTTGAGGAGATTCTTACTGCATCACTTGGTCGTAATAGTCGCACATTGGCGCATAAAAGTAGGCAACATGCTCTCTGCGGACTCAAGTATAATCAAATAAATATCCTCATGGTCGCACTTCAGCATATAACTATAATATGCTCTTTTTCTCCCGAAATTATAGCACTTATGAAGCAACACTTTGGCAGACAGACAAAGAGGGAGACTGAAAGACAAAAAGAGAGATAGATGGACAAGCAGCAGGCTTTGCTCTTCTTTTTGTAATATGTACTTATCTCGTGTTGAAAACCTCATCAGGATTAAGCACAACGCTTAATTACCCACAACCATATATCCACATTTACTGTAGCATCAGTTTGTCCTTTCCGTCTGATGTGTGTTAGGGTGTCACACTCATCTCCTTACTTTCTCTGATGTGTGTATGTTAGTGTGTGTGTGCGTGCTGTATTACTTCATTTACCTACCCATCTGTCACGTAGACAAACAAAAGGAAGAGATGCCACAAAAACCACAACGACACGAGTGTAAGCTTTAAGAAATAACCACAACAAAAAAAGCAAACAACAAAATTTAATAAATTAATTAATATCAACTGTATTGCACAAAGACTGGGCTGAGTTAACCCAACTTTTGTCAGCTTAAAGCATTTGCAAATTACATAAAATATTTCTGCATTGATGTCTAAATTAAGCTTTAAACCTATCACGTGTATCGTGTCCATTAATAGTCAAGTTTTATTTTGGCTACCATCGCGTGCATAATTAAATCGTTGACCTTTTGGAGGACAGGTGCAAAACAAAGTCATCGCCATAATTTGCAGTGGGCTCTGGGTTATTTTTAGACCTCTGAACTCTGTATATGTTCAGGTCATTGCTTTTGTTATGCTCTCTTCTCAAGGTATGTAAATGATGCTGCTGATCTTCCTTTTTCTCCCACAAGCTTAACGATAAAACATTTTTATACAAAATTCCTGGCATAATTCTTGCCAAGCCATTTACCTTGGCTCAGTTTGAGCTTTTTAATTAATGTGACAGCTGGCAAACAACTTATTTCTACTTTATGCCCTCTTTTAATGGCGGTTTTAATACTAAATAAGAATTCAAGCTTACAAAATGAACAAACATATTGAAATGTGAAATTTTTTGAAATTATTTGCCTTAACATTGTTTGTGTGTTGAACAAATTTCCACGTGAAATGTTCCTCCAAGTTGTCGAATGGATCTCAGCAGGTTTCATTTTAATGAATACCTGTAACTTAACATAAGGCTGTGTATATGTATGTGAGTGTTGTGGGTGTGTGTGTGGGTGTGCGTAACATTCTTTATTCAATAAAAGCAGGGACAACACACATTTTGCACGCATTCCCATAAAGTCCTTATGGTTGACGAGCCGTTTAAGTGCTTAAAAGTCAGCGTAACTTTTACAATTTTTATCGAGCTGATATAATGTCTGTGCTTAATATAAATGGTATGTGTATGCGTATAAGTATGTGTGTGTCTGAGTCGTTAAAAGTGCTTAAATATCGATACGGATCATTGAATGGCAGTGACAGTTAAATTTGATCCGTGTTCAGGCTTCAGAACACTGGCGTTGTGTTGAACTTTGCTATTGCTGCTGGTGTTTGCTGTAAGTCGGCACCCACCAACCAACACCCAACACCCAACACCCAACACTCAGAAACTCATACCCAGAACTTGGACTGGGTACAAGTACTTACATACTTATAGCCCGAAGTCCTGTTGAATATTAACCCTAATCACATTTACCCGACCATCTAGCCAAGCTTTTAACCTCGTCAAGCGGCATTGCAACAATGCAGTAACTCAGTCTACGCTGTGGCTAAGGGCTGTGGGAAATTTATTACTTACAACTCCCCTTTCTCCTTCCCTCTGAACTTGCAATAGTCGGAGGTTTGTTGAGTGATTTCCTTGGACGCGTATTATCAACTTGTTTGCGCAACGTAAATTAACAAAGAGTTGGTAAGAAGCCCTGGCCAACTGTCGGACTGCCGCATACTTGTTGCTCCCACAGTCTGGTCTGGCTTATGGTTATGGGTTATGGGTTATGGCCAATGGAATGTGGCAAAAGGGAGTCGACATAGTTTGTTGACCCGTTTGCTTTGCAAATTGAAAGCTTGAGCCTATTGTTGAACTCACTAATTGCTATTTGAGTGCAGTAATTGCAAATTTAACAATTTACACTTGCATAACTCTACTAGACCCTTTTTGGTATATTTTATATGATTTCATTTCTGTATATTAAGTATATTAAAATTCATGGACACGCCTATGCTTTGAAGACATTTGAAGCGAGTGAAGCCACAGAATTGAATAATTCGCTTCGCTTTTGCACGTCTGTCACGTGGCAATTTTCTCTGTGTCAGCAATAAAGCAATAAAGGAAAGTGAAAATGTCGAGCAATGAATGTGACACTTTTGATTGAAAGCAAGGACATGTGTACCTTGCCATATGTGAGTGGGAGTCGGAGAGTTAGTATATGAATAGTGGGTTATTCTGGCAGCATCTCAATCAAATTCATACTCACAAAAATGAGTTTCTACAAATAAAGCATAGAATACGAGACAAGTCTCTGTGAATTCGTCAACAGCATTTGACTGATAATTGAAAACGTGTCAACAAGTTAACAAGTTCCGCAAATAGAAAACTCTTCGCACAGCTTTTATGTCCTTGAGGAAAACGTGCCATGAGACGTTGCTAAAAAGATTATTGAGCGAGTGCTCCTTTTTCTCCTCCTCCTACCTACAAAGCTTTGGGAAGTGGATTTTCTTGTTTCACAAAATGCAGATATCTAATTCTATAATTTTGTAGAAGGTAACACGTATTACCTTTTCAGCAAACAACTAAGAAGTTACATCTGAATTGAATAAATGTAATAATTAAATACTTTACTGAGTTTTCACATTTGTCATGTGTGAATTGTTTGTTTAATTAAACTTTTTTGTAAATAGCCCCCTCGGTGGGGGGCATTTGTAAACGTGTAGTTCCCTATTTCGTTGAAATTTGCAGTTTTGTGCTAATGACAAATCAAACAAACGAAACGAACTCGTTTGAAGTTCGCACCAAGCGTTATCGCCGGCATAGATAATACCACAAACCCGAGACATTTGTAGAATTGAATTAGTAATATTGAAAAGTATTAATGTCCGAGCACGATAAGTGATCGGGCCGACTACTGATAACAACAAAACGAAAACAATTTACAGCTCCGTGAATGATTCTAAGTTAGCTTGACAGTTTTGCGTGATATTCGCAGAGAGTCGGACGCTCGGTAGAAGTTCGATGTTATTGTGACTAAAATTTTTAGACTGTTGAGCTGATATCGAAAACTGAGTCATATTTGAGCAATGAATTTTGTTATTGCCGTGACGCTGTTGGCGTTGGCAACGACCTTGCAAATTGCAGTTGGTAGTGAGCAGAGTGACAGTGACAGCGTTGAGGATTTGGACTTCTGTCAACAAGGTGAACCACTCTGCAGACTTCAAGGAAACGGAAGTCATCCAGTGCGTTGTGTGGATCACCAATTCAGATCAGAGATAGCTGGTTTGTTCTATTGCAATGCACTGTACTGTGAGCCAGAAGAGTTCGAGCATGATTACATTGTGCGCAATCATGATCAGACTCCTCACAAAAACAAATGGAAAAGAACGAGAATTAATGAGACTGCAACTCTACACGATATCTGTCTACGTCAGAATGGTCTTCCCATAACCCGAAAGTGTCAAGTGAAAGCTATGCGTGCCCAGTGGGAGTCCATTGACCATTGGAAACGAGTTGTTTGCATGCGACGATTCCGACAGCACTCATTTAGTGTTGAGTTGAATAGTCTACATGATGACATCTTGGAGGGCAGAAGACTTACCAATAATACTCAGGGACGTCGTACCACAACAGCTGTCATGAGAACTATGTTTCGTCAGCACGCCAGAAATGTTCTGCCAGCAGATATTCATGTAACTGGTCAGGTGTTTACTGAACTCTTGGAACAGCCCAAAGATGGAGCACTAAGTGCGGATTTGCTTAGCATTTGTCGCGAAATCATGTCCAGTGATGAAAAAGTGTTACGTTTATCTGCAGAACTCAATGCTACCAATTGTTTACTTAATAAATTTGAAGACTACATGGATGCACTGCCTCAAGAGTTTGTGCCCATGGAGAATTGTGGCAAGGCGATTATTCATGCGGCGAGTGAAGATATTGCATCATCTGAAGCTGGCGTAGAAATTATTAACTATGCAAATATTGGCATTAAAGCTTTGATAAGCAGTAATCTCAGCGTATATTATATGAATCCCACATGTAATGAAGTCACTGGCTTGGCGATTTATTCTGCTGCAGCTCCTGACCGAAAGCATTCCGAGAGCGGATTCTGGTACCGCTTTCTATACTCTAGTGAGAGTGTCGATAAGTTGAAGGGGGAGTCAAATCTAGAGATTGCTACATTTATTCCACAAAAGCTGTGGCAAAAGTTGCAAACTAGAGGCGCTTCATATCTCATCCTCAAGATCTATGCCCACGATGGGCTCTTTGTGGAGACTTCACGACAGCGAAGTCGGCGACCACGCAGTAAAGTGTTATCCATATCTATTCCCGGAATTCAGGGTAAGTGACGCGATGATTTCTTCCTGTTTCTTGGCTAACAATCAATTATTCTCTCTCTTGCCAGCTATCACATTGCCAGAAGCAATTCCCTTTCTGCTTCGCAACGAGAATCAAAGAGAACCGGATGGGAGGGCAAGTAAATCAGGCAGTGGTTGTGGCTATTGGAACTATCAGACCTGGTTGAGTGACGGGATTACGACAAGTGACACAACGGATATGCTACGTGATCCAATAATCGTCTGTCAAACGCGACATCTGACGCAGTTCTCATATTTGGTAGGCGGTAGCTATCGTACTGATGACCTGGGCAATGAAGTCCTGGTCAGTCCAATCAATGAGCGAGTTCTCGACATCATATCCATTGTGGGCTGTTCCTTGTCCCTTTTTGGAGTGTTTGGCATCTTTCTAACTGCAGCCTTGTTCAAAAGTTTTCGCAGTCAGGCCTCCACCAAAGTATTATTGCATCTTTGTGTGGCAATGACTCTGCAAATGGTGCTCTTTGTGTTCATCAACACAGATGATATATCGGAAGATTTGGTTTCCCAGGGTAATTTCACACCTTGCGTTATATTGGGAGCTATGCTTCAGTACTCTATTCTGGTACTCTTCTGTTGGATGCTCATCATTGCCTTCCTGCAATTCCAGCGCTATGTCACAGTGATTGGCATAGAGAGGCCAAGTCATTATATATTAAAAGCAGCCTTAGTAGCTTGGTTGTTGCCTCTATTGCCCACTCTGCTTGTGGCCTGCATCGATCCGGAGTCGTATCTGCCAACGAAAGCGCAACTTGCAACAGATACGGGAATTTGCTATCCCTCTGGCTATGGACTCACATTCGGAGTTGTTCTGCCAGTCACGCTCATAACAGTTGCCAACCTTGTTATATTCGTCTTTGTATTCTACAGTATTTCACATTCCCTGAGTCAGAGCATTCATCGTGCCGAGCGAAAGTTGGTAAACAAACAGATACGTCTCTCAGTGTTGCTCTTTTTCCTATTGGGTCTCTCCTGGATCTTTGGCATATTTGCTTTTATGCAAGCGGGCGTGGCATTCTCATATCTCTTCTGTCTTACGGCCACGTTGCAAGGATTTGTGCTTTTCATCTACTTTGTTTTGCTCGATGAGGTCAATCGAAAGGCCTGGTTGGGATTGATTTGGCCAACAAAGATGAAAATGGATGTACAGAAGCGTACGACGGAGCTGCAGTCGATGACCACAAGTTCAACGAACTACTCAGGCAGATCTGTGCCTTAGGTATTTGTTTTAAGTTATAATCGAACATATCGAACAAATTATGATTTGTAAAGTATTAGTAAATTAGTGCTAGGTTAATTAATATTTATATAATTCATGACTAACAAACAAAAGTGTAAACAATTCCTCTCATCAAATAAATTAGAATAATTACTTTCACTTTGTGAAGAAATACCAAGAATTGAAAGGTACTTACGTAATTAAATCTCGAAATATTATCTGTTTGCCAAGTTGAGTGAAAACGGACCGTGTGACGGGAGGCCTATCTTAAAGCTTATTGATAGGATGAGAAATAGCCAAAGATGGGGAATAAAAAGCAGAAAGGCATTAAAGGTATATCTAAATGTGTACACACACAACAAGAAACAAATTAAATTTTCCACTCTTTACGTGTTTTCTTATTTACGGTATGAGATAGTGACATTTGTTTTATGGGGCGACAGGATGAGCAGACATCCTGTTAGCATAACACGAAAAGTACATTTAATGCACTTTCGTAAACTTAACTTTTTGACAAATGGGCATATCTTATCTTGATGCCAACGACAACGACAACATATGGAGGAATATGTGAAACTGAAAGCAGGCGACAGCCTGTTATACATATTATTTTTATTGTGTGTTTTAAAATTACCTGCTCTTGAGTTTAAGAACCAAGTAAACTGTGGGCGTGTTGAAAAGCATGTTTTATAAGAATTTTCAAACCAACAATGTCAACAAACTTGAATACAAAGGAGAGGCAATATCTAAGTCAAGTCGAGCAAAAAATGGCAACAAGTCAGCATCGAACAAACAATGTCTTAGATGTGTGCATTAAAAGTCAACGACTCGGCAAATGAATTGCAGGCCAAACAAATTAAATTTACCCTCACATAGCAACAAGGCAACAAAACAACAAACTTTCCCAAAAGTCACAATCTTTGGCTATCTAATTACATTTCATTTTGATGGGGACCTCTGGTAAACGCTGCGTATGAGTTATTTTTGACGACAAGGCTCATTTTACTATCAGGCTAAGTTGTGACTTGCGTTTTCTCTGGCTTTTCAGGTTATTTCTTAACGTTCGTTCACATTAATTTTGCTAATTGTGCGATTTATACATCATTTTGGGTTGGACTAACACTTTGATTGACTCTCTTTCTAGGACTGGGAGTGTATTTACTGCTCGTTCGTGCATCGACTTAATTAGCCAATTAATATAAATAATTTTGCAGATACCTCTTCGGTGGTAACTAAAATTTATTATGTACTTTTCGCCTCAAACCTGTCGCATTAAATAAAAATGTTTTTTACGTAGTTCAAATGAGATGTGTTTAATCTCACGGATGCTTTGATGTATGATATTTGAGAGATGCTCCTCTGGGTAAATATAAGTCTATGCTTTAATTCAAATTTATTTTGTACGGAGAACAATTCATGTTCACTGGATAGGTTCCCAGTCCCAGAGGCAGCCTTGAATCGTAGAGCTCTGTAAGCATATCTTAATTGCACCTTTGAGTTTAAGTGTGCCTGCTCACGTATGAAAATGTAGCACTTGCCCGCAAAGTTGGCCTTACGCTTGTTGTTCTATCAAAATGAAATGATTACAATTTCAAATTTCAAAAGAGTTCGCTTAAGAGAGAAATCTTATTTACATGGCGATGTTTTAGATTATTTGCGCATGCGTTTCATTCTCTTACAGTCGTTATGCCCCGCCTGCATTTGCTTACGTTAAAATTTAACGTTACGTATACGATACGTTGCCGGCATACCGAAGGTCAGATAATAGTTTGCGTAAAACAAGACAATTCCACGGTCCTCAAACGGAAGTTCGAGCTTCAATAGCCAAATCAAAAAAAAGGAAGAGAGAGAAGGGAAGCAAGGAGAAGACGAACTAGAATCTTAAGTTGAACTGACTGATGTTATTTTTGCTCTAAGGTCAGCTAATGGCATGACTTAATCGCCTTCTATTTGTATACCTAGATGCAATAATTTAGCATGAAAGTCAAGGGAACAGCATGAATAGTGTCTAGGCGTCCTTCTAGTAACAATATAAATTGCTGTAGACGTCGGTTTAATGCGCTCACAAATTCCTCAATTAGTTACCTTTGCTCAGGTTGCTTATCAGCTGATTCCTATTGGAAAACCACACAAAACCACATTAAACCGCGCTCGTCAGCATCCACATCCACATCCACATCTGCCATTTTGTTGCTCTCCCTGTGTCAATTGCAGCAAAGGAATTCGTTTTACCCTGCGG
The DNA here is from genome assembly GCA_035044365.1 of Drosophila neotestacea. Classification (NCBI taxonomy): domain Eukaryota; kingdom Metazoa; phylum Arthropoda; class Insecta; order Diptera; family Drosophilidae; genus Drosophila; species Drosophila neotestacea. The sequence goes on from JAWNMD010000757.1 coordinate 2,219,216, forward strand.
CTGAGTTAAATTGGAATCTTCGGGCGGCATCGCTTTAGGTGCCCTCTCAGACAACAGGTTGCTGGAATTTAATGAAATTAGGTATCTTCCCAGCAGTGGCAGCTGCTCTCTTCAATATTCGGCTCCATAAGCGTACAGGGTTATGCATAAATAAACAGATAAACAGTCACATGAGTTTACTTTTCATGTCTGAAGCTCAGACATTTAAGCATTTATTTTAATACCTCAAGTTTTAAGTTTGATTCACTCTTGACAATGCAAACGAACACCTCTTCCGTAAGGACTTCTAATCATACTTATTCAGTCTGTAAATAATAAATGGTCTTGGGTTCATTTTGAGTTGTATGTCATGAAATGAAATGAAATTAAATTATTATTTTTAATTAGTGTAATTTTACTGGCGAATCTATGTATAAGCTCTTGGCTTTTATTTACTCGTTAGAATATCTAACATAATATCAGCATATGTAGGTGGTATCAAAAGGAATATAAGCAGGTGATTTAAGCTACTCTGTTTACTTATGTCACGTATTATACATTGCACAGGTCTTACCATTAACTGAGTTGGTTAATATAAAATGTGTAGATAAAAAGCCACAGGGGTGGTATCATCAGTTAACTTTAATTGCATTTCTGCTCGCTAAGAATCACCCTGTATGAATGTCGAAGTATCCTCATATGAGTTTTAAAATCTTTAGCTGCCTTAATTTTACACAATTTGCATGGCAACAAACATTATTTACACACATGAAACGCGACCTTTGACATAGAAACAGCAACGGCAAGAGGTCACATCATAGAGAAGGGACAGTAAAGGTGGCACGAAAACACATATGCGGCCTGTCAGACAGTCTGTGTGTGTCTGTGTGTATTTTGGTAAGAGTTGTGCCAACTTTATACAGTTTAATTAAATTAGAGCGTCTGTCAGGGTGGCTGCTTCAGCTCCAACAGAATCTAATTTCATTTGATAAAGAGGCCAGATCCAGCAGTTGCCGTACTTCGACTGACTGACATATGATGCTGTTTGCATAAGGACTTAACCGGATTAGCCAGCTTATTTCAACTGCAGAGGCTGCACGCCACAACATTTGCATAGACTTGACTGCTACTTTTGATTTATGAGCTTCTTAAGATACATTTCATTCAAGTTTATCATTTCGCACTGCAGTTTTCCACTTCTAGTTCTTTAACCAACCACATTCACTTTGGTATTTGGGCAGTCAAAGGAATATCTTAAGGGGACGGTGGTTGACTGAAATGGGAATTCAAATCCTTGACGCTTGTTTGACTCTCTGCAATTTATTTAATTTCTAAAAGTCTTGAACGTATTTTCATTCGCATATCACATGCTCTAAACAAAAAAGATTCAATTACATATTCGTTTTGCGTGTTTTCTGTTACAATTGTAAGAACTTTTGCAGCAGCAAACATAGATTGTAAAACAAAGTTGGAGAAAGACAAAAAGTTCGACAACAAAGTGTTCTGATAATGCAGCAGAAATAATTCAAATGAAAAACCACTTAGACTAAGACAAAGAATTCTGTGCTTGGAAATTCTGCTGCGTTATGGGTTGACTTTCTAATGGCAAAATGAAAGCCATACAGCCTTTAATCCGAAGATAAACTTTGTTGGCTGCACATGCATTTTGTAGCTTGTTTAACGACGGAAAAATAGGTAAAACGAGCAACTGAAGATTGATACGTGCGGTCACGTAGCATGATTTACAATTTGTTCTGCCCACAAAGCGTAAGCCTCTGACATCAAGTACTCAACACAGTTCTACGTCACATAAGATGAATTTAAACCAAATAAAGTCTTGTTATGCTGTTGAAATTGTAAGTTTTTTTTATATTGATTAGCTTAAATGTTGCTGGTAATTGTGGACTCAACAAATAGTCATAGGCAGACACTACTGTACACAATTTTCCTCTTTTGCCTACGTGACGCTGTTTTACGATGTTGCTTTGGTTGTAATACACGTTCCTTGTTTAACTTATTTTTAGTTGGCTTACATGTCGTATGCGTATTGCGATTCCTGTTGCATATCACATGAGAATATGTATTCAACAATCATTTGAGGACTCTTTTATAGCTGTTGATGGCCAATTAAATATCAATGATATACAGCAAATAAAATTACGTATACGCAACTCTGATCAATTGTGTTTACTTATGAATCATTTTATAATTACCATACATACGGAAATACAGCACAAAAAAAACCCCAACTGCAAAGGACAATAATTGACACATACAGCGAACGTAATTGTCACAAAATAAAATGTTTAATGGCGGGGAATACTCAAGAGTCTGTGGAGCCTTAAATTGCTCAAAAAGGTGAACTTTTCCGTTTTAAAAAGGGAAAATTCTAATTGAACACAACAAAGAGGGCAATTGAATTAAGCTTTCTGGAAAATGTAATTTTTAAATAGGTTTTTAGCTATAGGATATCTCAAATGCGACTATACTTTACTACATGTACAATTTGTTCAAGTCTTTTTATGCGTAAATGTTAAATGGCGCAAATTGTCAATGCTTTTCTGGTTAATTTTAAAAAGCCACATTTCCCTTGTTTGTAACAAAAGCAGAATTCGAAAATTAATTTATATGGGTCCCCAGAAGAGCCTTAAAATTAAATGCCAATTTATATGGTTGAATATTTTCGAAACATACTCGTAATATGTTAAGAGCCTTTTGCACTCTGGATGAACTTTGACTGCCGTGCAACATCAACAAGCAGCTGATGCATTTTTTATGTTAAATCATTTCATGGTGTGTGTGGCGTGTGTTCAGCTTTTATCACTTGTTTGCCTCACATTTTATGAGCGTTTAAATACAATGAAATTTAACGACGAGAGACAAAAGTAAAACAAATGGCAAGGTACTCGAAAAAAGGGCAAATGATTTCATCTCATGTTACCAACGTTAATTTTACGGATATGCAATTCCGCTTTCCTTTGATTCCCCTCTCATTTGCTGTTGTTTGTGGTAGTTGATGCTGGACTAATTTTGCGGGCTGGTTGTGCTGACTATTTAATTAAAGGAGTAGCAATCAGATGTCAATTGTATAATGAAAGACACCTTTGTCAGTTGCATGTCAAATTAAAGTAAATACTATTCGGCATCCGATTCCGAATCGTATTGACGTAGCATTTACGTAAACACGTTATATAAAATTGACTGCTTTTACAAAAGCCAAAACAGAATACAACAGCAACCAGAACAAAAAAAAAGTGTATAGAATGCGAAAATGGCAACGGTCAGTTCATAGTAATTACTTAATCAAATGAAAGACTATTTACAAATTTATAACAGCACAAAGTACACACTCACACATCAGTTCATAGGTCCAAATAGCAATCATGCCATACCACACACTTATTCTGTGTTCTGTGATGTGGTGTTGTGTATATGTATGTGCTGCACGTAGCACAGTTTCCTGGTCCTAGTTTTCCATAGTTAAATTCCATATAAAATCTATGTGGCATGTGCAACGGATACCACATCCACATTGCGCATACGCCATAGGAATTATTTACAAAACAAGTTGAGAGCTATGCAAGTGCTGTAAATTTACAAACTAGTATCCGAAATCGGAAACAGGTTTATGGATTATATTTTTAAAGCATGTCAAACATAAGACGAGGTGAGTTAGGGAATTTTGCTACAGTTAAGTCAATAAATAAATCTAGTCGAAATATTTAAGTAAACAATTCTCTTAATTTCATATTGAAATTCAACTCAATATAGCTTGGAGCAGAGACAAGTTAAAGGTGGAGAGACTTCTTAAGCACAAGCATAAATATTGTGTCTGTATCAGCTTGTGTTCAAATTTGCCAACGTTACTCAAAAGCTAATCGCAACTGTCGCCAAACGCTTTTTCTGGCAGGCAGAACTTTGAAATGTCAATCCTTTTTATGTACAAGGACATTCCGGAATGAAACAACAGTTGGTTCATTAATTTTTGAGAACTTTTTCGCCTTTTGACTTGCGGCATGACAATACGAGTTCTCCTTGTTTCGCCAAATGCCGAAAAAGAACAAAATATTTGACAGTATACACACTTCAGTTTCTGTTTTCAAATTGACTGAAATTCAGTATGTTTTCTTTTTAACCAAAAGGGTTGATAAGGGTATAATGAAGTCGTAATAAATACAGGCAAACGAAGGGTATGAATAATAAATATATAGACAATACTTAATGTTATTTCGATTAGCATCAACAATAATGAAGAATTTATTTAGTAAAGGGTATCTCTTAGACAAGATCTCTTAGAATTATTTACTTGTTTTCATGCAGCTCTTGTACTTACATTACGTATACGCCATGCATGTTAAGTTTTTACTCCCACTCTTTGCATTCAGCTACGAGTATAGGGCTTTGTTTTTGTCGGAATGAAGCCAAAAAACCAAAACAACATTGACTTTTTAGGAAAACATTTCAGAGTGAGTTAGAGCTGTTCTCTTTTTTCTGCTCTGTGCTTTGTGGAATTCATTACAGTTTCTACAGTTTGCTTATTTAACTGCATGCCCGAGTATCAAGTAAATATTGATTTTATCTGAAGTTTTGTAAAAATAGAAACAATGGAAGCTAGAGAAAATTGTTTGACTTACTTTTTATGTCTGAGCAAAGTGATTAAGCAGAAAGAGCTGCAGCCGGTGTAGTCAAGTGTGTAGTGCAATTGAACAGATAAATCCTGTCAAGCCACATGCCAATGCCAAGTTGAATGTGATTTGCGGCAGGCCAAGTTATACAATGTGAATCCAATTCGCTTCCATTTGTGTTCGAAATTCTATACCGTTTCACACACACACACACACACACTTGCACACAACACAATTGAACTCTGCTGACAATGCGAATGACAATACGAAAGACGCAATATGCAGTATGTAATATTCGAACAATGCAGGTAACTGCAGACGGATGCAAAAGCGGAAATGTAACCGGAATTGGTGAACACTTAACCTGATTGCACTCAATTCGTAAGCGTCTGAGCTTGGATTTGCGGCTGACCAAAGGCAGATATGCATACGTTATCATTACTTCCATATTCTATTCAAATTTGTCACCTCTCTTGGCTCAAGCAAGTTATAATTGCCTATTAACACTTTACCCCGGCGCGTTATGATTACGTGGTCCTTCAAACGTGTTTGTTTGTTTGTACACAGGGCTATTTTTGAAACAAGTATTAAACATTTAATCGCAATTGTCACAGGTCACGAAACCGTTTGCTCAGCTGTTGTCTGTTTGGTCAATACTCAATTGTGCCATCCGCACACCTGCCATACAAATTTGCTCCTTCGCGTGTCTATCAAATGAGCGACACGCCCAAAGGTTAAGCTGCAAATCTGTCACCTGGCGATGTTGTTGTGGAAATGCCTTGTGGTATTTTATTTTTATTTATTCTATTTATTTTGCTTTTATTATGATTGTGTTCGCAGGGGTGGAAAACGCTTAATGTTGCGTGAAAAGCGCGTGAAAGCAAATGAATGGGAGAAAAATCAACTTGGAAAATGTTTCTCTACCAATGGCTTTGACAGCATCATTTGCACATCTCACTGAGCCGCATCAATAATTCAGTCGATAATTTATTTTTTTTCGCTTTTCACTTTCACGTTTTCCTCATTTCTCGTTCTACAGAAAATTGGCTTTTAATTTGACATGGCAACTTTTTCCAAACTGAATTTGTTGCCTTTTTACCGTACTGAATAAATCAACAATTTGCTGACCAACTAGCACGAAATTCCAATTAATATGCAAATGATAATGCGACTTTTTGCCAGACACTCAATAATTTGTCTTTAAAAATTCAGTGTTTGTTCTTGAAAACATGCAATATATATGAGATTTTAGTGCGTCTTGATATTGATTCATATTACGTATACGTATTGCAGCTATAATGCTACCTTTGGTCCTAAGGTGTCTTTGTCATTTAAATTTGGCAGCAGTTGCACGCCAATTCGACTGTCAATTATACGTCACCTTGACTTTGATTTTTAGCCTTGACTTTCAAGTAAAATTACTGCCTTGATGAGCAATTGTTACATGTTTAGACAGCAATTGTCCCAGTAGAGACTTCGTGTGACCATTATGTATATAATGCCATGTGACATTGAATTAAATGAGCTGCATAGAGCAATTAACGTTATAGTTTGAAGGACATCCAACCAGATGCCATGAGCAGACAATTTCCGTCAGTCATGCTGAAAGTTAACCATGGAAACATGCAAGCCGCAAGCCCAAATACAAACCAAGTAATTTCATTTTATTGCCCACATTTTCAATTACGTCGAGTGGCAAACACAGAGAATAGGCAAGCTGTTGAGCAAGTTGTAGGCCCTGTGGAAATCTTTATTTGCTAAAAGTCTCGGCAAACCCAAAATCGAAGTCGTGACAAATGTCTGTGGTGGCACAGAAATAGATTTCCATGGTCGTTTATCAAAAACAAAAGGCGCTGAGCTGGCTCCTGGTACCTGAAATGACAAGGCGATAAGCTGCCTATGCCCCGCTCTCCCCGCCAGCCCCAGCACAGCTTTTCCCGGGTATCCCCGTAATTTGATGTAACCATTTCGTAAGAATCCTTTGTGGCAGCTTTATGCTGACTGTCGAATCCACGTAGGTCATTTTATTGTAGTCCATTTTGCTTCGCCGAAATCAGTGGGTTGTGCATATTTAATGTATTATGCAAATGCGAAGGGACCCATGTGAAAGGCTTATTTATTTATTTACATTTAGGTGAACGAGTACGAGTATTATATACAACATGAGGATGACAATACCAAAATATTCTTAACTGCGGACTCTGTTCAAATTTTTGAATACGAAGCAAAGTTGAAAGTTCGCCCTGATTGGGAGCATATTCGTGGTCTCTTTATGTACGGATATCAAAAGAAAGACAACCTTTTTGGCCCAGACATTTATTTCGCATTGATTAGGAATAAGACTTAACTTAAAGACTTGAGCCTTTGAATTGAATTGCGCTTTTGGGTTGCCCCATCTTTAAATAGACGCTTGGGCTTCTTAGTGGCCTGCTTGATATCAAAGCGAGACTCAGTTACACCATGGGATAAGCCGGTTGTTATCCAGGGACAACTGTCGTTTCTCATTTAAAAGGCGATTGTGAATTCCTATCAACTTACTGGAACATTGCCTGCAGCAGAAAGTTGATATTTTAGCTACAAATTCGCATTATTCGGCTCACTTGCAATTAAGTCAAGTGTACAGAGCATGGTTTAAATTCAAACCCCCAAAAAAAATCTCTCGAAATCAATCGATACGGGTTTTCACCCCCAAACTGTGCTCACAGAATTCACAGTTTAAATAAATTAATTGATTTTACTTTTTACGTCTATCACACAATGTATATATATGTATATGTATGTGCACACTCACACATACCATATCAATTGCAATCAATCAAGAAATTGAGTACTCACTCCGGTCCTGGAAACTAAAAAGTTTGCATCCTGAGACAAAACCCCAAGGCCATGTCCTGGGCAACTGCAAAAAAGCAATGCGGGCAAATGCAATTTGAGTGCTTCGATATCTTCCCAAACTCCCCTTGCTCCTTTGCCTCCACTTGATGCAATAAATTCTATTGACATTGACTCTTGCTAAAGTGCATAAAGTGCCACTGAATAATGCTGAGCACCTGGTAGCTTCCAGCAGCCATAAAAACTTTAAGTGAAAGTTAAAGCTTTACATAGAAATTTACTTTAATGTTAAGCGAAAGTAACATAGAGGTTTACTTAAAATGTTTTGTATTTCTTTTTTGCCAATTTTTTCCTTAATTTCTTATTTATTTGGTTGAAGGTTAGCTGCAATTGAAATGTAGTAAACAAGTACTAGTTGTTATTTGACCCCTTGGTGAGATGGCTTAGTGGAAAGTGGTGCTCGACAATCCTAATCCATTTGCAACAGCAAATTGCACTCCCAATTGAGCTCTTAAGCCGCTTACATTGAGCACAAAAGCATAGCACACTTTTCAGCGCACGCCATTTTATATTTTACAGCTGAGAGTAGCGGAAAATAAAAGATTGAATTGAGATATTGAACCAACAATGAATCATTGCTTTTCTTCAAAAAATAAAAATAAAATAATATAAGAACTTTTCTAAAATTCTGCTCTGTTAAAATATCAAATAAAAATGTGCTTGAAAAGTATTTGCTCGTTTTCCACACTTCGTTCTAATGTAGGTGTGAAATATTTTACTGCTAGAAACGTGAAAAAAAAGTTAGAATTACATAGGTATAGGTAAGTATTCGTTTGCCAGATATTTCGTACGTGCTCTCACAACATGAACTCATAAATATGTATTGATTTTCCATTCGACAATTTCTTTTCATGTTCCATACAAACGAACACACATCGAAGCGCCTGCAGTAAGTGCTTTCACGTGCTGGGGATATCAGTAAGAAGCATATGAAATTGAACACAGCATGGAATCCCAGACAAAGAAAATAATAAATGGCAAAAGACGACAGAGTTATGATTATGAAAAGTTTATAATGCCACAGAAATGCTTCAATGTTCATACTCATATGTAAATATGTAAATACAAAACGAATGCGATGGATTTGCCGCAATTGGCGACGCATTGCGGAGTCAATGAACAGTGAAAATGTTATTTTTAAAATATTTATCACAGTTCTCGAAGCAAAATCTGCTACCACTTACACCGCAAGTGGCAAATTGCATCGAAACATGCAAACCAAATGCGGAAAACTGTGGAAACTTCTACTAAAAGCGCACAAACTAAGAATAATGGCCCTTAATCATACTCAGACATGTTTACATCTTGAGTTCATTAATTCAATCCAAACAGAAATATATATCTTGACTGTTTAAGAAACAAACTCCTCTATATATGGTTCTGTCATATTTGTTTGAGTAATGAGCAACCAGAGAATTGTGCGTGTGCAATCTGCCGAAAGTTGTTAAAATGCTCATAACAAATGTGTTAAATGTGTGGAAATTTGTCAGGCTAAAACGAAACAAGGTACAAGGACTACGCTTTGAATATGCTGCTGGTTTGTGAACTATGTATTTTCATTATGACTATATCTTATTTGAACAGCATTGTATCTATGACTCTGAAATTTCCTTTTTATCTTTAATTCTTTCTCAACAGTTTCAGATAAATTAAACTACAAATTTACACCTTAGTTATAAGGTAATAAATTGCAAAAAGTATGGGAGCTACAGGGTATTACCTTGTATTTTAGGTAGAGTATTTATACAGTTGTATCTGAAAATTTTGTAAATGTTTGATGCTGATGAGTTATTATCATTATATATAATGACTTGATTAAGGAATAAATCAACTAAAAGTCTAATTAATCAAAGTTCTGCATGTATTTATTTGATTTCGATTTTCAAATTTCCATCCACATAATAAGCCTTTTGAATTTACTAAATTCAAATTAGTGCTGTGTTAGATATTCAGTCTAGTTACTTTAGTGCACACACTCTAACAATTCCCATGAATTTTTGATAGTCGTCGGTGCCATTAATGAAGCCCAGCACATAAGCCACCGCAAAATGCAGCTGGTAATTTAGGGCTGTCATTTATGGGGCTTACCATCCGCATTCTGTGGTCTATTTCAACAATTAGCAAACAAAATCAAAAACAGCAACAACAACAGAAAAAAATATTCATGGAAAATTTAAAACAACAACAACTGGGCTACGTGCCAATTAAAAAGGCAACCGATGATTCAAAAGGTTTGGGTGCTGAATTGAAATTTATAATTTAATGGAATTGGAGCAGCTGCAATGGCTTAAAGCGGCTTATAAACTTTGCGTTTGTTGATCCCATTGCGCTAATTGCAAAATATTCGTTGGGAACCCTACTTCAAAAGGGTTTTTAATGTTTGAAACTTTGTAAAAAGACAACGGTAAATTGGAATTGTTGTCAAAGGAAACTTAATTATTTATATACACTTTACTGAAGCCTCAACATTTCTCATAACACAACGAGAAAGATTGTTATGCTATGTTAATAAACTGTCCTAAAATATGTTCTTGTAACTTGAATGATAAACTACGAAACAGCCTCAATTTGGCAGTTAACTAGAGTGAAGTATTGTCTTAGAAACTTGTCCAACTTGACAGGCTTAACTGCAGTATGAATCAGTAGCTGTGTGGCACTAAAGAATGTGAAATGATAAGAATGTAAATGATAATAAAAATTATAATACATCAACTGAAAATGGTCCCGCATCGTGTTATTTACGGTCTGCCAAAAAGCAAGGGGAATTTAATTTAAATTCTAAAGCAGGTACCCAACCAATGTAAAGAAAAAAAGGAAAACTAAACAATTGTCGGCCACTTTTTGCACTTGTGGCCTTTTCGTCATTTCAGTTCGAAATAATTAAGGCTAACAAAAATGAATTAAGGCACGTGCTGCGCTGAAGAAATTGCTTTTTCTTCTTCCTTTACGCTACTTGAGTCTTTTCGTCTTTGACCTTTTATTTTTTCACTGCCATTTTGTTTAACTACTCTATGGCAATGGAATGGTGAGAAGAGGTATGACAGATATTAAGGATTTAATTCTTTACACTAATGATAAAAACCTGATTTTTTTTCTTATTGCTAACATTATGCATAAAAAGCTTAAGCTCAAGAAAATGTTGTGCTGATGTACTAAAGGGTATCTTTCATTAGACTTCAACTTGTTTACTTGTGTTGTTTAATTTACTCATGCCGTTTTGACTGTTTCTGTTGTCGGCTTGTGTCAACATCACAAAAGCCACACACAGGGCCAACATTCGCCATGGAACATTCCTGTTTCATGTTGTTCAACGCCATTCAAAGACAAGTACCCGTTAGACAATGGCTGCTGCATGAACTTGTTTCATATCTGCATCATATATTTTGCTTAAATACCGAGAATATCTTTTAAAATACCAACTTGGCACAAGTGGGCTCTTTCTTTTGTTAGTGAGAGACAATGAAAAGCTGGCGGAAAAGTTTACAATTAGCTTGTCAACAAATGGGGGCATTATACGCTGCGTATGCGTTATGTGCGACTTGTGGCAGGCAATCTCGCAAATTATTACAACTATGCAAAGCAGTTCATAAAAACCACAAGTCCGTGTTGTGATATCTTCATCACTGGCATAAAACCCCATTTTACCCAGTTCTCAACCCCAACCTCAGTCATAAGCTGGAATTCAAGGAAAAAAATAATTACGAAATTTGGTAAACTGTTATCCACAGCGCAAGTGGAAAATTAAAGCAGCTGGAGAGAGCACTTAAAATCTTGAATGCATATTTAACATTTTAATGCATAGAAAAGGGAGAAATGGGTGTGGCTGCTGCGGTTGTGTTCAAATGGAAAGCTTGACTGTTGCATACAAATAAAAATCCCCCCAAAATGTGAAACAGAAACAAAAACGCAAGGCAATTTATATTCTCTTGAAAGCTTAAGCTTTTAAATTACTCAATGTTTGCAGGCACTGTTGAATGAGTATAGCCACTAAATAAGTGTAACTAAGTTGTACCTAAAATATTTCTAGCCAACAAATGGGGTTTCCTATAGTGTTATACCGGGAGCATCTTTATGTAAATTAGATAGATCATAGATTTTGCATTTGTATAATATATAACAAACCGGTTTTCATTGTTTGTATTTACAACTATTTTTACCGGTAATAAACCTCTAACAGCTACAAAACGTGATTAGATAAAGTTAATAAACGTGATCCCGTTTGTCAATTGCTATTATTTGAATATGAGTAGTTTTACAGAAACTATACAATTAAAAATATAAATAAATTAAAGCTTTGCTTGTCGTATATTATATACTATTTAAGTGTGTACTCTATAATTTTAACTATAATGACAAACAATTTCAGAGAGCTTTCTATAAAAACTGATAGAATTTGTCTATATAGAAGTAAATTTTAAGCTGTAGCTGTTCATTTAGTGATTTCAACTCCATCGTACTTGTCGATAGTCGGTATTTGATTCGTGATAGTGAAAAATTTAGAGAGCACACGGAACAAGTTAGTTAAGCTAGCGAAGCTTGACCATTTAATTGGATATTATAAAAAAGCAACATCAGTGAAAATCAGTGAATGTCAAATTATTTTGCAGATGAAAATCAGTCAAGGACAAAAAACAAATCAGTTCAGAAACAAATTCAATTAAAATTGTGACAAGACACTTGTATTGAATTTTAAAATATAATAATTAGATGGTGGAGAAAGCTTTAATTTCTGATGCTGTAGAGCGTTTGAAGAGTCTACCATGGCATCAATTATTCTATATGTTCTATATAGAACCAATTGTATTCACGCTGATATTTTCGCACTTACTGTCAGGTATGCGTAAGAATATATAATACTATACAGAGAGAGAGTAACATGTGAATATTGCATGCATTGCAGGCACTGTCATGCGAAATGAGATTATTTATCAGACGTGCAAGGTTATTTTCCATTACAACGAGACGGATTGCAGGCAGTTGGATAACAAGGATGCTAGTCCTCAGATACATGTATGTACTTACTGTCGGGTAGAAACAACCCATGTGTGAAAATGATTTAAATTTCATTAGGCTTCCAGGCCATTGAAACTGAAATACAATCATATGTCGCCGACATGTTTCTCACTCGGACATTGATGGAGAGCATTGTCCCAGCTATATGTGGCTTGTTCTCTGGGTCGTGGTCGGATCACTATGGCCGCAAACCATTGCTCATTATCTCGATGATTGGTAACTCTTTAATTCATTTTAGGTTATAAATAATTTAAAAATTGCTTTACAGGTTTTGCAGGCTCTGCCATGATAGCCACTATCATTTGTGCTTTATCCAGATATTATGAGATCAATCCCTGGTGGTACACACTGGCAGCAGTACCTCATTCATTGCTGGGTGGAATGTGTGTCTTTTCAGTGGCAGCTTTTTGCTTTTTATCGGACATAACAGATGTTAAGACAAGGCCCTACAGGTAGTCAATTACTGTTCTAATTATTACTACCATATAAAGACATTTCTTATGTCTTTCAGAATGATATTCATGGAGATGTTGATTTTTGTAGCCATAAGCAGTGGCTCCTTGCTATCCAGTTACGTGTATGCAGCTACAAATGCAGCTGTGACCCAGGGAATCTCTGCATTTCTTATCACAATGGTTACAATGTATATCGCTTGCTATTTGCCAGAGAGTCTGCACATTCGACTGGCCCAGGATGCCAAGGATGCAGAAGGGAAAGCTGAAAAGGATTTGCCTATTACAGTCTCCGACATGCAACTGAGATGTACGTCCATTGACTGTTCTAACAAAACAGAATATAATGTTAAGTCTGAGAAGGTAACAAGTGAGCTGGGCAAAATTGAAGCGCAGTTAAATGAGAAGCAAAAGTCAAAGCAAATGAACTCAGAGGAGTCAAAGGAGAAAACTGATTGTGAGCAATGTGAGATGGAGACGGATTTAAAGACCGCAGGCTTGTTTAGTCTGACACACTTGAAGGAAATGCTGGTAACTTGCTGCAAGCCTCGTGAACATAATGCACGTGGAATAATTTGGCTTGTGACTTTGACCATGTTTATGACCATGTTCGTAGTGGGTGAGTATTGTGAGTTCATTATGAGATAAACTAATATGCAATCCCATAATATGATTTCTCTAGATGGAGCTATGACAGTCATGTATTTGTTTGTGCGCCAAAAGTTTCATTGGTCCGTCCGAGATGTTACTTTTTTTGATACTGTCAGCCAGCTGATACCCATGCTGGGGGCTTTAATAGGATTCCTTATACTACGCAAGGTATTCATTAGTAAAGCACAGAAACTATTTCAAGACACAATTATAAATATACTAACTCTTGTAGGTTTTTGGCCTATCTGTGGTTGTATTGGCGCTGTTGTCTCTTTTCTCTGATGTACTGAGCAATCTTGTTAAAGGCTTTGCCGAACTACCTTGGCACATGTATTTGTCGGTTGCTTTTGGTGTATTTCGTTCCATCGGAGGACCAATGTGTCGCACCATTGTCTCCAACATAGTTCCTGCTTCAGATTTGGGTAATCAACCATTTAGTAGAGTTTTGGTTTATTAATAATAAATGTATACTCCCACAGGTAAAATATTCTCCATCAAAAATGTTTTACAATCACTTGCGCCTTTTGGTAAAAACAATTTTACATAATTATTGTTAAAAAAATATATTAAAAATATATATGTTTTATTTCCATAGTTGCCGCTCCGCTCTATACATTTGTCTATCAACGTTCTCTGGCCTTTTATCCGGGTCTATTCAATTTTCTTAGTGCGGCTCTGTTTTTTGTGGCATTTGTAGCCATTGGGTGAGTTTTTAACACATTCATTGCAACCTCCACCAGTCTATGCCACATTTATGTATTACATTTACAGATTTGTTCTGCGCATTAAACTTAAGCATAAGCAACATTATGCCGAACTACTTAAGTGATCACTTATATTTATAAACAAGTCTAAATAAATTTGTATTCAGCAATTAATGTTGTTTCTCAAGACTTTGACCCACAAATTTGGGCATTGCTTTTGCCATTGAATGAATTTCAAATACATTGTTCTGACAATATCAAAAAAAACATAGAACCCGTTGGTGCTCAAGCAGTGCAAGATTTATTAAAGTTATTTATAGGGATAATAATAATCTAAAATATGCTATACATATGTATGATTTATGTTTAAGCTTATTTATTTAAGCAACGATAACATTATTGTGATAGCTCCTGCGCATATTCCAACATCTATATAAATACTCAATGAGCATGACAACCAAACTTAGCGACATTCCAGTTACATAAAATTCAATGGAAGTTTTAAAGAACTCCAGTGGCAATGGCTCTCGGTTAGGCGGATTGTATGGAAATTGTCGAATCAAGTTGGCTGTCTTCAACTGTTGTAATCCCAAATTCATCCATTTTTCATTAAGGCCCGTTTCGAATGCATTATTAATAAATGTTATTAAAAATATTGACATAACAAGAGACGGATGTACAGGTAGCCTTAAATGACGCTCTACACCGCACAATTGTCCGGATGCAAGTCTCAGTATTGGTTGCCGCAGACGCTCTTGAATAAACTCGAATTGATCCCATTGATGAGTCTCTATTATGTAAGTATAACTGTCATTTAGGGAGTATAAATGATGATCCAACACATTCTGGTCTACCAAAATGATGTAATCCAACAATTTGCGAGGCAATTCACCAATTTGAAGAACTTCCATTTGAGCAATAGAAACCATGATCTTTATGTCATTTGCCACAAACGAGTCAACGTCTACAATTTTGGGCATTTGAAAGCCTGTGGTAATTGCAGTCCCAAGAACGCCTCCAAAAATGCTTGTTGTCAGCAAACTATAGAATAACGAACAGATCATCATAATTCTTTCTGCTCTACTCATGTGATGGACAAATTCATTAGGTAGGGTCTGTCCCCAAGAGAGCTGAAATGCCTGGAAAATAATCGAACCCAATGGCATGCCTGGATTATAAAATCGTCTGATCACAGCATTTACAACTAAGTAAAATGTAAAGAACGCAGTCATTGAAAAGTTTCCAAGGATGCAGCGTAAATATTTTTGAAGAGGCACTCTACGTTCATAAGGAACGACCAGGCAAAATTGTGTTGATGTCACCAATGGGCTATATAGAGCCAGACTAGCATTGGATACCAGGTTCGCCCCAATATCAATGTTGGTATCGCCAATGTGGCATTGTGTAGTGTCGGGACAATAATCTTCACTTGTCGTCTGAATAATTTGTATTTTTCCATTGGCAAATCGTATAAATTCACCTATCATTATGCCAGTTTGCCCACCAAGGCTAACATCGCTCCCAGATATGTCTTTCTGCTCCGTTGAATTCCACTAAAATCAACGCTCATTAGATTGAAGTAATATTTGCAACAAAATTTAACAACTTACCACAAATACATGGGGCAAACACTGGAAGACAGCAATCAATGTTTGATTCCCATTCATAAATCCGAACTTACGATTCACCAAAGTGTTAATGTGCCATTCTGTAAGTCGAAATACGGACATGGTAGATCTGTCCGAATAGGTCCATAGTTCATAGTCGTTGTTTAGTTTAAAAGTGAGCATGGTATTATATAATCGAGCTTTTGAACACCACTTGAAGAAGTCTTCTATTACTTCAGTTGCTGGTGGTAAATCTTCCTTCGACTTGTATACAAATAGCACTGGAAGTAAACTTATTTTTCTCAAGGAATTCTGAACAACATTGAGTATAGGATCATGTAAACCACTGAAGATTGACACACCAATATTGCGAATACCAATAAGATTATGAAGTAAGTTAGTTTCGGGACCAGCCACAATCACCGGACGTCCAAAAGTCTCCATTATGCGGTGCTGAAGTGAAGGTGTCATATCCAAGTCTCCAACGAATGTAATAAAGTTTTTAAATTTAATAAGATAATCATATTTCGATATTATTGGAAATATATATTCAAACTCGTTTTGGTTTTCCACTACGGGCTTTATCTGGCCAAATACCATGACCAGAATGCAGCAACTCCAGAGATAGAGACTAGCACACCTCATGGTCGCACTTTCTCAACTGTTATCCTGGCCAAGCAGGCCACCTTGTTTTTATCACAGAATTCCTTGTTTGCAGAGTTATTAGATGACATTACGATGGAGCTCAAATTTATCCCCAGCGTGGCATCAAACAATACAAGCCATAAAATATAAATGTACTGAGTGCACATATGATGTACTAGCTTTATAAACTAACTTTGTCGGCCAAACATTGAAATATAAGGTCCTGTATTAATTTTAAGTTGGAAACCAACAGCAATTTATTATTATGGAAATTGGAGTGGTATTTACAATTTATACTGTAGGCAATTATCCTAAAATAAAACTAACTACAATTTGCACAGGTCAAATTAAATATAATTGGTCTTTTCATGTATTTATTAGTTTTTTCTTGTAATCTGTCAACTAACAACTAGCCAAATGAAATAATGGCATTCCTATTGAAAAATAATAAATAAGTAAGTAAAAAGGAATCACCTCAGTTATAAATATTTATGTTAGTTGTTTGTGTTTTATTTGACCTGTTATGACAAAAAATGTGAATTAGATGAATAATATTTATAAATCAGGTAGATGTGGTTGCTGTTACCGTTACCTTTTCAATTATTGTTGTTGGATGTATTGAATATGCAAAAGTCATGAGAATTTTAAAATAAACAAAATGTCGAAACTCGTATTATATTTAGCATTTAATATTCATTGCGTTGGGTTTGACTGTTTGACTTTGGCAAGTACATAGTATATGAATATTTAAAATACACAATGTCAAAGCTCAAATCTATGGCAGTTCAATGTGACAACAGCCAAATAAGACAAATATTCACTAAAAAATATATAATGATTCAAATTTAAATGGTGGCTATCAGAAAAAGAAAATAACAAAGCTCTTTTTGCTTAGAGTCTCCTCATGTGTACACTGTACATATTTATTTAAAGCTTTGTTAAACATTAAAGTTCAGACCAACTTTCGAAGGACTGCAAATCATAATTTCGCCATATTAAGTTACGTTCTGCTATTGGGAAGTGGAAGCAAATGCAAACAAATCGCACATTTTCAGACTATGTCATCAGAGTGTTGTGTTGGTATAGCTAATTTAAGCTATGGTGGTATTAAAGTCACCAATGTGTAATGTTTTTCCAGAGTGCAACGAAAAGCGACAATTTGCAGGATATGAACCTGTAGTTGCACTCGCTCCGGGCCAAATATGTGTTTGCGTTGTATGTGTAGTCATGAGTTTAGTTTTATGAGAACCCAGACCTTGGAGACCTTATGGGCGTGACATAGTGCGTGCTGATGTCGCAAGCGAACAGACAACTTTAAACGTTGTTGACGGCAGTATCCGGCTTTCCGGGACGATGATTGATGGGTCTTTTAGTGCAGACAGTGGAGTTTAAAACTACATTAATCGAAATGTTACCACAGCGTCATTTGTGGGAAATAAAAACATTCAAACGAGGAAAGCCCGTTGAAAACTTGAAGATAACAAGCTTAAGCACAAAGAACAAGCAACTTCATATATTGGCGAAGGTCAAGTTCAGCACTTAGCATATGAGCTGCATCAAGTGGCGACCGCGACATGAAATGAGCAATCCGTAGCGTTACGTTACGTTATGTTACGTTGCGTTTCGTTAACAGAAAACGTAAGGCTCTCTCCCACTGAAGCACGCTCTCTTTCGCTCTCTCTCTCTCTTTAATTTCGTCCTACTACGTGGACTATAAAACAGCAGTGCCAGTGTCAGTGACAGTCAGTTTGCTTCAGACGACGTGACGATACGGAACAGTTAGCGAGCAGCTTTTCAGCAACGCTTTTCATCCTTGTCGCTCGTTCGCATTCGCATTCGCGCTCTCGTTGTGCTTATACGTTATTTCCGTTATTCGTGCTTTTTTCGTTGCCTGCTTATCAGCAGTGGCGTTTTGAAATGCCGTCGCTGCGTTTCGCATAGTTCACAGCGTACAAAGAACAGGAAACGAACTTTACATATCACACATCAAAAAACAACAATAGTTTGAACATGTTTTGGATTTTCCGTCGCACAGGCGCTGCCAATTTTTTCAATTCCTTGAACAACAATTGCAGCTTCAGCAAAGGCAACGGCAATGGAGGCGCCGGCGGCAATGGCAACCACAGCAACAACACCCAGGGTAAGTTGGACCTTCAGGTAGCAATTATATTATTATATTTCGGCACAAGGCAGTAATTGATTAGGTTGTCTAATTAGAGAAACATGACTCAGCACCAATATGCTCAAATTAATGTCGAATTTCTCTAATCACTGAAAACAAGTAACGGGAACCTAGAATTAAGCAAATGTTGTGTGCTCAAGAAACCACATGTGTGAAAATTTGTAATCGTCAGTCTTCCAAGGAAATTTAGAAACCTTTTAAAGCTCTACATTCTTGGAATTGGATATTTTCTTTTTGTGAAAGTCTTGCCTTTCCATTTTCATAAGTTTCACTAATAATGATAAATAATGTTCTTTTGGCAGTTGACACTTCTTTGAAAGACAGTTATTCAATAATATATAACGATATATTTTAAATTTACTCATGTATTCAATATGGTTTTAAATTTCTAAATTTCAGCATGAGCTAAACACTCATTCTTATTGTTTTTAAAAGAAACCATATAAATCAAAAATGGATTTCGTCAGTCTTCTTAGAAAATTTAGAAGAGTTTTAAAGTTCAGCATTCTTGGAATTGGATATTTTCTTTTTATCAAAAGCTTGGCTTTCCATTTTCATAAATTTAACTTTAAATGAAATATGAGTATTGCTTTTATATTTGACAATACTATGCGCTGTTATCAAAACCAGTAAGATAAAATTCCCATAATGGACTATGCATATATAATGCAATGTTGTTATGTTAATAACACATTGTATGTACACAATCATCCGTATTGTTTTCACAAGAACCCACATGAATAAAAAATAATTTACAAAATGTTTTAAAAGGTTCTTGGAAAGGAATATTTTCTATTAGTCAACGTGTTGTCATTTCCTTTTGATCAACTTCACTAGACATGTTAGAATATTATTCTCTTCTCACATAGTGCTTCGTTATCATGTCAGTTAATTAAAATTCCCATAATGGTGTGAGAATTACATAATATATAACAATATATTGTATACTCATATACTTAAGTACACACTCATTCGTATTGTTTGCACAAAATCCTCTGGCATATGGCGATCTGTCGATGCCTGATGGAAAAATGCGAGGATGTTAAAGTAAAGCAAATACAAGCATTTAGCTCTAGAAACCTCTCTCAATAATAAGCTCGTCCTTATGGCTCTAGTTACGTATATATGTATGCATGTATGCCTACGTGTTTCTGTGCCTCATTGTCAATGTGTGCGGATGTGTGTTTGTGTGTCTTAAACGTACCACGGATGCGACTGTCAAAAAAAAAACACTTAAGGCGTTGTCCCAAGATGCTTTTGTCTATGCGCTAAGACTCGCGCCAACTCTGACGCCAGGAAATCGTGATAAAGCGAAAAGCAAAAGGATGCCCAAAGCGGAAGCTACAGATAACGGTAGTAGTTGTTGTAGGTAACAATTGGTATTCATACACACGTCTCCGCATAGAAATGAATTGCAGTTCTATAGACAAAGGCCAAACATATTTATTTAATTAACAAATGCTGTCTTTTGTTGAGCGAAAACCTGCAATTGTAATCAACAAATAATTTTAAAGGACATTTCAGTTCATTTATTAAGGCAATAATCGAATTAAGACCATATATTCTATTACATTTTTTCAATGAAAAAAATAGAGGTTAATTAAAATATAATTAGGTTATCTTTCAAACCCCAAAGATTTTATACCCTTGCCGAGATTTGTATTCAACTTTAGACTACTGTCAGCTTTATCATATAGTAATCGGATTTTATCCAAACTTGGCCTGGTTGTATAAAACAATACTAAACAGAAGTTTGGCTGAGATTTCTTAAAAAACAAAAAATATAGCGCAAACAACTTTGGCTCGCCAAAGTTTAGACATCCTTGCAGACTCCTGTGTAAGCCGTCTGATCTTATACAAAACTTATTAGGATGTGAGGACAGTGAATATGCATAATATTAAAATATATTTCATACTAAATGTTGATTTCGAGCCGAACGTTCCTATGGCAGCTTTATGATATAGTGATTCGATCCGGCTCCGACATGTGTACTGCGTGCAGCAAAAGCACGGACCTGTACCAAGTTTCATAAAGATAGCTTCAAAGCTGAGAGACTAGTTTGCATAGAAACAGACAGACAGACAGACAGACAGACAGACAGACAGACAGACAGACAGACGGGCAGACGGACATGGCTACATCGCCTCAGCTCGTCGTCCTGATCAAGAATATATATATTTTATGGGGTCTCCTTCAATGCGTTACACATTTCGTGACAAAATTATAATACCCTCTGCAAGGTATAGGCTTTAAACTTTAAGTTAATTTTTGACAGATTTATAATATATGTAGTATTCTGATGCTTTGGTAAGACTGCAGTTTACTTAACACACAATCTGCGCATTTGGTTTAGATATTTTGAAAAAGCTGATTTTTTGTTATAATTCATCCGAATCCGACCTATGCGCTAGCTGCACCAAAAATTCGAATTTGTCCCAAGACTCAGCTCTGCATCCTGATCAAAAATATGTATGTATATATTCTATATACTCTGACACGCCTCCTTTCCACCATCAGCAATGGTATAAAAAGGTATATTGAAATGCTAATTAGTTGGCTTAAAAAAACAAAAGAGAATGGCTAATTTATGCAGCACGTAATGGAACTTATCCATGAAATTGTTTTTTACATAAAATGCGAAAAACACATTTAATTTAAGCAAATACATTTTTTCCTTTCCATTTTAGAAAAAACATTTTAATAACGTTGAATATGTAATAAGATTGGGTGAGGATTGGGTGAGCACATTTGCAGTGATTATGGCCATATTTGATTGCGAATCCTCTTAGCCATATGAACAACATTTATGTGATTTACACACACGAACCCACAAAGATTCTTGCATAATTTATTATGCAAATGCAACATATGTCAGCAGCATTAACCGATAATTATGACAGCCATTTGTCATTGATAATTATATGGAAAATATGCATGCAATTTACGGCATTTCTACTTTCACAAAGGCAATTAAACACTCATTTATTTTTGTGTGTGTGTGACTGTCTGTGTACATGTATGTGTGATGCCAATTTGTTAGAGTACACTAAAGAACTTTCAAAATGCAAAAGGCTTTTCAACTTTTTGGCTTTTATTAGCTTCTAATTCGAAAAACTTTAATTGTAGAGACAGAGAGAGAGAGAGAGAGAGAGAGAATGCAGGGGCAATTCAACTATAATAATAAATTATATTTTGGCGCATTCCCATTTGGCACGTTTTTATTGAGAAAATTGCGAATATTTTCTTCGGCATGGCAAATTATTGGGCGTTTATCTGGTGTATTAATAAGTCCGCCCATTGACCAGGCTGTCTGCTGCTGTTGGCCATGATTTATGTTTATGTAACCAAACAAGTTGTCAGCCGCCGGCGCATCATTTGTAATAATTTGTGTTCGTAATCCGAAAGTACATTGCGAAAAACTTTCTCTTTGAGTTTTTTTTTGATCATGAATCGAAACTAAACTAAGTATTCTAACGTTTGCAACCTTCAGGGCAAGTTCTCTACTTGGTCTGGTTTATATTACTTTTTTTTCTGCTTTTTGTGCCATAAATTTCAATCAGTGCATAGGAAAAAGCAGGAGCCACACCCACATACATACACACCACACACACACACACGCCCACACATCATATAGTTAAATGCTTGGGCGCATAACTTTTTGTTGCATACTTTTTTTGGCGCGTTGCACACACATTTTAGCTATAAAATTGAGTTTTATTTTGCTTCACGCTCTGGCGCGCCCCTTCACAGCTACACAATACAAAAAAATTTTTTGCATTTACCCGCAGCTTATAGAATGTGGCATGGATGTGTTTGCTTGCTTTGTTTTGAATATTCAAGCTCGCCTTTATTTGCCTCGCTTTGCTTCGGCTGCAACATCAGAGCACAACACACACAAATACACAACACAAATAAACTTTGACATTTTCCTTTTATCTGCATATATATATATATGTACTCGTATAAAGTCATGATTGAGTTAATAATCAAATATTATCTGCAAGTCTGCAATAAGATTAAGAGTACGACGAATTCCTAATATTTGTACCTGTACTCGCTTTGCAAATCACTAAGCATTTCATTAGATATTCTACGAATTACAAAGTCTTATAAGATGGCATGGATCGTAATCAATTTTTCCAAATTTCATTTCCAATTTGCGGGTCATTTGATATTCCACGTCTACCTTTCCTGTTGTTAATGAGCGCTTAAAAGCAAACTTGGCCAAATAAATTTCGGCAATGGGCAAACGTAATGCCATAAATAAGGATCGTAAATAAAGGCTTTATAGAATTTTATAGGCAGCGACTATTTGTTGTAATCCATAGTAAGCAGAATCTCTCACACACACAAACACACACACTTACCTACAATGGGTACAATAAATCTCGTTTTATCACTTTACGGCTCGAGGACAGGCTGGAAAACTTTTGTGTTAAGCGGACGCAAGACAAAACCTGAGCATCGAAACAATGGCTGATGGGAACACAAAAACATCCATAAATTGTCAGCTGCAGTGGAAAACATTTTTTAATTTCGACGTTGCAAAAAGTTTTTCTGAAGAAAAGACACACACACATTGAGACAGTTTTTTCCGACATTGAAAGGAACCAAGAAAAAAGTGTGAGGCCGAAGCTTAAAGCTGTGGCAATTACGACCCAAAATGTTACCCCAAAAATGGTGGCACTAATGAAAATTCCTCTATTAATATTTATTCACACAGACAAATACGTTAAAAGGCCACCCCGGAAGGCGTATGGGAGGCTCAGTGCCGAGGCCGATGATGCCGTGTCACTGGGCCATAAAATCGATGATCCATTCGATGAGCTAGACGATTTTGAAATGCTGGCACCTGGTGCCAGCAACAGCAATGGAAACCACAACCACAACAACACGAACGCCAACAGAAACAGAAACAATCCTAACACCAACATCAATGGCAACGGCAACAGTAACGGCAACGGCAATGACGAGGCCAATGGCAATGAGAAGAGCCTAGAGCTATTGCCATGTACAAACGCTGATTGCCAGGGTAACTTTGTGGTGGAGAATGCTCTATGTGAGCTGGGGCTGTGCCAGGCTAAAGCCAAATCATCAAAGGAGCTGTCCGCGGGTAGTATGTCCACAGCCAAGCAGATTAACGAGAGCACAATAAGTCGCCTACACGCATTGGCCATGGCTGACGATGACGATGACTACGGTAAGTTGGAAAATGTCTGCCCTGACACTGGGAGAGCTTATTACAAAAAACAGGGTTGGGTTTGGTAATGACCATGTTCAAATTTCAGATGAATCGCTTACCTGCAATGTTTGTGATCGGTCCTTTCATTGCCATCGGCAGTTGGCTTCACATCAGCAAAAGAAACGACATTTTGGGTAATGAAATGTGCTTAATGTGTACGCTTCCCTCTGTAAAAACTAACTCCCGATTGTTGTCACACACACAGCTGCAGCGGCTGCGATAGTTTGTTTCCGTCACTGATGTTGTTGGAACATCACAAAGAGGAGTTTGAACACTGGAGCGATGAGGAGATTGGGAGGCGAGTTTGTTGCCGTCGTAATCGATGTGACGACGACTATTTTACGGACACGGACTCCTACATAAGCGATGCGGAGAGCGAGGACCTGGAGAGGTTGTTGTAAACATGCAACAGCTGCAACTGAAGAGCAGCACAGCTGTTGCTGACAAAGGAAAGCGTGTGATGGTACGTATACACAACAACAACATTTTACCATCGACACCATTTTCTGTATAATTTAAAGCTCTGCTTAAATCAGCAAAAGTCTAAAGAACGAAATGAAAATATGTTGAATGAATTTCCATTGTGTTTTTTTTTACAGCCAAAGGCAAAGCCTTTGGGAGCTGGCATATTTGTGGCATCGAGCAACGTCAATTGTAAGGACTAACGCAGACTGAAAAACGACGCACCGGAAATTGCCGAGAGTACCGAGTGAATGTGGCTATAATGAAAACAGATTAAACCGGTTGACAAAGGAAGGTCCGCATAACAATGAAAAATGAGTGCTTGACCAGTCGCAAACATCTGCTGCAAGGTCAAGTCGAAAGAAACCCATTCTTCGAACCAAGTATTGGATTGTATAAATGAGAAACCAAGCATATTGTACTTTTAGAGTTTAACTGCAGACCTTTAGCAATGGTCTTAAAACAAAAACAAAAACAAATATAAATACAAATACAAATAGAGATATAAAAGCAGATATACACAACTGCTTGTACTTGTATGTGTGTACATTTATAACAAATATTTGTGTAAAAAGAGCTATCGAAAGAACCCTCAAAATGAATTCATATCATATAATGCATATGTGTCAACCAAAGTGAAACTATTTATGTACGAATCTGAATGTGCATATGTCAAAGAAAACATGTATTTTTAAATACTTAAATAAATATGTGTAAAATTTCAATTCTCCCTTTTTTTATTTGGTACAATTTTTCAGCTGGACTTTTTATTAAAGTGCTCACTGTATTTTTGCATTTATGTCGTACAAAATTCGCGCCTATGTCAATAGACAAGGACGACATACAATCAAAAAGAGGGAACACAGTATATAAATATCCCCACGGATATTTGGTAAATTATTCAACGAGGCGAGCTTACTGGCCCCGTCATTAAAACTTGATTGACTTCATAAACTTGTCAGAGAGGCAAATCAACGTTGAGCATTGGGAAAACTTTTACGCTCCTTGAGGCTATTTTTCTATGTGAACAAACGCAAATTTCACATTTAAATATTTGCCATAACCAAGTTGAAAATGTGCCAGGTAAGTTAATTTTCCAACTTAATGTAATGTTACGTCAAAAGAACAGTCCATTATATGGCTTAAGATAACGGCTAGTCTATTTTCACTAAATTATTCATGATCCTTTTTTCCCCCTAAATATGCAAAGCGAAGGCAGCTGATTACTGCAAATTTATACAAATTGACAATAATTGACAAAGGTTTAATTAAAAATTGAATAAAATTATTGGCTGTTTGCCAAAGAACCTTCAGTTTAGTTAACAAGTACTTGGACATGGCCCAAATTGCAAAACGGAAGATTTCATTCTCTATATCCTCTTGGTTTTTAAAGGCAAATATAAGTAACAGAAAATAGAAATAGAGAGACAATGTTTACTTCAGTTCTTTTAATTTTGTTTTTATAAATGTGTAAATATATTGTGCTGTTAGTAAACATCCGGTTTTATTAGCATGATGAATTCAAAATGACAGCTATGCAAGCTGTAACAGGGATTGGCCGTTGTTTTATCCAGGACATAAAGGACTGGCATATTCATTTCACGTAATTCATATCCTGATTGCATAAAGGCACTGGGTGACATGTTTTTGATTGATGCGTGTAATACCAGCAAAGTCCCTTTCGGTTGGCATGCAAAACGGGCAGCGCATGAGCTGGCTCCGAATTCCAAACAGACGGTCCAGCCAAGTGTCCTGCTGCGGACAGCTCATTTGACAATTTGATAGATGCAGGCGCATAAAACCTTATGCGATATACTCTCATAACAGACACACACAAACATTGAGTGACAAACTGGCCAGTGAGGCCTGAGATACAAGCTTTGAACATTAAATTTTGTTTTGATTTTATTATGGCACTCGCAAACGCAAACATTTTATGTGTACATCATACGCACTGTTGACCAAGCGGCCATTTACATAAAAGCAAGAGAGCAAGCCAATAGGCAAAAGGACAGTGAATTGTTTATGTGGCTGCGCATTAAAAGCCGCTTTTAGAAAGCAATTCAAATTCCAAATTTACATATTTATCATTAAATTGTCCATTGTGTTGACCAACATATGCTCTACTAAAGTCTTCTCAGGACAACGGTTAAAATGCTGGAAACAATTTGTTTTGTTGGTAAATATTTTGAAATTGTTAAATTTCATTCTTCTCTGATGTGTCACTGTTATTGTAGACTGACGAACACAGTAAAGGCAACGCCCAAGTAAAAGCTGTTGGAAGAACTGACAGCTTGTGGCCGTTTTCTGAGCTGCCCTTCTGGGAAAAACATATTAAAATCACTGAAAAGAAATATGTCTGAAAGGCAGACATTGTGGAAAATGTTGCATTATTAAAACGCAGGTAAGTGATGAAAATGCAGGAGGCTCAAGTGATATTAAGTTGCTGACAAGCTGCAAGATGGATGCTGCATGTTGCATGCCAATCAGGCCAATTTGTCAGCACGAAGCATGAACAAATTGAGTTTTCTGATTTGCTGGCAGAACGAGCACAGTCTAAGCTCTGTTTCGTGACTAGCTACAGCCATTAGCCATTAGCTAATTACGCCCAAGGCATCAGAGTGCTCTCTTTCCCACAAGAAAAAATCCAAAGACAAAAGCCTCGACAGGCACCTGCAAAAAATTCTCTAAAAGATGCAAAGCATTTCACACTTTACACCTGTGACATGGCAACATAATAAGAAAAAAATAAAACTTTTAAACTATTCTCACACCGCTGATTGTTCATAAAAATGCTTTGTTGAGCAATTTAATAAAAGTTAATTGGGCTGAAGCTGAAGTTAAACCATAATGTTCACTTGGCTAAAAGTATAAAATAATAAATAGTAGAAAAATTGATACCAGTTTTTGTGAGTTTAGTTACCATAGTTATTTTTGTTATACATATGCTTTAGAGGCCATTAAAATATTTTGTAATTACAATGTAACTTTATTTTATGCTCTCTATGTTGTAATTTACACCACAAGTACACTGGATATTTAATTATTGTTTCAATTTAATTCAGACACCGTAGGACTTCATGACTCAATTAAAAAACTGCTGACTAATGTCGACATTTTGTCAGGACAAAACCACAGTCTATGTTAATTAGGATATTATGTGCATGAATTAAAATAGCAGCTGAATCCCCAATCAACAAATAAAAAAAATTAATTGAAGCAACTGTCTGAATTTAAATTTATATAGCTGGCAGGTTGTCCCTCTTTTTATCTTCAATGACAATAAAAAAAAAACCCCTAGAATTACTTAGCAACGCAAGTGACAAAGTGTATTCTGTGCAAAATATCTACATTGTCATGTGAATAAGTAGTTAATATACCCATAACTTAGTACCAAAGTGTGTATTTGACTTACATAGGCATACATATGTAAATTTGTATCAAATTCATATTAATAATAAATCGTCAAAAGTTTGTTAATAACTTACTTTAGTGTACCTAACTGTAAATTATAATATTCCTTTGGCAAAAACAGGGTATCTTGGAGGCTTATATCTTTCTAATTGCTTGTCATTCATGACTGTCAAATGCAAACGTGCTTCAAAGTTTAGACCCCGTTCGATGGTAGCACATGGAGCACAACTTAACCCAAGCCATTACTAGGAAAAGTTAGTCAATGTTCATAGATGAGCTTAGCAGATTCACACACACACACACCTGCCCACTCACTCACACACTCAAGTCAGGAGCGTGCTTCGCCGTAAATAGTTGTCGGATAATTGAAAACAAGGTAGCAAACCAGCTGCATAAAGTCGCTCAGGCAATCACCTCTATAGCTGATGAAATAGTTGATAACGATAAAGTTACCTTTCGATATACATACATACATATTTTCATTTAACTTTAAAATACTTTACCAACTGTAGTTTATGCTTGGAAAAACACATTTTTTATGAAATTTCTGCTTTTATAAAAGGTAAAGTTGATGTGTAATTCTTGTAAGCAATCAACTTGTTTTTCTGCTAGTTCGTTTCTTCATTTTAGTTTTTCAATCTATTTGTTGTGTTTCAGAAGAACTGATTGAACGAGAATAATGGAACACAAGATAGCTGAAGGAACGAAATGAACGAAAGTTGGGGATGCTCATTCTTTCAGTCTACTAATTGAAGCTATATTTAACGATGCGATAATTATTTGATTGATTAGTATTGTCAGTATAGCAAAATCATTTTCTATTTAAATGTTCAAACAGATTTAATAATTACGTAAAGTATCCTCTATGATAAAATTACGAATTTTACTAAAAACATCCCAACCCTTTAATGTTCATTACATCATTAATTATTTCAACTATTTAACACACAAAACTAATTAATTTGACATTTACAAGCTATTTGTACAGCTGGCACTTGGGCAAGCGAAGGACATGCAAACAAGCGAAATGTTCAAAATGGAATGTTAAAATGTGAATTTTTCATCTCGTTTGTTGTGGTCACTTTTCCGCTTATGGGTACATTTTCCATTACGTAATTTCCGGTATTAAGGTAAAATTTTAATTGCCATGTACTCATTAAAATTACAGCGCCATGTAAAAGAATCGTAATTTTAATGCACTTATAAGGTTTCCGTTTGATTAATGCGCATTTTTAATGTAAGTATTTATTATTTATATATTTTATACTCTGTACTAAGAGTCGCATGTGTAGTTGCAAAGAATTGCTGCGGTTTACAGGATATCTCCTAGTATTTCTTAATTTGCATGTTTTTGGTACGTTGTCCAGCAGCCGCATCACATACTTTGTCATTTTACTTGGCTTTTACCTCATGACAGCAAAGTTATTGACTAATAATATCAATTTGATCCATGGCAGCACCAAGAAGAGTAATGTTTTTAGCCACAAACAGTATTGTATGATATAAGGATGGATAAGCACACGCTTGACGCTGATTGATGCTGATGGATGGATCTCTGAGTTTTCTACACAGGCCACCAGCATTAATATGCTTCATATTAGAACATATTTAAATAATATATTATATATTGAGTATCCTTCAAGAATTATAAACTTTTCTTATTTTTTCAGCAGGACCATTTACCCACTTCCCCAGGTACTTGTTTTCGCATTTTAATTTCTCTCGAGTTAATGACAACTGAAGCTTCCTCTTGGCACACAAGTACCCTAGATACCCCATTAATTAGTGCAATTTGGCTTAGCAGAAAGTTTTATATGTGAGCGCTTATTATGGTCACACTCTGACCTTTAATGCACCTGCCTGAAAGTATGCTGTAATTATTTAACGGGCTGGCCACAGTGAGAAAAATTCAACATTCTTAATTTAATTAAAAAAAGGATCTGATTTTAATTGTTATTTAAGTAATTTCTATGCACACGTTCAACATAAGTATCATATAAGTATTTTAAATACTTTTAATCTTAATTAACATTTAATTTGGTATAAAAATCACGAACGAATTTTGTTGCCAATGGTTTAAAAAAAGCTAAGCATCTGGTACTTTAAATATAATTTTGACTGTTGCCTTCAACTGAACGTTATTTAAATTACGGTTTTGTGTACCAACCGTGCTAGTCGTATAATTTCACTTGCTTTTTGCCATTTCTCTTTTAAGTCTTATTAAAAAATTGTAATACTTAATATATCTCTACTCTGTTTTGGCCAACGCAGCAGGCGCAAACAACCGTCAATCTTATAACGAATACAAAATACTCTTACCCGTCAAAACATGAGAAACCATGCTATTAAAAATTTTAACACATCTACTTAGATACTAAAAGTCGAATGTCATCATAGAGCAGCTGAACTATTTCAAGTACCAAGCATATTCGTTGTTAGCTGACAGATTCTCTATTGGGAAACTTTTACGATTCCTTCGCATTTTTACAAGCATTGCAAATGTTTCATCTTAAGAATTTTGCTATACACTCGAGTGGGCCGAAGGGTATACAAAAGGCAAACGAAATTTCAATTTACCCGAGACGTTGCGTAGCTGCTGTGGCTTTTACATTACATTTAACTTTTCTCGCCTTATATTTTATTCAAATGTTTTTCCCACAGATAAGTTGCCGCTGCTTTAGTGTCTGACGTTTTCACTTTGCTGCCGTAAAAATGCCAAAGAAAAGAGAGAAAAATTGTATGTTCCATTACGAAACGCCCCAATGCCCCGTCATTGTCCAAGGACCAACTTGACACACTGTTTGTGCCTCGTCCTACCTCGACATCTATCCAATTTGAATTTTTATGCTTCACTATTTATGGGTCAACGACGTTGCGCAGCGAGTGAAATGTGCGGCGTAAAATTCTCAATGACCATTAGGAGGATCTTCTAGACCCAATTTGAAATTTACAAATATCTTTCCTAAGTCTTAGTCCTAGGCAGGTGTTAAGCCCAAGTTGCCGGTCAGCCTAATGAGCGACAGAAATGCCATCAGAAAAGGGAAACTCTTAAGTGAATTTAAAGCGAGCTCACACAAAGTTTTGACATGGTTTGAAAGTGTAGCACTCTGACTATTAATTTAGTTATTACAGCACAAAGCACACCAAAATTTCATTACGCATACGACCCGTTGCATGACCAGCAGAATAAGGATGAGACTAAAGCTGAAGCTGACAGAAAGCCCAGCAAAGTTTTCCGTAAACGTCATTAGTTTTAATAACATTTACACAAAACACATACTACAAACCACAAAGTTAGCACATGAAGGCATATTGCTTATTGTGTTTATCACGGCATAAATTAATCCACCCAAAACATTTGTTGCCTCCTTCTCCATCTCCTCCTCCCACAATCTTCCTTTCCTTCTCGTATCACTTTAATCGAGATGTAGCACCTCTTAATTGACTTAAAGATGGACCAAGTTGCTTAATAAATAATATTTTGGGGATGCAAAACAACTGAAAATTACATAATTATGGTTCACGCGAAATTTTCCTAATCATTAAGAAAGCGTGAAGAAAATAAAACAAATACTTTAAATAAATGTTGTACACAAAATGTATGTATAGGTAAACAAGAGGTCCGGAAATGTGTTAATTTGGCTTAGCAAAGCGTTTGCCCAGTTTGTTTTTCAACTTTCTAAATGTGTAGACATTCGCATGTATTTATTTTTTAATTGTATAATTTTGCATACCCTTGCGGTGGACACTTTAGCTTTGTCATTTTATTTGTAAAATGTTTATTTATTTATTATCTTATTAAATTTATGTGACAAGCTCAAGACGACTATTCATATGTCTTGATCCTGCAAATAAGTTCTCTACAATGTATCCAAGTCAACGCATTCTTTTTATTTCAAGAGATTTCTGATACTATAAGAATTGTAATGTGATTATTATGTAGGGTATTCAATTGTCCTCAGCTTTCTGTATATATTATTGCATTTCAGCAACGGCCATTTTGTGTCTTGGCCATTTGCCATTGGTTTGGTTTGCTAATTCCCGTTTTCATTTGTTTTCTTGCTGTTTGCCCTGTTTGCGCTTCAATTAACAACAACTTGTTACATGCGCAAATTGAACTAAGCTTTAAAAAGAAGAAAAAAACATTAAATATATACATAAATAAATAAATAAACGGCGCTAAATGAAAAAAAATCTGTCGACGTCGCCATTGAGGTGCCCCCCCAATGCTGCGTAAGATTTACATTTTGGGACTTTATTTCTTTTTTAGGCATTTGGCAGAAAAAGAGGATGAAGAAGACAGTAAATGGCCCATTTGGGAGGCGGGTGTTAATTTCATTGGTATTTATTTTGGTTTTTATGAAATTTACAGGTGCTGTTGCTGGCACACATGGTCACGGAGTAAATATGTGTTGCGGTTTTGTGGGAAAATATAAAAAATATATGCGAGAATATATTTTAAAAATATTTGCCATCTGCAAATGAAATTTATCTTCAGTTTAACTACAGTTTTGCTTTATTTAATATAATTTATTAAATAACTTTAACGTACATTTGTTTACATAAATATTATTTTTTTTAACAGTAATTTTTAAAAGAACTTGTTTAATATATAATACAAAAAGGTTCAGTTATTACAAAAACAGAATACAACATTTTCAAGGAAAGGAAAATAATCTTATTTCATCCAAACTTACTTAAGTAAACTAACTAAATTAGATTGTTTATGCTTCAGATCAGCCAATAATTATACTAAAAGCGAATACATATGCATCCTTCAATAGGAATTGAATTTGGGATTCCCAATTAAAGTCTATTCTACAGAATAAATTAACAATATACACGAAGCATTCAAATGTCGCTTGTGGGAAAGCTAAACAATCGATTTAATATTAAGTGCTCTGGTCTGGTATGAATTGTTGAATTGTATCGAATTCGTCTAACCCCTTATCGTGCTTGCAAGTTGAATACCCATAAACTCAATATGAATGTCGAATATTGCTTTTGCATCAGAAATGGATTGCCTGGAAGCTGCATCGATGGCTCTCACATAAACGTAAATCGCAGCGATTAGCTTAAATTGCACAATATGGACAAGTGACCCTCGAGCACACACAGATACACACACTCACACAAGACGATTCCCCTCACAGACAATAAACCAATAAACGAAAGCCATCGACTGACCCATAAAGGTCAACTAAAAGGAGATAGGAGGATACGGCCATAAGAACCATGAGGACAAATGCTCAAATTAAGTAGCTTAGGGATTCACATAAGTGCCCCAAAGATGATGATGTTGTTGCTGGTGCGTCAGCTGTTGCTGCTGCTGATGTTGCTGCTGTTGGTGTTGTTGCTGCTGCTGCTGCTGAGGATGTGAATGGGGATGAGAATGCACTTGCATCTCCTGTTGCGGCGACGAATCGGCGAGGTTAACATACTGTGGTGTTGTAGGATACCCAGCACTATTATGACCCTGCGTCGGGTAGTTCATGTGGTCATAGTAGGCGGTGGGTGATGCCATGCAGTCTACAGGCTGGGAACTGGCACTGGAACAGGCCGAGGATAGCGACGCAGATGAATTGAGAGGCGGCGAATGATGAGCAGCCACAACAGTCGGCACATGATGGGATGATATGGGCAGCATTTGATCCATGAGATATTGGTCGATTTCCTTAGGATCAATGTCGACAGCCGCCTTGCCCGGCGTGCCCAAGTAATTTAGCGCTCCATTGGCGTGTGACGCGGTTGCTGCCACAGAAGGAGAAGAAGACGAAGATGAAGTAGCAGCACCAGCACCAGCAGCAGCAGCAACAATCACCGAGTGTTCTGTGAAATTGCCAGGCCCCATTCCATAGCCATAGCTAGTGTAGCTGCCACGTGTGGCATTGCTCGAATAACCGTAGCCATTTATACTCTCCAGGAAATCCATCTCCTGTACACTCGCTCCTCCAGTCTGTCCATTATAGTTGAGCTCTCCAAGAGCTATGTATTCCCGTCCAGCGTCGAGCAGCACGCCGTAATCATTGCCGGCGGATACGGCAACTGCCACGGCATCAGATACGGCAACTGCCACACTGCTCGGTTCGCTCAGCTGGCGGAGCAACAAGCTGGAGTTGGGCAGTGACGCCATCGTCTGCTTGGTGGCGCCACTGAAGGGCGTGGCAGGAGGCGTCAGCGATGACAGGGAACTGGCCGTGGAGCAGGGCGAGTCGAGAAGTCCTCGTTCCGTCTCACTGCCCATGGAGAGTCCCTGTTCCAAGAGGCTGGCTGCGCAGGCGCTGTTCAGAGATTTCATGAATGCCTCATTGCTAAACACATCTGGACTGGAGCTGCTGTTGGGGCAGAGATTGCCGTTAGAGCTGCTTGCAACATTGCTGCTACTGTTGTTGCTGTTGTTGCTGTTAGCTTTCGATGATCGCCGCTGTCCATTTGAGGAGATGTTGCTGCCGGAACTGCGACGTTGTGCTGTGTTGCCTGTAGTTGCTGCTGTTGTTGCATCTGTTGCAGCCGTTGCGGGGGTTGCAGCTGCCTCCGATTGTTGAATGATGCGCGCCTTCTTGCGTCTGGGTTGATACTTGTAATCGGGATGCTCCTGTTTGTGCGTCATCCGCAACTTTTCCGCAAATTCCATAAACGGTTTCTTATCACTATCCTTTAAATTTCTGCGAAGCAAATGAAGACAAAAAAGAAGACGCAAAAAGCGCTTTTTATTTATAGCCTGTTCGAGTCAAATGTTCGATTATTTATTGAACTACAAATTGGTCGATCTCTTCGGCATCCCAACTGACAAGCCGTGCGGTCTTCTAATTAAACTGAGGCGGATGCTTCGCATCTTCTTATCGTCGCATTTTCAAGACTCAAACTCTTATCGCAAGTTCTTGGCGGCGTGCGCTGAACTGTGAATTTTTAATTTCAGAACTCACAATATTTTATTACAAACAATATGAAGATGTCGCCGCTATAGCGACGTAAACTACTTGCAAGTACGACTGAATATTTTCTTGTCTTAAATTGATGATGAAATGCGCAGAGGAAACTGGAGAATTTCTTTTGAACAATCAGAAAACAAATTCAAGTCTGAAGCAAAGCAATGTATATTAAAACTGGATTTAAGATTGATTATAACCAGAGCTGAGAATAGTGACTAGAATTTATTTTTATTAATGAAATTTATAATTACAATTTGCTTTTATTTGGTTGTTTTGCTGGTCGAGGTCAAAATATTGCTAAAGGGTAGCTAAAGCCCACAAATTTAATAACAATTTACTTTAATGCAAAAAGCAACTAATATGCAATTGATTTGAAAAAATTCTGGCGTTTGAATGTAAATCAATTTCAATGGGATTTATTAATAATTGAATCAAATAACTAGTTAAATAGAATAATATTTATTACCGGAAAACTATATAAAAAATCGTTCATTTGAGTGGTCTTTGATTATTAAATTATATTTATCACTATGTTCGGCTTTAAGTAAATCACATTAAAGATAACTAAACAACAGTTGTTAAGTCATTCCCATTCTTTTTTTGTTAGGATTTTTATATGACAGATATTACAGTCCTTATTTACAATGAACATTGTTTACTCACTTCCAGAGCTTTCCCAGTGACTTGCTCAGCTCAGAGTTTTGCAGGTGAGGATATTGCTTTGACATGACACGACGAGCTGCCTGTGCCCAGACCATGAATGCATTCATTGGCCTCTTGATGTGCTCCTTTTTGCGATCGGAGGGTGCTCTGAAAACAAAAAACAAAAAACCAAAAATAAAATTTTTAAATGGCTTTTTCCATGGACTTTAGCTGGTCCGCCCCGTTGACCACATTTTACTTGACATTAATTACAAAAAGGCGTTGGAACACTTTGCTGCTGATGCTGCTACCAGCCGCTGGCAATGTGAAATTCGCGAATTATGTCAAACTGTAAATTGCAATTAAAACTTTTATTTGTCAGAGGGGAAAGCAACGGGAACTACGCCGAAGGCTAAAAAAGTTCAAGATTGCAGACTGAACTTTTTTCAAATAACAATTTTCAACAAAAACAACATCAAAAGAAACTCTTGTTAAATTCTTTAAGGGTTTAATCATGAAACAGAATTCTAAAATATTTATCAAATATCAATTGCAAAAGGAAATCGGTATTTCCACTCAGAAATGTATTTATTGTTATCTAGACACAACTAATAATTATTTATTGATAAATGCATAAATTAAAAATGTGCACTTTGCACTTCAATTTTATTTCTGGTCAAGTTTTGATATGCTTTTGAATATTTTATTACTTGGAAAATCCACAAATTGTTATTGTATGTTTCATGGCTAACACTACAACAGGAAATTGACAGTATGCTTTTCATTTCAATTTCTTCCTCCTCTTACACTTTCTATCTGTGACACTGACAAATTCAAATAAATAGACAAGACGCATGATAACCTCATGTCCCTGGAGTGCCTACAGAAACAGAGGGTATGCATCTAAAGGCAATCACACATTGCCACACACTTACATACTATATATG
Organism: Drosophila neotestacea; assembly: GCA_035044365.1. Taxonomy (NCBI): domain Eukaryota; kingdom Metazoa; phylum Arthropoda; class Insecta; order Diptera; family Drosophilidae; genus Drosophila; species Drosophila neotestacea. The sequence goes on from JAWNMD010000757.1 coordinate 2,255,606, forward strand.
GTATTGTTATACCCTTTTGACATGCAATTGTGTATCGTATAGGCTCATTAGGCATATACATAGTTTATAGTGAATTGCTATAGAAGAAGGAATTTAGAATCTACATATATCTATTGACACATTTTATTCCTTTAACAATTCATATCGATATTTTATGTCACTGTCTAGTATATAAACTATATAATATCTATATCTATCTATTATACTATTTTTATAAACTTTGGCCATCTTATAGATTTGCATCTACAGAAAATATCTCTTTTTATAGTGTCACCATCTAAGGTTATACAATATATATTTAAGGGTATCTAATCGTCGAGTATTCGGAAGAGCAGGCGACTTTATTGTGATTTAGCATGTTGAGAAAAAAAAAACACTCAGACACAAATTCAATCAAAGACAAGGGCGTGGCAAGTGGGCGTTAGATAAAGGTTGGTTCCATTCGGATTACTTTTATATACTCGTTTCTTGTATATTGAATTATTTAGCCTAAATAAACATGAGCTGGTAACAGATTTCCAAGCAAAGGCAATGAATTTCGATTGATGCAAAAAATAGAAGTTTGTCAGATAGCGTGTGTATGTGTGTGTCCCCATGCAGGTGCCAATTTGTACCAAGGACCATCTATTGTCTGCCCCAGTTGGCTTTACTCAAATCAATTTAATAGAATAACAATCCTCAGGATAAAATCTGCCTTATAAAATATCAGATAAAAGAGGTAAATAAACTTTTCGCATTTTAATTAAGAGTTAAATTCTATAACGTGTTAAGAAATCAAATTAAAGAGCATCCAAGCAAAAATTGGCCAAAGTTAAATACTTTTTCTTATAAAAAGCAAATTCTTTGAAAGCGTGTAACAAGTTCCTATTAAATTTTGCATTAATGAACTTTGAAATTTTGTAATACAATAGTTTGAGAAACTTTCTTACACTAAGCACGCTCATCTAAAGAATTTAAGCACTCTTAGGAAAATATTTTCCTGACTACAAGATGCGGAATATAAGTAAAATGTATACAATTTAAATTCTGCCACAAAGTTTTCCACTTATTTTGTAACGAGAGTAGCAAATTCTTTTTTAATTGTGGCATTTTTAACTTGCTATAATATAAAAGTAGAGCACCTTTTGGAAGAGGAAACCCTTAGAGAGTCTTACAATAATCAAGCATTAAATAGTGAAGGATTCATATTCGCAAATGAAACTCTTAAGACTTAAGACTCCTTATACTTGAAATCTGCTTAAGTGCTAACAACTAATTAATATTATTTATCAGTTGTTTATTTCGATTTGTCTTAATAGTCTTAATCCTCTGCAATGGGGATTAACTCTCTGCCTGCGAATAATTACAACTCGAGCTCGAGTTTTGAGCTTATTAAGCGATTAAAAAAAGCGACCGCAGTGTAAATGGCGGATCGTCATCAGACATTGGACATCGGACATTGGACATCAAGCTGCTTATCTGCTTGTTGGAATCGTCGCTTCGTGGGGCAGGTTCCCAATCCTCAAACCCAAACGTCAAACATGACGCACAACAAGTGCATACGAGTGTGTATGTGTGTGTGTGTGTGTGTCCGTCCGTGTGTATTTGTAGTCAGCTCTCACGCTTGACAGCACGCTAATCAGAATCAAGTGATGTTCGTTTTGCAGCATTCGTTATGGGGGGAACGGAAGAGACAGGGGCAGTGGCACTGAGGCAACCCCCAATGGCAGTTGCAAGCACTTGGCAACTCGAGCACGTCTTCATTATTTGTTGTTGTTGTTGCTGTTGCTGTTGTTGTTGCTGTTGTTGTTGTTGCTGTTGCTGTCGTTGTCTTTATTGTTGTTGCATTGGGAGATGCGCAAATCTCATTAAGTGATATCTTCAAGTGGCCGTTAGCTCAAGTTGTACGAGTATATGAAAAATGAGAATTTACTCGGCTTTTTTTGCATTTTGTTGCATTTTTTTGCATATGCCAAAGTGGTTGTGGCAGTTGTTGTTGCAGTGGTTGCACATCTTTTTCTTTTATCAGCAATGGGCCATTTGTTGCTTTTGTTATTAAATACAGCGCAACAAATTTAAAATTGTAAAGGCAAACGATCTTAAATATTTACAGTCTCAGTCTCAGTCTCGGTCTGTCCTCAAACAGGCAGTAAACAAATAAACAAATTTCCATTTTCCATTTTCAATTTGTAAGCGCATGTAAAGTTGACTACAAATGCATCCAATTAGCAGCGGCAACGTCTCAATGATTTTCACAAGTTCATTTCACAAATATGAAATGTATCTTATGTATCTTAGAGATGCGCGTGTAAACAAATTACAGTCACCTTGTGGCACCAACTGCGGTTGCAGTCGCATATTTGCTTAGGCAGCGCTGCCCACAAATTTCCCACGCAGCCAACGATTTTACGACACTTTTCATTTGGATACTGGTATATTTCTCACTTGTTTTTTTTCTTTCTATTTTTTTTTTTGGGCGCTTTTGCGCCACATTCAAATGCCCAACGGATGCCCCTCTTCTTCCCCCTTTCCAGCTTGTTACATTGTCTATTTGCTTTGTCTGCTGCTCTTTTTCTTTTCGCTCGAAAAAAAGAAGAAGTTGGTCAAACATGAGGAGCCACTGATAAGCCGATAAGGAAACAGTTGCTCATCTGCTGTCTCACTCTCAAACAGCTACCGTGAGAGTTGTATGCGGGATGTGTACATGAAATTTGCTCAGCTTTTGTTGTGACAACAACAACCAACAAAAAAAAACTACAACAACATTAACAACCACCGTCAAGGCCTTTGTTGTTGGCGATGGCGGAAGAAGTGGCCTCGCTCCTTATTGACACTGCATTTTATTCCAAGAATATTGTCAATATCTTGAGGCAGGTTAAGGAAACAACAACGACTTGAAATTCATTTGAAATTTAAAACTATAACCAAAACTAAAATATCCAACTTTCATGTAAATTTAATTTCAAAGAACCGATTTGAAATCTGTTCTTAAAACAATATGTGCATTTATTGGGGTTTTCATTTGAATATGTTAGTTATCTGTTGAAAATCCAAAGCTAAGCGAAACTTAAAACTATAGAAAAAGTAACATAACCAAATTTCATGAATTTAATTTCAACTAAAAATTATTTCGAAGAACCGATTAGTAATTTGAAAACTGTTATTATGGTAATATGTGAATATGTTAGATATCTGTTGAAAATCTAAATCTAAAATTGCATTTTTATCGAAAAAAAATTTTTACACAGAGACAAGAAATCATTCTAAACTTCACAAAAGTCTTAAATGTGTATTCAGAATATATTTCTTAAATTAAAACCATATAAGAATCAAATTGCAATATCGCCACTTCTTTAAAGAATCCCGATGATCAAAATATATACCGCGAGTGAAATGAAAATCCATGCTTAAGTCAAGTATTTTGTTCTCCATTTAAGAAAATTCTGGATAACCAAACTTTTGGCCCGGTTTTGACTAACTATTTTGGTAATCTCGGATTTTTTTCTGTGTAAAAGCTGAAAAGTAATTTTCAAATACTGTTTTTATAATACTTTGTGAACTAAGTAGGATTTTCAATTGAAAATTTTGTTTATCTGATGAAAATCTGCTGAAGCTGACCTTGAGCCATTCCTTTCCATATCATTGAGTCAGTAGCCAATATTTTTTTAGATTTAATTCCAGCAGCTTTTACTTTTCATACACTCGATGTTAAGCCCCACCCAAGCCCCCTCTCCGACGGTACTTCATACGCACTTCATGGCCCGTTTTTTTGTTTTTTTTTTTGCTTTTTTGCTGTTTCTGATTTTTAGACCCTGTTCTCAAAAAAAACCTAAAGAGGTTTTATTAAGTTGGTCAAGAGCCGATTCGATATAGTATGCCCGTGTGTATAAACACCTAGAACTCAGAGAGTATAAGGTATGTAGGCTCCACTATATATTGCCCAGGTTGAATTTGTTATAGAAGTTTGCCACGCCCCGCTATCTACTTTTAGTACTTAAGGTATATTTCTTAGTACAGATCTGTCCTGAAATTTGAATGTCGAAAGTTGTTCTACAAACAATGTACAAAGCTTTTGGGGCTTTTCGTTTTGTGGGTATGTGTATTTTGAAGAGAAAAATTAGGGTCTCCCAAAGTCGAGCATGCTTTATTGCGCGTTTATGGATTCTTTTTTTCAATTTCCAAGTCAATTTATTTTTACAGCCATTCGACGCCACTGCCGCCGCACTCGACTCGAACAAAGAGCCCGAGTGCCGAGTGTCGAGCCGGAGAGCAACCCAAGAGGATGCGGCCATCAGTGACCAGACCAGGCCAGACCGGACCACGCATAGATAACCGACTGGCCGGGTGTCTGTGTACTATATTCTGGGCAACTGGTCAAAAGGAGGTGGAAAGCACTCTCGATGTGCCACTCTCTACCACGCAATGAAGAGCGACACTTTAAGTGCCAGGGTTCAGGATGAAAGCCGAGCAAACTTGTTAAATGTTATTGTAGAGGTTGTTGCTGTTATTGCTGTTGGTGCGACTTCAATCATTTGACCGAGTAGAATCAATGATATGCGATATTGCTTGATATGTCTCTGACATCGAGCTGATGCTTTGGCAAGGAGAACACTGGGTAACAAAACACTCCCCGAAGCCAATTTCTACATATATCCATTTATATATCAAACACAACAAATAGAACAAAGGATTTCTGATCTTGAACATTTTAGTCTTCTCTAATTTAATGTTGAGTTAATGCCATTATCCTGAATATATATCCTGAGTATATATGTATGTATATTATTTTATGAATTGTAGCCAAAGTAAAGAATTTTAAATATATAATCTGAAATGTTTTTTTCTGTGTACACTTTTGAAATACATATTTTAAAAGCTTCTCAACAACATTGGCATGTTTTTCTAGTATAGTGTAATACACACATATAGTTGATAGTATATGGGACTCAAAGGGCTTTGATGGAACTTTCAATTTTGCTGCTTGAATGACATTCGCATGTTTTCATTGGACTTGGACTTGAACAGGACATGACCATGTCATTTGAAACAGCGACATGGCCAATATTTGATGTTAACCAAATATCTCTTCTCCTCTCCCTATGCCAAAACTCGAACCGTGCTCTGTCCTCGACATTTTGCCCTTTTCAAATGGCTTATTGACAGGATTTTCTGGGCATGTGCTTAATGCAAAAACCTTCTGCCTTCAGATACGTCCCAAACAGTTTATGTGCAAATTTTGTAAAACATTTTATGAAATGCCAAAAAAAAAGAAAAGCGAGAGAGAGAGAGAGAAATAAAAAGAACATTTCTTGTCAACTCGATATTTCACTTCATTTCCGGCCGTGTGGCAGCTGGATTTAGCTGAAAATCGTGTCGATGTGCGTGCTTGCTTTAGGCAAATATATGTACATATATACAGGAGTCCATATGTACATGTAGTCAACGTTTATTGCCCGGTCCCGACCATAGTCACGCACCTGTACTTGGTCATAAAACCGCCATGATTTTGGCAGACTCGAGCTCAAACCCTCGCAACTCAAATGACAAGGCAGCTGATGGGAGGATTTTTGTAAATTTACTGTCAACTTGCAAACAATTTAGTTGGTTGCGGGGGGCTGCTTTATCTAGGAGGGGGGGGGGTCGCTTAGATTGGGGTCCACTTGGAGGTGAACGGTAAAGTATGCAAAAATCTAGACAGACACGACAAAGCGTGGGCTCAAAACTTTGCACGACTGTTGTGGTTATGGGCACCGCAATGATGCCGAGAACCAACAGCCAACAGACACCAGCATCACCACCAACAGCAACAGCAACAGCAATGCGAACATCCCCCAACTCCACCACCACCACCACTACCACTACCAACAACAACCGACAACATCAGCAACACGGGCAACAACAACTGCAACAAAATCAATATTTGTCTTGTAAGCCGCACGTATGTCTCTTGTTGTTGTTGTAAATAGAACAAAGTGAAAGAGGGAACCTGCAAACAACAACCATGAACATGTTTCTTGACTTGTCAGGATTGGCAGGACCTGACGACCAGAGCACACACTGCATTGAATATTCTAACGTAATGGATGAAAATTTGAATAAGTAAATTAATTAAGCAATTCTATTAACATTAATATTAGAAGAAACATAACAATACAACAGTTTCAACATTTTTGTGCTTTAATATTAGTTTCTACATTAAACTACAAAACATTGCAAAGCAACAGTTTCAATTCCTCTTTTATTTCAGTTTATAAAATTTAAACAAATATAAATGTTCTTTCTTAGGTTTTATTGTGTTGCTTTTCCGCTTCTGTTCTTTATTTTCCCTATAGCATTTTTTTCATCTTAGGGAAAATTCAGGAATTGTTGTTTGATTTTAATTTTTTTTTGTTCCTTTGTGTTTCCTTTTTATCAATATATTTCCTTTTCTTACTGTCTGTTGTCTCACTTTCTCTGGAAAGCATTTAATTTCCCTCATCCACTTTATGTTGCTTTTTTACACCGAATTTGATAGATGTGGAAACATTTCAATCAAAGATATATATTGTTAGAGAAAATATGGAAAATCAGTGCATTTTCAAATGATAACTGTGTCAATGTACAGTGAATTGAATTGAATATTTGTGGGACGTGTTGGTTGCGCCCATTTTCGGGTCACACACTCGGTCGAGTGTTGGTTTAGGCAACCCGAGATCCAAAGTTGGGCATGTAAATTGAGTGGTCGGCTAAGCGCACCCCAAAAAAAAAGAAACTTTAGTCCACCTTCGATGATATCAGACTTGACACCCCACCTGGTGGTGGCTTTGATAACCAACAGAGTCGGAACGAAAACCAGATAAGCAATAAATTATTTATAACGTCGCCAAAGTCTTCTTGTACATACATAACATATGTCTTATCTAATCGTCGTGTAAATACTTAGAGCAGCGCATAAAATAAAAATAAGTTGAAGCTATTCCTTCAAAAAGGGGTTCAAATCCAACACGAGTGTGTACAAATGGGGTGTATGGGGTGATATGGTGATATGCTATATTCAAAGACCACTATAAAGGTATGCATGCAGGGCAAGAAGAATTTGCGCTTCTGTGATAACCACAAGCGCCAATCAACGAGCTCCTCAAGTGATTGTCGCATTTGTTGTTGTTTACCACTATTTATTATTCGTCTTTTTTTTATTATTTTTATTTATATGTTTTCATATGGTTGAGTCATGCCTAATTGATTCAACTAAATTGAATAAATATTTTTTTGACACATTTTTGAGCTCTTTGGTCGAAAAGCAATAAAAAGTCAACGAAGCGTTTATTTTTATTGCATTTACATTTCAAGTTCGGACATACATTTTGATAATATAAAAGCTAAGAAAAATAATTAAAAACAGTTCTATAAACAACAATTGTAAATTTCATAGTTTCGTTTTATTCTAATTCAAAATTGATTGCTATCTCTTAGAACTTCCCGAATCTTTAAAACCTTTAATCATAAGTGAGTCACTATCGTATATTATAATATAAATATAGACAAATCTTAAAATTGGTCAATACAATGCTGAAAAATACATCCTTTCTAACAATGTCTCTCAGCTCAGCTCAGAAATTCTTAACACCTTAAAATTTGAACTATTGCGTACAGCGTTTTATGAAATATATCATTTATTTTAAATGTTTAATCAAAAAAACTGCTTTAACATTTTTCTAAAGTTCCTGGACATTACTTATAACTGGAGAATTTAAAAAATATTTCAAGTTTTTCTAAATAAACATGTTCATCTCTTTTCAAAGTTATAAACTAGTTAAGTTTCATTCAGAATACTTTTCGATTATATAATACAAATTTAAAGCTTTATTATTTAAGCCTCTTTGCTTAAAGTTCACTCCGGCACAAACTTAAATGCCTTACTATCTATCCATCATGACTATCCAGAAAACTTTAAAAAGATTACACAAGTTTTAAGAAAATGTTGCCACAAGTATGTGTTTTCCACCGGATATACGATAGTCACCTAGGCCCTTATGCCTTCCCTTTGCCTCTACTCTGCGAGGAGTGTGTATGGTTATTTTAAAGCGATTTAAAGCAACAATAAAATGGAACATAAAGCTCTAGGTAAACAGGGTCTAGTGTTTATGTATATAGACGAGTGTGCAAGTCATGTGACGATGAAAATGATGGGGTTGGTTGGGAATTGTTGGGGTTTTTAAGGGGGTTGCTATACCAAGCGGCGATGTGAAGATAAAGGAAATGGTGCTCATATCCTTGTGCAAACACACACGTGTTCTTGACAGCGATTGCGCTTTTTGCAACAATAAACACAACACGGTCCAAGGATGTTTGTCTGTGCCCAGCTGAGAGATAGAGAGAGAGAGAGAGAGAGACACTCGCTGATAAGCCTCAGAAGGCTAAGTTACAAGCATAATTACACGACAATGTTTAGAGGAGAGGAAGATATAGATAAAAGATTGTTGCCCCAGCAAAAAGAATAAACAGGGATAAAATGCCACTTTGATAATCGGTTGGCAAATATTCAAAAGCTGATGCGGATTCGAATGCTGACCGTTGGTTAAAGGATCACTGGGATCATCAAAGTTGCCGCCGTTGTCTTTCTCACGACTTGGAAGCTGCTTCAGTGGCGCCAACTTGTCAACTTATGGGTTGGCTCGGTTGCACTTGCCACAAGTCAAGTGTCAATGAGCTTTGAGGTCTCTGCTGGCTGAGGCAAGTATTTTAACTGGATTTCGATTTTCTTTTTCACACACGTCTACACATGTGAGACCTACAATCCCCTCGCAGGTGATACAAAAAGTCCAAGTCACCACAACCCCACGCCCCACGCTCCCAATTCCCTTAGCTGCCCAGCCCTTCCACTTCTCTCACTGAGTCTCTACGCAGCTTGTTAGCAGTTAACATCTTTATGCTAAAAACATATTTATTCGCTTTTTATGCCTGAATTGATTTGTCGTCGTCTTCATTTTGAACGTGTTTCTCCGCACATTTATTGTAGCTTGTCTCATGCACTCGTATTTGTATCTTTGTCTCACACTTTATACTCCACACTCAGCTGGCAGCTTTGAGCGATTTGTTTGCCTCTCAATCCAACAATATGTTTGTATCTAGATACATACATACATATGTATCTATATGTATGCGTATGTGTCAAAATGTGTAAATTCTGTTATATTTACATACGCCACAGTATTGCCAATCGCTCTGTGTTCTACTCTCGCTTCGTTCATTCTAATTCTTTTTATTTCTTTTTCTCTTTGCGGTTCGCCAAGTTTGTTTATCCATTTAAATAAAACAACAAACATAACAAAATAGAATTGTGTTAATCAGCGGGGAAGAAGGCGCCACGCTTAGTCATTCAGAAATAAAGTGCGAAGACCCAAAGACCTCTCTAAGGATTACAAAGGACAAATAGTTTACAATTCCATTATTTTCCCTTTTTTTGCTATTACGAGCTCATCCCGTTTAATATAACTTTTAAATAACATTTCATAAAGGCAATAAGGCTCATAATTTTTCCTAATATTAGAACATAGAGTAATTTTATTATCGCTGTAAGGATAAAGGAATATGTGTATTTTATACGGATAATTTATGTTAGAACTGTGAGGGTGAGTAACTAAATTTAATAAATTAGTAAAAAGAAAGATGCATTTTTAATTTTATAATGAACAGAACGTTTTTTTCAATATCTGACCTATTTTCTAATCAAGCCAGCATTTTCAATCTTAACTAGAGGGCTCAGATAACTAACTTAAGTATTAAATTAATTCAATAAATGGTTGGTCACATAAAGATTACTGTTTTGAATAAAAGATGAAAAGATTTTATATAATCAAGGATCTGAAACCGCTTAAGCCGGCTCTAAACCGACCCATATTCTTGCTGTAAGGTTCAATCCATCGAACCGCACCTTCGCCAAAATGTTCAAGGCTTGCAGACTTCCTAAGATTGCTGAGAGTGAAATAAAAATCCGTAGACGAATCAAGTATTTCGTGCTCGACTTAAAAAAATTAGGATTCATTTCTATACGAAATTTCGGTATTCTATCTTTATTCTCTTGTAAATCTTAAGATAATAACTTATCTGGTTATTTAAAAGCATTAACCAAAATCAGTTAAAAGATACTTTTAGGAAGTGAATGTATTATTTGCCCTCTGAAATTTTTCTCCAGTAGCCCTAAATTTATTACAATTGTCTTACTTGGCAGATGCTTGCACCAGATTCCAGTCATAACCCTCCAGCACCTTCATCACGGCACTCGTAATGCGCTCATCCTCCTTGCGACCTTCTTGGCCAGCGGCACGCTTCTGTTCCGCCTTGAGGGCATAGTTGGCCAGGACCAGCGTCTCAACTGGTTTGGCTTTTTCCGTATTTAAGTTTTCGCTCATTTTTATACACAATTTGGCTTAGTCTAAATACCGACGGAGAATCGGCTGATCAAGTGATCGTAACGAATCGAAACTTAGATACAGATACAGTTAGAGATTTTCAGATACAGATACACAGTCACAAAAACTTAGAAAGTGAACACCCACACAGCTGTCGAGGCGACGCGACGAGGCTGACAAGCAAACTGCGACTGATCTTGGCCTGCCACAGTTGACTCGGGTTTGGATTGTAGACGGTCGGTTCGTTGGATCGTTGGATCGTCAAAACGATCGGCAAGATAAGCTCAAGACGTCGTTGGTTGGCTGTCCGTCTATCGGGAACTGGGGCTGAAGATCCGCGGCGGGGGCGAACATAAAAATCGCGGTACGCGTGTAAACATTAACATGTTCATGTGAAATTAGGTGCCCCCCAGCAACGGGAGGAAACGGGGGCACGACACAGCGATCGAGTGACAGTCGCAGCGACCGTGCAGCACATAAAGAGAGAGAGAGACAGAGAGAGAGAGAGAGAGGGGAGACTGAGAGAAATGGAAATAAAAACAAAAACTGAAATCAGTAACACTTTACAGCCACATGTGGATTTATTACACCTCGACAAACGGGGGTGGAATCTTTGAACCTAAAAAAACTTGCAACAGAGCATAGTGGCCACTTGTTGCAGCTGTATTTAGATGGGGTTCGATAAGATGCCGCTGAATTCTAATGAGGGTTCAAGGAGTTGGAGTAAAAGAAGGGTTGAAGACGGGTAGCAAGTAACAAGGAAAATAAATAAAGAAATATGTATGCTTAATGAAAGCGATCGAATATAACCATCAAAACTAATTGAAAGCTAGAATATCATTAGAGTTACATTAAATTATAAAGGGATCTTGAGAATAGTTTTAAAAATTCTGGAGTGCGATCGTTTTTCTGCTTTAAGAGCACAGGAATAGGTTTAATTGATTAGGAGTTCAAGTATATGAATTGATACTGCACTACTTGGTTTAGAGACAGTAAGATTAAGTAAATTCCAAGTTAATTAAATTGCTAAATTTAACAAATTAATAATTTAATAGATGAGTTCAAACTTTGAGCAGGCATTGACCAGACTCTTTTGAATAATTGTAGAACAGTTTTAAGCCATAGGCCATTCAATATAAGATCGTTAAAATTTAAATATTAAATCCAAAGAAAAACCCTATCGAAACTAGACGCTATTCATTTCACGGCCATAAAAAATCTATGCGTATTTATGTTTAGCTTTTGTTTTTTAGCTGGTTCCAACTGGATGTAATTGGAAAACATACATAAATGTGACTTTTACCCAACATTTGTGTTCCTTCTTCTTCTTTTTCTATTTCATTGTCGTCTACCGCTTGTTGGTTTTTACAACTTTATAATTTTAACAACTCAATTAACTTTTTCTCAAACGCCGCCGGCACACATGTGTATGGTTAAAAAAAAACAGTCGAAATGATCAAAAATTTAAGCAATAAAACACGAAAAATGCATAAACGGAATCATAAATACCTACTAGGTACTACGATCCAAGACGCTTGCCAGATGAGCGTTTTATGTGATAAAAAACAAAAATAACAAAACAAAATAAAAACAAAACTGAAGTGTCATAAAAGGCATCAAAATGGAAATTATACTCAATACCCCTTCCCCATCAATCTCATTGGAAATTTGAATCGGGTCTAGCAATTTAATGGCAGCATCTAACAAGTTGCCATCGCCTCTTCTACATCAATCCCTTTCCTTTCGCTCCCCTGAACAATTTTCCTTGTCGGCAAACTTCAAAGAATAGCAACTTGTTGATAAACAAAACGAGCAATGCAAAAATAAAAAATGCAAATAAAAAAAATGAATTAATTAAAAATATTTCTGCGTTTTATAGAAAAAGCCAAATGAAAATTGTTTTCGATATTTGTCATCCTTTAGATTTATTTTTTTTCATTTGATTTTTGCGTCATAATCAAACTGGAGCAGCGCCAAAAGGTCGAGGAAAAATGCAACAGCCAACGGATGCGACGACCGCTTGACAATTTGCGACTTGCCATGAAATCAAATTATTTGATCTAAGCCGCCGACTACTGAGGGGGAAGCGCTCACAGACTCAAAAGGGGAAAGGGGCACCTCATGCTCCCTCTGCTCGTCGACTAAACGAAACCAAATGGTGCGTTCGTCAACGACTACGATGACGATGCTTTGGCGATGTTAGAAAAAACACCCCGTCCCTCCACCCCATCTCTTCAACTTCAACTCTGCCTGAAGTCAGCGCCAGCCGTACGACATGTGTTGCGGAAATATTTAGCAAACAAGCGTCAGGAAATACTTTTATATCCATCTCGCTCTCACTCAACTCATTTGCATGCACGCGCTAATACTCATATACTCCAACAAAGCAAGCAAGAGAGCTAAAACAATAACAAAGCATACGCTGGCTCCGGCATTTTGTTTTATTGTTTCTGTTTCTCACCTGATTCCCGTTCGTGTTCTGCGTTCGTTTGACCATCGGCTCGGTCTGCTATTCGCCGATCGTTAATTGCTTCAGCGAGTGTATGTGTGTAAGTGTGCATGTAATCTGTGTAAGTGTGAGTGTATATTTAGTGTAGATCGCAACCACTGTGCGCCGTTGTTGCTTTTCTTTGTTTTCCTGTAGCCAATCGGCATTAGAGAGGGGCGTGAGTTCATTAATTAATTTTTAAGCTCATGTCTTATTGTTAAATGTTTTAAATAAACACACTTTAAAAAACACAAAAAAAAAGAATAATTATTATTATAATCTAAAATACATTTGCAGGTTTTCAAAACTTAAAATAGTAAAAAATTATTGTCTTACTTAAGTTGTTGACTACGTGGAAGTGTTCACTATATCCAGACTCGACTATATTAGCCAAAAAATAGAAGTAATTTTTACCTCCAGTTAATCGGTGGACAATAGTTACACCTGTATCTTAATATCTTTTTATTCAAGATAAACATACGTTATTTTTTGCCGGTACTGTTACAAATCCATTTTGACTTCGCCTTTGGGCAACTATTAGCAAAACCTTTTGAATGGTAAAATTACGCCATTTGACCGTAGCACTGCTAGTGCTGAAAACAGATTTTTTGTTTTGTATGTATAGGAGTTCAACATGCTCACATGTCAATAAAGACTGCATTGAAACACTCAAGGTCATGAAACGACTGCAATATGTGCTCCACCAGTCTGTGGAACTGCTCCACGGCCAAATTGATGATCCGGCGAGATTTTGAGTTAGCATTAAAATCACATTTGTATAACATCATCACCTTTCTTTTTCCTCCTGAATAACGGAGGGAATTTAAACATAATATTGAAAAAGGAGCATTCAAAAAGCCCGCCACCTTTGTTTAAATTTGTTTTTGCAAAATTGCACACAGTACAAAAACAAAATCTACGCCAAACGGTACAAAGTGTAGTTCTAAAAAAGCGGCGCTAGCAAACAAGGGATGGCGCCAAAGTTATACACACCTGACAACTCTGGTCACCGAAATTGAGTGACCACCGAAATTTTGTCGATTGGACACTCAAGAAATTCACTCGAAAATAAAAATCATTGAAATTTTGCATAGATTTTTTGTAGAATTTTCTCTACCTTTCCTGAAATTTTCAGATGTTTTGGGACTCACTTTAAGGAACTAGGCCCCCGGAAGGGCCACAAAGACGAAAGAATCCTCTTGAATTCATCTAATTTCGAATTTCAATAATTGTTGAAAAAAATCGGTTGTTACCTAAAAAATAGTTTTATATTTTATTTTTAAATGAGCGCGCGTAGCCACTTGCAACAGGGCGCCATCTACATAGTGGACGTACCTAAGCTGACGCCATCTATAGAGTGCGTACGTACCAAGCTGACTCCCAGAATTGTCATCTCTTGTCCCAATTTCGTTGTGTTTTATTGCTCTTATATATAAACATATTAAAAGAATCGCTTGATTTTGTAATTACATTGATTTGTTTAAAAATATATCATTTTGTTACCTTAAAAATTGTTTTTAATTTGATTTTCTGAATGAATGGGTGCATGTCTTCGCTAAAAATGTCGATATCGATAAACGTTGCCCGACCGCCACAATTTCCGTCTGTTTTGTTTGTTAGCGCCGATACCTATCGTGTTGTTTACTTTTAGTACTAGATTTAAATTCGTAATTAAATAAAACAGTTGAATCATAAGATTATATAATACGAATCAAATAAACAAATGGTTGGGGGATATGTTATCCCTCAGGACACGAAAATCAAAATCACAAAATCTCGATTTCAGCATATCTTCTTTGAAAATCCATCTTTTGTTTGGTTAGCTAAACACTTTTTAAATATTTGGCGCCAATTTTTGTTTGTTAGCGCCGCCACCTTCGAAGTTGTTTACTTTTTGAACTAGATTCTTATTGAAGTCTGGCAATGTTCTCAACACTCATGTTAAATCCTCTCCCAGCCCTGGTTGAGCCTGTTGTGTGGTGTTGTTGTATTGCAAAGATTTATTCTTTCAAAAGAAATTAAACAATTTATGTTAAATTGCGACGCAATAAAATAAAAACATAAAAAGTAAGTTTGTGATAAATATGTATGAAACTTCAATGTGCGCGTGCTAAAAAAGTGAAAATCGTGCGTAACAAAAAGTAAAAAAAAGCAGTGGTGGCTACTTTTTTCGTCTCGCTTTATGTGTGCTTCGTGGTCGTATTCGTATTGTTTCAATGTTTGATGGTATTGGTGTGAAAACGCTGAAACAGTCAGGCTAGCAACGTGCTTGCTGTAAAAGTAACGATAGTGCAAGCGAGATGACTACATTGCTGACTGAATACATATGTGTGTGTGTATGAGTGCCAGGGCAAACGACTCGCTTGTATTTTTTTTATATGTATGTCGTCGTCGTCTCTGTTTTTTAGTTTGTCTCAACAAAATCTTAACAATTAAAACCACACATATTTGTGATTTTGGCGGTACTCGTTGCTTAAATACAAATGTTGAATAGTGCCAATAAAAATGTTTGTATCTCAGCAACAAGCAAACTAAAAAGAAAATTGTTTAAAACAATACATAATTACCAAATGGCCAAAATGGCCCTGGCTTAAGGTGTTAACTAATGCATTATTAACCCATTGTGTCTGATCTAGTGAACGTGAGTGAGTGTGAGTGTGTATTTATTAAAAACAAAAGAAACAATGAAAGAAAATGTAAAATAAATGTTTCCCTTGTTTCCGCTCTTATCATATGACGTCGTCATTGTTCTTGTGAAATTGAAATCCAATTAAACGATATGTGCATTATGTTTGTTTCAGCTGGAAAATTAAGCAAAATCAAGTGACGGCAGCAGCAGCGGAGCAGCCTGGTCACACTGTGACTCCCAGACCCGCCAAGGTACGAAAATCACCCCAACCCCCCTTTCCACCAATCAGACTAAATCCAGACAGCCATTATGAAAAAAATACTAAAAATAACAAAAACAAAAGGAACGAAATTTAACGTTATGCTGAGTTCTCACTGTCTCTCGTTTCACAGAAATGTTTTGTTACACAAATGTGGCGCTTCAATGTAAACACCAGTGTAATTTGATGTCACATATATTTTTTTGTGGCAGAGGCTGTCATGTTTGTGGCAATAATTACTAGAACAGCTGTTTTGGGCATATCTTTTTCTGGCATATCTTTTGATATGCTATAACTTTTCATTTATCGAAAATTTGGACGCTATGTAAAAAAAAAAAACATCACGTGTTTTTGAAACACAACAAGAAACTTTTAATAAATGTAAAAATAGCTAAGCTAGCTAAAAATAACTAAGATAAATAAAATGGACATCAGTGGTCATTTGTCTTGGCACAGAGTTGTATCTCACAGTTTATAAGACACTAATGTGAACACATTTAACTTTTGTCTTACAGCGCCACAAAGCGTCACAGATAACAGAGTCACATTATGACCCAGTGAGAACGTGCAGGCCTCGACGTCATCGTTATAGTTGACTTCTAATAATTAATTGCATAGATTGTTTTATTATCCATGCATTTACACGTTACACGTTTATTGGGCTGATGTTTGAGCAACTGTTTCTTATTGTATTGCTTCTTGTTTTCGTTTTCGTTGTTGCCTTTGTTCGATATGCCTGTGTGTGTTTTACGGAAGTCTTCAAGCGCCAGTCAACGCAACGTGCCGCAGTTTTGCAATTGTGAAAACGTTGCATGTTTATTATATATCTATATATAAATTCACATTGCCAATACCGGAACAAGGAGAGCTTGAACAAGAACAACAATAAGAAGCCGTTGACTGCACTCCCACCACGATCAGCTGTTGCTCTCACACAACAACATACACCCACACATCATATATAAATACACATACATACGTATAGCGACTGTTACTGTCTCACTTGCGCACCTGCCAAACGAAACGATGAGAGCAACAAAACTAGAACGTGCATTAAAATTGGCAGCAAAAACGACGAACGGTAAACGTTATTTTTTTTTGGGTAAACGAAACAAACTACAGCGACATGAGCAGAGTGTTAATAAATCAGCGTAAGCGAAGAAAGCGAACAACAATTACAAAGTAACTGCTAACATATGTGCGTACATACATACTTACATATACATATGAATTCTTGCTTACATATTTATAAAGCCCGACCAGTTTGAGGTTAGAATTGGCCCAGCTTCATAGGTCAAAAGCACACATATATACTTACATATCCACAGTTACGTGTGTATGTATGGCGTTGTTGTAAGTGCGTGTGTCAAAAGAAAGCGCAACAAAAACGAGAGAAACAGACAAAACATAGAATAATGCATGGCAGCAGTCAAATAGCAGGTACAATATAATACATAATTATCTTCTATTTGAAGAAAGCAAAAACATATCTTTGTCATTTATTTTGGGAGCAAACAAGTAAAAATTTCTAACCGCTTGAATATTCCTCTACTTTCTGTGGGGAGCAGAGACTCCATTTTGTGTTGTGTGTGTTGTGCTTTTCCCCACTGAAAGTGTCATTTAAGTGGCATTTTTTGTTTGTTTGTTGCTTCTTTATACTTCTGTCTGTTCATCTCTAATTGTTTACCTACACACACAAACACATACACAAAAATGTCTTCAGCAGGTTATTGTTAGGGTTTTTTTTAAGCTTTTTTTTTGCCGCCTTGCAAGCTTTAAGCTGATTCATCGCTTAATGCTAATGCCGTCATGTCTCGATGCGCTGTATGTGATATTTTTAGATAGTATGTATTTACGCAGAATTGGCGACGTATCACAGATCTTGATTGTGGAGTTTATGGCTAAATTGTGTAGGGGATTTATCAAAATTTGTTGCAATTGCTTTACGATTGTTTCTGTTGTTACATAAATGTGCGACGTGAGCGACTCTTTGCTTTCTTATCTAAATGTCACATCTTTCACACGTCGTCACAGCTCTTATCAGCATCTCTCTTTCATTGTTTTTGTTCACAAATTTACAGCTGCAGCAACATCGATAACTGTCAGTTGTTTATCGATAAGAACACAACAAAAATATTTTATTAGTGTGCCATTTTCAGTGTGCAGTTACAGCTATTGTTAACGGTACAGAAGAACGAATAAGAAGGAGTCAAAATCAAACGAACAACAACAAGTAATAGGAAGTTTCTTCCATTTCAGCAGCCGCAGCTCCCGCGACTGTCGTAAAACACCAGCATCAACGCCTGAATGCGCATTAAAGTCGAATTCGAATTGAAAAAGAAGGAACAACTAAAAAGAAACTAAACAAGGGGCAGAGGATTTTTGCATACAGACAAAAGGACAGCGTAAGGTTTTTACATTTACTCATTCGATTATATTATAATTGAATTTATGATAATTGAATAGTTTATTAATATGATTTCCTCTCATGCAGGCAACGTTGGTCAGACACAAAGAAACAGAAGAAGAAAACCCACAAAATAATCCTACTAATAAACAGACAGACTACACAAAATGGAGCTGCGTGTTGGGAACAAATATCGACTGGGCCGTAAAATTGGCTCCGGTTCATTTGGCGACATCTATTTGGGCACAACGATCAACACTGGGGAAGAAGTGGCAATAAAATTGGAATGCATACGCACTAAACATCCACAGTTGCACATCGAATCCAAGTTCTATAAGACAATGCAGGGCGGCATTGGAATACCGAATATTATTTGGTGTGGCAGTGAAGGTGATTACAATGTGATGGTCATGGAGCTGCTTGGACCATCGCTGGAGGATTTATTTAATTTTTGCTCACGTCGCTTTTCGCTGAAAACTGTGCTATTGCTGGCAGATCAGATGATATCGCGCATTGACTATATACACTCGCGTGATTTCATACATCGCGACATTAAGCCGGACAACTTCCTGATGGGTCTCGGCAAGAAGGGTAATCTCGTGTACATAATTGACTTTGGATTAGCCAAAAAGTTTCGAGATGGCCGCTCCTTGAAGCACATACCATATCGGGAAAACAAGAATCTGACAGGCACCGCACGCTACGCCTCGATTAACACACATCTGGGCATTGAGCAGTCGCGACGTGACGATCTTGAATCGCTTGGATATGTGCTCATGTACTTCAATCTTGGTGCGCTACCATGGCAGGGTCTAAAAGCGGCTAATAAGCGACAGAAATACGAGCGCATATCTGAAAAGAAATTATCAACATCTATTGTGGTGCTTTGCAAGGGCTTCCCCAGCGAGTTTGTCAATTATCTGAACTTCTGCCGACAGATGCACTTTGACCAGCGCCCCGATTACTGCCACTTGCGTAAACTCTTCCGCAATCTATTTCATCGCTTGGGCTTCACTTATGACTATGTCTTCGACTGGAATTTGCTCAAGTTTGGCGGTCCACGTAATCCTCAGGTCATACAACAGGCACAGGACGGCACCGATGGTCAGGGACAGGGTCAGGATGCAGCTGCCGCAGCAGCAGTTGCAGCCGCCACGTCGCACCAGCAACAACATCAGCAGCACAAGGTGAACACGACAATGGCCACCGCCGGTGGCAGCACACAACAAATGCTGGGCAATAGCTCGGCAGGTGGACAAACGCTGGCCATGCTGGGTGGCGGCAGCGGCGGAGCCGGTGCCCAGCTCATTGGTAATGGTGGACTCAACATGGACGATTCAATGGCGGCCACCAATTCGTCACGACAGCCCTACGATACGCCCGAGCGGCGTCCCTCGATACGCATGCGTCAAGGCGGCGGCTTACAGGCTGGCGGAGTTGTTGGGGATGTACGAAATGCTAAATAATATTTTATTGTTTAGATACTGTGTGTGCTTCCGGCGCTGGATACACACATACACCAACAGCAGCTAACCCAGCCACTCTATATACACACACATTTAGTATATTACGCTGTATAGTACATATATATAGATACATATATTCACATATATGTAATTACATAACATGTTATATGTAAAGTATCGTCAGCGACCTGGTCGCTGGCAACATGTTGCAAGTAGCATACACAGATCGACCACACACACACAGACACTAACACGAACACAAACACACGCAATATGAAGCAAATAGCTGCGCTTTTCTTTTGTACATTTTTGTTTTTTTTTTATTTGCTTTTTCTTTGATGCTTCTGATGGATGTTGCAAAAAACCTATTATTAATTTATGCTTAATTTAATTTATAATTTTAGTTTATAAACAATTGCAATTCGGCGGCAAATAAGAAAATGTATGCACTACAATTAAATCATGCCACAGCTCGAACTGCAAGATATCGTAATGCGTTAATTATAAGCAGAATGGATGATAACCGAGAGATGACAAACGACAAATCCAAGAGAGGGACAGTGCGACGCATGTCTTTCATCTCAGAGAAAGCTGTATAGCATTTGGGATGCAAGAAGATGCGACAAACATAACATAATAAATACAAGATTATCCATTGACAACAATATGATTCACACTCTCTCAATCGCTCTCTTGCTCTGCGTGTTTTGCATTTACACTGCTGAACAGGAACATCAAAAAGATATAAAAATTACAAACATTTGGTTAAAAGCATTTCATTAAATTAACTTTGTATTTTGTGCAAAGAATGAGAACAAGAAACAACAACAATAGCAACAAATATAGAATGAGAAACTTATCAACTAACTCAACTGAACAAAGGGCAAATTTATATTAAATGAAGGGTATATAAAATATTTAAATATTACATTAAAATAATCTGAATGTACGTTGTAAGCTTCAGTGTAAAGTAAACAAAGGACACATTGTGTGCCAGTGTCTCTAACTTTTAGTGTAGAAACTTAGCATTAATACAAATTACCGAGTAATGAAACGGACATTAAAGAGTTTTTTTGTCACCAACAAATTAAATGAGAAACTCCAAGCATATAAACACACAAACACACCCTCAAATACACCCAAAAATCAACACACACACATTTATGATTAAGTGTAGAATTCATTTTGAAATGGGAGGCGAGAAAACATTTTGAATGCAGCGTAGAAAATGTCCCCTTTCCTTTCTCCTCCTCCACCCCTTAGCTTTAATAATTTGTCAAACAGTAAATGGAATTATTAATAATTTGTAACGGCTTCATTTACATTACATGTGCGATTAGCGCGATTTCGATAATAATATATGAGTATGTGTTCATCTTTATTTGCATTCTCTGTTTCTTCAGCGTATTTCTCAATGCTACAAATATTATGAAAACAAAAATAAAAATAACGTAACTAATACTTTATGAATAACATAACATATACAAACACACTACATAAGAAATGTACTTTGCATTAAACCTTATATATATTTTCAATTAGTTTGTAAAGTTGTTAAGGGGCGTGAGCTGCGAGCGCGCATTAAAATTAACGCTAGCTAATAAATTGTAGCTATAATATGAAATTTGTTTATAAGTAATACCAAACCGTAAAGAATAAAAACAACAAAAAACAAACAATATAATTCTAATTGTGCAAGTCAAGAAAATGGATTATGAAGCAAGAATTAAAAACAATAAAAAAATAAATACGAAAGTTTATCTTATGAAGTGCATATGATACACATAAATTTATGTAAAACTACGAAACGCGCCGATATGCCGTTTTATATAGCAGTAAACTATGAATTAACAAATAAACAATATAACATATAACGATGTGTTTAAAAGCTGGCGAGTAAAAAGTAAATCAGAAAGTTAAATAAAAATGCATTACGTGATATTTCTTACAAATTGTTTTATTTCCTTTTGTTTATTAATTTACTTTTGATTTAATCACAATTGGAATGGAGTTGCGATATCAGTCCAAATAACTTAAGGACCTTCGACTGGGCCTATCTTTAGTTGGCTCCAAAAGCGCACGCCTTGTAACTTGACCAAATACAAGTACTTAAACTATTTACACGACAACAACAAGAAAAAAAAATTAAAAAACAACTAAATATGGATCGCAACAGTCCCTAGATAGAGCCTAAACACGTTAAGCTGAGCTGTTAAGATGTAGTTCGGAAGTTCCACAATGAAAAATTTGTAAGAAGAAAATATAACTAAATGTACATAAAAAATTATTAAAATAACCTCGTGTGATTTTCCTTTTAACATACAAAACGACTTAAAAACAACTAACTGAAATATGATATGATGATAACTTTAAAATTAATCAAATCGAAATTTAACCCATAATTCAGAATGAATTATATACATATGTATGTATAAGAAGTCCATACGCCCTAAGCGAAACAAAACATGTAACAAATTTAAATTGAGAGTAAGGGAAAATTTGAAATTTTTGTAAAACCTAATAAATATGTATATGAGAATAGAACGTTTGAATTAATTAACACAAAATCGAGTACGAGTACATGTGTATATGCGATATGAACATTAACAAACCACCAACAGTGATATGAAATACAAAAAAACCCCGATAAAACTCGTCATAATATTTAAAAACAAATAAATCGCACGCGCCACTCGCATAAGCAACAACAATATCAAGAATAAGTAAATAAGTTTCCATAACATCTGAAATATTTATTCTAAATGTATATTGTTATTATTATCATAAATATTATATTGAAATGATGAAATTCTAAAATCTGCTAAAGAAATATGTGCGAATATGTAGAATTTAAATTATTTAAAATACACTTAGACACTCACACAGCCAACCCCACATTTCACTAAAAAAAAAACAGTTCATTTTATAATAACAAATTACAAATGAATGTACTTAAGTCATACTAGAAGCAAAAAGGGTAAAAGTATAAATAATAAGTCATCCGAATATTAACAAATTGAAACAATACAACAAATAATAAATAGTAATGACACAATAAATTGAGCATCAGACCTTTACTCATAATTGTATGTAATTGATTGTCTACAAAAAATAACACGAGAAAACGCTAATATGAATAAAATCTATGATTTTGAAAACAGTTTTATTTATTTTATTTCGCTTTAATTGCAAATTGAAAAATCAGAATTAAGTGTAGCATCCATTAAGCAAGTTTTCGTATTTTGTATTTGCATTGCATTTACAAAGCTATAACATGTTTTAAAATATTTAATTAGCTTAAAGTAGCCAATAATATTCATTTCAGGAAATAGTCGTTTCATAGTTAGCAGATGTTTCTCATAATTAATGTTTCCACAATCATTTCAAATGCAACAAATTTGTTTGCTTCTGACTTGTTAAAGAATATAGCAAATATATAAATGGTGGGTGGTGCATTTCTCCCAACTTAATAAGCTAGATACGTGTACTTATGCGTCCACTGTATCCAAAACGGATTCGTATTCATACAGTCATTGCGATGAGGTATCAACCACGCCTAAGAAACGGAAAACTTGTGAAGTTATCATGGACATTAGATTTGTTCAGTCGGACTAATCCTGGGGGCTGGCCACTGGACGATTATTCAACTGACAGAGATCGGTTTTTAGACAAAGCTATAGTTGTCTCTACACTACTGGTATTTTGCTTTCAGTTTGAAGCGAACGTACATTATTTGCTGAACAAGATAAAGGACATGGATCAATTTATTATAGCCTTGCCACAAAATCTAATTCAAACTGAAATAATCATTCGCTTTATTCATCTGGACATGCACAAGGATCAGTTAAAAAGACTTTTTGAGCATTTTTATTCTGAGATTTACGTGCCTCAGGAAGCAGACCACCGTAGGTTTTTGCTAATCAAACGAAAATTGTTGGCGCCTGGGTTGATGACTGTTTTAAATATTATGGCAATGTTAAGTTATATTCATGGATTTGTAGTGAACATCATAAAAGGTCGTCGCGAAATGTTTTATAAGCAAGAATTTTTCTTCGATAATACCAAATTGCCCGTATATATAGTACTGAACACTATGAATTTATGGGTGGGTCTATTGATGGTCATGATGATCTTTGGAGAACTTAACATAATTGCGGAGTTTTTGATGCATCTGAACACTTGCTATATGGAACTGAACAGGGATTTAAAATTGGTAGCTGCGGATTTACTGAATTCGGACGATACCACAAATATTGCAGCAAATTATCGTCGGGAACTTATAAAGGTGCTGACCCGCAACAAGAATCTGAATTGTTTTGCCAATGAGATGGAGAAACAGTTTACATTCCGCCTTTTTATTACCTTCGGCTTCAGCGCACTAATTCTCTGCGTAGTGCTATTTATATCCTTCAAGGTACGTTCAATTCAATGCATTAGGACTCGTCCCGTTTAATTGTACAAAAAATTAATTTATACAGAATCCAGCAGAATCCGTGATTTACATGGTTTGGTTTATTTCTAAGTTTATTGAGCAACTCTTGTTTGGCTATTTCGGATCAATTATATATCAAACGGTGAGTGATTCGCGGTTTTTTGGATTAATATTAATATTTTCAAACGTTAGCAGACAAACGAGTTGGATTTATTGTACTATTGCGGAGATTGGGAGCAGATCATTTATTGCTCGGATAATGCTCAGGAGAATCTAAAGCTCATGAGGCTTATCGTCATATCCATGCAGTTAAATTCAAAACCCTTTTGCCTCACAGGACTAAAATACTTTCCTGTTACCCTACAAACGGCCGTTAAAGTAAGTTTCATAATTTTTTAAATAGTTTTAATATTCCTCAAACAATGTTTCTCAATAGATTTTACAGGGTGCCTTCTCGTATTTCACTTTTCTCAAGTCGGTGCGCTAAGCTAGCAAATTAATTATATTATAATACTTTATACCCTTTAGCTGACCTTTATCTACGATACTCGTTCCCGTTCTTTGCTTCAAAGTTATTATCATGCGAATAAAAATAATAAATACTTAGTGTGCTTATGATCAAAACTAATCTCTTTATACATATTTAAAATATACCGTTATGTTCTTGTCAGTCTAGCATCTCCCAATGCAATAAAAATATCAGTTAAGACATCAGACGATGTAGATGCTACACCAGAGGCTATTGAAGAGCCATTACCCAAACAGTATGCTAAACCATCAAATAATGATCCTGGCAAGAGAAAAAAGAAAGATGTGAAATCTAAACAGCAAAAAAAACCAGCCGCTAAAGTGTTTATGTGTGACCAATGCGGCTATCAAACCGCTCATGAGCGGCATCTACAACTACACGTCTTGCGACATAAGGGCGAACAAAATTTCGAATGCGAGGACTGTGGCGCAAAGTTCTACACAAAAAACTTGTTGAGTGTGCACATCCGAGTGAAACACCAAGGGGAAAAGCCATTTGGCTGCAAATATTTTGACCAGCGTTTTCGCCCTTGGACTACACGGCCCATGCATGAAAGGTATCCATGAAATGTACAGAGTCAACTATTTCAGAGTAATCCCACTGATATGTTGTTCCACTTTCCTTTACAGAACGCGGCACATTAGAGAATTTAAATATGCGTGTCAGCTTTGTGATAAAAAATACATAACCAAATCAGATTTGAGGAAACATGAACTTCTTTACACTGTCCTGAAACCTTATCGGTATATATTTATGATTTCTTTATTGTTATGTAATGTTAAATTCATTTATTATTTTAATTTTTCAGCTGCGATCTGTGCAATGTGGCCTTTCCTCGAAGACCTGGTTTAAGAATTTACTTTCGTACAAAGCAACATCAGAAAAGAGCAAGTGAAGCGCAAAATAGTCAACCTATCATCATTGATGAGGTTGTGAATCCATATGAATCCGTAGTGTTTTCAGACTCTGTAATAGAAGAACTTGTCGAGAAAATTGAAAATCACGTATGATGGCGTTTTGAATCAGAGCGACAATACTCCGACATTCACACGGAAAGTCAACACACCAGGTGTTTTCATTTGTCATTCAGATTTGTTTGTTTATATTTTATAATTAACAGCCCTGTCTTATATCAACGCTTCACTATACAATAAAACATAAATGAAAATATAACTTTAAGGCAGTCAATAAAATGTCTGTTCAATGCAGAACGTGCACTGTAACAATTTCTAATCCCAATGCCATTAACCTCTTTGAAAAAGAGCATGAGGAGGTATTGCAGAATATAGAATCTATAACGGGCATCCAGGTAAACTTCGATTAAACTTTATCTAAAGTAAATGATACATTTTTAATACAACACGTCTTTACCTAACTAATTACAGATGGAAGAAGATCAAGATATGCCCAAGCACATTTGCACCTGTTGTCATTGGGATTTGTATCATTCAATAGCATTTCGAGAGCGCTGTCTTAGGACAGAGACTTTTTTACAGAGTGCAAAACCAATTAAAGAAAACTTTGTTAAACCTGAAATGCTAAGTAAAGATGCCCAGAGTAAAACACAGAAGGATGTGATGAACAAGTCCAACACTGCCAGTTTAAGCCAACATTCAAACCAACGCCGAAGTCCACGAACTCAAACACAAAATTCGAAGACATCTAAGGAAATATTAATAGAAAATGAGGAAAAACTTGCGATTGTATCATCTCCTTCGCCGGTCACGAAAGTTTATATTAATCTGAACCCTGAGTACACTAAAAATTCCCCACAGAGCACACAAGGAATTCAGGAAGAGAGTTCGCATACTTCATCAAAAGAATCGCATGAGGATGAGACTTCTGACTTCTCAGAAACTGGACTCGACGAGTGTTTACCATCTCCCACTGAAATAAAAACATCAGTAAAGACAATTTACGATGGAGATACTACTACACGAAAGGCTATTGATGAGCCATTTCCCAAACATCATGGTAAACTGCCAACTCAAGTGTCTAGTAAAAAAAAAGAAATATAGGAAGCCACCAGTAGATGCCAGACTGTTTATGTGTGACCTATGTGGCTATCAATCATCTTTAAGGAAAAATCTAAACATACACATCTTGCGACATAAGGGTGAAAAAAATTTCGAATGCGTGGACTGTGGCGCAAAGTACTACTCCGAGACCCTGTTGAAATTGCACATCCGAGTTAAACACCAAGGAGAAAAGACATCGACTTGTAAATATTGTGGACAACGTTTCAACACGAGCAGTGCTCGATACCAACATGAAAAGTAAGTATGAAATTCACACGCTTGAATTTTCCGGAACCGGGATAGGGCTGACTATTTCATAAAATGCATTGATTTGTTTTTCTAACGTTCTGTTGCAGAGTGCGGCACGTTAGAGATTTTAAATATGAGTGCAAGATTTGTGATAAAAAATATTTAACCAAATCTGATTTGGATAGACACGGATATGTGCACACTGGCCTAAAACCTTATCGGTTTGCTTATATTATTACTAGGTTTATATATGTTGTTATATTATATTTAATAATTATTTTAATTTTTCAGTTGCGATCTGTGCAATGTGGCCTTTCCTCGAAAGCCTGGCTTAAGAATTCACTGTCGTACAAAGCAACATCAAAAAAGAGCAAGTGAAGCGCAAAATAGTCAACCTATCGTCAATAATGAAATTACGAATCTAGTTGAATCTATAGTATTTCCAGGCTCTATAATAATAGAACAACTTGTTGATGCATCTGATGAGAAATTGGAATATAATGTATAATGGCGTTTTGAATTAAAGTGCCAAAATTCCGTCATTCACACGGAAAATCAACACTTCGGCTGTTTTATTTGTCATTCACAACTGTTTGTTTATACTAAATAACATAACAGCCCCGTCTTCCTTGACGCTATTTTGCATATAAAAGCATAAATGAAAATATAACTTTAACGCAGTCAATAAAATGTCCATTCAATGCAGAACGTGCGCCGCAAAGATTTTTAATCCAAATGCCAAAAATATATTTGATGAAGATGACGATGAAATATTGCTCAATATCGAAGTTCTGACTGGAATCCTCGTAAGTCATTAACAAACCATCATCAAAACAAAATCATACTTTTGTTTCTCTGATTACAGATTAAAGAAGATCAAAATATGCCCAAGCACATTTGCACCTGTTGTCATTTGGATTTATATTATTCAATAGCGTTTCGAGAGCGCTGTCTTAGGACAGAGAATTCTTTACGGAGCGTAAAAGACATAGTGACACCGCTAGTGTGTCCCACAAGTGACCCACTAAATGGAAGTACCACAGAAACCAATTTAATTGAAGAAATCACAATTAAAGTAGAACCGCAACGTGAAGTTGCTGAACATATGACGGTGGGTCAATCAATAGACAAATCTAGCCCTACAAATATAAGCCCACTCTCAAATCAACGCCGTAGTCAACGCACTCGTAAGCAATATGCTAAAACACCAAGGAAAAAGAAAATAACAAATAAGAAAGTACGTCGAAATGCATCTTCTCCTTCTAAGGCGTCGCCTGTCTTCAATGTTAATACTGATCCAAAGTCTTCTAAGCAGATTAAAAGTTCGCCGCAAGGCATTAGAGACCATTTTGAAGAGCGCCTAAGTGCTTCATCGGAGGAGCTCAATAAAGACTTAACTCCGGCCTTCTCAGAAACAGAACTCAATAAATGTCTGTCATCTCCCAGGCAAATAAAAACCTTACCTGAGACGATAAACGATGCCAAGCCAAAGGCTATTAAGGAGCTATTACCGAAAGAGCATGATAATGTAACAAAGGATAAACCTAAAAAGAAAAAAAGCGAGTCGTAAAACCAGTAGTGAATCCCAAGGTGTATATATGTGATCTGTGTGGCCACCAATCTCAAAGTCCCAAAAATCTGAATTTACACATATTACGGCATAAGGGTGAGAAAAATTTCGAATGTGTTGAATGTGGATCAAAGCACTATTCCAAATACCTGTTGAAATTGCACATTCGAGTGAAACATCAAGGAGAGAAGCCTTATGCTTGCAAGTTTTGTGATCAACGATTTTACTCGGCTACTGAACATCTTCGCCATGAACAGTAAGTATGAAATTGCGACTATTTTATTAATCTCACCTGTTTCTTTATTATACCCTTGCAAAGGGTACGCGCAAAAGATAGCCTTATTTTAATTTTATTTTATTTTTTCTGTTACAGAGTGCGGCACATTCGAGATTTTAAATACGAGTGCAAGATTTGCGGTAAAAAATATCTAACCAAATCCTGTTTGAATAAACACGAATTTCTACACACTGGCCTGAAACCTTATCGGTATATATATTATTATTTTTGCATTGTTAAGCTATGTATATTACTTGTTAAATATTTTAATTTTACAGCTGTGACTTGTGCAATGTGGCCTTTCCTCGAAAGCCTGGCTTAAGAATTCACTGTCGGACACAGCAACATCAAAAAAGAGAAAGTGAAGCACAAAATAACCAACTTAACGTGATTAATGAGATTACGGTTCCAGATGAATCCATTGTATTTTCAGACTCTATAATAATAGAACAACTTGTTGATGCATAAAATAATAAAAATTTAATGTCATGTATCATGATGCTTTAAATTAAACTGTCACATTCACACGGAAAATCAACCATCAGCTGTTTTATTTGTCATTCACAATTGCTTGTTTATACCAAATAATATAACAGCCCTGTCTTATATCAACGCTAAGTTGCGTACAAAAACATAAATTAAATTTTAACTTTAAAACAGTCAATAAAATGTCCATTCAATGCAGAACGTGCGCGGCAAAGATTTTTAATCCCAATGCGAAAAATATCTTCGATGAAGATGACGATGAAATTTTGCTCAATATCGAAGTTCTCACTGGAATCCTTGT
Organism: Drosophila neotestacea; assembly: GCA_035044365.1. Classification (NCBI taxonomy): domain Eukaryota; kingdom Metazoa; phylum Arthropoda; class Insecta; order Diptera; family Drosophilidae; genus Drosophila; species Drosophila neotestacea. The sequence continues at coordinate 2,285,087 of JAWNMD010000757.1, forward strand.
AAGTCACTTACTAAGCTACGTCAAAACATGAATAAGACATTTTAAACGCAACATGTGTTTACCTGATTACAGATAAAAGACGATCAGGATATGCCCAAGCACATTTGCACCTGTTGTCATTTGGATTTATATTATTCAATAGCGTTTCGAGAGCGCTGCCTTAGGACAGAGAATTCCTTACAGAGCGCGAAAGATAAAGGGCCACTTAATGAGAGTCCGTCGGAAACAATATTATTTGAAGATAACATAAGTAAACTAGAACTTCAAGGTGAAGATGCTTGGAATAGGTCTAAGGAGCAAGTAAAAGACAAATCAATCTGTAAAAACTTAAGCCAACGCAAAAGACCACGCACTCATGGGAAAATTTCCAAAATGACAAGAAAAAAACGAATAGAAAGTAAGAAAAAAGGTCAGAATGTTTCTTCTCCTAAAGCATTATCACCTGTCTCAAAAAATGATACTGGTCCAATGTCATCTGAGCACTCTAATACCTCCTCCCGGAGAGACAGTTCTGAAGGAAGACGGAGTATAACATTTGAAGAATTTAACGAATTAATTGCCGAGGATGTAGCTTCGGACTTTTCAGAAACAGAACTTGAGGAAAGCTTAGCAATCTCCTCTGAATTAAATACATCAGATGATACGATAAGCGAGGACGATGCTACACCAAAGGATATTGAAGAAGCCGAGCTGCATGATAAACTAACAAATGACGCATCTAGCGAGAAAAAAACAACAGAAAAAGTGTTTATCTGTGACCTATGTGGGCACCAATCTCAAAGCCCCAAGAATCTGGAGTTACACATAATGCGCCATAAAGGTGAGAAGAATTTCGAGTGTGTGGAATGTGGCCTAAGGCACTATACCAAATATCTATTAAAATTGCACATCCGAGTGAAACACCAAGATGAGAAGCCATTTGTCTGCAGATATTGTGGCCAGCGTTTCTACTCCGGTACTACAAGGCTGAGACATGAAAGGTATGAATGAAATGTATACACATTATTTCAGAGAAATCCCACAGACTTGATTCCTTTACAGAGTTCGACACATACGAGACTTTACATACGAGTGCAAGATTTGCGGTAAAAAATATTTAACAAAATCATGTTTAAATAAACACGAATTCCTACACACAGGCCTGAAGCCTTATCGGTACATATAAATATGATTACTCCATTATTATCTTATATTATATTAATGAATTATTTTAATATTTCAGCTGCGATCTGTGCAATGTGGCCTTTCCTCGAAAACCCGGCTTAAGAATTCACTGTCGTACGCAGCAGCATCAAAAAAGAGAAACTGAAGCCCAGGATAGTCAACTTAACGTTATTATAGAACCAAATGGGTCTATAGTGCTTCCTGACAGGATAATAGAACAAGATGTTAATGTATAAAATAAAGATGAGTGAAGCTTTGGTATTTTATATTGTTTAACTATATTAAGTCAACTAAAAGCCGCCGGGAAGAAATTTTATTGCATTCATTTAAATTTTATACATTAAAAACTAAGAATTAAAATTAAATTATATGTAAACAAATCAAAAGTGTTAATATGTATTTAGTATTTATTTTGGTTGTTAAAAAATGTGCGTCGTTTTGTTCCCAATTTACAATGAACAACTTCCACCATCTTACCATCATTCGACATCATCGAGATTTGCCATTCAAATCTGCCATGCTATTTCAACTAAAATGAATGGCAATTGCAATAAGAGCAAGAATAATTAGAAATGGACGAATCAAGTAAGTAAACAACTTTAAAAGCTGTTTTCAATGTTATTAAATAAATTTATTTGTTGAAAGAGCTAAATCATTTAAGAACCAGGCTGACATGGTCAATATCAATGGAAAACATGGTGATTGACTTGTGGGGGGAGAGTATCGGAGATCTGCGAGGAACGCGCAAGAACACACATGTTTATATGGATATGGCGGAGATGCTTAAAGACGCCGGAATTATTGTCAGTTGGACAGATGTCAGAACAAAAATTGAAAATTTAACCAGAAAATATAGGTAACAGATATTTTAAGGCTAAGATATCTTTTAGGTATTATTCCATTTATTTCCAGGCAAGAGAAGATCAAAATGGAAAATGGCACGTCATCTGGGTGGGATCATTTTGAAAAGGTGCATTTTATTTTAACCAGCACAACTTGTAAGTACCTAGTTAATAATTCCTTAATTTATGTACACACAGCTCACTTAATTAATGGAAACATATATGAGGGCACTTTAAAAAAAACGAGTGACATTCACACGGAAATTTAGCGCATCAGCTGTACTTTTTTGTCGTTCACATTTAGTTGTTTACACGAAAATCTTAAGACGCGTTTGTGATTTGTGAAGTCCTAATAATTAATTTAAAATACAATTTCAGTAGAAATGTCACAATTAGTTCTCTGCCGGGCATGCGGTAAAAGGATATACGACCTTAATGGCAAGAGCCTATTCTGTTCGGAAGGCAATGAGATTTTAGAGAAGATCCAAATACTGACAGGCATCTATGTAAGACTTATTTCCAATATCATCTATAAATATTTATGTGTAAATGTATTCTAATAGTTTAAAGAGGATCAACATATGCCTAAGCACATATGCGGTAGTTGCCAAATGGATTTAAACCTTGCAATAGCCTTTAGGGAGCGATGCATAAAAGTGCACAAATTTTTGTTGAATAGAAAGCGAAAGAAGTCGACGGCTTCACCCCACCTGAATAACGCAAAAATATTGGTTTCGCCAAAGAAACATCCACAACTAGAGATTGTAAGCGTAAAGTCGCATCATAAATTAAGCGACCAACAACTTAAACAAAATAGCAAAGAACAACGAATTCCAAAGAAGCCTACGAGTAAAATCACAATATCAAGCATAAATCTGCGAAAGGAACCTTATGGCTCCACTCAAAAGCCAGCGCACTTGCAAAGTCGCAGGGGAACGTCTATCAGTAAAGTCACAATGTGTGAAGAACCGCCAAGCATAAATCAAGGAAATCAAAAACGTACAGCTGACCATAAACTTTCAGGATCCTCTCAACAAGCAGCACAGTTGCAAAGTCGCAGGGGAACGTCTATCAGCAAAGTCACAATATGTGAAGAACCGCCAAGCATAAATCAAGGAAATCAAAGACGTACAGCTGACCATAAGCTTTCAGCATGCTCTCAAGAAGCCACACAGGAGGAAAGTCCCAGGAAAATGTCTATCAGCAATGTCTCAACATGTGAAGAATCTCCAAGCACAAATCAACGAAATCCAAAACGTACACGTCACTTTGAACCAATTCACAGGCTTAAGCCCAGAAGGAAAAATGTACAAAATGTTGTAATGTCTGAAGATTCGGATAACGATATTCGCGATGAGTTTGGAAAGAAACCAAAAAAGACACTACCAAAAACATTGGTTTGTGACCAATGCGGCAAATGCTTCGCAGATTCCAGCAACTTGAAACTACACGTTTTGCGGCATACGGGAGTCAAGGAATTCAAATGCACAGAATGTGGATCAGAATTTCTTACCCGACATTTAATGCATTTGCATATTCGCGTAAGACATCTAGGAGAAAAGCCATACGCATGCAAATATTGTGAGATGCGTTTCTTCACGAGCACCTCTCGTTGTCGTCATGAACGGTGAGCATACAGAAAAAAGAATATAAGCTATTGCCTCTGAAAATGTATTTAATTGTTTTACGCTGAGCGAACTTGCGTGTAGGATAATTATAAAAATTTTAGCTCTAAGTCAGTCCAAAATAAGTACATTCTGCTAATAAGTTGGCAAACGTATGGGGAAATCATTCAGGATACATATGTTGGTGAATTATCTGATGCTATTTAAGTTTCAGTTGACATAAGTTTGTTTGCGGTGTACTCATACAATCATCTTTCTTTGATAGAATACAGCATATAAGGAAATTGTCATATGTATGCAGACTTTGCGGAAAAGGGTTTCTCACAAGAGTCTGTTTAAGAAGACATGAGTTTCTACACACTGGCGAACGGCCATATGGGTTTGTTTTATATATTCCTTAACTACTACTCCATTATTTACAACCCGAGTACTATATTTCAGATGCGATATCTGCAATGTGGCATTCCCTCGAAATACTAATTTAAAAATTCACTATCGGTCAAAGACTCACAAGAAAAAAGCAGCCGAATTAGCTGACAGTGATGCTTCGTCACTAGCGAGGACTGCCGTCCAAAGTGATCCACTTGAAATGACAGAAGAATTCACTGAAGAAGACCAACTAAAATTCGCAGAATCAATTATTGAGGAATTAGATATGTAATGAAATGTCCCTATTTAAAATTTCATTGACAACGAAGCTCAGTAAAATGTAATTTCATTGCCACTATTTAGTTTATAATATTTGTTGGTATATCTTTAAACTATGCAGACATAATTGATCAAGATATGACACATAACAAGTACAAAAATAAAATTATCTCCAAAGGTTTTTTTTTTGGAATAGTTTTACATTTGTATACTTTCGCCTTTACATAGAAGGCTGCCTTAAAAATAGCGCCAAAAATATTTGCAATTCACACAATTTGCAAACAAGCTTAATAAATAGAATAACAGTCCTGCTTTCGTCGATGCACATAAACAAAACCAAAAGATTTTACACAAAAAATTATTTCTCTGTAGAACTTGTGGCAAACAAATCGATCGATTTAACGCCAAAAATCTTTTTGAAGATGATAATGAGATACTGCAGAAAATAGAAGCATTGACTGGTCTATGGGTAAGGACTGTTGCGTGCTTGTTTCAAAAGTCAATAGACCAATATTTACCACAATTACAGTTGACTAATGATAAGAGCATGCCATGCAAACAGTTTGAATGTCTGTAGACGATCCCTTGGCAAATAATGATACAAAACCTGAAATAGAGAACGACAAATTTGATCTCACAGAAATTCAGTCGGAATTTACTTATAATCTGCCCTATAAAATAGTGCCTGCTAGTAACGTTTATCGTAGGAACTCTGACATTTCTAAACAAACACTACCGCATTATTTGAATAGAGATAGGGGAGCGTTTAAGCCCTCTTGTCATTCTAAAACTGCGTCCCATTTACGTGTCAAAAGGGGAAGACTATTGGCGAGTTACTTTTGTGAACCATGCGACAGACATTTCAATGACAAAACGTGTTTAAAAAGACACCTGCAGCGACACTACGAACATAAATCTAATGAGATCAATTTAGTGTTAAGTGATAAAGACCACTCTTTGTCAGTATCACCTGCTATCCAAAACTCTCGAAGGGTCTCAAATGTTTCATCGGGTTGCCCAAGTGAGGCAAGGAAACGTAGTTTGTCTTCTTTCAAAAAGATAGGGAAATTAAGAAGTTACTTTTGTGATCAGTGTGGCAGGCATTTCAACGACAAAGCCAATTTAAATCGACACTTACAACGACACGTGGACGTTATGAAGTTCGAGTGTCAGGAATGTGTCCATAAAGATTATTCTCAGCATTTAATTAATTTGCACACACGCATTCGTCACCAGGGGAAAACCCGTATGCTTGTAAATATTGCGGAGATCGATTTGCCAATAGTATGGCACGATTGCGACATCAAAGGTCTCTAATGCTAAAAATGATGCTAATGCTCAGTAACATGTTGTAATTAATTAATTATTATTATATTTCTAGCAGGACTCATGTGGAGTTTCTGGGCCCGAATGTTAAGGAACCAGTTTTTACGTGTACCGTATGTGACAAGACGTTTACCAAGAAAACGACCTTGGACAAACATGCCGTGGTGCACACCGGGGAGCAACCATTCTGGTAAATAAATAGAATTCGCCTATGATTATTATAGCTGAAATTTAATTATTTATTTTTACAGCTGCGAAATTTGCGATGTGTACTTTAATCGAAAATCAAGCCTTCAGACTCATTACCGCTCTAAGGCCCATATAAATAAGGCTACCTTCAAGTTAGACGAGCTTGAAAATGATTCGAATTAAGAAAATATATTTTGTATTAATTAAATTTCACCGCCAATTTGCAGCATATCGATTGTAGAACAAAATTTAATTTATCGTTGCCCATCCCTGTACTTAGTAGCCAAACACCATGATGTAATAAGTATAAGGTGGGCTCGTCGGCAGCCGACCTTCGCTCTTTTTTGTCCCTTAGCTTCAGTGCATGCTTGCTTTCGAGGCGGAAGGTTGTGCGCGGACGATTTTATTCTTACTGTCTTAACCCTTACGTAGCAACAAAATAATGGGTTATTGCAATTTTTGCTGCAAGAAAGTATTGGGTGTCAAATTCATTCATGCACCAAAATGTGTAGTGAAACGAAAGTTGTGGGAGGAAAGCCTGGGGTGCAGCCTTGGTGTAAACTCAAAAATCTGCGATACCCATTTTAAAGCTTCCCAGTGGAAATCTACACCCAAGAAAGGGCAGACTTACAAAAGGAGGAAATTAAAAACTGATGCCGTTCCCGATAGCAAGGTAAAGGCAGAACTTCAGCCGGATTGTATTAAAGAATGCTACGCCAATTCGACAACGCAAACAAAGTAAGTTTACCGAGTAACAATAATGTAACTCGTGTAGGGAAAGTGCTAATTTATGAAAACTATAAAAATAAACTTCACCTCTATGCATTACAATAGGCTATTTAAAACCCCAGGAACCTGTTGAGGATTAATCAACATACTCTACTGCCGTTTCCTTCACACTCAATATACTATGTGCTTTTTCACTCGCACTTATTGCTAGCATATGCTAAGGGACAGATTTTGCCAACCAGACCATCTCTTATACGTATTTTAGCATGCCCCACGGTGTGGGCCACTCCACTCATTTTTAAAACTCTTCGCACTCATGATGGAGTTGTTGTCGAGGTGCCATCCAAGGTGATTTTATTATAAAGGTAGAGGTGCTCTCTTCACCACAGTCGCCCTCTTTTGAGGGTATACCAAATCGACAGTATGAATGCAACCGACGTTGAAAGCGGTTGTGTGGCGCATGTTTTCATATTATTTATGTGTTTGATTATTTATTAAATGTCAACACAATATTGTCCGCTGTGCCGATCGCGATCGACGGAGAGGACCATCTTAGTCCCAAGGGACGAAGTCAGAAGGGAACTGTGGTCAACGATCACAGATGTAACATTTTCGATAAAAAGTAGAATTTGTGCCAAACATTTTAAGGAGTCAGACTTTTATTACCAGTCGTGCAAAAATGGTACACGGCGTTGTCTCCTAAAAAACATGCTGTACCGCAAAAGCCGGAAGCTAAGGAAGTTTTTTCGGAACACTTGTCATCGACTCGTCACGACAATGTTTTATATTTTACTTCACAAACCGGGTTTGTTTACATTTCAGTTCATATTTTATGGTAATAAATAACCAGGGGGGCATTACACATTTAATATCGATGATTTATCGATTGCATTGCATTGTAAAAGTTTGATTGCCAACCCTGTTCTCAGTTTTGCAATGCGACGTCACAAATATAAATAAAATTGTATAAAAAAATGAAGTGCGCGGTGCATAACTGCACAAACAAATTCAAGTCCAGACAAAAGCATTCTCAGCAGTTTAGTTTTTTCAGCTTTCCAAAAATCCGGAGACTTTAAAAAATGGCTTGCGTTTTGCCGCAGAAACAACAAAGACAAGCTAAAACCATACCAAAAGAGCGTCATTTGCAATGAGCACTTTAAAGAGGACGACATCCAGGGGGATTACAATTTCAAATGGGTTCGTGTTTATTGTTTACACAATTGTTATATAGATTTTAATTTTAATTTAAACATTTTAGGATTGTGTTCGAAGAGAACGCTGAGACCAGGCGCAGTGCCCTGCATCAATAAGAATGATATGAGTGAAGCTGAACGGGAGAAATCGGAAAAGCGCAAGAATCAAAAGTTGGTTGCCGAACTGCTCGAGGAAGCGGAAGCACGAGAAGCAGCCGAGGCCAGTGGAGCAATTACAATTGCTCCAGACTTTGTCCGAAATACAGGCATTGTCTCTGTACCCGATTTTGTTAGCGCCACCGGAAATGCCTTCGTTCCATTTACAGAGAAAGAAGAAGAGCCTACAGAGAAAGACCCTTTGGCTGATGAACAGGTGGAGACTGACAAGTCTACAAAGAGCATAAAAAAACAAAATTGTCGCACGTGCTCTCGACCCTTTGTGGTTGATGAAAAGGCCAAGGATCTCGCCAACGAAGAAAACGCTGTGGTGTTATATCACATTGAAGTTATTACCGGAATTTGGGTTAGTGTTTATAACTTCCTTTTATGTTATATCTTTTAATTGTAGATTAGAAGGAATATTGTATTCATATCGAATAGTGAGGAGTCTACTATAGCATTCTTGTTTAATATTTCAATACAGATCTCATGCAAAGAAGAAATTGCACGATTCATGTGCTCCACTTGTGTTGACAACTTGCGCACAGCGATTGAGTTCCGAGAAACCTGCATACGAACAGAGCTTCAGCTTACAATTGGCGGTGATGATGAACAACCAGATGATATCAAAGAGAACGACATGGAACTTGACGACAAGGATGATCATTCGTTTAATGATGATATAAAAGAGGAGGAGTTTATATCAGTATTTCCGGCAGATGGAGAAAATGGACAAACAACAGTTGAATCCTTATCAAGATCAATGAATAAGAAAACGGGACAGGTATTACATCCAGCAGCAGTGGATCCAAATAGCCTTGCATTAGGAGCACAGATCTATGAGGATCTTTTGAATGAATATCGTGGAAAGGATAAACAACCGCGTCCCAGACAGAAAATGGCAGAAAGTCCAAAGACCCAGCAAGTCCAAAGACAACGAAAACAAAGACCTCGGGAGCCAGCGCCCAAACGTACAAAACGGTCGAGAGAGGAAAAAAATCGAATACGACGTGAACATATCAGAGCCTTGCCCCTGAATCATGTATGCGATCAGTGCGGTGCATCCTTTCGGGTGAAATGCAATCTGACAATACATATGCTGCGTCATTCGCGCACCAAGAATTATACATGTCCCGAATGTCCTAAGCAATTTTACGACGCCTATATGAGAAACATGCATATCCGTGTGCGTCACAGAGGGGAGCTCCCATTTGCCTGCAATTATTGTAAGAAAGCGTATAGTTCATCCAACATGCGTTATTTGCACGAAAAGTAAGTCAACAATTGCCATAATTGATTGGAAATCTAAATAAATGATATCGTCATTACAGGAATGTTCATGGAGCATCTCCACGCATTCACAGGAATGTAAATAAGTTGAACCAAAGGATTGAACTCAGAGCAGAAAATCAGTCGCAAGCGAATAAACAGCCAAGGGAAAATGTTCGCCACTCTTGCATGTACTGCGATAAAAGCTATGCTACAAAGTACGCGCTCAACGGACATATTAATCAGCATTTGGGCCTTAATCCCTTCAAATGCAAGGTCTGCGGTATGAGTTTTCCAAGTCCTCAATCGAAAAAGAAGCACGAGATGAGGCACGATAGTAAACGTCCCTTCGAGTGTGACATTTGCCTCAAAGGATTCTACACACGCAGCAAGCTGAAAGAGCATGAAAGGATTCACACTGGTGAACGTCCTTACAGGTCTATCATTTAATAACTATAAACTTTGCTATATGCATAACTAAAAAATAACAATTTTCACTTGCAGATGTGACATTTGCGATGCCTTTTTCCGATACAAGTTCAACCTATATTCGCATCAGTTTAGTAAAATGCATAAGGAAAATCTTCAAAAGGCGCAAACGGATCCAATTGTCGAGGATTCAAGTTAATGGAGGAAATCAGACTACTGTTTGTATTTAGTTATTATAAAAATACAATGGAATAGTTTAATAATTTTTATAAATACAAGTCTCAAAGCCACAGAAAATTATGATCTCGCTTTCTTATGTTTTTTGTTTTAGCTGATGCTTTTTGTTTTTCCGACGCTCATTGGCAATATGATTAGATGAGACGACGTGTTGTGCAAGATTGCCGGCACGTAGGAACCAAAGATCGCAGACATCACAGCTTTATGAAAAAGAAAATAAATTAAAATACAGAAATCAAGTTGTCTTCGACCCTCCGAAGATATGATACCCTTGTTATTGTCAAATTGAACTTACTGAAAAGTGCGCTCTCCTCGTTTGATCACTTCAGTTTTTGATTGTGGCGCTCGACCCTTCTTGCAGGCCTCACTATAAATACAGTTTGTATTTTATGTTTATGTTCTTGAGACAGATACAACAGACAACAGTTTATACTCACCGTTCATGCCTTACACGTGAACTGTTCGTACTGTATTGTAGGCCGCAAAAAGTGCATTCGTAGGGACCTTCCGTATGCTTAAGCTGATGACGTCGAAGTAAATGCAATGTATAGCATTTTTCGTTGCATTGCTTGCACTCGTACTTCTTAGTTCCTGTGTGACGCAACAGATGGACATTGAGATTGCTACCATCCTTGAATTGCCGTCCACAATGCTCACAAATGCAGGGACGAGACGATGCCCATTGTCGTTGAGGATCAACAATACGTTTCGGCTGTTTATCATCGGTCATTCTAATGTACATGGTTCTTTTTCCCACACGCATTGTGTATTTACGGGATGACGATTTATTTCTGACTTTTGAAGTTTCTTTGCTTGGACTTTTTGAGATTTCTTCAGGCTCTTCTTGTGCAATGTCAGCAACTGAAGTTGTATCTGTGGGTGCTTCCTGCATTGCTTCATCATACAATAAATCAGCATACATATCGGATTCCTGCTGCTCGTCGTAATTACATTCACTAACTACCTCAATGATGTCCTCATGCTGATCTTGATAGCCTTTATCTTCAATCTGATTATACTGCTCCACCTTAATGTCATAGGTCACAAGCTCCTCTTCCTGCTCTTCAATTCCAAGTGGATCGTCATTTTTAGGAGCATTTGCTTTGCCATCCAAATTATCATAGTTTGAGCTCAGTTTGCTTTTCCGTTTGCAGAGAAATGCTTCAATTTTTGAGCAAAGCTTGCGAAAGGATGTGACCTTTTTAACCAGCTCCTGACAATCCTTGCATATGTAAATGGGAAACCCGGCAACATTTTCCACCTGCAATATATAAATATCAGTAACTCTATTCCGCTTGGTTCAAATGCTGTCACAGCACCCAGCAGTTGGTTAATATGCGCACGCTGTGCAGGAGCCGGACTCCATTGGAAGAAAAGATGTTAACACAACTTTCTGCAATTACTGTTTTGCCGCAAGTACGGCAATAATCTTCCATTTTATCGAAAAAGAAAAGTGAACAAAATCCGTACACTTTGTGATGCTACGATTGTTGACAGTGTGACTGTTTCTGGTTAGCTAAAATATGCTGAAATTATACGAAATAATACTGTTCCCGTAGGGGTAAATATACCATAAATATACTAATCAAGAAGTAACTTTGTTGACTAAATATAATAATTATTAATCATCAGATTATTATTTATATTAATTATATAATATTATGGGAGTGGGGGAAGGAGGAAATAACAATAGAACACAACGAAATTGGGAAAGAGGTGACAGTCCTGGGGGTCAGGTTGGGTACGTCCACTTTGTAGATGGCGCCCGCTGCAAGTGGCAACGCGCGCTTATTTAAAAATGTGTGTGTGTGTTTGTGTGTCCGTCTTGTCGTCTGTCGGCTGCCGTCGTAACGGACGCTTTTGCTTAATATAGATAGAGACTCCAGTAAATTAAACTTATTCTAAGAGAGAACTTTTTACTCACTGTTTTCTGAAGCGTCGTTTGTTTGTTGTTGTGGTTTTTGTTGCCGTCAGATTTTTAGTGCTTTTAGTTGAAATAGACTTTCACTATTAAAATATATTTATTTATATAGGTATGCTTAGGAAATCTATTTTATACAGCGATTAGAAATACGCAAATTTACACAGATATTTTATTGGTTTAGTTGCAAAGTCAACAGAAACTACAACCGCAATGCAAAACAAAAAAAATTAAATTAATACAAATGTACATTTTATCATGCAGATTCTCGTAATAAATTCTTGTTAGCTTGTTTTAAAGCATGTTGTTTGGAACGTAGATGAGCCTTTAAGTGGGTATTCCGTTGAAAGTCTCTGTCGCATACGGTGCAGCTGGAAAGTGTATGAAAATTAATGTGAATAATGATGTAAAGTCCGCTAAACTTACAAATATTTTCGAACGCCGTTGTGTATTAAAAGATGTCGACTAAGACCGGATGCATAACTAAACGCTTTTTCACAGAATTTACAAATATAGGGGCGCACATTCGTATGGCAGCTAGAAATAAATAAAATCTATGATTTTAATTTTCTGAAATAAATAACTAGCATTATAATACTCACCGTTCGTGTACTATGCGAGTTGTGCTGTTTTGAAATGTTTTATCGCAATATTTACAGGCATAAGGCCGCTCACCCAAATGCACGGTCCTTTCATGCAACTGCGTCAGATGTTCTGTATAGAATCGTTTCGAGCACTGTTTACATTGAAAGTTTTTGACGCCGGAATGGCGGAGCATATGTAACTTGAAGTTGCTTTGATCCGTAAAATGCCTGCCACATTGATCACATATGCAGTCCCGACGTCTCTGTTCCCGTTTGCGTTCGATTATTTGCTCCTCTGTAAGATCCTTCCAGCTCGAGTAACGTTTTTTCTTGACTTTAATTTTATGCGATTTGCCCTGATCGCTTTCAAGAACATTATAAATCTTTTCTTTTCCTGGTTTAGTTTTATTTGTATCTTCACTTTTAATATCATCATCAATTAAGTTTGAAGAACTGCTTTGATTTGAGTCTATGTCATTGTCATTGACCGAGATCTTCTCAAATTCTTCCTCTGACTCTCGACTGTCGCTTCTGTTCATTTTGTTCTGCACACTGGTAATCAAAGAGTCGGCGTCTACGTCGCTATCATCCGAAGATGGCATATCTTGTGCATTTTCCTCCTCTTCAAAACCAATCAATTCATCCGCCAAGTCATCGACATCACAATCTGAATCTTGAAAATCCTCATCGTATTCAAATTTAACTTCCTCTTCTGCAATCAACATCCGGGAATCTTGCAGTTGCTCTTGAGTCTTTATGCATCGTTCTCGAAATAGTTTTATATGCATTATTGTCTGCCTCAAGTCAAGCAGACAGCAGCCACATATATGGGATGGTAGCTCTGGATCCTTTTCAAGCTATATTATGATATTAAATTATTAAAAATCGCAATATGTTGTTGCATTTGAATGAACTTACCGCTTTTCCAACTATCATTTGAATGTCTGTTAGGGTTTCCCGGTTTTTCAACTCAAAGAGATTCATTGCGTTCTTGTAGTAAATAACATTACCACAAGTACGACATTGTAGAGTCATTATTTATGTAAATAAATAATTAATAAATACAATTTGATCCAATGTAAAATTGGAGGTACAAAATTACAAGCGAAACAGCTGAGAGAACAGCTGGAATTCTAAATATCTGGAATGCGTTTTTTACAAGAAGAAGAAGTAGTCAAACATTTCTAGTCTATATTTACGGTATTTATAACAGATTGTTATATGAAGTTTTAAAAAGGCGTCCTTGTTGTTAATTATATATTTAGACCAATTGATTACAAAAAAACTACGCTTATTAAAAAAAACTTTCTTTAATTATGCTCTTAGTGACGTAAAGTAAATAAATAAAACAGGTTAACTTTTCCAACAGAATTATATTTAATTAGCTGATTATACAATTTGTATAATCTTACTTAAATATTTAAAGATTTTTTTTCAATTTGTTGTTATTGATTGAGATTCTTGCAAAGAATCCTGGTTAGCTTTTTTTAAAGCATGCTGCTTTGAACGGAGATGAGCCGTTAAGTGGGTATTTCGTAGAAAGTCTTTATCGCATATGGAACAGCTGGAAAAATCACGAATGTTTATAATTTCAAGGATGATTGTAAACTATTATACTTACACAAATTTTCGAATACCATTGTGTGTTAAAAGATGGTAATTACGACTAGATGTACAGTTAAATGTTTTTTTGCAGAGTTTACAGGAATAGGGACGCGCTTTAGTATGATAACTGGAAAAAACAACAGATGTGATTACAATTTCTAAAACTGACTAGCTATAGTTTCATAATTCTCACCGTAGAACATGCGCGGTACGGCATGAGGTGCTCTGAAATGATTTATCACAGTATTTACAAGCATAGGGCCGCTCACCCCGATGCACGATCCTTTCATGCGTATGCAACAGGTGCTCTGTAAAGAATTGTTGTGAACACTCCTTGCAGTGAAAGTTCTTGATGCCAGAATGCCGGATCATATGAAGTTTAAAGTTGCATTGATCTGTGAAATGCTTCCCACATTGATCACATATGATGTCTCGACGTCGCTTTTGCCGTTTGCGCTCAATTTTTTGCTCTTTTGTCAGATTCCTCCAGCTGAAATAGCGCTTTTTCTTCACTTTATCTTTATCAGAATTGTCCCAGCCGTCTTCGTTAACATCACATGCTTCAGTTTTGAATGTTTCTACACTATTAATCGCAGAGTCAATTAAATTGGAAGAACTGTCTAGGTAATTGTCATTGGGGCTTAGGTCATTGACCAAGATCTTTTCAAATTCTTCCACAGATTCTCGACTGTCCATGAAAGAGTTCATTTCTAGGTCTGCATCATCTAAAATATTTGTTGAAATATTTTGTGAATTTTCTTCCTCTTTAAATCCAATCAAATCTTCTTCCTCATCGTAATCAAAGTGCACTTCCTCTTTTATAATAATATTCTGGGAGTCCTGCAGTTGTTCCTGAGTCAAGATGCATCGATCTCGAAATACTTTTATATGGAATACCGCCCGTTTCAAGTCAAGCAGACAGCATTTACATATGTGGGATGGTAGTTTTGGATCACTTTCAAGCTGCTTGTGAAAATATATTATTAGAAATTATTTATTTTATATACAACAAAAAAAGAACCTACAAAATTTGGCAAGTAAACGAACTTACGGCTGTTCCAACTACCATTTGAATATCAGCTAGAGTTTCCACGTTATTAAAATCAAAGAGATTCTTGGCATTAATATCATAAATAACATTTCCACAAATTCGACATTGAAGCGTAATTTTCTTGGAAATCTGGCTGCAGACGAGCGGATCGTTTTGAATATTTTGGACGTTAAAATTGGAAGTTCCCTCTTCTTTTAGGTTCTTCAAGTGTGGCATGAGAAAATGCAAATTCGTGATCCAAGGCGGCTGCACCCTTTCGCCTGGCTCTATTTCTCTGCTTGCCAGCCTTTTTAAATGTAAGCGGTATTGGCTACGCATTGTACCTATTTTCGCCTTAACGTCACTAATATCAATATTATCGTACACTCTTCGCATTTGTTCAACAATTGCATGTAAAGACTGAATCCGGGAATGTTTATTAAAATAAAGTGGACTCTTTGGGTCGTAAAGATTGGGCTGCTGCTCATAACGACCAATAAGCATGGTAATCGAGTCCAAGGTCCACACGATTTTCTACAATATTGCAAAACAGTTTAAATTTTTTAATTAACATAGTAAAAGTTTACAATACTTACTTTTGCTGACATGTTTCATAAATTGATTGCAAGACAAAAAAGTACTCAAAATTTGAGCAAGCTTGTGCTGTTTATTTTGTACTACATATATGTATGCATTTAATGTCCTTTGTAAAACTGAATTTTAATTATAATTTGAATTTAGTTTATGCATTCAATGAATTTGGACTCTTGGAGATACAAAATAAGAATTTGTTTTCATATGCTCAACAGCTGAAAGACAACAACTTAAATTGTAAATACCTTTTAAAAAAGAAGAAGCAGTTGCCCAAGGAAATTCAAATGTAAATAGACAAGAAGAAGCAGTAGCCGAAACTGCATGTAGTTTCAATAGTAAACAAAATAACAACGTAATTGATAAATTGGTGAAATGCCAGAGAAAAGGTGTCGCATCTGTTGGGACTATACAAATTGGACTTTATCCTGGGTTGACATTTTCACTAAACAAAATGTCCACTTATTACGACAAATTCATTCAATTACTGGAGTACAGGTAGTTTAAATAGTATTTAATGATGTTTATGGTTTTTCATATATCTTCTTCCGAATTTAGTTAACAAACTTAAATGAACAACCCAGACATATGTGCAACACTTGCCTCATAGACTTGGATACTGCCATCAAGTTTCGACAACGATGCATACTCTCTCAGAAACAGATTAAAGTCGAAGATGATCCTGGGGAAGTTTTTTGCGAAGCAATAGACATTAATCACAGTATGGTTGAGAATCTGGAAGATTTAATTGAAGAAGTTCACGAAGAAGACTATGAACATGCTGAGGAAGACAGTGACTCTCAAATTGAATACTATTTTACAAAGACTGAAGAAGTTGCAGGCAATAACATTGAACTATTCGATAAGGAATCAGAAATTGTTGCATTTCAAAAACAATCCGAATTGCTGGATCACGTCAGGAAACCTTTGGAGTACATTGAGAAAACAACAAATAGTAGACTTGGAAAAAGTAAAGCCAAAAACATCGGGCATTTTGTTTGTGATATATGCGGCAATTCTTTCTACAATACTTCCAATTTTCGAGAGCATAAACTACGGCATGCCGGCATTAAGAATTTTATGTGCAAGTCCGATTTGCTAATTATAGATCTTTAGTTGAGTCTGCTAAACACAAGTGTCGTTTTTTATAGGTTTTGTCGTAAAAGATTCATTACACGCAGGGAAATGGTTCGTCACACGCGCGTACATACAGGAGAGCGGCCGTATACCTGTAAATATTGTTCCAGCACATTTGCAGATCTTGGTATACTTCAACAGCACGAGAGACGCCACACGAACAGTCGTCCCTATGGCTGTACTATGTGCGACAAGAGTTTCTTCAGCTCAAGCTGCCTAAGCAAGCATCGCTTGTCACATCGAGTTTTACCACGCATCCATCAGTAAGTGTATCTTAAATTGGGGATTAAATGCGGAAAATAACGTTTGTACCTGAACGGGTTCTCGTTTTGGAACGTACCAGAATATTTTAATATTCGTTTCATAAAAAACTTACAATTTATATTAATTTAAATCTCTCAATTACAGTTGTACCGTCTGTGAGCTTTGGTTCCATAGGTTCGACCATCTAACAACGCATTTGAAAACTAGCAATCACAAAAGAAAGGAGCGTGCAGAAAAAAAAGCAAACTCAATAAATAATACAACATAGCGAATAATGTACATATGTAACATCTTAAATTTGTACTTTTATTTACAATTATTTAATGTATAATTAAGGTTAAAAAATTTAAATAATTCATGACTAATATATCTCAGTGTGACGAGTCGATTCGTTCGTCTGGAGAGCTCTCACAGTTTGCTGATGGGTCATGGTTCCCATGTGCTGTTCCAGCTGATGCTTGCGGGAAAATGTTTTGTTGCATGGCATGCATCTGAAAATATCAATTTGACAATGAGAATTATTATGGAATTGCTTAATGCATGTCTATAAAAACAAATAAACGTACAAGAAGGGTTTTTCCCCCGTATGCGTTAGCATGTGATTCTTGAGGACATTCGAATATGAGAAGGACTTGCCACAAGTTGCGCAGGTAAAAGGACGCTCATTTGTGTGGGTTCTACAAAAAAGTAAACATAGTTTAAGTAATAGATAAAATAAAAATCCTTCATCTTGTTTAGCACCTTTCGTGACGTATGTTGGAACTGCGATCTGCAAATGATCGAGCACAATATTTACAGGTAAACGGTTTCTCGCCTGTGTGCACCCGGATGTGGCGATTTAGCTCCGAGGGACCGGCAAACGTTTTAGCGCAGATTCTGCAAAAACAATTCAATTATTTTATTATTTAAAAGAATCTCTAAATATAATTTCTATCACGTGTGACTATCTAATTTTACTACGAAGCGTAATATTCTGACAGCAATTATACTCTTGGAGGAGGAGCTATCATAATTTTCCTAGAAATGTGCACATCAGACCCCATAAAGTATTCTCGATCAGGGCAACGTGCTAAGTCGATACAGCCATGGCTATATTTATGGCAATTTAGTCTGTATCTATATCGAAGAGCTACTATAGAAATCGGTTGAAAATTAAACTTTAGTAAGAAAATCTTTCTTTGTTTTCTCTTTGAGATTTATCTCTTTCATAGACTTTGACTAAAATCAGACTACTATGTATATCACATAGCTGGATTAAAAACAATTGGTAAAATGTTTGTCTGAGAAACTTTGTTGCTTCTTAAGGTATCTTAACCAATTTACATCGGACTACTAAATCATATAACAGTGAAAGGAACGATCAGCCGAAAATTGAATGCAGACTTTTACAAGGGTATCAAATCATCGGTGTGCCGATGTTAACCATTCTTTCATGTTGAAACTTAGTTTCACTTATTTTAACTAGTCTACAAACATACTCGCATTCAAAGGGCTTCTCAGCCATGTGACGACGCATGTGAATGTTGAGTGCGGCACGTTTTGAATAGATATTGCCGCATATTTCACACATAATATTTGTAGAGGTCTCCTCATAGGATTTGCTAGAAGCGGAAGTATTTGTTGCCTTTGGTTGACCATTTTTCAATACTATGTGCGTTGAATTGCGCGGTCTTCCTCGTCCACGTTTATTAAGTCTTGTTTTGCGTACTTTTGGCTTTCGCAAACTTTCGCTAGGGTTGTAGTCACTGTCGCTAGCATTGCCCAGCAATAATTTCTTATCATCATCCAGTTCTCCGGATGCATCAAAATCGCCATAGACTGTATCAGTCTCAACCTCTTCAATTGCATCTTCCAGGCGTTCCTCCAACATGGTATCGAATTCAATATCCTCGTCAGGATCAATAAACTCGTTGGTAGCCTCATAAATGTACTCCACAGTATCGCCTTCCATTTGCGTAGCATCATCCGAAGGTTCCGATTTCATTTCAGCCTTTAAATACTTAAGATATAAGTGAAAATAAACAAAATAAATTAATGAAATGATTAACAAGGTGACGTATTTCAGTAGAAATCTTTAAAGTTTTCCATCACATGCCACCATACTTAAACTGTGGATAATACGTGACCTTGTTTATAGTTTCACCGTGATTTAAGATGTTACCTTTACAACGCTACTAGCAAAGGTTCGCTCGCTTTCCTGGCACATTTCACGGAATTTATAGGCGCTGGTAAGGTTGCCGACACAACTGCTGCAGAGAAGACTTGGCATATCCTCCAACGGGGGCAGCTACATAGTTGCAAATAAATGTAAATGCATAAATTGATACTAAATATGCATATGCATGTGTGCGTGCGTACCTTAATGCTACCAATTTCCTCTATTTTGCGGACCAGCGGACATTGGATATCCTGGCTGTCGTAGAGTGGCGTCATGGTATCCACGTTCATGTCTTCTGTTAAGCATATTCGGCATATCATATACTCAGGCATCTTTTGATATTGTTTGTAAACTTCTTAACAATAATAAAATCAACAATAATACGATAATAAGGCGTCTTTAATTATTTGCAGCTTGTCCTCAGTTTTTTTTTTGACCGTAGTGAATTTTGGTATTTTGTTTTTTTCTAGTATTTCAGGCAGAGTTGTTTTTCTTATCGTTTCGAATAAGTTCAAATGAACGGGTCTTAAAATGAACAAATGAACTTATTCAGAATTTCACAATAATCGTTTTGTTCGATTTTCGGAGAGGCGAAATCGATTAAATAATTTGTGCACCGATAATTTTCAAGTTTTAGTCGGCGCTTCGTCAACAAACTGTTTTTTTGTTTTGTTTTTTTTTATTGAACTTTCCGGTTTAATTATTAAAGAATTAATTATGAATTGTGTAGAATTGACCATATGCCGAACATGCACGATGGCAAGCTCTCAATTACAACTGCTCTACAATGATCCCAACTTTGCGAAACAACTGCAGGAATATGCTGGAATTAGCGTACGTACACTGACCTACGAAATTTAAAGTGAAATATTATAAATTGATGTTTATTTATTATCAGGTGAAACCAGACGACGGATTGCCAGATCATATATGTACAGCTTGTATTGAAGATCTTCAAGTGGTGCAAACATTACTCTCAGGCTGCAAAGAAGCCGACGAGCATCTGAGAGCTGTTGTGAAAACATGTCTAGAATGGACCATATGCCGAACATGCATGATGGAAAGCTCTCAATTACAACCGCTCTACAATGATCCCAACTTTGCGAAACAACTGCAGGAATATGTTGGAATTAGCGTACGTACACTGACCTACGAAATTCAAAGTGAAATATTATAAATTGATGTTTATTTATTATCAGGTGAAACCAGACGACGGATTGCCAGATCATATATGTACAGCTTGTATTAAAGATCTTCAAGTGGTGCAAACATTTCTCACAGGCTGCAAAGAAGCCGACGAGCATCTGAGAGCTGTTGACCTGGGGGCTGCCTGCGAACCATCTAGTTTTTCTAGACACAGTTGCTCCATGTGCGGAAACTCGTTTCCAAATCAAACACAGCTCAAATCCCATCTACGAACACATGGCAACGAAAAGATCTACGAGTGCGAGTAAGACTTGCTATAGTAATGTCAATAATTGTAAACTAAATATATTTTTTTTTCTTCCAGATTGTGTAATAAACGATTTAATGCCGCCTGCAACTTGACAACTCACATGCGCACACACACGGGAGAAAAGCCTTATGCATGCGCATATTGTGGAAGAAGATTTGCAGATCGCAGCGCACTTCGTAAGCATGAACGGTGAGTATCTTGTAGAGTGGATTCCAAAATCATCTGCTGACTTATTATTCTCTTTTTAGCATGCATACAAATGAAAAACCCTATGCTTGTGACATCTGTTCCAAAAGCTTTTCGCTTTCTGCAACGCTCAAGGAACACATTCTTTCGCACTCCCAAGATAGACCTCATAAATGCCTTACCTGTAACAAGGATTTTAAATTGCCAAATCATCTGAAGATGCACAAGAAATCAATCGCTCATTGCTGCAATGAGCTAAAGCAAGAGAAATTTAAATTATAGCTTAGCTATTTACATAATTGCTCCTATGGTAGCTTAATAATGTATATCATTTATATATAATACAAATGAAAAAATAAAGGTTACTTTCTTAAACATCCTTCCCTAAGGAGCTCTGTATTAAATATTCAACTTATTGTTCCTGGGTACAAGAAACCGATTGAGCTGAGATTTTGCATGGGTTTTTTGTAGAATTTTCTCTAATTTTCCTCAATTTCCTAGACCCCCAGAAGGGGTACATAAACGAAGCCACTTTAATTTATAAAGTTTATAATTTATTTAGTGTGTTTTAGTCAGATCTCATTTTTTTTATAAATCAATTTTATTTATTTAAAAGAAATGCAGTAAGATGCAGTCGAGCAAGCACGATAGTAGGAGACCCAGTACTTTTTGAGTGCTAAGCGTTCACTATATTCCATTCAATAGATGGCGCCACTACGAAGATAAGTTAATAAACACAGGGGTCGCTAGCGTCTCTTCTTTTTCCTGTTGAACGTAACATTCTTAGTTGAATAACTTCCGCGTTTATCATCCGGTTGAAATAAAATTTTCCGAACAGGTTTGGACTATATGCATTTAAGGTGCTCTTGTAATTCGACTTCGAAATTTTGTATTTCAATTTCCGGGGGCGGAAATTTGTATTTGTACCATTTGTACTTTTTTTAGCTACTGGGTTTAAAAACTTTTTGGTAAAAAGAGTTCTGCGACGTAACGGAAAGCTGTTAATTTAACAGCAACTTAACAGAAAACTGTTTGTTTAATAGCAACGTAACAGTGCTAGTGCCGCCGATAGTGGACCTCTCCTGAAGCGCAATCAGCGATTCACAGTCGTATTTTTGAAATCGCTTAAATAACCGATGTTTTCCCAGTTTTAGTGGGAACGTGCTAAAAATCGACGCTTGGTCGATAAACGCACAAATTTGTTTGTGTTTTGTTTTTTATTGAATTTCGGTTTAATTTATAAAGAATTAATTATGGAAATATGTATAAAATGGACCATGTGCCGAACATGCACGACAGATTGCAGCTCTCAATTGCAACCGCTCTACAATGATCCCAATTTGGCGAAACAACTGCAGGAATATGCTGGAATTAGCGTACGTACACTGACCGACGAAATTTAAAGTGAAATAATTTAAAATGATGTTTATTTATTATCAGGTGAATCCAGACGACGGATTGCCAGATCACATATGTGCAGCTTGTATTGAAAATCTTCAATTAGTGCATACATTTCTATCAGGCTGCAAAGAAGCTGACGAACATCTGAGAACTGTTGTGAATCGTACAATGTCCCAGAGGATATGCTTTAAAAGTCTCTCAATTGAGTCCGAATTGTCAGAAGAGTCTCTACCGAAAGTCGGGACAGAAGCACGTATGCGTAAACAAATTATATCTGAGAGAAAACATGTACATCTACATCAGAAAAGTTCGAAACCAACGCAGGAAAACGAGAAATCTAAGAGGGAATCCCCCCAAATATCAGAAGATGAAGATGGTAGAAACGAAGAACTTAAGTTAAAATCAACAGGTTCATCTGTTAAGAAAGATGATGACTATTTGCTTGTAATAAATTCAACCCAAGACCAGATGACGGACAGTGAGGTCAATGAATATATCATAACCGATGTGACTGATAATGATTATGATGAAGACGATACCCAAATGGAGGCGGCCAACAAAACTGAAACGTATGAGTCTGATAATAATTCTTTTAAAGTGGAACATCCATCAATTGACCTGGGGGCTGCCTGCGAACCATCTAGTTTTTCTAGACACAGTTGCTCCATGTGCGGAAACTCGTTTCCAAATCAAACACAGCTCAAATCCCATCTACGAACACATGGCAACGAAAAGATCTACGAGTGCGAGTAAGACTTGCTATAGTAATGTCAATAATTGTAAACTAAATATTTTTTTTTTTCTTCCAGATTGTGTAATAAACGATTTAATGCCGCCTGCAACTTGACAACTCACATGCGCACACACACGGGAGAAAAGCCTTATGCATGCGCATATTGTGGAAGAAGATTTGCAGATCGCAGCACACATCGTAAGCATGAACGGTGAGTATCTTGTAGAGTTGATTCCAAAATCATCTGCTGACTTATTATTCTCTTTTTAGCATGCATACAAATGAAAAACCCTATGCTTGTGACATCTGTTCCAAAAGCTTTTCGCTTTCTACAACGCTCAAGGCCCACTTTCTTTCGCATTCCCAAGAGAGACCTCATAAATGCCTTACCTGCAACAAGGGTTTTAGATTGCCACACCAGCTGAAGGCACACGAGAAATCACACGTTCATCGCTACGAGGTGGGCGTTATGCTATATAACCAGGAGGAGTACGACTACTCCAAGAGCTAATGCAAGAGAAAATTAAATTGTAGCTTCGTTATTAACATATTGCTCCTATGGTAGCTGAATAATGTATATCACTTATATATAATCCAAATGAAAAAAGAAAGGTTATTTTCACAATAACAATGTCAAGGATTCTTCTTGCCAAAAGTCTCATTTGTCACAGTAATTACAAAACGTTTCTTCTCGGTAAGGTTAAATAAGTTAAATGTCATTATAGGTATATTATATTTTTGTTTATATTATGTAAGACTAGCTTAAACTATTCGATATCCTAAGACATAATATAGCTGGAAGAGCTGGCAAATGCCTGACTCTCCTTACTTCTGTGTGTCAGCGTCTGAAGATGTGCCTTTAACTGATGAAGCAATGTGAAGGATTTGGAGCAAATGCTGCAACTGAGAAAATGATATAACGTGCAATTTAATTAATGAAATACATCAACAAAGGAATCCCATGCACTTACTTGAAATTCTTTTCACCAGAGTGTACCAGACTGTGATTCTTGAGGATTGCTGTGTGCGTGAAGGTTTTTCCGCATTCCTTACACTCATATGGCCGAGTATTAGTATGAACACGTTCATGGCGAACCTTCTCGCTGCGATCATAGAAATGACGATCACAGTACAGACACTTGTAGGGACGTTCACCTGTATGCCGTCGTATGTGAGCGCGTAGCTCTCCCATTTGCCGAAAGGATTTACAACAGATTCTGAAAATATGACAACATTATTATAAATATGAATTTTAACCCTTTCTGATAAATTTTGAATCATAATTTAAGAAACGGTAATTGTCTTTTATGTGGCCCTTATCACCAACAATTACAAAAAAAACCTCGATGGACCGATTTATAAATACGAAACAATATTCGTAACTAGTGCATTAATTAAAGATAGTCATTGTTGCGCTAGGAAGTAATAAGAAATAAAATAAAATACTTGATAAATTGCGATCCATCGAGGCTTCTTTTCCTTAACTCTGTTTTTTTCTTTAAGGCCACATAATAGACAATTACCTAAAAAACTTACTCGCATTGATGCGGCTTGTAGTCGGTATGTGCCATCATGTGGGCGGTAAACGCAGCTTTTTTCGGATAGACGTTGCCACAGAGATTACACATATATTGGGTAGGTGACTCCTCGATTTGAGTGTCCAATTTTATCAATTGTTCGCCTTTAGGTTTTCGCTTAGCTTTCAGCTCACTGTCTGGCTTTCGAGGTCTTCCCGGTTTGCGTTTGGAGGCAGTGCTGGGTTTGGGATCGGGCGATGGCGTCGGCGACAAGAAATCTTCATTATCGTTGGAATAATCACCATCGCATTGCTCCTCTTTGACCAACGAAAAATCATCGGCAGTTTGACTATCATCGGCATAAATTAAATTGTGTTCCACTTCGATGGGCTCAACGTTATCCTCCTCTTCCTCTTCATATGCCTCTAGTTCACTTATTATTTCGGGTAGCTTTGGTTTGTTGTCATCCGCAGTGGGCACAGGATCTGCCACAAAGTTATCATCATAATAATCAACAATATAGTCGCTCTCCATCTCATTGGACTGTAAATCCTCTTCATTTGTGTAACTTGTGTAGCTTTTAATTGCGTGCAATTGCAGTGTCTCATAAAGATATTCCATATATTCGCTATCGCTGGCATCAATCAAATCGTCGGGTTTTTCATCATGCAGACATGTGCTTTCCAAATAAACCTGCGAGTTGAGGCACATTTGCCGAAAATTGAACCACATTCGCACAAATTCACGGCAACGTTCGCAGACTTTTGTTGGTAAATGCAAAGATTGGCGTATCTAAAAATAAATATTTATCAATTATATTGTTTATGTATAGTTTATTCAACTTACTCTAATCCCGCTACAGTATTCAATTCGACTGCTTAAACGCAGATTAGCGGTGTCTGTATCTTCGTCGTGTGGCTCCGCATTGTCATTGTCAATATTCGCATTTTCCATGAAAAGCGCATGCATTGAGCTTTCGTCGTACTCTCCCAAGCAAACGCGACATTTGATATCATCAGACGGATTATTTGGATTGTCCATTGGTAAATCTAACGATTTGAAATTAAAGCGAATTAATTTTGTAAGTTTCAACAATGTATTTTTTGTTTACAACTCACGATAGATTTTCGATAGACTTGGGTTGTAGAAAAATTATCGAGAAACGAACAAGACAGGGCTCCGAATTGATGTTGGTAAAAATAGTGTTGTTAAAGTTTAATCGAGTTAGCAGCTTCAATGAATGCTTTGGAGGGGGGTATTTTTGCTGTACTTTGCCGAGACGCGTGGGATGTTTGCTTGAACAATTTCCCAATGAGATTTTCACTCATTTGGCGCCAAAATTTTTTTTTTTAAATGAGAATAATTAACTTATTTTCTTTGTAACGTTTGAAAAATTGTAAGAAAGTTGCAAGTGATCTTTAAATTGTTTGATTTCGATAAAGATACATTTATTATATATAACTAGAAATACAGAATTTAGAAATAGTAAGTAATATTAAGAATATAACGTCTTGTGGCAGTACTGTCCCTAGGACTTTTGTTTCTCTACTCTTCCGTTCTTGACACCATTATTCTTCTTCTGGCTTTTCTTTGATGTGTTCTTTGCCTTGAGCTTCTTCTTCTTGTCAAAGGCGCTAAAATCAACAGTATCAGAGTCGTCCTCGCCACCGTATTTCTCCAGCAATCGATCCATAAGCGAATTATAGTTGGACTCACGGTGACTCCTGCGTGAAAGGATTTGTTGCTCCAAGTTACCTCCGGCGGATTCTTGTGCAGCCTCAGCGTCCCTCTGCCGACGACGTTCATCACGTTCTTTGATGACTTTAGCTTCTTCCGACTCTCGTGCATATTTTCTGTGACGTTTGTTACGCTTTGCAGCTGGTTCCTCAGTAAATATTTTGTACTCGGGGACTTCCTCGGATTCAATCATACCGGCAACAACCTCTTTGATACGCGGCTCATCTTCAACTGCCATGAAAGGCACATGATTCATCATATAGTTGATGCATCCCTTGCCTCCCAAATATGCCATCTTTATGTCCCTGCGCTCCACATCGGAGCCAATGTATTCCTTCTCGTAGTTACTGATATCCTCCACAGTTATTGGTTTGAAAATCTTCTCCCACAGCTCCATCCAGGTGGCCAGCTTGCCCTCGTCATCATCATCGATGATTCCCTGCTCATCGAACAACGCACGTCTCTGTGGATCGGTGAGCACTTGGTATATTTTTGAGAGCACTTTAAACTTCTCCGTGGATTCCTCTTTTTGAGCCTCGGGAACTCTGTCTGGATGCACCAAAAGCGAAACCTTGTGATACGCCTTTTTGATATCCTTGTCTTTGGCATCCTTTGTTATGCCCAATAGCTTGTAGACATCACGGGTGTCAAAGTACTTTTCACACAAATCCAATGTAGACATTATTAATGTTTTATAAACTTCTTTTAATTCCTCTGCCGCTTGTTTCTTTCTTAGTATTGGGTTGTTCACAAAGCTGAACGAATGAACATGTTCGCCCAAATGAGTAGCGTTTACCCAACACTAATTGGACTGAATATTCAAGTGCTCTAAAATGCTACTTTGTTGCCAGTGCTAAAAGGGCGCCAAAATTGTCTCTACTGAGCTGCCACCCCACATCAAAACCGAAATACCAAATTGGCACAACACGAGAGTTTTGGTATTTATTAGTACCTTATCACTTGTTAAGTTGGCTGCGATTTGACCGACTTCCTTTTCCGTGTTAGCTGTGAAAGAAAAAACATGCCGGTGGGTGCAAAATTATACAAAAATATGCTTTTAAACAAAGAAAATTAGCAAAAACATTTGCTTAAACTGTGTGATAGTGCCCGCGCCAAAGTGTAGTGTATGCAGAATATGCTTTTGCTGTGATAATACACGCATTAAGGCCAAAAAACGTCGCGTCTGTGAAATCGAACACATACATATGCATGTGTATGTGCGTTCGTTGGCAAAGCATGCTAAAAGCGCGCATCACAGTGTGCCAAAATGTGTTGCAGACAGTTGTGAAATTGATATGAAATAATGCTATTGTGAAATTGTGAACTATGACACATAACCTAGAATAATAACTATTTTGTTTGTTTGCATTTACAGCTAGCAAAAGATTTACTGCACCCTCTGCCCGCTGAGGAGAAACGTAAGCACAAGCTGAAGCGCTTGGTGCAGCACCCCAACTCCTATTTCATGGATGTCAAGTGCCCAGGATGCTACAGAATCACAACCGTGTTCAGTCACGCCCAGGGCGTTGTGGTTTGCGCTGGTTGCGCCACCATTCTGTGCCAGCCAACTGGAGGACGCGCTAAGCTGACAGAAGGTAAAACCTATAATATTAATAGTGATGTAAAAAAATAGATGTTTTGAATGCCAGCAACATATTATTTGCATACAAAACATTGATTCTTTAACATCACTAATTATAGTTAGTTTTGAATTTATATTAACATATCTTTTAATTCCCTTACAGGCTGCTCCTTCCGTAGGAAGCCACAGTAATTTGGAACGCTTCTTGATGAACCACAAATTATTAATTTTTTAATAAACACTCTAAAAAAACGTAAAGAAACTACAAAAATGCATTAAGCGGTTTTTATTCAATACTGACCACAAAATATTGCCAATTTTATAGACGTCGCTGTTTTGCAATTGGAGCGGAAGCCACTACAACAACAAGAAAGCCACAAAACCATGTCCAGTTTCCATTCCCAAAACAACAACAAATTTCGGCAGCGGCAGCAGCAACAATTTAAATTATAAGTAGTTTAAAACTGCATGTAATAAGGCCAAGAACATCTGGTATTAATTACAATTGATGAATTAACCTAACCGGCTGTAAAATAGAAAGGACGCTTTTTAATATATAATGATTATTGGAATTTCTTCGTGTAAGCCTGAGCTTCAGTTCATTAAAGAATTAACGATATTGTGGTTAACAATGTGAAATTAAGTGTTGCATTGTTTTTTCAGTGTAGACTGAATTAAACCAATAAATGTTATCGCTTTTTAACTTCTGGAAAATCCATTCTGTGGCCATCAGGTGATTTAAATAAGAAAGTTGATTCAGGTGTTTTATGAAGTCTTGGCCAGGAAGTACCTGTCACCACTTATTATATGCTGCTTGAAACTATCATTAAACGAAATTTCTGAAAGGGATACTTAACATCACCATGAAGAAGAATCTGAAACTCGTTTTATAAATTTCTTATTGCCGCCAACTAGTATTGCCAACAGAACTGTTTTTCCGTTATTTTTAAGGCTGTGACGCCCCAAACTCAACAAAATGGTTTCCCAATAAAATCCTTTTCCATTTAATTTGAATTGTGCGCCATGCTTGTTTATAATGTAATGTTAATTAACATTGTGCGCTGAATAACAAAAGCTGTTAATAAACGATAAGGAGACTCCAACGACAAATGAACGATTATCGGACTCGAATGAACGATTGAACGAACGAACTGAACTATAATCAGCGATTCAGTTCGTTCGTTCACTTTGGTGAATCGTTCAATCGATACAACTATATTTCAGTTTTATTTTTCTTGTCGTGCGTGACGGTCGCGAGACTGTGCCGCTCTGTCGTTTGTGTGTTTTAAATAAATCATATGTATATTTGAGAATCTTAAAACGCAAGAAACTTAATTGGTGCAGAGTGGTAACAGCAAAAGATTGGCGAGACGTAATTAAATGCAGTAACGAAAAGATATAATAAGCGCAGCGAAACAACAAAAGAAAAATAGTACAAAGAAATTTGTCTTCCTGCTTTTGGCCGCTGCCGCGCCGCCGTCGTCAAAGAAGAAGAGTGGGCAAAAAAGTAAAATGCAACAAAATACGGAAGAAGAGAAATAAAAACGCAGAAATAATAACGCAGACTGACGATAATTGTGCAATTATTGAAAGAATTGTATATTTATTTTCGGTTGGAAGTTCTTTGTGAGAAAAATACGAATACATACAAATTGATTACTGGTAATAACAACAAATACAAACACATTTACAGCAGGCAGTGAAAATTCTCGCGTCTAAAAACAACAGCAG
Organism: Drosophila neotestacea; assembly: GCA_035044365.1. Taxonomy (NCBI): domain Eukaryota; kingdom Metazoa; phylum Arthropoda; class Insecta; order Diptera; family Drosophilidae; genus Drosophila; species Drosophila neotestacea. The sequence goes on from JAWNMD010000757.1 coordinate 2,314,530, forward strand.
AAAATTTATATAAAACTTTTTTTTGGCTGTTGCTTTTGTAAAATACGCTCAAGGGGGGAAAATAATTTTGACAAATTTATTATTTATGCAAAACTGCGAAAACAGCAAACGACACACTCATAAAATGGATCACAAATTCATCGTATTTAATGCTGCACGCGATAACAACCTGCCACAATTAAAGGTGAGTACCTGGCTGCAAAAATATTGATGATGTTCCTGTTTCTGGCAAAAATCTCAGCTCAGCTGCTGCTGCCGCCACTGGTTTTGTTGTTGTGACAGCCTTGTGACTAATCAATAAAATTCTACACACACGAGCATACTTGTATAATCATGCTGTGAGAGAGAGAGAGAGAAAGAGCGAATGAGAGAGGCAAAAATAGAGTGGTTTGCTCGGCAACAGCGCCAAAACAATAACAAATACAAATAATTATGTGTGCGTGTGTGTGTGTTTGTTTGCCTTTGTGGGCGTACAGCCGAAGCTCCCAACGATTTGTGGCACGCTTTTTGCATAATAAAGTTCTTAAGCTGTGACTACTTTGGCTTGACATTGGCACATTGCTTAATTGCAAATTGCGCTGTTGCATTTGGCTTCATTTTGCCCTGTGTGTGTGTATGCAAACGTTTGTACTAAGTGCATTTAAATAGTTTACTAATTTTAAACAAATCCATAACTCACGATAGAACTTGAAATATGAACTAATATTTCAAAGCTTTGACATGCGGTTGCACATGGTATTTCAGTGTTGCCAGAATTTAGGAAAGAAATATTAAAAGAATACAAAAGCAAAGAAGAATAAAAACAGGACAGATGTATTCGTAAAAAGGATGAAATGGCAACGCTGATGAGCATTGATAAATAAAACAGACGATATCATAAGAAACAAGCGTTATCGTTAATCGATAATATGGTAGAAGTATACAAATTCAATTATCATCAATTTAATGGGGCCAAATTTGAAAGTAAAGAGTTCTAGCATTTATTTAATAGCTGTAAATGTTGGCCCTGAAAACAGCAATTGCCACATTTGGTCTGAATTTACTGTTTCATTTTTTATTGGTACATTGGATCACTTCAAGTTGGTACAATTTAATGGATTAATTTTATTTAAATAACTAATATTTATAAAGAAAATTCATAAAGTAAAGGTTTCTTTCCTATATTTCTTATGATATTTAAGTAATTGAGAGGCTTTTTAAATGAATAACCAAAATTTTATTAATTTAATAGTTTCCTAAAAAACAAAATGTTGCTTATATTAATTTATTTTTTCATTTAATAAGCAAAATCTAAAATAACAATTATGTAATTGGAATTTCAATTAACGCAAAGTCAAGGCACATATTTTTGTTTTCAAAAATGTAATTAAATAAAGTATTTTAATATAATATTTGCAAAACAGAAAGTGCTTAAAAGTGCTGTTAATTGTTTAAGCACATCACTTTGCAATATGTTTAGATTTTCCGGCCATTTTACAGACCACCTTTTTTGTTTGTTTTCTGATACATTTTGCATTGATTCATTTCCCCTGCTTTCATTATCTTATCGGTATCAGTCAGAGACAGAGAAAAGACACTCAACAACTAACATAACAACAACAACAACGACAAGTTTTGCTGGCTTCATGAGTAGCAAAGTATTTTTAGCCAGCCTTTTATTTTTTTCTGTTACTTTTCATTTATTTTTTGTATACTTATGTATGTTGATTCGTATTTGGGCCACGTTGTTGTGTGGCGTTTGACTGCTTTTGTTAACATGTTAATAGCAGTCAAAAAATTAACGGCCGAAATCACGTCTCGCTTGATTTTGTTAAATGCTTCCGCCATTGTCAAGTGCGTCAACTTGACTAAGTTGATATTGGTTCAACTGTCCAAACTCCCCTACTCTGCCCTGTCCACCACTTCCCCCTTTCAAGAGCCACGCCCACAAGTGGGAGTAACATGTACGTGAGTTGTAAGTTATCCTTGAGAGCGTTCAATCAACCAAAAGCAGTTCTCTCTCACAGAAAGGCTCGACTCGCACCGGTTTTGTTTCATTTTAAGACTTCCTGACTCTGGGCTCGGCCCTGAAAATATGTCATTTATGGATGTACTGGGGGAACCAAATTAATGCATGTGTCTGTATGTGTGTGCATTTGTGTGAGTGTCTCTCCCAAAATAGCCCAGTGTACGGGCTGATTCTGTATTATTATACCCTCGGCACAGGGTCTGTGCTAAAGTATGTAGCAGGCAGAAAAGTATCTTCTTGATCAGCATCGGTGAAGTTTATAAAGACATGCCTGTATGAACAAATAGATCTAGCGGATAGTTAGAGCTAGACGCAACAAATCTGGTATATAGACTCCTTATTTGTGCAGTCAGATCAGATTTACTTTCAATATTGATATCTTCCCTGTAAATTAAAAAACAACTGAAATTTTTAGAGCATCTTTAGCTACAGACAGATAGATCTCAAACATGCCAAGAGCTGATTAACCAAATATTATGTGTAGAGTTTTTATAGCTTCCAAAAAATCTAAAAGGTGTGTATTGGCAGAACAATTTCAAAGTTATATCAAATATCAAATATATAAGTCAAAGGTAAGGTATCGCATAGTTTCGTAATTATACCCTCCCTCTTCATAAACGTTCTTACTTGTTTTGTATTTTATCGTGTATATTTTGCAAGGTGTTTTCTGCAGCAGTTGAAACTTCTGCTCCATATTGAGAGAGAACTGCTAGCTCCGATCTCGAAAGACGAAGCGTGCAACATGTTCTACTAGCACATCAAACTGGTTTTTCTCGCTGTGCGTCGAGTCTTATTTTTTTCTAGTTCGTTGGTAATGTTGTTGTTTTTCTTGTTGTTGGTTGTTTATGTTTGTTCCAAAAATAAAAGCCAAAACACCTACCACACATACAGTTTATGTAAGTCTCTCTATATACATACCCACCTATTTACTTATGTGCCAGCTACATATATACGATGTACACAACAAGTCAAAGTGGCACTTTACACCAAATGCACAACAATATACTTATTCTGTAGAGATCGCTACGTGATCTGGGCTTGTTTGCTTGATTGATTACGTTTGTAAAGACGAGCATATAATGTTAAAGAAGCTGTAATGAGTCTATGTGAGGTCGATAACATTATTTTTAAAGATTTTTAATAGAAACCTCTGAGTAAATAGGCCTAGACATAGAAGATAAGCAATGAACAAATTCTAAGAACCATAAATAATAAAGTTATCAGCTGTCGAGTAATGTAAATAATGGGTTCAAAATGGACAAGTTTCATATTCGAACATAAAGAAACGGCAAGTGATAAGTGAACTAGATAAAAATTACATAAAAGATGAGAGTTCATTTAAGAGAATGATAAGAATCATTAGAGTTTATTTCACAAATGTCTGTGTTGGGGTTTCAGCTAAATAACTCAAAGATATTTTGACTTTAATGTATAGAAATTAATGTCAAAGTAAATAAAAACTCGTATACCTATTTAAAAACAAAAGTTTTATGATTGGAATTACAAAAAGGCTCTTCAAAATTTAAAGACTAACAAGGAAGCATTTAATGTCATTTAGCTGATATAAATAATAATTTCTTATAACCAGCTTTTAATTAAAAGTTGAAACAAACCGGGATTGTTCTAAGCTGACCTGACATATGAAGAAATCTATAATATACTGTTAAATTCATCAAAATAACCAGATAAACTAATGAGGCTGATCTTTTGTAGAGGAAATATTTTCTTATATCTATTCTTCGAATATTTAAATGACGCTTCAATAACAATCAAAATGTATCTTTAAAATTGTTAAAAGAACATTTCAACTTGTGGTGCGTTCTTTAAGGTCAGCTTCTTTTTAGTTGTTGGGGTTATCAATCGATCTTTAAGGTCAGCGACTTGTTGGGATTATTTAAGATTTGGGTAAATTCTTAAATTTTTTGCCAAATGTTATGAAATTTAAGATCAAGATGCGCTATTTAAGGTCAGTTTTAAATAAATATAGTTTGGTATTTCCATCTGGGAACAACATTTAAGATTGAGTCAACATTTGTTAATTACCATTTAATCAAGCAAAATTAAAATGGCAAAAATTTTAGTTGCTTGTATTTATTTTTGAATGTTTTTAAAACATTTGCAAAAGCATTAAAATTAATTAGATTTTTTTTTTTAGTTTTTTTTGGTTAACAGCTGTTTTGAGGTTGAGGTTGATTCTTTGCCTTTTCAGTTTCTTTAGTTTTTAAAGCGAATTGCTTGTGTCTATGTATTTGGTAATGTTGTTGTTGTTGTTGCTTTTATTGTTGTTGGGGTAACCTCAAAACGCGAATTTGAATGCGAGTGCTTGGCAAGACAAAGACGGAAAACAAAAGATAGAAAGAGACGATGTAAACTGAGTTTTATTTGCACCATCGTCCATTGGATTTGCTTCTTTTTTCCACTTGTTTGCCATTTAACTGCTTCTTGATTATTAGTTTACAGTTGTGTGCGATGGTGTGTGTGATTCACTCACTGAGAGTGTGTGTGTGTGTGTGTGTATTGGTTGATGTAAGGTCAGAGCCGATCTCTTGCTCTGTGGCTGGTTTACTTTGACTTCAATTCAGTTGGCAACGCATCGCAGCTGCGAGTACTCGAGTGTATTCACATCTGAACCAAAGTATTCACTCGTATTCACGAGGAAAAAGCATTAGCAACATCATAGGCAACAACAGCAATTAACAACAACAAACAAACAAACAACAAAACAAACAACAAAACAATCAACATCTTGTCGAGCCTCAAAAATAGCGTTCATTGGCATTATCTTTAGTATTATTAATATGCCCTTGCCGAAAAGTCTATGTTCATTTTATCTTTATCTTTGTAACAAATTTCCCAAAAGTTCTTTGACTAAATATACATACACATTTTTTAAGTTCATAAATCACGTCTCTTCTTTCATTAGTATTCATATTAGATACATATGCTTGAACCCAAGCATATTATAAAGTCAAGGTATATAAAATCGATATTGCCAAGTCTATTTTTTTTCTTTCTATTTTTATACTTGTCCCTCAGTTTTTAAGACAAGCACAACAATTTTAATTAAGCTGCTTAACAGAATTGGAATTTTAAAGGTCTTACAATAGACTTTATTGATTAAAGAGTGCTTAAGTTTTCGTTGTGTCGAATATAGAAATTTTGTTTGTTAAATTTTCCGCATGGTTTTGTTTTGATAAAATAAAAGCGCGTGGCAAACGATGAAAGAGAAAAACAGAGAGAGAGACAGAGACAAAGAGATTTATTTGTTTAGTTTGAATATTTATTTCAACGAAATTAAAGACAAAGAGGCAGAGATTAACTCAAGCAGAGAGAATACTTGATAGAGTTAGAGAGAGAGAGAGCGGGAAGCTCACTGTACGAAATTAGTGAGGCCTTCTATGGAGCGTGAAATTCATTTTGAACGCATAAATGTTTTAATAAACAATTGCATTTGCCAAAGCCAATGCCAACAATAATTTCAAAGCAAAACTGGTTTTGAAAATAGCCACATTTAAGAAATAATAACAGCTGTTTAATAGTTTAATAACTATAGGAAGTGCCAGTAATTTCACAAAACATAAACACTGAAAGGCATTTTAATTGAAGAAACTACAACCAATTTGTGTGCCATAAAAAAAATTTAAGCAAAATAGATAAAAGAGTAAAAATTAAATCAAAAATAAATGGATAAATTAATGAATAAATACAAGAAAAAATATATATTTTCACAATGTGTTACTAAGAAAATTCTTATTGCTTAAATATTTAGTTGCCTCGTAACAAAATATTTAAGTTGACACATGAGCGTCAAGTTCGTCAAACAAAAAAGGCCCCTTTTTTCAATGTCTATATAAGGTCTTAGATAACTAACAAAATGAAAACTGACATAAAATGTATAAACACTAATATCAAATTTAAAGATATCAAATAAAAGTTTTATATTTTTTTTAAATAAATGTTTTCAATGAAACAGTACTTGAATGAACTCTAGGAAAAATGTTTAGTGGGTTAGTAAACAAATATTTAAATTGACAAGTAAGCGTCATGTTTAATAAGCAAATAGTTAGTACAGTTAAGAATACATTGAGTAAATAAAATATTGAAATGTCATGATATATGTATATACATAATATACGTATTATTTCTCGTAGTGTATTTTATCGCACATCGTAACTATTTACGATGCCGTTTGTCGATGCCAATGCCTTCAGCTGCGGACTACCGTGCTACGATTTATTTCATCTTTAGATACACATGCATAGATGTATCTGTATCTGTATCTGTATCTGTATCTCTATATGGATGTGTATATGTATTTGTTTGATTTCTGTTTATTTGTGTTTGTGTTTGACTTGTCATGACTTTGAAGTTCGTCGCACGATTAACTAAAGCAACAATGCCCACAACAATGTGAACAATGTGAATGCCTTCTTGCTGAATGCTGATTATACGCCCCATCATAAAGCATTATAATATCAGTGCTTCTGCTAAGCGTCCGATTTCAATGTCTCTCCACTTATATAGATAATACATATATACCTTTGTACATATATCTACAATAGTATCTCTGTTAATGTTTGCCTGTTTTTATTTACCAGCGAAAATATGAGATCTACTTTAAACTATAAGCTTATCAGCAGCAACTTTGCCGTTTTTTTTTTCATTTCCAAGAAAGAAAACACAAATCTACTCAAATCAGTAGCTGGAAAGATTAAAAAAAATCAAATCAAATCAAATGCATTCAACAGATAGTTAAACGCATTTGCATACATCAACTGAATTTTGAACAATAGTAAAATTATAAAATCAATGCACATAAACATTTAAACAAAATGATGATTGTCATGATTTCAATATATTGTTTATAAATTTAATATGAATGAAGAACCCCATAATTTTAATGTCTTCATATCTCGTATTAATATTCATCCATTGTTGAAATGACCGCATGAGTCTATAGCTAAAATGTCTGTTTTTAAATAATATAGAATAAGTCATTACTATGTCTAGATATTGGATAACACTTAGTTGTTAAGCTTTATCAATTATTTAACTAGAATAAATTACTCAGCTCAAGTTTATCCTTTATTTTGCAATTTCTCTAGCCTTTTGGTTTTTATTCTTTTCAAAATTATTGGTTTTGAAGATCTATTCCTTTTTACTACTGGGTAAACTCTAGTCTGGCATTTTAAACAAAATCAATCTACCCTATCTTGAGTTTTCTTAACCGGTTTGTCTGCGGTGTGGTTTTTAAACCTAATATCGCATTTAAATATTTCTATAAACTGTTTTTCTTTTCAGTTAAAATTTTCCATAGTTTTTCAATAAGTGAACATCATTTTTTATAGCTCAAAAGCGCATCAAATTCGCCCTTGACCACGACCCTGCATGGTGTGAACTTCCAACACGAATACATAGACAATGCATTACTTGTTTTCGAATCAGATTTTCAGAGACGTTAACTTGAACTCGTATCTTAAAGCTGATCATATGGACGGTGTCTTGTTGAACCCGTTAAAAGCACCGTTGACCTCAACACAAGTGCTCCGTTGCCTTTTCTGTAGTATGTATTATTTAAATTTTAATTTTATTTCGTTTTTTATTATTTTTCATTCGTTGTTTTTTTCTTACACCCTTGAGCGACTGCGCAGTCGCGCCAGTTTAGCTAACAAATAAGCCAAATAATTGAGCGACGTGGCTAATTTAAATGTCATGGAGGGCGAAAAAGGGGCGAGGGGGATATTAAAGAGGGGTATTTAAGCTATCGGTTGAACGCACCTATGCAGAGACGAGAGTCAAGAGACGACAGACGAGAGAAGAGAGACGAGAGTTTAAGAGACGGAATCGGAATCGGATTCGGAGTCGTGAGATGTCTAATACTGCATATCGACATTGAACTCGTTCAATGTCAAAATTATAATAAATTATGCGTGCACGGCAAACAGAAAATGAACAACAGCAACAACAACAACATTGACAATATTAGCAAGAGCAACAGCCACAGCGGCAACAACAATGGAAAGTTGTTTATTGTTTATTACACGGAAACAACATTTATTTTTTCTTAATCGCATTTAAAATGCTTGCGATTTTGCAGCTGATTTGTAATAGATTTTGTTTTGTTTGGAGCGACAGTTTCATAGCGGTAAATTGCAAGGTAAATGCAATCCCCTCTCCCCAACGTTCCCCTTGTTCCTCTTTCCTCTTCCCCTACAGTTTGATTCTTCCCCTCCATTTTCATAAGAATTATAAGCTTGTTTTTGATGGAGAACAAATGTCAATGAATGAAAATTTTCAACTTGCTTAAATAATGATTTTTTTTTTGGTTTGTGTGTTTTTTGTTTACACGTTGCCAGCAAATTGTGCAACAACAAAAGAAAATACAACAAATTAAGAACAAATTACAGACATGTTCATACGTCTATTGTCGGGAAGTGAAATTTAAAATTTCTGTTTTCCTTGAAATAAACATGAAAACAAACAAAAATTCTGAGATCGCACCAGACGCAATTATTGTGTCCCCTTTCTTTTCACTTCTCTTAACGAAAGATTGAGTCATCTGGGTTGTTCGGGGAGGTCTTGAGAGCTTGGGAACTTTTCAGAAAGCTGACTAATAACTTATATGATCTGACTGCTTAAATGTTCTTATTTAGACTAGCAATCGTTTTTGTTTATGCGCATTAGCTTGAATCATTGTTAAACAGTATTTTAATTGTTTTTAACTCGTTTGTTCCATCACAAATTTTTACTTTAAGCACTAGTATTTTCGAGAACTCTTAAACATATGTGTATGAAATTTGATTTAAATGAAGCGAATACTTAATGCCAGCTTTTCCCATTGGCACCTTTAACTTTACATCGTAAAACTTTAAACTTAGCTTTCGCATGCGTTTTAAGTTTTGTCTGGTTAAAGGTTGGTTATTTTAGGACCGCTCTTTAAAGTTTCAGTTTGAGTAAAAGTATGTGAAGTTTTTAGCTCTCTTATATTATTTATAAACTATATAATAGTTGGCCTTAAGTTAAGTCTAACATGTAGATCCGAGAGCGCATTATAACAGTTTTCCCAAAGTTAAGCCTAACATTTAGATGAGAAAGATCACTTCACTTACGACATTACCAGGTAATAAATTGACTAAAGTTAGGTTTATCATGTCAATGAGAAAGAGTTGTTAAACTCCGATTATAGACTATATATTACTATACAATAGTGAGCCTAAACTTATGTTTAACATGTAAGTAAAAGATAAAAGCCTAAGTAACAATTATGTCTACTATTAACTTGTGGCATTGGGTCGCTTGCTATCCATTGCATTTTGTTGCCACTTGCCACAAGTCACACGCTACTTGCCACTTGGCCCTTGGGGTAAATGAGGTACAATAAGCGGGGTCATATAAATTATCATCGCATAACGCACGCTACCTGTGTCTGCTGTACGTATAATTCTAAAATGATTTTCTGACCTGCTTTGCCAGCTGCCACGCCCACTTTTCACATGCCAGTACCTTTGTGGGGCGCACAGACCGCCCTTCTATGCATTGAGATTGACTTTAATATTGCATGCACATTAAGTCGTATAAGTGTTTTGACAAATTGGAAAATTCAAATATTAATAAAAAAAACTAAAAATGTACATGTGAATTTTCCATTTTAAATTTATATACAACTTTTTAAATTTAAGAGACCCTAGAGAAAAATGAGGGTTTAGAGTAGGAGGAGGAGACACAAGGTTTAACCTCGTCTTTGGGTCACTCGACCAATTTATCGTCATAATGATGATCATCATTAAAGGTTGTTGCATGACTCATCCGCCATGTTGGCCAGCGGCGAGTTTAAATCTTAATTGAGCATGAAACCGGGAACCGGCTTTACATGTATTTGTATGTGAACACGTATGTGCCCAATGCGGAAAAGCAAACAGCTGTGCTTGGTCTGCGTCTGTGTTCGCGTCATCATAGTGAAATTGTCATGTGTAAACGTATGTGAACAAGGCTGCAAATGAAAGCGAAAAGTTCAGTAGCACCCGATGGATGTTGTAAATATTTGATGATCCATTCCAGGGTTATTCTCTCCCATTGTTGGAATTGTTAAATGCGTAGAATGTTCCGTTTCAATTTATTTAAATACATTTATTTATTCTATTTAAATATATAATTTAATTTAAATTAATATTGTCATTCGATTGTTGCTGTTTTATCTTAGGGTGTTGTAAATATTTGATGATCCATTGCAGGGTTATTCTCTCTCATTGTTGGAATTTTAAAATGCGTAGAATGTTAATGTAAAAAGATATAAGCCTTTTCCATTTATTTAAATTTATATATATATGCCTATACAATTAATTTAAATATATAAATAAAATTAAATTATCTTTGAATGTTGTAAATATTTGATGATCCATTGCAGGGTTATTCTCTCTCATTGTTGGAATTTTAAAGTGTGTAGAATGTTAATGTAAAAAGATATAAGCCTTTTCCATTTATTTAAATTTATTTATATATGCCTATACAATTAATTTAAATATATAATTAAATTACTAATTGTTGTTCCACAATTGTTATCTTTGGATGCTGTAAATATTTGACTATCCATTAAAGAACTACTCTCTCGCTCTTTCTCTTTCTTCCTGCTTATCGGAATTTCAAAATGCGTAGAATGTTGTTATAAACATATGCATATTTAAATAAATATCTAAACAGATTTTTATTATTATTATTATTGTCAATCCCATTGTTGTTGTTCACCAATTTTTATCTTTCTGCTAAAAATTGTTGCCAAAAATTTGCTTGTCACGCGCACGAGCTGTGAAAGAATCAAGGGAGAGTGGGAAGTGGGGGTAGAAGAGAGTAGAGAATCTGGCATGAAAGAATGCTGCCATTATGTGACGCAGAAGAATATTGAAGAAAGAATTGTTTTTCAGTGCTAGTTGCTGTCTGTATGCAAAATGCAGGAAGCATTTTTATTCTTATACTCGAGCTCTCTTCTCGCTTAGTAGAAGAGAGAGAGAGACAGAGAGAGAGATCGGTTTTTGGCATCTTGAGGCGTAGAGAGAAGACAAAGAATTGATAGAGGAGTCGGCGAACCAAAAGATACGAGAAAAAATAACACATTAAATGCCGCACGGCATTCACAAGGTCTTCCGTTTTCGAGTGCTCCCCCATCGGTTTTTTATTTGTTCTTTCCTTCTTCTCTGTTGTTTTTTGGGGTCTTTTTTTCTTTTTCTGTTGATACTTTTTGTGTGTATATTTCTGGTTCTAAGCAGCTGCCAGTGGCGTCGCTAGCAGTGGGGGCATGTGACGCTATCGTGATGAATGTTCTAATTGAGTTTGATAAGTTGCCTTGCCACGTTTCTCTCTTGAAACCACAACACAAAAAATACGTAGCAAACTTGACGCTGCCCAAGGTTCTTTTCTAATCATTTTGTTTCCTATCGTCAAAGTGTTTGTGCTTTAATCGTGTGGGACTTTTCAATGAAGGAAATAAATAACCTTTCAATATCTATCTGTCTCTTGTTGAACAAACCAAATGGTAGAGAATATACCCCACACGGCTGAAAAGAACACGTTTCAATACTTTCGATTTGCATCTAACGATTTAATGTGTGTTTATAATTGGTTTAAGCCAAACTTGCACATTGAAAATAAATTGAAATTGATAGGAAATGGTAGAGTTTTTGCTTAAAAAGAGATTTAATTAGATCTAATTTCAATTGAAGTTTGTTTTAAAAGTCATTTTCAGTGTTAAAAATATCGAAAGTATTTCTGAACTTTCAATAACAATTTACCAATTAATGTGTTGTCGATCTACTTTACTTTGTCATTTAGTTACATAAAATAAATACTAGATATATACTTATATAGTTACGTTTAAATTAACTTGACCTTAACATCTCAACATCCTATTGAAAAAGTCAAAGGTGTGTGTTAGTGAGTGTATCGATTTGCATAATCTAAAATTCTTGCTGGCAGCAATCTCATTCGATATTCCATTACCTGTAATTATTACAACGACATATAATAGGTACTCACACAGTTGCAACAACAACAACAACAACAACAATAACAATAACAATAACAATAACAACAATAACAATAACAACAACGGGACACGTGCTACGCTTCACACGCACCTCAAACCCACAATGCAACCTGTCTCCCTCCCTCTGTGAACCTCTTCACCTCGTTTCCCTTCGAACGTGGCTAATAGCATAATTAACATACAGTGAAAACGAAACACGTTTGACATCAATGAATTTTAATATCAAAAAGGCATGAGCAAAAATAAAACAAGTAATGGTCCACGCGATAATACACGACTAGTAGATACCCTAGGGTACAGCTGTAGTCCTAACAAACCCAACTGTGGATAGTATTTATTAATTTGTATCTTTTCAATTTGTTTATGTATTTCATTTGTTTATAAATCAGTCATCTAAACTGTCAATAGCTTCATTGATTGCTGTAATCAATCCTACCTGTCTACCCTTTAAATACCCTGTTTTCCAATTTTTGTTGGGTAGAAAAACAGCAAAATAAATCAAATCAAAAAATTCATTAATGTAAAATATTCTCGTAGCAACAGCAATAATAACAGAAATATAATATATACAATTGAGATAGAGAATGATGCTCTTTGATTATGCTCAGGATATTGAGATTGCTTCTCATTCAATTATTCTCTCATTTCATTAATTTCTCATTCAATTATTCTCTCATTTCATTAATCTCTCAGTGTGACAACACACGCCAACTTTTATTATCTATTTTGCTCACTCTGACTCTTTTTTTGTTGTTATATTTTAATATGCATTTATTTTTCTTTCAATTTTGCTATTTTGTTTGTTTGTGTTGTTGTTTTAGAAGATAATTAATTTTTTTTTTCATATAGTACATTGTTGCTTTGTTTTTTATTTATCGAATTCGTTTTTAATTGGAATTGTTATTGCCACATGATGTGATTAATAATAATATGCCATGCATTGCAAACATTGCTCAAGTGCAGTTGATAAGAAACCCACTGATAAGAAATGACGTTTCGTTTGAGTTAAGGTGAGAGGTGCTATTGAAATGATACAAATTAATGCAAATCGAATAAGGTGAATAACATATTGAGTCTTTGAAATTGTTAAGGAGGTTATAATTTAGTTTATTCCATATCTGTAACGACTCTATGTCTTTATAAATCCCAATTCTCGTAGACTTTTAATGTAACTTATGCTATACAATTAAAAGACGCATTTTAAAAGGAAAGATTACAATAGAAAACTTATGAAAATTGTATAATAAAAAATACCCTATCCCTAACTTTAACTAACTGTTCTTTAACTTAAGACTGTTTAAAGAATCTGATAACTATAGGAGGAAACAGGTCTGATGTTGCACTTAGTGAAGATAAAAACTATCCACTTAAACTTAATCATTTTAATATAATTAAATATTATTAATATTATAATTTTCTCATATTTGATCGTTTTCAGGCCGCGCTATGTAACAAAAGTGCCGCAGAAATGGCGATACTCATATCCTCGAAGGTAAATGGAGCCACACCTCTAGTGATCGCTTGTCGCAATGGACACTACGATATTGTGGAATATTTATTGACAAAGTGTCGTGCGAATGTGGAACAGGTTGGCTCGATAAGCTTCGATGGCGAACCGATCGAGGATGCGCCTCCTTTGTGGTGCGCAGCAGCAGCCGGACATTTGGGAATCGTGAAGATGCTGGTTCGTCGATTCGCCAATGTGAATAGCACGACACGGACAAACTCGACACCGTTGAGAGCTGCTTGCTTCGATGGCCATTATGAGATAGTCAAGTACTTGGTGCATCATGGTGCAGGTGGGTAAACAAGAAAATGAAGGGATTGAAGAGCAATGATTTAATTTGTCTCCATTACAGACTTTGAGGTGGCCAATCGACATGGACACACCTGCTTGATGATCGCCTGCTATAAGGGACATTATCGGATTGCCCAATATCTGCTTTCATTGAATGCCGATGTCAATCGTTGCAGCATCAAAGGAAACACGGCATTGCACGATTCCGCCGAATCGGGATCATTGCAAATATTGCAGTTATTGTTGAAACATGGCGCCACCATGGATGTTGACTATTACGGCATGACGCCACTGTTGGCCGCCAGTGTAACCGGACATTTGCCAATTGTAGAACATCTTATAACGTTGCCCTGTGTCGGTCGTGTGGCAAGAATCGATGCCTTGGAATTGCTTGGTGCCACGTATGTGGATAAGAAACGTGATATGGCGGTCGCATTGGGTCTGTGGAGACGTGCCCTCGAGGAACGTGCCAAGACACCGAAAATCTACAAAAAACTGCAAGAGCCGGTGCCGGCCTATGAGATGGTATCTGAAGTGACAACCAGTGAGGAGTTGGAAGAGCTGGTACTTGATCCGGATGAGATGCGCATGCAGGCGCTTGTCATTAGACAGCGCATTTTAGGACCGACGCATCCGGACACCAGCTATTACATTCGTTTCCGGTGAGAGTAACAGTCTGATTGTAGATTTGTAGATTACAAGGGCATCGACCAATTTTGACCATATACAATGATAGGAGCAACCTAACTCTTAGAGACTAGAAGAGTCAGGCACACCAAACTAAGTGTGTATATTTTCCTGTAAAACCTAAACAGATCCAAATCCAACCTGGATATGGCAGACACCATTTTCAACCACTATTTAATAGATATATTCCTATGTCCTGCCATGCTATGCGGGCTAGAACTTTACACTTCTTTCCGCTTACAAGTTGATAAACTTACAGTCGGAGATTCGACTATAGCGTTCTTACTTGTTTACCATTGAGTCTATAATTATTGTTTAATTGTTTGCTTTACAGGGGAGCACATTATGCTGACGCTGGCCGTTTTGATCGCTGCATCGAGCTGTGGTCGTATGCCTTGACAATGCAACAGAAAATATTGCAGCCACTTAGCCCCATGACACAATCCTCATTGCTCTCCTTTGCCGAGCTCTTCAGTTTTATGCTCGTTGAGGCGGGACGTTTGTTGCCACGTGGACGCATTGTGCCGCCAATTGAGGCGGACGGTATGCTGACCATCTTTCATAAGGCCGTGTTGGAGGTGGAGCGTGGACAGGCCTTTACACTGCAACAGCAACAGTTGGAACAATCTCCACGCATGTTCTCCAAAGACAGTAAACAATTAAAGCAATCATCATCGTCATCATCATCTACATCGTCGTCCTCCTCCACCTCCAGCTCATCATCATCGACAACGTTGTTATCGGTGCATCAGCACGATTGCAATCATGATCCCAATGCTCTTAGTCGTACTCTGGTCAGTGCTCTGCATATTGGTTGCCTGCTTACCTCGCTTTTGGATTCGGAATCATTCAGTCCGGATATGCGACATCAAGTGATGAATGCATTGTATCGCCTCAATCGTCTCAATGTGCTCGTCCGTTTGAGTCGCACTCCGTTGCACTATGCCTGCTATCGTGAACAATCCCTGGTCGGTCGCTATCCATCGTGCCAGTTCCCATCGGCATCCCTGGCCAAGGCGTTGCTCGAGGTCGGAGCTGATCCCAATGCTGTGGACGATGAGGGCAACACGCCGCTTCATCTGACTGTCAATGTGGAGCCCTATGTCGAATCTTTGGCACACACACTGCTCGAGGGTGGCGCGCATTTGGTGAGTATTGATTAGGGAAACCAAGTATCGATTATGATTTTAAATGTATGACATTTGTATTTTATGTTATGTTATGTATTTTCAACAGGACACGAAGAACGATGCTGGTGAGACCTTTGAATCATTGCTAGCGCCAACACCTCTGCACAAAATCATAGATCCCATGAAGTATACATCGCTGGCATGTCTGGCGGCGCGTACCATCAAACAGCACGATATCACGTATGAGGATGTTGTTCCAGCGGCGCTCCATGATTTCATAGAGTTGCACTAGGCGTGCCTGAGATGGATGATGAGAGAGAGAGAGATCTTTCAATCAAACTGTAACGAAGGAACACACGTTCTCACAACCCGCCCGCCATCGAAGCCATGCCACGTGGATAGACATAATAATAATAATACCTATTACCTATTATTACTATAACTACAACTACTACTACTATTACTTATAAATATATAAATGCTGATGGGAGAGCGTTACTAAGGACTAGGAACTGATTTGTGATGTTTGCAAGCGAAGTGCCCAATCCTGGAGCAGTTCATTTGGCATTTGACGATGTATTCAGGATTAAAATGATATGATGACGATGATATATGTCAGCAATCAACAACGACAACAACCTACAAACCGACAACAACAATTTTTTTAAATAATGCTGTTAACTTATTTTGCTTGCAAAATGTGTTTTATTGTGTTCTTGCTACTCGTCTTTTGTATGTATAAATTATATGATAATTTTATTATGTATACGCCAAGTGGTGCTGACGTGCAGCTAAAAAACAATTGCATGCCTTCTTTTTTGTGGGCTGCATCAAAGTCCTCATTAGCTGCATTGACCACGCCCACACGGCCTTTTGTTATGCATATTTAGTGTGTACAACAACAAGAAAACAACCCTTCCTAACTGATCCGTTTGCCAGAGCAATAAAAAAAAGGCGAGAACAGAGTTTGGAATAAAAACGACAATTTAAAATAACAATACTATTTATTGATTGATTTATTGATTCAGTTTATTCTCGCTAACAACTCGAATTTAAACAACAAATATGAAAAGTAAATATATGATTCTATTTATACTGAAAAACAATGTAAATGACAAAATAATTACAATGCATAAAGGTTAAGGAATGGAATGTGTCAATGTAATTTGGGATGGCCTTTGTTGTGCTTATCGAGCATTGGCAATTGACATGTTAATATTATGCATTAAGGTGTGTTCAATTTGCACCTGCGACGAACGCAAACCCGAGCACCTCTTATGCATTCTTACACTGGCGGCCAAATAAAGTGCCTGATTCAGCTGGCACTTAATGGCTAGCAATTTAATGTAAAAATTTGTACAGCAAATTTATTTAAATTAGTTCTGCTTGTAAAAAAATGAATATTCTGGAAGAGATATATATACACATATATTTTTTTTTTAATATTTTGTGTTTGAATCAAGGCTGCAAACCGGTTCCGAACCGAACCTTAAACTTACTTTTTTGTTCGAACCACCAAACCGAACCTTCCCAAAAATGTTGGAGGTTTGCAGCCTTGGTTTGAACAATATAGTTTTAAAGCTTGAAAGGTTAATGAAAACGGAATTTGTCAAATGCTAAGCATATATAATATTATGTAGAATAATATGCATTAGAAAATTTACAACTTATGATTTTCCAAAGATTCTCTTCGTTATCTTAAATCAACTATAATAAATAGCAAAGGCTTATTAGTTTTAAAAAAGTTTAAATTTTAGTGTTTAAAAATATTTAAAATTTAGCTGTAATTTTATTTTTGTAAAGCTTGTTCGTTGGAATTTCAGAGCCGAAACCCTTTTTCTGGCCACCAGTGTAAATATATGAATGGGAATTGTTTGACAAGCTTTTCAGGTGCAGTTGCAGGATTGCGACACTTTTTGTGGCCACCAGTGTAGTACTTTTAAATGTGAGACATTTTTCTGGCAACCAGTGTGTTAGTAATTTGATTAAATTACATTGTCATGCATACAAAAGCGAGATGGTTACCATATAAGTCGGTATATATGTACATATGTACATATATATAGTATATAGCGTATTAATGGTTAGCCGACTTATCGTAGAGTATTGCTAATTCTTAGTTGTATGTACATATAAATTTGTTTATCTATGCATGTGCAACTTTAGTTGAATTAAAATGGACACAAAACTGATAATTATATTTTAGAAGGAAAATAAATCAAAATGCATTTTATTTTGGGCCTATAAAAGGCATAGACAATTGCTAGGGATTTGTTCAAAATGAGGCTTCTATTGTTGGTCTTAGGGGCGACTGTGAGTGCTCATGGTGCGGAGTATTTCGAGAACTACTACAACGAGATTGACATGGATGATGAGCAGGCGGAGGCAAAGACCCGTAATGCTCTGCAATCGGAATTGCAACGTTGGCCAAATCCGACGCTCTATTATCGCATATCCAGCGATTATAGTGAGGATGAGAAGGCGAATGTGAGAACTGCTTTGGAAACGTTCAATGAACAGACTTGTCTGCGATTTGAGGAGGTTTCTGGTACGGGACCAGGGGGACGACGTGCTATTTACTTCAAGAAATCAACCAAATTTTGTGGAACCAGAGTGGGTTATAATCCAATACCTCTCCTCGCGGGTGCATTCCATGATATTCAACTTACGGAGAAGTGTATCAGCAAAGTGGGAATTATCCAACATGAAACCCTTCATGTGCTAGGACTGTACCACGAGCAGAGTCGTCCGGATCGGGATGATTATGTTGTTATCGATTACGACAACATTCCACGCAAATATTGGTCACAATTTATGGCCATGTCAGATTCAGCTACCACGACCTACAATGTACCCTACGATTTCGAGAGCGTCATGCATTATCCAAAGAATGCTTTTGCCATAGATCCCACTAAACCGACAATACGTGCTCTGGTCGATGGAGAGCCCATGGAACGCGAAATGGGTCAGGTAGTGGCTCCATCCGAGGGTGATTTGATCAAAGTACGCAAGATGTATTGTGAGCCAAGTAAGTGATGAAGACAGAATATGAAAGAAAGAAGGGCAAGAGTTAGAGATTTGATAAACAATAAAAGTTACACGCTGCACGTATTTCAAAAATGTATTCTCTGTTTTCTTATTTGCAAACTTTATTTGAATATTTAAGTTGGTAGCAGGTTTTTTTGGGCGTCTTAAAAAAAAATATATCAAAACTGTACTAGTATTCAATTAAGTTAAATTGCTAAGACTTAAAAAAAATTAACTTCAAAAGTATATAGTTTTTACGTAATTGGTTTCTATACACGAAAGAAACTTTAATCCATACCAACTTATTTAACTTATCGGTTTTATCTACTTAAGAATCTTACAATCTTATTATTTATGTACAATAAATAGTAATCGTGTTTCTATTCGATGCTAATTAATTTTCTGAAAGTGTAAATGTAAATGTCAGTTAGCTAATTGAAATGTGGGCTGGAAGAGCCCTAAGAATAGGGGTAGGGATAGGGGTTAGGGGCTGATACTATGCTGGGCAGACAGCCAAGGCACTTAATGTGCTCTAAGTGCTTAAATAGTGCGAATGTCTGGATGCCCCTACCCAAGAAAACGTCCATTATTTTCGGAGATTGGCTGTGTGTGCGCGTGTGTGTGTGTGTGAAAAACTGATTTTATTTAATTAATATGTACTATTGAAAACGTATTGGAAATTGTAATGAAAATATTTAAATTCAAAAATACATATAAAGTTTAATATATTGAAACAGGTTTCAGCTTGTTTGTGGAAATATGTCAGTCAGCTAACGGTAACCATAAAATCCAACCGAAGAGCATTTGCATATGAAATATGCGCCGGCAAAATAAAGAGAGTTTCCGCCTTAGAGAGAGGCATCCTCACAATGGAAAGTTGTTCGAAAGAGAGCCTGGAAGTGAGCGCAGATGTTGTCTAAATTTTGTACCACTGTACCAACAGGAAAAAGCTTTCGGCTCTCTCTCGCATTTGAAAGAGCTTTGGCTCGTCGGCTGACGGCGGCCTCGGCGGTGGCTTTTGTGCCTTTTGGCTTCGGAAGCTCGTTTGTTTGTGGTGTGTTCGAGTACTTATTTCAGTATATTTAGTGCAGTCGTTTCGTTCGGTCGTTCTAACGGTAGAAGCGCTTAGCTTTTGGCCCACTGTAAGGACAATTCACCAAATCCCACACACACACACACTCCCGTACATACACACACACACAACGTACACATATACGCGAGTGTGTGTGCTTTAGGTGCGGCAACGAGTCGAAAGTAAAAGTTGTTCAATGTGCATTTATACTGATAAATAAATAAATAAATAATTAACCCAAAATACCAATCAAGCAAATGCAAGAAAGAGAAAGCAAAAGTGTGAGATAGAAAGAGAGAGAAAGTATAAGAAAGGATGCTGCTGCAAATTAAATATGCAACATTAAGTGTGTGAATATTGTGCGAGATCTCAAAAAAATATATACAAAAGAAATTCATAATAATGTGAAGAAAAGCGACAACAAATTGAAAAGTGTTCAAAAATGACAGTTATGAAAATGCTTTAAAATACTAGATGACACAACATTGGAACACATTTCATCTCATTGCACGTGGGCGTTATGCCCAAGCCAAGGACAAAGATGTAAAAAATATTACCCAACTTTGTTTTGCATTTGTTGTTCATCCTGAAGGCCGCACAAGAATAACTTTTGGCCTTTTTTTCGGCTTGGTTTTTACACTTATTTTCTTGCGACAGCTGTTTTCTATAGCGGCTTTATACCTTAAAGTACTTACCTCAACTGGAATATGCTTTATTTTATGCAAAGTACACAATAAAAGTTTGCAAGTTTTATTTCTTAAAATCATTTTAAAACAAAAATTGTAGTTGAAGGAAGGCGCATAGTTTTCATTACATTTTTGAGCCTATTACTTTCCGTGACTGCTGTTCCTATAGCGGCTATGTACCATAACCTACCTCAACTGGATTATAATTTATCATTTTAGATTTACAGAGAATTTGTTTATGAAATGTACACGAAATTCTTGCAAATTCTTTTCCAAATAAAATTCTTTTCAAATGTATAGCCTACTTTTGGAAAACATTTCTTTAATTTGATTTTTAAGCCAAAAAAACAGAATATTTCGTTTTAATGAAATAAACACATTAAGTTAATGAATAAATGGTACTTATGATATGCAAATTTGTTACTTTAATAATCTGATGTTTTTTTTGTGTTTGGTCGGTTTGAAGTCGCCTTTGGTCCTGAGGGGCCGGAACTGTCACATAAATTAAAGTCAAGCCATAACCATAACGATTTGCATTTCTAATAAAATTGCTTGCCCGGTGGCATCGCAGACAGTTCCAAAAAAAAAGGCAAACATTAAATGCATGAAGGGTTGCCTCTGCCGACACATGTGGCAACCTGTGAGTTTTCCCCTTCCCAACCACGCAACCAAACCCACCACAGGAAAAAAAAGGGATAACGAAGTAATTTTACGCCGAATTTTATGCTACGTATTTTTTTTTCGGTTAGATACCCCATTTCAGTGAAATTTTATCCCTTTTTTTGTGGGTTATGTTTGGTTTGATTTTCAGTGTTATTTTAAAGCATTTTTAACGTCTTTAGCAATATAAAATGTGGTTTAGTGTTTAAAACCGAAAATAAATAACAATTTAACAATTTACATAGCGTCAACTTGCGAGTTAACTACTTAATTGGAATACCAAATTGTGTTAACCAGTGAGCAACAACAACAACAACAACAACAATAGCAACAACATCAACAATAACAACAACAATAACGTTAACTGATATCAAACCGCAATTACAAAAGGTAAATTTCATTTATTCTATAAGCTAATTAGCCGATAATTTCATATTTTATTGCTTGGATAATACAGATAATCGCCTAATGTCCTTAATCCTTATTTGTCACACAAACCCAAAAAAAAGAACAAGCGTATAAAAAAGAAAGGGGGAACCACAGAAATGTGTCCTTGAAGGGTGGCTTGTTTTAACAGCAGGCACGTGCCTCATAATTTTGATTTTGTCAAACTTCGTTTGTGGTTTATTTGATGATGACACACAGCGGTTGGTCAGCGAAATCCTTGGGAATGGAATTGTTCCCTCCTGGGGTCGACTGACCCTGACAAATGAAGGCAACTTTCAGCGTTTTCACCAATTTAATTATAAAAATATCTCGACTGGTCGTTGAGCAAGGCTTTTGTCTGCCTTAACAACTTGTTGAGTTGCCATTAATTGAAAGGTGTCCGTACTGAAAGATTATCGGAAAGCTATTTCTCACCTGCATTTCAAAGGGATTGACGCATCAATCAGCTTAAGGAAAATATTGTGAAAAGCTTAATATTTTCAAAGGATTTTTTTATAAACATTTTGTTGACAGTCTGTCATGATATGATGTTGTAAAAAAACATGATGATTAAAACGTCGGATAAGAAAACTTCCCCTATAAAGTCTATATTAAAGTTCTCATTTTAACTTTATAGAAGTGTTTATATAGAAGTTAGGTTTTCTGTATGGAGTGCATATTTCGGGTACTCTGCAAGTAAATTACTGTTAACTTTTAATAGGTTAAGGTTGTAGTTAAAGCTCTGCTGTTTGTGGAGCTTTCCAAGTGAAGCTTTCATTGGATCTTTTTACTACCATGTTATACTTATGATCTATACAACTTTTAAAAGCTCAAAAGCTTCATTTAAAAACTAAATGCTGGGATTACTCTTATTCATATGCTACATTATATAGAAATGTTGTGGCTAATGTCTGATCCTACTTATATTTAAGCTCTTGTTCTTTTCGTGCCATACTCTACTATTCAATATGAGTTTTAGCTCACCTGAGCTTAATGTTCGATTTTTCTTGTTACACAATTCAGCTGTAAAATGTAAATGCTTCATTTGTATGCACATTTCTTGCTTCGAAGCAACCCAATTAAGCTTAAAGACAGAATATTTTCAATCTGTGCTTTCATTCGATGATACAAAAAGAGAGACCAGATAACTGTGTCTGCTCCAGAGACCTGAATACATAAATAAGCTATATAAGAAGCGGTTGCAATCAAACAAAGGCTTCACTTATCCTCACACATATTTGCCATTGACATTATAACCTTTGTATTTTGTGTGAAAAAAATTAAAGAATTTTTATAAAATTTCATTTCACATTTTATCTTTTTTTTTTGGGCTACAATACAACAGAGATTATCTTTGAAAAGTATGAATACATATTTGCATATTGCTTGGATATTTTAATATCCATTGATTTTTAATATCAATACAATGTTTCAGTATTTTTGTTTGAAGCCAGACCGGATTAACCCTTTATAGAGACATTTTTTATATGTTTTTTTCAATATTGTTTATACAGCTATTATTTTAATTGGTTTTTTTCTATGCCCTGTAGACAAAGTACAACAAAGGGGGTATATGAATGTATGTATAAGTTAGGATGAACTGTGTGCTGGATATCTGCTAGTCGTGTTAGTCGTGTATTCACTGCTATTCATGGGTTATACAAATATTCATTCGACATTTTAAATGAGAAATAAATAAAAAACGTGTATAACAAAGGAATAAAAAATGTTGTATTATTTTTCGCCAATAAAAACATTAATTTATTATGCATATCATAAATGTTGAATGGAAACAAAAGAAACGAACATATGTGTGTGTGTGTGTGCACTTGCATAAAGCGTCAACAGAGGGCGCCACATAATTAAAGTAAATTTATAGTTGACCAATGTGTGTGCATTGTTTTTAATCAAATATAATTAAACGGCATGCATATTTCATTAATTAACTGAACGGTGACGGGGCTAACGGGGCGTGGCATCGCGCCCCTGACAGCTGTCATCGCTGTCAATGACCCATATAATAATAATATGAGCATTTGTCTTCCAAACGAGTTGAAAGCCAAAAGGGAAACGGAAACGAGCAACTGTTACAGTGCCTTGGACATTTTGTGGTTATTTCCCAGAGGCATCGACGCAGTTTTTAATGGAAATTATAATGAGCCGTCGTGCTTTAATTATGCATCGCAAAAATGGGCGGTTGTCCTGGTCACGCCCAGGCACTTACAACTTAATGCCCCATCAACGTGACGTGCTTACGCTGCTTAAGCCACACTGTTAGACCTCTCTCTTCTCTCTCTCTCTCTCTCTCTCTCTCTCTCTCTCTTCTCTTTAGCCCTTGACTGTTGTCCACCGACTGCAATTGCCCTCGACCCACGGAGCGTATACGCAACGACGCAACGTGAACCTTGACACTAATTACAACTAACAAAAAATAGCAAAGCCAAGTCCTTAGCCAGTTTGCCTCCTCACCTTGCCACAACACACCAAACCACACTTTATATACATTCCTCATTCCTCATTGTTGTGGTCTGTCAGGCATCTAGCTAGATGAAATGCCTGTGAGGCGTTGATGATTCCCTACGTCAAGCTCTTTGCCATCATTTCAGCTGCCTGCCAGCAGCAGATTTTCTCTTTTTTTGCCACTTTTTCACTCTCATTTTTAAAGCCTTACCAAAAAGTTTTCCCAAGCGTTGCAGATTTGGCTCAACTCGACAGTTTTAAATGAAACTTTTGCTCTCATTTTTTTATTATTTTATTTTTGTACTTTTATTTTGTTTTCTTTTTGTTAAACACTTTATCAGCCGTTATTTTTGTTGCTGTCTGCTTGACGTCGACTTTAGGATTGAAAATTGTTTTTATTTAAAAAAAAATTACAACGTTTGGTTTACAGACTCTAAGTACATAAGTGATTTCGCAATGGGAGACATTTTGCAGAACCTCAAGTGTGATGGCATTATATTTACATTTGTATATCCTATACTCTTTGTAATTGGGTATATGGTTTTCAGAAAGAGGAGAAAGTTTTGAAATATTCTTAAAAATAAATATAATGTAAATTAAATTTATAAATTATAATATCCAAAAAAATTATAAATGATAAAGTTACTAAACTACAAATATGGTATTTTTATACTTACATTTCTAACTTATTTATTTAGTCTATTTGACTAGTCAGTGTTGGAAATTCAGCCATTTTCCGGATTGATCTGGCCTTTTTAAAACTAATTCTGTTAAACATTTCCTATCCGGCAATCTATTCTATTTTTAAAGTACTTAAGTTGGTCAAATATAAATGAATGTTAGGCAGAAATACATTATTATAGTACTCATATAATGAGTATGAAACTTATACCCAGAGTATCATTGTCATGTACAAATAGACTCCGAGTTATAATATTTAATTAAAGTCAACACAATAAATATTAATATCCTTTTTGCAATTATACTTTCTTTCCTTTTTTATCCCTTAATTTTTTTTGCTTCATTTGATATCGGCATATGCAAATGTTTTAAAATATTCACACACAAAATGCAACTCTGTGTGTATGTAAATTTATAAAAATAATTAAATGTAAAAAAATGTACTAGGAGTATTTTAATTTCTTGTAATGAAAATACCAGAAATTGTAATAAAAGTTACATTTGAATTAACCGTAGTTGTTTCTGTTGCTTGTTAAAAATCTGTTGAAATGAAAATGCCACAAATTTTAATAAAAATTCTTTTAATGTGAATGTGATGCTTGCATGCTTTAAGGAAAATCACATAGATTTCCATTATAACATTTTCTCTGTTTTCCCTATTAATGCGCCAGTTTTTCACCATTTTACTCCAACTTCGATTATCATTTTTGGGGGAACATTTTGCTTAGTAAAAACATTTGGCATTTTTTCTGTTCGAAAAACACATTCATAAAGCAAACAAACAGAGAAGACGAGGCGCGTGGCAAAGATAATACAAAATATCTGCGTTGCTGCCTACTAGCTGGTATATATATTTATAGGGGATATATAGGGGATATATATAGGGGATGTGGCAGTGTGGCAGCGTGGCAAGAACGACGGCAGCACGTGCCGGCACACGCACAAATTTCCATTTATTTTGACTTTGACATTTGAATTTTTAATGAAATTCCAAACATTTTAACGCTCGCCTCTCACAAAATGCTTTTTTGTTTCGCTCTTTCTGTCATTGCAGCTGCTGTCACCAAAAACAAAAAGAACGAGGGAAACAGGATACAGGACACTGGATACGGGACACAGGGACGAAGGACAATCGCAATCACAAAATAGAAAAGGAACTGTGCCCGGTACGGGCAACGTTCGCTAATGAAGATGAAGTGATATCCAGTGATATCGTGTTAAAGTGGAATTAAATAGAATATAAATCGCTGGAAAAATGACGGCGATTTCTCAGCACCAGCCGAGCAGAACAAATGCAAAGTAGTTTGTTTCTGGCTTCAGGACTAGGACTCAGACTAGGGCAAGGAGGCTCGTCCATTCCAGCATCCCTTGTAGCCGAGCCGAGCAATTTGTAAGCCGGCTCTCGCCAATTTCACGCATCACGCGGCGGGCGGCATGGCAGGCGCTAATAAGGCGACCAGCCACGCCCCAAAGTTGTGCACCACCAGCACCAACACCGTCAAAAAAATAACCATTCTCAACTAGGTTCAAAAAGCCAAAGTGAGTGACTAGTGAGTGACCCCCCAAAGTAAAATCCTCCCCCACAAGGACGACGTGAAATATTATGGCAACTTTTCAAATGGAAACGCGCCAGCAGCAGCAGCAGCAGCAACAACAGCAGCAACAGCAACAACATCATCAGCATCGGCAGCAACCAACGAATTTAAAACAACGAGCAACATCTACAACAAGAACAACAGCAACAACAACACGACAAAGGCAACGACAGACGAATCCGATTCTGAAATTGAACTCACATTCAGAGTCGCAGTCATTGTCGATAGAGGAGCAAGTGACATCCACAGATTGCACACGGCTATTGCCAACCTGCTCCACTGTAATCACCACCAGTAGCAGTAGAAGGAACTGCAGCAGCACCACCTTCTCCACCACATCCGTTGACTGTAGCAGCTGCCAGCGTGCACTGATAATGCTCAGCATGCTAGTTGTTGTCATCGCTGTGATATCCGGCAATGGAGGTAAGTGTACAGGCGAGTTTATTATCATTCTCATTTACAGATTACCCTGTTTATTGGTAGAAAAGGGTAGTAGATTGTTAAGGAAGTTTAGGAAATTTAGGAAAAACCGAAAAAAAACAAACTAAATTTCACAATTAAAAATTAAAGCACTTATTTTCAAAGTATAAATTCAGAATTAAGTAAAACTTTTATTAAATTAGCAACATATGCGGATCAAACGTCAATAATTCAATATTTAAATATACAAATAAGCCTAAACACTTGATTCAAGAAAAACCTCTTGTTGCTGAGAATGTATTTAAAAACTACACTTGAGCTTAGCTTTATTTGTTTAACTGTTGGTTTGATAACTACATTACTTTTTAGGTCATCTAAGTAGTAGATGATCTATAAAAGACCTCAGTTGTTCCTTATCGAGTCTTCTAAACGTCTATTAATATAGATATACATATATGAATATAATAAGGATGCGGATATTTATATTGTTCAACTAAAAGAAAGCCTTCTTCCTTCCCTTTCTTCCTGACAAAGTAGAATCTAAGCCAACGAAATTAGGGCTACACACAATTTACCAAGTTTTATTTATAAACTGAAAATTTCGTTAAGATCATTTAAGAAATACAGAAAATGTATTAAATACTATTATCCCCAATCCACATAGTATATATAAGTATATAGTGAAAGTTACCATTATCAGAGCAAACTCAGAACTGACTACAGGGTATAATGCAGTCAAACACTTCCGCTTTCGTTGCATTTCCTCATTTTCATTTTCAATCCCAATTCTTTTTGCCTGCCAGTTTAATCAAATTTTCGTGCTCCAGTTTTGTTGAAGCCAAATTGCAATTGTTGTCAAATTGATTTGACCAATTTCATTTATTGATTTCGATTTTCGATATCATTCATTTCGTTGTCATGCCCAATGAGTCAGCAAGAAAAAAAATCAGGCAATAAGTGTTGGATAGGCAGTTCTTCTTCTCACTCCTTATCTCTATCTCTCTCGCTCTATCTCAGTGCTGTCCTGACAGCCTTCCATGCCGACTTGGCATTTTTCAACGCTTCCTTTTCGTCCTTACATAATTCCAGTTGCCGCCTTTTGGGCTGAGTTTTTAGGTTAGGTAATTAATTTTGTGTGCCTGAAAAGTCTTGGGAAATCAATGTTTTGGCCAGAACAGCAGAGGTGGCCCTATATCCAACTCCCAAGTGATTCTTCTGCCTCCTGATTGAGAGGGTGTGTGTATGTGTGTGTGTGAAACCAGTGAGTATCTGAATTTGAGTATCTCTCTTACTCATGTTGTGTGTGTAAGAATGTGTCTGTGGTTAGGCTTTCATTTTAGTTTCATTTTTTATATGCCGTGTGCTCTTAATGACGAGCCTGCCTCTGTGCATTGGGGCCACCTGAGTGGACCAGATGGCGGCCCAAATCATCATTAGTTTTTAATGAACTGTGCAATCGAATACATCAGTCGATCAAATTCCATTCCATGGATAAATGTATTTGATTATTTCTGTTAATTGAATGCACTCTTTGATAAGTTTTGCAGTTTTTATAGTTATTTTCGAATTTTAATTATTTGTTTGAATATTTAAAAACAAAATTTGAAATTGAAATTATGCTGGGATTTTAAAAAATAAAACTTCAATTAAGTTTCAAATATCATAGAACTTTTATACACTCCAAATAATAAGAGATATTTTTGAATATTTTCGAACAAGATCAGCACACAAGTTTAGTTTATAAATTTTAAATTTTTTTTAAAAATTGTAATCGTTGCGTTTCCTGATATTTTTTAGTTAGTTCTCGCTTAACATGATTCTAATTTACTACAGAACATCTAGTACTTTTAAGATATGATTTGCTATTCAAGTTTATCCGTATTATCAAATTTTTAACGGGACTATGCGATTAGTGTTTAACCGGAATTATTATAATTCTCTCCGGTTTTGTTTCCACAACTAAAAAAACTTATTTTATTGGAGTGTAGCATGGATTTTAATTTATTGATTTATTTAAATTCTTGATTGATGCGCTTAAAATTATAGCTGTTATATCTTTTCAATATAAATTTACATATTATTTGAATTCTTTTTTAAGTGAATTTTTTAATATTATAAATATTTCTTATTTCAAATTAAATGTAATTAAGTAAATCTTTTTTTTTTAATCATTTCAATTTCTCCAAGCATATTTTTTAAAATCCATCGACAAAGAATTTCACTTTGCAAACTCGCAGAACATATCGAAATCATTTAGCTAACTTTTTTTTTGTTGTTGTAATTTTTCAAATTTATCCGTTTTGTTCGTACAACAAAAAGAACGCACTTTATCAACTTATGGACTCCTTGCGTAGAGCCACAAAAACTTTGGCAGCAGTTTTGTCAACTGCCAAATGTCAGGCAGCCCCAATAAAATGCAAAAGTTGAATGAACAAATATTCAAATAACAGTCATATACGACACAGTCATTGTGCGACTTCCTCCGCTTTTATTTTTTTTTTTCGCATACTTTGCACAATTTTTTATGAATTCGTACCAAGAATAAGACAACTCGACAATAAAAGATCCGCAATACCTTTAAATATTTAAAGAACTTTTACGGCTGGCATTTCGACGTGAAATTCGAGGAGAGCAGGAGGAGAAGCAACAAGGATTTCTAATTTTTTAAGTGAATTTAAAAATTTAAAAGTTTTTTCTGAGACGTCACATACACACGTATACATGTACACATACATAGACGTGCACACAAACACACACACACACAAACACAGAGAGGGAAGAAGAAAGCAGCGAAAAGTTTTGACATTTCAAATGTTTCTGACATGAACAGCGTCATGTTAATAATAACAGCGAGGGCGTAGCTACAACAGCAACAACTACAACAACAACAATACGAACTACAACAATAATAAAAACAAGAACAACAACAAAATAAGCAACAAGGAACATGCCCTGCGGTCGACTGACGTTGACGTAGTCGGTACGACCCAGCATATGACTTTTTGATTTCTGTTGGGCGCTTTTAAGCAAAAATGTTCAAGCTCTAATTTATTGTTGTTGTTTTCGTGGTTGTTGTTGTTGGTATTGTTGCTGTTGTTGTTTCTGTCGCTGTTGCCATTACCGTTGTGGTTGCCGCATCCCAAGCAGTCAATTTATTTTAATTTCTAGCCAGCGGCTCTTTATTTATCATGTTGTTTTGCGCAGACAGACACATGATGATGAAGCCGAGGCCAAAGCAGCTGACAGAGCATTGCGATTAGAACGAAAAAGACTTGGAAAGAGGAAAAAGAGGGGTAGAAGAGCAAGAGCTCGAGCAAGAGCCAGAGTCAAAGGAAATGAAGCAGGCGTGATGGCCAGCAAAGTCAGACGGGATTTTGATGTTGCTGTTGCTCCTGCAACGGGGCAAAGGCAACTTCAACTTATTAGCAACATTGTTTGGATCTGGCAATTGAACAGCGAACATGAAAGCTAACGTGGTTGCTTGCTAGACCCTGTACTAAGAAAGTAAAAGGAGTGTGTCTGAAGTCTGACGTTGTGTCAGAAGTTTCTTATCTGATGGTGATGACTTTTCCAGGACCCTTCTCGATTATAGTAATTCATAAGTTCTAGGAATTAAGGATTTAAAATTAGTTCTTAAAATAGACTTTTAAACCAGAGTAGCGTGGCAATATTGTTCAACAAACTTGATCTGCTTAAGATGTAGAGGAACCTATACCGGATTCAAAATTATTCGAGTATTGTGAAAAAATACTTAAAAACCATTACTTAAGAAGGATTACTTTCTTTGTAAATGCCAATTTTGTTGGGCTGGACGTTACGTACAGGGTCTCTTACAGTCGGGTTCTCACTGCTGGATGTTGCTGCGGTTATTGTTGGGTCTGGCGGGCATGCTGTCAATACAACTAAATACAACAACAAGGATATGCGACTTATCTGTTCAAAACATGGCCAAGGGGTGCTGGCAACAACAGCAACAGCAACAGCAACAAACGAGCCAGATAAATTCTAGATATGTGTGTGCGTGTGTGTCTGGGTGTGTGCGTGTGTGAAGCTGACTGCCTTGGCCAACAACGTGGCACAACATGTTTAATCTAATAAAGTCAGTGGCTGCCAACTATAAAATGGTCGCCAACGCAGCTCGTCGTAAGCCATAAAAAGACTTCTTGCCTGAGCGTAATAAGCGTATCAAGTGCCCAACTCACACACACATACACACACACGTACACTTAAGATATAAAACATACACATGTGTGTGTGAGAGGGAGAGATAGAGTGTGTGTATGAGTGTGTGTAATTCTGTAGCAGACATATCGGCGTCATTCTAAGCATCGTCCTTGCTCTGAACACTGCTAAGTGATGGGATAAATGGCGGTGGATAAAAATTGTTCGTAACTACGCAACAACAGCAACAACAACAAGTACAACAACAAATACATCTACAACCACTCTTAGAAAAACCAAGCATGTAGAATGTAGCATGTTGTTGTTGCTCTGGCAAAAACATGAAAATTTGATAACGTAAAGCATAAAAACAAAAGCACAAAACAAAAGTTTATGCTTCATGAACGACGCATGTTAGCATGTATGTGTGCTTGCGTGTGTCTGAGTGAGAGTTTTACTGTGTATTAGTGTGCGTAATTTACTAATTACCTAAATGGTTGCCAGGTATTTTGAGCCAAGTTAACAATGTGTTTTCGATGGAAAACTAAGAACAAAGTGCTCTGCATTGGGTTTTAAACCACACACACAAAAACCGTTTTGGGTCAACAAGTTAAACAACAGTTTTGGGCCACAAACTGAACTAATTGAACAATTATGCTAACGATATTGATATGGAGCTAGGCTCCAACAGACATTTTGAGACGACGAAGCAATTAAAAAGTTGGCATTTACTTGGAAACATTTTTGAAGAGGTCATTAAAAGCGATTAGCCAATTTCGATGAAAGTGATTTTTTATCTTCAACACTTTCGTCACTAGTAAACTTGCGCTTTCAGCTCTAGCGAAAACTCACACTACTTGTAATTTGACTCTTTAATCACGAGTAAGACTTCTGCTTTCAGTACTAGCAGCGCTCCCATCTTCGCATATCTACTCTTTCATCACTATTTCTTTCATTACCAGGCCAAATTATTCCTTTACCATTAGCAAACTTTTTTTCATCACTAGTAACTTGGCTCTTTCATTACCATTAAAATTTCTACTTATTACATCTGCTAAGCATTTCTTTTCGTCACCATCAAGCTTCTTCTTATATGACTAGCGGTTTTGCTCTTTCATCTAGGGCAATATATTATTCTTTATTCTACTACTTTACTATTATCACCTTTATCACAATTTTCATTGGGAGTAATGTTCCTTCATAGCTCTTACGTCACTATTAAGTTCTCCCTAATCCCGAAAGTGCTTTATACTTCTTTTTCAACAATTGTAAGATAAATGAAATATAATATTTCCAGTTGAGGTTTTATTATAATAATATTTGCTAAATTACATTATTTCTTCACTAAAGTCATACCTCCTTTTAGGCCAATTTTTTTGTAACCACAGACAGTTACAAAAATGGGACATATGTGTTTGCAAGTTTTGAATTTAATTTCCGTGCTCAAAATGTTTTATGCTATAATTTGAGCATGAAATTTGCTGAAATTTGTTGCGGAAATGGAAGACAGAGCATTTTCAAAATATGAAACGGATGTAATTACAATAATGATTTTCACAACACATGTACTACAATTTGAGAAATGTAATATGAAATGTAGTGTACTTGTTGTTTCCACTTTAATTGCGAGCTATTCATGATACCTTCTATAAATCAATTATATATGTACATTTTATGTTTTTCTATTGCAGTGCTTGCCGCACAGCGTGACTCCTATAAATCAAAGGATATGAGCAGCAGCAACAATGCCATACCAAATGAAGGAGATGTTGCTGCTGCTGCTGGTGCTGCTGCTGCCAATGGTGTGACCGGAAGCGGAAGCATGACCGGCACAACCAACAGCAACGGAAGTGGAAGTAGCAACAAAAATGGTCATACAACAAACAGTGGCTCTGTGACAACTGATATCAGTTCCAGTTCAAGTTCCAGCTCCAGTTCCAGCTCTAGTTCCCATTCCAATTCCAAGTCAAATGCCAACTCCCTAACGACAACAACAACAACAATCAGTGGGATTGTCAGCGGCAGTCTGCACAAAGGCAACACAATATCATCGCCAGTATCCGCTTCCGGTGTCAATCGCAATAGCATCGATCTGATCGACGATTCCCGCAATGGTGGACCCTATTTCGATAAGGGTGCCTCCAAGAATGTCACTGCATTGCTGGGTAAAACAGCATATTTAAATTGTCGTGTCAAGAATCTGGGCAATAAAACGGTGAGTACTTGAAATATAAAAATATAACGATATAAAATAAATTTGTTTCAACGCCATTTTTAAACAACGTTTTTTTTTTATGAAAATAGAATTAATTTTAAGTTTTCTAAGTCGAATAAATGCGTCGAGATCCCAGAAAACTCGTAAAAGAAGAGCACAAATATTGATTGTGAATGTTTGTATATTTATCCTACAATTTTTTTTTACCAAAAATAACATTTTATAACCAATTAAATATTAAAAATAAATATTAAAAACTGGTCTTTTTTTTGTTAGCTAAAGTTAGAAGCCTTTCAAAACTAGCAGTTTTTTTGAGAAACATTTCTTTGGGTTTAAAAATTAAACCAAAATAAAAACATCTGAAATAGCAATACCAATAGTAATCCGAACCAAAATCTTGCTCTATGATGATTCAAACAATTCTCTCAATATTTGGAAGGTTTGTAGCCTTGGAAATAACTACGAAATTTTCATGCAATTGTTATGTCATTAAGTGACATCAAAATGCGATTTGTTACAATGTGTGTGTGTGTGTGTATGTTTGAGGGGGTGTGGGGGTAAAGATTGTAGTTGCGTGTGTTTTTTAGCTAATTAGCACGTAAACTGCGCCCACATGGCGGCTTTTGGCTAATTGTTCCGCTGCCAAACAAAATGATTAATTATACCGAAACAGGAAACAGATTTTACTTTATTCAACTTTCTCGTTTTCACTCTGTGTGTGAGTGTGTGTGTGTGTGTTTGTGTGCTTGTGCGGAAGGAAGTGCCGCAAAACATTTCACAAATACAATCTCCACCGTTCCAGGCAACACCACAACACTTCCGGCCTAGGCCTCAGCCAAAGCTGAAACCAACCAAACCTAACCTGGCCAACTATTCAAATCGACTCTTGGGAATTTCCACCAAAAAAGAAAAACTAGTAGTAAAGGTTGCAGTGGTACCAGCTCGACTCTGAGAGACCCTGTCTATGCAGATTATAGTAAAAAGGAAAAAAAGATAGTTTAGGAAATTCAGTAGCTTTAAAAATAGATATTTAAATTGTCGCGACATGGAAAAATTGTGAACTTCATATGCTTAGATGTTTATACAGACTGTCAGATGGACATGGACTATATCAATTTATTTATGTATATATTAAATATTATTTGTAAGAACAATTGTTACCCTTCCACAAACTGAACACACTCTGTTTTATTTTTTGGCGCAGGGTCTAATAAAAGCGGAAAAAAAGCAAAATGTGAAAGCTTTCATTTTGTTACATTTTTTTGCAGTTGTTATTTTGGGTGGGTTTTAGTTTTGCAACCTGCGCCGTAGTCATTTGGTTTCCGTTACTTCCTGTACGGCGCCTCACTCCCCCCTTGCTTATTTTCCGATAATAATATGTTACATGGTAAAGGACCCCTTTTCTCTTTCTCTTTCTCTCTTTTTCGGTTTGTACCTGCACATACGATTAGGTGGTTAGACAGTTTGATGGTTAGTCCTTGCCACTGTTTGCCTCTGTTTGAGTTGCGGTTTCGAAAACTAATTTGCGTGATTATTAAATTCGAGAATAGAACACAGTTGAAGGATGGTGGGAATGATGAGGGAAAGGGTTGAAAAGTTTTCGGTTGGATACTGAATTAGATAGCTTTCAACGCATTTGAAAGATGTAGGTCAGGTCAGCAGGCAGGCAGGCAGAAGGACTGACAACTGACAACTTCATTAGATGCCAATTAGCTTGGATAACTTCATCGATCATCAGCAGAGGGAGACCACTGAGTTAATTAAGGTTTTTAGAAACTTGACGCTCAATTATTGATGTGAATGCAATTGAGTTAAGGCTTTAAATGGCCATTTAAAACTTGCTAATACACTTTAATTTTAATAATTACCAGTTAAACGAAAGCGCTCAAAAACTACCATAAACATTTTAATTATAATTTGGAACAAAAAGTATGATTTGTATTTCAATACATTTGTCGTTTAGATAGAATGCGGAATAATCATTAGTTTTATGCGATGATAACACCATTTTGTTATAAATATCATTAGCTTTTTCATTGACTTATGTTATGTTATGTTATGTTAACAACACAAAAAACAACGCAAAAAGAATTGTCGTGTTTCCTGAAACGAAGTTGATTTTTAAAGGGAATAAAAGGGCATAAAGTTAGTATAAAATTGGTTTATTTGTAATGCAATATAAAGTACTAAATAATTGTTTTGTTTTGTGACTTAAAAAAAAAGGAATTTTGTGCGGTTATTTTCAAAAGCATATCTTTAGAGGGTTTCTTTAGAAGATCAAAAAGCTTTTCTAACAGTCTCTAGTGATTTTCTTAGTGCAGACTTAACGCAAGTTATTAACAAATTCGCCGGCTTAGATTTATAATTAATGTATCCATGTGATTAAGTTGCCTCAATATGTTTCTTGTTCCCTTGGTGCGTATTCAAATCATTTTGCACACGAATTTTCAAATTTCTGTTTAAACATCATTTGTTTCAGTTTTCAGCTGAAAGTCTAATTAGCTTTCACCTTGTGGCATGCCACGACAGCAACGCCAACGGCACAGGTAACCACAAACCCAAAACCCATACTCAGAAAACAAAAAATCCAAGGTAAAAACGAACTTTTCAACTCCATTTCCGCTGCGTCTCTCACACTGCGTCATATAAGTAATACATCACTGTTGCTGCTGCTGCTGAGATTTACCATAAATGAGGGCAGGGGAAAGGTGGGAAATTATAGGGAAGAAAACTTTAGACAGCCGACAAAAAAATATATATATCAGAGTATTAACGCCGTCGTCGTCTTGTGTTTTATGTGATGATAAACAGCGAACGGATGTTGATGTTTTCTACATTATTAATGACGCTTTTCATTAGAGTCGCAGTCGGAGTCGACATTTTACGGTTGCCGCTCCTACTGATAACAGCATGCGAGCGGTAATGAATTTGAAGGGGGCGTGGTAACGCCTCTCCTCCTCCTTCTCACAAAGATAAAAAACAAAGCGCTTCTAAATAATTCATAGCCAAAAAAAAAGTCTGCAGAGAAAGTTTAAGCTGGTAATGATTTGATTTGTAATTGAGTATGTGACTAGGGGTCTACCCTGTAAATATAAATGTTAAAGAGCAATTAAAACAAAACTGACTATAAAGTAAAACAAAAGAGTGTAATTTTATATAATTATAATTATTTTGTCTTAAAAGTAACAATTTTTGATGAGAACAGAAATTATTTTGTGAATAAAATCTTATAAGTCTCAACTTAAGTATATATTAGAAAATATTCTGTAAATTACAACAAATAAAATGGATTTTTTATAAAAGTATAGTAAATGCACCTTTGATATACCTTACAAAAATGTCAGTTGAAAATAGGTAGAATCTATTCATTTTGCGATACGTATATCTGAATCTAAACAAAAATTAATTTCTTAGTCAATCCGTTAAAAGGATTAGCAATACACCTCTTAGTCTTAACCCGAAATTAGAGGGTATTTTGGCAAACACGAGCCAAACAAATTTTAAAGCATACTTTCTGGCACACTGCAAATTGAGCCATAAAAACGTCAAAGATTTCGTTCGTTGATGTTGTTTGCCCAGCACCAAAAAATAAGTATTTTCTCTTTTGGTTGCCAACGCTGGGTTGCAATCGATATACAAATTTTACGATACTGTAAACACGCATAATGCGCATAAACTTGGGAAGGCAAAACGAGAAGGGGTGTGGTGATTATGGGAGGGAGAAGGAGAAAGCAAGAGCTAAAAGTAAATTTCGCGGTTGGCGGCAGAATCAACTTAGACGGCCAGGGTTAAAGGGCGGGGAGGGGTTGGGGTGTGGAAACTGACTGTTTTTATAAGTGCTTCAACAGTTGGTGTTAATTACATGCAACTTTCTTTAAACAGCAACATGGCAAAGAGGCAAAAGTTTTGGCAAACACCTGAACAACCTGGAAAACCTGGCCAAGAAGTTGTCCCCTAGTTGAGTTTCTTGTCCATTAACTTTGCCGTCGCTCTTGTCGTCAGCCAGCATGTTGCTAAGCTGTTGTCATTGAAATTGAAAATGCTCACAGCTGACGTATGACACGCGACATTGTCAAAGGGAGAGGGTGAGGAAGAGGGTGGAGGACATTTTCCAACCCCTCAGAAGACGCCCCTAAATCACAGTCACTTAAAAATGTTGCTGCTCAGACACGTTAACAGCAGGTGGTTGCCAAACAGGTGTGCATTAGCGTGTGGGCGTGGCACATCCCACTGTTGCCTTCAATTTGACTCGAGGCAACAGCAATTGCCATATTGATAAGGGTAGCAACCCTCCTCATGCTACTTTCTACAAAAAAAGGGACGCATTCTCTTGTGTCATACTCACATGTGGATGACAAACTGTTTTCCTCTATTGCTTTTCTTTAGAATGGCAGGGAAAAAAAACATTTTAAAGTAAATTTGCATTTTACACGTGCCAGTGTCGCAAACAATAGCAAACATACCCTGTAAATCCACAAAACCTCTCTAAAGATTGCGCATTAAATTGACTTTTTAAACTGTTTGGTCAATAAATTAAACGAAACATGCAAATTTCATCGCCTGAACAAATGAAATCTTTCCCTTAACTTTTCACTGAAAATTTAATTTTTTTGTATTTTTATTTTCAGATGTTGTTGCAGGTTTCATGGGTGCGACATCGGGACATTCACTTGCTCACAGTTGGACGTTATACGTATACATCGGATCAACGTTTTCGAGCTATACATCAACCGCAAACCGAAGACTGGATGCTTCAGATTAAGTATCCGCAACATCGTGATTCTGGCATTTACGAGTGCCAAGTATCAACAACACCCCATATGAGTCATTACATACAGCTTACTGTTGTGGGTAAGTATCTGAAGAATTAACTACCAGTTTAGCTTACACGAAAAAGTATAGAGTATGTGAGTCTCTACTCCAAAAGAACTATATCAGTATCACTTATGAGTATAATAAAATAATCTTGATAGAATTATTACTATGAAATGTTCTTTCCTTAAATAAGGTATGTAGAAAAGTGAAAAGCAGGAGCTTTAAAATCATTGAATTAATGTGTCAAGAAACCAGTTAAATTATAAATAACCAACCAAAAGTCTTTGTTGGCTTATGAAGTCCAAATAAATTCTGGGAACTATTTTAATACAATCTTAGATTGTGATTTTTGCCTCCGGTTACTCACTCAGCTATAAAATGTGAAACATTAAAACTACAAATATTTTCTTCATCAACAATTTATTCAGCTATAAAAAAGGAAACTTCAAAGAGGTCCAAGAACTCTTGTTACTTGACCCAAAAGCAGCTTCCTGTTTAACCCGAGGCTAATTAAAATTCAACTTAAGTATACAACACAAAGAACTTTTTGCTGTTTTAACAAAGTTTTTCATTTAAATGTAGGTAAACAATTTCCTGGTGTTATATTTCAATGATACGCCATAAACATTAAATACCATTCTCAAAAATGTTGCCTAAACTTTGACACTTGTTGCTATGCCAAAAAGGAAAGAACTCAAATGCTTCATTGGTTCATAAGTATAAAGGGTAAATGGTAAAGAGTATAAACGATAAAGGGGAAAGGGTAAAGGGTAAAGGAGGTACATCAGGGTAAATGGGCACTTCACATTCAGTAGAAATTTCAATGAAAATCTTTTGAAATTGTTGCGTATTTAAATTACACTTGTATTTCTAATTAGCCAAGGTAAAAATTTCGTATTTGCCTAATTGCCATTTCATTTGAGTAAAAATTTACATTGCAAAGTGCCGCAATAGAATTCAAAATGAGAAAATGAGTTTACAAAACAAATATTTTTGCAGTAGTCCAAAAGCCTAATGACTTCGAGTTGTTTACAAAAGTTTTTTTATATATTTTATTTTCTATTTATTTTTTTGCAGAACCCTCGACGGAAATAATCGGTGCACCAGATCTGTATATAGAAAGCGGTTCAACTATAAATCTCACCTGTGTCATACTCAATTCACCTGAGCCGCCGGCTTATATCTTTTGGAATCACAACAATGCTGTAAGTGTTATTTTTATTTTTTTTTTCTGAGTTTTGGACAGGCAATTACTAAAAGGTATCATTATGACGTTACCTATAAATGATGAGGGATCTGGGGCGATACTTCAATTTAGTAACTTTTAAATTAGCTTTGCAATAGCAAAAACTGTTAAACTTTTTTTTTTGCCACCCCCTTTTTATTTGTTGTGTGTGTGTGTGTGCGTTCTATTTTGACTTGAGTGCAAGAAAATGCCATTTAAGCACTATGCTAAAGCGAGGGACGAGCCCAGAAAACCCGTCGAGGCAAGGGTTTTAAATGGATTTTGGTTTTCGGAGTCTCTACTTTTCTCCTTCTCTTCGCCGTTTCGCTCTCACTTCCTCTAGTTGTTGTTGTCAGTGGCATCCCTGCGGCTGTTTTGAGCCACGTTTTAGTTTCTGCCATTTTAGGTGTTTTTCCTTCAGTTCAGTTCATGCTTTTGAGACTTTAGTCACGGCCATGTTTTAGCTTATTGTATTGGGAATTCGTAAGGGTTGATGCTCACGGTTCTCTCTATTGTTATATATATTTTCTATAGAGCGGTGTTGGCGGTGTCATGCTTTTAAGAAGGGTTCTATAGGAAGTTGCCATTAGTGCCAGTTTTTTTTTCTTTTTTTTTTGTGTATTTTGTTGTTTGCCAGATTTAATTTTATTGTTTTGCTTTTATTCGCAATCTTTCTTATTTTCTTATGCATATTTCTTAGCCATCGTTGCCTTTTTTGCCTTTGACTTGGCCGTTGTTGAAGTTTTTAATTTTCCAGCTGCGTGCAACAGTGCGTATGCGTAATCTGGGGACACACAGTTTTATGGCTTAGAAAATGAACGTCGCATAAAATCTAATTTGATGCGACTTCGTCCATGCGGCATTGTAAATGTCATTCGCATACAAATTGCAAATCTTTCTCACGCTCTTTTCTTTGGCACTTTTTCTTTTTTGTTTCCCTTCTTTTATACCCTATACATTTTGTCTACTTCTTGTTTTGTGTTGTGTGTTTTTGTGTGTTTTATGTGTGCACATAAATGTTCAAGTGCTTCAGTCTGTAATTCTTTTGGTCTCCTTACTTTGCAGATAATCAACTATGATTCGCCCCGAGGCGGTGTCTCGGTAGTTACCAACAAAGGTGACACGACGACATCGTTCCTTCTGATTAAATCAGCGCGTCCATCGGACTCCGGGCATTATCAATGTAATCCATCAAATGCAAAGCCCAAAAGCGTTACGGTACATGTGCTGAATGGTAAGTAAAATCAACGACAACTCAACACAAAAACCCACAAGCCAACACAAAAGACAATATTCCGCAATGAAAATCAAAATGAAAATGCAAATGAATGTATAATAATAAAAAAAAGAAAAACAAAATAATTATTTTTCAACAGCTATGAAAGTTGTATGCTCTACAAATACTGTAAGAAATATTTGTATTTAATATGAAATAAGTACTTTTCATTTAAATTGTTCTACGACTTTCTATACACTTATATTCTAAATGCTAAATTTGATATATTCTATAGTTTACTCTAATATTTTGAAATCTACAAATTTCTTTGTTCGATTTGCACTTTAGTTGAAATAAATAAAATAAGTATAAACAAAACAGTTGAATATATAGCCTATTATAGTCCTATTTTACAAGAGTATAATTATATTTCCGATATTATGATAAAATTAATAAGTAAAATAGCTTTTCATTTTTTACTTTTTAGCTTACAGTTTTCATGCAAGTTAATTTAATTATTTATTGAAGTCTTATATAAGAATTTGTAATTTTTAATCTAAGTAAAATAAATATAAAAATACATTATTTTTATTAGGAATAATAATAGCATATCTTAATCCTATTATATAAGACAGTAGTTATTGCTTTCTCTACTTTACAAACATTATGATAAAGTTAATATACCCAAAGAAGGGTTTATTATGGTCAACAAAAGTACAATGGACCATGCCAAAAGTTTGGCGTGATGGTCAGAAATATAAATGCCAACAGACTGACAGCGTTGTGGATTCAGTTCACTTCAGTTCAGTTCAGTCCAGTTCAGTCCAGTCCAAAAGAATGCACAAAGACTCACGAAAAGTGCAGAAGTAAAGCATGCTAATGAAGAAGACAAAAGGGTTAGAAAACGCCACGGTATTGTGGCGAATGCGGGTTTATGAATGCTTTGTGGCTGGCAAATCTGAATGCTTGAATGGCGTGCTATGAATCAAGAGGTGCCTGGGAGGGCACTTAAAGTGATTCTTGGCAAGTTGAAGAGCTACCAAGATGGGAAACTTCAGTTAATAATTGTGAGAGATGCGCTGAAGTAAAGTGAATGGTAAACACAAAGGTTTCTCAAGGAATCCCTTTGAGATGGAAATTAAAGAATCTCTTAATGAGTGTGAGTAAGCAAATTTTCGAGTGTTTTTTAAATTGACTTCAACTAAATAGTTCAAGTTAGTCAAGGATACAATTGGTAGGAAATAAGAAAATAAGTTTATAGTAAGCAGTTAAAGGGTTAATAAAAAATAAAATAATAGCCTTATGGAACAGATTATGAGTTTCAATCATTTTTTCTTTTAGGAAAGCTTTTAAAGAGAAGTTTATTTGAGAAACGTTAGCTATAATAAAGAACAGAGATTATTTTTGTAAATTTTCGTTTATTGTAGCCCTAAGTAGATTTTATGTTTGAGTATTTTCTTAACTCTAACAAAGTTTTGTTATAGAGAAATTGTATTGTCGAGAAGTTTTTACATAGTAAAATAGCTTCTTAAGGAGTCGATTTTTATTTACTTGTTTCTTATTGAGAACTTTTCTAATTTAAGCAAGTTCAGTGTTTCTATATCAAATTTCTATTTGTTATTCTTTAAACAAGTTCTTAAACAAGTTTCTTAAAGGGAAGTTTCAACATTCAATTTCTATTTATTTATCTTTATATATCTTGCAAGAAAGGTAAAACTTCTCTCCAGTAAGTTTTTTATAAAGAAGCTTGATGGTTTTTGCTTATAACCATTAGACATAAGTATCTAAGTATGCCTTAATTCAACCCACAGCTCAAATATTGAAAACCGTCAACAGTCTTCAGTGAACTGCATTCCAGAACGGAACTTAAACCGTCGCTGGGCAGCCATAGAAAGCATTAAAGCCACAGTTTGAAAGGTAACACAAAATGAACCAGGCCAAAAGGTGCAGAGTAAAGCAGCGGAGGGTGTGCCAGGTGTTGTGGAAATAACACGATAGCATTTAAAGAGTGAACAACTCGAACAAAATGAACTTCAACAGAATAGAATCGTGTGAAAATATTGATTTGAGGGGCTGGTTGTCATGGTACCTTAAAGGTGTTGAAATATGCTAATTGAGAGGCACACTTCGATGAGTATATAAACGAAGGGCGACCAAAAATAGTAACACTATTCAATATCCGTGACGCTAAGTGAAAATTTCCAAATATTGCGCATGCAAATTAAACAGAATGAGATAGGGTGGCAACCCTGATTCCATTACATCCTCTGGCTGTGGAAAATGGTGTGCACAGCGGTAATCATTATGGCGCACTACAAATAGACGAACCAAACACACACAGAAAGAACACTTACTCCGCGGGTGGTGGACGGCATGATTTCCTTTTACTTTTTTGTTTTAAGACCCTGCTCCTTAAATTAAAAAGGGTTCAATAAGTTAGTCAAAGCAACGGTATGGGCGTAAACTGGCTGAGGAGGCGAAAAAGGTCCCATAAAGTGTATATATTCATCATCAGCATCAACAGTCATTCAGTGTGAACATATAAATTTTAGACACTATAACAGACACTTTATATTCTAAGAATATTAAATTAGTATCAGAATTTGTTCACGCCGACTCTTTAAATAAAAAAAATGTATGACAAAAGCTGCTTTGAAATTAGAGCACAATCGGTATACAGGTCGGATATTTCCTGAGTATTTTATCACAATCAAATGATAATATCAAGTACAGGTCCTCTTAAAGTTGGGTTCTTCCGACTCCAGTCTTTCCTACTAGTATTTTTGTTTTGTTTTTAGTAAACGCTGCGACAAGTGAGAGGGAAGAAGAGGGGGCAAAAAGGAGCTGGGTCAGGTTTTGCTTTGCAGTAACTGAGCGCGCGTGGCACATGAAAATTATGTTTATGTTACGCTTGGTCTGCAGCACTAGCAGTGTTCCCTCTCTCTTTTTTCTTCCTCTCTTCTTGTTGAGAGGAAAAGGGACTTTTCTGCCACACACACACACGCACACTCAGTTCTCGACTATTTGCTGCATGCCACTTCCTTTGCGACTTTCACTAATGTCAAGTTGTCGTCGTCGGTGACTGCTAGATAATGTCACAGTGTTGGCACAAACACACACACACACACACACCTCTCTCACACACACACACACTCGTACTGTGTGTGTGTACTCATCCCTGTCGCCATATTGTGCATGCAATGCGCGTTGTTTCCGTTAACTGCTTTGGCACACTTGTTTCTGATTATTATTATGTTTTTGTCTCTTGTTCTGCTACTTTGCATTGTTGTTGCCTGTAACATTTTGTTTTGTTGCTTTTATGTATTATTATTATTATTATATGCCCGTCAACATTTCTGTTGTTCTTACTCTTGTTGTTATTTTTGTTATAGTTTTTTTTCTTCCTTTTGTTCTCATCGTGTCGCATCGGCCACATTCTCTGCGTGCGTTTTGCTTTCAATGACAGTTCCTTGTTTGCTTTTGCCGTCCTCCATCTCTCTTTCCCTACTCATTTCTTTTGCTTTACTTTACGTTTTTGCATTACTTGGCTTTCACTCTTTGTTGGTACCTCAGTCGGGCACACTGTGAACGTGATAGACTAGAAAAGGGCGCGTGTGAAGTATGATACGAGAAGAACTGGAAATATAGTATTTAAGAACCTTCTTTGAGAAATTAAGTATTTAAATATATATGTATAAATCTATATATTTATTTCTTAAAAAGAAAATTTTTATATACAAAACTTATAAATTAAGTAATTTGATGAAATGAGACAAAAGTAAGAAATAATTTAAGTTTACTTTTATTATTCATTGGTGGATACAAACAGTAATTATATTTATTAAATATTAACATAA
This sequence comes from Drosophila neotestacea, assembly GCA_035044365.1. Lineage (NCBI taxonomy): Eukaryota > Metazoa > Arthropoda > Insecta > Diptera > Drosophilidae > Drosophila > Drosophila neotestacea. Next base: position 2,358,705 of record JAWNMD010000757.1, read on the forward strand.
TAAATAACAATTTTTGTAAAAAAAACACTACGTAAAGTGCAAGAAAACATATTTCCAGGCTTAATTGAACAAAGTAATAATTAAATTTTTCTATTTTTATATTATCCCCCTATGAGATTAACCACATGATTAACTAAACAAATGCTAGAAATTTCATAATATTTGACACAATTTTATTGTATTAATGTCTGAATATTGTTTTTTTAAGTGCCTTAATAATTTAAATTCAGTTCTGAAGTTTTAAATATATTTAAATATATTTTTAAAACTTATTTCATAAGGGAGAACAGTTTTGTACCACTGTAGTTGCAGCTCCTTGGCTATAACTAAGTTGAAACAGTCAACGGTTTCAGTTTCATTGTTGCAACTTGTGTCTTGTTGCAAGTTTCATTTCTCTGCCTCTAAGAATGTTTATGTGTGTATACTTAAGGTAAAGTCTGTTTTTGTTTGCTTGTTGTTGCTTTCATGTGCTTTGTACCATATTGTGTGTATCCTGTTTTCTTCTTTGTGTGTGTGTTTTCTTCAACTGTCGCAGTTTTATTGTTTTATGCCTTTTTTGTTTTGTTGCTGCGACGACAACAAGTCAGAGTTGTCGCTTTTTGTATTTGCCACCTTTGGGTGAGCTGGTAATCCTGTTAGTGTAGAAGATGGATTAGATGGTATTGTGTCTCTCTCGATGTCTATATGATAATCACATTGACTTTTGTGAGACACGAAAAGAATACATTACACTTATGTACATACATACAATACATACATAAATACATACAGAATACTTATTTAAAAATGTTTTCGTTTCGAACCAATATCTGAGTATGAGAACAGCAATAAAGATGTAAATTAAACAGGTGTTTCTCATTCCGTTTCCAGGGGAGTTCCCAGCAGCAATGCAGCACGCGGCACCAGCACATCCTCCCATGTCTCCAAGTCGCTATCTCTTAGTGTACCTGTTTGTGTGCTTCTGCAGTTTGGCATTTGTCAGGCCCTCCATGCGGCCCTCACTTGTGCAGCAGCAGCTGCGTCGGCAGCGACGTCGTCCAGCAGCAGCAGAGGCAGAGGGAGAAGTAGGACTAACAGCATCAGCAGCAGCAGTAGGAGGACTAGCAGCAGGAGCAGAAATACCAGCAGCATCAAAGCGACTTTGTCGGTATCCGGCATGCGACAGATCCTCGAGTGTATTTTAAGCCTGCTATCCTCGCTGCTCAGCGCCACATGGCATTGGCGTTGGCGAGGGCGTAGCCCAAAACAACAACAACAACAACAATCAGAAACAACAGCTGCAATAGCAACAGCTACGTTTAGGCAAGTATATGAAGCGGACATAAGGTGAGCATGCCCCCAAAAGAAGAAAAAACAAAGAGAAAGGTAAAGATAAAGATAAAGCAAATAAAACGAAAGAAAATAAAAATCTCTTAGACTCTAGACTAATTTAAAGTAAATGAATACACACACTCACACACACACACAACTCTTACTTATATACATACACTTATATGATAATATCTTAGCTTAACTCTTTCACACAACCACATACACACACACACACACACTGACAAACACGACTACATACATAAGCTGTAACTATATAATAGTAACTAATATGTATAATCTATTGGCTATTGTGTTTTTCTATGAATCCGTGACGTATACGTAATAATTAGCCCAAACCTAAAGAAAGTACGAAAGTTAAATAGAGCCAAGTTGTCGCCTTTTTAAGTACAACTTTGTATCATATTACAAATCGATTTTGTGCTCGAACTTTAAGTATCTTTTTGAAATCTTGTAAATATGAAAAAAAAAAATTGCATTCCTACAGGCGCTTGTTCAGTGAATATTTCAAAATAGTTTCCAAGCATATTTCAACAAGTGAAAATAACTTCCGCTAGGCATTTTCAAGTAGAGACTTTTCCCAGAAACGAACACTGCTCAAAGAAACTACAAAACAACATTTTCAAAACAAAAGAAAAACAGAAAAACAACAAAAATGGAATAAATGCTTTTCTAGATGCTACACTGTGACTATTCCCAAGGCAGAAACTTGTTTTGTAAATTCAAATAGGCATAAAAATAAGTGTTTAACATAAAGGAAACTAAAAACATATTAAGAACGAAAAAAAAAACAAAAAACAACCAGAAAATTTCTAAATGTTCAACTTCAACTGCGCAGCAAATTTCAAGTACTGACTAAAACATATAAAACAAGTTACATATATATAAATAAATACTTATAATAATAAAATGCATACAAAAAATGCAAAAAATGATTCAAAAACACTGTAAAAATGATTACACAACACAAGCAGCTGGAGTAAAACGTAATTCTAGGAGTACCTAGTGGAAAAGTTCGACTAAAAGTTACAGCAAGCGTTAAAAGTCGAATAAAATAAAACGAAACAGAAGAAAATATGGTTGAGAAACTTTTTCCTGAGCATCATAGGCATTAAATCATGAAGAGAATTAAAGAAAATAAAAAGAGATGATATTATATAATTATAAATAATCCTATCATAAGTTATGTTAATTTTAAAAGTGTTTCTTTATTGTGTGTACAAATTGCATAAATAAATTAAGCTTAATTAAAGTGCGTTTGGAAATGCGGAAGGCGCTGAACTGAGGATAGATTAAATATGGATGAGAACATGTTGCACATTTCAAAATTTATTTGTTGTTAATTGATGAACAAAATATAAAACCAATAAGGCAAAAATTAGAAAAAAGTATTAAAGAAACATAATGAATTATAAAAAAGAAATAGTTAAAATGAATATGCAACAACTTGACACAAGCTTCAATTATGTTTCGAAAACAAAAATGTGGTTTGATGTTAATAATTTGTTAAAATATTTCACAAACGAATATTTCAAAGATTTCTTCCTGTAATACAATTGCTTTCTAATTCCAACATTAAATCGGTTCTACACAATTTGATTACTTATTGAACTCAAATTATTTTTAGTTTAGCTCATTGAGCTGGAGGCAAACGTGTCGTTTTATGAACTGCATAATAAATATTTCAGTTGCTGTCAATTCGATGTCAAATCAATATTAACCCAGGATGACATGCTCGTTGAATATAACTTGTAAAAAATGATGATGTGTTTATTATCGACTGGTCTTTAATGTCATGGGCATTTTATATAAGGTGCCCACTTACACTTATGTTATTTTATTTGATAGCCTATCAAATTTTTTATTTATAAATTTATATTTATTATTTTCTATAATATATTTTTTTCATTAAATTGAGTTTGGACTCTCGTGGAACTAATTACAAATCTTGACAATAATTTTGAAAACCTAATTTTATAAAAGTCAACTTATTATTTTGTATGGTCTCTTTACTAACGTCTGTTTCTTAGATACGATAAGACAAACTTCATTTCCAACAATTCACATCACCTTTGTCAAAGTATATAGTGAAAATAACCATATGTATAAAAATAAAACCAATTAAATTCAGTGTTTATATAACGGTGTATGCAATAAAACAAGAATAATGAAAATAATAAGCATTGAAAAGTTTTATCAAACTATCGACATAAATGAATAGAAATTCATCAGAAAAACAAAGAGCAAAAAACAGAAAACAAAGTTTCATTAAGCATGCTTAACAGCAACAAACTATTCAAACCTAATTGCGACTCGTGCTCTCAATAGTTTTCATTAGCTTTTCAACAACTACAACAAAGTACAACAATGCCAACAGATACAGATACAATTACTCAGCAATTTCGTGTACAGACTCATGCGATACAAAATTGTATTTTTAGTTTATAAAACAACTTTCATGTTTTTATTTTCAACAATTAAAAGCATATAAACGGTGAATTTTATTGTGTTTTTTTCGTGTGTTTAAAATTGGTAATTTTCTCTCTTTTTGAAATTATTTATGTACAATTTGTGGCATGTGCTGCATTTCATTTTGTCATTGTTGATTTATCAAATTTTTTGCATAACTCGTTTTTAATTTTAGCATTTAATTTATTGAAATTTGATTAGTTATGTACACAAGATTTCTATTGTAATTTAATTTTATTTTAAGCTATACTAAATTTGTGGCATATTTCGTAATCATTCTTCAAGTTTTCACTTAAATCTAGAACACACTTTCACTGACTTTTGATCGACATTTTGCTACAGCATTAAGAACAGCGAACTAGCAAACTAAAAAACAAAAGTGAAAAAGATAAGAATTCATAAAGTTTTTAAGATCTAAGATAAAATAAAATAAAGCGAATCCGGTCGGAAGTCGCATAAAACTGACGTAAATATTGTATATGTAAATGTGTATTTATAATAATATTATTAAATGAAAAATGCTATATATATATATGTATACATAAAGTATAGTCTATTTATTATAAAACATAAAAAAAAACAAAAATAAACAAAATTGAATTAACGATGTTATTAAAGCTAAAACAGAATTTGAAAGTAACTTTCAATTAAATACGAGAAAACCACAAAAAAAAAAAACTAAACTAAACAAAACAATGAAGGAAAAGTAAGTACGATAAAGAAAAGGAAAACTAAATCTTTTTAAAATGTAAGAATTTAAAATGCAAAAACTTGTGAAACTTGTGAATGAAAAAGAGAAAGAGTAACCGTAAAATAAAAACTGAAAACATAACAAAAATAACTAAAGCATATTATGTCAACTGTTAATTAAGTTGTTTTAATGGCAATGGGTAGCACAACTGGATCATAAATTATATATGTAAGACTATTTCATTCTTTCTCTTTGTATGTCAAGTAATTGTGAAAGAGTTTTCTAGGGGCCCAACGTAAGTAAATGCTTACAAAACAAAGCCAAATCATTTTTCATGGCTGGACAGTCGACAGTCGAACAAAAGCCGCAGAGCTGTGGGCGAGCCAAAAGATGTGGCATAGCCGATAACATAATGAAATGAGATTAATCATACGCCCTGTGTGTGATGGCATAATGAATGCACAGTAAATGAAAGCAAAGCAATCGCTTACATTACATTGTGTTAACAACATGTTTTACTCACTGGCTGAGCTGCCTTTCAGCGTTCTCTTCCCCACTCCCACTCCCATTCCCTTTCCCTTTCCATTTTCTAGGTCGTCATACTTGGCCTGGCTTGTAATTTAGAGCAGCGCCATTATGTAACGTGTCTTTACGGTTTTTAATAAATATTAGCACATAGTTAAACACTTGAGCGAACGCTGATGGAAAATCAATAAATAAGCCAAACCAACGCCAACGATGCCGAGCGACATTTTCCCCTAATGGACGCTGCAAAGTATGCTACATATACTTTATTGACGAAATGTTGCGCGATATCCCTGACCCCTGCCCTCTCCCCTCTCCAGTACTCCCACCTCTCCACAGTCATAACTACATATAAGGGCCAGCCGCAACGCAGAGGCAACGCAGAGGCGACTTCATGCAAAACCACTCAAGGACAAGTGGGCAATAAGCGAAAAACTTTTATTGTTTTATGTCGAAAAGTTTTCTGTGTGTGTGTGTATTTGTTGGTAACTGTTGTTGTTGTTGTTATTGTTTTATGTCAAGTGCTGCCCAGTAACGTTCTTACCATCACCATCGCCATCGCCATCATCGTCGCATAATGTGCCATATATTATAGCCAGAGGCCATATAATGCGCCATCCTATATGCATGGGATCACAATCTTACCACGATTCGGTCATTTGCCGCTTTCAAGTGCAGCACAAAATGCATTGGTAAGGAGGGAAAGTCCCATAAAGAGAGATAGAGAGAGAGAAAGGGAGAGTGAGTAGATGACTCCCATAATAGTTAATGGCAACTGCAGTTCTCCCTGTTGTGTTGTGTTGTGTTGTGATGTAATGTAGGTGTAAATGATAGCCTGCTTATGGTATTGTGCAATGTGTGAATCGTTGTACTTATCATCGGTTTCGTAGTAACTGTCCATAAGCTTGTGGTCTTTGCTACATTTGCTATTACATTTTTACAGAATTTTAATTAATTACTACATAGTCTTTCAATCAAACATTCGATGTTGTAATAAACATATAATCAATCGATATTGAATTTTGTTAAATTTGTCTACGTATAATTATATTGTATTTAATGCAATTTGTTACCAAAAACAAATTTATAGTTGCAGCTTTATGTTCTTGATAAAATCTTTAAACTGACCTACAGGCATCTGTATTTGATATTCAAATAAGGACAGCCAACAACTATCAATCCTGTATAAAAATAAAATATCCTATTTTCTCAAAAAGTTTCTCTTAGTGTTAATACGTATAAATGATTCAAAAGCCACACACAAATATTAAAAGCATTGTCTAGTGTATAAAAGTTACCTTAAGTAGATTGCTTTTTAAGTTTCAAAGAAATTTTCCGCAACAGTTTTCAAGAAAGTTAAAAAAAACTCTTTTTCGTAAGCGACTCTCGTATTGTTTTATTGATTGATTGATCTGCATTTAACTCCAACTTAGTTTATTTAGAAATCGATAAGACTATTTATAGTTGAATCTTCTTTCAACTTTAGCTTAACTTAACTTAAACTATTTTCGTATTTTAGGTATACAAATTTGTGGATTATCTGATGTATCAAGCCATAAATAAAGGACAAGCAACAACTATCAATCATGTTGAATATTAAAATACTTTTTTATATCTTATTTTGACACATAACCTGAACAACATCATCATAAAGGTGACTTTATTATACTTTACTACCTTTAAATATAAGAGATTATTTCACTCATATTAAATTTTAAATTGACTCTCAAGTATGTGATGTTTTTAATGATGTATCAAGGATTGAATAAGGACAAACAACATTTGAGTTGAAAAGGAAAATTTGTATTATATAAAATACTCTAATAACAACTAGTAACTATATTAAGAATCATAGTTTATTTAACAGAAAAACAAATGCAATTTTTCATTTAAAGCACATTTTCAGCAAATGCTTTCAAAATCTCTAGAGATTATTGAAACACACTAAAAAATAATTTTAAATTGAACATATAGTACTTCAGTTCGTTTCCGTATAAAAGCTTATTTCACTAACGTTAAATTTCGACTAGCGGACACGTACTATGTGATGTATCTGATGAGGTATCAAATGTTAAGTGAAGGACATGAAACAACTAACACATGATACATGGCCAGAGCATACTTCAAACCAGTTGAAGTGCTGACTGCAGTGTGGCACAGTATACCGTTATTCAACCCACCTCACTCATTCAGCGAATCATTCATTCAGTCAGTCAGCCAGTCAGTCATTCATTCATTCATTCAGTCAGTTAGTCAGTCGGTAAGCCAATCCACACGCTCAAAAACAGCTGCCATATATGTAAAGTTGTGTGTGCTGCAGTTTATGACTGTAATACATTTTTGCGTATGGTTCTACCAAATGGAACACCACCTACTCAGGCCCCTCTTCCACCTCTCAGCCAGTTGTTATTTGCGGCTTTTTGCCAGCTTGACGCTGCTTGGCAAAAGTTATTGAATTGTTATAGCAGCCACTTGTGATAAATCAATGACAAGCCACGATGCGAAATCCACGTTGACAAATGCAGTAAAGAAGCAAAGCTTTCTCTGTGTGTGTGTGTGTGTGTGTGTGGTTTATTTAATTTACCATAAATATATGAGAATTTATTATAATGCATATACTGTGCATATTGATTTAAACAGGCAATGCTTAATTAAGGCCAAGCTGTGGGTTTTCGGCTCTGTCTCTCTTTCTGATTCCAATCTGAACGAGAAAGCTGCCTTTCAGTTTAACACAATCTGCCCACACCAATTTTGCTGTAGAAGCAAAATATTTTATTAGATTTTCGACAAGAGACAAAGATAGCAATAACAACAGAAAGAGAGAGAGAGAGAGAGAGAGAAAGGGAGCCAGATCTGAATGGTCGGATAATCAGCATTAAAAACTTTCGACTCTGTTCCACACTCGAATAATTTGCCTAGAGAATATTGCAATGTTCTCAGTCGGGTTGGTATATGTATGTGCAAATTAGTACATGTGTGTGCATGTCAGTGCATGCCTGTGCGTGTCTGTGCGTGCTTGTATGTTAAATAAATACAAAGGCTTGTTGCACACTTGCTTACATTTCTACGGACATTTATTATGGCCATAATCCCCAAGTCTTATGTGTGAGTCTACATATGTGCAATGTGCCCTGACCACAAATGGAGCTATAATTAAATTAAAACTTTTACCAGCATTTGCCGAACGTTAGCTGGCAACAAAAGAAAATTCCTACCCACAGCATACAACCATTAAACTGAAATCATTGAGAATGGGTTTGTCTAGCAGAAGCAGAAGAAACTGAAAAGACAGTGAAAGACACACAGCAAACGAGCTGACGACTATACACGGCGTATACTTGATGCGTTAAACTGTTTGCGATTAAGAGCGCTTTAAGTGGCTAGCAAAAGCTCGCTAATGTCTGAAAGAATTAGAAAGACAGAAAGAATGGAAAATTAGGTTATATGTATAGCTATGCCAAATACTCTATAATTGTAAAGTAAACTAAATTAAATAGGTAAATATATTTTAAAATAAATTAAAATAAAATAAATAAAGCTATCAAATAAAGGAAAATTTCTTATAAAATTGCTATTGTTTAAGCCTCAAAAATTGATTTTTATTAAAATGAAAAATAAATAATAAAAGCATTAAAATGTATTTTGGTTCCCGCATATTGTTCAGAGAATTCAGAGACTTTTTCTAGCCGAAAAAAACCTTTAATAAATTAAAAAAATAAACCAAAAACTTAGAGCTATTTTAAATTGTTAAACCAAAACAATGGAGATTTAAAAACCAATTTTTAAAAGTATGGCAAATAAATAATAATTTAACCAAAGTTTAATTTATTTTACTGTACATTTATCTGTATATATATTTATTTTACTCTCATGATATTCACATGCTTTACACATGATTAAAGAGCATTCAGAGTTACCAGAAGAACCACAACACTTTAATGGTTTTTGTCTTTGCTACAGTTGTTGCTTTTCTTTCCATTTTTTTTTGTACAATATCTGTATGCTTTGGTGGAAATTAATTTCCATTTGAAAATCCACAAACAGTAATTTTACAAGCACTTAACTCAAGCCAACAGCAGCTGCTGTCGGCGGACAAGCCACTGCAACTTGGTAACCGGCTTCAGTTTTTGGACCTGGCCCAGTCTCAGTCTCTGTCTTTGTTTCAGCTTTTGTTTCTGGCTTCAGCTGGAGCTCAAGTGCTTGCCAGTATTTTGGGCGTGGCAAAGAGGATTACGAGAACAACGGCAGTTGGAATACATAGGTAAGAGTGCAACTGGGGGCAAAAGCAGCTAACCATAGACTCGAAATACGAATGCTACTTGACCAACACTTGGGTCTTCAGCTGGTCAGAGTAAGTGCAAGCGTTTTTCGACACACACAAAAGTTTCAGTTGCACAGAAAGAGAGAGCTAGAGCGAGGAGTGACAAAGAGAGATAGATGAAAATGTATAGAGAGAGAAAAGTTGAACGTAAAACGAATCAAACTGAAGAAGAGCCATAAAAATGCTTATAATACAGATTTTCACACACGTATGCACACATTTACCCACACACACCCACATACACTCACAGACACACACACACACAATGCTCGACACAGATGCATATCTGTTGTTATTGTAGGGAAGGTTGTTTGGTAAATGGGGGTCAGTTTTAAGCTTTGGGCCAACTTTGACTCAATGTTGCTGCTGTTCTTATGCTTGTTGTTATTGTTGTTATCGTTGTTTTTGTTGCTGCTGCTGATATTTCAGTTAGATACATGACGATGTGCATGTGTTGGCTATAAATACATATGTTTTAATTTCCGCACTTTTGGGTCAGACCATAGTCAAACGTTCTCCTCTTTACCCCGCTCTCTCACTTATCCCTCCTAAAAATGGGCCAGATTAAAGGCAGAAACGGATGTGATGTTGGCGGGTTTCCGTTTCTCGGACTTTTGCTGACCGTTTGCTGTTGCTCTTCATATTTATGAGCTCACAATTTTTGCTCATTTCTGTGCTGCTGAGAACAGCAGCAGTTTTTATTTTATTTTTTTCGATTTTCTGTTTATGTTTTTTTTTGTTGGTGCGCACTTCAACAGCAATCCACTAACACACACACACACACACATATAGAGTTCTATAAACATAATCATGTGCTATGCGACAACAACACAAACATCAACACACAACTCACACACACGCACACACACACAAACACTGAGACACATATATTCATGGAACCATACATACATCGATCCTTTTTCTGTTGCTCTCACAACTCGGTTAAATGACTCATGAAATTGCTGCTGCGACCCATTTGTTTGTATAGCCTCCATATGTGTTTGTGTGTTTGCGTGTGTGTGTTTGTGTGTGGGTGTGTGTGTATTAGTTTCAAGTGCTCACATTGCGCGCTTATGGCAAAGCAATAATGTTTGTTCGCCTGCCGCTGCCATTCGGTTAATAATTTAGGCTTAAATACAAACGAGCTCAAGTTGCGTTGCGTATGCTGGACATTTGAACGGTGGATGGTGTGGGATGAACACAGTTGACACATGTGTACACTGTACAGGCCAAAGTAGCCGCAAAGCCAATTGTTGAAAGCAATGCGAGCAGCGAACAACTAGAGAGCTGTGAAGGGGGCCAAAAAGGGCGTGGCATATCAAATAAATCAAAGCGATGCTAAAGTGCGAGTGCGAGCGTGTTAAGTGGGCTTAAGACAAGGTTGATTGGGCGCCAACTTTGGACAGGAGAAAGTCCTGGCCGTCAGAGAATGAGGATAATTTTCAAGGTGTGCGCAGGAGACTTTGTCGAATATTGAATATTAAGCGTAAAGTTGCGAAAGAGCAGAAACTTTGCTTTAGCATCAGCTTAGTAAAATATAAATGAAGAGTATATAAACTGAAAATCAAGGTAGGCATGGTTTGGGGTCTAAAGAAGTAAGTGTTGAGGTTTGTTGAAAGTGTAAATTGTGTTAATTGTGTACCAAAATTGATAAATATATTTATAGAAGTATTATAGTTATTAATCATTATGCGAAAACTTCGTCTTTAGAGTATTAAGTGTGAAGAAAACTAATTAATATTAATATAATACTTTAATTTAAGATAATGTTATGTTTTTGTATGTATATTTAAATAATTATTTTTAATTATAAGATATATAACGATTTATGTCTTTAAGAATTTTGTACTAAAATTGATAAATAAAATCATTGAAATATAAAAGTTATTTAACATAATTAAAAATTTCTTATTCAGAAAGTTAAGTATGCACAAATTTAATGAATATTAATATTCCAATTCTTTTTATACAAAATGTTTAATAATTTAATGTGGTAAGGTTGATTGAGAATTTTGTTTGACCTTATGCGTAATATTAAGTGGAGAAATTATTTATGAAGTTAGTTAAATAATAATATTCTTATTATTATTACTATTTGATATGGGGGATAGTGCTACTGCGACAATTAGGATCTACTGTATCCCTTTCTGAGCTTATAGCCTTAAAATCCTTAAACAATTAAATATTTGATAATTAATTTATTGCAATTAAAATTGATGCGTTAATTAAAAATATGAATTGTTTTGTGAACGCTGTTAACATAAAATAAACAAAAAAGATTTTTATTTTGCGAGTAATTTAAAATAAGCATAATAGATTTATATATTTTGCAAGTAGCTTAAATTATATATTTTATGAAACAAAAGGCTTTCCATGATAACCACATTTCAGAATTTTCCATAATCCCCCATGATACCCATATACCTCTCTAATATTACTCCCACATTCATCTAGGGGAAGGGAGAAGGAACTTCCTGGACCACAGCCTGGCTATTTTTGGTTACAATGTGGTGCCATCAAATTACTGGTCTCATTTTCTATGCAGAGTCTATTATAGCCGAAAATGTAGTCAAGGCAAAAATGCGACAAAAACGGGCGTTAAATTTCACACTACAAAAAATGAGAAGGAAAAGAGAATAATACATATAGAAGCAGGAAAAAGAAAATATTTTGGGTCTCACATGGAGCTGGACACGCAGCAGCAACAAAACCGCAAATATGCAAATTCTTGACAGGAAGGCAACAGCCTGAGAGCCTGAAAGCCTGTGAGCATTCTGAGTCCTATTTTGAGTTGGAAAGTTGAACTTTGAACCGTTGAACCAGGTCTTGACTTGCCCGCTAATGCGTTGGCATGCGTTTAGCGCTGGCATCAGCAGAATCAAAAAAAGACATTTTGCAGAGTTGGCCAAGAAAGAAAAAATTGGTTATAATATTTTTAAACTAATTTTTTTTTCATTTTTGTTTTCAGCGGATTCCTCTTGAAAATTATTTCCAAGACTCGTCGGCTACTTCGTTTTTTTAAATTTATTTTTTGTTGTAGCTGATTAGGATCAAGTTATGAAACGATAGAAAGGCAAATAGGCAAACGGGTTCAACAGCAAGATGCCCTCGAATCTAAAAAATACTTACTTAAGTATGCTCTTTGCTTTAAATTACCTTTTATTTTAATTTTTAATTGGAGCTTTTATGAAGTTGACTTTATTTTTGGGAAAATACACAAATTTATTTGCAAATAAATAATAAATTTATGTAAATGATAGATGACCCCATTTTGGCTCTATCAAATAATAGAGGGTATACGAATCTTTTTCGTAGAGTGCGTGCCAAATTGGCTAAGAGGAAGCTTGGCAATTGGGCGCCAAATGGGAAAGTCTTTTGTTTTTTTTGGGCAATTTCAAATTGATGCCAGACGGCTGCACCATTTGAGACCGAGGCCTTTATGTGCTACTCGTAAAATGAGGCTGCCAATGCAATGGACAAAGAGCTGAGATGCTGAGAAACTTAAATTAGTTTATTTATGCTTTGTTTGGTCTGGACTTTTGCAATGCACAGTTTTTGGTAATTTCTTTTAATAATTTGTCCTCGCCTCTGATAACTTTTTGGGGTAAAGTTTTACTTTACTTCGCTATCTCAACAAGTAATTCCTTCCGAACTGAGAATTTAGAACTGAGAACTGGAAACTGCGGCCGGCTTTGCATTAAGTTTCGCTGATTGAGTTGCCTTTCCGCGACTTTGGCTTTAAGTTGTCAGCGGCGATCTTTGTAAGTGGCTTAGACCAAACATAAAAGACAAGCAAACTGTGCGTAAAATGTTTGCGGAACCCAAAAAGGAATTAATTACACTCAACGGACATGTAAAAGTGGAAACCCGAACCCTTTTTTCACCCTGTACTTACCATTATTACAAGAAAGTTCTAAAAGAGTCGCATGCATCTATGATATTCAAAAGTGTATAAATTCTTGAAGAGTCTCCGTTAATTTAATTTGATTTTTAAAAGAAGAGCTTGGTTAAATAAAAAGTTGATTAATTATTTTTAGTCGAGTTAAGTATTAAGAATATTCAGAGCTGCTCAACGTATTCAGCTGTGTAACTAGAGGGTATTTTGCAGTCGAGCTTACTACTACAAGCAATTCTTTTCTATTGACTTGCATCTCGTGTGCTTGTTGTGGTGTAGCAAAGGATTTTTTTGAAGAAAAACTGAAGGAAGTCGCTTTAAGTCGCCGCAAATATTTACTTAAGAAGCTTTTATGCAGCGCTCTGTTAGCTTTAGTCTTTGTTAAAAATACCCTATAAAATGTAGAAGAGAGCTCCAAATGGAAACATGAAAGAGAAAAAGAATCCAAATACATATTAGAATGGAATACAATACTATTAATAATTGTTAGATATAGTTTGTTTATAAAGTAAATTAATATTTAAAGAAAGAGTTTTTGGGGATACACACTCATATATTTAGTTAAATAAATATTTAATGTATATGATTTTCTATTTACAGCTTAATAAAAATAAACGTTATTTAAGAGTATAACTTTTAGAAATAGTATGAGAATATTTATGAATGCAATGAATAAGCATAGTAAAAAATATTTGTATGTTAAAAGTAAGTTGCAGTTTTTTGATTCAAATGGCAAATAATTTAGGTTTTTAGCTTCTTACTTTCTGAAATTAACTTACACATAACAGTTACTTAAATGTTTAATTTGTATTTAGTTTGTTGTACAGTATTCTATCGTCGTCTCGTGTTAAGATTGTTTCATGCCGCATTTCATAATTCATTTTAATATTTTTCTTTCTTCTCTGTTTAATTTGCCGCATGCGATTAATTTTTTTATTGTGTATAAACTTTTTGTTTTTATGTTTACTTTTTTCTGTTTTGTGCTGCTCGTGCTGCGGCTTTAAATCAAAACTTCATCGGGCGTAACAAATTTGTGTTGCCTACTTGTTGGGGCAGGCAAAAGAAGAAAATAGAAGGACATAGGCTGTGCATAGATGACATGGCTCTGACATATCACTCAACAGGGCAGCTGGCAAGCTCAGGGCCACCTGTAAATGTGGCTGAGAGATGTGAGAGATGTGGCCATGACCAGTGACAAATTAGCGACATCAATTACAGAAATTTATTTTGCTGCCATGTTTGTATTGCAAGCGTCTCAAAACCCCAAACGCCCAGAAGCCGCCTTCAAACTCATTTGTTGTACTTAATTTGGGTCGCTTCTCTCTCTATCTCTCTCTTATATTCTAGCTGTCTCTCTCTGGGTGTGTGTGTGTGTGTGGAGAAGGCAGTTTGTGTGTTCATGGAACGGAAACAGTTGAAAAGGGCAACGAAATGCGCATTTGGCATTGTTTTCTGTCTCGGTCAAGTGCGAAGCTCTCCTAGTGGCTATAGAGTAGGGGTTTAAGGGGCAAGGGGAGGGATGCTTTTTGGGGTCGGGGGGTGTTGAACCAAATGAGTTTTATGATGAGCTGCTGCGGCTCGTCTTTCTCTCCTGCTGCCGTTGATTTACGTTTGTTTTGTTTGCTTGCCAAAATGCTTAAAAAGCAACATCAACTAACTGTTTGCCACACCAATACCAACACACACACACACATACACTAACACACACGGTTGCATATGACTATATATAGTGTCTGCTTGGCAAGCGATAAAAACTCGAATACTCGTACTAAAAACAAAAGTTTTGCATTTGATTTATGTGCATTTAGGTTTAACTTTGTGTGTAGCGTAAAATAGTTGAGGCTAAAACTGAAATTTGAGAATGGGGTAGATCACGTGGTTATGGAAGGCTTATAACACCACTAACAAAGTTTGTTAACTGGCCAGTTCATAAATTCTAATCATTATAAATGCTAAGCCAAACCCCTCAACTGAAAAGTATCCTCTTAATATATAGATAGCTAAAAGGTTCTGCTGTGGCCATTGGGATTGACAGTTTACCACATAAAGCCGATTAAACACATTATAAATGTCTAGGAATGCTGACTTGCACTTTATAAATAAAGTCAACTTGTAAATATTTAATTTCAGCCAAAACACAATAACATTATAGCAAGTAAAACAAAAAGATAATAGTTTTGATGCAACTTTACAATTATACTGAATTTTTAGTAATCGACAATAGTTACAGTCAATCATGGCAAGCTGATTAGATGGGCAAATTAATAATTAATTTTTTAATTAAAGAAATTAAGTATTCAAAAACGACAGCTTTCCTTTTAAATTAAATTTTTGATATTGGTAGAGTTTATAAATTTTGGTTTATTGTTTTAAATATTGTTTGATCTCTTAGTTGACTATGTAAATAAATATTATTTTAAATTTACTTAAGAGTATAAATGTATGTAGCTTAAAAGCTCATGTTTTTTACACTTAGAGCTCTTATATGCACTATTTATTTTATCTAAAGCTTCAATTGCTAAATATGTATACCAAAAGAGCTTTAACTATCTACAACCTCTTTAAAATCTCAGCTTATAATTTTATTTTATTTCTTTTTAGATCTTCCGACTTTTTTCTGTTTAATTTAATACATAACTTGACCTCTACTTATAGCCATGACTACAGCATTTGATGCCCAGAGTCACTGAATGACCCTCCAGGTTGTACTTAATGATTTTTATCAAGAATAAAAGAGAAATATACAATTTCCTTTAACAATATAAACTACTTTAAATCTCAGTAGAACAGTTTAGCTTCTAGCGTATGTGCTAGGTTAAAGTAAGTTATTTGTGCCAAGTTTAACCTATTGCTGATAACTTATAAGTGGAAGTTGTCCCACATCATTTGATGCTTGCCTCATTGACTTGTCATTTATAACCCACACTCTTATCCCTGAGCTTGTTTATATTTATCATGTTGCTACCCACACACACACACACACACATGTCACTCACACATACCCACATACCCACACACACACTTCCATAACAGTTTCAATTTCATTCGATTTCTACCCTTGGCCACAACAGACATCATAACATCATACTTGTTATGTGGTGGCAATGTCTTCATCAGACGAAGAAATCGAAACAGAGTGAGAGGGAGAAAGAGCGTAAGAATGAGAGAGCAAGTGTGAGGAATCAACATACCAATCAAATCGCAAGCAGCATTCAATCATTGTCAATGACAGCGATGATAACACCCTCAACTTGGTTCAATATAAATAAACCCAAATGCAATGCATGCTCTTGTACATATTTAGACAGTCTACATGTTAAATATTCAAACACAGCTGAATGTGTCAAATCGGTACACTCAAACACATTATTCATATGTACATATGAGTACTCGCATCTCACATCCAAGAACTTCAATTTACCATTCATGAATACAGCTGATATTGTGCCGTATTCACATTCGATTCGTTTCCCAATTCAACACAATTGCACTGCAATTTATGCTATACAATTTGGACGCTGACCACGACACACAGTGGTCGGTTTCACAGGCAAAAAAAAAAAACGAAATAATCTCAGTCAAAAGTTAGCCACTGAAAAAGTGTCATCACTATCTTTTTATTTTTTCCCCTATTCAAACAATCAATAGGAAAAGGACGTAAGCGTAATGAATTTGCAGTGTAGGAATCGAATTTTCAACCCGACTTAAATTAAAAATATGAATGATATTATTAGTGCTGTACTTCCGCTTCCATTAATAACAACTCTTTTAAATATAAGTTGAAGTTGTATACTATTCTAGTCTCTTTAATATCTTCAATAAATCAGTGTGATCTCATGGTTTTTCTATTATTTTAGCAATCCAAAAAATACTATTCTATTGTTTTGGTATAAATAATATATTAAATCTTATAATAAAATTATTTTGAAATAAAAAATGAAACTAAAAATATGTTTGATTGCCTTATCCATACAATTCTGCCCACTGTGCGCTATACGCATGAAGTTTTTCGATTTGCCAGAACTATTTTCCAACAAGGTTCGATGATGCGATTTTGGCCGATTTGCGATTGCCGATTGGTGATTTGGCGATTGAACTGAACTCAAATTGTTTGTGTACGCTTTATTGACGCACATTCATCAGATAA
Source organism: Drosophila neotestacea (assembly GCA_035044365.1). Lineage (NCBI taxonomy): Eukaryota > Metazoa > Arthropoda > Insecta > Diptera > Drosophilidae > Drosophila > Drosophila neotestacea. The sequence continues at coordinate 2,376,082 of JAWNMD010000757.1, forward strand.
AATCGAAGCTCACAGAAATAGACAAGTTTAAGTGTATTATGTGTGTTCGTACGTGTGTGTGTGTGTGTCTGTGTGTGGTTGATTGTGCCTCTGTTTTTATGCCACTCAACAAGCTGCTGGCTAAACTCAACGCGAGCTTATTCTATTGAAAATACATATTTAAATGGGAATCGATTTGGTTAGCAGCAACCAAATCCGAATACCAAAATCTAATGCACAATGCAGCCACACATTTGGTCAACCCTATCAACAAGTCGCCATTCTCGTCTCAACATCATCTCTTTACCCTGGAAAAGGGATGATGTTTGTAAGGGGTGGGGTAGGGTCCTCCCTTCCGTAAGTACTTGAGCCGCAAAATCCCTTGGTTTGGGGTCTGCGGCGCATTCACTTGGAATGAGACATTGTCATCGTCATTGGTTTATGCAAATATTGCGCACATGGCGTTTCCCCTTCTTTTCACTGCTTTTCCTCTTTTTTTTTTTTTTTTTAATAATAAGAGAAATTTAACGAAATAATACTGAAGTTTTCGTGACGAATTTTTAATGCACTCGCTAAGAATTTTTAGAATATGGATGTAGTTCATTTTATAAGTATTAGTGGTCTGCAAATTTTGATTACCTGATTTGTTATTATTTATTTGGGGTTTCTTTAAATAAAATAGAGTTTTTTTTATGAACTACAACATTTATTTTGTTCAGTAGATAACAAATTTTTAATTTATTAAGGAAATGCTATTTCTAGTCGGATTTCTACAATTATTGAATAAATAATAAATCTTTGCATTTTATTATCATCAGAAGTTAAGTTTTATATTTGAAAAGTTAGTTTAGTAAGCAAGATAATTTAGAAAGAAATATAATTAAATAGCTAAGATAAAAATAACAAAGTAAGATCTATCTACAAAACAAAAAGAGATGTGACAATTAATATATATTTTTTTTAACCAGACCAGAACGTTTGGGCCAATAAAAAGGATAACAAAAGGGAAAACAAATATGCATGAACTACAATTTAAGCAGACAAACTTAAGTTTAGATTTAAAAAGTCAGTATAATATGTTCAAGTGTAATTTAAAAAAATGAATATTCATGTCAAGCTTGAACTTGATTCACTAAAAAGCTATTTGAAATATTCGTACAACTTTATTAAATTAAATAAGCATATATGTATAATGGAGTAGCTAAGCTTAAAGGGAGTATACTTTCTATCTTAATTTTTTTTTTATAAGCAGTAAGTGTATAGAAATGCCGGGCATTCAATTGCTTGAAGAGCCTTGGTTTGAGGGTCCAAGCCAAATGCTTGACATGTGTTTGTAAGAAGCGTTATATTTTTTTAAAAAGGGTCGTTCCTTCAATTCACTTATTTTCGTAATATCATGGATGTACTCACATTTCTGTGAAATTTACATACGTCTGTTAGCTGACGATCTAATGATGTGTAAATATTTAGGTTTTGCCCTTGACAGAGGGTTGAATTCTTCGACTAATTTAAGAAAAATGTATTTTTGATTACATAAATTCTCCTCCTTTTTTTCTCTCTCCTTCATTGCTGTAGCTGTAATTTGGATTGGGTTGGGTTACGGGCCTGGCAAACTTAATACATGTCTGAAATATAGAAATATAGCTGAGCAAGTAATAATTTAGTATAAACGTTTCTTTGGGCCTAAACAAATATTGTGGCATGTAGTTGGCGACTTAAATAAATTAGCTTTGATTATGGCCAAGGCCACTTTGGTTCTTGGATGCCCACAGGGCCCTTAGGCCAACTTTCTCCCCAGGCCTGTTGCTACGCTTCTCATAACCACTTTATGCTGTAGATTGAAATATTTCCAAAGAGCGAATGCTTAATTATATTGTTAGTCGACGATGACGCAGAAAATGGGGCCAAAAAGAAAGCACGCAAATGGCTGAGAGGAAAAGCTACGCATATAAATTGGTTCTTACTCTGGGTCGGAAAAGAATTTTAGAGTAGTTGAGCCAAGGAACGGGTATATCAACAAGAAAATAGGTTTAAATAATATAGACAAAATATATATAAAATTTAAAAGATGTTGAATAGTTCTTTAAGCAATTGATAAACTTCCAAGAAAGAAATATAAAAGTAAAGTCTGTTTGAAAGAGTTGAAATTACTAAAGATTTCAACGGACATTTAAAAATTAATTTGGTTAACATATCCGATCGATCTTAGCTGGGTATATCAAAAAGACAAAAGGGTAAAGTCATATAGACTTAAATTAAAAATTGAAAACTTGAACCAATATTGCTGAAGGAAATTCACTACCTTAAAAGTTAATAAAATAAGATTAGTAAACTATCTGTGGTTTGAATCGGATTGAAAGCTTTCTTATTAAATGTCAAGATTAAGATCAAATTTAGCCGGCATTTAAAAATTAAACTGCTCTAAATATGTGATGAATTTTAGTCGGTTTATTTGCTAAGCTTACCTGATAGAGTTTAGTCGGTATCTGACTACTTTATAATTACTGGAATTTCAACTCGTTTTTTCTCCCTATTTTTTTGTGCCTTTGACTATTTCATTATTTTGTTTTGCCTTTAGTTATCTTTGTATCTCTGAACTTGCTTTTTTGTTTGTTTATTTTTCATTTTCCTTCTCGAGTGTTGCTTTTATTTCAGTTGCTGTTTTTATTTATCTTTGTTACCTTCCCTCCTGACACTTTGATTTGTTGTTTGACTTTGCTTTATGTTTCACTCGCCACTTTCAATTTCAACAATTTCTACCTCTTCCTCAATTTTTTTTTTGCAGTTTTTTTTTGCCGACATTTGCAACATTTCTGCTCATCTGTTGTGTCTCCTTATTTGTCCTCTACCCCATTAGTGCCAGCAAACGTGCTATAAAAACCAAAGTAGCCCACTCAAAAACCCATACACCTCGACTGGCTAGCACAAAAACCCTGTTTGCTTCCATCTTGGAGGGGAAAAAAAAGTGCACAACCCGAAACTTTCTTTGCCAAAAATGGACAGTGTCCCTATTTCAACCCTCAGCTCAAACCAGAAAAAATCTCAGAGCAGCCGGAAGACAAGCCAAAAAAAAAGAAGGAAGAAACTTCATCTATCTCTGAAACATCCCCACTATTTTGGCATGGGGTTTGTTGTTTGTGGAACTTATTTTTGGTTTTTGTTTTCACGGCTTGTTTATTTTTGCTTACACTTATCAAAATATTGGCGATACCCATATTGTTTTGCGTTCTCTTCACGAAAGCATAAAGATATATCGGGGACTCCCCCGTCAAAAAGAAAAAACGAAAAAGAGAAACAAAAATTATCTCGCACGCGGCCACATGCTGTTGAATTTTCCAGCATGTATGTGTGTGTGTGTGTGTGGATGCCGTAACTTTCACTTTGTTAACCGGGGTCCCCATGTTATCCCTATGCCATCCTATCCTCACTTTATTTGCCCTTGCTGCTGCTTAAGTTACTTTTGCGTTACGCTTGAATTTCCTTGCTTTACTCGAACTTTGTCTGCTCTTCCTCGTTTTGTTTTTCCACTGTTTTTTCTTTTTTTTTTTGTATTTGGCCTTTGCCAAAGCATTGCTGAGCTCAGCAGCTCATTTTCAATCGAGCATGTGCGTTGCCTCTGTGATTTTTCTATCTATCTCGCATTTCGGCTGGCAGCATTTCCCGACTTTCCCTCCTCTTGCCACTTGACGTTTGGCATTTTCCGTTTGCTTTGTTTTTCGCCTGTTATTTTCATAAATAAATTTGCATGTCAAATGACATTGTTTATGGTATTCCTATATGAAAGACACACTCATATATCTCGGCCTGGGCATCGTCTTTTTGTCACACGTTGTTGACATCTTTGTTAAAATATGTTTACATGCTGAAATTAGTCTCATGCTCTTCATCCCAACTTCACTGCTTTCGTATCTCTTGGTCTCACTTGACAGTTGACAGACGAAATGAATTCGTAATTGAGTTTTCCGCTCTCTTCCATGCTACATTTGGTTCTTTATGCTCATTCGTATTCTTGAATTAGACACATATACATACATATATGTATAAACTCGTATACTCGTACAACATGTTATTACATTTTTTGCATATGCAATTATAATCCCTTCTCCACTCTTTTTGGCCATAACGAGGCGCCATCAAGGCGACTTATTTGTGCCCCAAAAAAGAAAAAATACGGTTGGGCTGTAATTAATTCCACATTCTCATCACATTTTCCAGCAGATAGAAAGATCCAGGCTATAATTATTGAAAACAAGCCAAGCGCAGCACATTTGTTCCCTAGCGTTCTAGCTTCTGTCTTAGCCTCAATCCCTTTCAATGCCAATAGAATCATTTGCTGATTAGCGACTTCTAAGTAACACATGCTCCGAGGGTCTTTCTTAGAGTTGGCTTATCAGCACAAAAGAACAAATTTATAATATGCCTTCCCTTCTAGTGGGCATAAGAGGATTGCTCATACGCCAAGTAAGCCCACCAAAGCTAAGTGAGGGTAAAACAAAAAAAAAACATCATGAAAATTATGTCACTGCTTATACACAGTGTTGTTGTTGTTGTTGTTGTTGCCTCTTTTGCTGACTGGTTTGATAAGGGCCACTGCCAGAAAGTTTTTCCAACGATTGGCATGTGGGAATCCAAGCTGCTAATGTCCTTTAAGGCTCGTAGCTAAGTACATATTTACGAGAAATATCTGAAGCGAAAATACTGTGATTTATTTCGTATACCAAGGAATTACATAGCATAGTAAATTTTTAATAATCTGAGCAATATATTGTTAACTATCTAAGTGCAAAAGTGTATCTGAAATATTTACTAAATGGTTTAAATTAATAGGTATTACTTATCTATGATTTCTATAAAGAAATTGTAAGGAGTAGTGAATTTCTAATATACTCTTAATTATTTAAGTGCAAAAGAGTATTTAAAAGAATTTTTAAATTGCTTAAATGAAAAGTCATCACTTATTTATTCTGTCTCTTAAGGAATTACTTGGAATAGTACGTTTTCAAAAATCTTTGTTAATTTTAGAGTGTCTAATATCGTTGGCAAATTCGCGAAGTAACAGCTATCACTAATTTATGTTGTCCTTAAAGGGATTACTATTAATATTATTTTTTCATAGTCCTAGCAATATTTCCTTAACTATTTAAACGCAAAAGAGTATTCAAAATAAGCATTCAATTGTTTAAACTAATAGCTATCACTTATTTATGCTTATACCTTTATTTCTATGAGTCGTTAAGGGACTGTTTTATTACATATTTATTGATACCATTTGATGATATTGTACAATTTGGTTAAGCACATCATAGAGTTGAGTACTCGTGTTTCGTTGATGGCATTCGTAGCTTGTAATCTTGTTGTCTTATCTAAGCCAAGAGAGACAGAAAAGTGTCACATAGTGGCTTAAATGCAGTCACCTTGTATTCCTTGAGGTATCTTCAAGCTCTTTCTTTTTTCTATCTTCTTATTTTTTTCCATGGCAGTTCAATAGAAGTCACTCGACAGTCGCATTGTCTATGCGATGCCATCAACATCTTGATTGTCTCGGCCAGCAGCTGGAGATGTTGCCGCGGTAAATTCAAAGCCCAAAAATGCCTTCCAAGAAGAAGCTCAACATAAAGTAATCTAATGGCAGTCAGTCGGTAAGTACTGGCAAGCACTTACCATCCGGCAAGAAGCCTGTCGAGCAGCCACCTTGAAGATGTCCTTCTGTCCTTATTCCCAGGACGCAAATTATGCATTAAGCTGTAGAAAAATGCCGCATAATGTTATCAGTGAGGCAAAAGGCAAGGCAAGGCAAGGCGAGTCGAGACAAGGATGAATCAAGCATTGGGAGCTGTATACAAGGCAGGAAGTTAAAGGTTATTTCCTCTGTCTTTTGCTGCCTTTCGCTTTTGCTTTGCTGGATGATTCAACAACAAATGTTGGCAGCGCAATCCGCAATCAAAATGTGTAAATTAGCACTTAATGCAACTGGGCATGACATGTCCCCAAACCCTTCTCACTTCTCCACTTTCACACTGAATGTCATTCGTTCATGGTTTGTGGCTTGTCAAATGTCGGCTCTCTCATCTGCCAACTGGTGTTGCAGATGTTGCAGCTACTGGTCGACCTGCATTCATACATTTCATGGCAAATTGCAATTTCCACTTTAATCTCCGCTGTACTGCGGTTTAGACCAGGTCAGGCCACGCCCCACATCCCGTGCCCACTCATCTTGTCAACGGTCGCAGCTTATAATTTCGTTTATAATTACATTGAAATCAAAAGCAAAACTCAAGCTACAACTGCAACTGCAACTGCGACTGCGACTGCAACCTGCCACACAAATTCCAGCTGTATTTGCTGGCAAATCCAGGAAAAAGTTTCCACCTGCCGGCGACACTTACCTAATTAGCTCAACGTACGCTGCCAGCAACCGTTTCAATGTATTTGTCAATTTGCATGCCACTGCCTCTGACTATGACTATGCCTCTAGTGCATCCTCTGCCTCAGTCTGTTTCTGCCTCGTGCTGGGACATATTACGGCGAGCCCTGTGGCCAATTTGAGCAGCTCACATATCCATTAGCCATCGCCTGAAATTTAAAACACACTTTTTATAGGGACAGTGTTCATTCATAAAATTCTAATTTGAAAAGAAGTAGGAGAAATTTAAAATTAAAAGAACTGTTAACTTTTATTTTATGAATTAATAAATCATTCAATTTCTTTTGTACGATATTTGTACTTCTATAAAATATATATTAATTTGTAGTTAAGATTTTTATTGTATTTTATATATTTTAAGTATAGAAACAAAAACCAGGATACTCCAATAATGGAAAGTGTAATTAACGTTTTAGTTTTAAAATGTTTAAAGATCATAACATTATTGTTTTCATATAAAATTAAGTTGTTAACCATTAAAGGTTTATGTCCTTAAAAGTGTAAGCAATTCTTTCTTACAGTGTTGCAAAAATTGTTGGTTTATCTGGGAATCCAATAGTAATACTTTCAGATAATAAAGTAATTTAGCTTTCAATGAATATTTTAAATAATTTAAATTAATGAAAATAATTCAAGCTGAAGATTTATGTATAAAGATGATTAATTTCTTCTCTAAAATAATATTTTAAGTTGTACTTATCTTTTAGATTATCATTTTCAAATTTGTAAAAAAATTTAAAAAGTAAAAAGGTCGTTAAAAACACTAAATTTGATTATCATTTTCTTTTTTCTGTTTAATATTAACCTGTATGGTATGGTATGGTATGTATGGTATGGTACTTCATATTTTGTTTCTTTCTCTAATCAAATGCTTTACTGATTACTGTACAAATTAATCTGAACTTTAAAATCATATGACATAGATACGTTGTTAAGGTTTTACATTCGAGAAACTGAATGAAAGCTTGTGACAAAGTTTGGTATGCTTTGTGATAGCCCAAATAACTAAATAAATTACTGAAAGTTCTCATTTGCCTTTGGCACATCCATTGTCACATCCTAACCATTGACATTTAAATGTCATGCTGCAGAAACTTGAATTGGAAGATCTAAATACTTTAGTACGCCCCCCAACTGTGATGGAAGTGATTGCCATTGCCGAAATGCCAGTTCGTAGTTCTGTAGCTCATTCATATCATATGAATGGCATAGAACATTTGGAGGCATTTCTGCATTTGCCAAACCTTTTTCTAATAACACATGCCAATTTATTTATATGGGAAAGAGATGTAGAAGCCGAAAAAAGTAATAAGCAAATACTTGGCATAATTTGGTCAAGGAGTGGTAGGAGTATTCGCCAAAAGGCAGGACCAGCATGGCCACAAGGATATTGAAAGAGAAACGTTAAGGAAATTTCAACTTCCACGCCAGGGGACACTGACCACTGACGTAATCAAATCGACAATCAGTGAAAGATATGTGTGCGTATCGATGTGCCTCGAAGGGGTTGAGTCAGGAAGCACCAGCTCAAAACATTTGCCAAAAAAAAAGAGTCAGAATAAAACACAAGAAAAAAGGGACTATTCCGGAGTGTGGAAGCCTTGCCTGCAGCATATTTGGCCTGTCCCTAACAGTGCGTAAATTGCCATTTTCAAACCCATTTCAATATATTTTTGGGGATCTGTAAAGTTACTTCTGCATTGTGGCATAAATTGTTGTCCGATGGCCGAGTATCCGTAGGTTGAAGTCCGAGGACATGGCGACTTTTATTGCTTTTGCAATTTGTCAGCTGCCCCAGCTGATGACTGGCGACTTTTGACTATCGACTGTTGTCTTCTGTCTCTCAAATTGCGCATACGCCGCGTGTAATGCGAGTGGCAAACAAAAAATAAACTTCAATTGTCAACTCGGCCTGCACTATGGAGTGTTAGCACTTGTTTTTTGATATTTAATAATAAAAAAACAACGATACAAAATACTCTAAATGAGCATCCTCATAAACTTCATACAGAACATTTTTATGTATATTTATTGGACTAATTAATCTCTTATTTAGTATTGCCTTACAAACTTTTAAGTGAGCTTCCGTGGTATTTTAATATTATGGTATAGTTAAATACTTAAGAAATATTATTATTAGCAATAAATCTTAAGAATTTAACTCTGAAACAAATACAATGCAAAGATTAAGCTACGCAACTTTTAAATACTAATTTTTTATTTAATAATTAGGGAAATTTCCCATAGTGACCTGGCTCTTGTTGCTGTTCTGTTATTGCGCTGTCGTTTTATTGTCAGCCGACACTGGCACACTGACAACACAGACAGGGCGAAGAAGAGGAAGAGAGGAAGAGAGAGAGAGAGAAAGAGAGTACAGAGAGGGAGAGTCAGTCAGGACACCCTTTGATCTTGCCTGACGCCTAGAAGCATGCAAAACATTTTAGAGCTTCCAGTGATGTGTGCTGTGTAAATTGCGCACATAAGCGAGACGCACGTGTACGCAATGCCATCCACAATCCTTTTTTACACCCACAAACATTTCTACACAAATACCAACAGAAAAGCGTTGCATACTTTTTGGTCGAGTTAAATGCCACACAGCTGCAAATTGTTGACGGCATTTAAAGCAACTATAATTAGGCTATTGCTTTCTGCCTAATATCCAAACCAATTTCTTAATTTTGGGTCAGCTAAGGTAAATCAGTAAGACGATAAGCGAGGGTTGAACGATAGGTTTTCCAACACTTTGTATCAATTCTTAAGTTAAGTTATACATCATTTTATATACGTGCATTGTTTAAATTTTAATATATTTGAATGATTTAAAGTATTTTTCTTATTAATTATTAATTTTTCAAAGTCCAAAGATGGCATAATTAAGTAATGAAGCAAGGGTTAAGGTTGAGCTTATCTTAAACCCTTAAATGGGTACAACAAAGTAAATTTTCTAATAACGCTTGATGCTCAACTTTATTATCAAATTGTAGGCATCATTTGCATATGGTTTATGTTTGCTGCCTTCTACAAATAATTACATAATCCACCCTCGCTTGTTAGCTGTGTTGTGTTACTATTACAAATAGAGCCTCATGCTCTGCTTACATTATATTTTATAATCATTTTACAACCGGTGTGATATTTAGAATGTAAGCCAAAGTTGCTTCATTGCTCGCTGTGAAACTTTGTGTTGGAATTTGTTCATAACATACATAACAACTGTTATCTCGCTCTAACTCTGTTTTCTTTTTCACTTCTCCCTATGTTGGTAGCTGATGTTGTTGCTGTTGTTGTAATTATTATTGTTGTTCTAGTTGTTGGCAGAGCTAAAAGTTGATGCCGCCGCCACATGGCAGCTGTTTTGGCAGTTTTATAGTGTTGGCCATAAAGTACTTAAAAGTTTCATTTTACGCCTATTTTGTAGCCAGTGCCCCATTATCGGTGGCACGGCTGCCACAGAGAAAGAGATAAAAGTGGAGAGAGAGGGAAAGAGAGAGGAAAGGGGACAGAGAGAGTGACCTGTGGAGAGTGTAGGCATAACCTGTGCAGCTGCTTGCGTCATATTGCAGAATCCAATTTGCTAACAATTTAACAATCATTGCTTTTGGCTTGCGAAAAGTCAACTTTTAATACTTACGCCCACACACACACACACACACACACGCACAGATATAACGTGGTATTGTGGCGGCCATTTTAATTGCTTGCCTAAACAAATAATTTTTGAGTAGCATACTTTTGAGGGCTACCAACACTTGTGTCTTTAATGCGGCTGCTGATGATGCTTTTGCTGGCCTCCTGCTGCCAATTAATGCCAAGAGTGCAAAGTGGATTTCCAGCTGGAAAAGGTCAGCAAGAAAGAGAAAGAGAGACTGTTCGAGAGAGAGGGACACCGAGTGAAAGTTAGGCTGGTAATTGCCTAAAGGCTCAAGCTCAAACTTCTTGCCTATCAATATGCCCCCACCAAATAAAACTTCACGTCATCGTCATCTCTTCTTGGACTGCTCAATTTTTTAACAAGAGAATTTTAATAATATTTTGTTAGCATTCTAGACATGCCCATTCAACATTGTGGCCTGTCAGCTTGTTTGTACTATATTCCTTTTACTGCGCTGATAAAGTTCTATTCGTAAACCATTTCTTACAATTCTCATTTTCGTTTTTGTTTTCATTTCTTTAGCCCCTGCTGCTTGTGGAACAGGTTCCTAATGGTTCTCTGATACTCGTACTTGTTCAGTAGCTGGCACTTTATTCAGCGGCTTTTTCTCTTGACATCTGAAGAGTTCAAAACTTGAGAAAATGTTAGCTGCTTGGTTCAAAATAGTCGTCACTTGAACTTGCAACGTAAATTCATCACGGTCAATCAGATAGAGTGAAGAACTGAAGGCACGTTGGTAATTGGTCCAAGTTGAGTGCAAAAAGGGGCATTAAAATGGTATAAGATTGCCATGAAAGGCTTATAACTATGGAAAGTACTTGAGATGAGTTTTCTTTGGAAATTTTTATAAGAAAGAGAATTCTTTAAAAAAATGTTGATTCGCTAAGAAAGATGTAAATGGAACTATTAGTGCAAATTTTGCACTAATAAGAGTTAAATATTTTCGTTATATTTTAATAAATAAAACACTACTTCAATTTAATTATTTGTGAAGACAAATGTACTAAAAATTATTAGAACTTTAGTTTAAAATTATTCCGAATTTTTCTAAAGAACTTAATTATTTAAGAGACAGTTACTGATAACAATAGTGTACTTCAACAGAATTTCCGAGTGCCAACAAACTGTATTCCCAAATCGATTGTTTATTCAGCCGTATCGAGTGCTCATTAATTTGTAGTTACTTTTAATGACCGTGTAGAGTTGATTCTATGTCATTTTATGGTTTTAGCTAGGCCATAACGAGGATGCCGCAACGTTTCGAGGCAGGATGCTTTGAAATTTGCAACATTTTGTGGCAAAGCTTACGTTGACCCCAACACAGTATCTCTGTCTCTCTTGTTGCTGGTGTATTCAATTTTTATACGCCAATAAAAATGCAAACTGCGAAATGCGAGTGAGAGAAAAGTCGGTGAACATAAATCGCATAAAATACAAATTAAATGCATGCCCAGTGCAACGTTCAACGTTCAACGTGCCGTGTGCTTGCAACATCCACTTGTCGTCTGATGTGTTTTGTGTGCCGGCCATTTGTGGTCCCCCAGCGGCTGTTCCAGTTCGTAATTGTGCGCGATTCGCGTTGATTTTCCCCAACTTGCCCCACGTTTTGAATAACGTGGAGGGGGGTGGGTAAGGTGTCATGGTTTGGTATTCCCTGGATTGCTTACTCTTGCCACCATCCCGTTGCTTGCATTGCCATCTCAATGCATCACATTCCGCATGCCGCATGCCGCATTCCCTTATTTCCACATTCCTTTCCCTGCAATTTCCCTCCATTTCTGACGTCTACCGGCGGTTGCATGTCTATGCATGTAAATGTTTTCTTGCTCGAGACTTGAAAGTGCAACTGCAACTGCAGACTGCGAACTTTGGTTGAGGTATGTTGGCTGGATCCTTGAATCGTTCGTCTCTCGCTAGACCCTGTACTTAAAAATCAAAGGGACTAACAAGTTTACTTAATACAAAAATAGCTCTCTCAGTCTGATAATTTCATTTCAATCGGATAATAGATTTGGAAGAGAATTCGTTCGAAATATGCGTCAAGTTTATTCAGCTGGGTTTTTTTTTTAAATAAGTCCAGGGTCTCTTATAATCAGGTTCCCTTGACTGCAGTCGACTGTAGCCTTTCCTGCTAGTTTCTTTTGTGTTTGCACAAGTGTCCGTTGTGGTTGAAAGGTGAACATGGTGCTTGCCTCAACCCCTCCAGTTAACTCCCAGTGCTGCCAACGCTAGATGAAAAATAAACAGTATGCACCGTGTTCATGCCACACTCCAAACTCTCCATGCCACACTCCACAAACTCTCCTCAATCTCTACTTCAACTCTCCCCCATCTCTCCCTTATCTCTCTCTCGGCTTTCACCTGAGTCTCTGGTGCTTTGCATTGGTTTTGCTTGCCATTCAAGATGATTTACAACGCTTTGTGGCAGCAGGTTGTCCATTGCTACAACTCGGACTTGCAGCGCATCCTTTGCTCATTTACCTTCAGTTGCATTTGTTGTCGCATAATCGTCCTTTTTTAAAAACATGCCCCATCAGTTGAACATGCATTGAGTTAAAAGGCAACAGCACCTTGTCGTTCATGCTGTTCATATTATTCAAGCTACTCATTTTGTTTTCTTTCCTTCGCTTTAGGTTTTTTTTTCGCATTTTCCCTTTTCTATTTGCTGTCTGGGTCTTTGTGGAAAAAAAGAAGCAGAAAAACTTTGCCATAAAAAGCAACGGCAACGGCACAATGAAAATAATAATAAAGCACTTGAAACAAACGTTTTCAGTAAATTTAACATTAGCTGCTTTGTGAAAATAATCAGCGAAAGGTTGCCTAACAAAATGTGGAGGGAAAGGAGACTCCTACCTATCTCCCTCTCTCTGTCTTTCTCTCCTTCTCATACATTTAGGGGCAGTGCGAAAAGTTTTGCTGTTCGCTTCGTGCGCCTGCAAGTAGGCAACATTCTTTGTTGTTTGCTATTATTATACTTACTTGCCATGCAAGCGTGTATGCGTGTGTTTGGGTGTGTGTGTGTGTGTGCTGGTATATTTACAAACTCCATAGCATACTTTTCAGCTTGCGTGGCTGTTGTGTGTTAAGGTTAAGAGTTGCCAAGTCCTTTTCGGTTGCATAGAACTTCTACGTCTACTTTCCCAGGCAATGGCGCTGTCAACTTTGCAGTACATTTCTGATTTATGTGGCGGCACAGTGCTGCCAAAGAGAGGAAGACGAAAAAATAGAAGGCTATAGTCAAGTCGCCGACTAGGAGATACCCGTTAATCAATTTAATTGATATATTAATTGTAACCAAAGAATTCGCTCTTTGGCAATTTCTATTCACAAAAGCGTTCCAGAGTCGTATCGATAACGTAATGTAAAAGTGTACATATGATTAACTTAAAACAGGCATAACTTCTTTGAACTTTATCCGATGTCAAAAGAATTAAATGTCATGATTCATAATAATAATAGGAGATGTTCACCACAAAAAAAAAGATTTTTATTTTGAAAATTGTGGCTGTGGTAGAGTGTTTTGCTGATTCACTCTTGCTATATGATCTTTTCATCTGATTGACAAGTTTAAGATCTCTAGCTCTTTTAGGGTTGATTCTAAACCGCTGTTTATGCTGATCAGTTATAAGCTTTATAGGGTCTACCAAACTTCTTCCTGCTACTTGCATTGAAATAAGTACAATACTCCCTTTAAATCTTCAAGTAACGAGCGAGATAGAGTGCTTGATATTTTTTTGCATAGCATACTTTCAAGCATGCCTGAATTTATTTTTTGCCATTGCCCGCCGCCAAAGTGGGCAAATTATTTCAATTTCTATTATCGCATTTTATGATTGCCGAGCTGCTGTGGCTTTTTATTTAACAAATTTTCCTGGAAAATTCACTGGCATTCCGGTTGTGGCTTTTGTTGTTGCCGTTGTTTGCTTTATTTTGCGTGGCGTGGCAAGACGGAGTTGGCCAACGTTGTTGAGTTCATGGCGCTTTGTGGTTTATTAGCCCAGTTTCTTAATGCCCAGTTTCAATGCCCTATGCATATTTCAACCTTTACTACTATTATTATTATTACTGTTGTTTTTGTTGTGGTTTTTAACTGCATCCATTTGGCATTATTTCATTTTATTTGTTCTGCTTGAAAGAAAAATCAATTTGCATACATTTTTAGTGTAATTAAATTGAATTGTTAGCAGCTGTTGTTATTTGAACAAAAAATTCCATTTAACTTTAAATCAAAATCACACAAAAAAGATTGGTTACCATTTTTGGGGCTGAAAATAGTAACTTCGAGTTGATTACGGAGCAAAACTAATTTGTTTAAGGTCCTTGTGTAGAAAATGCCAAAGAATTATGTCAGTTGCAGTGCAGAAAGTACAAGGGAAATTTGAATTCGATTCAATTGAAATTGAAAATGCGATTGTGAGTTGAAAATTTGTGGCTGGAATCAAAAATTTGATTGTTGCTTATGTTGAAAGTGACAGTCAATTTGGGCAAAAATGAAAGGGCCACAAGATTTAGACATCATTTGTGGGAAGATGTAAGCGAAGAAATTAATTAATTTTGGGAAAACTCCAATTTTAGCCTCGACTACATATATGGCTGGGCTCTAAAAGAAGAAAATAAGCTAAGATAAAATCCAGGAATTGCAAAACACACATGATAACAAACGTGTGTTACCACGCTTTAATGTTAATGAAAGTTCCATGAATTCTAAAAATAGCAAAATCAAAACCCTTATGCAATTATTTATTTCAAGTGCCAAAATATTTGTTGAGAGATATGTCTGCATTAAGGATTTGTTGAATAACATTAAAATCATTTTAAAATGTATTAAAAGTGCATCAAATGCATTCTAAATTTATTTGTTTATTGTAAGAAATATACCAATATTTTTTCTTGAAGTCTTGAAGTCAACGATGTCTAGTTGTCACTTAAGAAATTCAGAGCTGCACAGTGGCCACAAAGTATTTATATTGTAACAAGTCACTTACAATTGAGTCACACTTGGATATGTGTAAGCATCCGGTTTGGCTGAGGGGCCATTTTGCCATTTGCCATTTCCTGCCATGACTTTTATGTCTGCGTTTCCGCTTTGAGCGCTACTCTGTGAGTTTTATGTGTCATGGTCTAATTTTTTAAGCCAATAGTTGTCCAATCAATTTCAAGTGCTCGCCACTAACTTAAATCTACATAAAAATGCCACTAAGGCGATTCCTATACAAACACACACACACACACACACACTCACACTCTCATACACACGCACGAAACATAAAATATTCGCAGTTGACGCAAGGCGATGAGTTTGTGGATGGACGAGGAGTAAAAGTCTAGTAAATCTCATACGTACCATATATAAATTCTTCTCAGCCGCCGACAACAGCGGCAGCCACAACAACAACAACAATAATAGCAACAGCAGCAACAGTAGCAACAACTACAACAACAACAACAATAAATGAAAATGCAGCAAAAGGAAATGCAGGCAAAGAGACATGAAGAATGGTTGCCAAAAACTGAAAGGGAAGTGAGCAAAAACTGCAGACAAACTGAGCACAATGAACACTCATGTACGACTAAATATATATAATTTTTTAAACACCCTGTAGCTTGGCAGCCAAAGTGTGTGCTCAGGCCATCCGACATAAGACAATTCAATAGTAATAATAAGTATATAAATCAACTATAATACATACATGTACATTTTTAGTTGCTTATTTTATTTCCTTTTCATTCACTAATTGCAAGTTAATTTTTATAGGGTAACTTATAGTTGTACCATTTAAATGGTTATGTGCACATTGTGGCCACTGCTGATGGACATTGTAGGGCATATTAAACTTGTCTAAGTACATATATTTTTGGCAATGAAATTCCCTGCACGAGTTGGGTTTTATGTTCTGATTCCATCAAGTCTAATTGTTGTTGCCCGCTGTTGTTGGTTTTGGGTAAAAATTGAAAAATAAAGTTGGTGAGTTGGAAAACAATACATCAAATATTGAAAAGACATTGTTGGAATGCCTGCTGTCTGCTCGCTGCTCTCTGCTCGCTGCTCCCTGCCGAGTGCCTATTTTACAATTAATGAAAAAATTTCTAGCCAAATTAATTTTTCAAACCCAGCCATGGCAACACCTAACATAGACGGACAGAGAGGCAGGGAGGGAGAGGGCTGAGTGAAAGACAGTTGGCAAGAGGCCTGCCAAAAATATGGGTCATGTTTGCCATGGTGTAATGTGTAGAATGATTGCAACTTTAAAAAGCAAACAAACAGCGCAATGGCCACCCACCGAGTGGGTTGAACGAACAAACAATGCAAACAACAAACTGACAGCATGAGGCACAGGCTGAGGCTGAGGCTGATGCTGATGCTCAGGCTGAAGCTGTAACTGAAGCTGCAGTTAAGGCAAACAAACAAAACGAAATGTCCATACAAATGCCAGAGAGTCTGAAAACTGGGCCTGTCGTTGCCGAGGCACATGCATCATGCAACATGCATGTAGTCAGCAGTCAGCAGTCAGCAGTCGGAGTTGCAGCTGAGTCGAGTTCAGTTCAGTTGAGGTATCGACTATAGCAACAACATCAACAACAACAACTGGAAAGCTGCCTCTGCACTTGGCTCATTGCAATGTGGCACTTACAGACGCTTCTCTTGATGCTACTGCGGCTCAGTCTCAGCCTTTTTTATGTGCCACAGATTTTGTTGCTGTTGCTGTTGCTTTTGCTGTTGTTGCAGTTACAATTGCCGCTGATTGCAAAAGTATCTGGTAGCAACGCTGCAGGGCTGCAACCTTTTAATTCTGCCAGTTGTTAAATTAAACATCAGTTTGCACTTTTCCTTGTTTGCCAAATTATTTTTCCATTTAGCATTTCAATAATTAATTTGACGAAAATAAATAAATATTAATACATTGCTGGCAATCATTGATGAATATTGGCAAGCAATATTATTCATTTTTAACAAATAAAACTCACATCAATTCTTCTCTTAATACCATGTCAAAGAACATTTCAAAAATTGGTCATAGAAAAAAATACTTTTAGTTTAATCTAAAACTTCAGCCGAAAGATGTTTAAATAAATAAAACTTCTAAAACACTGTTATTCATTGTCAATTGAAAAACATACTCCAAATATGCTATTACTCCAGCAATCTGATTATAAAATTAATATTTTAGTGTCAAAAAAATGTTAATATCCATTTAAATTGGTATTCTTGTTTTCTTCGTTATTATTTACAATTGGTACATTAATATTTACAATTTTCTATATTATTATTATATTATTTTAAAAAGTTACAGCTGACTTATGAATTTTATTAGTTTCTTCGAATCCTTTATATATAATTTATTTAAATTATTTTGTGACTTAGTTGACGATTGTTTATTTAGTGTTTCAGTGTTTATAATTTTTTTTGGTTTTCTTAATCATTTTAAACTTTAAGATTACTATAAAATCTATTTTTTTTGTAAACTTGATTGTTAAGTTGGTAACTTAAGACCTTCCTCATTGTTAATACAATGTTACACAATCTTTTCTTTGACATTTTCCTTACTTATGCAGCTACACATATGGTATATCAATATTTGATGTATGCTTTTTGCACAATTCGTGTGCAACTCCCACAGCACATCTGAGGCAGATGAATAGGAAATGTGTAGAGATGCATCCCTGGTTGGCTAACAGCTTTTCTCGATTGCTGATTACAAAAGTATCTATAGGACAAGGAGTAAAAGAAGATGATCATTGACATGCAACTGGGAAGTATCTAGCAGGTTGTCTACCTGTCTGTTGGTTACACCCACTATCCAACTATCCACTCAAGCAGTCAACACTCCAAGCCAAGTCAGGGGGTTGTGGGGGGTGGTATGGAGGTGCCTCCAAGCGCCAATAAAAGCCGTAAGAGTAAGCCGCTTCCATAGCAACGGGCAACTGACAAACGGGAAAAGGGAAATGGCCAACGAGAATGGGGTAACGACAGCCGCTTGAATACGGTTGATTTAGTTAATAGGAAACAAATACACATACTCTTACTCTTACACTTACAGTTGCAGTAACAGTTACAATTGCAGTAACAGTTACACAGTTACCAAGTACCATACAAGTACTTTCATTTAGGAGTTACAGAGTCTCAAGTCGAGTCATTGACTGCGCGAATTGAGAGCTAACATTTGGCCTGGATGAAGGCAAGTAATTAAAAACTGGTATTTAAACGTTTGATAAGTGACTGATAAATGATTTGTAACAAAAGCAAAACTACATTTGACTACAAAATATCCTTTGAATAGCTGCTGAGGCGGTAAAAGAAAGTATTTGTATTATGAGATGTAGTTTAGTTTCATCATCTATCTATTTGTCCTGACTGACTGATTGACTTATCATCGTGAAGCCAAAGCGGGAAGAGCTACAATGTAAGAGAACATAGGTGAGAAATAATTATCGTGCAATAAGACGCCGCTTTGCGAAATTTCAACAGGAAGAGGTTAAAATTCGGGCGTTCGAATGAGGTTCAAAATTCCTTAAGTTCAAGGAATTTAATTTGCCTTGACATAGTAAAAGGTAAATAATTGTTATTGACGGGTCTTATTAGATTTGCAAGAGACTTACTTTTTATATCGAAATCAAACGATTAAGTAACTAATAATATACTTTATCACACTATAAGTATGTACACAATTATAAAGTAGCAGCTAGCATTATCTCAAGTTTATATTGCCCTTTTTATGTCTACTTACAGGGTATTTAAAAGCCACTCGTTGACTGACTGAGTGACTGCTCTTTTGCTCCTGCTTCTGCTCCCACTCCTGTTTCTGATCCTTTTCCTGCCGCTCTTGATGCTGTGTAAATGCTCAAAGCGTTTGCCTGATTAAAATTGCTAAAGGCAGAAAACATCAGGAGCAACAACATTGGCAGTTATAGGAAAAGCACCCACACTTGCAGTTGTATGATGATGGGAAAAAACCCTTTTAACCCAGATTGAAAAACTCGAAATTAGTTTTCATTTATGTTGCATGCTGCCTGTTGCTGGTGCTTGGATCTGAGTTTTTACTGTGCCTGCAGTTAATTTTTAATGCCTCGCATCTAAAACTGTTGCTCGCAATGTTATTATGCGTGTTGATGCTCAAGGCATTAACAACAACAATAACAATAACAAGAACAACAATGTTTACAACAACATCTAGTACTGTGGTCAAGGGTAGCCACTAACCAGCAAAGTTTAGCTCCACACTTTGTAGCCTGGCTAAATGCTAATGCATAAAAATAACATCACTTGTGGAAAAGGATGCAGCTGGTTAATGTTTCTCATATTCCAAAGAACGAAATCAACTGCATTTCGCTAACTATGTTAAACAATGAAGAACAACAAATGTTGTAAAGTTTTATTGAGTGCTGATTTCAAAAACGTTTTCTACTCAATTTCGATAACTTTCGGAATTGTTTTTCCTTCTCTTGTCAAGTTTTATTAAACTTTGTTTTATCATACTCAAAGTTTATATAGAGATCTGTATATGTTGTATGGAAAAGTTTTTGTATTAAAAGTAAAGAGTGGAGTTTAAAGTTGATGGAACACGCATACAATCACAATCACCGAGTGCAAGTCCAGTTAGCTCGATTCAATCGATTTCCGTTTAGCAAAAGAAACGAACCACTAAAAAAGTTCCCTGTCGATTGCCAGTTGTTAGTTGCCAGTGTTTGTTTTTTTTTTGCTTCTGCTTCTTTTTCCTTTGGTTGTTATTGCTTGTGTATGTTATATTGTTGTATTTGTTGTTGCTGCTGTTGTTTGTTGTATGTTGTTCTTTGCACTTTCACTTTACCGTTTGCACGTTTTACCATAGTCGATGTTCGTTGTTCGATGTTGTGCAAATTATTACATTGACCCAGTAAAAGTCCCGGAGAAACGCGTCATGTGTTCGACTTGCATTTAACAACAACAATATTGGAACAACTTTGTAAACAGAGGCAAAAAACTAAACTAAATTCATACAGTTTTTGCAGTAAAAGACACTGAGTTAAATCATAACTATGGAAACCTTCCTAATCTCAGCCTCCAAACGGAACAAAGAAAAGCATCCAAAATTAATTGCCCAAAACGAAGGAAAGAGGAGAAAAGGCAATTAACTTGTAAGTGTATACATTTTATATACTACTAGTATACCCTGTACACGTACAACGAGAGATAGTGGAATACCTATCTAATACCAAAATAAGATATTGTTTATTTTCGAGTTTTTTTAATTTAATTTTTGAAAAGAATCCAAATAATCGTTATTATATAATCTCTTTGTAATTTTTAGAACATCATTTATATTGATTCCGTTATCAAAGAACACTCTATCAACATAGTTCAAGACTTAAAAATAATTTGAAAGTATTTATGAAATATTTATATACGAGTATTTTTAATTTGAATGTATACTTTACTAAAAGTTTATTAGTCTGTAATCGAGTAAAAACTGAATAAGAAATTTTAAGAATGTAAACTATACATGATATTCCTGTGATTACTCAGATATTTGCTACAGGGTGTCACCATCGCCACGATACATTATTATTTTGTATGTTTTTGTTTTATAATTTTACGTGGCATTTCCATTTCGCTTTTTATGCACTGCCATAAATCAATGGCGAATGCTATATTCGTAAGTGAAATTCAAATGTTGTCCATATGGCATGGAAAACTTGTCCTGAAACTTGCTGGGAAGCTCGAACTCCTTTTAGGCAAGGATACAACCGGAAAGACTGCCTTGCGATCTGCAGAGGCGAGTGTGTGCAACATGTGTGTGTGTGTGTGACACATGTGGCGGCTATTGTGGCTCGTATGCTTCTTGTAAATAATTCATTTTTTATTTGCTGGCAAAATGAATTTTACCTGGGTGGAAGAGTAATCAAGAGCAGGCGCAGTATTAAAAATTATTATTATTATTTTTTGATTTATGCTTAAGTTTATTTTGCCGCTGGTTACCAATATTTTTGTGACCAAAAGTGTCGTTAAAAATTAATGGACAAAAACATAAGTAGCAAAGAAAATACTCGACTACTTTACATTTTACTTAAAGCTGAATCATAGGGCAATAAAATATGGAAATTAACCAAAATTCGTAAGAAATAAAGAGTTAGTATTTTAAGTTTTACCTTTACATATATTTTTAATAAGCCATGTTTATTATATATTATTTAAGATTAAAGTAAGCGCCTTTGACCCTTTTCAAAGTCATTCTCTTGCCATACTTTAAACGAGCATCCGAAGTTTTGCTGCTTCTGGGTAAATTTAAATTGTTTTCTCTCTTCTTTTTTGCCAAATTGTTCCTAATTCAATAATGTATGTGCAACAATAAAAGCAGCAAAGTCCCAAAAAAATGTAAGAAAAAAATTGGCAACAATTTAAAGCCTAACCGCAGGCGTTACCCTTTTTTTTATGCTGGTCAGCGGTTAGCTCAAAAAACTCTTCTATAAAACAGTAGAAAACTGGAAAATACACACACACACAAAACGAAAATGGCACACAATTTCGGTTGAGGCGTTGCAATTAATAAAGGCCACACACGATGAAGCAGGAACAGGACATTGACACGCCAACACCAAACAACAACAACATGCAACATTCAGTCAGACAGCAAACCACAAAAAACAAAAAATAGAAGGCGTAACCAACGGCCGCTTGCAGCTGAAGGCACATAAATTAGGGGCGTGTCGCAACACAGACACATACACAGACATAGACACAGACACGCAAATACTTGACAACGCTTTGTTGTATGTGTGTTCCTTTTTTTGTTTTTTTTTCCTGCTGCCACTTTTGGCTCTGCGGTGGGCCAAGTAAATCTTCAATGTTGTTGCACAAGCGATAAGGAAAGATAAATGAGGCTTTAATGCAAAATAAATTAAGCACTTGTCGTGTGTATATTATGTGAGTTTGCTTCACTCAACTTCACTGGTCGCCACCCTCGCCTCGCCTCGACTCCTTGACTCTGGCATGCCAAGAATGACATTTGATTATCACGCGGTTTTGGCGCGTCTTTGGCAGCGTGCAAAACGCGCGCGCAGGAATTACATAAATCAACGACAGCGTTGACATCGTAGTCGACATCGTGTATGGCATAACAATGCCAGTTCGACTTTAATTAAACTACACTTAGAATAGTCTATTGCCAGTATCTGTTACTGGGCTACGTCAGTTAAGGCCACAAAATAAAGCGAGCGCCAAAATGTGTGCTATAAATTTCTTTAAATTCATGCGCTTCATGTACGTTGCAACTGAAGAAAAGAAGAGAGACCAAAAAATAAAAGGAAAAACCTTACTCGCGGTGCGAAGAAGAGACAGCAGCAAAAGGAGATAGAGAAAGCACTTAATTTATAATTTCAAAAATAGATTTTACCATTATTTCACCATTTTGCATAATGGCATAGATAATCCTGAAGAATTGCTTTTCCTTTTGCATATAGATTTTAAGTGCATTCAACTCTTTAAAAATCATATTAAACTTGTAGAGAGTTGTTTAAGCTGTTGGTAAAACGCGTGTTAAGTAGCTTGGCGAAATAAAGGAGATTTGAAGCTCAGTAGATAGAGGCAGTAGATAGAGGAAGCACTTAATTCATAGTTCCAATAACAGATTTAACCATTATTTCACAAATTTAGCTTAATGGCAAAGATAATGCCGAAAATTGCTTTTACTATTAAATAAATATTTCAAATGCATTCAACTCTTTAAAACTCATATTATGGGCAACAGAGAATCGTTTTAGCTATTGGGATACCTCGGTCAAGTAACTTTAATGAACAAGATTGGCAGCTCAACTAAAAGAATCATTTAATTAATCATTCCAAAAATTGTTTTTATGTTTTTGCACTCCATATTTTTTTGCAAATGAATTGTAAGAGCACTCCACTCTTTAAAAATAATAGTAAATTTAATAAAGTATTGTTTTAGCTGTTTGAAAAACTCCTGCTTAGTATTTTGACGAAATGTAGGAGATTTGCAGTGTAGTAACATTGACGTGTACGAGGTGTTTCACAGTTGTTTCATATCATGTATCACTCACACGCCATCGCCTTCATATATGACTTGAACACGCAACAATTAAATGGACTTTGATGACCCTTCACGCTCTCGAGTATGTTACAGAGTGTTAGACTACACTACACTACAAAAAAGAAAACAAGTTTAGATTATATCTAGTTCTCAAACTATAATAAATTACAATTTTATTTTCAGAGTAGTAAATGAATTATAAAGTGTGAGTAAAATGCTTGATTAATTAATAGTTTATTTTTTATCAATATATAATTTAAATTTATATTAATGGCTTGTGTATTTTTTATGATATCACTCGGTTGTCAATCGACTGTCAACTGTCGCAATGATGTCCGTTTGTTTTTCCATTCTCCATTCTTATAAATTAATTGTTAACATCAATTGTTGCCTTAATTGATTTTTGTGCATACATATTTAATGTCTGCCATCGCCAATATGTTTACTCAGCTTTTCCTGCAAACGCCCGAGGGTATGCAATGGAAATAGTCTTGCAACAATCGCGTGTTGCAGGTGATTAACTATAGACGTAGACGTCGCCGGCTCTACTATTGCCAGGTGTGATAGCTATCAGGACCTCCGGTCTCGATTGGGCCATAAAATGTTAGATAAAACGGACGACAGTCTAGGAGTTTATGTTTTGCGATAAAGTAAAGAACATAGAACTAAGACAAAGTCAAAGAGTGAGAGAGAATAAAAATTAGCAACACGGCAAATTGATCGGTAAACTTTTCCGCATCTTTTTCTTTTTGAGAATCAGTATACGACTTCTTAGAATTCAAATATGAATTACTCCCTTGAAAACAAGTACAACTTAGTACTATGTCATTTTAGTTGAGATTTTAAAATACCTTATTCATATATCAACGAATGCACATCTATAGAGAATTAAATTTCTAAGTAATTGTCGAAATTATATAGATTCATAAAAAAGTAAGAAACCTAACAATAGAGAAAGCAATTATAAATTAAATAAACAGTTTTTTAACCAACTAATATTAAATTAACATATTTGTTATTTAAAGCCAAATTTCAGTTTATTTTTCCAATTCATCAAATTACTATGTTACTATGTGTATGTACATATTTCTCATATGTTGTAAATTAATTAAATTGCTCATTTCCGTTGTCTAATTAAATGGAAGGTTAAAAAAATGTCGGTAGTCGTGTAATATTATATTCAATATTCAATTAAAATGACAAACAACAAAAATAAATTACATCAAATGCATCTCCGTAGCAAGTACAGTGAGTTCTGCATAAGTTGACTAATGATAGGGCATTAGTTATTTCCTTAATTTTACTGCAATTTGATATTTTTAGTTTTGCGATAAATTTATTATACGTAGTTTATACAAATGAATAAATATAATTGCCATTTCTGAAAAATATATTTATTGATGTGTTTCTGAAAATAGTTGAATTGCGGTTTAATATTTTTATAATGATACCCTGTAAACAAATAGAGCTTGCCATATTGTAAATCATAGCATTTGGTATGGTTTCCACTTTTCTCTTTATTTCTAATGTATGAACCTTTTACAGGGTATTATATAATATTAAATTTACTTATAATGCTGTCTTACATATGTACATTGAAAATTATACAATATACTTTACATTATGATAATTTTAATGAGTTTTAAGCAACTGATTACAGGGTGTATACTGAACTTATGCCAACAATTTTTATATTTTGCAATTAAATAATTTGTGGTTGCAAAATCAATTGAATATTCACTAAAAAAAGAAAGGCGAATAGCTTGTGACATGCATTTTGGGGAAATTAATTTGTTGTATAGGTTTGTCGCTTAGCTGAATTTAGTTGCAATGCAGAATATTAATTGAATGTCAAAGTGTAATTAATTTGCACACATTTGTCATTCGCTTGGCCGTGACCCGTCTGCCATTTCCAGTTAAATTGTGGTTATTTATGATGATATGTTATGTTGGACTTGCAGTGCACAAAATAATATCGGTTTTGGTGGCCAAAATCAAAAGTGATTTGTACCAAGTTCTCTGCGACACATGATGCTTTCAGTTTAGAATTACAACATTACGCACTTAGAAGCATTTGTGGTTACAGAAAGAGTGAGAGAGAGAAACAGGGAAAATCTTGGACAGAGAGTGAGAGAGAAGAAACCACAGCCCCCATATCAATAGCCAGAGCCTCGTGTTGTGCCAACTGTCAGTCTGTCTGACAGTTCAGTCTGTCTGTCTGTCTGTCTGCTGGCTGTTGCTTACGACCTCAATTACATGCGCAAATAAACTGCAACAAACATTTGCTAAGAACTCACCGCTTCCGCCCACAAACCAGAGCAGCCTTTCATATACACATACACATGCACATTCATATGTGTACATATGTGTGGCCTTAGAGCTAGGTCTGCTTTTGTATTACAGTGCCAACAAAATGTTGTCCCCCACACACACACACACACACTCAAATAGCACCCACCTCTCACACTCATATGTGTTTGCGTGTTTTGGTATTAGAATTTCAATGCAAATGTCCTTGTCACATTTGGGGAATTCATTTGAAAATTTGCCTATGCACAAGTGTGCCTTACATCTGAGTGTTGGTGCGTATGTGTGTGTGTGTTTGTATAGGTGTGTGTGTGTGTGTGTACTAAAACAAATAATAAGCAGCCAAAAATATAGTTAACATGCAGTTGCTTCTGAAATCCATTTCTCCTCATTTTGGCAGAGTTGAATATTTCTAAATTCGAAATTTAATCAAAATGTTGATGGAAAATTTCAATTGTCAACAATTAAAAATGACAAATTTTGTTATCTGGCATCAAAGTAAATGAAACTGATTGATTTGTTTAAGCGAAGAACATAGATGTTAAAATATAATAGTTTGACTTAATAAATATAAATATTGTTTATACAAAATATAGATAAAAATGTTTCGTGGTTGCCAAAATTAATTAAATTAATTAATCATAATCTGAATATATTTATTTACACTTTCAACTCATACAAAGAATAGAAAATGAGGTAATTTCTTGTTGTAGTTAGCGACCTTATTATTTTAAGCTTCTTATTTATTTACCATGATAAACATTTGTCAAACTCACAATTTTATTTGTAAAAAGTTAAAATAATATTTATGTAATAATAATTTCAAGTTAAGCTTGACGATTTGCTGGCGACTTAAGGGTAAAAGTTGAATTTGGAAACACCATTAATTTGACTGAAAGCTCGTCTAGCGACCTTGTTGTGGGACTCAAAGAAAAATTTAGCATAAAAACAGGCGTTTCTTATAATGACGCTTAATAAAAAACACTCACACCTTAGAAATGTTGACCCTGTAGTTAAGCTGCTCATGGTTGTAATGCTTTTGGGTTATTTCATGTTTTAGTTGCGCCTAATTGCAGTCATGCAACAGGGCAACAGGGAAACTTGGCAACTGGGCAACTGGCCATCGATTGCATGGCTCGTAAATCTTCATAAGTCTCTGGGTCGGGTTGGTAACATACTAAAGTAACGTGGCATTAATTTCATATTATCAGGCAGCCCGAGCTGCCCGGGGGCCATAAAACCAAACGCGACCAAAGGCTAGAAGCGCAAGCCAAAGCTGTGTGTTGTTGTTGTTGGTGTTATTGTTGTTGTTATTGTTGTGTGGCATCCACACAACTTACGGCTTGTTGTGGCAGCGTCTACAATGTGGCAAAGCATAGGATACTTTTGGGGTTTCAATTTAATGGTTCTTTGCGAAGGAGGAAACGAAGCTGCAGTGCCTTATTCTGCAATACTCTACCTCTCTCTCTCTCTCTCTCTTTTTTCTGTCTCTCTCTATCTTTCATAGGCAATGAACTGCCTTGGCCTGGCCAAGTTTCAGTCGGCTTTTAGTCTAGCAAAGTTTTACTAGCGCGCATTTCAAATGAGCTCACGTGCTCAACACTAACACCAACACCAACACGAACACCAACACTAATACCAACAACAGTTTCTCCTGATGCGGACACAATTTCACAGCGAAATGATTTTCAAAAGGGGTCCCAGGTTTCCCAAGCTTTTTCACTGACCCCCATCTGTGTATTTGAACGTTGAAAGATGCAAATTTACTACGCTCCAAAATGCTCCGACAGTTGAAATAAATATTAAAGTGAAAAACTTTCCCTTCTCTTTCTCACTCTCACTCTCGTTCGTTATTCCTCCTTCTCTGTTTCTCTCCTCCTTTTGCATAGTGTGTACTTGCCTAAGGCCAATGGGGCCATTAATGGAGATGGGGCGTGGTCAGCTCTGGGTCCTGCAATTCAACTTCTTTTCAGTTTCTTTGCTCTACAAAAATTAACGTTTGCATAAGGTTTATAGAAACAGTTATGGACCCATAAAACTTGTTCATTCATAAATCATGCACAAAATTATTATCATTATGAAAGTTGCCGTTCGGTATCATCAAAGTAAAGTAAGAAAATGCCGCCTTAGCTGAAGGGTTAAGCGTTAAGCGCGTCAGTTGAGTTGAATCCCTTTCGTCTTGCCTTGCCTGGACTCGACGTTGGCTTTCATTTTTTTCAATTTTTCATCATCAAATCCAGGCAAGGAGCAAGGCCAAGTCTAAAGGAAGGCCTTTGACAAAAGAAAAATGAATGTTGCATAGATTTTAAACGCACAGATTTACTTTTCCATCTTCCACTCCCACATACTGTCCCTCTTCATCTCTCTGTTTTTATATCTCTCTTTTCTTAACTCTGTGAACTTTGATAATTTTACACTTAATTTCATTTAAGTTGTCTGTGTGTCTCTGTGTGTTGTATGTCCTTGCTGCTGCTCGTCATTTTCTGGCTGCTCGGAAAAAGAGTGACAAACCCAATGAGACAACCAAACATTTGACTTATTGCACAAGTCAATTTACTTTGTCAAGATACTGAGAAACAACTGGGTTAGCTATCATCCATAGTTAATACCAATTTCCACCCGTCCTCGTTGCTTTATTTTATTTTACTTTGCGCTGCGATGAATTTAACGAGTTTATTTCGTTATTGATATGCAGCCGGAAGCTAAAGTTCTTACCCTATCGAAGTTTGTGTCTCGATCATAGAGTTATAATTGGTTTAAAGTTTGCACAGTACACAGATACAGCTAAGCCTTTAGCTTAATTGAGTAAGTTATTCATATAACTAATATAGACATAAGTCTTATATGGTATATGAATCTGGAAAGCTGTTTGGCGATTTAAATGTATTTTATGAATTGGATATGTTTGAATTTTACTTAAGTGTGTCTATTATAACTTAGAGCAGGTATGTATATTTTAAGTGATAAACAATAATTTGAACTCTTTTTTTTTTTTCTAAATAAAAAAATATTTTAAATACTAAATAGAATTTTAATTACAATTAACAATATCGGCTTGACGATGATTATTTCATAGTCATTTTTATTCAGATGAAATAATAAGTGAAATGAACATTAATGCCTATTTTCTTATTTTAAGAATTATAATAATTTCGGTTTTTTATTTAGAGAAATCGCAGGTTTTTTTTATCATCTCTATCACTTATGCAATACTTGTAAAAAAAAAAATAAACTGTTGAATAACTCTTTACAATGTTTTTCCATCAGCTTATGTTTCTTGGCTTTGCCAGATAAAAGCTCACTTAATCCTTGCCACATATCAACAGAGAGTAACTGCTAACGATACTGCCACTTCCACTGTTATTTCAAATTCAGTTGCAGTTGCACTTGCACTTGCAGTTGTTGTAGAGTGCATAAATCGTATAATGTTCTCGACTTACTTAAAGCAAAAACAGGAAAGGAAAACTTTGGCAAACAAGCTGCAAAGTTACGCCTATTCCAGAAGCTGCCAATAAGCTAGTGTCGAAAAAATAAACCCAAACATACAGATACAATATACTGAGGAGCAAACCACCCAAAAACCCACCCAAAATGTGGCTACCACATTCTCAGTCTCAGTCTCAGACTCGAGCTATGCAAAATATCAACAAGCGAATTGTGAACGCGGAAATTGAATCTAAAAGCTGTTTTTCCCCTTGTTGTACGTACTTGTTCTCGCACTCTTGTTATTTGGTTGGCTGCTAACAAAAATACATATCCGTACACTACCAATAAACTTGGGAAAAACATCAGCCAGCCAGATGTAAAAACTCTGGAGCCAAGTGTCGGGGCCAAAGTTTCCAAGAAGAGGTTTTTAGGGGCGTATTTTTCTTTTCTTTTCCTTTTTTTTTGTCGAACGATTGATTTTTACTGGTTTGTGTACAAAGAGATGATGGTTTCCTTCAAAACAGCATCTATTCTTATCACATCAATTTAGTTTTTAGTTTAATTATCTATAAAATATTGTTAAAACTTTTAGTTGTTGTTTAAATAGAATCAAAATAGAAAATAATTAAGTAAATACAACATACAAAATTTCTAGGATATTTCAAAAATTCTTTTGCCTCGAATATTGCAACAAACGGCTTCTATTTTCGCTGAAAGCATTCCCTTTTACTCTTTGAAATTGTAAATATATTATTTTGCATTACTTCAATTTCAACAGGGCTAAAATTTCGCTGGCAGCTTCATCTTTCATATTTTGGCCCTGTTGCAAAAATACGAAAGGCACAAAAATGAAATGAAAATAATATAAAATGAAATGAAAAACCACCAAAAACTGCTGTTGTTTATTTTCGATTTATATTTTGAGAATTGCGCGTTGCATTTTCATTCTTTTGTACCACGGCGAATGATATCAAAACATTATGATGATAACAGTACTAAAAGTAAATTGAATAGAGTTTAACATGCATGAACACACCCTTTTTAAAGTTGCCCAAAGGTAAATTATGTTTTTATTTCTCCTAAAAAATAATGGAATACTAAATTCAGAGTCATTAGATGGAACTTATTGATTCTAGATACAGTATTATTTTTTGAGTATAGATTTATTATTTATTATTACAAGTTCAACACTCCTTCTTTCTAACTGTTCTTATTATAAATTATTCCAAGTATGGCCACCAGACAAATCAAATGTAATCATATCTGAATGAAAATATGAGAAAGTCAGTCGAAATCATATTGCAATACCATTCTATAGCTGCTTTTTTACGGGTTCACAGACAATGATGGGGTCAATTGAGAGGTCATCACACTGGACATTAATATTACCCAAAGTTGTTTATTTTTAGCATGACAAATCATGGAACTTATTCGATTATTATTGGACAACCAAATGTTTCAATTCCCACTCAAAATTGATCAGTTTTTAATTATATCCCTGCCACTCGAACCACACGGTCTTTGTCCTTGCAACGTGTCCTTAAAAGCAAGCCACAATTTAGTTCAACTGTCAGTTTGAAACTATTTCGTAAGCTGACCATTTCTTGACCTATGTTTAAAGTTTGTCATGCAAATCGAGGGCTCACATTTTGATGACATATAATTAGGATTGGGACGGGGAATATGATATAAAAATGTGCTTGTCCAATCTTTGCAATGTCTCCGAGGCGACGGGCTCTAAGTGAAAAGGGTATTTACCATTGGGAAATGTGCGTAGAATCAAAACTTATTGTTGGTCACTTTCAAGGTTATGTCCCTGTCTGAGCCTATTGACATTTTCTCTTGTTGCCTGTGGACATTTCAAACGGTTAGTTGGACAGCCCTTGAATTTGATTTGGACTCAAAGTGACATTGAATTTGGGTCATGCTGACAGATTGAAAGTTGTATGACTTCGAATTTCTTTATGCTTCAACAAAAGAAAGATTATTGAAATATATATTTAAACACGAGTTTATGTTTTTATTTAATATTAAATCATAACAGTCGACTAAAGATTATTGTAAACTTAAGTAGAAGCTAAGAATTTAAATTTTAAAATATTCATTAAGCTGAATTTTGTATAAGTTTTCAATAAAATCTTAAAGCATAGAAGGTAAATGATATTAAAACTGCAAATTGATTTTAACATTTTAATTTAAATATATTTTAGCCTTAATATAAAGCTGGGTATTTTCTAGTCATGCAGTCCTTTCTTCGATTAAAATAGAAAGCTTAAAGCTCTTCAGTTAAATATTATATTTTAATCTTAAGTCTAAGTTGTTTACTGGGTATCTGCTAGTCTTGTACTGTTTTAGCTTATTTCCTGCAGCCTTAGTATATTGGCATTCTTTAATTTTCTTTAAGTAATGGTTAAAACTTTGCAAACTTAAATTTAAATATATGACAAAATTAAGTTGTTTTTAGCGACCTTTTTACTTTTTAATTTGTAGTTTTTGCTGCAAAAAAACTAGCAAAAACTACAAATTATATAACAAAAGTATATTAAATTTGATTCCAACTTTTCAAGTTGAACCTACTTACAGGGTATATGTAATTATTATCTTTGCCAAATTTTGTAACCGAAGCTCGTAATTTGGAATTTCATAAAAAAAACTAAACAAATTTATTTAAAGCTCTTTAATTTAGTATAATATTACATTTGTTACTAAAATTAAAGCTGTTTTAGGAATCTTATTACTGGGTATCAGCTAGTCGTGCAGTCTTGATCTTGCCTACTTTCTCAGCTGCAGCTCTTTTTTAATTTTAGTTTCAATTTCGTGTTACACTAATTGCATTGAAGTTTCAGCTGGCGTTGAATCTCAGTCAGCTTCAGAGCAAATGAGCCAAAAACCGTGTCATACTTTTTGTTGACATAAGAGCTGTGTGTGTGTGTGTGTGTGTGTGTGGCATTGGGTATGTGTGTGTGTGTGTGTTTGCAAATACTTAAAGGCAAAGACAAACCATGTCAATGACATTTGACACGTGACCCTTTTACAACACACACACACACACATACACACACTCGGATCATAACCATAAACATTTAGCCGAAGCATCGCCAACTCCGAAGAGTTGTTCTTGTTGTTGCTGTTGTACTTGTTGTTTGTTGATATTGTTGTTATTGCCGCTTGCTAGTTGGGGTCGTTCCAACGTGATTAGATGCGATTGTGTGCGCAATTGAGCGAAATTGATGGCAATGCTATTAAAAGGTATGTCTTGGCCACGCACACAACCATCTTTACCTCGCTGTCGCGGTGCATTGGCTTGCCATTTTCCTCTCCCAACCCCATTTCTCCATTTCCCCATTTACCCATTTCCTTTCCCATCGTCGTCGTTCATAATTAATTTTCTAGTGAATTTACTTTCATGGCATTTCGGTTAGCTGAGTGCGGCCAAGTCAGCTAGTCGAAGGCAGTCAACCCCATAACTGAACCTTTCTCTCTCTCTCTCTTTGACTGTCGACTCATTTTGAGCCGTCTCGCCTTTGGCCCACGGTAGGTACTGTGGGCACATAAAAGTTGTTTCAGCTGCGGCATTTATTTTAATTTGAAAACTATTTCCACACCCCCTTTTTTGCTGTTTCTCCGCCTCCACTGTAGATGCCCACGCTTATGCTCATTATTTTCGCTTGACTTTAGTTGGATTTTTATTACATAAGTCGGGGCCGCATTGCGTATACGCAGCTTTCTACAGCTGCCACAATTTTCATTATAATTTGTATATGGCGTGCTACATTACTTGCCATGGATTCATCAGAGAGAAAGAGAGAACAGACAGAGAGAGAGAGAGAGAGAGAAAGTCAGTAGGGGCAGCAACAAATCTGTTATAAATATTAGCACAACGCTGTTTGGCTTAATGGCAACATAATTGTATGGCTGACTGTGTTGAGTCAAGTTAACTACGTTTGTAATGCATTTGTCATTTCATTGGCATTACCAAAAGAAATGCTAATGAAAGTCACATTTTATTAGCAGTGAAAAATGTAATGCTTTGAAAATCTCAGCTTTGAGGTAAGTAAAAATGAAATGAAATAAAATAAAATAACATTTTACTAGCATTAAACAAAAGTTGTGCTAATTAGAAGAACATCTTTCGAATTTAGAGAAAAGTAATGTTAAAAAAAACACATTTTATTGGCATTGAAAAATGTGTTTTTGATTAAATTCACAATTACTCTCCTTGACATGGTAATTTTTATCAAAATTTTATTTGACTAGCACTGACAAAAATTATACTAATGAAAATTACATTTCCACAGCATTGAAAAATGAAAACTTTATTTTAATATATTTAAAAAAATTATTTTTATTACATTTTAAACCCTTCATTAAATAAAAATTTGGTAATTTAGTTTTTGCACAATTGTATTCAAGGATTTATGCCATTATAGTTTATAATTTAAGTATTTGAATATTTGTAATATTTTAGGTATTTTCGAATTTTAGGTATCGAGCATAAAGCAGCTTAAAAGATTTGGATTTAAGCATTTATTAATTTCTTATGTATATTTGGCATCTTAGATTTCTTGGTATTTTGGTTCATATATTTACAGTTGCTATTAATTATGGTTTGTTAGTTTTTGTTTTTTTTGGGTATATTTTGTATTTTGTTTATCAAGCATAAAGTGTATTAATGTTAATGTAGGTTGTGCCTTAAAGCATCTGCTGTGAATAATATAACCACGATAACCTGTATGCTAAAATGGGCTATAAAAATACATATCTAAATACTTAACGTAGTTAAGCTGGCAAATTATTTGCACGAAAATATTTTTAGCTTCAGGCTAGGCAACTTCCGGCCCTGCCTGGCCAGGTTCAGCACAATGTGGGTTACATACTAGTAGTGGTAGTTGGCGATTGGCAGTTTGCAGTTGGTTGTCGGCTTTTGGCAAGTTGGGAGCTGACTGTTGGCTGTTGGCAATTGGCACTTGGCGTGTGTGGCGAACATTTCGCTTTAGCAACTCCCCACCTGTAGGGGAAAGGGAAAGAAAGGGAAAAGAGGCAAGTCGGAAAGTTAAGCAGAAGGAGTTTTCCTCTCTTCTTTGGTGGGAGGACACAATTTGCGTTTTGTTTTGTTTGCAACTGAAAATGGCGCTGGCGTTGGCGGCGCAGCAATTACATTTGATTGGACACTTAAGTATTTTCGTTTTCTTTTATTGAAACGTGATTTATGCGACTCGCCTCAGTACAAGGTCAGCCAAACTTCAATAGAATGTAAATTTGCCAGCTAAAAAGCCACAAATAAAAAGATATTTTGATTGTCGATATAACTGAAAATAGAAATAGAATTATTTATTAAACACTACTAGGTTTTCCAGACTACCTCAATGAAAGGACTTCCTCTTGGCTTTATCTAATGCAATTTGCTCTGCAATCTTAGACTCAAAGAAATGCTTTGCGTCACTCACTCTCTTTTTAGAAATATTTGTCGCCTCCTCTTCTTTCTTCATTATCTCTATCTGAGAGGTATTATTTGGATTTTCATTTATTGTACGATTTTCAA
This sequence comes from Drosophila neotestacea, assembly GCA_035044365.1. NCBI lineage: Eukaryota > Metazoa > Arthropoda > Insecta > Diptera > Drosophilidae > Drosophila > Drosophila neotestacea. The sequence goes on from JAWNMD010000757.1 coordinate 2,410,437, forward strand.
GCATCGCTGCATAGGCGAGTAAAAATTGACAGAAATTCAACTTTGTTATATTCTCGCCGACAATTTTGGCCATTATTTCCTTGGCAGCCAGATGAGTTTGTGGCACTGAGAGTTTCTCCAAGGCCAATTTCAGTTCAGACAGCTCTATATAACTATCATTATTCTCGTCACAAAGTTTGAAGATGTCAAAAGCTTCACGAATCTCTTGGGGGGTTAAAAATCGTTGTGTATGCTTGATAGATATATTTGGAGAGCTTTCTTCGCTGCTCTCTGTGAGCTCAAGAGGTCGACTCTCCATCATAACGCTCATGGACACACTTCTAGGTACATTTTTACATTCATCAGCATTTTCAGTCGTCTCCAGTTTCTTGAATAAGCTCTCCATCTTCAAATCCAAGTCATCATTGCGCTTTTCCAAGTTAGAGCCGGATTTATGATTGGCTCGGTTTTTCCATGCCCTGCAAATGGCTTTAAAAGATGTGCATGAAGGATAAGAAGGTTCTTGAGATAAATCAATGAAATTATCCCGAGAAGCCGGTGGAGTTGGAAGCTTCTCTACAACACTATCACCGATGCCATGTGTGTCTGTTGTTGTCTTCTTGTTTATCTTGTCTTTTGAGATAGAAACAGCGACGGTTTCTAGTTTGGCGATGAGTTCCGAAGACATTGTCTATATAAAAATATAAAACTGCAAATTTTGTCAATAAGTGTTCTAAAAATGTTATTCCTAAATAAAACTTTTTAATTTTTGGTTCTGTGTAAGACTATAAATATAAATGAAATAAATATTTGAATTTTGTTCAAGGTGTGAGGGAAAAAGTTTGACAAAAAACTAAATGCAATTCGATCGACTGAAAACTCTTACCATGTGTTTTTTAAATATTCAAGATATAAATAATTTTTAGACTAACATAAGATATATGCGGATCAAATGGCAATGACTCATTAATTAAATATATATATTTTATTTTATAAGAACGCCGTTTGCTAAAATATTTACTGAGAGTATGAGATTTGCTTTTCTCGAAGTGAGTTTTACAAGCAGGGTATTTTCTAGTCGTATAAAATTCGCTGACCATTTGCAGTGTTGATTCAATTTAGTTGTTTGCAAAGTGTTTTTAGTTTATCTTTGTTTTGCCATATTGTTTGTCCCTTTGTGCTGCAACCTCAGCCTCGGTCCCTTGGCATTTATCCCAATCAATCTAGGGAGGTCAACATCCCACACTCAACTTTACCCTGCTCCAGTTTTCGAGTTCTCTTCAACTGCAAATTAATGACTGCTGAATGTGGTGTATGTGTGAGTGTGTGTGTGTGTGTGTGCTGTGTGAGTGTATGTTGTTGCCTCGTTTTTGGGGACTGTTAACATGCCATGGCCATAAACAGTTAATTAAGCTTTTATTGGTCACTCTCTTTTTTGCGCCCTGACATTTCACGTTTTATTTGTCAAACAGAAGGCCAAAAAAGTGACGACCATAAACGGTCAGCCACCCAAGCGACCAAATGCCAAGCCGCTCACTTATTTGCCGTGCGCCGCAAGGTAGGCAACGTATTTGCACACCGACAGCATTTCACTCTCCTTTTTTTTTTGCCATCCTCCTTTTGGCCTACTCTGAGTTGAGCTCACATTTTGGTCCGCTGTTTATTTATTCGCTCATTTCGTGTGCAAAAATATTTGGTGATAACGAGCCGTCGGCCCACAGTGGCTTGTCATGTTTAAACCACATTTATTTGTTGTTGGTTTCACGGCAACAATAAAAAATGTTCCATATACTTTTGTACATGTAATTTTGTTTTTTTTGAGAGTGTGTTTTTTTTTGTAGCTTTTGGCCACACGGACAACTAAAAAGTTTGGCGACATCGGCATTTAATTTACATTGCAAAGTTTCGTTTCGTATTGCGAAATTATATCCAGATAATAAAATGCAGAGAACTGAGAACTGAAACTGTAGCTGAAAACTGGAACTGGAACTGGGTTAAGCAAAAATGGATAGCAAAATAATAATACTCGTAGCGAGGCGAGGGCTGTGACAAAACCAGAAGGCCAGGCCAAAGGACAACGTAAAACATCGATAAGATAAAAAAGCGAAAAAGGAAAATGTCCCAAGCTTTCCATAAAGAAGGCAAAAAATGGATCAGCCTGAGAAAATATGTAAGAGGCAGCGAAAGTTGTGCAAGTCCTTAATCAGTAGACCATTTCAACACATTGACAAGGCTTGTAAACAAATTGTGTTCCTGAAATTAATTTCAATTCGGTAGCGGAAAAGTTTCGCAAAAAAAAATTTTTTTTTGGAAGCAGGTGTGTTCCCAGAATCTTTATATATTTTGATGAGAATTGACTACTGACTTTCATTTTAAATAAGAAACATTTAACTTTTAAGCTGCTTCAAAAATATTACAAACATTTTTATGCCTTTTAATTTGACTTAAAACATAATTTAATTTAACACAAAAAAAATAATTATTTATATAAATTTCTTGACCAAGCTTTTTAAACAATTTAGATGCTTTAGAATAACATTTGCATTTAAAGGAAATAGGAATGCGCTCGTGAGCCTACTTTTCGGACTTACTGTAAGTTTTTGTTGTGCCAAAAAGTGTCAAAACAACTTGCAGCCTCAGTTGCAGTGGGTGCCCAAGAAAGAAAGTGTAAGTTGTTAAATTCTTATAGAGAAGAAATTGTGTCTCGCGGGGAAAGTGAAAGAAACAATTGGCTGGCAGCCAGGCAACATTCGACGGGTAGCAATTCGTGAATGCACTTCATAAATAAAACACAAAAAAAAGTGCAACTGAAATTGAAAGGCAAGCTGACGCCTCCAGAAACTTGCCGCATAAATTGCAGAAGGCGTATTGAAAAACAAATAAACTACGCAAAGTGTCCGGTGATCATAATTAATGATACGTGTGTTTAAGGCCAAGACAGGAAACCTTTCTTAGCTTCTCTTTTTTTTCGATTTGAAACAATAATAAATCTCAATATAACTCAAGTGGACGTTACAGTCTAAACTTTGACATTTGATGGAAGGATTTGCCTGTTGCCACACACACACGCACACTCACACACACACACATACATTTATCTACATAAAACTCTCTGCAGGCATCGTTTGTCATGTTGCACGTAAGCTCAATAAGTATTTTTTTCCTTTGGCTTAAAAATGCGGCAACTGCCCAACAGAGCTTAAAGTGAGAGCCAAAGGCTTGACCAACGCCCTGCCTTAAGTTATATATACAAATATATGTATATGTATATATATTATTTCACAGACCCAAATTGATTACTCAGAATATTTCTAACGACTTCTTGGTCCTTGCCTTCTTTTCATCCGTTCAGTTTTTCTTTGCTTCTGTTCATTGTGTTGTGTTGCCTTTGGGTTTCCCTTTTTTTCATTTTACGGACGTTTGGGATTTTGCTTAATTGAAACCTTAAATGTTTTTACATTGCGTTTGCCTTTAGCATAAAAGAAATCACAACAAACAAGCACACACATAAAGACAACGGAAATGGAGGCTGGTTAAAAGTATTGCATACTTTTTTGCGCCATTTTAAAAATGGTTGGCCACACATACAAGCGCACTCAGTCAATCAATCAAATTGGCATTCAACTTGTGTTTGTCGTGCTGAATTTATGCTGCATTGTTTCTCTGTTTTAAATACGATGAAGGATAGATCCGAGTTGGATGGGAAAAGACCGGGAATTGTTGCAAGTGTAAATAAAATAACAATCGATACGGAATTTGTGTGAGAGAGTCGAGCATTCAATATTAGTTTAATTTTATTAAAAGTGCATAGAGTTTAGAAAGTGAGTGAAGTTTTACTTTTTACATTTGTTTTAGGATTCGTTTTATTTGAATATAAACTCAGCCTTGATGCCATGATATTCGGTTCTCATTTCCAATTCGACTTTATGCAAATTTCGGTTTTAGCTGGGCTTTGTTCTGAAATCTATGTTGGTGTTAAAACCAGCTTAAATCTGAGCTTATCCCAAACATATTGCCGTTAAAGTTTATTTAAATTTGTACATTATATCTTGACATCATTCGTAAAGTAGTTTAACAGTAAGAGTTGTCAGTCCAGAGGGTTACTAGACCTAAAACTTGCATATCTTTGACAAAACTTGACAGACTCTTATGCGGAATGTCATAAAGATTCCATTTCATATAACTAAGGAATTAATTATTATTTAGTAAATGCAATATACAAATCAAAGTTTTGTAAGTAAAATTGAAAGATACAAATTTACTCAATACACCATTAATAAAGGAAGAACAGGGTGTATATTTGTCTACTCATATTTGGACTTTTAAATTAATATTTTTCTTTTTAGTATACATAAATGAGTCAAGCTATATTATTTTTAATGGTATCGACTTTTGGTTTACAGCTGCTTATGGGCTATAAAACAAAGTCTAATTAGGGAGTAACTTTATAGAGAACAAGGCAAACACGCAATGTGCAAGTCAATTGTCGACGTCAGAAGCTAATTGAGTTCCATACTGACTTCATTTGGGCTGGATTCATTTAATAATTCTTTATGCTAAACATGCGCCTTCGTGGAGGTAATAACCTTTTTGGGCCCAATGGCAATTAGAAAACGCGAAGAACGAAGCGATTTGTATACATATATTATAAAAATGACGTTTGACATTCGGCAGCGCATTAAAGTCATAATTTCACATTAAACACAGGCGTGACTCTCACAAGGAGCCACGATGATGTCCTGGCCAAGAAGGCGGCCATCTGCTTGGGGCGCCACTTGGACGCACGCGTTGCCAATTGAGACGGAGGCGAAGACGGAGATGAAGTTAAAGTTGATGCTGGGCAATTTTGTTGTCGTTGTCTTTGCAGGCAGTGCAAACATTAATAAGCCAATTGATGTTTTGTTAACCCACCAAACGAGTCGAAGGCAGTTCGTCATACTCTTACTCATGAATTGACCAGCCTGAGTCTCCCCTGGGCGCACACATGCGTGTCCCAATGTCTCCCGTGTCCTGTGTCCTCAGTCCTGGGGTATTTTGGCGTCTGTTGGGCTCACATTTATCCCGGCAGGCGATGGGGCTAATTGCAATTTATGTACGCAATAAAACATTTGCCAAACTGGCTGCTCGTTTCGACAAGGACGAAGGACGTAGGACGTATTACGAACGACTGCCATTCGTTACGGCTTTTGGTTATAAATTTATGAAAAAAGATTGCAACTGACTGGGGAATTGAGACTGTTACTTATATATTGAGAGACTGGGCAGAAGTCCTGTGGCTTTATTAATAAAACGCTGTCGTCCCAAAAAAGAAATGAAAGAAAGAAAGTCCAAGTCAATTGAACTCCATGAGCGTTGTGCAAATAATCACAAAAATTGCTCTTCACTTTGTTTGTTTGCCATTTCGCTGATTGAATTAACTGGAATTTAATTTGTTAGCCCCCATCATCAGCACTGCAGCACCACATTACACATTTACAGCATTATACATCAATATACAAGAGTATGTGTGTAAGTATATATGTATGTACATTGTACATACAACCTTTAGAAGTATTATGGCATATGGGAAGCAGATGTGCAGTAAAACACATTTAAGTAATGCAAAATTTAACTGCCGCAGTCGTTACGCCTGAAGCGCTAAAAGTAATCTGCTTAGCAATTCGAAAATTCGGAAATTATTCGACCGGTGCAAACAGGTGAGCTAATTCTTTTTTTCTGAAGCAACGAACTTGGAATACCCTTTATACTATCTAAAAATAAATACCGAATAACTTAGGTTATAAATACCACCAAATATTTTTAGTTCACATTATTAATAATATTTGTAATGTTAAATTCTTTATTTAAATTGTTTTTAAAGTCTAGACTATATTTAAAGTTAATATTTATATATGTAAAAATATATTTTTACATATTGCGATACATTTTCAATTTATCTATATATCGAAGCTTTGAATATTTGCTTTTGTAATTATTAGTCAATTGTTGACTACAAATAAACATTTTAAATTGATTAACAAAATGAATTTTATGAATTTTATAAAGACTTTGCAAATAATATAATTTATTTTATACTCATATTAAATTCAATTTTATGGCATTTAAAAACCGATCCGATAAGGTGTAAATTATGTATAATAATTTTAAATATTTTTTTTGTATCAATTGATTGGACGATGTAGATATTGAATGAAATGATGAGTATAAATAATAAAAATAACATAAATAAAGATAATGGCAGTAACTGAATAGTTTGAGATGTGTTAGATATTTTTACCTTTGAATAGTTGGTCTCATAGTTGAACTCATATACTCTAAAAAAGGCAACAGATTTTAGCTGCAGCGGCTTAAGAGACGGTGAAAATCTCGTGTACGCGTTTCGTTGATACTGATGCGGCAGTTGCCACTGCATTTGAAGTGATTGCCGTGCACAATTCCGGCTAAAAGCTTTCACTAGTCAATTGCCGATGAAAACAAATGCGCAGTCGATGGCTTTGAGTTGCCTCGCAACATGTTTCCTCTGAACAGTGATGCCAACTACTTGAAACCAAAAAAGGACAAACAGAAAAGAATATGAACAATGGAATAGGAAGTTGATAAAAAGGAGAACCAAAATATACGTTAAATAGTTTTTAGTTATTCTTAAAGATTTATAAACTCATTATTTTTGACTTTATCAATAATTATTATTAGTTATTAACTTATCTTATCTATTTCTTGAGCATATTTAATTTGTTAATAGAAGTTTCCTTCTTCTTTTATTTATATTGGAATTCTGCGACTTCAATATTCCTCAATTTGAGAAACTAAATTCATTTTCATATTCACGTGTATCCAGAAGGCTAAATTGGCAACACTGCCTCTGATAGTAGATGGTTGGTTGACCAGCCTATATCCCTCTCTTCCTCTCTCTCTCTCTCTCTCTCTCTCTGAATTTGTGCTAAATTTTGTGCTTTTTCTTGTTGCGCCAAGTAACTTGGTCAAAACCCGTGCTATTAGCGCTAACCAAAACAACAACTCAATAAAGGTATAGATATAGAGTGGGAGGAAGAGAGTTAAAGAGAGAGAGAGAAAAGGAGAGCAAAGCACTTAACGCTGCTTTCCGTGTCTGAGTTGAGCTAATTGAAAACTACTTGGCAGCTCTGTTAGACTCTGGCCAAGAACTGCAAACAAACTGGCAACAAAGCGGCTAAGAAAGCCGCACATTACTCATACGCAGCATAGGCTGCTGGTATACACAAAGGGATTGTGTTAGTTGCTGCTTCTGATGCTGCAATTGCGGCTTGCCGGCTGGTTGATCTCCTCTCAGCTCGACTTGACTCTATTCTATTCTATTCAGTTCTTGTGTGGCCTAGGCACGTCTAACCATTTTGCTTTTTTCGCCATTAATGCCATCACAGGGCTCAGTGTGTTTGTGTGAATACATTTTGTTTTAAGCTGTCGCACAGTTGTTGGCCTGCGTACGTGATAACGCAAAACAGTGCATTGTTGAGTCCTATTTCAGGGGAAAATGCAGCCGGACGTGGACCGAGATGGGGTGAGAGGAAAAGCTGAGAACAGCATCGTTTCAAGAAAAATATTCACTAGGGGCAAAGCTTTATACTCTAGTTTTAATAAAGCAACACTTTAAATTTAATATTTGTTAGTAAAAAAAATGTATTTATATATTTTCGTATTAATATCTTGGCTTGAGTATGCCTTCGGCACTAGATTTTACCTCGTGAAGACGTTTTTTAAACCCCCCTTGGCACTACCCTGGGTGCTTACTTACTCCTTCCGACTTATATGTACTTCTATTAGTGATTCATTTAACCCTCTATTGCCTGCCAATCAACATTTGTTGAGAACATAATGCAAATATTACGAGTACTTGAGAATAAGAAGAAGGCAACACCTTTAAGAGGATATTTCATCCAGCTGAGTGAGAAGAGGCAGCCAGGGGAGGCAAGAGGCAGTTGCAACACTTCGCTGCATTTAGATTGTTTCCGTTTTGCGCTGGAGAGTTATAACAAAAAATCGCGCGTTCTCAAAAAGAAAGAAAAAAATGTTGTATACAATGTTCTTTGCTCACTTTTGCCGCTTTTCCGGGTTGCAGCTGCCATGATTTAGAATTAATATAGGCAACGTTGCACTTTTCTTGCTGCCAAGTTGTGTGTCGTCCTGGCCTGCAGTTGACTTTACTTCTTTTGGCTGTTGTTTCCACTGTTTCTATACAGTTGCACGTTACCTGGCATTGTTTTAGTGTGCAACATATAAATGTGTTGCATACATTTCAGCGCTAGATTTATGCTCCAGTCCAACTTCGCCGGCATATGCGAAGCTTTACCTTCCCTGTCTCTCCCTTGATGATGCTTGCTCCTTTACTTTTATGCAAAGTACAGCAAGTGTCTGTGTGCGGCGGTGTGTGTGTCAGTGTCTGTGTATGTGTGTGTGTGTGTGTGTGTGTAGATTGTATATGCATAAAGCTTGGCTTGTTGTTGTTTTTATGCGGCATTTGTGTCAAGTACACGACGCAGATTAAAGGGCATAAGACTGGAAGATTGCATAAAGCACAGTCACATACAGCAGAGAATGGAAACTGTGAAAGAGAGAGTGGGCAGAGAGAGAGAGAGAGAGAGAGAGAGAGAGAGAAAGAGAGGAAGCTACAATATAAATGGGCAAGCAACGCAGCGCAAATCGAAAGGAATTGCAATTTAATGGCATAACCTGTGCCAGTGTGCCAATCTTTGAATCTCTTTACCTCTCCCACTCTCTCTCTCCCTCTACCTCACTCTTTCCTTCTCTCTATATCGCTCAGTGTGTGCAACTACCTGATTGGTAGATGTAATAAGGTTACGTACACACTCTTACATATGTTATCTGATACCTTTTTATCAATACCATGTCATTTGTTACCACTTAAAAGCTATTTGATATCCTTCCTTCCTTTATAGGCATATTAAGTATACGCATTTTGGGAATTGTTCACAACGTTGTTTAATTTCCTACCTATTTGTAATTTGATCGGGTATCATAATAAATTGGTTTAATGTGAATTGTGAATTTCAAAAGTGAGCCTACTTATATACATTTATCATTTAACATTCATCATATATTTTATCTTGTTATAAAAGCTAAAACTGCAGTCCTTAGTTATAAAATAAATTCGAAATAAATAAGCTGTTTATGTTCATCCCATTTATATCTGCTTGTTCTGCGTATAGTTATGAATTTTAGGCATCTCTATTATTTTTGGGACTGCAAAATGTCATGGATTTTGTAAAGTACATTTGTTAATCAGCTTAATTTGATTAGAAATGTATTCGAATAAATGCAATAATGCAAATTTGAATTACATTACGCATTACGTGACGTGACATTTGCTTAACGGAGCTGCTAAGTAAAGCCGCCTATGCCAATCAAATGTGCCCCAAAATGGGGCACTGAGGACAGCTGTGTGAGAGCTGAAGAAAGCTAAGCGAAAATAAACGCCTGACTGCAATTTTACAGTAAATTGCATCAAGGTGTAAAGTCAAGCTGTTGGCAGTTGTTGTTGTTGTTGTTGTCGCATTCACAGTTGCAGTTAGAGAAGAACTAAACGAGAGAGCGAGAGAGTCAGCATGGAGTCGCCTCACGATGGGGCAACGCCGTTCAACTTGACTTGCACATTGTTGCATGCAGTGAGGCGTTTCTTTGAGCGTAGCACGCAGCACTTGCAACGGATGTGGGGTTTAAAAGGCGACTCCAGCTTCACTCAGCTGTAACTCTTTCACAACAGACACACACATGTGCATGTACATGTGAGAGTGTGTGCGTGTGCTTGAGTAATGGCAAGCCTTTATATGCAAGTGAAGACCTTTATATGAAATATATATGTATAAATGAGAGCTCGTATGCGTATGCATATCAGAGAATGAAAAAGAGAGAAAGTTATAAGTGAAGTTCAGCTCAAAGTATTTTCCATGTGACCTCACTAATGTTCCCTCCTTCTCTCCCCTCTCTCTCTGTCTCTTTTTCACCACAAAATATGCCATTTATCACAGTGACTTTAGCGAATCGCAGTCTTCTCATTGTCTCCAGCCTGGGACAGAGTTCATAATTAAATTCAAATACTTGTAACATTTTCACAAGCTTATGACACAAAATTTATGAATGAATTCTCTGCAAAGGAATGCAAAGGGATCTATTCTCTGTCTCTGTCTCTTTCTCTCCCTCTGTCTAACCTCTTCTCTTTCTGCATCTCTCTGTATATATATATATTTCATTTACTCGCTGTCTCGTGCCACCTGCTGTCCGTGTGCCTCACACAGCAGGCGTTTAAAATTAATAATGTTGAAACGTGCCCCTTGCGTTATCACAAAGCTCCAAATTTCTATGCATGGGCTCTTGGGCTTTAGCCTGCAGTTCACAGAAATACAAGAGTATTCTGACATAGACTGTGGATATTTGTTTGCTTGATTAGTTGCCTGTCAGTTGAGTGAGCTGTTATAGGCGAATAAGGGAACGTTTCATTTGGAAGCTGCTCCCTGCATATTTTATGCAACATTTTTCACAACGTAATTATATAAATAAAGCCCTTGTTATTTTACACAGTCCGAACTCGAGGCACTTTTCGCAAAATAACTCTACAAAGCACTTCTCACGATCTGCAGTTTGCCTTTTCCACTTTCTCACTATTTCACAGATTTTTTGTGTGTTTTCAAATTTAATTTTCATTTTATTTTTACGCTTTCCACCTTTCACGCACATTTGACGCAAGTCACGCGTAGTTTTTAATTAAAAAACTTTACGTGCAATTATTTTTCGCACACATATACAATGACACCTTTCATTGAATTGCAATAAAATTTTATTTTTTCTCATTGGACACTTTTTAACCTGAGTGCAGCTTTTCTTCTTGGGCAATACATTTTAATTTTTTTTCATTTTTTCTCTATTTTGTTTTCCTTTTTAATATTATTTTATAAACGAATAAGTTACAACATTGCGTATACGCAATGGTGTCTTGAATGTCAACACAATGTCAGCAAGTTGCCGTTGCCAGGTCTGCTGCGTTTGTTGTTGATGTTGTTGTTGTCTTCTTATTGATGTTGTCGCTGGCAAAAATTGGCTGTAAGTGAAAAATGCACAAACAACCTTTGCAAACAACAAAACACTCGAGAAAAAAGATAAGAGAGAGTAAAAATGAAGGAAACCCAGCAACGGAATGAGGCTAAAGGCAAATTTTTCATCATTGCAATTGCTAAGATGTTTATACCCTATATCAAATGTTAAAAGAAGAAGTGTTAGACTTGACTTAACTTAAGATCAATAAACTCACAGAATTAAAATTATCTTGCTTTCTCTTCTGTTTAATACGTTGATTAATCGACCTAGAATTTACAGGGAATCTTTTAGTCACAGTTAGTGTTTATTTCATTCTTCTCCCAGAGCTCAAATTCTTTAACATTTTGAAGGTCAAACTTTTATAAATAACTTTATACCCATGCTTAACCCTATAGACATTTTACAGGGTATCTTTTAGTCACCATTAATATTGATTGAATTTTCGTTGCTGCTCGTTTTGCATGTCGATTGTGGAATGACAAACGAACGTAGTGAATCGACTGAAACTGAATCATCTGATTCACTGATTAAACACGGCTATGGACCGGGATCGGCTTTAACCCTTTGGTGCCGTCATCATAGCGTCAAGCTGTTGAAGCATGAAATTTTTCATGCCTAATGAAGTGTAAAGGTTTATCGTTTGAGGAAAACGCAGGCCATGCCATTTGCTGTTGTTGTTGTTGTTCTCATCTCAGTCTTCTTGTTGTTGTTGGGTAAGTTGCCTTCTTGTTGTTATCGCTTCTAGCGCTCCTGTATCACGATATATATATATTTTTTTCCTGTTTTATTATTATTGTTTTGAGCTACGTATTATTTAGCTTTTGCTTTCATTTCATGCCATATTTCAGTGGCCTATATGATGTTCTGGGCTTTGTTACGGTTGCACAGTTTATTATTATTTGTTTCCCTTGTTTTCTTTCTTTTTTTGGCTTTTCCTTTTTCGGCTGCTAATTTTAGACATCATTGATTTTCATGATTTATTGAATTGTTCTGGCATAGCAGGACGAAACAAATTCATGTTTTGTGTATGTTTTATTTAGGTTTTAAATAAAAATTTGCATTTTTATTTAAAAATCATATGCAAATATCAGCATGTTGATTCATAAAAATTCAACATTGTCAGCTAAATCTAAAACTATTCAATTAACTTATGAGTATATCCTGTAAATATGAAAGCATGATGAGAGGGTCTTTCTTTTTTCTATTTTAAAATTTAAGTCTGTCTGCTAATTGTTTGATAAAGTGAAAATAAATTGTGTAGATTAACATAAGGAAAATTTTCTCCAAGAGAGGAAATAAGTGTTCAAAATAATGTTTGAATTTCAAAAAATATATTAATTTAGTTTACCAAAAAAATGACAGGTTATTTGCATATCGAGCATTAACTCAACGTGGCTAAAAAATATGCGCGATATTGTAAAATATTTAACTATAAAAACTCATATCGACAATTTACCGATGTGTTTATTAAATATAAATTAATTGATTTTCCAATGGACTCGCCAAGTGTCAAGGTAATAAATTGTTTATACTATAAAAGCAATAATTTACGCACGCGATAAAAACATAAACAATGTTTCGATTTGATGTCCATAAAATGTACATATATATTTACTTACGTTAACATTCATTGTTTAATTTGTTTGCAACATTATTTGTGTTGGCTAACAGTTGTTACCAAACAATTGACTGAGAATGTTTATAGCCACGTTTTATTGCAATTGCATGTCTGCAAAGATTTGGTTGGATAAAGAGGGAGCTTTTTATATGAAAATTAATTTTATATACTATTCTTAAAAATATTTTAAAATTAACAATATTTGTCTGTATGTATTTTCAATTTACTTGGATATATATATTAACGGCTCTAAGTCGCCTTTCAGGTAGTTGGTATTTAAATGTGCTATGTGCTATCATATTAATTTTGTTTAGTTTATATGACTTACAAAATAATTCTTAAATAAATAACTATTATTTATTTATATTTTATGCCTTTGAATAAATAAAATGTACCTGAAAAATAGTATCTATTTTGTGACTAATATATTTGAGTTAAGTTAATATTCATAATCAAACTTTATTCGAATACACTTTTATCTCAGTTATCTAGATATTTCTTATGGCTTTAAGTTGTGTTTCAGGTAGTTGGTTTGGCTCCTAGCTTACAATGCTTGATTGAATTCCAAACGATTGCACCTGTAGTTGTTCTTCTTCCTGTGCGCCTGCTTCTGCCATTTCAGTTGCATGTTCGTTATACAATTGTGCCGCTTGGGGCACTATCAGCCATCAGTGGAGGTTGCATGTTGGCTGTTGCATAGAAAAACGGCTGGAGCTAGGAAATCAAAATGTGCATATGAAAGTAATTTCCACACTTAATAGGATACGGAAACTCTGACGATACGTTTTACGATATCCTGACTATGATGCCCGGCAACCATTTACATTATGCACAAGCAAGCAATAAGAGTGAGATGGAAACAGAAAGAGAGACAGAGAGTGCCAGAGAGAAGAGAAGCTGTTCGTCATTCAATATATGGGGAATGCTTGACAGGCTACCTCAAAAACGCCCAGCCACGTTGACTGTTTCCGCTGTAGCTTCCGTTCGGCATGCGTTACCAGTAGTTACTGTTGCTGCAGGTGGGCGGCAGGGGGCGTGGCATTGGCTAGCAACGAAGTAAAAGAGCTTCATATGTTCGCTGTCAAATTTGGAAATTATTCAAGTTGCCGCTGCTGCTTCTGCTTCTGCTGAAGTTGGAAGTAGAGCATGAAACCACCACAGAACGAAAACGAGACGCATCACATATTTCAGATGTAAGAAACAGATAGTTTCTTTTAGCCAAGCGAGAGATAAAGATACAGTTGCAGCTGCAGATACAGATGGTCTCACCTGGAAACGTGGCACAAAACTTATTGTGGCAAGCAGACAATTTGAGTTTGGAACTGCAACTGAAACAAGCCAAATGTGGCACTGCTTCATCTCAATCCAAGTCAATCGACTGCAGCGGATTCCCCGCTTCGCTGATGCTCCATGCGCGTCATTGATTTACCCTATGACCCACGCCCGCCACCGTTCACCCCTCATCCATCTGACAGTGACATAACTCCCCTCCCCCAAAAGCAAACCCAAGCCATGAAATTCAGTCTGCGCTGCGATGCTGGCAATTTTATTTGAGCTCATGCAATTTTACTTGGCATTGTCATGTAGCTGACTAAAAAAACATTGTGGAACTTGCTTCGAACGCTTTGATTGACCATTGAAATTGCACGTCAGTGTAACAGGCAGCACCCTCCTTTTCTCCTTTGCTCCTTCTCTATCTCTCTGACGCAGTGGCCACGTGACGTATGAGTAATGTGCAAGACGTGCAGAGTTGACAAGCAAGTGTGTGATGTGCGAGGTCAGTTCCATGATTATACTCGTAACACTGTCATTTCTTTTGAAATACTTACTTCCAAGAAATGCATATAACTCAGCAGCGATATAAGATGAATAAGAATAATAATAAATACCCTCGTGCTTTCATTTTCAAGAACCACAATCATTTGTTGTTTGTTAATCTGTTTGCATTTGCACTTGACAGCTGCATAAATCTAAATATTGACATGCCTCAAAAGACAATCAACTCTCTCTGAGTTTTGTAGATAGATAGATAGAAAAGGGCGTCATGATCAAAATAAAATAGATGAAGGCAGCAACAGCAAAAACAACAATTGTCAAACTGGGAACCCTCTTAGTTATTGCGGCAGGCACATGAAAAATTAAGCTGGCTTTAAACATGCCTCAGAGAATGAGACAGAGAAGTTTACAGATACTACTTACGAACTTGTACTTTCAGTTTTTGTTTGCAGACAATACGAGTAGTGTGTGCAGATTTACATACACATATCACATTCAGCCACGCCCTCTGACAAAGAAGTTTCCTCTGGCGAATGCACGTGAGCCTTACTTGATGTAATAAGCATGAGACTTTGGGACTTGTTTTTCGACAACTAGTAGGGTAGACTATAGTCGAGAGAGCCCGACAGTAAGAGACTTTGTACTAATTCAATAAAAGTACAAACAAACCCGCACTAGACTGTTTATCAAATAACTTCCGAGTGTATTATCTGATCCTGTTATAAGAGGTGTAATTTATTTTACAATTAATTTGTACAGGATATAAAGAAGCCTTCAGCTTGGAGATTTTAAAACGAACCAGAACTTTGAGTTCAAAGACTTTAAAAACTAGTTCGGGAGCTGCACAAAAATATTGCTCCAAGACTCGTTTAACCGAGCCGAACATTCTCTAAAACTTAACTGGTTTGCAGGCTTAGTTTTTTGGGTGTGTCGCGTCTTTGTTTTTTGACTAACTTTATAAACTCTTTGTTGCTTATAAGTACAGGGTCTTACAACAGTTCACGAGTAGCAAGCAAACAATCTGGCAAGGCGCTGAAAAGTATGCTATGGTAAATCAGACCCCAGAGTGAAAGACGTAAGCAAATTACATTCGAAGCGTGGCAATGAAGTAGCTTATTCCCCTCCCTTCGCCTGCCTTCTTCTATACTTTTCCCTACTTATAAATGACAACCAACCATATAATAGATGTTCCATAAACTTCTGCACAAGACTGCATTTGAAAGCATGGGGTGTTTGCTCCGTGTGCGTAACTATGACTCACCAAATAAATGTTTATACAACGCACTTGGACTAACAGCAGCTTGGAATGACAAACAAACAAACAGACAGACTGACAGACAGACAAACTGAAACTGCGATAGATGTAGTTAAATAGCTCAAGTTTTGTGTAGCGCACTTGACAGCGCACTGAGCGTTTTCCGCCGAGTGTTGATGTTGCAAAGTTAATGAGCAGAGGCAGCACATGAGAGCAGGAGATGTTGCACAAAGCGTGCGACCAGCAGCAGCTCAACTGAAGGCCAAAATGAGAAGCTATTACGAATATTGGCAAGTAGTTCTGCGAGTATGACATGGGTTTCTGGCTACACCCAGAGAAAAATGCCCAGCAAGTTTATTATTCAATTACGATTTTTGCTGGCTAATGTACAACATTTAAATATAAAGTTCAAAGTCCTTCATTCTAGAATTGAGTAAAATATTAAAGATAATATGAAAGATATTTAATTTGAGTACAATTACATTAAATAAGTTTGATTTAAAGTAAATTCATTATATAATTTGGTTTTATTATATTCATATCTACATATAATATATGTAATTCTTTTTGCATTTCAATCTAGCATGGAATAATCAAATACAATTTTATTTATATCTACTCGGGGGGATTTTTCTCTGGGTGCATAAAACCAAGCTGCGCAATTGTTTGTATTAAAATTGCTAAATGCCAACACATTAACAGCAATTCAAGAAATGCTACTACGAGTTGTTGGCCTAATTAGTAACTGGGGAAATAAGCCAAGATATTGTGTGTGTGGTAATGAAAGTGCTGTATAAAAACATTATTATCGATTTTCAAAAGACAATTAGACTCTTCTATTTTAACCGAATAATAAATCATTTAATTTAACTGCGAGCAGCTGAAATAAATTCTGCACTTTTAACTATACGAATTGAACTTTATGAGTTTTTAGCTTTCATTTTAAAATTATTTTTAACTTGTCTCTTTGGTTTTTGTGTTTGTGAGAATAATTTCAAATTTAACTGTGCGTATACGTATTTTTATCTCTCATATTTGGCAATTGTGCGGCTTCATTCTAGTTGAAATTGTTATTTGTTGTTCTTGTTGTTGTTGTAGTTAAGCCAACGAAGCGTATGTTTTACCTTTGGCCAGATAAGAACGGAGTAAATGATCAACAATGTGTATACGCAGTGTGGTGCGCCATTGTTCATATGCTAACAAGTATTTTGATGTCTTTCTCCTTAGATGCATGTGTCTGTCTCTCTGTTGGTCTGTCTGACAGCCTGCTTGCTCATTGTTTTGTTTATTTAAAGTCAATTGCAAAGCATCAATTAAATACACTTGAAATAATCGTAAATAGTCTGTAGTTTATAGCACACATTTTAAGACACATTTTCACACACATACAGACAGATGTGATTGTTGCCATCAATTCAAGCTTAACTAACCCAAAGACAATATCATATGTGAAACCTCATGTACATGTGGCAAAACAGTTTCTAATTTAATCATCTATTTGTTTTCGATTCTATTTGAGACTTAGACCAAAATATCTAACCAGTTTCTCCGTTTATCCCAACGGCAATTGCCTGCTTTCCATTTTAATTAGTTTCATTTACCAAATGTGAGTACATACGATATAATTTTGTGGAGTTTTCCGTGTTCTTGTAATTCTTTCGGCTTATGCAAATTTTATTAGTTATTGATTGCATGACGTCTAAAAATATATGACTTAACTCAGGTCACAGGAGAGAGCCAAAAAGGCATTAAGACAACAAAATCAAATGAAAACAAATTTATGAGAAACGCTTAAGGGCATTATAATTTCTTTCTGGCAGCCACTTTACCCACTCCAAAAACCTGTCAAATCTTGGATCTAAATTACGCCGTGAGCCCAAAAATATAGCTGGCAATCTTAAAATAAACATTTCGGCATTTGCGTCAACAAAGTAAACTCTGAGAATTATATATACGAACTAGGGGGTTTGCCCCTGCTCGCTTCGCTCGCCAACCCCCGGCTCGCTACGCTCGCTGAAATCTCGGGGAAAAATGTGGAGTGAAAATAGGAAACATTTCTCACAGCTATAGCCAGACCTTATGTCATTTCTAATTAGATATCGGGAATTGTAAATTCAATTTTTCCCTATAGTTGGACTTAAGATAATAGTAATAAGTAGTACTTTATATAATATAGAGAATTTACATTTTCGCTGCTCGCTGTTTTAAAGTAAATAACTTTAAATAACTTTATTTAAAAGTATATAAATAAAAAAAAATAAATAAAATACCGCTCGAACCGGCACTCCAACCCACAACATTTCGATCTAGAGTCTGCTGCTCTTCCATTAAGCCATTGCACCCGCTTGGACTCCAGCAGTTAAGCTCGGTATAGATTAGGCTCTGTTCTGAAGCCTTAGAAGAGTGTTTTTTTTTCAATGCGTAATATGAAAAAATCAACAAAAGCGAGAATAAGAGAAAAGGAAGAAATATTTTAGGAAAAGCGAATAATAGGTCCATATGCTGCAAATTGAGTTTGAAAGTCGCAACAACAATGCAAAGCACGTTACTTTATTTAAAAGTATATAAATAAAAAAATATAAATAAAATACCGCACGAACCGGCACTCGAACCCACAACATTTTGATCTCGCGTCAAAATAACAAAGATCTTCATACAAAGTTTTAATTTGCATCTGGTTGTTCCTATGGCAGCTATATGATATAGTGGTTCGATCTTGACCAAATTTTCTCAGGATGTAGCAGTGAGTAAGAAATACATAATCTGTGAGTTTGGTTAAGATAGCTCAAAAAACAAAACAAAATTTCATACTAAGCAATTTTGACCTTTGACCCCCCATTTTAGCCCCTTCCAGTGGGGATATCAAAAAATCCCGTCTTATTGCACGATAATTATGTCTCAGCTATGTTGTGTAAAAATTTCATCTTAATATCTTGAACCGTTTGGCCTACAGCGTGATGACTCAGTCAGTCAGTCAGTCAGTCAGTCAGTCAGTCAGTCAGTCAGTCAGTCAGTCAGTCAGTCAGTCAGTCAGGACAAAGAGTTTTATATATATAGATATATACTTATAAGTGGAAAGGGAAAGAAGAATTATCGCAGTGTTCATGTCGAATCGGTGTCAATTGCAGTGCAAAATCAATTAGTTTCCGCTTATTAATTGCATCTGCTGAGCTAACTAACTAAACGAACCAGGCAAGCCACAAGCCAGACCAATAATCAACGCCCATTGCACATTACGTATACGCAGTGGGGAATGCGAACAATTGGATAAACGGCAAATGGTATTGAGAAAAGCACAACGACTTTAGAAGTTAACTATCTAGGAGTATACCCAATTTATGTGTAGCTATTAATTTTATTAAAACTAATAAATATAACATTTAAGTTAAACACTTCCATGAAAAAAGTCTACTTTCAAGTTTTCTTCATATTCAAAAGACAAATGGATGTTTAAATGTTTGCTATTTGCACTTATTCTTGCTATTAATAATTAATTTCAATATTTCTACTCTTTTCTTTACTTGCATAGTTAATGTAGTCCATATTTGTAAGGGAAAACTGAACAACAAAGCATTTATACGCTGCATTGGTCGCAATTTGTACGTCTCGGTGTGTGTGTGTGTGTGTGTGTGTGTCTAGGCATGTCTTTAGCTTTTGCCTCGTCTCTTGTTGCATATGTTTTATATGTCTGCAAATTCGCATCACGTTCTGCGAAATGGGAAAACGTGAAGCTCGGTAAAAGGAAATTCGAATTCGATGTCTTTAAAAAGAGCTTTATAAATAGCGTGAAGCACCCACAGTTGCCAACAAATGGTTGCCTTCAACTTAAGCTGCAGTAAGAACAATTGGTAGCAGGTAACACAGAGACATCAGCACTTTCAACTAGAATCCAACTCTGAGTCACAGATAGAGACAGAGGGACACAAAGAGAGAAAGAGGAGGTAGCTTAGAGTAATGAATATTTAATACGCACTGCTAGCCAAGTTCTGTTCCACTCATTTACCACAACCACAAGGACTTTCTACTCTTTACTTCTTGCCACTCTTTGCGCTACTTTTAAAAGTACAGTAAACGAAAATTGGTTTTAAATTGATTTACCATAAGCGCTCTTTTTTTTCAACAAAAGCCAACGACAAAGCACAGAGAACAGGGAACAGAATACAGAATACAGAGAACAAAGATAAAGAGAGGAGGAAACCGCAGAGTGAAGTAACCTCTTCCTTTTTAGTTACCATTTAACTCTTAGTTCCCTCTTCTTCTCTAATCTGTATGCACATCAGCAAATTAGAACAAATCGTTTTGGCATTGCAGTTGATTTCACGTTTAAACATTTTGCAGCCACTTCAATCAGACAGGAAAATAGTAAGGAGAAGTGTGCAACCATTTATATGCAGGATACTACATGTTTATTACAACTGCGTGTGATGCACCTGCAATACGTGTCACGGCTTAATTGCAGACACTAGGACAATGGTCGCTAGCAATTAGACGACAACAACAACGACAACGACAACGATGACAAAGACAGCGTTGGGTACAATAAATGAGAAAAAATATCAGTCAACCACACGATATTTACCAGTTGACAACACACATACAAAGAAACTCATTCACTCTGTCCCTATCTTCTTCACTTTCTCTCTCTCTCTCTTCCCCTCTTTGTTGCCTTCTCTCATTCTGATGCTTTGGCTTGTACCTTTGTTTCATTGCTCAAAATTGTTTTTACCGCATTGCCAACTATTGTTAATGTCATTCTAAATGCTGCCTCTCTAGCCGCCCTTGTGCCACGCCCTCTTTGCCACTTCAGACTGCATCTCTTTCTGTTCTTATTCCTGGTGCCTGCCAAGCGCTCGTCATTAAAACTTTAACAGTTTTATGGTGGCAATTGCATCCTGACACTTTAGCTGCGCTTTCCTTTCCTTTTCTTTCCTTTCCTTTCCCTTCCTTTCCTTTCCACGCAGTTGTTTCCACAAAGCACACGTGTGTGTTTGTCTTCATATATGTATGAGTGAATTGTGTTTGTGTGCGTGTGTGTGTGTGAGCTTTGGTGTCTAGTGCACACTCTAAAAATACAACAATAAATTACCATAGAAAACACGACATGCAAACTCAAAATGAATTTTTTGTCTCTCAGCTTTCACTTGTTTTCGAGTACACTCGCTTCTCACTTCTGACAGAATGTACCAAATTAAAATACTAAAAATAATTTATAAAAAACAAAATACTTAATGCATAAGGGGCTAAAACGCTTGAACTGCAGTTTTCGCTTTCACACGAGTTTTTGTGTTTTGTTTAATTTGTTTTTAACAATTTGGCTTTTACTCTACAACAGTCGCTTTAGTTTATTTATGCTCGTATTTAGATTTAAGAAATAATATATAAATGTTAAAATTTCACAGCATATTTAGTTTTCAGAATTTTGAAGAAGAATATGCATACTTAATGTATCTTTCTTTCTATTATTCAGGTTATAAATAACTTGTTTTAAACCTTTCATGTATATTTGTTTTAAGGTGCTTAAATGAATAGAATGTTCACAATTATTGAGAACAATAATTGTATAATATTAAAATATAAATATACATTATATGATATGTTATACACGGCATTCCACCTCGGCTTCTACCCTCTCAATCTTTTCCCCTAAATGGCAGCTAATTTTGAAGCCCATTTATTTAATTTTTGTTACACATTAGGAAAATTTGTAGACTAATTAATAATAAATGAACGGTTAGCGTGCATTTCCCTTTTGCGTTTTGCCTTTTGCCTTTTACCGTTTACCGTTTTCCTTTTTAATTTTTTATTTATTTTGTTTTGTTGCATTTCATATAATCGAATTACTTTTCTAACCACAGCATTGGCAGCGCTTTTCCAAGACAAGTGCCACCAACGTTACCACCGACACCACTAAGCCGCTTACACTTAACCGACGAAAAGAAATTTTGCTTTGCTCTTAGTGCATGTGAGTGTGTGTTTGAGTATGTGTATGTGTGAGCTACAGTATGTGTGTGACATTTGCCCTTGGTCGCCAAGGCGTATACGTAACATTTTGTTACTTTTATACATTTTTTATATGTGAGGAAGCTATTGGTAAAAGAACAGAGTATGGCAGTGTTTCGAGGGGTGTGCATGCTGTGGCAAGGGGATGGGAAAGACCGGTTGTGGGGAGGGGGAGTGGGGATCGAGCATATGAAGTGGCAGGGCTTTAGACCGAAATCCGCTTAATGCGCGCATAAAAAATGGCAACGGCGACGAATGTTGGGAGCGAGCCAAAGTCCCAAACTTGATAAAATGTAAAATTATCGCACATTCATTGTTATTGTTTTCTTTTTACTTTTTTTTTGTGCCTGTGCTTGTGCTCTTTTCGTATTTGCTTTTGCTTTTGTTTCTCTTTTTGTTGTTGCCTTTGTTTTTTGTAGTGAGTAGATGCTTGCGACGAGTGGCATCAGCGACGGCTTTAGGTTAAGTAAGCCAACGCACACACGCAGCTAAACACACGAAATCAAACTTGAAAAATTACGATGATTTCCTCTTAAAGCATGCGACACACAAAGGCAGGAAGGAGCAAGAACCGAGCACCAGGAACACCTTAAGGCAAAGGAAGTGCGTCAACGGAAATTTTGCAGCACACGCAATGCATGGAAACTAAATGGAATGGGAATGGGAAAGGAAGCGGCTCTTCTTTAATGCCTGCCAGTTACATTTTATTTTATTTTATATTTTATTTTATTTTATTTCATTTTCGTTTTATTTTTATGTGCTGCGCCAAAAGCAAGAACAACTCCAAAAGTCAAGCGCGGAATTTTTTCTTTTCGATTTTCCTTCTCCGTTTTTTTTTTTTTTTTTTTTTGCTGTGCATTGCGATTTGCTTTTGGGTGTTTTCCTTTATTTTGACTTTGGTTTTGTATTGGCTACAGTAAATCACTTTAAAAATTAGCATAATCCGGTGAGTAAATAAAAATAAGTGAACGTCTCTCGAGTGCCAAAAGCTGGAATTCCTTTCTCGGTCAATCGGCATCGCAATCGCATAAGAACTGAGCAAATTGCAATGCCAAAGCCCCAGGAGATGGTGAATCACAGTAGAGATTGAGTCAGAGAGTGGGGGGCATTTCCGGTGGGACCAAAGATGGGTTATTATGAAGTCCTTTTGAATTTAATATATTTTTATTTATTTAAAAACGTACATTAATTACTTGTAGTTGCTATTGAAGCTTTTGATTAAATACTTATTTCTCTTGATGTCTATTATGTATTTCCATCATTGAGCTATAAATATGTTCAAGTATCTTGTTCATATTAGACATTAATTAATTGAATAATTGGACATTTAATTAGTTTCTGATTTCTCTTTATGTAACAGCGCAACCCGAATTGATTATCTATAAGATTAAGGAGCTGAGTTTGAAGTGGGTTCAACCGATAAAGCGACGTCAAAGCGATAGTGATTAGTGGATTAGTATATTTTCTAAGCTTCTAACTCAGTTCAAGATTAAGAACAACAAAAGCTTTATTACTAAGTACTGATCATGGTTGAGCTTCGTTATCAGCAAAGCTTCATTATTTAATACAGATAATAGAATATAAAATTTTGAAATTTGATATTTTCAGGCAATTTTGATTTGTGGGAGAGGAGACATTGGACTGAATTTTATATTTATATATATTTATTTTGTTAGATTATTTAAACATTTATTTTTGTGCTTACACATTTACTAACTAAGTCACATCCAAAGACATACAAGTAACTAGTAACTAGTTATTAACTAGCCTAGAAAGAGCTTATCTCATGTTTGTCATTTATCTGTTAGTCTTCTCTTGGCATAGATTTGATAAATTCCCAGACAAGCAGAGAGAGCGCCAATTGTGCCTACTTGGACAGAAGACAATTGTCCACCCCAGAGATAACCTTTGGGTAAAGTGCCAACAGAGTCCACAAGATCTAAAGAAAGTCGCACTACAGACATCAATTCCAAACGATGTTTGGCCAGGAAGTTGAGTTTAATGCTTTTAGGACTGTTAAGCTGATGAATACGTTTGAGTTTCTCCCGATTCTGCCATAAGTTGCGAAGAGTTCGCATTAGACTCCAGTAGACCGAGAGCACCCAGAATATGGAATTGGCATTATCCCAGTTATCAGCATGATTGACATCCACAATTTTATGTACGGATACCCAGCATATCTTTTCAATGGAATAATAGACAAAGTCCACAATATTCGCAGTCACTCCAAGCATAGCCATAATGCGATCTGGCTCATCCTGTCCCAATCTATATTCCAGGGCATTCTGAATTACAGGTATATCATCGATAAGACGCAGTGTAGCCCTTGCTCCAAATATTTTAGAGCTGGCTATTGCAAATCTTTTGGCCAAGTCCGGATTCAGCTTGGAATGATAGCCAGCCATGAACTTGGCACTATAGCACAGAACTTTCATCACCAGATCACGGCCACCATAGGAATCAATAATGTCACAGAATTCTCCTCCTAGCTTTGGAATGCTGCTCATTATTTTAATTTTCTCCAAGCCTTTCGTAAAATCAATAAAGAATATACAAGAAAATCTGTCGCGAGAACTTACTGCACGACTTGATAATAACAAAACAAAGAAAAGTATAAATATATGTTCAACCAATTCGTTTTGGAATTGATCATAATTCTCAGTTGTTTTTTGCTCAAAGGTAATCCCAGGTTTCACTTCCATAATGCTCGCTTCGTGGGTTTCCTTTTGAACCAAGCTTTCTTCTAGATTTAGTTTTCCTTTATCTTTGAATTTATTTTCTTGTAACTCATTAGTAATTTCTTGTACAAGATCCAGCTGTATATTAATCTGAGATCTGAATTCTTGTAAGATCATTTCATACTTTTCTTGTTGAACCAAGTTTTCTTTAAGATTTTGTATTCCATTGTCTTTGAATTTCATTTTCTTTAATTCATCACTAATTTTTTGTACAAGACCCAGCTGTATATTTATTTGAGATCTAAATTGTTCAATTATCGCTCCATGGGCTTCCTGTTGAACCAAGTCTTCTTTATCTTTAAATCTACATTTCCATAATTCATTACTCATTTTTTCTACACGGTCCAGTAATGGTTTCACAATCTTATCATAATGAACCTCACATTGCTGTTCCAGTTCCCGGTTTAATTGAATTGACTAATCAGAATAGAATTTATTTATTTTACACACTATCATAATTACACAATCGATCATGTTTCTTACCTCATTATTATTCGTTGCCACTGCTAACGAGAATATATTGTGGAGCAATGTTATTATCAGTGACAAGAGTAATAAAATTTTCCACATTTCAATTTGTTTGTACTACCCCCAAGGTAGATGTTTGAAAGACTAAAAGTTGAGTCCAAGTCAAAGCAGAGTTGAACCCAAATCATCTCAAATATTTTATTAAGCTCTTATCAATTTTGAGATAAGAATGACTATACTATAATTTGACGATAAACAGTGCTAGTTAAAATTTCACCCGGCTGAAAAATTTAAAAATTTCGGTTTTATAATACCCAATTTTTAATTTGTTAATTCTCTAGAGCGACTTTATTTGTCCAAAAATAAGTAGTTTTTAGCTTCATCACGTGTTATCTTTGTAATTCCGAATGTTCTTACATCATTTACAAGACGCTTTCGGAATTCCACCTAATTCGATTAATTTTTCCATTTATTTTCTGTATTTCACTTACTCTTTTTATTTACACGCGTTTTGTTTTGTCAAATTTCCATTTCAGTCCAACCCTGCGTATGCTTGTTTTTTCGCTTTTTATTGTTTTTATGATGCGGAAAACCCTTTTGTTTGAATTCGTTATGCTTGAGTTATGCAAATCGCGCACTGAAGCGACAGTTGAAAACGTATTGATCAATTAGGCAGAAGTTGTTTATGTATTTGAAAGATTTTCTCTGTCAGAGATATAATTTATAGCTGTTATTCTGAATTCTTTAGTCAACAACATGGGTTTTTTCTTGTGTCTTGTGATGTTTTAACGAAACATTTTATAATTTATTTATTTTTTAAATTAACTAAAGCTTTGACAGCATCATAAATAGTTGAGTCAGAGGATGTCATGCAAACAGGTACAACAACTAAGCTTCTTTTGGTATTCAGATAATCAACTCGGAGAAGGTTTCCCTCTTCTTTGATTACTTTGAAAAGGACTGGCAGGATTTTGTTCGTTTGGAAGCTGCAGCTTCTCTGCTGATTGATGATGGGTTGCCAGAGAATTGTACAAACAACTCGTACGAGGCAGCATAACGATGTATTTTGAGGCATTGCCTTTCTGGAAATGGTAAATTAAAAGGAGCAAGCAGATTCAGATGCACATTCGAAGGGCAAAATACATTTAAGGTTGCATCTCTTGGGGTAAAAGCTCCATCGATAACGAGCTTATGACTTGACTGGTCACAAAACAACCACAGAGGGAACAATTGTGACCATTTAACATTTGCCTACAATGCAAACGGATTTAATGAAAGAAATATTTTGTTACATTTAGCTTCAGTTTTTCCATTTTCATCTTTAATTTGCAAAATTGTGCAAGGCAATAAAGTAATTGTTAAATCAGACTCATTTCATTTCAGACTCTTTGTTAAATGGTAACTAACTGAGAAAGGGCTTAAGTTCCGTTTGCTGTTGATTTCTGGGTCAAATATAGTTTCATATTCGTTTTCTTTTTCATTTTACATCGTAACTTTATTTAATTATAATGCAGATTTCATTTCAATTTCAGGTCCTTTTCCTTGCCCTGCGCTTTTTCACATTTACATGAACCCCGAAAAACACACACAAAAGAAAACTCAATTAAAATTGAATAAATTTCCATGCTGTTGGGAATAATTACGAATTTCAATTTATTTGCCGCAGGATGCAAAAAGCAAAGGCAACAGCCAACAAAAAGGACGAAGGCAAAGACGAAGGCAGTCACAAAGCCAGGCCAGCAATCGTTGTCAGCTTTACAGTAAAAGAAACTTTTACCTAACCAACTGGCCCAGGTTGTCTCCATGTCTCCATGTCTCCAAGTCTCCATGTCTTTCTCACAAGCAGAAGAGGAGCAAACAAATGCCTCAAAGGCAAAGAGTCTCGCTGACTGTGCCTTGGATATTGTTAATATGCAAAGTTATCAACTGTGTCTTTATGAACGAATCATTTGCAACTGCTAAAGTTTTATCCAACTCGTATTAAGTGTAAATTTGAAAGAACAACTCTCTGCGGCAATCCGAAAATATAATACTCTATCAGTTTCAGATTGTCATTAGCCAATTTCAAATATCAAACTTTAACTTTCGCTGTGTGAATAATTAATAATGTGATTTCCCAGTCAAGTATACAGCGGGTATGAGTAATCTTTTTACTGGAGAAAAGTGGGAGAAAGAAAGACCATGATAAATGCAATAACATACAAAAGAAAGCAAAACAAAACTTCAAATTGCGCCCGCAAGCCAAAGTCACAAAATTGTTGCTAAAATATAAACAAAATTCAAAGCAGTTGCCGAGGCCAAAAAAGAAATGCAAGCCAAAGTGACAAATTGGAAAACATGCGAGTTTAGTTTAGAAAAAAAAGAAAACAACTCCCTCTGGAGCGAACTTTCCATCGTATGCACAACTGCAAGGCACTGAGGGTAGAGAAGAGGAGAGAAGAGGGGCTCGGAGTTGACACTGTGACTGGGAATGAGGCGCGCATAAAAGTTTATCAACTAAGTAAAATAATGTTGGGCGTAAAGTTTGCAACCGCAGTGCCCGCAGACGTAGGCAACTGGATCGAGGGACATACCCCCTAATTTTCCCCTTTTCCTTTCCACACCCCTTACACAACAATAAAAACCAAATGTTGCGACAATTCAGGTTTCTGCATGGAACGAGCACAACGATAAGGATAAGAAAAGGAAGAAACAGGAAAAACCAGAAGCGTGGAATGAGACAAAAGCTAAAAGCATGCCAACCAGGGAGCACGTTTTGCATAATGATGAATGACGACGACGTCGACGTCGACTGCGACTGTGACTGTGACTGCGACGTCCCATTGCTTGTTTTCCTTTTTCCCCATCTTCCCCACACCTCTTCGTTCTCATCTCTTCTCTTCGCTTCGTTGTGTTGATTTGTTTATGCGCTTGCAGTTGGCGCAACGGTGGCAAAAAAATGATAGCACA
Organism: Drosophila neotestacea; assembly: GCA_035044365.1. Classification (NCBI taxonomy): domain Eukaryota; kingdom Metazoa; phylum Arthropoda; class Insecta; order Diptera; family Drosophilidae; genus Drosophila; species Drosophila neotestacea. The sequence goes on from JAWNMD010000757.1 coordinate 2,438,305, forward strand.
CTTTTGTGCACTGGAACTTGACAGGCCAACGGCGTCGCAATTGGAAACAAATTATGCTCAAAGCGCCACGCAACTGTCAAAGTGGCAGTCAGGGTGTTTGCGATGTCGGGGGGGATGATTGGGGCTTACGGTTGAGCACACCTTTGGGGTATCTCCCAGCACTGTCTCCTTGTTTTATGGCATGTCTTTATTACGTATGCGCCGTGTGAACTGCATTTGATGTGAGGAGAACACAGAGTGAAGCGTAGGAGTGAGTTGCGATTGTAAATAGTGAATGTCAAGTTCAAATTGAAGAGAATCAAACTTGGTCAGTTGGGGATAATTACAAATTGCGAGTGATAAATCATATTGTAGCTACACGCAATTAGAGAATGCATTCAAAGTAGATTACAAGCTGGCACTTTAAATAGTTCAAAGGTATCCAAAGAAACAATTTAAGTTTGTAACTGTATAATAAACATCACAACTTGCCAGTGATAAATGGTGTTACGCCCTTAGATAAAAATATTTATATAGTAAATAAATAAATACAATAATTATAGTTCAATTTTGCAGCTTAAAAACTTGTAAGTTGATATCAGCATAGAAAACAAACTATAAAGTTGTTGGGTTAAAAATTAACTTGCGGGTAATAAATCAAATTGTAGTTGCAAGTAATTTGAGAATTCAGCCGCACTTTAAATAATTGAAAAGTAGAAATTGTGTGTAAATGAATTTAGTTTTAATAGTAACAATTTGCATTTGGAATGTCTGAAATTAAGTGGCATATTAATTTTGAATTTTAAATCGTACACTTATTAAATATTTAAATCTTGGCTTTATTAAGTTAAAAAGTACTATTTGTTATCCTTACTACATTTCCCAACTTTAATCAGCTTATTTTGGTATATTGTTTTAAGTTGTAGTTTGTTAAAATAAGTAAATAAATTATTATAAACTACATCCTTTGATCTAAAACACTTTAATATAAACTTTCTTATCTATTTAAATGTATATACATATATATTGCTTATTTTTTTGAAAAGTATTTTGTTGTTTAAAGCTCGTTCATTTTCCGTTGCAAGATGGAAAAGAATTGCACATATATTTGCATCTAATTGGCAGTCAGCTGGCTAGATAAACTTCAGTTCCTCTTTTGCGATGCAAAACGCTGCAAGGCATAAGTGAGGCAACGCTATTCAGCAGAGAGAGGAACCTGGACAGGAACCAGGACGAGGACGATGACGAAGACCAGGACTAGTACCAGTATTAGGACCACAGCAGACCATCAATGGGCATCGGGACGTTCTTTTCTTCTCCTGTTTTAAGCAGTTCTCCTTGTTTCTAGTACCTAGTTCGTGGTGTACTTGTAACTATCCCTACCATCATTTTAGTTGCAGCTACTTTTCGTGCAAGCTAATATGCAAATTCCCTGAAGCTTTTACTTAGGTTCAGTTTTCTTTTGCACACATTTTACTCGTCCATCGCATCCTTTTGCTTTTGTTTTGCTTCCGCTTTGCCATGTTTTCAACCCATGTCGTTACTCTTTTTATTTTAGCTGCGACGTCGAGCTTATTATGCATTGCACATTTTACAATTTTACTTAAAGCAGAAGGGAAACGAGAGCGAGAGAACAAGGGAAAATCCTCAGTTCACCGCTCACCGCAAAAATAGTAATGAAATTTTTATTATACGACAAAGTAAAATATTTTTATCAGCATTTCCCGCTTGTTGCTTTTGAGACGCGCAAAAATTCTTTGGCATGCCTGGGGTTGGCGTGGCAATCGAGGTTGAGGGGATTGGAATTGCGATTGAAAGAAGTCTGGAAAAACTGTTGAAAAACTGCTGTCAAGTCAATCAAAATATGCCAAAACTTTACAATTTTGACTTTGACTTTGGCCATGCCATGATCCCGGGCTATGGCCATATGGCCAACAGTATTTAAGCAAATTTTTGGCCAAAACTAAACAGCACATTTACGACTTGAGCCCGTGGCATAAACCAAGGGCTTTCCCCCCCCCCTTCCTCCTTGGCAATCCCTTCATCCTAACTCCAAAAATGCACCACAAATTGCAATGAAAAGTTTATCCACTGCACTTTGACTTGGCTTTGGCTTTAGCTTTGCCTTTGGCCGGGTGTCAACTTGCTTGGGCCGTGGTCAGAAAAGTTTTCTTGTGCCTTAAGCAAATATTTGGACTGCGTAATTTGCTGACAATGTCTGAGGCGATTTGTTTAACGAGCACCCTGCACTTGCACTCAGTATTCATTTAGCCGGGTCTATTCGATGACGTGGCACCAAAACTAATGACTGTCTCCAAGTTTTTAAAACTGATTGAATTACATTTGTGCAATTTGACTAAATCTATAGTCAAGCTGTTTATAGTTTTGTATAGTTTTAATTAATGTGTTTACAAACTAAGTAATGGCTTTAAAAGAGCTAAGAATTAAAGTTTGACTTGTAAAGATGGCAGTTTTAAGAGTTTATAGAAATTAAACTAATATAGCTTTTGTACAGAACGGCAATTAGAACAATATTTAAGCTCTAAATTATATACTAATTTTCTTTAAACTTCTTAAATCAGATTTTTTGCTTAAAGTCAATTTTGGGTCACAAATTAAATTACAAAAATGTAATATAATGCAATATTATAAAAAAATAAAATTTGAAGCTTTAAGAAATACAAATATTGTCAACTTTAAAAGGGTTTTATGTTCTTTACTTGCCAGTAGGTTAAAAACTCGCAACACAAAATAACAAAACTAAAATCCTGTCAGAATACGGTTGACAAAAGGGCTTAACTGAGTTTTACCCTGTACATAATAGAAGTCTTACTTAAAAAAATCTGGTTCTGGGGTTATTTAAACCAAGATCTCAATGTTACAACTCTATAAAACGTTTAAAACAATTCATGATTTTATATGCATTAAGACAGTCATAGATGCCTTATTCCATATATTTGTGTTATTTTTTGACAGCAGGGTAGAAAAATGTAACAAAAGTGGATTTCCCTCAGCGTTACGTTCAGAATAACAACAACAATCTGAACAGAAATAACAGCGTACAGATTTTTTACAACAATTTACAAAAAAATAGCAAAACCTATATTTTTCGAGATTTATTTATTTATTTTTTTATTTCTTCGGCGTCAACTGTGCGTAAGTCTTGAAACGGTTGAAAAAATATTCTCGATTAAGGCCAAATGGGAATTTTCATGCTGTGCCTATGGCTTGCTGTCATTCTCTTCCCGATTTTGGCCAAAACTATTTTCCCCAAGCCTTTTTTTCCAAGCTATTACATTTAGGCACTTTACAGAACGTAATAGAGTAAAACTTTGTCGAGAATACATATATGTACACTCTTAAATAACTCTTGCTGACCTCTTAAATTTAACTTATGCTTTTGGTGTAGCTATATAAAACTGGACTATTTGATGTACACAAAGTATTGAAAAACGTTGAAAAGTCTTATTATAAAAATCCTTTATTTCTGCAAATGTGAAAAAATTCTTTTAACTACCTTATATACAATAAGACTTTGCTTTTTGCAACCCTTTCGGCACATTGCCTGAAATAGATAGATATTTTATTAATTTAAATAAATTAAAAAAAAAATATTCCATAATTTTTACTTTTATTGTTATTGTTATTATTATTATTATTTTAGTTGTTTAAGGTTTTCCGAGGAAGTCAAATTATCAAATCAAGTTTGTGAAGTATTTTTAAAAGTAGGAGTCTATTAAATTCATTTTTCTGGTCAAAGCAATTATTTTACTAGTTGTATATTCAGTAAGGGTATTCAATCTTCGATCGACCTTTCTACTGACAGTTTCCTTGAATTTTGTGAAAAGCTAACGTTCACTTATTAAATGCTCTTAGGCAGTTTTCATTGTTCAACTCGGAACAAGGAACTGCTGTTCTGCATAGTGCGTAAATTATGCATAGAGATGCATTGCCAAGTCGCAGCTGTCAAATGCGAGTTGAAGTCTCGACCAAATCGGAATGAAGGGGGAGCTTGTGTCATGCCCCAGCTATGGGTTCAGTTGCACGGCAATGGCATGTGGCATGAATTCCAATGTCAATGCAGCTACGTGATGATAATCGCACACGCAAACCACACACAGTGTATTCCTCCCTCTGGTGCTTGTTTTAAGCTGGGGATAGTATAACGGCAATGCTTAACCCTCTCGATGCCAAAGCTAAAAGGATTTGAAAATAACTTGTGTAAACTTTTAACTAATTGAATTATTGTTGAGCTGCAAGTTGCACTAATTGAATGTGTAGACAGCTCATACGTATACTTAATATTAGTTCTGTCGAGGGGAACAAATCAAGAAGAATTTCCAGATTGATTAAGTTAATTATACGAATTCTAAAGGAAATATTTCCTATGTATTTCCTAATCAATTTTCCTGAATGTTTAATTTAATATTCGAGTTACTGGAGAGTTTGTCGCAACAAATTGACACAATTTTGCTGGTCACACTGACAGAGAGAGAGGAGGAATAGATTCAGGAACTGAGACTAAATCAGAGACACACAGTTGATGAAGTGCTCGACCGAACTCGTATATATCTCTGAGCTCTGTTTCTGTTGTAGCTGCGTCACAACAAATCAGTTTAACATTTGCATGCATTGCATTTTGTTCTGACTGGGGAAAATGGTCGAGAGTTTGGTAGACAGCCTACACTGGCTGGCATCGTTGTCTAAGCTGCAGTTGGCGGCATGTTAACTAACTTGGCTAGCACAGAATAGGTATAGATAGAGAGAGGGAGTGAGAGAGAGAGAGAGAGAGAGAGAGAGAGGAGAGAACGCCATATGATTTATGTGGAAGCCAGGCCCGAAGCAACCGCTGGCAGCATAAACTTTTGCTGACTGTTGTCAGCTGGCAAACAATGGCAAAACCACAACAACACGGCCAGACGAGAAGACTGCGGCTCAGGCGGCATGTACCTACTCTACCACAACAGCAGTTGTAGGCACCACCACCACGAGCACCACCACTGTGAATCTATCTCTAGGCCATAACGGGTGCTGAATGGTGGCCCAAAACCCTGTCAACCATCAACCTCCACTCTCCACTTGGCTGCACAGCCGCCAAACCATCGAGCAAAAAATGAGCACGGAGCCAACTTTATGCATAAATATTTGCATGGCCAACGGACGTTGTTTGGCTCTCATTTCTGGTGGAACCATGTGGATCCATCTTTCTGCAGGTAAATCTACTCCATCCTAGTTGAAATATTCAGCGCATTTTCAAGTTGCAGTCACCGCTTGACCAGAACAGCTGTGCACTTCTATTCCAAATTGCAAATGACCAAAACTTCAGCTCGAGTTTAGCTCTTTAATAATACACTGTCATTTGTCAGTAAGTGGCAGTGGCAGCAAAAAACTACAGCAATTTACACAAATACATCAAGTGCATCAAGTAGGACTTAAACTGCAGCCAAAAGTCGTGTAGAATAACAATTTATTTCACTTTTAAATTGGCAAATGTCTCAACATCTTTTGCCTTCTGCTTTCTGTTACAGTCTAGCATTGTATTTATGCACGTGATTTATTCGTCGAGGGTCGCATTTATTATGCATCTCTCTCTGTTCTCTGGCAATTTAGTGTCTAAGCAAATCGATGTTAGCATTTTGGCAATGCATCTAAATTAATTTGCAAACAAAACTTGGCAACAACTTGGCCTTCAAATCGAGATCCACAACTTGGCACAAAACGGAAGTAATTGAATACAGAAGGCCTTATAGCCAATCCTTGACGGACACTTCAAATGCTAATCGAATATTTATTTTATATCAAATTAAATTCAGTAAAGAAAGACGGATCAAGAAAATAAGTACAATACAATATATGAAATGTGTTAGTTAATATCAATAAAATATTGTATTTGGAAACTGTTTAAAATATATATAGAAAAAGTACCCCATACTATAAACAAAAACTATTTATTTCTGGATGATCGCCTATACTTTACTTGTTTAATATGCAATACTTTATTTAAATAAGAAATCTGAGAAAGTATAAGTTGTATATATTTTTGTTAGCCGTTAACTACAATATAAAACTGGTTAGCTTGGTCAACTTTTGGCTAAGCCTCTAAGTCCCACAAAAATTAAATGATGACGTCAGCTACTTAAGTAGAAGTATTTAGCACCTTGAGCCAGGCAGCCATTAGCCAGGCTTACAGCCCTACTAACTATTTCAGAGTCATTTTTTGACCATTTTAAAGTTAATGTGTTTTGGTCCTTTACATGCAGCTGCTGGCTGATTTAATGAGTTTCCAACAAAAATTATGTTGACATACTCAACAATAAACTCGGTTTATTGACATTTTATGAACCACAAACCGTTGGACTACCAAAACAAAGCTCTCACACCGCGTGAGCACAACGCTGACAGACCACAAATACATTCATACGACTACAAAACATATATACAAACACACATACACACGCACACAAGCACACGCACATAAATACACACTCACAACTTTCAACATAATTTTTACATCCGCTTGGCGCCATTGTCGCGTTTAATATGCTCCTTTCTGAGGATCCTGCCTGGTCAGTTATTGTCCTCATCCGTAGAAAGAGACGCAGATGTTTCGAGTTGTTATTGTTTTTGGTGTTTTTTGTTGTTGTTACCTTGTTAATGGCCTCTCAAAACATGCAGCAATTAAGCAAAACATCAGCAAAAAACAGCAAAACAATAATTATTAAATGAAGAAAGTCTGTAAAAAATATTTCATTAATTTGCAAATAAATATTCATCTTATAATGAAAACATAAAAACTCCAATTAAAAATATTTCAGATTATTCTTTGACGAATAAAAAATTTCAAATTAGTTTTTGATAAACAAGAAATAATATTATTTTTCATAAATATATCATCAGTTTTGTTATTACACAGAATTGTGAATTTGTACAAGTTTTTCTTTACTTTATTTTTAAACTTTAGGTATAATTTGTTAAACTCTCGCTTAGCACAAAGAAGACCAAATTAGCCAAGCCTGAGGCAAAAGTAAGAAAAAGGAAACAAAGAAAAAGCAATAAAGAATACAGAAATGAAGAACTTTTGGCTGCAAAATACCCTGTACGCAATGACAAAGTATTATAAAACTTTGCAAGACAAGAGAAAGAAGAATCACAATTAATATTTAGCATAATACATTACTATATAGTCTATTTTCCCTATGTTACAGGGTATAAAAAGTACAATGGCTTTAACATCAATATTGACATCTACGATACAATTTGTTATTGTAAAGATATATATGGTTCAATGGGCTGGCGTGGCTTTTTATGCCCAAAAGAGAGAGAGAGAGAGAGAGAGAGATATTGAGAAAGTGTGAAAGAAGGGGGAGAATGGAAGCTGCAAGGACACGAAGAAAGTCCAGAAATTGCTTGAAACGACAAATTTTTAATTTGTTAGCAAGGCGTGCACAGCCCACACACATCTACAACTGGTACGATTGATACCAGCTAAAGAAGAGGAAGGAAAATTGCTGAAAAGAAATAAATAAAATTTCGAGCGTTTGTTGCGTTTTATTCACCATGTTCTTTTGTACATTTTATGGCGCTTATCTCGTTGTTGCTCGACTTTCGACAATAAATTCAATGAGCGAGAGTCTCGGAATTGTAAGGGGAACTTTAAACTTAAGACTTTAATTGGCTCACGACTCATAAAAAAACAGTCCAATTGAGCCGCATTCAGTTAATGGACTCAATCAAACGTACAGATTGTTCTGTTTGCGCAGTATCAACTTCCTACATAAGAGTGTTTCATGTTGTTGTTTGACGAGCAGGAAAATATTAATTGAAATCAAGTATACGCCAGGCTACACAGAATTTTCCCTGTATTATTCTTCTCCTCTGCTTATGACATTTATTTCTTAATTAAAAACAATAGCATAAATATTAATTTATGTAGGCTGACAAAATATTTCAAAATGCTTTCTCGTATTTCATCTACAAATGCAAATTTCGACATTTGATGACCCAGCCATAGGTCAAAGTTTAACTTTGCGGTCGATACGATTGTAGTTTCTGACCTATTTGCAGTCATGGAGTAAACAATATTTTGACATTTATTGTCTATCGTTTATTGGTTGAAATTTGTGTTATCTCTCTGGAAGCGAAGTCTTTTGTCATAAGACTCATCTTAAATACTGCTGTCATTTATATATCCTTTCGAACATCATTTCTAGAATGTAATCGTAGTACTTTCAATATTTACTCAAGGCACCTAACGATTTTCAATTGCAATTGTGGCCATTCGACATGGAAATGGAATTGGAAATGAACATCTAAATGTAAATGGCAACAATCTGTTGTTGTGTTGCCCAGAAATCATATTGGGAACTCAATTTGATTGTCTGCCACACACACAAAACTGTAAAATGATAATCAAAACTGCACATTTTAATATTTTTTATTGTAAATTAAAACAATAAACATTTAAAACTTGCCCCAGACAAGTGAGGGAGAGAGAGCTACCATTGTTCAACCCTCTTTCTCTCTTCCACCCTCACATTTTCCACTCTCTTTATCAATGGGCCATCTATTTTCATTGTTATTGGGCGGACACACGCACAGAGCTCCACACCACAGACCAGTCAATAACTGTTGAAGCCCTGTTGAAATTCAGTCAGGGCCAAAAGGGTGTAGACCAACAGAAAGAGTGAACGTGAGTGAAACAGAGAGAGATAGATAGATAAACATATCAAGTTGTTTTACGTTTGACAAATTTAATTTGATTTTGTGTGAAGTTTATTGGCAAAACGTTTTGCGAGCGCTTCGGGCCGAGAAAAGGGGAATAAGTTGAGAGACTCAGACTAAGAGAAAGACTGTACCACAAACTGAGATGAAGATGAAGATGAAGATGGAGACTGAGACTGAGACTAAGACTGAGACAAGGCGCTTAAACGTGCGTATAACTGAGCTACGTGGACCTTCAGTTCCGTTTTGCTATGTAATTCAATATTTGCTCATATGAAGCACTCACACACACACACACACATACACACACAGTCTCACACATTTAATGCAAGCACTTTCGTTGAATGTAATTTGAGTTTTACATTTCACATTTTGCGCATTTTATCCAAATTAAATTAATTTGAATTCAAAATGTTACATCTGTGGTAGAAGAGTCTGAGCTAATGTGACTGTAATACTTACTAGTGTAACCAAATTTGTATAAATTGTTAAGACCTTTTAAGCCATTAAGTCTGAACTGAATGGGATATCAAATTCCGAGAATAATATAATAAATATATAATAACTATACGAATATGCAACATTTCTTTTCCTATTCAAAATGCATAATATTCCAAGAAGGTCATTTACTTAGTGGTTTAGCTTATCGTTTTTTAAACAGAATGTATATGTTTCTTATTGAATCCCTTTATCCCTTTAAAATAAGCCATTTCTTTTTAACAAATTCGCTTCAGTTAAATGCATGAAATAAATTGCATATAGTTATGTATACTATCGTAGTAAATCAAATGATGTTCATCTCAATAGTGTATGCCAATTATTTTATTTTATTTTTTATAATCTCTTTGTATATGCTGCACCTTTTAAAGTCAAAGTGTGCTTAAATGCTTTTTAAATAACAAAACTAAATAACCAAAATATATTTCCATTACGTGATAACATCAGGGTATTAAACACAGGTTTCTGAAATCAAAAATATTCGTCTTAAAGCCGTTTTTTCAATGTGTTGATAAAGAAAGTCATAGCTGTCTCTAAAATATATTTACTTTAAATAATAATCATAAATTATAACATTTTAATTTGATGATTGTTCATTTAAATATTTTAATTATGTTTACGTTATATATTTATTTATTCAGTTCTTTTTACAGATCATCTGCTAGTCAATCACTTCACTTTCCACTTTCAAGATTATTCTTTGTATCATTGAACAAATCTGGTTGCCATAAAAACTCCGTTTACATTCAAATATGCACACAAATTCCAATTGGCAGTGTTTGAGTGTGTGAATTTATTTTGTATCTGTGTATGTGTGTGTGAGTGTGTTAAAGTATTTCAATGGTAGCTGTAACAGTTAAGGGCAGATGCACTGGCAAAAGGCATTCTGTGGTTATTGCGGTGCAACCACAGGAAATGCTTTTACTATCCACTTGCCCCTTAGCTCAAAGGGGCTGCAAATGGGGCTGCCAACTGGCAACGTTGCTGACCGCAGCATTGAGTGTCTTAAAGATGAAAATTAACCATCACATGCAACAGTAGCAACAGTAGTAGGCGTGGCACATTAACTACGCATAATTTGCATGCCTCTGAAGCATTTGTGGTTGAAACTTCATTTTTCTGCTTGTGGCATATGTGAGAGGAGGCTTCAGTCTCAGTATCAGCCTCATCCTGAGCCTCAGTCTCAGTTTCGTTCTCTGCCTTTGCCTCTTTTCAGTGTCTGCTGCTGAAATATGTCGAGAATTTTGTTACTCAACGTTCCCTAATGAGTTTTACGTTCCAGAAGAGTGAGATGTGGTTGAATAGATGGGTGGTTGGGTGTTTTTCGGTGGTTACTGCTAAATTTCGTCACTAAAAACATAAAACTTTTCAACTTTCACTTGAGAGTTTTAGTGGCATCTTGCATATCTTATACATATATAAGTAAGAGTATATGTGAGGTTGGCAGAGCGTTGATTACTTTTCATATGCGTAGGAGCATTCTTTGCTGTGAAGGTTTTGCTGTGGTTAGCTTATTATGGCCTAACATATTGGCCAGGGAATACGAATTCTCGTTTAGCCATGCATGATTAAAGATGTGCGTTTCTTCTTCTTCAACTTTAATGAGAATAGCTTAAAAACTTTTGATTAGAGGGAAGCTGGTAGATAGTAAACAAAGACAAAGTATCTCACATTCATCTATATAAACTGGACTCAAAGAGCACATAAAATGCCACATAACTCAGCTAAATTAGACAACTCACTTGGGCATCAACTTTGAGAAACTAAAGTCAAGTCATCATCACCAGCAGATAATGTAGACGCATATGAAAAGAGTTGAAATACAAATCCTTGAAAATCACAAAACATCTGTGCTGAATATTTCTATGATCCGCTTAAACTGCAGACCAACTAAAGTTAGTCAAGAAGGTGTGTTAAATAAAAATATAAATAGTTTAATAAAATACATCTCAGTATTGTTATTTTTTTCAATTTTTAATTTGCCTAAAGAAACACAAGCAAGGAAAATAATTTGTTTGTGAGCTTCTCATTTTGTAAAACTTACTGTATATGCAATTGTTAGTGCTTTGAACTGAAAAAAATATGTTTTTAAGCAATCGTAATGACTTTTATTTCAATTACTCTGCATTTGCTTTTGTCATAATCCAAATTGAATGCTTCGTTTTATTTTAGAAACTTTAAATCTATTTTTAATTGAAAATAAAATCAAAGTAGAAAACTTATGAATTTATTTATTTAGTGAGTCAAATCTTAAAGAATAAATTTCTTTGAATTTATTATTATGTTACATCGTAGCGCTGTAAGAAATCTCTTACTAGACAAAATGAATAACTATAATTAATATGCTTCACAATTCGATTGTAATGCTGTAATTAAGCTTTAATTACCTTTAGTTTATTTAAATTCTACATCTTTTCTTATATTTTCTGAACTATGACCAAGAGTCTCTTCTCTCCCCATACTCACATTTATTCAAATATTTAATATGATTGTGATAGAGCAACTCGTTATATGAAGCGCTTCAGTTACCTGTAAATAAAACTTGAATAGAGTTTTTTGGGAAACCCATTGAGACATCAAAGCCAAACTGAGATAAGTACTTGCAAAAAGTTCACTGGCCTCTTTTATCATGGTTGTTGAAATAAGTATTTATATAGAGATTTTCGCCAACAACACGTGAAAATGACATGGAAAGTGTTTACCTGCCTGAGCTCCCTCTCTAGACTCTAGAGTATTGACACGCCTGACATGACTGCTAAGTGGAGAAGGTGGACTTTAACCTTCTACCAAAAATAACTCTCGCTTCAGTCCCCAAGCAAGCTGTCTATTTCGAGTCCAGTTGATGGGGAAAGAGAAGAAGGAAGAAGGTACTGGAAAAGCTTTAAGATTCAAAAGGCATTTAAAGCACTGAAAATCTTGGCCAGGACACACAACAACAACAACAAACGTCAACAACTTTGCCACAAATTCTTCTTTTTAGGGAAAGGTCAAATGCTAAAATATGCAGGCAAGCTTTCTATTGTTGTTGTAGATTTATTTGTTGTCGTTGTCGTTGTTGTTGTTGTTGTTGTCATTGTGGTTGTCAAGTGCAATCGAACAATGTCAGTTTGGAAACGAATGCCGAACGCTTCTAAAATCAATGCAATACTAACAACAAACGCAACGGAAAGGAATTTAAAATTCAATCCGATTGAAGTGCGTGGTCGTAGCTCACCTGAAACTCACCTGAGTGGAACTGAGTTTACCTGTACACCTGTGTATAGGTGTAGGTCATGTACATATAGACCTTTTGAATAATATGCGGCAATTATAATTTCTAATTCTGACGTTCGCAAGCACTGTAAGAGCGTCAGCTTTCTCTTAACTCTCTCTCTCTTTTTTGGCTCTCTCTCTTCTGTGGCTTTTTCGAACTTCCAGCGTTTGCTTATCGAAAAGAGCTTTTCGACGAGCTACCCTCTCTGTCTCTCTCTCTCTCACTTTTTCTGTGTCTGGTTATTTCTTCTTCTCCCTCACACTTGCTCGCTCTCGGAGCAATCTCGTGAACTATGGCAACTATACGAGAATGATGTTTGGCATTTTAACCTTTTGCCAGGCGACAAAAAAGTATGCTAGGAATTAGTGAAGGTCACTAATTGTTTAATTCACCTGCCAGCAGCAAACAAATTATGCTTTTTCAGTGACAATAAAAATTAATTTGATTTACAGAAATCATTTTCATCTTCATATCATTTTTTCTCCAGCCCAAACCACAGTTTTACAATTGATAATGACTTAATTAGGTTTTACAATAAACGACCAACCTCACAATCTTTTTCCTTTACACACACACACGCACACACGCACACTCTCAAACATACAATCATAAGCACGTAGCTGGCCTTTGCCTCGGAAAAACCCATAAATGGCAAACTTTTCATAAAGGATTTAGCCAAAAAACTTTTTTGGTGCATGCATATGCGAGTTGTGCCTGTGTGTGTGTGTGTGTGTATATTCCTGCTGTTTAATTTATATATATTCACAACAAAAAGTACACACAGATACAGACACTGGCAAATATATTATTGCGCCAGCAAAAGGATTAAAAATTTTCGTGCCTTTCTGCCACGGTTTATAGGAAGGCAGTAGCATTCGTGGGCGTGGGAGTAGGCGGGGGCGTGGGAAAGGGATGTGGGCGTGGTTGTGGATGTGGACGTAGTCCTGGGCGTGGCAGTTATATGGTAGTTTTCACGCATTGCCGAGTTTTACAGTTACGTAGCTTATGCCCAACCATAAAAACAATAACGAAAACAAAACCCAAAAGTTACCCAAAATCAACTGGGGAAGTTATTTCTGGAATATAAGTTCTGTCTATGTAAGGATAAATGCAAATATCGAGGCTTATTGTACAGCAAATGCCACAAATATAATTTGAATTAAAGTTTAATTTAATAATAATAAATTGTAGTGTAGTTTTAAAATTGTTAAATAAAGGAATTGAATGTTTCAAGTTTTATTCAAATATACCAATGCTTTTATTTATTAATATTTTATTTTATTTTATTTTGATAAATTTTGCTATAAATAACTATTTCTGTCTTATTTAATTTGTTATTTTGTTTGTTCTTTCTAAGATTTTTAATTAATTAAATGAACTGTCTCAAATGTTATTCTCTAATACCAAAAAATTGTTTTAAGATCACACTTTCTATTTTATTTATTGGCTATAAATAATTATGTTTATTTTATATTTTTTCGCTTTTAAAAACGATTGGTATTAATATTAAGGTTGTTGATTTTTTTTAACAAACTGCTTGATAATGGCCTTTGCCAGAACCGAGAACATGTCTTATCGTAATTAATTATTTATTTTAGTTACCTGCCCCAAATCGTGTCTCATTTTTATGGAGTCTCCGACCACGTTTGATGCATGCCCGTCATTAGGCCATGAAAATGAAGTTTGCTCGACAAATGGGGCGATTACATGGCAAATGGGCATGGGGATGGCGAAAATGTGACTACAGTCTGCACGAAATATATATTTACGGAAGTTAAAAATTAATTTCAAGTGCAATTGAGGCGGCTACAGATGTGACTGTTGGCCAAGTGGCAAAATCTCAAACAATAAACATAAAAAATGTTGCCAACAATGGGGAATGAAACTGGAGGCGAGTCGTAGCCATGAATAAAACGAAAGTTAAGTAGGCATACAAAAGTGTAGGCCGAACGGCCGATAAGAATATACTTATATATACAATAAGGATATATAGGTAAGCAGGACACAGCTGTGGCAGTTTTTTGCTTCACAATGTCCACCAAAAAAAGAGAGAGAGACAGAGACTGTAAATGTAATAATTACAATAAATACTTATTTATAATTTTGTTTATACAGGATATTGAATTTTTTAATTTCGTTATTCGGTTCCGTTTGTGTGCTCTCTTTCCAATCGAATATATATACATATTCAGTACACTCGTAAGTAATATTGAATTTAAGTGAAGCATCGGCCAACTGTCGACTACTGGGCACATCAACTATGTACTCAAAAGGCTCAATTAAAAACTGAAATATAAATAAACTGACTTTTAAATACTCTTTAGTTGTATTTAACAAAATTAATTTTATCATTTATATGCAGTACAACTTTAATTCACAAATATTCAAAGTTACTATTTAAGCACAATTAAAAAAAGCAATTGATTTATAATCTCTGCAATAATCACATATTTAAAGCTTTGATTATATTGATAGTATATACATTTTTTAATTATTTATTTAATTAATTTATGATTATTTGTGTATTGAATACGAATTTGTTTATTGCTGACTGATATACCGTTTTTCTGCTTTCGGTTCACAACTTGAAAGCCTTTTGACATTTCCTCTTTGGTCCGTTATGTTTCATATATGTGTGTGTGTGTGTGTATGAGTGGGAGAAGGAATTTCGGTAATTTCATGTATGTGTGTATCTGTGTAAGTATGAGTGTGTGCTTGGGCGGCACCAATTTTAATTTCAAGCAGCAATTACACACTCAAAATGGCCATGGAATCATCGATGTGCGTTCCTTATTTTTACTGCTTTCCTTTCTGTTTGCGTCTCATTTTTTCTCACCAGTTGATTTTATTTTAATCGATACCTTTTCGATGTTCTGCCATTCCTTAAATAACAATATTTGTATGTCTATATAATTAGCTCTCGCAATTGTTTTAATATGTGGTTTCTTCAAGTGAATGACGCTTTTGGTGATTGTAAACATAAGAATAAAGTCTAAAAATATTATTTAATGATCCATTAATTAAGTATCATTAAGTACAAAATGCTGATTAAATTTCCAAAAATACCAAAACGGATACCATTGAACATTGGCACGTTTTATTAAATACTATATAAAACAACATAATTATTAATTATTGCTAAGGTCGCTGAAAAGCACTGAAGAATTTATTTATTTGAATCTTTTCTTAGGTTATAACATTGTTTTATTAACATTTAGTCTCAAAACGTATTTAAGTAGTTAAAAAACATACACAAGGTCAGTTAAGAATAAATTTAAACTTAAAACAAACAATATGTTTTCTGAATGCAAAAGAAATGCATCTATAAAGAAATGCATTGAGAGAAATTGAAACGACAGTTGGTGGCTTTTGAACTTTATCTATTCAGAACATAACCTTTTATATTGAAATGCTTAGCTGTAGTCAACTGTCAATCCAATGGCAGTTGCATCACCTTCAGTTGCATCTTCAGCTCAAAAATGGTGGAATGTCGAGCAATATTAAAAAAAGAAGAAATAAAACACCGTGCCACATTGCGGTGGCAAACTGAGAACGTGTGCAATGCTCCAATGGATTTGTTTGCTATTTCTGTAAATATTTTCACTTCAATTTTAAAACAAAAAAATAATGCCATCTCATCCGCTGGGCTTTATTCTGCGGATGCGCATGTGAACACGTATGTGTATATGTGTGTAATACGTATACGTATGTGGCACACTTTTTTTTTGCGATGATTCTGGCAACGTTGCCTTTATTATTATTATGTATTACTCTTTATGAATCAGCTTCAATTAATGTCAGTGTGCGCGAATAACGATTTTCTTGTCATTCATGCCAGTCAAATGCGATGGGCTACGAAACGACAGTTAGACAAACAGACAGATGTACGGACAGACAGACAGACAGACATACATTGAGAAAGGCATCCGGATAGAAATGAAGCGAAACGGAGACTGAACCGGAGACTGTGAGAGGGGACTGTGAGTGGGGAAAGGTTGGCAGTGTGTCAGGCCTGTCATGCGTTTATTCATTCGTCATTCATTTTCTTTTTGGCGCAACATTTTCCTTTTTTTTATTCCATGTTATTTCGCTTTGTTTTGCTTCTGCTTTTTTTATTCGTCATGCCACGAGAGCGTATTGAAGTGTGTGTGGCAAAGAAATCAAAAGAATCCTGATGAGATGTGCATGAATGTTTCTCCGTAGCTCTTGTCATTCTTGTTGTTCCCTTTATAATTTTATAACTGCGCCCATGCAAAAGTATAAAAAAATATAATGTGATATTTGAAATAAATTCTGTTACACAAAATAACAAAATTCCAAAAATTATTTTAATAAAAATCAAAATTATTGCCCGAGACGTTCTTGTCTTCATTTGACGTTGATCAATGGCTAAGTTTGAGATTTTCGCCTTAATTACGACAAATTGTTTACAAAACTTGCATAAACGTCGAGTGAGTGTGAAAGCATATTATGGTCTGTGAAAATCTCATCCGGATATAGGGACAAAGGGACTTTAGAGAGTAGATTAATGTAAAATCTGCAATGGTCAAGTGATTTTTCTTTTGGTCCGAAAACCCAACACAAGCTCAACGGAATGACAAATTTAATTAATCAACTTTTTTGTATCTCAAATCTTGCCCGGAATTTGCTCGCACGTGTGAGTTACCTTTCGTTGAGGCAGGCAGCTTTGTTTATTTGCAAGAAAAACAACAAATTTTAATTAAAAAATGTGAAAACAACAACAAACGAAACCAGCAAAACAAAAACAAAGCCAGGCAAATGTTTGTCATGACTGCGGGCCAGTCGACATTTCTGACAAAATTGCCGGATTCCTGGCTAAATGCTTAAATGCTGGTCCTCGACAAGTAAGTACCAGGAACTTCCTCAATAGCCCTTGTCAAATGAACACACTCAAATCACTCTGAAAATACGAAAAAAGCAATAAAAATCAATGTCAAAATTGGAGCAGGCAAATTAACAAGTCATTGCGGTCACATTTGTGCTGTCAAATTGTAAGTATAAATAAAAAGCAAATACTCGGAGATTTATTGACACTTCTAATTGTCAATAATATAAATACCATGGACTCTATTATGCTAAAAGCAAGAGCGGCCAATAAAAACACTTAACATCCGTGGGGGTATTCAGCGTCCTGCGGCCGTATAAATTAATTTATATTGTAGAAAAAGAAAAAAAGCAAAAAAAAAAATTGAAGAAAACAAGACGAAGACGAGCCCACAAAGACTTAAGGCCAACAGAACTTGACGGCAACGTACAGACCGGCAATTAAAATTATTGAGTTAACAGCAGTGGGACCAGAAACGAAGGCGCTGAAGCCGAAGTTCGTCGTTGCTTCAAAAGATTTCACGCTGCGTATGAGTAATGTCGGGAAATTGGTTTCCTCTCGAACATCGAGACACGCCGCACATTGCTCGCTATTTCTCCTCGTCGTTTCTCTCAATCGCTCTCTGGGCCATTTTTATTGTTTTGCTGCTGTGTGAAGACACTTAAAACTTAATGAAATATTTACAATAATGGTGTGTTGCTTTAGCAACATTTTCCAGCCGCATTCCCTTTATTGCTATATACTTATGTACACATGTAGGAAAAAGAAAAAGTATGGAATTATGAGTAAATTGCTACAAATCACGCCAATATTCCATATTGCACTCATAAATGTTGTGCGTTCTTTCAAATGTAAAAGAGAGAGATAGATAGACACTTGAGTGTGTCCCTTGTTTGATATGTTTTTTTATTGAAATGTTTGCTACTCTTAAGTGCTTTCTGTGAGTGTGGCTAAGTCCTGAATTTATGGTCTGTTCGATTGTAAATCGAGCTGACCTAAGCCAAGATTTGTTTCAAAGTTTTAAGAGGTCTGTGTTTATTTTTTGTTGCCTGAAATTTGTGGCAACATATGCAAAGGATTTGATTCTGCAGAAATAAATTGAAGTATTAAGATCAGCTAAATTAACAGTTCACTTTATTTTATGCTAAGCAATAAAAGCTTTGTCTAATCGAAGTCAAGGTAGGGTTAAGTAATGTTAGATGAAATAAAATTCGAATTATCAACAACAGTTCCCAAAAGCTCCCTTTATCAAAGTAAATTTGTAACCTCTGTTCAGTTTTGAATGTCTGATTTATCGGATTTAACTGAAAATGCAATATTGTAACTCTCACCCATAGTTTCCTCTGATGAAGCCAATGCACTTAAATGTACATATTTGTGTTGTTATTATAATTTCCGCAGTGGCTTCCAATTTGCTAATAAATAAACAAACAAACAAATAACAACGCGTGCCATGAATTTTGGATGTTGGCATTTAAAATTTTGTTTTTGTGGCAAAAACAACATTTTAATTAAACTGAACAAAATGAGCAGAGCACTCGAATTCCGAAATCCGAAATCAAAAGCAATAATTAATTATGCGTGCGCCGCAGTCCTAATAAATGTATTTCAATTTCAGTACCAACAACGAAAATAAAATGTTCACATAATTTTTTTTGGTGATTTCTAAATGAAGCCAAAAACAATTCGCGGATTTCAATTTTAGCCAGCCATGTTGCATGTTGATTAACAATTAAATTGAATCAAGTAAACATGCCACGGCAACAACAAGAGCTACAACAACAACAATTATTACATAAGCATGCAGAAATAGGAATAGTTACTTACAACAAGCAGCAAACCATTTGCAACATTTTGTGTACCTTTTTAATGAATTTATCGTGTAAATTGCGTCAAGTTTGCACGTCTAACTATGTGTGTTTGTGTGTGTAGGTGTAGATATGTGTGACAGTGTGTGCGAGTGTGTGTAAAGTGAAGTACGTGTTGACGCCCAAACAATGTTTTGCTAAATAAACGCAACACCCACAAATGCACTTTAAATTTTATAATTAAATTCTTAATTGTTTTAGCAATGGATTTGCGCATGTGTGAGTGTGTTTGACTGTCTGTGTGTGTGTGTCTGTGTGTTTGTGGGTATTTGTGTGTGCAACCAGGCAAAAAGCCAAGAAGGAAATGTTTAACTGGGCTGTCACAACTGTCCTTAACAGCTTTAATAACAACAACAGCGACAGTAATAACAACACATGTTGCCTGATAATTTTCGTAATTCCTTTTAAAAACTGTTGCAAATTATAGCGCGATATTAAATTAACAGCAACAACAACAAGCGCCAATAATAATACACATATAAAATAATATTTTAATGCTTATTGAGAAGATTAATTAAGAACGAGTACGTAAACAAAGTGGGTCAAAAGTCCAGGCAAATATTATTTTAAATTCTTTATATTTATTGTAATTTGAGAATGAGAATTTAACTTAAGTAGCAGATATTCTTTTATATCTCTTATATATTATTTAAATTTTATATAAAGTAATTTATTAATTAACTTAACTTGATCATATTTAATTAGGTCAAAAGTCTTTCATGTATTTATTCAATTTAATATAAATTCTTTCAATTTAATAAATTAGCAGCCATGCACTTAACTTGATTAATTAATGTTATATAATTACATTATTTGCTTTAATTGAAATATATATATGATCAATTTAATTGTAGGGTAAAGGTTTAAATATCCTTTAGTCTCTACGGAATTGTTGATGGCCTTGCTGATTGCAATGTTTTGTTGTAATTGTCACACTCCAACATGTCCAAATACGTGTTCGCATTCTCACTTTTATTTTATCCCATTTAATTGACAAAAGCAACGTATTGAATTAATGGATACAAACACACATTACGTATACGTCACATTATTGTTCTTGTCTTGCACTTTATGCTACTGATTGCATAAAGTAGCATTAAATTTAATTCAATTGACAACCAAGGCGTTGGGTTTAAATGTATGTGGATGGACAATAAATAATTATTTGGCTGACTGATGACAAATTAAATTATTTAAATGCATCGAGTGCGTGAAATGCTGGTTTTCTTGCCTGAGTTGCTGGTCTTCAGGGCAACTTCTTTCGTAGTTGGCAGTTGGAAGTCGGCAGTCGAGAATTTAAGGCTTTAAAAAGAGCCGCAATATGCATTTAATAACCTGGAAAAGCTGCGCATCTAAAATTGCGAACCTGTCCTCGTCGGATGCTTGCCGTTGGCAGTAATTTCAGATTTTAATTAAATTCTTTTCTTCTTTGGCTGATGATGATGTGGAGCATGTTCTGCTCGAAGCGACCAAGTAAAAATCCTACCCCAACCTCAATTCAGACCACATACCTACGATACGAGGACCAAACCAAACCAAACAGCCCAGAGATCTACCCACCTACCAACCTACCTCCCAAGCAACCTAACTTCCAACCTATATAAAAATATTTGTAATGCCGCAACGAAAAAATAACACAAGAGAAATGTAAACAACTGCAAGGCTCGCGTGTCTTTGTGTCTTTCGTGTTGAGTCTCTCTGAGGGATTGAAATGTATATACATATGTGTATATATGAATGTGTGGATGAGAAGACGTAACAAGTTGATTCCGGATTCAATATGGGATTGCTTTCAGCTACAGGCATAAAGTGATTGCTGTCTGACTGAAAACTATCGTGAAAACTAAAAAGCAATATGTGTATTTTACAAGTACAAATTCAAATTTTCAACTTTACTTATAGCTATTGCAGAAATTCGAAGATTATGTATACGTAACGTATACGCTATCACTTTACGAAATAAGCTCATGAAGTTGGCATAATTTATTGTGCGCTTAAAATACACTTTCAAGCAGGACATAACTTACGACAAGCTGGTGCAATTGAATGGCAAAGTGAAAGAAAGGTAGGAATGCCTCTAATGCCACTTTGCAAAGCACTTAAAGCGCGGTTGCGAGTGCTCAGATTTTGCACAGATTTGTGCGTTCAGATTGTGCGGATGGCCAACAGACGATTGGCAACTGGCAACTGGTAACAGGCAATGGGCAACTGGCAACTAGCGACTGGCGACTCTTAGCCTGGTCGACAGTCGAAACAAATAAATAAACGCCGGGAAATGGAGGCAGCGACTTAGACATGGACAACATTGCATATCAATGCAATCGCAATCCGCTTTGGCTTTAGATTTATAGAGCAACACACTGCAGTCATTGCCAGCAGAAATAGGAGCGGGAGGAGAAGGGATCAAAAAAAAAAAAAAGGAGGAAGAAACTTTTGTCGCATAGTAAATATAAAATAGTTGTCTGAGACTTGCTTGAAAATCAGCAATTTAAAGGGATTTGCCTGCTAGTTGGCGACAGTCTCAGTTTCCGACGCTTTCCAACACTGACAAAGTATCTGGCAACATCGTTGGAGAGGGGAAATGAGGGGACGAGGGGGAAAGACTAAAGCTGCCTCAAGCTTTGTGTGCCATTGCAGTGTCAATACAATCTCGCAATGGTTCAATAGTTGAGAAAATGTTTGCCTAACCGCGTGTGCACAATGCACATTGGACTTAGGACATTGGACATATGTGTGTGTGTGTGTGAATTTGTGCCACATGCACGCGCCACTCTGAGTACATAAAGAGGGCGTGGCAGGCGACTCTTACTGCCCACCGGAACCGCAACAAATTGCCCCGCCAGCCTTGAGCTGCAAAATGGCCAATCCCATCTGCCACAATGCTCCGATTTTCCGCCTCTCAAATTGACTGCACAAACCAGCTGAACTTATTAATTCCAGTATTGAAATAGACAAATTGTAGGAGAAGAATAGTACAGTTAAATTGGACCAACTGAAATTTTGTGAGATTAATCTTAAATTTAAATTCATAATTTAGAATAATTTTACAATAATTTATTTATAAGATGTTATTAACTCCTCGATTATTGTTCAAACACTTCTAAAATGATGTCTTATTCCAACTCACAAAGTACTATATATGATCATCTAATGATCGTATAATATTTTAATATCAAAAAATATAAAGTTTTTTGAAATAAACTCATTAAGTTGAGATTTTATTATAATATTTTAATTTATTTATTTCCAAGAATTTCAACTCTATTTGTTCATAGTTTTAGTTATCCTAATATAATTTGTTTTCCATTCAACGAGATGGAGTTGGAGTTATTTTTAATACTCTTGCTGCTCTCTATTGATGCATATGTCCACTTCCACTTTCCTTCTTAAATAATCTAGGATTTCACCACCATAACTCAGCCATATCGAGAACAAATTTGTCTTCCTTGTGTCCAGGTATAACCAAGTCCATTGATCAGGCCTATCAACTGAGAAGAGAATACGTTTATTATTGCCTACATTCTGACACATAAAGACACAATCACAGTTACTTCAAAGTATTTAGCACTGACTTTTGGCTAAGACTTTCAAAAATCATTACCAACAATCGAGACTGGAGACCGAAAACCTTTAGTTGTCTTAATGACTTTTCCAGGTAGGCTCAATCAGCTTCTACATTGTCGACTCTATAGATTCTCATACTCATATTATTAAAAATTAATCTAGGTGTGTATTTTCAAGCATGTTATCATCATTCCAATCATGTGCACATTTTGTAATTGAAAATTCTGGCTTTTGGGTATTAAAAGCGGACAGTTTGTTGCTCGTTTGGCATTAGTTACAACCAAATTGAGAGGACTAGGGAATGGGAAAGGGGAAAAGGGAAAGGGAGTAAAGCATTGAGAGCGTTGGACAAAGTCGGCCATGTAGCTACAGAGTATACAACATGATAAATTGATACATAAATTATAATAAACGCACACATGTGTACGATTATAGGCCACATGCATATGCATATACATATATACTCCTAGAGGAAGTAGGGAGAAGGGAGCTGGGGTAACTGAACCGCATGTCATTGGCTAAAAATTTACATGAAAAACTAATTTTACTTTGGAAGCGCCAGAGGCTGGCATTTGAATTGACCGAATGACCAAAGGATAAAATGACTAAATGACCGACTGATGCAGCTGATGTTGAATGTTGGTTGTTGGTTGTGTGTTGTTGGTTGTTGGTTGTTGAGCACTGCTTGCTTGATGATGATGGAATGCCAACATTGAGGCCGAAACTCGCACAAATTGAGTTCACACGTTGCACACTGCATAATCCAAGCGATCAGCATAATCATCAAAATTCATGAATCGCATCAGTCGAGTTGAGAACCCAAGAAGAGAAGGAAGTGAGATGGCCCTGATTGTGGCGATTAGTTACATATGTTGTCAGTGACCAAAGACCAGAGTCCAGAGTCGAGAAACCAAGCAAAAGTCAACCAAGGCGAATTCAAGTCAAGTCAAGTTCCAAGTCAGACGGTGGCGACTGTCTGCTCAAAATGCAAATGCATAATTAAAATTATTCTGCAGACATTCGGACGGAAGCAATGAACATGACGGACTCTCTCTCCCTCTCTTTCTCTCTCTCTCTCTGCCTCTCTGATGTCCAGGAAATGCCTGTAAGCCTGTAAGCCTCAATCGTGCACATGCCAAGTACTCCAGCTCCGACTCCAAATCCAATTTGTACACATTGAGAAAAAAGAATCAATCAAGGACTCAACTTAAGAGTTAGCTATTTAGAGTGTCTTGTTGAGTTACTATATGTATTTACAATATTAAAGTTTAATTAAGACAGGATTAAAATTCGCAAATATGAGTGAAATATTTTATGGAAGTAGAAGATTCATATAAGATCAATACCATGATCACATACAAGAAAAATTTAATAATATTGGTCCTAAACCCTTTGTTATAAAAAAACTTCAAGAGAAAATCATAAAAGCTTCAACCTTTTAATCAAGATGTTTTTCTTATATTTTAAATGGCTTAAAAGATCTTTAAATTAATACTAAACGAAGTTGTTTTTTTTTTAAGTTAAAGAATTCCCTAAAAGATTTGCAAACTAATATTTTTCTTACAAAACCAAAGATTATATTATAAATTAAGAACGAACGAATTCCTATAATCCGTCAACACCAACACTTTTGACACCGCATGGAGTTGATTTGATTCCGACTTCCCTTTTTTCCTCAGTGTACTTTTCTCAGTTTTGGGTCTCGCTCGCAAGTCGTGACTTATCCATACTCAAGGCGTTAAGCAAAAGTGCAATGACTGTAATATATGTCACTGCATGGCCAACAGTCGTCTGGCCAGTTACTCTCTCTCTCTCTTTCTATCTCTCTCAGTCACTCACTACTCTCTCTCTCTCTCTCTCTGTGCCAAAACGGGGCCACGTAATTAAATGCACGATAAGCCCAAGTCCGGAGGAGGCCTGAGAAATGGCATGCCGAAAATGCAAGCGCCTACAAATTATATTACATATTCGTATTCCTATTCCCATTCGTTTTCTCTTCCTCAATTCTCCCTTTTTCTTCCGTTCAATGCCCTGCCAAATAAAAGTCTTCTCTATTGCTTGATTGCGTGCAGAGTATGCAAGGATTTTACGAGTGCGCGCATACCCGTTCCCTATCCCTTTCATCAGCCAACACTTGTGTGATTTACGCGTAAAAATTCCCAAAAAATGAAAGCAATCCAGCAAGTGGTGTTAGCTAACTAACGGAAGAGTAGCCGACTAATTTATACCCTGACAATATAAAAAATTCATCAAATATTGGATTTACACTTAAATTAAGATGTAAACATAAATTTCAATTATAATCTCCTTCTCACACAAAATTTGTAGTAGAAACTAACGAGGCATTGTTCAATATGGAAATACCTTATAAAAAAAAAAAACTAAAATAAATTAAAATGTAGTAGATATGTATGAGTCATTGCTAGACTGAGAACTACCCTAACAATTTATGTTAGCTTTAAATAATTTAAGAAATTAAGTTTTATTTAAATAGAGCTAAAAGAGATAGAAAGCTGTAAGAAATCTGTGAGTTTCTTATATTATAATATTTAATGTTGAATAGAATAGAATTCAATTTGTATTTCTTTTCAGTTTGCTTAACTGAAGTTTTTCAAAATAAACAGCATACCCTTTGTAAACAATATTTTGGTTTGAGGCTATAAAAAAATCAGCCGCAAACATGAGTATATGGGTGTGTATGGGAATGTATTTGTGTGTGGAACCAACTTCACACCTCGCAGTACTACAAATGAAGGAAGGACCAAATGTGGAATGGGGAGTGTGGAATACTTGGTGGAAAAACAAACGCTGGCAGCAATGAAATGCAATGCGCAAAATGCATTTCCCGCGACTACACAATTGAAGTAATAAATCACGGCGGGTAGAAACTACGCATCGGGGAGTGAGGAATAAGTGTGGAAAGTGAAAAGAGAAAAGGGTATGCACATGGACAGTAAGCAATGCGGCCAAAAGCAATGAAGTTTTTTCTCTGACTGTGTGAAAAAATTGCTGCCAGCCCCAAAAAAATGAGTGTGTACATGTTGTGTGAGGCTGCACATATAAGTATTAAGTGCAATCATGTGGAAATGCAGGCCAGAAAAGGGTGACGGGGCGGTTGGGGGAGTTGGGAAGCTGTAAAGTCAGGGAGATGGTAACAGAGAACCGAGAACGGAGAACGGAGACTACCTATTAAAATGTGCACTCATTAATCATCGGCACAGCAACGCCGTCATTCCGTTTGTTGTTGACTATTTTTATATAAATATTTCACTGCAGTCAACAAAATAAAAATGTATGCCCCAAAAATATAAGAAATAAAATTGCAAATTTATGCACTTTTCATGGGCAGCAATGAGTTAAAAAATTGTTCAACTACCGCATAAATTTCGGCCCAGAAATTTAATACATTTCATAAACTGTATTGTCGATTTTTATATTGTTTGCTTTTTGCCACCGACAATTGTAAATAACTGTAACTGCTACAAATTGTGTCTATTGCACATATTGCGCATACGCCGCATTGCACACACATACAGACTCAATGACAGTTAATATATGTACGTGTAATTGGAAAATCTGAAACAGAAAAAACTGCAGCATAAATCACAAATGTATGCAACTAAAAGAGACATGTCTAGTCCTCGAATGCACTCACATTCAATTTATTTAATTACTTTTATTTGATTTACTTAATAAAATGACCATTGAAGTATGTAATTGTAGCTAAATGTTTGATTAAGCATAAACATTAATTGACTCGCAATCGGAATCTAAAGCCGACTAATTTCCACAGTGTGAAGCAATGAATGCAATACAAAAGTGAACATTCTTAAGACCCTTCAATAAATTAAGTAAATAAATTGAAATACTAAGCATACGCCATGCTCAATTATTTTATTCTGTAAGTTTTTTGGTAGTAAGCAATTTGTAATACTTCTTATCAATAAATGCGTGTTGGCTAAGCAACTAAATGTTTGAATAAAGGATTGACTGACAGATGGAATAACGGTTTGATTGACTGACTGAGTGGTTGAATGATTGACTGACTAAATGTACGACCGTCAGTAAACATTTTAATGACTGACCGTTTGATTACTTTAATTACTAATTGATTGATTGATTGACTGGCTGATGAACTTAGTAAGGAAAATATTTTTCTATTAACTACTGTTTTATTAATGTATAAGGCAAGACCTTGGAGTTGGAAAAATCTATAAAACATTCCTAGTTCCGAAAATTCTTAGGAAAACTGTAAGAACTTTGCATGAAAATCTGAAATTGATTTGTGGAAGTTCTAATTCTTGTAGTCCATTGGTTTGGCAACTTTAAAAGTAAAAAAGTTTTAAGCGATTGGTTTTAAATTTGATAAGTTCTAAGAAAAAGTACCTCAAATTGTAAAAGGTTGAAGTCGGAGCTATAAATTGACAATTTTATATGTTAAGTACTCATATTATATATAAGTATCATTTGCTGAAGTGCAACAAATCCTTGAATATATCATTTAGTGCAATCTGTAGAAATTTGCAGGCCATTTAGCGCTTAGAGCGAGAAGGCATTGCAATTATTATTACCCTCTTTTACCATGACTTAACAACCTTTTTGAGAACAACAATATCAACAACAATAACACAAAGAGTAACAACAAAACAATTACGAGTATATGCAACGCAACAGCGACGCTTAATTAAAACTATTACAACGCTTGACCTTGTCCAGGGAAAACGGCGCGGAATAACTAGAAAATAAAGGAAAGAAAATGGTAAAATGGGAAAATAGGAAAATAGGGGAAATACGAAATGTTATGCAGGCTCAATGTGGAGACCCATTAGGAGCAACAAGTACAACAACGACAAGAACAACAACAACTTGAGCTTTGCAGGTCAGAGTCCAAGTGCAATGGAATCTCGCTCCCTTTAGAAGCTTTCAGGCAGAAACAACAACAGCAACAACAACGACAATAACAAGAGCAACAACAACAACAACAATTACAACGCTTTCCGTTTTCATGTTCTTCCTTTCTAGTTTTCTCATATTTTATTTATACATTTTTACATAGAGCCTCGCAGTAATCAGACATGGTTAGAAAAATAGGGCGTAGTTGGGCGTGACCGTAGAGACAACAACAAGATAATCCGAAATGTTACTGTTCATATTGCCACGCCTTTGCACTATAGCGCCCTCATTTGCTAACTGTCACAAGGCTTAAGGCATTACCCCTGCCTCTGTCCCTGCCCCTGTCCCTACACTATACTATGGTCTGACCCTGCATTCTAATTAATAATTTAAAGATCACCAACAGGCGGCAGTCAGCATTTTCAGTTGCATTTTAATTATTTAACTTTCAACGGGGTCACTACAACTCTAACAATCGTCGCGTCGTCGACCTGTCACCCCTTTACCCCGACGACCTTTCCTGTCTCCTAGTTTACATTTTAAAGTCAATTAAGAAATGCGCTTTGTCTGCTTGTTTTGTTTATTTGGCAAACACGTTTTTATCATTTTTCAAAATTGTAGCCGCAAGAAGAATTACATTTAAATAGTAATTATAAGAACTTTGCAAACCAAACAATTAAATTATTCATGAATTAAATAAGAGATCAAAGTATGGAAACAATTTTGTTTTATTAAACTTATTTTTAGTTTTATCCATCTACTTAGAAAAATATTTAAGTTAACTTTAAATTAGGCAGTCAGAAAACTTTCATACACATTGCATAATGAATTGAATGAAAGCACATAGTGAATTTTTAAATCAAGGTAGTTCATTTCATTAAATGTGTTTTAAATTACAAATTCAATAAAATCTTTTTTATGTACTTTTGTTTTATTTCACGATATAAACTTTAATATTATTAGTCAGCTGCAAGAAAACCAGACATTCTGAAACTTTTACATATATATTGTTTTTCACAATCCAAGTAACCGCAAAAATATATGCATTCAATTAATTTTAATTGAATCACAAATTAAAGAATTAAATGAATTTAGAACTATCTGACAGTTGAAACTTTCGAATATATTTTTCGAACATTTTATTAGGGACTTTACTGATGTTTACGAGATAAACTTTAAGCCTCGCAGTCGGTTGGTCTAAAACCCACTTTTCTCAAAACTTTCACATATATTATGCATATCATTTTCCCTATACACACACATGCTTACATTACTAGCGAACATATGTGTGTGTATTTAGAAAATAGAAGAATTTCTAACAGCGCACAGTTTGAAGCTAGTGTAATTTTCAGCCACATTCTCGTTTATAATTGCTTTTGTTTTTTAATAATCAGGCTTGACCCATTGCCACACACACACACTCACACAAAAATACACACACGTATAATAAATGTGTATATATAAACGCAGCGGGCTAATGGCCCCAACGCACCACGTTGCGTATGCTTAACATTTTGTGTTGGCGGTTGCTATGCAAGATAAACTCGCTGCTGCAAAAACTTTTTATTATTAATTTAGCGCTCAAAACTAATAAAGTATGCAAGAGGGGTTAGGCCAGTGGGCGGCAAAGGGGCGTGGCCAACTGGTAGTGTGGTTACTAAATTCGAGTTTTTGGCATTTTATACACGAGTGCGAGCTTTGTGAGCTTACTGAGCCTGTTTATGAAATAATTTTTGATTATACAACTTTTACCATTTAATCAGCAACCAAACTGTGAGTTTGTTTTTGTGTGCGTGTGTGTGTTTATATAACAATTTTCAGTGTTTGTTTCTAATAATGATATTTAATATGCTCGAGTTGTGAGCCATGGCTTAATGAGACTTTTGGTATAACTAATAAAAGACAACCTTCGGCAACTGGCTCTTAAGTTTTCTAAGATACCATAAGTGAGTGTAAATGAGTGTGGTCAGTTTGTAAGTATGAATACGAGTACTCAAAGTATTCACGGCTAGCCCTTCATCTTCTGTCTGCTGCAATTTTGCTTAGAGTTTAAAATTGCGGTGATTTAAGGTGCACCTCCATTAAAAGTGGGGATGTTTAGAAAAACATCATGATGTTACATATAGTGTGTGTGAGTGTGTGTGTTGCTAGTACGTAAATTGTGTGTGTATGTATGCAAATCTGGGTCATGCTGTTATTTTCGGCTCTTGTGGCCAGCTCACAACCAACTACAAGCACAACCATAGCTCCAACGATCACCTTGTGGTGCTTCAGCCAATTTGTATTAGTGGGTGTCTATTGTGGCCCCCTCTTCCAATTCATTTTCCAACCAGTTTTGGGATCCAAAGCCGCAATGAGCGGGTGCTCACACACATTTGCGAGTTGTTATTATGTTGTTGTTCTTTCACATACATAGATTTGTGCATATCGTATTCAAATGTGCTGTGCTTGTCGTTTGAAGTTCGAAAATAGTTGTGCAATGAAATTAGGTTCAAATTCTAATTGCTGTACTTCAGTGGAAGGCCACAATTTCAATTGTTTCAAATTCACATACATATTCCCATCTTGTCGTGTCCTTACAGACCAAAAACTAAATTTGATGTCTACGATTTGCCACCAGAGTACATCTTCTTTTGCCTTTTGAATTATCATTTAATTTCATTAAACACTGCACAATGGACTCATGCACTTTGTGCACATTGCAAATGCAAAACTGAGAGTATTCATTACAATTAATTAAATTTTCTTTGCACTTTGAATGGATGTTTAAATTAAAATTAGTTGTACTTAGTCTGCTGGTATTTGTTGGAGAAAAAAAGAATTTTTAAAAATAAGAAGGCATTAGTTAGGTCAGGCGTTAAAAATAAACTGGCAATAAAACAATGAATAATTCAGGAATAATTTCTGTTACGGGAATTTTGTTATAAGATTCGACGAATACCAAAATAGGGAGACAAATATTATGTACTCAAAACAAAGAAGCTGGCTACAATAAAATGGGGACAAATTTAATTAGAAATTTAAAAATGCAAAATATTGTTTGAAATGTATAAATTCGCTAAATTCAAGTTTTAATATTTGTTTACAAACAGATTAAAGTGTTTTTAAGTTCGCAACTTACTCTGTATCTATTATTTCTTAATATTTTTTTATAGTTGTAATAATACTCTAACAATATAGTTAAGTGTTTTATTGAGAAAAATAATATTAATAATTTTGAAATGGGTTTTCTTAGTAATTATTTGGGAAACTAGCATCAGGTTTGTTTTTGCAACCTTTGGTGTCTCAGGTATCACAAGTCTCTCTCTGCTTTTCTACTCGCATCAGTTTACAGCTCTGTGTAAACAAATCTCAGTTTCTTTCAACTTGGATTCTTTTGCCTGAAGGCCTTAGCAAAACTTTCGCTTAATTGTTGGCGCAAAAATGAGGCATGAAATTATTACGCGGCCTAAAGTATTCTACAACTGTATATGCATATCTTAGGTATAAAAGGTTTTGAAGCAAACACACACACTATCTTACACATGTTTTACTTTCTGCAGAGTTTTCTGTTTCTGACCTTAGAGCAACGTTTCATCTAACCATGAGGGAGAGTGTGGCATCATTGCAGAGGCATGCCACATCACACTCAAAGCAAGCACAAATGCAAATTACCTACAAGCAACTAAAAAGTGGGCTTAGTGGCTTTCTTTTCATACCCAGTACTCGTTTAGTAAGAGTATATTGAATTGTGAAACTTAAAAAATAAACAGAAAATTGGATGGGGCTTTATTTTTCTAAATTTGATCAAGACATTTTAAAGAAAAATAATTAATAATAATATCCGAAACAGGTCTGTTTGTTTGTACGGGGTATCTTATAGTCTGGCAATAGTACTATCTACCTAATTTTTTGGTGGTGCAAATGAAAGCTGCGAGGCTCCACTTGCAAAGCAGAATGTGATGGGGAAAAAAATGTGTAATAATAAAGCAAACATTCGGTTTAGCTTCACACGTGGTTGGCTGTGGGGCATCCTGGCCAGCTTTTGTTACCTGGTGGCAAAGAGTGTGAATGGGTGGAAGAGGGCCAAAGAGGGGACAGACAAGGGGTGTGGTAACAGCGTATGACATGCTCTGTTCTATTTAATTAAAAATGCACATTTTTACATTTTCGCTAAGTTTTTAATTTCCATAATTAGCGTTAGTATCGTTGTTGTTGTTGTTGTTGTTGCGATGGCGACAACAAAAGCTACAACAACAGCTTTGGCCAAATGACATTTTTCGAGTATGTGCACCCACACACACACACACTCATACACATGTAACACAACATAGAACAGTTTTCGTTGCCTACTTATCTGGGGCGCAGTGTCATATGCACAAGTACAACAGCAACAACTAAGCAGCTGTAAAGTGCGCTACTTGCCAACGCTCTATATGCATGTGTGTGACTGTGTGTGTGTGTGAATATTGGTGAGCGTGTTGTGCAACATTGTGAAGTGCGCTTGTCGCTTTTGTTGCCCCTCTTGCCGTTGTCGTTTGCTGTGTAGTGTTTTGGCGTTGATTTTGTTGTCGGGTTTTGATGGAACTCATGTTAATGCTGTAACAAGATTTGCCAGAGGCTGTGAGAATTTCAATTTCATCAGAGACCAAGCAGACGCTTTGGCTCCATTCAAAATCCATCAACAATACAGTATGGTATTATTGAAATGCTGTCAATTTCAACTCTCAACTGTCGAAAAACTTCTATAGAAAATTAAATAGGGCAGTTATTAAAATATGTATAAGTTAACTAACTTTTTCAATTTATGAATATAATTTTAGGTAGGTGGTAATTTTAGTTTTTAGCCCAATTTTCTTTCATGGTTATTAAACTGTCGTTAATTGGATAGATTTATAAATGTTTATATTTATTTCTAAGTGAAATATTATAAACATAACTTATTAATTTCAGCATCCTTTGAACCTTTTGCTTACTCACGCTTCTATTTCCAGCCAATTTACAATATTTTCAACGAATTTGTGATATTTACTAGCTGGTTATATAACTACAAAGCCTTATATACCGGTAGGTACCATAGTTTCAAGTTTTAAAACGTTAACCAAATGCTTTTACCATGTAGCACAATGTCAAATAAAAAAGTTTTTCAAGCTAATCGCATCTTACCTTCATGGTGCTCGTATCAACCACACACACATTTTTTGCATGTATGTAAATGCAAGTACCGCAACATAAAGCGTCATATTAGTTATGCTATTATACATAGAGGGACAAGAGAGAGAGAGAGAGAAAGAACGAGAGAGAGAGAGAGAGAGAGAAAGAAAGAGAGAGACAGGTTGGTAGGTGTACAGTTAAAATGCAGCTTCCGCAACATCACAGAGCTTGTGGTCAGCTTATAACGCTATTTGCACACTTGCGCGCATTTATCACATTTATCTTTAGCATTTGTTGGCATTGTCCAGGCCCGAGACATACCTGACACAGAGCGACAGAGAGAGAGAAAGGAGAAAAAAGAGAGAGAGAAAGAGAGGAAGCGTAAAATACCTTGAACCAAGCCGTAGATAAAGCGTCGCATAAAGCTTAAATGCAAACAGGCAGCTGTGCAATGGCATTTGCTTTATTTGCGAATATTTCGTATACGAGTATTGAGGTAGCCGCGAATGTTGCTACATGAATTTATGGCAAATGGCGAGCGGAAACGGAAGCTGCCATCAAGTAAAAAACAATGCAAAAACTAACAACAACAAAGAAGCCCAAGAACTAAATAAGTTTTAATCCCATATCGTTGGATTTTTAGCGTGTTGCCTTGCCGTGTTTATTGTTGTTCTCCTCGTTGTTGTTTTTCTGCGGTACTTACACACAATACATATACACATGCATGTTTACATTGTGTCTATGTATTACTTGTTATATTGAATTTCAAAATTGAATTTTCTATGGCTCAAAAATAAACAGCTGTATTAATTGCACTAAAGAAATTAGAGACATAAATATCATAATCTAAACAGCTGAAAATCTTCTTTTGTATTCACAACTTCTTTATCTTTTTAGACCCAGTACTTTAAAAAAGTACAAATGGGTCTATTAAGTTTGTGCAAAAAAATGTGCGTAACAGGCAGAAGGAGGCGTGGCAGACCCCATAAAGTATATATATTCTTGATCAGCATCAACAGCCGAGTCGATATAGCCATGTCCGTCTGTCCGTCTGTCCGTCTGTCCGTCGTCTGTCCCTTTTTTTGAACATCTATATCTCAGAGACTATAAGAGCTAGAGCCACCAAATTTGGCATGAAGGTTCATCTGTATATCGCATTGATGAAGTTTGTTTTAGAATTTTGCCACGCCCCCTCCGCCCCCGTAAATTTGAAACAAAATTTCAAAGTCGAATAACGAAAGCACCTTTAATGCTAGCGATATGATTTTTTTTACACATGATAAACTTTATAGTCCAATCCTGTCCTGAAAGTTTTATCCGGATCGGATAATAAACGGATAGTATACGGCTGATCGAAATTTCGAAAATATGAACACCCAGATCTCAGAGACTATAACAGCTAGAGACATCAAATTTGGTATCAGAGTTCATATATATCTCCCATTGATCAAGTTTGTTTTAGATTTTTCCACGCCCCCTCCGCCCCCGGTGAAATACAAAATTTCGAAGTCGAACTGAAGGAGCCCCTGTTAATGTTAGCGACTTCATTTTTTTATATATAATATACACTATGGTCCAAACCTGTCCAGAAAATTTCATTCCAATCGGATGATAAACACGGAAGTTATTCAACTAACAGTATTTAAAGGCAAAAGGAAGAAGAAGAGACGTTAGCGACCTCTGTGTTTATTAACTTCGTAGTGGCGCCATCTATTGTTTGGTACGCATTATTGAAGAACAATCAATAGTGAACGGTTTGCACTCAAAAAGTACTGGGTCTCCTACTGTCGAGCTTGCTCCACTGTAGCTTACTGTATTTTTTGAATAGTAATTGTTGTTTTAATTTATCTCCATTTTCACATTTTTCTATTTCTTAAAATAAGGCATTTATTGTCAGTACAATTTTAAACAAGCATATATTTTAACGAACGATATTTGAGGGTATGAAATTTCTTATATTTTTGTGTACCAACAAATTAAGAAACTTAAATTACTAAGTAATGTAAAATCACTTATATTCATAGTATTGTATCTTTACATCTTAGGACAGTTAAATCGATGCTCTGTGTGCTCTTTTTTAGTCATTATCAGGCACAATTAAGCGCGTTCAATGGGCTGATCCCAAAATTTGTAATAGCCAAGCGCAAGCGTCAATCAACCTCATGCATTGGTGGCTTTAACACCGTGAACCTTGTGCCATTTTTGGGGGCTCTGCAATTTTCGTGTGG
This sequence comes from Drosophila neotestacea, assembly GCA_035044365.1. Classification (NCBI taxonomy): domain Eukaryota; kingdom Metazoa; phylum Arthropoda; class Insecta; order Diptera; family Drosophilidae; genus Drosophila; species Drosophila neotestacea. The sequence continues at coordinate 2,473,288 of JAWNMD010000757.1, forward strand.
TCCCAAAACAAAATTCGTTAGAAGCGAAAAACTCGCCAAAAAAAAAAACTTTGCTCTAATGCGTTTGCATAAAAGCGTGAGGGCGGTGGGGGGCGTGGCTAGGTAGGGTATCTATTTAATTTGCATTTTACACGCGAAAATAGTTTGCATATCGAAGGCCAGCCAAGGGGCGTCATTGTTGCTGTGGCCGTATTACTCATACGCAGCGTGCTCCAAATTGCTTGCATACCACACACACACAGCTGCAGGTCAGTGTGTGGGCATAGCACCTGCTATGTGTGTGTGCAATAATTAGAAGTTTAATTGGCCGACCATTAATGATATAATGGAACTTACAGTAGCCCAAAAAGATGCTTCCCATTGAAACTAAATGAGTTAAATAAAAAGCATTCCCAGAGGCAGCAATAATTTCAATTAATTTGTGCATCACGTAAATGCGCTTAAGCGGCACTTTAAAAACTGTTGCCACTTGCAAAAAATCAAAGGAAATTACAAATAATTAGTAACGCAATCTGAACGCTACTTTCGACGTTGTAGGCGTGGCATGCAACGGTGGCTGTGGCAGCAACAGCAGTGGCAGCTCATTAAAAGAAATCAGCGAGCGTTCGCTTGAAGTGGCAGCCAGTGAACTGTAATTATGGCGTTTGCGTTCGCAACAAAAAAAATCTCAGTCAATTATGTTGCAAGCTCATTTTTTCTCTATTTTTTCACTCAGCGATTTATTAGTAGCCAACGGAGAAGGCAAGTCAAAGTTTGATGAGAGCAAGTAATGCTACGTTTTTTTATGCTCCACATTCACTAAGAATAGTTTCGCAATGTGCTAATGAGAAGGATGCAGGAACTGGCGAAATGTAACGAAACTAAACAGAAAAGTCAGCAGACTTTCAAGTAGCAAAACTATTGCCCAACAATCGAGAAAAGTTACTTTGTTATAAAGGACTTTCGCATAAGAACTATGACTTTTTTATGAAAATTAATATTGATGAATTATTTATACTTCATGTATTTTATTATATTTATTTTATTTAGCATCAACTAAAAGTAGACGACTAATTAAATGTGAAATGGTGAAAAGCAAAGATAAGATGAATTAAATTACTTTTTTAATAGTCATCAACTGGAAAATATATTTTTATTGAATTAAATATTAAGCTATTAACGATAGCCAACAATTAAAATAATGTGTATAAGTGACATAAAATATTAAATTAAATTATGAAAATGACTTTGTTAAAATAAAATAACTAAAGATTTGAAGTAAACAAATAAATCATTTAATATATAACTTTAGCTTCATAAACGAGAGAAAAAACTGGTGGTTTGTATTTGATTCAAAATTTGTGGCTGGCCTTATATTATATTTAGTACCTTTAAAAGGAAGACAGACAAACGCTGTAATCAACGCTCCCATTGAACCAGGCAACATAATAGCATTTGTTTGTCTGAGCTGCTAAACTCATTCTAAAGCAACTGAAGCAACTCGTTTATTCAGTCTGAATGCAATGCCCGAGGCATTCATGAGCTACCCACATTTTAAATGTACGAATAAATGTTGCAGTTGCAATGTGGGAGGAAAGTAAGGGTAGAGAGAGAGAGAGTGTGGCAACCACTTTGAGCTAAGCGACGCGGCGCTTTGCCTTTAACTAAACAGTTATCTCAACTCTTCGCATCGTCTGACAGGACAAGAGACTGGCAGACTGACAGACAGACAGACAACCGGTGACGCCCCAACACTTCACTTTGCAATGTTGCCCCTAAATTAGCTGAGCTCCAGTTTCAGTTCCAGTTCCAGTTTCTGTTCTGGCTCTTACGCTGGGTGGTTAAAAGTTGCAGCGTTAAATCAGCTACTGAATTATTAAGTGGGTCTAATGCATTTGATGCGTTCTTTAGCAAAATTCCACACCTCAACTTTACATTGATGCATGGCTCAGCAGCTGAAAGAAAGCGTACAAGTTGTGGCTGCTTTTAGACCAAGTCAGCAGTATAATCATTAAGCCAGGATACCAAGTGTTGGCCACAGCACTTCAATTTTGAATAGAATGAAATCGGGTACCTTAAAAAGCTTTATAATGATTCAAGGTAGAGATGAAATAAATAAACATTTTAGATTTGTATATTCAATGAGTTTATAGTATTCTCAAAGCAACAAGATCTTTATTAATAGTCATTTAATCAGTAAGAAAAGAAATAAAATAAAAGCTTCAAAATTAATTCTTTCTAGAATATTTTAATTTTACTCCTTTCTCTCTTAAATATATTTCTAAGATGCATATAATATCGTATGTGATTTATATTGCATACAGTTTAATTTCAAATTATTTATACAACTGCTCAAAGCAATAAAAAATTTATTTATAATATTTAAATGGCAACTCTTTCTCTTTCAAATATATTTTTATTATGCATGAAATTTCTTATGCGATTTACATGGAATACAAATTAATTTTAAATCCTTTATTTATGCATTCAGTTGAAGTTTGACAGCGATTACCAAGCTATTCACCGTGTACTTTGCTCTTTGTCTCTGCTTTTGAATGGGGAACCCCATGAATGCCCCGCACATGTGTCAAATTGATGTTTCAAGTATTTTGTTTGTCTTTATGTCGTCCTTATACTCGTAACCTCTTATACAGCCCAACCACTCAGGTAATAAATTATTCACGAATTCATTACATGCGCACGGGCAATTTAAACTTCACCTTCCCTTCTACATTCTTTCCACCCCTCGGGTGGTTAATGGGCTGCTATATGCAACAATTTGAGTGATTTTAATTGCAAGTGGTGCTAGTCAACTGCTCGGAATATTGTGGCTTGCTACTGGCAAAAAAGTGGTACTGAGGAGTCGCTGATTTCAATATAACCACAGAAAATATCATACATACATATATCACAAAATTATGGAAAATTAATTTAGTCACAAATTGATTGTCAAATGCGATATGAATATGGATGGAAATAAGTACGACCGCAATTACCAAATAATTGTGTTTAGATTTTCCTATATACTCGTCCCATACAACGGTTTCCCAGTTGTAATTAAAATAATGAAAATATTCTACAAAACACGCTTGCGGTCTGACCATAAAAACTCGACAAACTTCCATCGAAAATTCAACAAATTTTTTATACCCTTGCAGAGGGTATTATAATTTTGTCACGAAGTTTGTAACGCATTGAAGGAGGCGTGTCAGACCCCATAAAGTATATATATTCTTGATCAGGGCGACGAGCTGAGTCGATATAGCCATGTCCGTCTGCCCGTCTGTCCGTCTGTCTGTCTGTCCGTCTGTCTGTCCGTCTGTTTCTATGCAAACCAGTCTCTCAGTTTTTGAAGCTATCTTGATGAAACTTGGTACAGGTCCGTCTTTTTGCTGCAGGCAGTACATATGTCGGAACCGACCGGATCGGATAACTATATCATATAGCTGCCATAGGAACGATCGGTTGGAAATAAACATTTAGTATGAAAAACTTTTTTGTTTCTCAAGATATCTCAACCAAATATACACATTTTGTGTTTGATTAAGTTTTAAACAGGCTGACCAAATTTGGTGTAAATCGGGCTACTATATCATATAGCTGCCATAGGAACGATCGGTTCGAGAACAACATTTAGTATGAAAAACTTTTTTGTTTCTCAAAATATCTCAACCAAATATACACATTGTGTGTTTAATTTAGTTTTAAACAGGCTGACCAAATTTGATGTAAATCGGACTACTATATCTTATAGCTGCCATAGGAACGATCGGTTCGAAAACAACATTTAGTATGAAAAACTTTTTTGTTTCTCAAAATATCTCAACCAAATATACACATTGTGTGTTTGATTTAGTTTTAAACAGGCTGACCAAATTTGGTGTAAATCGGACAACTATATCATATAGCTGGCATAGGAACGATCGGTTCAAAATCAACCTTTAACAAATTTTGTAAAAAATCTGACGGCTTACGCAGGGCACTGCAAGGGTATCCAAACTTTGGCGCGCCAAAGTTAGCTTGCGCTATATTTTTTTTAAATATTTCTATTAAAATATCGCCTGTAGGCAACGACAACTGACGTGGACGAGGACAATGCACAGCCACATTTGTAAATTGATTGTGAATTTTCGTGTGTGTGAACAAAAGCCCGAGGGGGTGTTAAAAACGAATGTTCGAGTATTCAGCGTACTCACAAAAGCATACATTCAATATGAATTTAGTTTGCGAAATAACAATGTACAAAATACAAATGAAACTATTTATCGTGCATATTAAATTGTATAAATATTCTGTTAGTATCTTACATATTTTATGGATTGATAATGTCTACGAAACAATGTCAATATTGCGTATTGTCAATATTCAAGCATAGTTGAAAGTAATTATCTAAGCTCTAAGGCGTCATTAAGAATTGTTTAAATAAGCTGGAATCCTTTTATAAGTTTAAAAAAAAATCCGTATATGTTTTCTATGTCTTCCTAAGGCCAGAAGCATATTGGAATTAAGAAAAGTTGCCAAATATTAGCTATGCAAGCTGAATTATGTTTTCAATATAAAACTATAACAATTTGGGTCAACATTTATACACACACACACAGACACAAGTGTCGGTGTTTAGCCAACGGTAAGCTTATCACAATTTCGCTTAATGCATTTTAAAGCCTCAGCCGCATTTTGTGGCACAAAACTAATTTATTAAGCCTTCATATTTAGGTAGTTTCATTGCTCTTTTTATTTTCAACTGCATGCCACAACAAACAACAAGCTGCGAGGGGCAACAACAACTATAACAATAGCAACAATGGCAAACATGGCGAATGCGTAACTATTTTCATATGGCGGGGTCGCTGCAAGGCAAACAATGGCCAGCCATATAAAGCATGCTCTAATAGCCGAACAACAACAACAACAACAACTAACAACATCAAATACAACAAGAGCGTCAAACTCAATTATCATTCATGGGAAAAGTTGACGATGACTGAAATTGAATAGAATACTATAAAAGAGTGGAAAGCGAGTAAAAACGGAAAAACGACAAACGGAAAGTGACAAGGGCAACTGTCAGCGATGTGGCATGCAAATTTCGAATTGTATGTATACCCTGTAATCAAAACTATCCAAGGGGTATATGGACAAGCGTATTTTTTTGTATTTATTTATTAAGCGACAACTAAAATCAGTTGGCGAAAAGTAACTTAAAATAATATTAAGAAATTTAGTTTAAATAATAACTACGAAATATAATACGTAAACTTAAATAAGCAACTGAAAAAAGAAAAATAAATTAAATAATTGAGACTCTAAAACAAAAGTTAGTACATTCGTTGCAGAGATTGTGGAAAACCCCAATCAAATTAATAAGTATTAACAAATGCAAAATTATTAAGTAGTCAGAGTTAGTGTAGCATTAATACATAGTATTGTTAGCATTGTCAGAGTCAATAATACAAGTAGCGTTTGCATAATTATTATTAATAGAGTTAGTATGGTCGGGGATTTCTCAAAAGGAAAAGGATTCCGAAGAAGAGAAAAAGAGTTATTTGAGAAAAATAAACTGTGATTAACATTTAAGTTACATTCCTAAAACTACCCACAACTAATGCGTGTCTCATAGTCAAGCATTGTTCTACAGAAACTGTAGTTTGCTCTGTACTCGGTATAATAAGTACAACAAATTGAATATAAATTCACGTTTAAAAGCAAAAGTAAAGTAAAATAACACAAAGCAATGCCAAAGGCAACAGCAGCTACCAAGCGAGGCTGGTACTGACAGAACTGCATTTAAGACATGTTTTTATCCTTATTAACCAGAAGAGGGGGAGAAAGAGCGCCAAGAAAGGAGGACAAGAGAGACAAGGCTGTAACAAGGGAAGATGATTTTAATTTTGACTAAAAATTTCAGCACAAGACGCATTTAAATTGTGGCAAATAAGAGAGAGAGGGTCGACTCCAAGCAGTTATCTTGTGCCCGTTGAGTCAGAGGCGCCTCTGGGCTTCGCCTAAAACTAGGCTACATTGCCGCATATAAAAAGAAAATTTTTCAATTCAACAACAACAGAAATGTTTTGGCCGTTTGTAGCCCGTGGTTGTTTTTATTTAATTTTGTTTTGCATGCAGCCAGGCAATGGCCATAAACAGCAACAAGAACAACGTCAGATGAACGAGACGAAATCACGCACTGACTGAGGAAAAGAGAAAAGTTGGAGAAGAGAGGCAGATGAAATGAAAGCGTAAATGCGACTACTAAGAGTAGGAGTCCAATTGGGCATCAGAAGCAGCAGCAGAAACAGCAGCAACAGCAGCAGCATCTTCATTGTTGCCACTCATAAAACAGCAGCACACAGAAATGTACAACATTTCCCACATGCCACATGCCGCATGCCACACTCGCACAAGGACATCGAGCTGTGTTCTGCTGCAGCTGTTCCCGCTCCTGTTACTGTTCTTAATGCTGTTGTTGCTGTTGCATCTGCTGTTGTTATTTATTTTTTTCTTATATTTTTTTGTGGTAAATGTCTTTACACATTGATGTGGGACTGCTCCAAACACACAGCTGGACATGATTCCTCCACTCAGGCATTTAACAATGTCTGCCCAACAGCCGAAGAATGCAAACATCGAACAATCAATGCTAAAGGAAAAAATAGCCTTTTCTCCTCTACCTCTCTGACCTCACCAATCATAAGTTAATCTAAAGTAAAGCAAATATCTTTTGGCATGCTCTTTTGATTACGATTTCCTCTACAGCTAAGTTCGACTCTTAAAATAAATTTAATTGCGAATATAAACTATAAAATATTACTCAAGATTAGTTAAAAAGAGTATGTGAATTTAGTGATGAAATATGTAACGTATACTTTATATTGTTAACTTGGTAAGGACAATGTGTCTCTTAGCTTTTGTATACAAAAATAATTAAGATCTAGACAGTATTTTGGATCTAGACAAATGGAACTTCTTTAACATGTATCTAGCTATTTTATAGTAATTATCTATCAAAGAAATTTAAATTATATTAGTTCATTTCAGTTGCAGTTAATCAAAGTCTTTTAACAAAACCAAAATGCTATAAATGATACAGTTTTAGTTAGATGATATTATTGTGAAATATATATTTAAATATAATTAATAAAATCACAGAAAAAGAATAAATACAATTTATTATATAAATAAAGGGTATCTAATCTTTGGCATATAAAATATATTTTTTTATCACAAACATAAACTTTTATTTATTGTGGAATACCACAACACAATAGAAATAGTAAACATATATTTTTTCAGAATTCAGAAAAAGTTCGAGCATGCTGTTAAATGCATTGAATGGACTTCTGCATATTTCTTTGTTATGATTTGTCTGTCGAAAGTATTATGATATTTTGGGCAAATATTTGTAGAATATCTTTGCCTTTAGCCAGTTATACAGTTATCCTGCTGTTACGTGTTTAATTTTCTTAGCCACAATGCAAAATAGCTAAGAAAAAAAGACATCGATGAGCATTTAAAATGTATGCATTTGCAATCAGCTTTGTGAAAGCTGCTGCTACTGGTAGATGCTTGTATCTGCAAGTATTTGAGCTTGTCTTGAAGCTGAGGTCGTGGCAGATGCAACATATGTATAAGTATGCAACAATGTTGTAAGTAGAAGTAAACATGCAGTTTGCCTTGAAGTGGGCGCCACTTGCACTTACAAATCATTGAAAATTCAACACATTGCTAATACGACATATTGTCGCAATGCTGTTGCTGCTATTGTTGTTATAACTGTTGCTGTTGTTATTGTTGCTGCTGTTGTTGCAACATCCATGAGTGACTGGCTGTGGCTCTGTGCCACATTGTGTTGCACTTGTTATTAAGTACTTCAGCGCACAATTTTGTCGTAATGACAACCTGCAAGGCAAATGCCTAAGGCGCCAACATCGCGTGCCAGGGCCGCGACAACAGCTTGAACTGAAGTGCAAACCAGGGAGCAATCGTTGAGTGTGGTAAGGGGGCAAAAGGGGCAAAGGGGCGGTCGCATGGGCGTGGCATGGCTGAACGCGTGTGTTGTGTTGCTCGCCGTACATGTGATTTGCATGTTTAGCGAAATTAGCGCACTAACAACAGCTGCACATAAATAGGGGGAAACCCACTACCCCTCTCTCACCCCATCTCTCTTCCATTCTCCCTTGATTTCCCCTTCACTCTTTCCTCCACCAGCAGGGAAAAGGGGGGACCCGTTGTTGTGCTGTATGCATTTTAATAACCGAACTGCAAGCAGACAAATACTGCGCATACGCCATGTGTGCCACATTCATATACAAACACACATCCACAGAGTGGGGCACATAAACCATTATTTATTTAGCCACAGTCACAGTCACAGTCACAGTGCTGTGAGCACTTTTCGGACGTTGGGCCACTTTAAATTAACTTGAATGGCTACCAACGTTACCAGAACTAAGCCAATTCATTTGTCGAGTTGCGTTTGCTAAACTCATTTGCCTTAATAAGTCAATTATGGTGCCGCCCTTTTCTTATTCCCTTCCGATTCCCTTTTTCTTCTTCCTCTTCTTCTACATCGTCTTCTTTTTGTTGCTGCTTTGGCATTTGTTTTGTGGCAAAAGTTTCGACTTCAGTTTTGCTGCGTAAATCTCTCTTTCAAGTTAAATTTTGCGCTTATCTTTTGCTTTGTCAAAATGAAAGCAGCAACTAAATTTGATCAGCTTGTTGGTATGGTGAACTAAACACATAAAATGTTAATAATAAATCTAAGATTTAAATATTGATATACATTATAAAATATAGTAAATATTTACTATTTTCCAAAAAATGTTGTTTGGTTTATACAGCTTGAATTATTTATTTCTGCATAGCATTTTTGAAACAATTGAATTGTTGAACATCATTTAAAGTTACTATAAAATTATAAATATTTAATTCCTTAAATACTTTACTAAACAGCTTTTATATAAACTTAGCAGTCACAGTCAGTTTTAGTCAACAACTAGACTATAAAAAAATATTTTATCTATAGCTTTTGTTGCACATTGCTAAAGATTTTCCGACTGTAGAGGGAAAATTAGTTTCTTTTGTCTGGAACGCAGCGTAAAGCGTATAAAAAATAAACTTTCCCAACAAGCAGCAATAAAAAATTATGAAGATTAATGTCCACAGGACGTTTGCCTTTGTTTTTCCATTTAAAAGTAAACTTGTTCAATATAATGTAAATTATTTTGGTTTCGCTAAAGAATCTTGGTCAAATTGGCTTACGAAAAAAAAGTATTTATTTATTAGTAAGTAAATAATCTTGGCACTCAGGCTGAGCCAATAAGCAGCTTAAAAGCTGCCAAGCTAAAGACTACTCTAAATTACAACCAAATAACAACATCAAACGATAGAGATACGATTACTTGTATCTCTCTTGTTGAGTTTGCACAGTAATAACTTTAATGAGCACTGAAAGCTGAATCTTGTCATTCAGCTCAAAGTCTCCCCCACAAAAACAAATAGCACGCATAGCAAAAGTAAACAAATTCTTTTAACTTTCAGTTGGTAAATTAGATAATCTTAGGCCCACACATAAGTAGATGTGGCATATTTATATATTATATAGAAATTTGCAGCCTTATTACTTAGCATTTGCCATGCAAATCGGATAAAAGCAAAATGAATGAGACGACAGCGTTGCTTATTTAGATAAGTTTATAATTTATTCATAGTTTCATTACGAGTACTCGTACTCGTACTTGCAACAAGTTGCCATATGCCATTGACTAAGTAAACAGTCAAAGATGAGTTCTTATCAATTACAAAACTCATGTGTCTACATTTTAGCCTAAAACTTGGAAATTAATTAAGCTAAAGTTATAACATTTGACAACCAAATACAGGTTTTAAGCAAAACCAAGTTCATCAATCATCTACAGATAAATTAACAATTTAATCATAAAATATATAGTTGTCTTTTCATAAAGTATGAGTACTTTGTTGCCTAGTGTAATTATAAACATACACTCTTCCAATTGCCATGCAAATATTGTATATCACTTGTAAAGTCAACAAAATGTTAATTGACAATTTTCAGCTTATTTAATATTTATCTATATGTATTGCATTTGTACTTTACTTACTTACCAGATGTATGTGTAATTAAGGTAGATTTTCATAAATACGTATGTTTGTTATTAGCCTCAAGGAAATTGATTTAAATCAAATTGTAAACTGAAATTTACTCATAGTTATCATTAATTAATTGATGAGTTTCAAACGTTTTGTTTGTAATCGAAATTCGCAACTCATAAATTGAGATTGTTTACTCGAGACAACTGAAAAAATATTTAAAACTTTTCAGAAATTCCATGCGTGCCACAAAACTTTTAGTGCTTGCAATTAAATTAGCTGCCTTAAACTCACACACACACACACACATACAGAGAGAGAGGGAGAGATAGAGAGAGAGAGAGAGAGAGAGAGAGAGAGAGAACGAATGTTGTCCTTGGTCTTCGTATGTGTGTGGATAACTTTCCTCGTTGCGTGTCATGTTGGCATAGTTGCATTTTTTTTTTACTTTGAGTAGTTTTTTAACATTTATTTTTTGTGACAAACGCTTTATGATTTTTTTATTTTATGATTTTATTTTTTATTCTCTTTTTAGTGTAAAGCGTAAAGCTTAAAGTATTTTCTGTCATATTTTTTTTACATTTCTGTTTTCCTTTCTCCCCATCTCTTGCTCTCTCCCTCTTCTCTTTTTGTCTCTCAGAGATTCGTACAAATTGATTAAAAATGTTGCAGAAGTTTTACGATTGATGCTGGGCAACAACAACAACAAGAACAACAATAAATATTTGTTGTTAGTTAAATGGCACTGGCACTGCTACCGACCACGCCCACCGCTCGCTGACTGGCCGCCCCATTTGTGTTGTCGTTTGCCATATGCATTTTAATTTGTGGCCCAGGCACACAAGAATTCACTCGCTTTTCCATTTTAATAATTGATTTTTCGCGTGCGTATAAAGCGAAAACTCTTGCCGTTTGCCCATGGCGTATGAGCAATGCCTATGATACACACACACCCATACTACGTACACATGTATATACGCACGAGTGCGGGTATCTCTAACTACCACTTGGCGGCACTGCATGTCGACACGTGCGCATTTTAATAAGTTATCCAGCCAAAGTCACTCGCATATTTACTTATGAGCCCAACGAGTAGTTACTCCTCCTCTTTCTCTTCCTCCTTCTCCGTCTCCTTTTTCTTTACAACTTGGCCTGGCTCAAATCTTGCCAAAGTTTTCCACCTACATCTATTTATGTATGTAGATGTTCGCGTTGGCATGCGCTTGAATTTTCATTCAGAGTTTCAGTTCATACAGATTCAATTCCAGACTAAATCTGCTACTAATGACACTGGGCGTAAGACGGCGTATGAGTTATGTTATAGACCAAATCCTGAAATGGCAAAAGCTAAGCCATTTTTCAATCATAAATTCTGAGTTCAACACAGCAAATTTATTAAGGTTAATATTTAATTTGATTCGTCATTAATGAACTGAAATACCACGTGAGTTAGCTAGTTTGTAAGTTACTTAGTTCTCTTACCTCTTTTTATCTTAATAATATTTTTGAATGCCACCCGTCATTTATCTTAATTTTCTTAAAATTTCAGTTTTGAACTTAAAAGCTTATTACAATTTTATTAATTTAAATCGATACTTTAAGCTCGGTATTGTAGTTAAGTTTTGAACTCGACACTGTTAAATAAATAAATATAGTTATTACGATTTTTAAATAGATTAGATATTCTTTTTAGTACATATTCAGTGCCCTACATTTAGGAAATTAGTTGTTTGAGAAATAAGTAATTCTTAATTCATTTGTGTGTTTTCTTTAGATAAAATTGTCTTACCTCCACTTTTCATTGTAATACTATTTGATATCTCTTAACAGATATTCGATTCGAACTTCTATTATTAAAAGAAAGAAACTATCTCAACTTTGAGGCACACTTTACTTAGTCTTTAAGCCATTTCTCAACACCTACAGCTTGACCTGACTTCTCACTTCATGGTCGACCTACACGAAAACTATTTTCGAAACTTGCATCATTTTGTTGTAATATGACAAGTTGAGCATATTTTTCGCTCATA